>CM048822.1:12242708-13552708 GCA_026586065.1 Dioscorea zingiberensis | reverse complement strand
TGTACCAGTTATCGTGCCCACGGTAAACGATGGGTAGCCAAGTGCGGAGCGGATAACTGCTGAAAGCATCTAAGTAGTAAGCCCACCCCAAGTTGAGTGCTCTCCTATTCCGACTTCCCCAGAGCCTCCGGTAGCACAACCGAGACAACGACGAGTTCTCTGCCCCTGCGGGGATGGAGCGACAGAAGTATTGAGAATCCAAGATAAGGTCACGACGAGACGAGCTGTTTATCATTACGATAGGTGTTAAGTGGAAGTGCAGTGATGTATGCAACTGAGGTATCCTAACAGACCGAGAGATTTGAACCTTGTTCCTACACGACCCGATTAATTCGATCAGGCACTCGCCATCTATTTTCATTGTTCAACTGTTTGACAACATGAAAAAACCAAAAAAAATCCCCACCCTCCTTCTCTATCGATTCAAGGGATGGAAGGGCAGAGGCCTTTGGTGTCCCTTCCAATCAAGAATTGGGGCCTCACAATCACTAGCCAATATGCTTTTCTCTCATCCTTTCTTCGTTCATGATTCGATATTCTGGTTTCCTAGGTGTAGAGGAACCACACCAATCCATCTCGAACTTGGTGGTTAAACTCTACTATGGTGACGATACTGTGGGGGAGGTCCTGCGGAAAAATAGCTTGACCCCATAATGATAAAAAGCTTAACACCCCTTATTTGACTTTTAAAATAGGAAAAAGATAAAAATAAAAAAAATGCAAAGGTCGTCTTATTCAAAACCCCAATTATGACATCTCTTCTCTCCCACTTCATACCTCGGAAGGCACTGTTCTTATAGTCTTATAGAGAGAAATGCGCTTTCACATCTTCTTAACCCGAAATAGCTGAGGAGAGGAAAGGTTCCTTTTTGAGGGTACTCCCGGGAACACATCTAGTGGAGACGGGGTGGGGCCTGTAGCTCAGAGGATTAGAGCACGTGGCTATGAACCACGGTGTCGGGGGTTCGAATTCCTCCTCGCCCACAACCGGTCAAAAAGGGAAGGACCTTTCCTTTACCTCTGGGGGTAGGAAAATCATGATCGGGATAGCGGACGCAAAGCTATTGAACTATGGGTCTTTTGTCGAAATGGAATGGCCTTACTTTTTCTTTTTATTTATCGTGAATGCTTCAATCATTACATAGAGTAACCAGGTAGGAATCAACATATTTGTGTTTTACTCCCCGTAATTCTTCCTCAGCAAGGCTTGGGCAGAATAATAGAGCAAGTACAAGTATACAAGTATTAGTAGCATAGCTAAAATGCGTTCCTCGTTATTGTCATAAATGTGTTTGCTCGTGATAATTGTGGCCTATCGAGAGAATCGATGACTGCATCTTTGATGCACTGCTAGTACATCATCTGAGAATTCTTAATTGGCTAGTTGTAAATAGCCCCCAGAAAATTTACAAGGTATTATCCTGGATCTACGTCGTGGACTGTGATTCTCAAATATCGTAGAACAGAATGGGATACGATGAGGTAGAATGCAATAGAAACAAAGACAGGGAACGGGTTACCTACTCTTAACGGTCAAAGCGAGCCCTTTAATTCAATTCTTCATTCTTTAATTAGGAGATTAATCAAATCTCCCCAAGTAGGATTCGAACCTACGACTAGTCAGTTAACAGCCAACCGCTCTACCACTGAGCTACTGAGGAACAACGGGAGATTCGACCTCATAGAGTTCAACTCTCGTTCTCAACCCATGAACAATATGAGTCCGAAGCTTCCTTCGTAACTCCCGGAACTTCTTCGTAGTGGCTCCGTTCCATGCCTCATTTCATAGGGAACCTCAAAGTGGCTCTATTTCATTATGTTACATCTATATCCCAATTCCATTCATTTAATATCCCTTTGGTGTCAGTAACATAAGAGATGTCATTTGTAGTCTATCTCTTTCTATATATGGAAAGTTAAGAAATCATCATATAATAATCGATAAATTGCAATAGAAAAGAAAAAGGAGAGGTTTGTGATGATTTTGAAATCTTTTCTACTAGGTAATCTATTATCCTTATGCATAAAGATAATAAATTCGGTCGTTGTGGTTGGACTCTATTATGGATTTCTGACCACATTCTCCATAAGGCCCTCTTATCTCTTCCTTCTCCGAGCTCGGGTTATGGAAGAAGGAACCGAGAAAGAGGTATCAGCAACAACTGGTTTTATCATGGGACAGCTCATGATGTTCATATCGATCTATTATGCGCCAATGTATCTAGCATTGGGTAGACCTCATACAATAACTATCCTATGGAGCCACTACAAAGAAGTTCTGTAATAAAACTAGTTGCGGCTCTTTCCCATGTACTCTTGTTCCTTAGGGGGCTTAGTTATGCTCCTCGGAGTGCCCTTTGGTTATCTCTGCTTCTAGATTTTGTATGAGAATGAGATATGTAGTTATGTCATCCCCTGTATGCTCTAGGTCTACTCACACCATTAAGGTGGTTGAGATTAATTCCATGTCAGGCCATTCAAAAAGAGTGAGAGAAACAATAAAGAGGGTAGAGGTTGTATCTTTTGTAGGTTTTATTCTCAGGAAAACAATTTTCAAAATTTGCGGAAGCGTGAATAAACACGTATAAAACCAAGATTCAGGACCAGTATTCATAAAAACACTTTTTATGACCACTTCATAAATTATAATAATTAAATTCTACTTGTGAATTAAATCAAACTAAAGCGAGAGCGTACCTTGAATTCTTGAAATTTGAAAGCTTGAAGAACAGTAGATCTTCTTCTCTTGAAACCACAGTCTTCTTCCATTAACAAGAATCCGGGTTAGACTTATGTGTTGGCACAATCTAAAGATTATGGTATAAGACCACTCGTCTAATTTTATTTCTCAGAATCCCATCCCATAAGCAACTGAGACTAGGACTTTTATAGAGAAAAAAACTCTCTTTGAAATTAGGATAAGATTCGGTTTAAATTCAAATAAAATTAGGCTAAGCACCTTTTGAATTCAAAATAAAATTTTGTCATACAAAATTGAGAGAGAGATTTTCGGCTAAGCTTAAAAATAAAATATCTCTTATCTTTATCCTTTTTCCATGTGTTCAGTTATTTGATTTTAAATTCAAAATTCAAAATCTAATCTAGCAACCAACTTGCCACATACATTGAATCTAGACATATGCTTCACAAGTTTATCTAAATTCAAATTAATTTGAGCTTATCTTAATTTTTACTCAAATTTAAACATGTGTCATGACTCACAATATCCAATAAGTCCATAAATAAATATATAATCAAATTATGTATTTATTTATTTTAGTTATAAATAATCTTATATTCATAAATACTACTAATTAATTTTCAATTAATTTGTAATAAAGTGATCAACACAAAATCAATTAAACTTGTCCAATCGGAATTCCTTGTCCGGAGGGGGGACTTATGGACCTATAATCCCGGGCTCCAATAAAACTTTATATTAATTCCAAAGTTACTACATTAAAAACTTGGAATTGCACTCCCGAAATTATAGATATAAAATTACTCGGGATTCGAATCGTCCATATGATATAGTCATCTCCTATATATTGATCCTCCATAAATAATTCATAATTAGAGCTAGGTAAAAATCCATTAACCTCTCTAATTACATCTTTTTCCTCAAGTACCAATGATTCTCTAATGAATAATAAGATTTACCATTCAAGCCCCGAATCATCACTCAAGGGAATTATTGATCTACTTCTTATAAAGAAGGAATGGATTCCATCTTGCGATGTTAACATTCTCTGTTATTTATTTTGTTACACCTCCAAAATACAAAGTTTAAAGATTATGATCTTATAATCCGTACCGAGTAAATCAAAAGATGTAACACAACAAATATGAGTTTGCTAACCACTCATTATTAAGATCATTATATATCCGACCATCAGTGACATGATTTGAATGCATTATATTTTAATGGAAATTATCAATGATTCAAATCACACCGTGTCCCAATCCCACATAATCTTATTATGTATAGTGCCCTCATTAGATATCCCTCTACATCAATGGTTTGGATAAAACCATTTCATTATTAATGATAATGAGTTGCACTAGTGAAAATCAATTAAAGATTCCATACTTTGATTGTTAAATCAATCAACTAGTTTTCATGGACTAATTTAAATCATCATCCTTAAATAATATCCTCCCATAGATATAACACTTATATATATTTATTTAAGGTTACACAGTTAATTATGGAATTTTGTGATATTCATAAAGTATTCAAAAAATACATGCACTTGTAATAACGACATTATTTTATTCATAATTAAATAATGTTCATAACATCACATGCTTTAGGGCATACATCCCAACACCTTCTAGGTCAATTCGGTCCATACAACTTTTAGTAGTTATTGCCTCCTTGTTGGGGTCGTTCCTTGGCTGACCTGTGGTTGGTGTCCACGGCTTTGCTTTCCTAGACCTCCCTCTTTGTCTTGGAAGGGTTCGGTTGTCGTTTCCTCCACTTGTGTTGCTTTGCTCTTAGAGGCATTTTGGTTATTTCCTTCTTTTGTCTGTTTCTTCTTTGTTAGCAACTCCCATGATGCATCTATTACTAGATTCCAAGAACATCTTAATGAATTTAAGGGTCATTTTGCTCAAATCAATATTTAAGCCTTCCTCGAACTGCATAGTTTTGTTGAAATTTGAAAGCAGAGAGAGTGGAAGAGCTTCACTTTAATTAGGTGCGCGCGCGCGCGCACACACACACATATATATAAGACTAAACACTAACCATATATGTATATCTAACACGCCTCCTCAAACTCACAGTGGATCATAAACCGAGAGTTAGCTAATTAAGAACTGAAAAACGGGAGTGTGTATGTCTTGGTGAAGAGATATGCAATTTGCTGCATAGAGGGAATATAAGGAAGAGAGAGAGTGTCGGCAAGGTGATGATGGCGAACGAAGTGAAGAACAACCTCAAGATGCTTTGTCCGCTTATGAAAAATTGGATTGCCGGTAATCTTGATGGTACTCTGGTTGTCACTATAAATAGGAGTCGAAGTAGTAACTAAAACACCAAAGTCCACCAATAGTTAATGAAGCCAAAGACCTCCTTGGTTGTAGAGGACATAACACCATACTCAGCCTCAGTGGTAGAAAGGGTGACAGTCTTTTGTTTCTTGCTCTTACATGAAACAGGAGAATCACCAAGGAAGATACAGAAACCAATGGTAGATTATCGATCAGTAGAGTCACCCGCTAAGTAAGTATCAAAGTAAGCTCGAAGCTCCAGAGATGAAGAAGCATAGAAAAACAAGAAGCATGTGATGGTGCCACGGAGATAGCAAAGAACACACATAAGTGCAGGAAAATGAGTAGAACGGGGATCACTAACAAACTGGCTGAGTACACGAACGATATAAGCAATTTCGACAGACTGATAGTCAAATAGACAAGAGCACCCACAATAGCTCGATATCAAGTGGGATCTGGAAGAAGCGTGCCATCTGAAGTGGAAAGTCAGTGATGAAGCTCTATAGGAGTAGCAACAATACAAAGATCAGTAAAACATGCCCCACTGAGAATATCAGAGATGCACTTCTCTTGAGACACTAAGTATCCACGATGAACATAAGCCACCTTAAGGCTCAAAGAGTATCGAAGGTAACCAAGATCTTTCATCTGAAACTCATGTTGTAACCGTTGCTTCAAAGAAAGAATAGTAACGACATCATCACAAAAAATAACTATGCCATTCATATATAGAAGAAGAAGAAGAGTAAGACCATGAGGAGTCTCTCGAGTGAAAAGTTTATAGTCATGGGACCTCTTGGTGAAACCGCATGTAAGAACTACAATGCGTAAATGCTCAAACCAGGCTTGAGGAGCTTGTTTGAGCCCGTAGATAGCCTGACGTAGCCGACGAACATGCTGAGGTGGATGAGATAGACCAGGGGAAGGATCCATGTAAACCTCCTCAGAAAGATCCCTACGTAAGAAGGCATTGGTTACATCTAGCTGATAAATGATAAGTGACTAGCTGCAGCAACCGCTAGAAGAAGATGAATAGTAGTCATCTTCACTATAGGTGCAAAAGTCTCCTAATAATCAACTCCATACTCTTATGTAAAACCATGAGCAACAAGACGCGCCTTAAGGCGCTCAATATTGCCATTAGCATGAGTCTTGATCTTGTAGACTCACCTGCAACTAATTGGCCTAACACCTGAAGGCAACATAACTAGATCCCATGTGTGCATCCACAGTAGGGCACCGAGCTCCTCCGCCATAGCCTATTCAGGATGGATATGTTGAATTGCCTCATGACAGGATTTGGGCTCTAAATGAGAATGGATAGCTGCAAGAAAGGACTAAAAACTAATAGAATAGGTGTGAGTAGTGGAATTGGCAAACCTAGTTGGAGGATGATCGGGGTAGCAACGGGGGGAAGGGCAACAGGAACATCTTCAGTAGAGGAAGGGCATGATGTAAGTGCGGGAGTATCACCTGAAGCATCAATAGACCCGGAGATGGTAGGGAGCGGCATAGACGGAGTCTTAGAGGAGACCAGAGGAGGTTACATAGCAGGGGAAGGAGAAGAAGATCCCGAAAGGACAATATAGGGGTAGAGTGGAGACTAAATAGATAACGACTAGAGAAAAGAAAGATCTGGAGCGAAAGAAGAAAAGTAAGGAGTGTCCTCGAGAAATGTGACATGATGAGAAATGTGGAGACGATATGAGATATAGGATCGTATCAGCGATAGCCCTTGTGCTCAGATCAACTGTGAGAAAACCTTGCTATTAGTAGCATCCAACTGCGAGCCACTCATATGAAGCAGATCATCTTTATCAACAGTGGTGGAAATGGATGACACTCTCCTCACCATGTCCACATACTGGATTTGCAAATCCACAGTGAAACAAAGCGATCAATTAGAAAAGAAGATTAGAGGTTTTGGAGTGGAGTCTTAACGATTTAGGGTTTGGAAACCCGTCGCTTTGTCGACCACAAAGAAACGAAGAATCAAAGCCTCTTATTTTTGGCTGCTGGCGTTGGTACCATGAGAACAGAGAGAGTGGAAGAGCTTCACTTTATTAGGGCAAAGAAACACGATAAATACAGAGATGCCACAGTATTAGTGTCTTATTTATTGGCGTTTATAACCTCCTGATTATGCCCCCTAATTATATTATTAATAAGGTGATTTTTTGTGATTTTGATTATCATTTTGGGATTCTATTTATTAATGCTTGAGGTAGTAGAGCTTGGCATAATTTTCAATAATTTGGAAAACTACTTTTGTTTTTCATGTTTGTGTAGACATGAGCTTTTAAAAGAACTCATGTCAAGGGTATTCATTAAATTTGAATAATCAATGTAAGTCAAAAAAATTTCTTCTTCCAACATTGTAGCATAAAAAAAATAAAAAAAATTCTATATTGTTTTTATTTTGAGAAAATCGTTGTAATTTACTATGGTGCCATTGTCATAATAGAAAACCATCTCCTAGTTGAAGTTCATCAACATAAAGATGCTTTATCCCAAATCTTGTTTCTCAAAGATAAATCTTTCTAGCATCCTTTTCCAACTCACACACCACTCAAGAGGTCATTTCACAAGGGATTTGCTGTCATGTTTCTTTCCATGCAAAAGAGTGGAAACGAGTAGTAAAAAACATGTTTTACTATTCACAAGATATATAGAGTGCAATTTAAAATATATTATAATAAAAAACTATAAATCAGATTTACCAAGTAACAAATGATTTCCATTTTTTGTCATGTTTGTTTCGATTACACGGATATCTTGTATTCATGAGGACATGATTATTGCCATATTTTTTCTCGATGTATTTGTCATAAATATTAATCTAATTAGGTCTAAATTAATGTTTGGGAAGAGATGATTATCATTATTTTTATTAATTTTTCTACCATAAATACTCTTATCGTAATATGGTTAATTATTGTCATTTTCCTCGATATACTTATCATGAATTCCTAAACATGATGGAATAGACAAAAATTTAGTATTTCGATAATGCATTTTCAAATATCTGTGCGTTATAAAAAGAGTTTGTTTATCATTGTAAGTTTTGTTATAATCCTTTCTTAAAAAATAACCCTGAAATGTTCAAAAGCATGCTTATAAAAAAATTAAAAAAATTAAAAAAAATACCCTTAATCAATTATGCATCAATTGCTTGTCATATAGATATAAATAATTGGAATTAGGTTCATAAAATCTCCGATATCTAATTCTAACATGAGAGAATCTCAAAAATGCCATTTATCGTAGAATCACATCTAGCTAAATCTTTCCAAATTCAACTCATTTGTATCAATAGGTTGTCTTCCAACATTAGACATAAGTGCTAGTTTTTATTTTTTATTTTCAAGATAACACAATATCACATGATCAAATAATTCGACATAGATAATTAAAGAAAATAGTTTCAACACACCTAAAACCAAAGTAACTATTTTTTCATTAACTAGTCAATTAAATTAATACAATCACTGTGAACAAAATCATTAATCAGTAGTAATAATTAATTAATAACTATAACCTAATTTAAATAAAAAAATATCTTTTAAATAAATTATAGTTATTTAATTATTAGTCCTTGGCACTGTTTCTTTTTTACCTTGGGGTCCTTGGAGGGATGTGTGTAGGAGTTTAGTGTAATAGTATTTTGTGTGTGTGTTTTGGGTGAGAAACAGTGTCAAATAATGTCAGGGACCTATAGATAATTTATTTTTTAAATTAATATTAAAAATTTACCTGAATTATTAACTAAAACTCCTAATTCTTATTCCAACGTATTCAAATTCGTTGCAACCACTACAACCGAACATTATCAAGTGATTTAGATGGCTAATTTTTCCGTTTCTGAAGGCAATGATCATCATCAATACCACATTAATCAAACTCATAATAATTCATCCGAGTTGACTATCTACTGAGAACGGTAAAAAGACGGAGGGAAAAAAGTCAAACAACTGAGGAACCGTAATAAGTATTGATTTCAACCGGTCGGACCGAAGTGATGGCGGCGTCCACGGGCGTGTCCAAGATTCCAACCGACAATACAACCAAAACCCGAACCGCAGCCCGTATCCGGTCCGGGTCGGGGCCAGCCTGGATGGAGTGTGGGTTGGTCCAACGCTTCCTAACCTAACCCTAGGGTTAAATACCGCACACTCTCAAGCCTCCTTCGTCTCGCCCCCGTTCCAAAACCCTAGTGATCGAATCCTCGATCCTTTTGGTCGCGGGATTCGTGGTTTCCTTCACAGTCGGTGACCATGGATCTCCCTAGCCTCGCCCTTGTTCTTCAGGCGGCGCTCAGCCCTAACGTCGACGAGCGCAAGGCCGCCGAGGAGAGTCTCAATCAGGTGAGCTCAGATGAACTTCTTTTGGTGCTGCCTTCTGTTTTTCATCTCCGAAGTTGATTTTTTCTCCTTTTTTTTGGGTCGTTTAATGTTAATGGATGCGATTAAGGTCTTTTCTTGTTCCTTTGTTATGTATGGTACTGGTTTTTGATGCGATCCCTCTGCCTCTTGCGGATTTTTGTAGGTTTTAGACTGTTTTGGATTCATTTTCAGTGGTAAGTTTAATGGGAACTTGTTTGTTAGATCTGAACTGATCGCATATTTTCTTTTCGGGATTACTTATTATCATATGAGTACGGTAGGAACTTGTTTGTGGAAAATTATTGGATCAATGATTTTGCTTTATAATATGTCAGGCTTCTGCTTAATACGGATGGGTTGTAATCTTGTAAGAAATTCATGCATATGGTACCAAAGTCCATGAAATTCTACTATAATCTGAGATATGAGGAAACCAGAAATTTGATGTTTGCTTTGTTGTCTTAAGTTAATTGAGATCTGGGTTCTTTTTTTCTCTCTTTATACATAATCTAATGAAATTTTATCATGGTGCTATGACTATGATCTAAGGAAAGCATTAATATATTATAGGATCTGGGATTTTGCTGTTGAAGCCAGTTTCCTGCATGTTATGAATTTGTTTGGTTTCTTCGAAGTAGACAACATTACGTGAAAGCATTAATATATATATATATATATATATATATATATATATATATATATATATATATATATTAAAAGATTTGGAAGTTTGACATTGAAGGCTGGTTTCCCACTTGTTATGGATTTGTTTGGTTTTTTCGGAGTAGACAATGTTACATAAAAGATATATTATGGGAGCAATTGTACGGTACTTTTTATCCGTTTGTTTGTCCTTCGTGTCCATAAGTTATTGTTTTTCCCCTGCAGTGCCAGCACACTCCACAACATCTAGTGCGGTTATTGCAGATAATAGTGGCATCTAACTATGATATGGCTGTACGGCAAGTCGCCAGCATTCATTTCAAGAACTTTGTGGCTAAGAACTGGTCACCTCATGAACCTGGTATGCTGATGTTGTGAGACAAACTGCTGTGGTACTTCTATTTTTGAAAACCTTTCTTATGCATTAAGTTAGTGCTATTTACAGGTGAGCCCCAGAAGATATCAGAAAGCGACAAGGGCATGGTCCGGGATAATATCCTCGGTTTTATACTTCAGGTTCCCCCATTGTTGAGGTATACATCATGTTTGATTGGTGGTTTCTGTTCTGATATAGTTTGAGTATTTGTTTGTGTGACACCTTATCCCTGGTTTTAATTTGTGGTGGAAACTATATTGTTTTATTCCAGATAAACCACATAGGTTACAGACTCATACATCTCTCTTTTAACACGCATACAAATAGCCTATTTCTTGTACACACAACACTGCTACTTGTTTATTTTATATTTTGACCAAGTTACAGTGGTGGGGCTCACTTATCTGTAAGGTTGGTTTAAAATATTTATTTTTCCATTACATTTAAGGATTGTCTCCTTGGTTAGAGAGGAAAGAGTTGTAGAAGCTGTATTTGAATTGTATATTCGATTCTTGGATGCTGCTTTGAGGAATTGTTGGTGTTGTTTAGAGCTGTCATGTTGTGCTTGTCAGTTACGCAGTACAAGATATTGTATCGCTTGCATTGCACATTCCAAAACTATGATTTGCATGGATTCTTATGTATATGGCATGCAATAAATTTTTTTTATCTGCTTTACTGCTACTACATGCTCACATAGTTTTTTCTTCTTTTTTTCTTTTCCCTTGGATATGCTTCTTTTGCAATGACTTGTAGCATCATTAATTATGTTTACTTATAGAGTTACAGGTGCTTTGACATTGAAAATAGTTGCAAGTTAATATAACTTGCTCTTTTTGAAATAAATACTTACATTTTTAAGTCAGTATTTAGGATCCTAATCATTGTTGTCTGCATAATTCAATTCCTAAATATAGAGGTGCAGTTTTTGTCCATTTGTTGTGCATTCATTCCTTGGGAAATATTTCACAGCCTTAAAATTCTGATGCCTATTTATGTCTTACAGAGCACAGCTTGGGGAATGTCTTAAAACAATAATTCATGCAGATTATCCTGAACAGTGGCCTGGCCTTCTTCACTGGATTAATACCAACTTACAATCACAGGATCAACAAATCTTTGGTGCTTTATATGTATTGAGGATTCTCTCTAGGAAATATGAGTAAGTAGTAGAAGATTTTATCTTTTTTTGCCATTCTAGTAACATTATTTTTTCTTCATGTTGGCTTCTGCAATGATTTAACAACTATTAGTTTTATAATTTGCATGTGAACTATTTTGTGTATGAGCTATTTATGTCTGCTTCAATTTAGCACGACAATAAAACAATGCATTGGACAACTAATTACTCTTCACTGTTGGTTTATTGTGCATGAAGTTATTTGCTTTATCATGGGTTGAGCTCAAAGTTCAAAAGCTTAGGATATAAATTGATGTTTATTTGTGGCATGACTCCAATATGTCAAAATATAGTTGAGGGTTGAAATTCTAAGGTTTAATATGTGCATGTATATTTGATTACTATATACTATTGGTGTCTCTCTGATCCGTACCATCACTATTTACTTCTTTACATAGAGTGTTGTTACTGATCGAAGATATAATTTTCAAATGTTATGTCGTGGAAGGTCCTTTTACTGATGTTACCTTCTGTGGTGTATTGTGTTATAGAAACCATTCCTAGAAACCAATGGGTTCAGCAATTGAACTTCACTGTGAAAAATATGACTTATGCTAACTTTTTTTTTTATATTTCCAAGGTTCTTATCAGTACTTCTGTTGATCTTATGTTCTCATTGATAAGGTTCAAGTCTGATGAAGAGCGAACACCAGTCTATCTCATTGTTGATGAGACATTTCCTCATTTATTGGGTATATTTAACAAACTGGTCCAGGTGGTCAACCCTCCCATTGAAGTTGCTGATTTGATCAAGCTTATTTGCAAAATATTCTGGTCTTCGATATATGTATGTTCTTGTGATGTTTAGCTACTTGGTTTCCCTCTTCCATTTTTTCAGTGATCTAATCTTTATGTTTTTTATTTATCAATGTTTTCAGTTAGAGATTCCGAAGCAGCTGTTTGATCCTAATATCTTTAATGCCTGGATGATTCTTTTCTTGAATATTTTGGAGCGACCTGTTCCTTTGGAAGGTCAACCAACTGATCCAGAGTTAAGGAAATCTTGGGGTTGGTGGAAGGTCAAGAAATGGACAATTCACATCTTAAATCGTTTATATACCCGGTGTGTCTCAGTTGTCATTCTTAAATTAATATTATTTTCTGTTGGAAGTTATTTTTATTTTTCTCTTGGAATACTTTATGCAGGTTTGGTGACACAAAGCTTCAGAAACCTGAGAATAAAGCTTTTGCCCAGTCATTTCAGAAAAATTATGCTGGAAAAATTTTAGAATGCCATTTACGTTTGCTTAATGCCATTCGGGTTGGCGATTATTTGCCTGATAGAGTTACCAACCTTATTCTTCAATATCTTAGCAGCAGGTAACTCTTTGTGCAAATCTTACTCATTGTATAAGCAATTTTATACTTCAGAATTCACATATTCTGTTTTTTTAAGGGTGTGTTATTTTGTTGACCTTTTCTGTGAGCTGAATGTCTCATGCATGACTATAATATTCAGTTAACTCAAACCCACTTGCTCAGTTTGTATGAAATAATTCATATTTTCATAAGGCATAGCTTGACTACATATTACATATGTCCTTGAAGGCAATTCTGACTTGAAGGTAGTTCTGAAGGACCCAATTATCACATTGAAGATGCAAATAAAAGATTATATGTGAAAACATTTTTGCAGATAAAAAGAGTATATTGAGATAGAACAATGTGTTTGGATGTTAAATTTGGGAATAATTCTTGAAACAGCTTCTATACTTGTCAGTATAATGGTAGATTTCAGATGACAAGAAAAATTTGTGTTCATAATAAAATCAACAAATTTCCATTGGCTTCTGTCCCTTCTATCATAGGTAACTTTTGGATATTTGAATACTGTAATATGAAAGAAACAAGGAAATTTTGAATGTTTTATTTATACTGGTTATCATGGGGGGGCTTGATAATTCTTGCTTAGGCAAACAAAGCACTAAGAGAGAAAACTAATTCAGTTATCATCTCTAGTTAGACAAGAAATAATTTTGATTAGTAGTTAAATCTACTAAAGATTTACTCAAGTGTAAAAAATGATGATATGTAATTGTTTGGTTCAGTATTGAATACTCATGGTCCATGGATCTTTCTTGTACTTGTCCAACCTACTGAGGGTCTTTACCATTTTGAGTAAGTTTGCTTGGTTACTTGATGAATGGCCAATGAGCCAGTGAAATTTGACTCTACTTTGGTCTTGGATCAAATTGGTTATCTTTTAGACTTAGATTATGGGATTTTTTTTATACATTCCTTTAATTACTCTATTATGTTGTTCTCTGTGCCTACAATTCCAATTTACTGCCAAGTTGTTACATTGTCACAAATATCACTTTTCTGTAAAAGAGGGCATAGACTGATTCCGGAATCCATGTTCTTTGTATGTACTGTGAACTCTTATTTTATTGTTTTTCGATATGCTTTTGTATTTCCTTGGATAGCATTTTCTTGTTTATTGTCCATTATAAATGCTTTTAATATTGCAAATCTTTGTTTGCTCCACTGCCTATTTTCTTTCTATATGTGTTAATTAATATTTGTACTGGTAATTGTGGTGTTCTTACTTAGAAAATGTATGCTAGGCAATTTTTTTACATATATTCAATTATTTCCCTACACACTGAAGCTGCAATTAGTGCTTTTGTTTGTTTAAGTTTGAATTATAAATTTCCATGGGAATGGTTGTTGTCACTATTTTAGAACTTCAACTCTTATGGGCTTTCCAAGTTTTGAATCTTTTGATCAATGTTTGATTGTTTGCTCTGTCTTCAGTATTTCGAAGAACAGCATGTATCAGTTGCTGCAGCCACAACTTGACATTGTTCTCTTTGAGATCATATTTCCTCTGATGTGTTTCAATGATAATGATCAAAAGCTATGGAATGAAGACCCCCATGAATATGTTAGAAAAGGCTATGGTGAGTTAGAATCTAGAGATATTACTCAGAACTAATCATTTTTTTTTTATCATTTCTCAAATTGGATCCAATTATATTGAGTCAATAAAGTTCACTCGGAGTATCAGCGTTTCTTTATTTTGGAAAGCATTTGATAATTTTCATTCATATTGCAGACATAATTGAAGATTTATACAGTCCTAGAACGGCAGCCATGGACTTTGTCAGTGAACTAGTAAGAAAGCGCGGGAAAGGAAATCTGCAGAAATTTATTCAATTCATTGTGGAAATCTTTAGAAGGTAGCCATTGTGTGTGTGTGTGTGTGTGTGTGTGTGTGTGTGTGTGTGTGTGTGTGTGTGTGTGTGTGGAAATCTGCCCCATTCCTAACGGATGCACATAAATATAGAAAAAATGACTGAATCTTTTTATTTCTGGTTAGATATGATGAGGCACCAGTAGAAACTAAACCATATCGGCAGAAAGATGGTGCTCTTCTTGCCATTGGAGCTTTATGTGACAAGCTAAAGCAAACTGAGCCATACAAGTCAGAACTAGAGCCTATGTTAGTGCAACATGTTCTCCCAGAATTTACTAGTCGTATTGGACACCTCAGAGCCAAGGTTGCAATCATTTTTTTTCTTGTTTTGCTATTGTTTTATGTGCTGTAGGATACATCTTTTTTTATGATTGCTTTCATAGGTCTCTTGCTATAAATTTCTGCATGTTGAAGTCATTTTCCAAATCCATAATTAAAGAGCTTTAGGTGGTGTTTGGTGAAAGTAGGATTACACACTGTTTGGAACAAAGTTTTTGTCCTGAAAATATTTGAATTGAGTCACAAAAATTTGACTTAAGTTAAACTAATTAAGATAAATACTTTTAATTAAATTTATAAATTTTCTAACTAATAATTAATAATAATTATTTATATTATATTTAATTAATAAACATATCAATTTAATTAATCAAATTAAATAAAACTGAAAAGTTTGTCCAATAGGAAGGGGAATTAGGTTTAATTGGTTCAAGCGCCAACCAAACATAGCCTTAGGATATGGTTGGTTGTATTGTTTTCTGCTTTTGGTTGTATATGATTTTCTTTCTTACAGTTTTTTTATAATAATTTTCTTATAGTTTTATCTATTTATTAGTCTGCTTTCATTGTCTTATTATTTTTTTTTAAATTAAAATATTTTTATTGAATAATGTGAAAATATAATATTATTTCAAAAGGAAAAGTTTAGATTCATTGAAAATCAATATTAATTTTAGAATTGAATAAAATCTTACCTTAAACGAGTACTATGCAAATTGGAAGAAATATAAGGGAAAATAAGCCGTAAGTGACAGTAATATGAAACAAAAATGGGAACCATGAAAATGAGAAGAGAGCAGGAACATTGAACATGGCCTAAAGTTCCTTCAAAGATTTTGATTTTATTTTTTACCAACAAGGATGCGTATGAGTTGTCTTCTCTTGTGTTCATGTTATCCCATCGTTGCCATATCCTATTAAAATGATAGAATAACATGAAACAAGTTCTATTTAATAATTGTTTTTGCCAATATGTCATGATTCAAAGTTATTATTGTCTTGCATCTTTATTTTTAAGAATAAGCAAGCTATATATTCAATGTGTAGGTTATTATTTATTTATGTTTTTACTGACTGTTGGCTGTCTTTGTTGTAGTTTTAGAAATTTTCATCGGTTCTAATTTTTGTTTGTCTTCATAATGGAGCCTAGGCTGCATGGGTTGCGGGACAGTATGCCCATATCAACTTTTCAGACCAAAATAACTTTCGGCTGGCATTTAATTTTGTGGTCTCTGGGTTGCGTGATCCAGAACTCCCTGTTCGCGTTGATTCTGTCTTTGCTCTACGCTCTTTCGTTGAAGCTTGTAAAGGTAGCCCTTCTTGCTTACTATTCAGCAGCTTGCATTGTTTTCCAGAAATATGAGAATATGACACCTTCTGAGTAATGTTTCCTACGCAGATCTCAATGAAATCCGCCCAATTCTTCCACAATTACTTGATGGTAATGGATAGTAAATATTTTCTTGTATAGCTACCTTCATTAAGTTTATTATTTTTGTCATATTATTGATAATTGATGTCTTATTTATAGAGTTCTTTAAACTCATGAATGAGGTTGAGAATGAAGACCTTGTCTTCACTCTTGAGACTGTAGTGGACAAATTTGGTGAAGAGATGGCTCCATATGCTCTTGGGTTATGCCAAAACCTGGTAAGCTCATGCTTTTGTGATCTGCTTATATGCTTGATGTTAACATGTCACTGTTTTATTAGCTGCACATCATTCATCCACTGAACATTTGCTCTGTTTTGTTGTTACAGGCTGCTGCTTTTTGGAGGTGTTTGAATACATCTGAAGCAGATGAGGAAGCTGATGATCCTGGTGCTATGGCTGCAGTTGGTTGTTTGCGTGCCATAAGCACTATTCTTGAGTCAATTAGCAGGCTACCTCATCTGTTTGTCCAGATCGAACCTATTCTACTACCTATTATGCGAAAGATGTTGACGACAGATGGCCAAGGTACACTCTTTTAATGTATGGTCAATGAGTTCTACTAAGTGGTGATTTTTTATCTTGAATTTTTGCATTTGTTGTCTATCCTTCATGCTGGGAGCGCTACTTCACGTGTATTTTTTTTGTCATGTTAGCATTTGAGGAAATTAAGATCTTTGTTAGACATATTACTTTGAAGAAGGTCCTCTCTTGCTTGCCACATGGTATTGTGCTCTAGGTTCATGACATACATACTGATTGTTATAACTTGTAAGGAAGCCAGTAAAATGAATGATACTGAATGATAGGGGAAGAGGTCTGTCTATGACTAATGGCTTAGTTGGTGTTTTTTTAGAAATAAAGAGTTTACTGGTTCAAATCCTATGTGCAGTGGCATAAGCTATGATTCTTGAGAGGAATTGTGTGATTCATGATATCCATTTCAATTGTGGTTGTTGGTTTAGATCCTATATTTAATACATGATTTCATTAAATAAGAATTGGACCATATATCCTTCTAATTTCTATCAATGAAGTTTACAAAGATAAAGTGATTATTATATGCAATTTGTTCTCATTCAGTTTATTGTTCTGTTTTGTTACACAGAGGTTTTTGAGGAAGTTTTGGAAATTGTCTCCTATATGACATTTTTTTCACCTACAATTTCTTTGGAGATGTGGAGTCTTTGGCCTTTGATGATTGAAGCACTTGGTGACTGGGCAATAGATTTCTTTGAGAGTGAGTTCACATATACTTTGTATGTTTCTCTTTTACTTTGTTTTCTTATCATGTATAATTATCTGAGTGTTGTTTCTTTCTCTTGAATGTTGCTGAATATGAGATTCTTCTATAATCTTTATATTTTTTTTAATTATGTGCTACCACTGATTTTGGTTTCTCATGTTATGTCCTTGATTTTCTTATTTGAGTTGCATTGTAATGAACTCGTCAACTACGAATTTTGGAATCAGTTTTACTGTAATCAAGTGAGAGCTTATGTGAATATGTATGGATTATCACTACTTTATCCAGATTCATGATTGCTGGCTTATTATTGCATTTCACTGAATATAAAGTGCCTTAGATTAGTAAATCCTGTGTTCATTAGCAATAGGTATTTCAGGTTTAACTAGGTTTAAAAGTGTTGTCTAGATTAAGTAGTGAAGCAATGATTTTAGAGAACTTTCTATTTTTGGAATGGAATATTTACGGAGCCCCCATGAATAAATAGAATCAAAACCTTATTCCATGATATTTCCATAAGATTCCTTTCTTATTCTCAAGCAAGCCCATGAGAGGGCTTAGTTGATTCATGGTTTATTTTCAGCTTTTTTTTTTGCCTTTTTGCTTTTTTCAAGAAAGATGTTCAATTTGGATTCTTTCCTTTTCTATTGATTCTTTTCTGATCAAGATTGGATCCATGGACTATATAGATCCTGTTCATGGATTAACGAAAATGTGCAAAAGCTCTATTTGCCTCTGCCATTCTGAGTTTCTTTTTGTGTATGGGGAATACACCATTGAGGGGTAAATGAGTTTGCCACTTGTTTGTTCCTCAACCAAGCATAATCTTGGTGTTACATGGCATTGAAGTACAACTTGTCCTTTTTTACTGTTGTATGAGTGCTATGTAATCTTTGAGTGAAAACATCCTAGACAATCTGGGTTTGATTAGTAAGAAGAAAATGGTTCAGTATCAAATTCTCTGCCAAGAAGAACTTGCATGAAAGATATTAATACAATGCAAATCCCCTATTATCACATAGGGATAAAATTCAATGACAATACTTCTATCTCTGATTTGGATTTGATCTTGCAATTCACCATCTTGCACTTCTTTTGGAAGTAAGTAGTTTAAGGGAATGTGGATGCTGTCATATTGGAGGTTGTCTAAGCTTTTAAAATGTCATGGTAATATCAAATCAACTTGCCTTGCACTATTTTTTTTTATTATTATTTTTTGAACTTCAACATGTAAGCTGTAGTTTGACCATATTTAAGTTTACATTTCCATAAGCATGTGTTTATTATATAGTCATATGTGCACTGCTGGTGCTGGTTAATGCAACTGACAGTTCAACACTATTTTTTTTTAAAAAGGAAAAATAAAAGAAAAAAGAATTCAACATTGTGTGTATGTGTTTTTATTTTGTTATTTCAGCATTTTTCATTCCTTTCAGGATATATATTGTGGCCTTACTTCGCTATTTTGTGCAGATATTCTTGTACCATTAGACAACTACATATCAAGGAGTACCTCACATTTTCTTACATGTAGAGATCCTGACTACCAACAAAGCCTGTGGAACATACTTTCATCTGTGAGTGATGTAGCCTATTCCTAAGATTATCCTGCAATATTCTTGTTTGACAAGATGTCCATGAGAAGGGCCTTGACCCACTGATATGGGTTTGGCTTGCTAACATGTTCTTTTTGATTTTGTTAGTAGTAAATTTGTGCTGTTGAACACGTGTTAAGAGCTCCATCTATTATTTTCTATGCAGATTATGTCAGACAAGAGCATGGAGGACAGAGACATAGAGCCTGCACCTAAGCTTATTGAAGTAGTATTTCAAAACTGTAAAGGACAGGTAGATCAGTGGGTTGAGCCATATCTTAGGATAACAATTGATCGATTGCGTCGGGCAGAGAAGCCGTACTTGAAATGCCTCCTGATACAAGTGGTAAGCAGATATGTTTAATGTCTTGTTGTGCGAGTTTTTATTTTAGGTCATTGCTAAAGAAAATCTGACTTGTGGATTATCATTTGTTTCTTTTAAGTTAACGGCTACATATAATTTCTGTAAGCATATTTGTGCATATGTTTTTGTTCAGTGTATAAATGTGTGTGTGTGTGTTTAGTTTAAGGATGGATATATCTGAATATTGTGTGTTTGTGTATGCAGTTTAAAGATGAATATATCTAAATTGTGTTTTTTATATGTTTCTACCAGTAATATGTATAATTTTTCTTTGTCTTTGCAGATTGCTGATGCTCTTTACTATAATCCATCTTTGACACTTAGCGTGTTACATAAGCTTGGTGTTGCATCGGAGGTTTTCAATCTCTGGTTCCAGATGTTGCAGCAAGTTAAAAAGAGCGGTGTCCGTGCAAACTTCAAAAGGTAAAGGTTTTAGTCAGTTAATTTCCTTTTCCCCATTACCTTTCCATGTTTATAATTTAACTCAGTACCCTATAATTATTGCAGAGAACATGATAAGAAAGTTTGCTGCTTGGGATTGACTTCACTGCTTGTCCTTCCTGCGGATCTATTACCAGAGGAAGCTTTTTGTAGGGTTTTTAAAGCCACATTAGAACTTCTTGTCTCTTACAAGGATCAAGTTGCAGGTGTGATAGTTTTTTTGCGTTCATATTTAGTTTAATCTGGGCTGCCTAAATTTAGTTGATGCAAATTTTCTGGGTTTTGCCCAACTGTTGCTTGTCTTCTGTGTTTTCTTCATTTTGGTAGTCAGTCCATCAAGTCTAATTTACTACCTCTATATTCTTCTTTACTGTAACATGCATGCCCGCACGCGGGTGTGCGCGCTCACACACATGATATGGACAATTTTTTATTTGATGTTTGATTAAAATGCTACTTTTTCCTGATGTCTTATGTTCATTTCTTGTTTCTCGATGTTGATTCTAATGTCTTGGTTTTTGCTGTATAGAATCCAAGAAAGAAAGTGATCAGGATGACAATGATATGGATGGACTCCAAAGTGATGATGATGAGGAGGACGAGGATGAATCTGAACAGGAAATGGGAATTGATGCTGAAGAGGGTGATGAAGCCGACAGTCTTAGGCTCCAAAAGTTAGCAGCTAAGGTCAGTAAATTCTCCAAGAATCAATTCATTTAATTTACTCGTGACAGAAATATCTTGTCAGTTTTGATGGGGTGCTGCAAGGGGTATTACCTTGCAATGCGGTATTCTTGTGTTGTATTCACAAAAGGTGATAGTGTGGGATTAAAACTGGCAACTTTTCTTATATTCAACAGCATAATGTGGCACCCCCTTGTTTATGTCTTCCAGCCTTTTTTTTTTAATTTTTTGCAACTTTGTACCTCCTGATGAATAGATCATGTCTACACTGCAGATTCCCTCAGCACAGCAAATTCTTCATTCTCTTAGAAATTTGAAGGATAAAATTGTTGTTATTCTGAATTCCCCAGTTTTCTGTGGCTTGTTTTTTACATGCCTTCTCTATTTCCTTCGAAAATTTCAAGTATATGCACTTCAGGGGGGCTACTGTTATTTCTCACGTCTCATATTTTAATGGAAATTTTATTGTTGTCCTAACCATTCATGTAAGCTGATAGAAATTTATGGTTTTCTGCTACTCAGGCAAAAGCCTTCCAACCAGATGATGAAGATGATGACTCGGATGATGATTACAGTGATGATGAAGAGTTGCAATCCCCTATTGATGAAGTTGATCCTTTTATATATTTTGTGGAAACCGCCCAAGGTTAAAGCCACTTTATTTTTCAATTATTTTAGATGGGTTAGTACTTCATTGTTTGATCTGACATGGTCAGTATCTGTTCAGGTGTTCAAGCATCCAATCCACCAAGATTCCAGACCCTGATGCAAACCATGGACTTCCACTATCAGGCACTTGCCAGTGGCATAGCTCAACATGCTGACCAAAGGAGGGTGGAGATAGCAAAAGAGAAGTTGGAGAAGGCAAATGCTCAGTGATTTAAATGCCATGGTTTGTCGGGAAATGCCACTTGATATTCTTGCTGACCATTTCCTCCGGATGGTAAACAGCTGAGTGGGGTCTCAGTCTGTATCAGTCGGTTTGCTTGCAGAGTCCAAAGAATGAAGGGTAGCCCAAAGTTTTTGTTTCTCCCATAAAAGGAGAAATATGATAGAAGGTACAGCATGAGGAAATCTGCTGTTGTCACTGGTTCCGCAGCCTGCATGTATCTCATGTTGGCAGTGCAGTCATCAATTTTTGCTTGAGAGTGTCAACTTCATGGTGATGCTGAGGTTGACAATTGCTGGTGTCGCTTGTTTTTTATTTTTTTCATTTTCTTGTGTCATTTCCTTATTTTTGTTTCATCAGTATGTCAGCATTTCTATTGGGGATGAACCTCACTCATTTGGTCATGTCCAGTCGGAGTATAGTTTCTATTGGAAGCCTTTCTACCATCATTTGGTTGGAAAAACGGGGAGGGTTTTCAGTAGTGTATATGTGAGGAGTTATGGAGACATGGGAAGGGAAGGGTCATGTTTATATTTTGTAAGAGTAAACGATCTGTTCCATTGGTTATTCAAATCTAGGGTCTCTGTTCCCTTTTAGAGGGTTGTATGTAAACCAATTCCATTCTTTCCATCTCTCTTAAAGGGTAAACTTGGATTTATTATCTTTGGTGTCTGTTCATTGCTTCAGGTTTTCGGTGTATTATGTTCTTCACTTCTCTTCATTACTGAATTATTTCATGGTTCTGGACACCACATAGGTTATACTCCAGTTTCCTCAGCTGATCTTTGCTGATGAACACTTAATTGTTGAGAACAACACCCTGTTGGTATTTGCTTTTGAAGTTTGACTTGTTTGCAAGGTGGAGCTTCTTATATTTATCTGTATAACCTTGTTTTTACTTGGCCTTTCTTAGTGTTTTTTGTACCTAGACTTGCGAAAGTAATGATGTGTTTGGTTGGATTGGATTGATGTTTGGAGTTAAGTTCGTTCGGTAATTTAATTACCATTTTTTATTGACAAAGGCGACAAGCACCTCCCAGTCAGGGCGGATAACGTGTTGAACACGTGTCCTCATCTTGTGGTCGCGGGATGTCCAATTCAGGATCTTTGCCAACCAACCACACCATATGCAAGGGACTTAATATCAATAAGTCAAGGGGCCGTTGGTAATTACTGTTTGTTTTGTTGAAAGTTTTCAATAAAATTTGGTCAGTCTGCAGCTCGTAAGGTTAGCTATCACCTTGAAAATTTTTCCTTCCGAATTATTGTAATAATGCCATACCTCCCATCTTTTCAGTGTTGTTTAAAGTTGGTCGAAATTTCCTGTGTTGGATTTTATTTTAGGTGTTAAATTAGCGTTATTAAGCTTGGACCAAAGTTACTACTAATCAAGTTCAAAGCCTAGCAGAACTTTTATATGGCTCTATTGAGTGAAAATTCAATAGTTTGATTTAAGTTTAACTGGATGATCTTTCAAATGTTCACTGTAACCACGTTAAATTTTAGGTATATTCACATAAACCTAGAATTTACTTAAAAAAGAATTGTCAAATGTAAATCAGTCAACTCTCCAAAGTAAGCAACTAAAACAGTCGCCAAACCAAGAATTTTGTATTATCTTCAGCCTTTTCCATGAGCTAAGACAGTCTTCCGACTGAGGCACAGAGAAAGCTTAGCACATGCATTCCTTTAATTATGGTCGACCATGTATTTTTTCCTCCTTGGAACTTGCGTTCATTTCATCAAAAATGGTTCGAATGTTACCGAATTGAGTTTCAACATATAAAAATCCACCTTCATCCATTTTGATATCCTCTCGTTTATGTGAAAAAATTACCGGTCTTATTATTTTTTTCCCACACCGAACTATTAAGGAAGTGAGATTTTCATTTCCAATCATGAAAGAATTTTTTTGTATGCGGAGCTTCAATGAAAACCAACAAATATATGAAACTAAATATACTCGTTCGAAATTTGCCTCAAGAGACTCTATTCGTTTGAGTTTGTCATTGCAAATACGTTATAATTTTTTATTTCCAAACATTTTCAGTGAAATGAATGCCTTTAATGAAGAGTGTCTATAGGAAAATCTCACCTTAAGAGTTAAGACTACTCATATTTTGGTGTTATTTTTGTTTTATAAGGGTTTTATTTACTTGACTGCAAAGTGCTACCTGACTGTATCAGGTATTAGGAATTATTTGTAATAGAGGATCAATTAGGAACCTTTTTATAATCAATAAATGTGGTTTATCCACATTTATAAAAAAAAAGGTTTATTTACTTTTTTTTCAACTAGTTATTATTAGATTTAGAAGAAATATAAATATATATATATATATATATATATATATATATATATATATATATATATATATTTTATTAACGAAGCCTTCCTATATAAAGGTGCTCAAGGGCTCACAGGTTTTATACAAGGGAGGCAAGTTCATCAAGATCTATGGAAGAAGAGAGAGAGTACAGCTCCACTGCCTGCCATTGAAGATGATGATAGGAATTAAGGGAACTGTACCCTCTCTCTTCATCTCTTGCTCTCTGATGAAATTCTCTATCAGCATGATCATCATTTCACTCCATTTTTTTCCTTATTGTTTTAATTTTGTTCATGAATGATCGACAAGCAGGTGAAGTGCAAATCTGATTGATATTGATTAGCAATTTAAGTTTTCTTGTTCAATAGTGAAGCCCATTTTATCAACCACTGTTTTTAAAATTAATTCATGGTAAGAGGTTCATATTATTAATAAGTATTATGCAAAATGCATTCTTCTCAAGTAGATAACAAGTTATTAGAGATAATAATTCCATACGGGTTAATTATATATATTTTGATCTTTCTTTCCATTGGCTTTAGGTTTTAGGTTTTCGGTTATGAAACCTAAAACATGATAAAGCACAATTGCAACATGCATGTAACTTTGGAGGTATGTCTATATTCATTGCCTTGTACTTTTTGGGTCTGTACTTTTAGATATAGATGTCAAGCAGGCCGGTCCGGCTCGGCACAACACTGCCCGGGCTGGCACGACCTGTGAAGCTAACGAGGTTAGCCCAACACGAAGCACGGCGGGCCCAGCTAGTTTGTGCTTGTGTTGTGCGCGCCGGGCTTTAATGCCATTAATCAATCTCCTAAATTGCTCGGCCAAAATAGTTTCCAAAATCCTTGCAAACAAAAGAGGGGTCATTGGAGAACTCATAGACGAATTGCGAACGACCTTCATCCAAAAAAGGTCTATCAACGATAATATTGTGATAGCAGAGGAAGTAATACATGGAATGCAAAAAAGCAACACATATGGGTACTGTAATCAAAATAGATTTTGAGAAAGTTTTTGACATGGTTGATTGAGACTTCTTGTTTGAAGTTTTGGAGGCAAGAGGGTTCAGGGCCAAATAGATCACCTGGAATAGGATTGTCCTTAATGCATCCAAGGCAAAAGTCTTTCTCAACGAGGAAGCAACATGGTATATCAAACACAAAAGAGGACTTAAACAATGTGATGCCCTCTCGCCATTACTCTTTACAATAGCAATGAATGTCCTAAGCACCATGATGATGCATGCAATGATTTCCAATGCCTTCAAGCTTATAGAGGCAGCAACTGGGAAGACAACACTGAAATTTCATCACTGCAATACGTGGACAATTTGTTAGTCTTCTCGACCGACAAGGGATGAAAAAATTGTAAAAGTTGATATGGAAAAAGACATTTTCTAAATGCGTGTATTTAAAAATAAATTGAAAGTTAAAGTGACCAGCAAAAAGAAAAAAAAAATCTTTGGAGACTAAAAGTAATTATCCAAGAGCAATGTGGTTTATGTGCTCATAATCTTTCAAACTAAGCCATGAATTCCCAAATCTTGTGTACAGAAGAATTCTCATTTTATACTCCTAAAACTTCTTGATGAGCACCTTCTCTTTGGTTTGATCTCCATCATATATTCTTAGCATAACCAAGCAAGAGAACACAATGGCCTTCTCTTCCATTTTTTTTTTTTTGGTCTCCTTAATTACAAACTCACAAAACATAGAATATATATATATATATATATATATATATATATATATATATATATATATATATATTTGGAGCATGACAAATTGCGATTTTATTAGAAACACAATATGAAACCTCTATAGATCATCCCAAAGTATCCAACACATGAAAACCTTGCTGGACCAAAGAGATGATCACTCAGAGGAGAGGGAATTGGCAAGGATATACAAAAGGCAAAGACAAGTGATCCATCAACCTCTGGCCAGCCGCCACCTCAATCACCACCTTCTTCAGCGGCCGGAGAATCTCCACCACCAGTCGCCATTGCACCCGTGACCAATGCACAAGACGCCGGAGCATTATTCTCCGGCGCCTCCTACTTCCTAAGCGCACCGTGCCGCCTTGGCAACGTCTCCTCCTCGGCCATGCAAACCGCCTCTCTCTTCCACAGCACCACCTTATCGCCGCCGGAGTCTTCCCGGAGAACCCGGGCGGGAATGCAATGCAAAGTATCTTGGCCATGGTGTTGTCAAGCAATGCAGATGGACTAGTAACCTTTGTTGCTTTTATATAGTGTCAAGGTATATATAGATAGAGGCAAGAGAGTTGGAAATTAAACCATGGGGCTTATGATGTTTGTGATGATTAGTATTGTGATTCCTTTGATGATGTGATGGCCCCATGCATTGTAAGTTAATCAGTATTTTGGTCCATAAAACATCATCTTTGGAGTAGGATGTGATGGCAATCATGTAAGAGTGCAAATGGAACAAATAAAGAAAGGAGAGAGCAAAGAGATGGAATCTGATTAAAAGTGTTTGCTTGCAAAACATTGCTTCAAGAATACTCTTTGTTGTTTTGCACATGATGGGAGGAGATGAAGGATAAGCAAGGGATCATTTGATGAATGTGTTTAGGGGTTTCCTCATTAATGAGGAATGGCTCCACCAATTAAGTTCTTCTCATTCACGTATCATCACAGATCACCTAATCCAAGTAATTAAATTGTAACAAATGTACCGACATACCGAATAAAAGCATTTCCTAGAGTGATGTTCATTCTCTTTCTGATAAGATCAACACCATTTTCAAGCTTTTGCCATTTACTATATGTTGTAGTATTGAAACAGTCCATAAGAAAACATGTCAATACTGCTGATATATAATAATGCAGCAAGAAAGAAAGAATTTGGATGGTATTCAAAGAAAATTACAAGCTTAAACACAACATCTGCAGCTAAACTAGAGTACATAGTGTATCTGAATATCATAAACAATTTTTCTTTTGACAGAAAGAGCGGCTAGCCAAGTGGCCAGCTACTAAATCAAAGTCAAGGACGTGCACAGTCCTCGAGGCGAGATAGTGAGCACTGCTCACACTTCTCAGAAAAGTGCTCTCACCCGCGGATCAAACTCATGCCAAACTAGACAATAAGCCCTTAGCAGCGGAGACATGGGTACCAATAGACCATTTGGTCATTGGTGGATTGATGAATGGAGCTTTAAATTGTTTTAAGTGTCTTGCCACTATGATTGCTGGATTGCCATTATGCTTCTTACATGACCCACCATAAATTATCAGGACATCAACTAGAAGGAATGGCATCAACCTGCTTTTGTACTTGAAATGCACATTAATTTTCTTAATAATGCCAATCCTTCATCATTCACTTTTTAATTCTACATATATAAGCAAATTAATAATAATATATCCATGGTTCTGATGATCGACAATGATGGAAGATAAAAAGAAAGAAGAGAATATTATTATATAAGAAAAAACTCAGATAATCATAACATGACTCCAAACATACCTCATAATGAAACTCTTAAGAACATAATTTGTTAATTATAATAATCATATCAAATATAAATTTGTAATACACCTAGACATACTTTAATAATATAAAACTCTAAGCTGGTTCATGCCAATTGAGAAATTCTAAACATGATAAGAGAACACAAAGGACATCTCACCCAGAAGTTTGTAATATTCTGAACAATTTCTTAGTCCAGCTATATAGCAGATTAAACTTTAAAGCTGCACATCAGGACATGAACTACATCCTTCTAAGTTTGGCAACCTCTAAAATACTCCATGAATGTCCAATTAGTCTAGTGTCTTTTGTGATACAAAGGGAACACTGACAGCTACTGACTCTCTTCATGTTTCCTTGGCCACCGTCAGGATCAGGGAGATGGAGATTTCAGTTGAGTGGTGTCTATGAATTTTAGTGAATAAGTATCTTAATTTGCAATCCTTTTGTCATTTAGGATGGCACCATTATACATAAATGTGTGTGTGCCCACGCCATTGCTCATGTTTATGATTGATATGTTGGAATTTTAAAAGTTTTTTTAAAATAAAAAATTCAAAAATTTAATTATTTAATTTATCTGAGCGTTTTGATTCTTAAGATATTTTTTTATTGGGATGTAATGGTTTCCATTTGCTCTTCCAAAACGGCTAGAATTTTAGGTTATATGGAAATGTTGGATGTGGGTTGGGAGGATCAAGTAAGAAAAAACTCTAGCTGTCTCTCTGAAAAAGTTTCAAAGAGTTTTCATTGTTTCTTCTTTTTGGATCTTCTACTCTCTTCTCGTTTGATTTTCTTACGATTTTGGCACCACCCCGTGAAATGCTCCATCAGATCTCGTATTCTTAGGAGGGACTACATTGGTCGAATCCTTGAGGAGTATTTTCCGACAAACCCTTACATGGAAGGCGAATAAGCCTACTAATATTTATTGTTTTTATTCATAAATCCTAGTTGTTCTTCTCACTTGTTTTTGCAGGGTCAAAGATATAATTTTGTAAGTACATTTATTTTTAGATAATTTTGTAAGTACATTTATTTTTACATTTTGCAGGGGAGCTTTGGCTTACTGGTAAAATTGTCGCTATGTGACCTGGAGGTCACGGGTTCGGGTTCAAGTCATGAAAACAACCTCTTGCACTCCAAAAAAAAAAAAAAAAAAAAAAAAAGGTAAGCCTACATACAATAGACTCAAAAGGTCCGATCCTTTTCCGGACCCTGTAGATAGTGGGAGCTTTATAGCATCAGACTGCCCTTTTATTTGTTTTTAATTTCTATGTTTATTTATTTTATGATTATAATCGATATTTTATATATAATGCATGGAAAATATTGTTCTAATATTATATATGTGTAAAAACCCAAACTAATTGATCAAATTTGTAATTTGTATAAAATATTGAAATCATATATTATTTTTTGAAAGGATAAGAAATAAAGTACACTCTTTTTCAAATATTGGTGATGATTTTATGCTAGGATAATATTGCCATAAAAACTTTAAAGCAAGAAATTCGTGAAGAAAATAATAGATCAACAACAACAACAACAACAACAACAACTGAGCCTTAATCCCATACTAGATGGGCTTATATTGGATTCTCTCTTTACGTATTTCCTCAAATATGAAATAAGATAAAATTAAATAAACTGAAAATAAGATGAAACATAAAAATTCATAAATAAATAAATAATACTAATAACAAATAATAGATATGGATTCTATTATAAATAATAGATCAAAATTAAATTAATAAAGAATAGCTTATTACAAAAATATTTTGTTTGGATTGGTTTCCAAAAACAAGTGCTTAACTTATAAAAAAGCGTATTTTTCAAAACTGCTTCTCCAAAACTGCTTTGTTCAGAAGCACCACATGACTAGCTTATGAAAAAAGCGGTGTTTGAGTTTTTTTTTGGAGCTTTTGCTTTTTTAAAAAGCTAATCCAAACAGGTTTTTTTGAGCCCAAAAGCGCTTAACTTATAAAAAAGTGCTTCTGGACTAAAAAAAAATTAATCCAAACAGGCCCTTATATTAGGGGTAAGCAGTAATTATATTACACATGCATCAATTTATATTAGGAAAGAAGAACATTAAGTAAAAAATTGATGGTTTTAATATTCATTTTAGTTATTCCCATTTATTTGGTGCATGGTTGAGACAATTTCACACCATGATTTCACGGCAGAATTTACTGATGTGATTTAATTAGTGGTATTAAAAATTTATCTTTAATTTTTTACTCTAGTTGATTTGATAGGAACTAGTCATAGTGCACAAGTTATTGATGCAATTACTAGATAACATTCCTAAAAATAATTTTAAATACCATGTGGCACTTAATATGGACATATACCACCATATTAATTTGTCAACTCTAACAGATTCTATTGCATGAACACAAACATAAGGAAATTATCCAACCCATTCCATTCTCAAAATAAGAAATTGAGTGTTTAAATCATGTTTGTGGCTTGATTCTATGGCTTGTCCATATTATCAATAATAGGAAAAAAAATTAAAGATTGATTTATATTATTATTATTATTATTATTATTATTATTATTATTATTATTATTATTTTTTGACATGGGCAACAAGCACCCCCGAAGAATTAGTCAAATAAGGCGTGCGCAAGAGCTCGGACCACCACAGGTTTCACACAGTGTAATTTATTTTACCGTCCGAATGTTTCACACAACATGCACTTATTTTACCGCTCGAGGCTACACGAACCCACACAGAAAACGGAGAAGACTCGTGTGTGTGTGTGGGCTACCCCACTGGATGACCCCACGCCCTACATCCTCACCTTGCATAGCGGGGATTCAACCCGAGACTTCTGAATGATAAATCTTTTATATATCGGACTTATGCCAAGAGGTCTTTTGGCGTATCAAACCATTTTTGTCCCTTCACTTTGTGCCAATGTTTATTTATATCTATATACTTTAAAATTGCTCAATCCGGTACACATATTTTGAAGAATTTTTTTTTGTTCGTTTTCATCTCTCAGGCTGGTGTGGCAACCATGTGATGTAGGATCCAAAATATAATAACTTTTTTCACTGCTCTTCAATACATCTGACAGTACAAGCTGATGTGCTTACTGATGTGGCATGTTAACTAGATTATGATGTAACATCATCAACCAAAAATAAAAAATAAATTGAAAAAAATTTATTTTTTGGCCTAGTTGATTTCTGACATGGCAAAATGTGCCACATTAGCATAAGCCAATGACCTTTCTATCGCGTGAGAAATTTTTCATATTGACATGACAATATGCCACATAAAAAAAATCTGAAAAAATGTGTCATGGGTATATTAAAAAATACAAAAAATAGATGTATACGTGAATCTTAAACCAATCAAAGGAGCCCTCTTAGAAAAATGATGGTGGAGATTTCTAGTAGGAAGTGTGTGATGTTTCTGAAAATCATCAAAGACTTACTCAAAAGAAGCTTCTTTGATGCCCACAAGGCGGCCCCTGCACAAACATCCCGATTTTGAAAGGGACTATCTAAAAAAACAACCTCCATATTCCACAACATTCGAACTATAGGTTTAAAGAGACCATTAACATATGGAAGGACAAGCAGTCACTATGGAATCTATTTCCATCACTCCGCCACTTAACTCCTCAAAAAGTCAACATCCATCAGGAAAGCCTTGGAATCATTTAGAAACGGAAAGCCAATACTAAGATTAGCTCCATATCACAAGAAGAGCAGCAGACTACATGGCCCTATATCACCACCTCATAAACCTCCAAGGCGATGGTCATGACAGTAGAACGTGGAACCTATAACCAGCTCAGGAAACTTCATAATCAAATTAATATACAAGTTCATAATAGATGGAGGAGTCAGAAGTGATTTGGAAAGGGACTTTTGGAAGGGCCCTTGCTTCCTTAAAATCAAGTTGTTCATATGGCTAGTTAGAGAAAATACAATCCTAACCCTAAACAATCTACATAGGAGGAAGTGGCGAGGCAAACGCATGGAATGCTTCTTGTGTGGCACATAAGTAGAGTTAGTCCCACACCTCCTATTCTCATGCTAATTCTCACTCCAAAAGAAATGAGACTAGAAGCAACATAAAGCCTAATCAAGAGAATCCTTAAGTTCATAAGGATGTCCTCACCAAAAGAAACAAGAGACGACCAGGCCCGAGAAGAGACCTAAGGCCGAGCTTGAGACAAACACATGAAGTTATCCATGCTTACTTTCTTATATCTTTGTAACTCAGGAATACTCATACTCAGGTGATATATACCTCTTTAATCTAATTAAATATAAATAAAACATGATTTACTAATTTTTTTTCTTTAAAAAAAAACATGAAACAGAGTCATTGATTTGGCCCAAGAAAGACCGATGTCCACTTTGGACAACCAACGGGCTCAATGATTGGCCCAGGTCCTTAAAATGCCAAGCAAGTTGGGCTTCCCAATCAAATAGGGGGTTTGTAGGCCTGGCCCATCATTCTCTTGGATCATGGTTGAATTCTAATTATTCTATGCACTAGCTCAACTTTTAAACATTGCTTTTAAAATGTGGTCAGGTGTGGCTGTTTGACCTCGGTTTAGTTCACAAGGGAACAACACCACACCTTATCTTCATCTTGTAAGAGAGGAGATTCAATCCCGAAATCTCCATGAGAGAATCCCCCATTTTAATAAGGGACCTAGGTACCAATAAACCCTTCGGTCGTTAGTTCCATAGCATAAGATTGAAAAAGCACAAATCTTCATTCTAAAAATGAAAATTTAACTAAAACATCTATAAATAAAATAAAGATCAATGAACATCTATCATATAGCATACAAGATCCCAAAGCTCTCAAATAATATAAGAGTTGGAATTTTGTTGAACAGGGGTTTTTGATAAAATACATAAAACAATTATTAGTTATTACCCTCTCATCACCCATTAAGATTTGTAGAGAAATAATTTTTTAAAGTCCAAATCTGTCAAAAAAAGGATAAAATAAAATTATTATATTTTAAAAAAATTTAAAAAAATTAAACTTAGCCATTTTAAGATATTTTAAGCATATCTAGCCATCAATGCTTTTAATGAAATAGACATATGTTAAAAACATGGTACTTAGAATATTTGAGGTTCAAAATTATCTATTTAGTTTTGTATGTTACATGTCTTGAATTTTAAGTATTTTTTCTTCGTCAATAAAAATAAATTCTAAAACTTATTTTATTTAGTTTTTAGGGTCGAAAGACAAGATAATAAAATATTAGAGAAATTTCACTAAACTACCATGTGGGTTTTCTCTTTATATCAATTTGGAGCTTGTGGCACTTTAGTACCTTGTAGTCTAAATTGGTTGCAAAAAAGTATTAAAACGCTTAACCCTGTTAATACTTACTGATGTAGCATAAAAATAATCATGCATTTACCTTTTTACCCTTATGTATAACCACACCCTTATGAAAAACTAAACATATTTAGGTAGTGTTTGGTTAGCTGTGTGTAACTCCTCACACAGGGATGGGTAAGTCCCCATACAAAATTTTTGTTTGGTTGAGTTATTTTTTTTTTTTTTGATATGTAAGTGCTCATACAAAAATTGTGACAGCACTACATAACAATAATTTGGATGGGGAGTTACACCCACTCCCCATCCAAGCTTTTTAGAAAATGTGAAAAGTGGCACACCTTTTCATATAACTTTTTCTAAAGATCATCATTTGTTTAATATATATATATAATATATTAAATTAAAATATCTTAATTTTGAATATTGTTAAATTAAAATAAATAAATAAATAAATAAAATTTAAGTATTGTATATCAACTCTCACTTATGTTAAATTAAGTTTGAATAATTTTTTAAATAAATAATATTTCAGGTTTTTCTATTTTCCTAACAAATGAGTTGATATATATTTATACTCAAATTTTATTTATTTATTTGTGTTTTTTTGAAAAGAATTGTATATCCTCATATATGTTAAATTAAAAAAATTATATTTGGTTTTATTTGAAAATAATATTATATATTAAATTAAAATATATTATTAAATTAATATAAATATTTTAAATTTAAATACAACATTTACACCAATTAATTTTTTTAAAAAGATTTAAAATTATCTATTCATTAGTTTTTATTAAAAAAATTTAAATATCTTTAATTTTCTAACAAGGGGTAACCTCACCACTCACAATAAAGGTAACTATATCCCTCATTAAATTCATCTTTTATTACGACTAAAACAAAAAAGCCAGCTCCACTTACATCCATTACTTTTTAAATAACCAACCAAACATAAAGTGTAAGTCCCCTTACTGTAACTCCTCATGCATGTAACTCTCCATCCGTGGGTGAAGAGTTACAAACAACCAAACGCTACCTTAGAGGTTCATGGAAAACAGATTTTGGAAGTACATTCAAGAAATCAATTTACATCATATGGTGTGGTTTTTACATAAGGGTAAAAATATAAATTCAGGTCCATTTTTATGCCACATCAGCAAGTATTAACTGGGTTAAGCGTTTTGGCACTTTTTTTACAAACGATTTAGACTACATGGTACTAAAGTGTCACAACTCGAACCACGTGGTAGTTCAGTGAAATTTTCCCTAAAAATATTATACCTATAATCTCAAATTGTAGCAAGTGTGCCGTTCAAATTTTGTATCAATATGCACATACGCATAAAGGAAAGCTTGAATGACTATTAGAATTCTTAAATACCAATTAATATTTTAATTAACACACAGGTGAAACCAATAAGGAACAATAATAGTCATGCATAAAAGGGGTGAAGGTGGCAAATAACTCCTATATTTTAAAGAACATTTTGTGCAAATTCATGATGTTATATAGAAATCACATGAGGTAGTTCTCCTAATTAAGATTTAGCATCTTCGAAATATGATCAAGAGAAACCTCTTTTCTCTTACAATAGTTTTAAAAATAAATGAGAGGTGAGCGAATTATCATATAGCACAGTTTGAAATTAAGAAACCGTGTCTTGCTTATTCAATAATAAAACAAGGAAATACATTCATCAAATCTATCCCATGAATAATCTCATGATATATTTCATCTAATTTTTCTATTTCCATTATAATTTGGCGAAAGTTGTTATATAATATGAGGATCAAAACAACAACAACACCAACTACTAAGCCTTAATCCCATACTAAATGGGGGTCGGCTAGTCTCCATGTTGCTTTCAAATATGAAAATAAAAAGAATAAAATGAAATACAATATAATAAAATAAATAAATTCATAAATAATAATAATAATAATAATAATAATAATAATAATAATAATAATAATAAATCTTATGAGAGATTGAATGTTAAAAGCATAAAAGTATTCCCCACAAACAAAGCTAATGAAAGAGAGATTTTAATCGACTTATCTGTAACCTACACTAGATGGGGTCGGCTATATGGATTCTTTGTGTCCATGTCGCTCTGTCAAAAGCAAGATGCGGCTCAATATCTCTTTAAACACTATCTCTCTCCACTTAATCCTAGGCTTACCTGTACCCCTCTTCTTACCTTCTATAACTAAACTATCAAAATCAAAACATTAAACATGGGAGGATAATGACAAGAGATAATATGAAAATTATCAAAATCAATCAAACGTTTAATTTAAAACCAAACCATAAATATGAAGTGAATATAGAACTTAAAATTATATTTTCCAAAAGAAATTATAGATCTCAAAATTGGTTGCAAATATACTTAAAATAACTATTAATTACTACTATTATCTCTGCTAATAATCCACATATCTTCACAAGTCTACTTAAAATTCTATTCAAGTATAATGATACTACATTCTCTTATATGTTTATAATGAACAAATGAAAAGGTTCAACAGACTAGTTCTATAAGGTTTGAAAATGCATAAATGTACTAGATTCTTTGTTTCTATGATTAATTAATCATGCATTGGTATGTAGGGTGGGGTACAACTTAAAAAATAATATTATATTAATGCATGCATATCTATTTACATAAGAGTCCATAAACCCTAAACCTTAAAACCTGTATCTCTCAAAACAAATCTTATGAAACATGTTGAAATCATAAAAACTATGAAAATGTATTGCCTGAAAAGATACTCTTTTTCAAACAACTAGTTCATCATTTACTTACAATTAGGAAAACCCTAAACTCCCTATTTATCTTTTCTCTTCCTCAATGTCTAGTTTTTTATATCTCCCTTTTATTCTTCCCTTCCTTTTATATCTCTTTCATCTTTTCTCTCTATCTCATTAAATCATAACCAAATTCTCAACCTTCTTGAGCTCACAATATCACTTTCATTTTTGCTTCGCTTTCGTTTCTCCATTTATCCTAATTACTCTTTAAAAACATTTCATTTTTCAGAAGATGAATGGAATGGAATATATTTTCAAAGAACCAAAAGAAGTACACAATGAATAAGTTTTCCTAAATAAAAAATTCCTATCATGAGATTTGGCAATGGGAAGAAGAAAATTCCTAATGAAAGTTCCCTACATTTTCCAATAGCAAACCTGAAAACATTTCATCAAATGATCATAATTTATCTTGAAGGGGAAAAAGGAAAATTCTTAGTCTAAAAGATACAGTGCTCAAGATAATTAATTACTACTTTCACATCAGAGGATATATAATTATAAATCCTACTACATATATATATATACTTCTACAGGAAAAGCAAGCTTTCCCTTAAACATGAATGATGAAAGCAAAGAAACCATTCAAACTTTCATAATAGGTAGCTTGAAGGTATACATCATTATAGACATATATATGTGGCACTGCTCAAACTTGATTGGTTAACAAAAGATATATACTTCCAAACCTAGCATGAGCATATATATATATATATATATATATATATATATATATATATATATATATATGTATCTAAATTATAACTTATCAGAGACCAGATAAAATCTAACTATATATAAACCATGACTAACTATTACTACTTTGAAGAGAAGTTAGACTCAGAGGAATCTAATAAAGATATATATAGAAGTAGAGGGTAATGGGCAACAAATTAACACCATGCATGGATCATATTGGTGTTTCATTAATAATGCTCTACTTTGCTAAAGAAAAAGAATAAGATGATCTGTCAACAGATTTGCCATATATATTGTTTCTATATATGATCTTGAGAGACCACAGTACCAGTTATGGAAATCAAGCAGTACACTCCAAAGCCATGGAAGCCAAACCTCAAGAAGGTTTAGACCTCCATGGCCATAATTCCCACCTTAAAAAAGTTCAAGAAGGGAATATAACTTGGTGGGTGGTCTGAAAGCAAATGGTGTGAAACCCTAAAAGATGATACCCCCTCGTGGGTCATGTCCCTTTGGTTCTTCAATTCATCCATGGGGTTTTGGTAGTACACTAACATCTCTGGAAATGGTGGGATCCAAAGCCCCACCATCCCTAGCTAGTCCTCATTGTCTGTCTGTATGACCCTCTACCTGCCACTGATCAATGGCCCACATATATATCATTTTGATATCAATTAATTTCATGTAATTTTTAATTATTCTATACCATTCTAGCTCAGTGAGGATAAACCCCATCTCCTTCCTCCCTCCCTCCTCTCATCACCTGCAACTCTTAGACGACAAAGCATTAGAAGAGAGGAGAGTAATTTAATATCGATCATAGCCAAGTAATTAATCTAACTTCTGTTGAACATTAAGAATGAACAAACTAATTATTAAACAAATCCGGCCATGAATCAAGCACAAAGGGTCTAATATTTACACAAATTAATTAAAACATCATGAGAAACACAATTCAAGAAGAAGATCTTGAAATAAAGCATATTCATAATCTCCTCTAATTTACAAACAAGATTTTATATACTTATAATATGTTTATATATACTTACCTAGCTATCACAAAGCCAGTTGTACATGCCGAAGCTTTACCAAGGACTTATCTTATCTGCAAACATGCACTTTTAGACATGAACTTTTTCTGTTTTTTTCTTTCTCTTGATCATGATCTCCATCACAATCTCATCGATCTCACAAATTCCAGCATGGAGCTTGATTAATTAATTTCATCCGGAAATGGAATCTGCAACAGTCTGCATGAGGCTCACCTGGGTGCTCAGACATTGTATGTAGTTAGCCGTCTCTTCCAACAAGTTGCAGAAATCCATGGCCTTGCCTCCGGGCACCAGCCTCCGGAGAACATCAGCTTGGGTAGGCTCCCTTGGCGTTGAAACCCTAATCCTCCTCCTTATAACAAACCTCCTACCAGCACCGGAAGGTCGACGGATCAGCCTCTCTCTCCTGTGCTGCAGCCGCCGAAGTACAGCACGACTCCAAACTCTCCGGCTGCCAGCGGCTCTCGCCATGGAAGCGTAGGCCGCACGGCGGATGCTTCTCCCTCGCTGCATGGTAGACGAAGCCGGCATGGCCATGTTTATAAGAGCAACAGCTCTGAGGAAGTAGGAGGTCTGCATGGTCTTGCTGACGTTGAGGTTTGTGGAATTAGGGTTAGGGCTAGGGTTAGGGTTTCCTTGAGAGCACTTGAAGAAGTGCATGGCTAGGAAGAAAGAGAGAAAATTAAGGAGATGGATTGGAGGGAATTGAAGTACGGATGGGGAATTACGAGGTGTGTGTGTGTATGTGGGGAAAGATATATAGATTTAGTTCTGACACAAGAGGGACCAGAGTGATCAGAGAGACAAAAAGCTGGGCTAAGAAGATATATCTCTGACACAAGCGTCAACTCCAAACTCCCAAGTATGTTTTGTGCATGTACTACCACCCCTTATAAAAGAAGAGATAGAGAGAGAAAGAAAGAGAGGTACAAACTACAAAGAAGAAGGTTTGAATTAATTGATAGTGTGATGGAGGCCAGGGAAGCTGAAGGGAGTACTACTGAGAGAATGATGAAAAGAAAGGGAAAGGAATGAAGGGTGGGAGATCGATCGATCGATGATGAAGGAGTAAGGAGTAGTAGTAGAGAGAGAGAGAGAGAGGGTCATGGTGGTGGGGGAGGTTGGAGAAGTGGATGGTGGGCCAGGAAGAGGGCAACCCACCACATGAGAGCACATGGAGGGAAACGACCCACTTGGATGATGGGAACCTTTTGCCTTTGCTCTATTCTTTCTTTCTCTTCTCTTGTCTATCAATTTCAACAAGGGATCGATCAGGGACGTGCTCTTTCCACTTGACTTTTGTCCACTCATTGTCGTGTGTCTGACTTGGACTGATCTTATTGGCCGAAAGATGTTAATATTGAGTTGAGTGACAAGTGTTGGGTGGGAAGTGGGAGTTTCTTGGTAGTAATAAGATTATTAGGTTGGTCTCATGTCTAAAAGATAGAGGTGTAGTTAATAAAAGATTGATTTGAGGGCCGGCCCCGGCTCTTTCCCGTGACGGTTGACTTGTTGATATCACGGGGTGGGAGATTGAATGGGATTTTGGTTCCTTGCCCACATGGATTGGTTTCATTGTTTTTTTTTTTTTTTTTACATATGGGGATAAATTTCAGGGTGTAATTTTAGGTGATGAGCATCTTTGACCTTTCACCATATATGTATAGATGTGAGGATTCGAACCTGAGAGTTTTATGCTCATCAAATGAATTATTTAAACTGCTCCCCTATTTATAAGAGCGGGGACTCGAATTTGAGAGCATACTCAATCAAGTGAATTATCCAACGTACGAAACTCAAAATACCGCTAAAATAATGGTCGTTTGGTGGATTGGTTTCATTGTTAAAACACTATAACCAATTCCTCATGCATGTAGATTTTATGTACAGTCATATGTAATGTAGAGTTTTACATCCATTTGTTAAACAAATATTCGTGTATATATATAATTTATATTTCTTTTTGATTGGCTTTAACTTTATATATATTTATATATATATATATATATATATATATATATATAATTTGTGGCCGGCAATGGAGTTGTTTTGTTTTTTTATTTCTAGAGTATGCTTGGCCGGCAGGCTAATATATATAATGCATGTGGACTGATAGATACCCAAGAATGGAGGAGTCATGTGGGAAGATTCATATGCTTGGATGGGATGGAATACGTGGTTTGCTTGCATCGCATGTGTGTTTACATTTGGGGTTTATTTGGCCATTTGTTATTGGGTATTTGTGTCACCTTTGATATATTAATTACTAGGTATTCCAACTTCATATATACATATTTTAGTTGAGATTTTTTTTTTTATAAATTGTTTTGATAGATCTGATTGTATGCATTGAGTTGTTATGTTTTATGTTTAGTTTATGTATTGTGTTGATCAAGTCAAGTTGACTAGAAATGTTAGAATTGGTCGTTACTTTTAAGTTGAAAATGTACTGAAACATTGCTCGATCCTGAGTTAGAATAAATTAGAATAGCAAGTTTGAATTTTCTTAAAAAAAAAAAATGGATAAAACACATTCATTAAGATATGTTTTAGTTTTTCATGAACCATATTAATTATATGAGGTCTGATTACATTTTACATGAAAAGTTTGACATTAAGGATGTAGGTGACCTTTTGCTTGCCGACCGACAAGGTCCTTGTAGACTTTGTATCCTTTGGACCTACTCAATTGCTCCTCATCCTCAAACTCTATGTCGGGGTTTGGTGGCCATATTCTTGGTCCTCCTGAGTAAATTTCATGCACCTCTTGACAATGGATTCCATTACCAACAACTTTGGCTTCTTCATTAAACCAAAAGAGTATGAGGAAATCAATATAGCAGATAAATTTCATGCAAACATGTTATTTCGTATGGAAACATCTATTGTTTCATTCCAGCCATACTCTCTAGGTGATTACCATTATCACCATATTCCACCCTTTACGGGCTTCCCTTGTCCTCCTGTGAGGCTTTGTTTGCTATCAAGGCCCATGCCTTATAAGATATTAGATTCCATGATCTCCTAATGAACCTTAGAGGAACCCTAGCTGTTTATGTAAAGGCCGATGCTTGCTCCAAAATGTTTAGGTTTTGTTCATTATGACTAAGGTTGTTAATATAGGTATTAATTGGCGTTTAATGATCATTTTCATCATTAAATTGGTTAACCATATCATTAAACACACTGAAACCTTAAGATGGACCTTTTCCTTTTGCAAATTGGGCTTCAACCTGGTTTACTAGGCTGTAAAAAGAGTGTGTTGTAGCTTGTTCAACATTATCAGGCTTGTGATCGAGGGTCTTCCGACCGGCCAGAGGCTCGCCCGACCCTCTCTATTATCATATGAAACCCGTGAGCAATAGTTGTCGCCTCCCTGTTGACTGTAAATTTGTGACAAAGTTACTAATGTGATCACAGCAATGCCTCTTCCTCATGGATCGAAATGGATCCACTTGGCCTTCCTTAATTCGTCGCTCCATGTTGAGTCACTTCCAAATCAGCAGTCCGATTTTCGCCTTATGGGCTCTACCCTCTTATCCACAAGTTACCAAAGAAATTGCGCACTGCCCACCTCATCCACCCGATCCTCATTATCCGTTACCTTAGCTTCACATTGAGCAAGCAGTCCATATGCCGAGTGATTATCCACGCAAACTCTTCCCTCCACCCGGCTCCTTTTCCCTCTAGAAACATGGCTCTTAACGCCATGCTCTGTCGCGACGCCATGGCCAGGTATGATGACCGCCGTACTCTGGCTCTGCTCTGCCTACAGCCTCTTCGGTGACTTAGTATGGCGGTCCGCAGGAGGTTGCATGTCGTTTAACTGATCACAATAGAGTTTATCCTCATGTCGACTCCCCGTTCACTCTGGCTCATTGATGAGTATGCCTTGTTTCTGTTTTTTGGCCATCCTTGTTTGAGCTTCTAGCTACGTGAGCAATTTGATAATTAGGGCTCTTCCGGGGGAGGGGCAAGTTGTTGCGATGTTTAATTTGATTGATATTAATTAAAATTATATCTTTCAAATTAATGATTAGTACTTATTAATCATAATGATTTATATATCGACTATTAATTATATTTATTTTTATTAAATTGTGTAAAATATTTATTCCTTGTCTAAGTTATTCCAAGATAAAAAGTGTCGGTTAGGTCAGAATAAAGTGAGATAAAACTAGTTTATAATTCATATTTCAAATTTTAAAAATAGTATTATAGTTTATATAAACAAAACCACATAATTTGAGCATTTGCTTTAATTTGTCACCTGTTGTGTGATTGATTTCTTTGTTCCTTTTCTTTTTTTAAAGTAATTTTCTTTGGTGTGTAACTCTTGAACTAACAATATTGATTTACAAATTTCCAATATTATTAGTCAATTGATTAATAGCTTGAACTGATGTAAATGTAGGAGCGTCGGCACTTTTAGACATCACAAAATGAAGTAGGAGAGACTTCCCCTTGAAAAACAGTGGAAGGATTTGGACACCATTTTACATGATCACAACTTTGTGATTATGATAACATGTCTAATTAGTTATTCTATTTTGATCTCTTAATTGTTTTTTAATTCATTATTTATACAATAAAGATATATAGATAGATAGATTATGACAAGATGATTGATGTCTCTCCTCTAACCAACCTTTATCAACAAACATGAATTCACATACTTCTATTATTGCAAAATCTTGACAAAACAACAAAGCTAATTAATGTTAATGTAATCTAATTAATGCCAGTGCAGGGCTAGCTTTGCGATCAAGCTAATAATTCATTATCAAAATGGCTCTATCAGTGGAATCATATTCACATTAGGGTCCTCCATTGATTTTCTTTTATGCCATTGTATACTTATTAGAGAGTATATATTTAGTAATATTATTATTTTTTAAATAATCTCTATGGTTACTATTATTATCATTAGAAAATAGAAACACTCTAATCTACAACAAAATTGTATTTAGTTATTTATGAATTAATGACCATAAGTTATTTTGTAATATCTATCATTTATTCCAATATATATTATCTTATCTCCTTTTCTTATTTCTAGTGATTCACCCATATTTCATTCTAAAAGATATATATATATATATATATATATATATATATATATATATATATATATATATATATATCAAAAGGGAATAAAAGAGATAAATACAAAATATATCAATGTTTTCAATATCAATTAATTAGTTGAGTTTTTTTTAATAAAATGAATAAATCATATTCATTAGAAATAGAGGTTCATAAAAATTAAAGGTACGCGATTCTTTGTGGATCAAATACTTCACCCATATTTCATTCTAAGATATATATATATATATATATATATATATATATATATATCAAAAGGGAATAAAAGAGATAAGTACAAAATATATCAATGTTTTCAATATCAATTAATTAGTTGAGTTTTTTTTAATAAAATGGATAAATCATATTCATTAGAAATAGAGGTTCATAAAAATTAAAGGTACGCGATTCTTTGTGGATCAAATACAAGAGGGATAGTATATCCCTTAGCTTCGGACTCTTCCTCTAAACATGGGTATCGTCAAAATCTGCCATTGGGATTGGTAAGGTGGTTCTTCTTGCGTGAACGCCAAACTCCACTTAACTATGGATTTCATCACGAACAACTTCGACTTCTTGGACGTTTGAACTGCATCAAACTAAGAAATAGTTAGAAAGTCGATATCACGAATAGCTTTCATGTAAACACATTATTTGTCATGAAAACAGTCCCATGATCCATTTTCTTCTTGACCCTTAAGTTGTATAACCACTCTCTTTTTGGTGAAAAGCTATGAATCATACCCATTAATAAAAAGTTATTTATTTATTTATTTTATTCAAATACAATCTACTAACATAAAATTAAATCACAAATATTAAGTGATAGGAATCTGACGAGATTACTTGCGATCGTGAGAAACAAAAATGAATAGAAAAACAAGCAAAAAAACACAAAGAGAATTTTTACGTGGTTATATCCACGGCCACCGAACTGTTTCACCATTTTCTTAGCCAATTGAAACTTACAAGGATGAACATTATAAATGAAAATAAAATCCTAATATAATAGAAATACCCAAAATATTCCTTAAAAATTTTCGCTTTGTGGCTGGATGTACAGTATGACCAGGCTCTACACAACTCAACGTTAAGAACCATGAGAATTTCAAAGTCTTGAAAAAGATAAATGCTGTGAGAAGTGATTAAAAAATTGTTATTTGATTTATTTCTTTTTCGGTTGAAACATAGGCAAAAATTTAACTTAAATAAAAAATGATGAGTAAGTTTTGAATAAGTTATTCACATTTAATTATCAAAAGATAACTTGGTTTAACCAGAATAATAATTTTTATATCTATACACCTTTTAATTTTAATTTGCAAGGAAACTATATTGTCACCTCAATATCGTCTATATAGTTTCATGAATATTATGTTGGTTAGAAAGGTGATAGCAACAAGAGTAACTTCAGCAATATAAGGCAGAGACCTACAAGAGCTAGCTCCCACTCCATGCACGCCCATAGTTTGGAATGGACACCCTAACCAAGCTCACTGATTAATATTTTCAATGACTTGATTCGATATATCATGTGTTCATGGTCATCAGCAGATTGTCTAGGGCATGTGCACGTGTATTTGACACTCTACCAAATCATCAATACTTCACATGGCACAGAGAGAGAGAGACTATACATACATAATCTTCCAACATTCATGAAAAGAGAAAAGGATATATATGAACTATAGCTATACATGGTTCATCAAAGGATCATTGGTTTAGCGGTATCTTGGATCCCATGCATTAGATAATTCACTTGATTGAGCATGCATGCTTTCAGGTTCGAGACTCCGCCCCCATAAATGGGGGAGCTCAAGCAGTTTGGGTAATTCACGTGGTGAGCACAAAGCTCCCAAATTCGAGTCCCCACATTTGTACGCGCATGATGAGGGATGAAGGGTGCTCGTCACCTAAGACCACGCCTCTTGACGTCCTCTGTGGAGGAGTTATCCCCTATGTCAAAAAAAAAAAAGACTATACATGGTTCTGCTTCTGCAGAGTGAGAGAAGTAACAATAATTAAAGATCTATCAACTCATGGGAAGTGAAATACACCCCACGAATCAACAACACAATGGCTGACTCTATGGCCAAACATGCCAAAGACACGGGAGAAGAAGAGAAATTTAATACTGTGGAAGAAATGCCTATACACTTGAAATCGATGTTATCTAGACTAAGACTTCAGTTTTTGAATGAATAAAATAGTCTGCTAGACTTTTATTACCAAAAAAAAAAATTCTATCAACTCATTAATATGGTTTAACATATATAGGAGATCATGCATTTGGTTTAGCACTAAAACTGTCATTAAGATTATTGTTAGTGTTGAAGCAAGTTAGTTGGCATCATTTGACACATGGTGACGTGGCACAAGCTGATGTGGCAAGTTGACCAAGTCAAGACAACAAGATAGTTGACAAGTCAAAGAGCTATACTTGGTATGGGGAAGATTGATTGCAGCCCAAGCTTGAAATAGATGCTGAAGAAGTTCAAGATGGCTTGGAGATTTCATGCAGACAAATCAGGAAGGAAGTATCATCAAAGATTGAAGATTACATGCAAGCCATATATGAAGAAGATTGATTGTAGGCTACATATGGAAAGAAGCTGATTTGGGGCTGATTGGTGAATGGATTTGGCAAGCTATATGTGATTGATGCAGCTGTTGATTGAAGCCAAATCAAGGGATGATTGAAGGCCATATTTGGTGATGATTGAAGAGGCACATATGGTAGAGACGAATGAAGCATAATTGAAGACCAAACTTTGGTGAATCAAGACCAAGTTTGGAAAGGTTGCTGAGAACCAAATCGGGAAGATTGGACAGCCAAAACTGTGATTGAGGAAATCAAGTTTTGGATGATGAAGAGCTCGCGCCATGGTGGGGTGCGACCGTGATAGGCTGAGTACGCGACGGAGAGGTGGATCGGCTAGTTGCGTGTCGGGATCAGGAGGATCTGACGTAGTAGACTCGGGACTCAACCAGGAGGGTTGGAGGTGCGTCGAAGTCGAAGAAGTGCGATGGATGCTGTAGCCTTGGTCAAGTTCGTCAGCCGGGTCATGTTGTAACTCAGGTTACAACTAAAGTTGCAACAGCCAGATTTGGAAGGAGTCCAATTTGGCAGCCGCGGAGATTTGAGAGATCCTGAAGGTGGAGGCTGGTGCTGTGATGGCGTGAAGACAGGGAGGTGTCTATATAAGACCAGGACTCAGAGGATTGAGGTGAGCCGACTAGAGTAGTCCCTTGGAGAGGAGGGTGATAGTGGTCATTGTCAATCAAGGAGTGGAGGTGCTTATGATAGATTGAGTGAGGAACTCTTGTACTCCTGTTTTCCCTACACCTTTAGTGGATTATCTTCTCCGGGCTTGGCCCCCCAGATGTAGGCTTGGTTAGCAGAACTGGGTTACCAACTTGCTTGTCTCCTTTGTGTGTGGTTTGCTTTGCTTGTGTCTCTCCTCTTGATGTGTTGAATGTTTCTTTGTTTGTGAGAGAGTGTGAGATTAATTGTGTGTTCAATTCATTGAGAGGTTGTAATTCTTAAAGCCACACAATCACTCTTGGTGGAACTAACAAGATTGCAACACCACAAGTTACAGCCAGACAACAAGTTACAACAGAAGTTACAACATAAGATACAACACGCTGACAACCGAACCCGACGGAACTTACAATGGTCTTTGGAGAACAACATTTTGTTCTTTTCGCTTTATAATGCATTTATAAGATATTATCGTTGTAATCTATAAGGTTATATATATAAAATAATGTACTTGGTTTCATCTTCAAACTTTCACTACGATTCAAGATTCAAGAAAGAGACAAAAGGTGTGTGTGTGTGTGTGTGTGTGTGTGTGTGTGTGTGTGTGTGTGTGTGTGTGTGTGTGTGTGTGTGTGTGTGTGTGTGAGAGAGAGAGAGAGAGAGAGAGAGAGAGAGAGAGAGAAAAGAGGCATGCAATGGCGAGTTGTCGGATGATGGCAAAGAAGGGTGCAATTTGATAATTAATAGACTCTGATAGCACCTGAATATATATATTATCAATACATGAAAATTTTCAAACTCGAAGTGTCAAGAACTAAGGCCAAAACTTTGATGTGTTTCCAAATTGCCAGTGGTTTCATTGTCACACCATGCTCCTTCATGCTTTAGTCTTCACATATTTCTGATGATTGATCTTAAGTTTGATTGACCAATTGTCCAAGATTCCAAATCTGAATTAGCTTCAACTCATGATCAGTAAGCACATGTCAGTCAAAACAATTAATTTGTTAACTCTAATGTATATCCTGCTGCTCAGTGTTTGTGCACACATCAATTACATGTTTCTGATGATTAATTGATCTAAGAAAAGCCAGCCTGGTGATAATACATGTTTTGGATGTAGCTTCAAATGATCTAAGTTGAGAAGTTCAGTAGGAAATTAAAAGCCATCTCAAGTTGTCAAGTATTAATTTCATATGCACTTTCATGTGTTGTTAGGGAGGCATATATGTAATCTATATTTACAAAATATATATTCCAACTGCTCTCTAACTTGGAACTGTTAATTCAGTTTAATTGTTTTAGTAGAACTTAATTTATGGAGAAGATGAGAAAGAGAAAATATTTGGATGAAAAACTAGATTTACATTTCTCTTGATTTATCCTGCCATACTTAAAGAACATCACAATTCCTTATACAAAAACCATATGCCAAAACCTCACATAATGAAACACATATGACTCCCATCATAAACAACTGATATATATAGATATTGAAATAAAACTCTTTTAATTTCTCTAACACCTTAAAAAAAAAACATCATGTACTCTTAAAACTCTAAACTCTTGATGTACGGTAACTTCTAAGAATATCTATACTTACTCAAGATGTAGATATATATTTGATTTATAACACCATTTGCCGCTAATATCAATTATTAAGAGCAGTTTAGTGGCAGATTTCTATATCCGTCGCTAATACAAAATAAGGCCGATATTTAAAATATATATAGTGGCGGATTTTAGCATCCGCCGCTAATATCCGTGGCAACAACTACAAATTTTTTAAGTGTTGTGTATACACAAAACTTAACACATTCTCCTTTAATTTATGTGATCACTAAAATGAATTTTATATCAATGTGTTACATTTGATCATAATAAATTAATGGATGTTTCACAAGTTTTATTACTGATTTATTGCACAGGATGTTTTCTAAATTCATTTAATTATATTTTGGGTTTTTTTTTAAAGATTTCCAAATCTTATAATATAAACAAAGGTTACTTGTATATAACACTAACTTAACATCATACCCTTAATGAAGAAAATTATTAGCATAATAGGTTACATATGTTAGACCAGTACTCTTCCTATATTATAGTATCCAGAGCCAGAGGTTATATCAGTTCAAGACGAAAAGTGCAAGCATCACCTTGTTTCTAGTTTTCTATTTATCATCTAAATCTCTTAAAAACTTTCCTCAGGCCATTACAATTTTTTTGTTTCGGGCCTCTTTATATATATGTTAAAGGGAAAAAAACAATAATACAACCAAAAAGAAAGAAGTTTTTGAAAAAAAGTTGGGTATAGTCTTCTTTTGGGCCTCGCCTGAAGATTTAGTCTCAATATTCAAAGCCATAGGTTTTTTGTTGGCCTGTTTTATTTGGGCCCTTAGATTCAATTGTCTTTGGAGTTTGGGGAAAAAAATGGGATAAACCCCAGTTTTGGTCCCTCTATTTTGACTCAATGTTCATTTTCATCTTTGTATTTTAAAAATCTTTGATACGGTTCCTCTACTTTGGGGTTTTTGTTCGAATACATCCTTAGTGCTGACGTAACAGCACATGTGGCTAGTATTTTTGACGTGGCTGCTTACGTTGCAAGGTTAGGATAACGTGGCATACTGACATGGCATGACAAAATGGATTTTGAATAAACTAATTTTTTTAATTGATGACATAGCATGCTGATATGGCATGCCACTTGGAATAAAAAATTAACTGTATTCAGTTTGTATGCCACATGTACTTCCACGTCAACACTGGGTATGTATTTGAACAAAAACCCCAAAGTACAAGAACCATATCGAAGATTTTTAAAGTACAAAGAGGAAAATGAACATTGGGTCAAAGTATAAGGACCAAAAATGGCTTTAATCTGAAGAAAAAAAAAGGGTTGTCTTTTGCTTTCTTAACTATTGAGTCATGTTAGTGTGAGGCCGACCGCACTTGCGGCCAGCCCGCTATGTGACTGCATGATCGGACCGGGTCTCGGGCTGCCGGGCCTGGCCCCGCTAAGTTGTCTCACGTAGCGGGCCGGCCTCACACTAACATTTCCCCTTAACTATTATATTTGACAAATTACCTCTAGTGATTTTTATGGATTTCAGAGGTGAGGTTACTCCAAATCTATGGATATAGTTTACCCGGCCACAACATTGGCCTTGGAAAGTACCGCCGTGTATTTGATGAGTTCTTACTCTACATTGGTAGAATATTATAATATATGGTGTATCTAATTGCAAGCAAGGTGATAATATGTAAAAAACATTGAAAATATTTAAATGAAAGCAACCTCTCGTACATTACTTAAAAGAAAAGTAGGGGAGTTGACTCAGCTCCGAGCAGCGCACACGGTGGAGCAACTGACGATATATAGGGGGTGACTCAATAACATGGCGAGAGTTTGGAAGAGGAAGATGACACCAGACAAACAAGGGAATGGCGATAAGGCCACTCCCACCCCCTGGGTCGCAAGGAACCAGTAGGAAGTCCATAAACCCATGGCGGGAGAATCTCTTATATGTCAGAGCAATTAAGGGAGAAGGAGAGCCAAATTTCATCAATGTGGCAACACTATTCAAGCCTAAAAAATTGAGCTATGATGAGGGAGAATTGACCAAAGTCCATTTCAAATGTTATTGTTGACACAACGCTGATGAGCCACCGCGAAGACTCAGGAACTTAACAAAGATCACCACCCACACTTTGCACCCTTTTTGACACAATGTGGATAATGTCTGCATATCAGGAATAAAGCTAATGACTGCTAGTAAGAAATGACTTGTCATCTAGTGTTGGTCATCGGGCAAGTGATTGCAAAGAGGGAAGAAACGCCAAGCTCTAGGAACGACCAATGAGATGACAAGGAATTAGGGCACCGATTATGATTGAAAGCTCAGGGCAATGATCCCCATAACTAAATTGGCCTCGCTAGAGCTGAATCGAACTTTGCTGGCGAGCAAAACATACATCACATCTCACTCTCCCTTGATAATGAGAAGGTGAGAGGAAAGTAGGTGCTAAAGAGCTACTCAATTGTACTAATCGCGGAGCTCATAAAGGGAGTAGCAACCAACAATGCAATCGAGGACGCACTGATGGTGATGCTTGACCAGTTCTGGGATGGCCAATTATTGTCGCCTATCCCTTTATCGGAGGAAGGGTGTGAAATTGAAGGGGTCTGGACCATCCACTTGTCCAATTTCTCCCTCAATTTTAAGCCATGGGCGTCCAACCTATTGTCGAAGAAGGTGGAGGAGTGGTAATGGCTCTTAATCAAGCGCCTCCCTCTCTTCTACTGGAGCAGGGACATTGTTGCTCGCCTCTTGAAATCGATCATAGAGCTTATTTTTATAGATGAGAGCGGCACAACCTTCACCGATGACATTCATGGTGTCATTTGGGTCCAGCAAGGAAAGAAGCTCCCAACCACAATTAGAGCCAACACTAGTAACCCGAAGCACACATTCATGGTGGAGATGGTAGAGAAGGGACAATTGGAGCCACTTTGGAATGAAGGGATGGGAGTGATATTACCAGAGAGTTGCAGCTTTAGCGAGGACTTCGTGACAAGGAAAACAAGCATTAGACGAGCTCCAAATGACTGGAAAGATTCGCTTGATGAGGGAGGATAAAGGAAAAGGACCTACAAAAGAGAGGAACCGAGCAACAAAAGGAGAATGGATCGAATCGACATTGAAAATATGAACTCAACTCTCTATTTTTCCACTTACTCTTTTTGAATGACCCAATAGGGAACTCATATTGGTTGCTCTAATGGTGGAAGTGGACCTGGGATACTTAAGGATGACATGACCATACATTTAACACATATGTGAAATTTGGAAGTGGAACGAGCCAAAGGGGGCACCAAAGGGAGCAACTAAGCTACCTAGGAAAGGATCTTCCTGATGGCAATCAGTTAGTGATAATATGAAGCTAATCTCTTGAAATATAAGGGGACTGGGTAGTAGGACAAAGAGGTACCTTATACAAGACTACCTACAAATCCACAAAGCGGACCTCTTCTCTTTATAAGAAACAAAGCTACCCACTATAGATGACAATATTTGGAGATCCCTCGGAGGGAATAACTATAATAAGAGACTAGTGTTGCAAGGTAACAACATACATCGGGGATGTTGCATCGGATGGAACAACAACAAGTTCAAGGTGATTACTACATACACTGACACTTTCTTTAATTTATCATTATCATCTTGGAGCATATTGCAACTGCATTTGTATGGATATTTACAATGGTATACAGACCATATGAGTAGACCCAAAAAGAACTCTTTTGGCAGGAGATTAAAACAATAAGATCAAGATGGAATACCCTATGGATAATAGAAGACGTCTTCAATGCCACCAGATGTAGGGGAGAACGCAATGAGGGCCAGAAAAATAGCACGGACCTAGAAAACTTTGATAAAACATTCTAAACTCTGCAATTGTTTGACCCACCCCTACAATATCACCAGCTCACTTGGATGAATTGGCGTTCTAGGTCAACTATTGCATAACTAGACCACTTCCTTCTATCAACAGACTAGCTCACATGTTTCCCTAGATTTTGACAATCATCCCTCCCAAGAATTAGATTTGATCGTGCGTCAATATATCAGGAATGCGGCATGACATGCAGCAAGGACCATTCAGATTTAATAGAGAATGAGGAAACAGAGAAGGGTTCTGGGATATGGTCAAAGAATGGCGAGAGAGCACCATATATATACACACAAGGAATTGTGCATTCATCATTACAAAGAAGTTGTTGATCAGTAAAAGATTGAGAAAATGGAACAAGGATACATACAAGAGCTTGATTGAGAGAAAGGAGAACCACTGTGTAAACTAGAAGCCCTAAACATAACCCAAGAAGCAAGGGACCTCATAGGGGATGGGACACAGGAACGCGTAACCCTTCAAAGGGTTTATGGGGATATCATAAGGGTCAAAGAGGCGCAATGGAGAGAATGTTCCAGAATTACATGTCTAAGAGAGGCAAATAACAACATCAAATCTTTATATGCAATTGCATTTAATTAGAGAAGATGTAGAAACTAGATTCACAAAATCGAACATCAAGGGAACACACTAGAAAAAAAAGAGGAAATATCCCAAGCAACATCGATCCACTTCAAAGAGCTACTGGGTCAGTTAAGGAACTTCGTATACACAACCAACTGGTGCCAACTATTCTCACACAAAACGAGAATCGACCATGAGTACCTAGAACTGCCAATCACCATAGAGGAGATCAGGTAGGTCATCAAAGAGCTAAACCTAGACAAGGCCCATGGCTAGATGGGTTCTCAATGTCCATCTACCAACAATGATGAGAGTTTATCAAGAATAATATTCTAAAGTTGCTCACGGATTTCCATAACGGCCAAGCTTAGTTGGAAAGAATAAACTTGGGGCACATCCTCCTTATTCCCAAAAAAGAGACACCAGTTGAAATTAGCGATTATCTATCAATTAGTCTCATAAATTGCTCAATAGAAATCATAACAAAGGTGCTCCAAACTAGGCATGTCCAAGGGTTGGGCTACCCGCCTAAGCCAGAAGGCCCGCCCGAAAAATGGGAGGGTTTGGACAAAAATATTAGGCCCGAACATCGGGCCTTAACAAAGAAAATGGCTCGTTAAAAAAATGGGTCAGGCCTTGGGTATGATGGTTTAGGCCCGAACCTGGCCCGGCCCGAATTATATACAAATAAAATAAATAAATTTATTATTTATAATTATTTATAATAAAGTTGAACAATCTATTTGTATGCGTTAATTTAAAGGTGTAAAATTCTAATATAATTTAATTTTTCTCTATATCAAAACTCACTTAGAGGGGTACTCAACTCCTGTATCGGACCTGAAAAGGACCCACCTATGTAACCGCTTTTCTACTATGAATAAAAGGATGTGGTTTATCCACTTTAATAAAAAAAAACTCACTTAGATTTAATTTATTATTTATTTATTTTTATTTTAAAATATAAACTCTATTTAATAAATTTTAATTTAAAAAAATAAATATGGGCGGATTTGGGTGGGCCTTGGTCATGTGTTTAAAAATATAGGTGGGCCTTGGACAAAAATATAGGCCCGAATACCGGGTCGGGCCGAGCTTGGACAAACATGTCTACCATTATTATTAAGTCTTGGCCCGGCCCGAACCTGACCCGGCCCGACCCATGGATAGGTCTACTCCAAACAGGTTTCAATCAATGATGACCAAGCTCAAAGATGAAAGGGAGATATATACAAGACAACATCATTGTTGTTGAGAAACTGAAAGAGTAGGGGAGTAGAAAATATCAGAGGGATTGCTCAGCTAAAGAAGAAGAAGAAAGTGGACCATCATTTGTAAGTAGAATTAGATTTAGATGGACTTATCCTTAAAAAATCATGAGTGAAGGGAGGGAATAAAAGATAAAAATGCTTATGTTTAGCTGAAAAAGTTCTCACTGAACATACGAGCAAGCAAAGGAAGGAATGCTGATATGATTGGGTGGGAGTTCTTCCACCAGAACACCTAGAGGTAAAGGTGAAATTTTTCAAAAAATCTTCATAGCTCTCTGACAGGAGGAATCGACAGAGAATATTCTAAAAAATGAGGGATAGAGGGTCTTTCTGGTCAGATGTAAATATGTTGGGGACTAAAAAATAGTTTTTCCTTTATGTTTTTAGTTTTTGGATGAAATGTTTACCGTTAAAATCAACTAAGAGTAGACAGAAGATAGTTGTACTTAGGGCCCGTTTGGTTTCCAGTATTTCAAATCACAATGTAAGTAGAAGTACATGTAAATTGAATTATTGTATTTTGACTTACTACAAAGTTGTTTGGTTTGTTGTAAATGAAAATGTTGATTTAGTTTTCCATTATTTGGTTTGATATAAATTGAGTAATTTAATCACCATGTAAAGTAAGCGGTGAAGTTACCCCCATTATCCAATCACCATGAAGACTTGAGCTCCTTCTCTGTCCAATTTTGGAGATTCTTGTATTTTCCTCTTTCTCCTATCCTAAATCTCTGTAAATTTGATATTAATGGTACTGGATTCTTTCTCTCCCGTGGTTTTTTCCCATTTTCTAGGGGTTTTTCCACGTAAATCTGGTTCCATTCTTTTTGATCTCTGCTTGATTTCTTTCTGATCTAGTCCACAAATCAAACAAATTCAACCGTGGGTTCAGTTTTGGGATCAAAACCATTTACTGAATCAACATATTTATATTTAAATTTTTTATTGTAAATAATAGTGAATTGCTAAGGTTACTAATTCATTTGGTTCTGTGATAATTCATAATACGAATTTAACATTAATTTCATGTAATGTTGTATCTTATGCAACTATAAAAAGTTGTGACTTCATAATATGAATTTAAGTTTTCAACTTTGTATTTGGTAAGGTATTAAAAAAAATGGAAGTATTGTATGTCTCTTCTTTATTTTATTAAGATAATGTTGAAAGTTGTGACATATTTGTGAAAGATAATAAATTTTTAATATTTTCTTTAATATTAATCTTACATTTTTAAAAATAGGAATAAGTATACTAGATATGCCCACAAAACATTCCATGAAAAAACTTAAAAATTAAAAAAGAGTAATAATATTAAAAGAACAAGTGGTGATCACACTCAAACTTTTACATGTACTTCAACTTACAACCAATTTGGTTGTATGTTGAATCACACTAAGGGCCCGTTTAGCATGCAGTAAATAACTGTGATGTAAGTGGTTTTATAGATAAGTTACCTTTTTCTCCATTTGGTTTGTTGTGAAAATGGAACTTGCATGTGAAACCGCTTACCTGAAGTTGAATTTTTGTTGTAATTCAACTTAATTACAACCAATTGGTTGTAATTAAGTTGAATTACATGCAAAAGTTTGAGTGTCATCACCACTATCAACATCTTCCTTTCAATTCTTCGTCTTTTTATATTATTACTCTTTTTAATTTTTGAGTTTTTTTATAGAATATTTTGTGGGCATATCCAATATACTTATTTCTATTTTTGAATATTTATGATTAGCATTAAAAAAATATTAAAAATTTATTCTCCTTAACACATATCTCACAACTATCAATGTTATCTTAATAAATACAGAAAAGAGACGTGCAATGCTTCCTCTCGTTTTTTGAAATACATTTCCAAATACAAATTTGAAAACTAAAATTCATATCATGAATTCACAAATTTTTTTAAGTTGCATAAAATACAATTATCACAAAACCAAATTAATTAATAACCTTAATAATTCATTATTGTTTATAATAAAAAATTAAAATAAAATAACTATAAACATATTAAAGATTGGATAATAGAGATAACTTTACCGCTTATTGTATTACTTAACTTATATCAAATTAAATAATGGAAAACCAAATACAATATTTTTATTTACAAAAAATAAAATAATTTTATAATAAGTTAAAATATAATAATTTAACTTACATGTAGTTTTAAGTTTTATAAAGAAAATTAGCTAGCTCATTTCCTCACAATAAGAGATTGAGAGTTCAATCACGCTAATAACATGTTTCTAAGTCTATATTTACAAAAGAAATTTATATATAATTTCACTTGTTATTTAAAATACCGAATCCTAAAAATATAATTTTAGATAAAAAATTTGACATGTAAGTTTTTTATTCAAAACAACTCAAACGGCGAAAAAAATAATTTACTTTTTTTTTTTTTGGTACTTTTAAAACCACACACATCACAGTTAACTACTGCAGACCAAACGCTTTTAAAACACTGTTCCACGTGTATTTGCCGTCGTGAGAGCGAGAGGAGCATCCAGAAGACAGATCCCATCATCAGAAGCCATCCACGGTGACAGCTGTCACGTCAACAGCCTCACAGTCATTCTACAGGCTATTCGCTGTTGGGCACCACACAGCGGATCACTCGAGGAATACCCGTAACGCTTCCAACAGCTGACCGACGCGAAGCAAATCCCACACGTACGTCGTGGGTTGTATCTTCGCCGCTCTACCGCAGGTCCACTTTAAACACCGCCGCCGTTATTCAATTATCTAGAAACCTCTCGCTTATCAAATTGTGCCATATAAGCGATTATTACTTTCTTAAGTTCATCCACATGGACAACGCACCGCAGACCGCTTTTCTATTTCGGCTATTTTTGAACAAATTAAAAATAAAAGATAATTATAAATAACTTTATGTAATCCGTTGAAGGAGCTCTCTCTTCCTCTCGCTCATCACTCATGGCGGTGCTCCCCAGCAGCTGCTGCTGTCCCTCGGGGCCTCGTCCCCGCGCACCAGTCCTCGAGCTCCGGAGGAAGCCCCAATCCGTTTGCCCTCCAATGGCGGCGGTGAGGGTTAACGGCACCCTCAGGGTGTCGGGTGCCGGCCGTAGGGGATGGGCCTTGGCGTGCTCGACGTCGTTCCCCTGCGTGGGTAGAGTCGGGTGGCACCGGAGGGAGGGAAACGTGTCCCTTCTCTCCTTTGGTGTCAATTCCGATAGCTACTTCGGCGGGGAGAAGTCGGAGTCATCGTCGGAGGTTCTCTCGTTGATGCTTCCTTTTGTTGTTGCTGCTACTGCTGTTGCTGCGCTGACGAACCCTAACACATTTTCTTGGTAAAAAGCTTGCTTCTTTTGTTTCAGCAGAGTGATCTTTGAAATGTAGATAGAGATTGTGTTGCTCGTGAAATGAGAATTTGATGAATTTTGATGGAAATTAGTTGAGATTGGGTTGCGTCTGTCTTCTGGTGTACGGATAAAATTGGGTGAATTGTGGTTCTTTGTTCCTGAGCGCATGCTTTGTTAGTATGTCTTTGTTGTGAAAATGAAGCAATGATATTGTGTATCATGAACATTTCAGGACTAAAAGAATTTGCTGCTAGTTTATATGGGCGGCCTATATCTTATCTTAGATTCCAAGTTCCTAAAATTTTCTTTGTTATTTCACTTTTTTTTTAAGCTACAATTCAATGATATATTAGAACTTCCCTTAGCTCCTCTATTAATTTCAGTATAATATCTCACCTCCAAGCTGATTTAGGTGTTTATGAGAATCAAATATGTTGTTTGAAATTCAAGAGCATATGCATTCACCATTTTTTTCTACTGAAATAGTATGATTGTTTTGTATTAACCTTCAGGCAGTTCTATTCTTACTATGTACCTCATTAAGAAAAGATCTCTCTTCATGAATTTCACCTGCACTTTAATATGAGCAAGTTACCAAGTCAAGTTTTATTTGTTTAAGAAAAGAAAAAACATGAGAAAGTGTCAACCATCTAGCACACATTAAGAGGACATTGATGTTGTCAGTTCGTTTGAAATGCTGATGTGAATTTTGATTCATTGAATTCTTGGAAGAAAACAGTTATAGTACTTGGAATTTTACAAATAGGGGTCATGTTACTTTTTGTACTTGCATCCACTAATTGAACTCAAACTTTGAGCCATCTTTATAAAGCAAGGTATTTCGAAATTTATTTGTGTAAATGTTGAGGTTGAAGTAAAAGAATTGAACCAGGGATTAATGATTGTGTATACATTTGCATCCTTTAGTTATATAGAAGCATTATGTGTTGCTGTTAGTGTATAATTGTGATCAACAAATGTAAAATACCGACAAAAAATTTGTATGCAAGGTTACATCGATTATTTGATGGTTCTATGAATTGATCAAACCATTAGCAAGTAATTGGTAGCAAAACTTTATGATCATTTATGTGCACATAGAACTTTCTGCTTCTCTATGGATGGCTAATTTTTTTAATCTCCTCTATAGGGTTTCTAAAGAGTATTATGCTCCAGCACTTGGTGGTATCATGCTATCCATTGGCATCAAGCTATCTCTGGATGATTTTGCCCTTGCTTTCAAGAGGTGTTATGCCTTTTCTTCTTACATTCTTTTTAGTTAGTGATTTGATCTAAATGTTCTTTTCTCATGATAGTATATGTTCCGTGCAGACCTTTACCATTATCTATTGGATATATTGCACAATATGCGCTCAAGCCATTCCTAGGCCTGTTAATTGCAAAGATATTCAGAGCACCTTCAATATTTTATGCTGGTTTCATTCTTACTTGCTGTGTTGCGGGCGCCCAGCTCTCAAGCTATGCTAGTTTCTTAAGCAAAGGTGATGTCGCCTTGAGTATTCTGCTGACCAGCTCAACCACAATCTCTTCTGTGCTTATGACACCTCTGCTTACTGGGCTTCTAATTGGCTCTGTTGTTCCGGTCGATGGAGTTGCCATGTCCAAGTCAATATTGCAAGTAAGGATGCTTTGTTTGTGATTTATGAACATAGCCAGAGCTTCATGTTTTACCTTTTATTTTTATTTAACTATGTAGCTCAAGTATTCTTTATTTTTTTATATATACAAACTTATATTAGTAACTGTGTTATCAAACTGTTCTTGCACTTCCTTTCATCTATATGATTTAAATTGTTTACATCTTGAAAGTAGTTTATTATATAATATCTGTGAACTGTACATATGCCTTGAAGCAAATCAATGAATTTTACTGTTACATGTATCTTGAGCGTTGCTTTACTTTATGATTAATGGCCTTGCTTTCTGAATGACCCTTTTTAAATATGTAGGTCTTTTTTGAATTATACTCACATATTTGTATATGTATTTTTATATATTTACTCATAAAGGCCATTATGCAGGAGCCTGCACCAAATCTAAACTGCTCTTGATAGTTTCCTTGTTTTATTCATCTTGTTACCATTGTTATTACATCAGTACATGATATTCAAAATAGCGTAAATTTGGTTTACTTTTTGAATTCTGATGTATTGTTTGACATTGCCAATTGTTTTGGACATGCTAGTTATTGTTTTACAGATCTCCAAGTAGAGGAGAGTCTGTTTCATATTTTTATCGGAATGCATAATATCTATTAACTTGTTTCTGGATTCCTCGATGTTAATATTTTTCAATATTCTAGGTTGTCCTTCTTCCTGTAACAATTGGCCTTCTCCTCAATACTTTTGCCAAGTCGGTGGTGAATGTGATTCAACCAATAATGCCCTTGGTTGCCATGTTTTGCACTTCCTTGTGTATTGGTAGCCCGCTTGCTATCAATCGGAGCCAAATTTTGTCATCAGAGGGTTTACACTTGCTTCTTCCTGTGTTGACATTCCATCTTGTTGCTTTCACAGTGGGTTACTGGTTGCCCAAATTGCCCCTTTTCAGGTATTTCACTGCATTAATTTGTCATTAGCTTTCTTGTTGTTTGTCTTATGGATATCATTCTTGATAAGAACATTGAATTTTCTGTGCTTATACTCTATGGACAAGTAGCACATTGATTCCATTGCATATAAACTTCTATATCTATAAAATTCAAAATCTTCCAAACCATATCAATTGAATTTCACAAGTCCTATTTCATCACTTCCTGTAAACAATTTCACAAATTGCTTTTATGATCCTATAGAAAGACATTCCATTTTCTTCCCTTAAATGATAATTCAAGGAAAACATTGGCCTCATTGCATCTATATTTTTATACAAATAATTTCAGTCTTCTCATTGATATCAATTAAATTTCACAAGTTATTTTTCCTATATCTAGATTATGACACTTTCTGTAATTCATAAATTTCTTCCACGATCATATTATAATAATTACTCTGCAACTAACTAGAATTTATCGCTCCCATGCCAACAAGCTCCACTCAAACTGTTTTGGTAATTTATGCATCCTTCATCAGTTGTTGAATGAGGAGATGTATATCTGCATATTCTCATGATGTTCTCTAATTTGATGCATGAAAGTTTAGACAGTATTTGTATTAGTTCGTTTATTTTCTGATCCAATTTAAGTGTTTATTTATTTAGTACAGAAGTTAAACACGTATCATCATTAGAAAATTCCATTATGGTTTGAACTTTGATGGTAAGAACCTATCCCATCAACTCATTCACTGTAGATCTTTGTTGCAATGGTATATCCAATTACAACCTAGTCTTGTATTTACTGTATCTATAATGAGACTCTCTAGGAAAACATTAACTCCATCAATTAGAATGATGAAAGAAAAAACTTCAACAGCAATTTGTATTGTTAAAATGGTTGGAATAGCAGGCTCCTTTCTTTATCGTCGGTCCTCACAGGACTATCTTCTGTACTTCAAACTTCAAAGGTTATTCTTTGCTATTCAGTTTCCTTCTCTGCTCTTGTTTGATGAGGCTTAACTCATAACCTTAACAAGTGCCTTCAGTCAAATGCATTTTGCTTCCCAAACTAGTTACATGTATCTTTGTAACAGCTGAGAGTTTCCTTTTTATCTTAATTTTGCCTTTTGTTGTTGCATCTTCTATAACAAATATGGAACATCACCAGGCAAGAGGAGGAAGTGTGCAGAACAATATCACTGTGTACAGGGATGCAAAGTTCCACCCTTGCTGGACTCCTCGCAACACAATTCCTTGGAAGCAGCCAAGCAGTCCCTGCTGCATGTTCAGTTGTAGCCATGGCCATATTGGGGCTATGCCTTGCATCTTTCTGGGGTAGTGGATCACGGATCAGAGACATTGTGTCGCCTCTCTTCCCCAAGACCTACTCAGATCCAAACTCTTAAAAAAGTTCTTGTACAACTTCCTGAATCATCGACACAAAAGCTTGGTACTGACCAATCACATTGACTGAAGGAAGCAAGGATCAGTAAATAACATACAGTAAAATGTCAAGGTGAATCCAAATGCCTGGCTATATGACCTTTCTTGGATGTATATCCAACAGAAGATAATGTGAAGGTCAAGTTACTGCTCTATCTAGACTGTTCTTCGCAGCTCTCAGATGCCAATTAGGAGCAAGATGTAGAAAGTAGCTGCTGCACTTGTTTAGGTATATACTCTATTGTTTAAATTAATTGATAGTTGTTTTTCCTATATTGCTATTTATGGCAAATTCATATTCTAATAGATTTTCCATCCGGATGATTGTTTCCAATGGTATGTCATCAGATAGAAAGCATCAAAACAGTGCAAGTAGCTAATCTAAAGGGTTGGCCCTACTCCAATTATTTTATCTGGCCCTACTCCAATTATTTTTTCAAAAACAGTGCAAGTAGTGCAGCTAATCCAGGAAGCTGCGCTCGTGCAATATAATTGCAATATAAATGTGAATTGAGGAGATGGTTGGGGGAAAGGGTGAAAAGAGTGGGACTAATCAAAATTTAGAAAATAAAAAAAAACCAAGTAAAAGAAAATGAAATGGTTTTAAAAAAAATTAAACTAAAGGTTGCTACTTGCTATTGTATTTTTTAAAAAGCAGGGGTTTATGTACACTTCTTTTAAATAAATATGATTTATTTATTTAAAAAATGAAAAATAAAAAATAAAAAATAAAGATTTTATCTTTTTAATAAAAAAAAGTCAATCCGTGATTTTTAATCAAGTCATTTTTAATGGAAACTATACTATATAGGTTGATTAAACAATAACAACTAAGCTTTAATCCTATACCAGATGGGGTTGGCTATGTGAATTCTTTGTCAAATACGAGATTCGGCTCAATATCTAATATACGTAGATTCTTAGATATTATCTCTCTCCATTACATATAATCTTAGGCCTATCTCTACCCTTTTTCTTACCTTCTTTTACTAAACTATCACATTTTTTTATTGGGGCACCTAGGGTCGACGCACATGTCCAAATCATTTTAAATGTCATTCTCTTATTTTTATCTTCAATTAGTGCAACATACCCTTTCAGTCGGATGGGTTCATTTAAAATCTTATCCAATTTTGCATGACCATTCATTCACCTTAACATTCTCATTTATGTCACAATGATTTTATAAATATGTTGAACTTTAATTGCCCAACACTCGCTCCCGTATAGAATGGTTGGTCTAAATGCCATTCTCTAGAATTTTCCTTTCATTTTGTTAGGCATATTCTTATCACATAACACATCCGTGACACTTCTCCATTTTAGCCATCATATTTTAATTCTATGGTATACATCTTCATCTATCATCCCATCATTTTGGAAAATGGACCTAGATACTTAAAATGGTTACACTTAAACACTACCACCCTACTTAGATCCACTTCCCCTATCTCTCCTACATTCTTATTTCTACTTAGGGGGTGTTTGGTTCACTGAAGTGGGGACCATAAGTCAAAAGTCAGAAGTGACACCTCTATGGAGCTCCACTTCGGCATTTTGACTTATGAAAAAAAAAGTTCAGAAGTGAGACTTCAGTCTTTTTTAACTAAGAGCCAGAAGTTCCACTTCCGGCACACGTCATCACGTGAGGTGTGGAGTCACCCCCACCTTGTGTCTTTTCTCTCCCGAGACCCTCAAACCACCATCTTCTAATATTTAATTAACATATAAAATAATTAAACATTTAAAAGATATTAAATATTAAATATTACTAAAATATTAAATATTAAATATTTAAATATCAATATTTAATATTTTAAATGCCGACCCCATATGGGATTACTTCTTATTTGTTGTTACTGTAATTTAATATTTTAAATATTAAATATAAAAAATATTTTAAAAATATTAAATATTAGAAAAAGTAAAAGATGAAAGTTTCAGAAAACCCTTGAGAACTTTGCAACTCCTCAAAAAGCCCCTGATACTTTTCACACATTAAAAATCCTCTCCTTTTTGATCAAATGTCATGTCAATTTGGAAGTTAACTGATGGTGTTAAAAACCCTTGGAAATTATAAGAATGCCCACATAGTGATTCTTCTCCCAATTTCTAAAAATCCTCTTTATCCTTGTCGCCATCTTTTTGCTCGGCTGAATTGGTTGCTGGCCTCTACTTTGTCGACCTTCCTTGCATGTCTCTGCTTCGACCTCACCACCATCATCGACTACAGCCATGGTGACCACCAGAGAGTAGATAGGTAGAGAAATTGGTAACATACCAAATCCAAGACTTTGAAAATTCTTATCCTATCTTTTTTTTGAGTCGTATCTTTTAGGAGGAAAGTTAGTTTGTGAGTGACTTTTGTAGAAGTTTCATTGGAATAATAATAAAGGCAAGTTTTCTGCTCTTTATTTTCTCCATTATTTTGCAACATAGACATATGGAAAAAGACACGCTCATGCGGTCAGTATGAAGTAAAAATACACGCTTACCCCCAAAAAATAAACACAAACCCAAAAAAATACACCCTTACCCACAAAAAATACACGCCTAAGCCTTTATCCCCCAAACTGAAGAGTCCTTCTTTGGGAGAGGCTCGCCTTGGAGATGATTGTCGGAAGATTCAGAAAGATGGTCTTTCTTATGGTCGGCGATGACAGGACACTGCGAAGATGGAGAGAAGAGTGATGGAAACTTAAGCTTTTCGGGAGACTAACTCGTGAAGTTAGGAAGAAGAGCAATAGTGTGTGTCATGTCATTGGATGCGGGATGAAAATGCAAAAACTTCGTCGGAAATGCAAATCTTTCTCCGAGCTTGCTAGAAATGCAATGGAAATTCAAAAACCTTGTTGGCCAAGCAAAAGAATGGAGAGGGGATGTAACTGGGCGGGATATTTCCCTCCAAAACAATCAAAAGTGGCAAGGGTAAATTTGTCATATTTCAAAAAAACATAACAGTCCACTAACAACATGGATTGATGGGGAAGAATTTCAAAAAGCAGGGACTGACAAGAAAACTGAAATGTCAGAGGAGCTATCCAGGAAATCATAAATATGTCGGGGACCATACGATAATTTTCTCAAAGTAAAATATTAAATATTAAAAAAATATAAAAAAATAAAAATAAAAAAATAAAAAAATAAAATATTAAATCAATTATCTTGGTGAAAATGTAATAAAACCTCATCACCACTCTTTGGATCTTTGGAGGTAGTGATCATACTCAAACTTCAATGGACCTACTTCGGCAAACCAAAGAGATAAGAGAAGTGGCTCACTACTTCCAGCAACCAAACACCCCAAACTCTCACATCAAGATGGAACTTTAGATTCCATAGAAGTGGTACTTTTGCACCTCAGTGACTTTGGTAGACTTCTAACAACCAAACACCACCTTAACCTAAATCTCTAATCTGTTTAAATCTATCTCTAGTCTTAAAAAAAAACATATTTTAAGTTATATTATAATCTTTAGTATTTTAAATCAAATATTTTCATATTAACTAAAATAGATCATTATGTATTTTTTTCAATTAATTTTCTGAAAAAATATTTTTAAAATAAATAAATAAATAAATAAATAAATAAATAAATAAATAAATAAATTCACCGAGAATATGATAATAATATGAGAATATGAATGCAATGAAAGTAGAGGTGTCAAACGGGCCGCCGCGGCATCTAAGACGGCCTAAGACGCCGTCAGGCTCAAGACGTTCCGCCATCAGAGCAAGCTCGGCCAGGTCGGCACGGCCCGCTAGCGGGCCCGTCGGGCCACGCTCCACGTCAGTCAAGACGGGCGGCACGCGTGCCGCGGTGCCGTGTGCGTGCACGCTACGGCACGCCCGCCCGCTAGCACGCTTTTTTTTTAAAAAAAAATTATTAAATTTTTATACAAATATTTAAATAAATATATATATATGTTAATACTTAATAGGGTATAACAATAATTTTTATAAAGAAATCATGCAAAAACCCTTGATGATATATATCTAATGGATAACAAAAATATAATTATAGATATTTATAAGGATATAATTAAAAAGACCGAAAATTATAGATTGATTTTTATTTCCTATTTATTTAATTTTTAAAATATTTCCTTTTTTAATTTATAGCAATATCCAAACTTCCAACTTTGTTTACAATTGATTTAAAGAAATTTGGAAAGAATGATTCGTTTCAATGGTAGCTCATCCTGTATTATTGCCAAAAATCTTAATGCAAGAAATTAATTTCTAAAATTTCCTTTTTAAAAATCTCCCTTTCTTAAAGAATATTTCCTTTTTTTATTTAAAACTAATCTTCCAACTTTGTTATAAATTAATCCATGGTATTGACAAACTTGGGAGTTTATATTTTCTTTTTTGGGTTTTTGAAAAAAAATTAGTTTATTTAGAATTATTCCTAATTTGATTAATTTCTAAAATTGTCACAATTTTTATAATTTTTCTATTGTTTATATTTGTTTTCTATTTTTTTTTGAAATTTATAGATTTTTCTTATTTTTTCTAATTTTTTACGATTTTTAAATATAAATTCAAATTTTTTAAAAAAATAATAAAAAAGGCGGGCCGGCACGGCACGCTACTGTAGCGTGCCGTGCCTGGGCCGGGTCGGGGTGCCGGCACTGTGCGTGCCGTGCCGGCACGGCACGCACAGTGCCGCCGGCACGGCGGGCCCATGCCGTGACGGGCCGGGCCGGCCCGTTTGACACCTCTAAATGAAAGCCTCGAGGAGTCGAGAGGCATCTCAAGAAATCCCCCAACGGGCACAAACCCCACTTATCCACCCACCACTACCAAGGTATCATCAATATTCAATCCTATTCCTATACAACACGCCAAAGGATGCGAGGTACATCGCGGCACAGACTTCTTGCTTTCTCTCCCAGAAAAGCACAAGAAGACCCTCTCAATTGGAAGAAGAAGACGGAGGAGGAGGAGACGAGCCATGGCTACGAAGGCGTGCCCGGAGAACGCATTCAGGTACAATGGCTCGCTGTGTGCCTGCAATCCAGGGAGGTTCTTCTTGAATGGCAGCTGCTCACTCTTTGTGACGTCGGAGAAGGACTGGTCGATCGGCTCCTTAGTGGACTCCACGCCGACGTTCTTTACAACTGTGCTGCCTCTGGAATCCATCCGGCGGATTACGCAGTCGCAGGCCGTGCTGCTCCTGGCCACGCTGGCCGCGCTGTTGCTCTGGTTGCTGTTCTGTGTCGCCGTGAGGTTTGGGAGGGTGGATGGTGGGCAGAGCATCTGGTTTCGTATTCGCTGGTGGATTAGCAGATTGGACGTCTCCTTCGCTACCAACCATTGGCTGGTTTGATCTCCACTTGGCTTGTTTGGTGTTTTTTGTTTGTTTCTTGTTTGTCATTTTGTTCTTCGTTAGTGTTTGCAGGTTCTTGTTTTTCGTTCTTGGAGGTCTTACTAATTTTCTTTTTGTTGGAAATGATTTGAAGATAGACATCTGTTTTGGAAATCTTGGAAAGCAGAAACTTGGAGGAGATAATGTTTAGTTATGAGCTTGGGATGGAGGTTTTAGCTGTTTTCTTGGAAATGATTTGATGGATAGACATTATTTGTATTGAAATCTTAAAAAGCTGAAATTTTGAGGAGATGATCTGATTCTTTCCCTAGGAAACAATTCATCCATGTCAAGAAAAGTAATCATGCCCATGCCAGCATACATAGGAGGGCCAGTTCTTATATTTTTACTCATTTAACTGTGAGTTTGTCTTTGGTTTCATATAAGATTGGTAGGTTTGCAATCTAACAATCAGGGCAAGTTTTAATGTAGTACGATTACAAAATAATTAGCTAGTGGTAAAATCATTTACTTAATTAACCTAGTACTATGTTTGTGTAGAGTGTTCTACTTAACTACATTGAAGAATCCATTATTGTATTACTCATGGTTGAACCAACTGCCAGCCCTATTTCCTAGCTTATCTTTATTTATTGACCTGTAATAGCAATGGATTGACTATGGTAATGTCTAGATTACCAAACCATAAAGCTGCCACTTTTGCATTGATTTTCAATTGAAAAGTCTGATTATGAGTTAAAGTAGGTTTTATTTACTAAAGGATTAACTGGTATGCAGTACCACAAATTCTGCCTATTGTATGTCTTGACATGAGCTACTTGTATAAACAGGTTCATCATAACTCTAATTGTTGCTTTTTTACTATTTATTTAAATAAAAATTGCCCAAGTTATTTAGGTTCTGAGAGAACATTTCTCTTTCAAAATATCTTTGTTTTTTTGTCAGAATCAGATATGACATATGTTCCTGCATGATGCTGTTCCTCTATTACATGGACAATTGACAATTGTCAATTTTTTTTTTGGGTTTTGTAATAAGAAATATAATTTAAAAGTTTGTTCCCAAAGTAGGTCTTGGCTATTCATCCTGGAATGATTGAATATTTATCTTTATTGTATATTTAGCAGTATCTTGTGTTAAAAGGTAGTTTCATTTGCATATGCTTTTGTTCAAGATTGTTCATTACTTTTGTTCTTTAAGATCAATCCTCACCCTTTCTTCTTTATGATTACACAGACAAAATATCTAAATTGGGCTTGCAGAAGCCCTTTCTAACTGTATTTTATCTTCAATTCTGTAGGATGATTGCCAGGTGGTACAGAAAAGGCAAACAGAGCTAGGTGGAGCATTTTCTGTGGCATGCTGGATACTTTTGGGTGGATTGTTGTCTGCGTGAGTGATGGATGGAATTCTGTGCTCTTAATTAGATAACTATGTTTTTCTTTCAAGCATTATGCAAGAAAACATGTTACCATGAATTGTAGGATCTGTTTCTTAGCTCATCCCCATCATTTAAAAGTATCTCTCACTTGAATTTTCAATGATGACAGGTTACTCTATCAGATTATAACAAAAAGAAGCATTGAGGTGCATAGAGTCAAAGCAGCTAATGCTCCAGATTTACTAGCATTTGTGAATGATTTGGAATTCAATATCACCACAATTTCTAGTATGAGCTGTTCTAATCTGCGCGGTCTTGATACCTTAGTAACTGGGGTTCCTGGCTTCGTTGATTACAGAGTTTTTCCTCTGTCGACTTATGCAAATTATCACTGTTATAACACCAGCAAGGGACCAACCATTTCCATTAGATGCAACAATTGTCAAGTTCCTCGAAGAGACCACTTTATTTCATGGCATTTTGTTGACCTTCCAAATGACCCTGCCACAGCTGTTGGTTTTCAGTTCAATCTGACTGCAAAGGACCATGATGATGTGAAACATGTGAGCTATGTTAGTGGCACTCTGAAATCAGATTCAGACAACAAGCCAAAAACCTTCAGAGGGCCAGACTTGAACATATTAAAGATTCATTTGTTTCCTCAGACCTACATCCGTTTGCATAACTTAAAGCTCATTCAGCCTCTATTTCATGACTTCATTCCTGGCTCATCAATAGCTGAGTCAGGCAATCTCCGATCCTCTCTTCAAAGTCCCAACAGTGGAATAGTTAATACTACATTATATATCAGTTATCTTGCTGATTACATTGTGGAGATTGACAAAGAAATTATTAATGGGCCTGGTAATGATCTTTTCTATAATTCTGCATCATGTATTAGTTTTATATCCTTCATTTCTACTTGTGCATATAACATATATTTTCTCCTTTGGTCCAATTTTCCATATTTAGCAAATAAATTGTCAGTTTCATGTATCTCTCAAAAAGAATGTTTTTTTTTTTCATCTATTGACATCTTCTTGTTCATTGCATTATTTCTATTGAGGAGTAAAATCCATTTTTTCTTTATAACTATTTTTGGTGTTCCATTCCATTAGAGAATGTGTAAATGGTTTTGTTAGCTTAAATGTAAAGGATATTGTGTTCATATGATTTTGATGATCGGCACAACTACTATTAGCTAAACCATGTACTTGACAATTTCCCAGACTTTCTAAATTTCATAGTTAACCTTTATTTTGTGTTGCATTTTATGCGAAATATAGTTTGTACGCTTGTGTCATGGTGGAAGTAATACATCTTTTCCATCAATTCTTTATTAGCTTGTGTTTTCAAAACCTTTTGCATTGGGATTCTGCATCACTTATTCCTTTTTTTTTTCCTTCACTCTTTAATTACTGACGTTTTCTACCCTATTTAGAGATTTTCTTCCACCTGCCAATTGGCCATTGATATGGCAGTATTTTCAGCACAAAGAACTACTTATCCTCCATTAGGTCTCTTTCCAATTACTATCTCTTCCATTTCATCTTCATTCTTTTGTTGACAAACATTACTGTGATGGACAACCCTGTTTCCATGTTGCTACCTGCTGACAAACAATTTCCAAGCTCCTCTTGACTCACATGACACTCATCTCTCGTCTCCCATCATCAGTAATCCCTTCACTTGTTCTTCTTTGCTCTACTTTCTCAAGTAATCTCTTGTAATTAGATGCCCTTGTATTCGTTTTGATAATTAGCCCATATGTTTTCTTTGTTCTTGTCTGTGACCTAAGACATGGAATTTTTGGATTATTGAGATAAAAAATTACTGTAGCTGTTTTAATTGCATTTGATAAGCTGTAATTGAATGGAATGGTTGTGTAATACCCAACCCCTTGGTACTTAATTTAGGGGCTTTGTGCAAATTTTCCAAAGAGCGTTGTTTCATAATTTTTAACTCTTAGTCATAGTATAAATATTTTCTTTGAGGGACTTTTGATAAGCTCCTTTTCTCTTAATCCCCAGATATCCCTAATTTTCATTTGGGAGTTCAATTTCGGAATCCAATTTTACCTCATGGATTCTTAGAATCTATTCCTTGATTTGTAGGTTACTTTGGTAATTGGGGGCTTGGGTCATTGGAACTTTAGATCTGTAAGAGTTTGTGAATACTAAACCTTAGTTTAATGTGAACTCCGGGTGAATGTATGCTTCCATGATATTTCAATGTTTTCATAATTTCTTAGTTTCCATGTTCCAGGATTCTTTGATATCCATGTTTCCATGCCTTTTTGATTTTCTTGCTTCCATAGTGTTTTATGCATTGATGATTCCATTGCAATATAACTAGTTTTACTTTATTAATCATCTAAAGTAAGGGTTTAATTAGAAGCAACTTGTATTGTTGTTTTTATCAATCTAAAATTGGGAATTTCTGATAGTAAATTTCAGGGGGTTTTGATGCCTATTTACTTCCCTGATCGGTATGTATAATATACTATTAGAAAATTTATGAAGAGAGCTTTCCAAAGAATACTATATTTGCAACCTCGGGCTTGTAGATTGAGAGATATTTATGATTTTCTATTACCATGTAAATTTGTTGAATTTCTGCATATGTTTATTAGTAAGGTTAGATGTTTTTTATCCATATTTTAGGCTAGTTTCAGTCCCTTAAAAGTGGGTCTATAGAATTGAAACTAAGTTTTATTGATGGTCTTGTTTCACATCCTGTGATTGTTATAATCAGTGAGAGTGGAAAAGACTCTATAGCTTTATTAGGTTTGATGGAACCCTGGAATGGTGGAGGGATAAGACAGATCACTAGTAAATTTCTGACAGTAAATTTCAGGATTCCATTGCAATAACTAGTGTTCCATCACTCTATAGATTTCCATGCTTCCTTGCTGGAAAAGCTATAGACCCATAAAGCTATAGAGTGTGTCCACTCTTACTAATTATAACAATTACAAAAGATGTGAAACAAGGCCAATAAAATCTGATTTCAATTCTATAGACCCATTTTTAAGGGACTGAAACTGGTTGTAAACATGGATAATTAACCATCTAACTTACTAATAAATATGATTATGCAGAAATTCAACAGATTTGCTTAGTCACAGAAAATCGTAAATATCTCTCAATCTACAAGTCTGATTTGTCTAATACAATATTCTTTGGAAAGCTCTCTTTGTAAGCTTTCCAACAGTTTATTTTACATACCCATCGGAGAAGTAGATAGGTATAAAAAACCCTGAAATTTACTTTCAGAGATTCCCAATTTTAGATGGACCAAACAACAATACAAGTTGCTTCTAATTAAACCCTTGTTTAAGATGATTAATGAAGCAGAACTAGTTATTGCAATAGAATCATGGATGCATGCACACTATGGAAGCATGGAAATCAATGGAGCATGGAAACATGGAAATCAAAGAATCTTGGAGCATGGAAACTAAGAAATCATGGAAACATTTAAATATCATGGAAGCACAAAAATTAAGGAATTATGAAAATTAAAGAATCAAGGAGTATGGAAACAGAAATTAAGGAATCAAGGAATTACCCAATGTTCACATTAAACAAAGGTTTAGCATATGCAAACTCTTACCGATCAAAATTTCCAATGATCTGAGCCTCTAAACACCAAGTAACCTTTAAAACAAGGAATAGATTCTAAGAATCCATAAACTAAAATTGGATTCCGAAATTGAACTCCCAAATGAAAATTAGGGATTCATCCAGGGAACGAGGGAAAGGAAGTTCACCTCGAAGCCCAATTAGGATCAAACCCTTGTTGCTTCTAAGATCTCCTGCTCTCTAGAAACAATGGATATAGAGACCACCAGGTTTTAATTCTTATAGGGAAAAATTAACCTCCCTCAAAAGAAAATATTTGTACTATGACCGGGAGTGACTAAATTATGAAACAACCCTCCTTGGAAAATGAAGAAGATATCGTAATCCCTAAGTTTTAGGGATTTGTTATTATTTCAATAAAATCCGGATATTAGTTAGCTGATTTAGATATTAATGGGTTGTTAGTTTGTTTCCTATTTTTTTCTCCTTAGATCTTGTAATTAGTATATATGTCCTCTGTATTCTTCAAAATAAATTAATGAAAAGAATTATTTTTCCTTCCCTCAAAACTTCAGAAAATTTACACAAAGTCCTTATATAAAGTTACAGAGGATTGGGTATTACATACTGGCAAAGTCAAAATAAATGGTGGCAGTTCCCTTGCCACAATTGGAAAGAACAAGAGGTTAGAGGTAAAAGTAGGATGGCAGCAGGGAAAGGAATCAAGCTAGGGAAACCCTTCTGTAGTGCTAATATAATTAATATACTGATTTTGGATGTTGTGTCTACTAGTTGAGTTACCTAAATTTATTGGACTTGTAAATATTTTGGTGAAGGTTCAATAACTCTAATCAGCTTGATTTAATGTGGATTTCAAATCAATTTATTTATATTAGCCCACAGGAAATTAAAAGAGTTGGTGTCAATGTGTGAAGTATTGAAGATTGGATAATTTCCGTAATTGATTGGTCTGGTCAACTATTAGTTGGTTTCAATTAATGCCTGACATCCATTTTAGTGGAATATTTCTTTTTTCATTTCATCTGTTTCAAATTAAACACTCAAAATAATGGTCAAGTAGTCATAAGGGGGCGACTTTATGCTCATTTAAACCTAACGAGCATTTTGGGTCTTCCAAGCTTGCTTATGAGGTGTTTGTGTATTTTGGCTTGCTATTGTTAGAATATGTTTGGCATTTTAGATTTCTTCAGTGAGTTTATGTTCAGTAATATTGGTATTTAGGAATAACTTTTATATTTGTTAAGATTATTATCCGGAAAAATCTTATGTTTAGAAATAGTCAAGTCTATATAATCATAAGACAAAGTTGTATGAATGTGGAAATCCTATTGTAATATATTCATTTCTTATAATATATTTTCTTCTCTATGTTTCCTGGCACACAACTTTCAAAGATAGTCCAGTTCTTAGTACCATGGTTTGCAATTAGCCCTTTAATACAATCGGCTTCCTCTTTTGTCCCTGATCCTTTGATCAGATCAGGATTGAGAATGTTCTCCCTTTGGTGAAGGCAGGCTACACTCAGCTTTTTTTTCTCCCCAATTTTTCCATTGAATTTATCATTTGACATATCATTTGATGTCTGGAAAATTAAGTTCCTGTTGTGAGTTTTGACTTAAATCTACATATCATGTTTTCTTGATTATATTTATTCTTCATTCTTATTATTTCCCTATGATTACACCTATTTGAAATCTTAGTTAATATCAAACTTTTCTGATTTATGCAGTGAGTTTCCTTGCCGATATTGGTGGCCTTTACTCAATTAGCCTTGCGATTTTCCTTTACTTATTGTGGCAAGTAAGTAACCTTCTTTTTACTTATTTGCCCAGCCTTCTTCTTCCAATACTTTTCTGTAGCCCTAAAGATGGATAAGTGGTCCTCGACAGTTTACTACAGGGAACAGTAACTGTTTTTTAAGCAAGAAGAATTTAGAAACTTCATGAAAAAGTTGACTTTCAAAAGTATTGTGGAAATGCAGGCTAATTAATGAGTGCATCTTCAGTAGCTAATGGTGGACTAACCTCTAGGCATATATCCCATACAAACATGCTAACATGATTGCTAGTTTGGCTATCATCAAATTTAGATATGGGAGATTGTAGAGATGAGATTAGAGGATCATTCTGAAAATATGTTAAGCTGTGAAGGAGTGCCCTAGTTATTTGTCCCAGGTCCTTTTATAAATAAAAGTTTCATAGTTTGAAAGTGAATGTAGAATACAACACAAGTATGTGCAATTGTAGTGTCCAGAAGATAATAAAGAAGTCAATGAAATTATGTTGGATTGCACAAAAATGAATATAGATATTTGGTCGGAGAAAGTGTATACTTTATGAATGTCCAAATGAGTGTTGGATTTTAGCTTCTTTTGAAGTTGAGTTGGCGTTTTTGTCTATTAATCAATCAATTGTATGCAAGCAGAGGGATAGTTGTGGGCTTGTTTAAAGATGGTGATTGGCTGTAATGGATGCAACTCTTGAAATCACATCTTTATAAAGAAAAATTATGATTCAAGAATTACTTGATATGGTTGTGATGTCCACCCTGAGGTAATTGATAAAAATAGCTGAGAATGTAGTGGAATCAAATTGAACCGCTGAAATGGAAAGAAGGATGACATAAAAATTTTATGGTCCAAGAAGTGAAATGAACAAACTTGACATGATTATATTGTCCAACCTGAGCTAATTGATAAAACTATGATAACCTAGAAGAATTAAATTGAACTGTTACCATGGAAAGAAGGATCACTTAATCTGTAACAATGATTTATTCTAACCTCCTTTAGTTACTAACTGTAAAGGAAGGTATTTTTATGTTTCATTAAAAGAAACATCAACAAATATAGTCATATAAATAAACACACAACAAATAGGCATTTTAGCCACTCGAGGAAGTTTCCTTTTCTTTTCTTTCTTTCCTTTTCTTTGGTAGAACTCTTTATAATTCCCTGTAGAGACTAAAACAATTTTCCAGTGCTTGACAATAATACCACATGTAGAATTCAAAATGATTATGCTCTTGAGGGACCCAATCAAAACATGACCAAGTTATAGGGACTGGAACCAAATATTTGTTCTTTCAAGGGATGTGTAGATTTTATTTATTTCTTTTTTATTTTTTGCTTTTGTCAATTTGAACATAGCAGAGATAGAGTTGAAGAATAACGAAGGTCAAACTTAGGTTAGAAAGTGGAATTTAATAGAATTTAGTAGGAATGAGCTTGATTATGTTTTTGTCTGACAAACATTTACTCTTGTTTGGTTTTATTAGACTACTAAACATTGTGAAATGACTTTAAGATGTGAAAAGTTGTGTTACTATGGGAAAAAAGGTCTGTTTAATATATATATATATATATATATATATATATATATAGTCATGTTACTATGAGGCCGGCCTTATTACTATTCAAGTAAGGTCACCTCATTTTCACCCATTTTGAGAGTGTTGTTTACAAATCCAACCGTACGGATGGAAAGAACATCGAAAAATAAGATGACATGTCGATTTTCATACCATTTGGTGAGGTGATGATCATTCATCTTAAATGGTGATTCACCCATTAAGATGAATGATCTTCATCTTACCAAATGGTATGAAAATCGACATGTTATCTTATTTTTCGATGTTCTTTTTATCTGTACGGTTGGATTTGTAAACAACACTCACAAAATGGGTGAAAATGAGGCGACCTTACTTGAATAGTAAGTAAGGCTGGCCTCATTGTATCATGACCCATATATATATATATATATATATATATATATATATATATACTGGACGCAGTTACCCGGTTGACTTGAATAATCGCTCATTTAAGGTCGCCTCCCATTTGGCCACTTGGAGAGTGTTTTAAGGATTTCCAACCGTACGGATGGAAAGAACATCGAAAATAAGCTAGCATGTTGATTTTCATACAATTTGGTGAGGTGATGACCGTCCGTTCGGTTGGAAATCCTTAAAACACTCTCCAAGTGGCCAAATAGGAGCGACCTTACTTGCATAGTGTTACAATCGGCCGGACTGTAACACGTTTGTGTATATATATATATATATATATATATATATATATATATATATATAGGGTAAATTTAAAAAAAAATCCATGTGGTTTCACATATTTGCATAATAGGGAAAGTGGTTTTTTTTATTTTCGAAAAAAATCTTGTGGTTTCTCTGGTTAACAAAAAAAGGGAAAAATCGTTAACTCCTATTAACGATGTTAATCCATCCTTAGTTAGTAGAGGCATTTTTGTCCATTTTTTTGGTTTTGATCTCTCAAACCGATGGAGATTTGAAAAAAATCCAATTTCGGGCAATTTTTATGTAACTTTCGGCATCTATTTTACAAAATTTGAAGAAAATACCTTTGTCAACTTAACACTGTTAGTGAGAGTTAACGGATTTTCCTTTTTTTTTTTTTAAAACTTGAGAAACCACAAGGTTCTTTTCGAAAAAAAAAACGCTTTCCCTATTATGCAAATTTGTGAAACCACATGGATTTTTTTTTTAAAATTTACCCTATATATAAATAGAATGCAATAGATAGGGACTATTCTGCTCACTAGCAAGAAACCCATGAAAGGTATTTAAATTAGACATTGTCTAATATTGATATCCTTGACTCTAGTTTATGACTAACCATTTTTAAGAACCACTTGATGAATCAGTGTACTTGATGAATCAGCATGATTATGTTAATGATGTGAGGCAATTATTTTTATCGAGGGCTTAAACAAAAGCATCCTCTTGTACTATCATCCTCTTTTACCATCATCCTCTAATAAAAATATGTAAACAAACATTAATTACTACTGATGTATCATTTGATTTGAGTTTATAATGCATAATTATTGTCAATAACCACTTGATTAACTAGCATGATTCTGTTAATGAGCTTGCATTATTCCATTGACATGATTTGTGGTTGTTTATGAATCAATCTTTAAAAATCTCAAAACAGTTTTCAGTTTTCTTGTGTTACTTCTACTATCTTCTACAACTGACTTATGGGTTTAAGTTGCTACAATTAATATTTCAACTTGTGAGTGTGATACAGTAGACGAAAAGAAGTTTTTTCTAAGTTTTTCATGAATGCATAACAATAAGCTATGTTGGAAAATATGAGTAAAAGATAGAGGATGGAAGTGTTCAAGCTATCTCTAACATAATATTTTAGTGATAAAAAGAATAATAATCACTACTCATGAAACAGAGTTCTCAGCTGGAAACTCTTATCTAATAAGTTCACACTCATAATGAGTGGGCTCCCACATAGCAAGAGGTAGCATAGGGCATTCTTATATACATGAGATAATCAAATTACTCTAGGAGTTTGTAGGAAAAGTTGAACTCTAATTAATGAGTTTCCTTAAACTCCAACAACTTCTCTTAACCCGAACATTCAATACTTTCATCTTGCGCAAATTGCTTCTTCAAGCAATCAATGTTGACCAAGCATGTCCCAAAACTTTGGCAGGTGTTCTGCTTTACTCTGGCTTTTCTTGTGATGGTTCAATTTTGAACCACTGGCACCAAACATTGAATTGATCTTTAATCATATTCTCCAGGGTTATTTCATCACATAACTTGGTAGTAGGTGCATTACAATTATCAAATTTCCCAATCCTTAAGTATCCTTCTTCATAATTAGGCAGTGTTATCAAACCAAGAGGTGGATTAATCTTCAAACGGTGCCCATCAGATCATTAACCTTTAATTGTGCTTATCTTCATTTCTTTCTCTTGCTTTTTAGAGACTTCTTCAACTAAGTTATATTCTTTTTTCAATTCAACATCCATAGAATCATCAAAAGAATTATTCAGCTAAATCAAGAATAGCTTCATATTATTTTTCACTCTCCATCATCATTGGAGGAACAATATGTTTGTTATTGTTTCTAAGAGCTTATTTCTGCAGTTCAAATCTCTTTATTTCTTCCTTGTTTTTCTTTATTAAGCAATCAGATATTGGTGGCCTTCCAACTTCTTATGAAAAACACATCATCTTTACCTTGACTTTCTACTGTTTCTTTTCTTTCTTTAATTAGGTAGTAGTATTTTTACTTTGATCTTCTTATATATGAGTCTCTCCTTTGACCTTTTCATCTATTTGAACCTCTTCATGTGATTCAATTCATGTTTTTGACTTTCCCCCTATTCTCTTCCAATTCGATGTGCTTCAACAATTTTTGATTATGTTTGTATAGTAATTTCTTGAACTACAACTCATATGATGATAATGTACATGCATGAATTTGATAAAAAATATAAGTTATGATATATGTACAAGTATAATTTGCATGCATCACAATGCCATACTTTCTTCAACTTTGGAACTCAAGTTGTCTCATGACTCAATTACAAACCACAAACCTTTCAATTTGACACAATACTTCCAACATCCAAGCGTTTTCAACTCTAATATATATTAATAAAAAGGAAAAATTCTCGCAAATCAAGAAATCAAGAACTCTTTTTTAGTGTAACCTTTACATACTGAAGTTTGGGAACTTTCACAAGGATTTATCATCTATTTTGCATTAGACTAACCCTAATACCTCTTGTTGGAAAATGAATAGAAGAGAGGAGAATAAGGTGTAGATATTTCTACTCTAATATATATTAATAAAAAGAAAAAATTCTCGCAAATCAAGAAATCAAACACTGAATTGAAAACTCATATGGTGTTCTACTAGGGCTTAAATAGGGCTGGCAGTTTGTGACACGACCCACCAACATGACATGGACATGATACATTGTTAAGCCGGTTTGGTATGATAAAGTCATGTTTTGTGGCTAATTGTATCGACCAATTTATGATCCATTTATAATTGTCATAAATAGGTTGATATGGCTAACCCGTTTAGATCCGTTTATAAACAAATTATAAAATAACCCATTTAGATCCATTTAAATTTAAATAATGTTTTATTATTTAATAATATTAAATTTAAAATAATATCTCAGATTCCAATTTATCTAAAATCTAAACCAAACTTTCAAAATCCTTAATTTTGGTTTATTTTGATATAGTTAAATATATGGTTATTGTGAGATTGATGTATGAAATTTTGATTGTTTTTATTTTTTATAATTATTTTTTATAGATTTAAGGATATTGTTATGAACTTATAAGTCTGAAAATGATATGGATTATGAGTTTTGAAATAATATGGAATTATTAAATAATTTAAAATTAGCATAAATTTATTAATTGTTAGATTGATTGGCATAATTGTTAAGATGTTAAGGATGGTCTCATCTATCAAGGTTATGAATGTATATAATGCATTTGTAATTTTATGTTATTTTATTCTTGTAATTTGATCCATTTATTAATCGTATCGTGTCATGCCAAGTGATGCATTAATCATGTCATATTTGTGTTTTTGACACAACGGTAAAGTTGTCGCCATGTGACCTGGAGGTCACGGGTTCGAGATAGAGCCAAGTGGTCTGACCCTTCCCCGGACCCGCGCATGCAGAAGTTTTGTAGTACCGGGCTGCCCTTTTTTACCCATGTAACTAATCTTGCAGTGTTCGTGTTTGACAGATTAGTCTAGTATATACAAATCAATGTGACCTGTTTATGACCGCCAACCCTAATTGCCACCCTTATGCTTAAACTCCAGCCGCAAAGAAACTTAATTTCAATAAGGCTCCAAGTAAATCTTAATAAATCTCATAACAAGATGGTCCTTGCCTAGTATTCTCCAAAGTTTTTAAATGTGGGTTCTAATGCTTTAAACATACCTTAGACTTATCAAAAGATATCTAATAGTTTGTTTCATAAGAATGATAATATAAGATTGTGATGCATTATTTGCATGCCCATCTCTAGGAGGTAGCCTTTGTTTGTGAATACATGTCAAAATTTACATGTTGTAGAACCTTTACCAACATGTGGCGATACAACATGCATGGTTAATGTCTTCTGTTGCAAAGCATTGTTTTGAAGTTTTGCCAAGATTGAACTAGCTTGATCTTTGTCTGAACTGAAACCAGGTCCTGATTTCAGGATTCACCAAATTGAGCCCCTTAGTTCAATGTGGCAAATTTCACCTTAAAGCTAAATTCAGCTCAATTGTGACAAATCTAAGCCTGATTAAAGATGAGTACTAACCTAGGATCTGAACAGATCCTAGGTTATGATGCAGATATGAGCAGTAAACACCAGGAGTTACCAACCTAGGATCTACTGGGTATAATCCTAGCAAGTAGCGATCCTTCAATACAGAAAGATTTGTTACCTCTCATCGAGTCTTCAAGCCCTATTTGGTCAATATACTAGATTACTAGAAACAAAGGAAACAAGGAATAAAAAAAACTCTATGGATGGAGAGAATCTCCAAAGGTTTGAATGCGCAACCAAAGAAAAATCAAATGTGCCTCCTATGCATTGATTAATTGATGTTTCATATGATTACAAAGGAAGTCCTAAACTTAAAAGGGGAAAGTCTAAAATAACCCTACTTAACTTCAAATAAAAATAAGCATAAAATCCCTACAAAAATAAGAAAATACAAAATAAGCCTTCTCAATGCAAATCAGACTCCTAATTAAACAAATAACTCCAACAACTAAACTCCAACACTAGTAGGATGATTCAAGGTCTTCTCAAATTTGGACTCTTCAGGAGAGATTAATATGAGGTCCATCATTAGTTCATATATTTCAATATAGCTTTGTTTTTCAAATCTAGCTAAATGGAAGGTTGATACATAGTGACATTATACCAAAAAAAAAAGGGGGTGTAGTGAAAAGATAACAAAGCTTTTCAGAGAAAGTGTTGGTTTCTAACTAATAAGGGCATATGGCAACACTGAATAGTTTTTATAAATGCAGTTTTTTGCATGAAGGTGGTTTCCAGTTATTTTATCTCCGGTAGTGCAGGCCTTCTACAATTGTGGTAATAATTAAATTAGTACATGATTGCTCAAAGAATTTAGATGGGCACTTCATTGAGAATTTGAATTAAGAAACCTTCTTTAAGGTCTCTCCTAATATATTAATGCATGTGGCATTTATGGTTATAAGTATTGAATTTGGTTTAGATAAATTGTGTTTAGTCTTTGAATATGCCTTAAACTTTTGCCAGTGTTCAGTGATCAATTTAGTCTGTAATGGTTTCTTATAGTGTATGGATTTGTAACTTTCTTGGTGATAGTTGTCTTGGACACCTGATAGTTGCATGCAATAAATTAACTCACAAACATTGTTTTGAAATTTTTTCTATAAAAGTTTATAGCTCATGTACTCATTTTATAGTGCGAGGGAAGATTCAAGAAATTGCGTTATGAGGATAGTGTCATGCGAGACATCAGAAGCCGGAGACGTGCTCAACGAAATTGGGATAAGGTACTTAACTCTAGAGATAAGCAGGTTTAGCTTTAAATTTTACATTAAAAAGTTAAATGCTGAATGTTCTTCAATTCAGTTGAGGAAATTTGTCATGTACACATGGGGCCCTAGCAACTTGGATGGGAATAACATAATTAGCAAACGGAAAGGCAAGTTGGGTACAGATAAATTTTGTGGTATTGAATCTCTGCGCAAATCAGAACAGCCAAGAAGTAAAAACACCAATTATTCCGACAAAACGGTTGACATCCATGTTGAGACGGTATACTAATGCTCTATTTTTTACTGTTGTACTATATCTTGTAATTATCAATGATTATGAAGAGACAAAATAAAATCATTCCAAAGAAGATAAACTATTCAATGTGCTGCAGAGTGATGTTCCTGAGGCTACAGGGAAAGATAGGTCTGGGTTAAAAAGCAGTTTTGAAGGAAAACATGCACATTCAGAAAATGGACATGTGAGTTTGATTTCTTTTCTGGTTTTTGAGAGATTTATTTCTTGAAGTATATCTAAATATATTATTAGATGATTGCACACTTCTGTTTTTAAATTTATTTTTAGGTTATCCTTCATTGATTTCCTTATGAGGAAACTCCTGCTCTTTCTTCAAAATATCTTGGAAGATTGACACGATCACATGAGGTTTTCATGTTGTCAGGAAATGCTTTTGAAGTATGAATCCTTTTATGGTTTCAAAGGTCCTTGATTTTGCTTGACACTATCGTGCTACATCATAATTCATTTTTAGTTCTTTTTGGACTTCGATTTTAAGCGGAAGATTTGTGATGTAGCCATCTTTGTTAGAGCAATCATCTTTCAAGTAATTAGCATTTCTTTTAGTGATATTCAATATTGTTCTTTGATTTGGGGGTTTTATTTAAAAATATTGAGTATGATTTAATGAAAAATAATGGACCACCTTTCGGGAAATTTTAGGCAAAGCATTCTGTGTGGATTGTAGTCTTGAGATTTAGAAAGCGCAATCTTTAAAATATCAAAAATTAAAAATTAAAAATTAAAAAAATGCAATAAAAACCACTTGTCAAAAATGTTGTTGCATATTTGGTCTTGTTTGGCGAAAGCTGACCTTTGGAATGTCGGCTTTGACCACTTCATCAATTCACACTGAGTTAGAATCCAGCTGTCACATATTGTTTCTTTGATCTAGAGGTTCATTACAACTTTCTAGAAATCTCTGGATCATTTTTGAATTTTCTAGAGTTTTCTTAATGTACATACTAGAAGAGTGTATTAGGATTCTAGAAACTTCTAGACCTTTTTAAGATTCTCTTAGGTAAGCGAGTTTCTCTAGGTAATTCTACAAAGTTCTACTTGAGGAGGTGGTGAAGGATGGAGCCTATAAATAAGGGGAAGACTCATTTACTCTCTAAGACTCAATTCTCAAGTTTGAAGCTCTCTTGTAAACCCCTGGGTAATTAAAGAGTTCTCTCCTAAGTGTCTTGAGTGTTCTTGTCCTCTAAACCTCTTCTACTTTCTTTGGCTCACTACTTCCACTCAATTTGAGTGTTTTGATTAGGTTGGCTTAGTCATTTCATTGGGTTGGGAGTAAGCTAAGTGCCACACAAGTACGGTGAGAAAAGAACCAACTTGTGACACAATGCTCAAACACATTCACAAATCGTCATCCTTAGGGCTTTTTAAAAAAAAATAATAAACATTATTAGAACTGGCATCATGAAACTTCAGCTTTTAAACAAAAAGCCACTCTTTGTAAAGCTGATGCCGACGCTTACGCTTGGAGCGTCGGCTTTACTTTTTTAAAGAACTCTTAAAAAATAAAATAAAAAGTTGGAGCCAACATCATGAAACACTGGTTACTAAACACAACCCTTCATTGTAAAGGTGTCATTTGGAATGTCAGCTTTACTTTTCTTTTTGAAAAAATTAGAGTTGATACTGTGAAACGCCCGCTCCTATACATATAGTCCCTTATTGCAAAGCTAACATTTGGAGAACCCAAATCTGGTGTGACAAATGCTGATGTTTTTTTTTTTTTTCAGATGTTGGCTACTAGGCAGAGAGTCCTTAATTGTAAAGCCGACATTTGGAATGTCAGATTTATTTATTTTAAGTAAACACTGGCTTCGCTTAATTTGAAAAACTAAAAAATGTTGAGTTATGGTTGGAGTGGCAGCTTTACCAAAAACATTTTAAAAAATAAAAAAAATCTAAAGCCGGCATTCCCGGTCCGATTTGTGAAGTTGGTGTTCTAAATGTCGGCTTTAACGCCAACATAGCGCGAACTGATGATGTAGCCAACTTTGGCCAAAACAATGCCATATATGTATTTATTTTTTATTTTTTATGTATTTATTTATTTATTATTATTATTATTATTATTTATTTACTTTCTTTGGAGAGCGACATGGAGACAAAGAATCCATATAGCCGACCCCGTCTAGTATGGGATTAAGGTTTAGTTGTTGTTGTTGTTGCAATTTTTTGGGTTTTAAAAAAAATTGATTTTTTATTCATCAAATTTCAAAACCTCCAATTTCACACTTTGATGAATTCCTTAGATTGATCACTCAAAAGAACAAAAAGAAAATGTAGAAGCACAATTTAAGAATTTTGGTTAAAATTTCGGTGTGTGTTCTGACTTCTATGAGTTGAAATATAGTGGTCTGCTTAAATTTCAACAACCCTGATTTTTTTATTGTTCTTTACTCATTAGATGCTTAATGTTTTCCATAGTGTGTAGTATTTAGATGCTTCTAAGAGGTGTATGGAATCTTGAGTTATGGGTTAAAATTTATTTTGCCAATACTAATGATCTCATGTTCCGCTAAGATTCATAGAAATCCCTATTCTCAATGTTTTTGAACTATTGGAGTTGCCTTTTCTTAGTTTCTAGAGAATAAATTTATAAAGCAATCCTTAATTAGCACATGGATCTAGAGGAAGTCCCTGGATAAGCATATCCATGTATTTTTATGCTTTAGAGATCTTCTTTATAAATAATAAACAGCAGCCTTGGTGCATTACCTAGTTTGGTTTTTAGCCATTGGAATGTACTGAGTTTGAGGTGAGGAAACACACTTAACACCTGGGGCTAAGGATGCTTCATTTGGTAATCGCTAAATCCTTTGTTTGTTTGAGCCCTATTCACAGGTATGCTTTCTACATAATGATAGGAATTGGAAAGCACCCACAAATTGGCTTACGTTATGATTTCTTTTTGCACTTTGTCTGGACAAATAGTTAAGCAAACTTCGAGCACAAATGGGTGAATGTTAAAATTTTGTTGGAAAAAAAAGGACAGTGATGGTCTTTTGTTTCAGCCTTGGAGGAGTTAGAGAGGCATTATGGGCAACTTTGATGCTGTGGAACAGTTGGTGGTGGTTAAAGAGGTGATCTAGATAATAGCCTCAATAGAAGCCACGGAAGAAATGGGACCTGATCTATCAATCTATCTGACCCAGACATCTCCCTGTAGTAAGCATGTTATAATGGTCATGAATGGTTGTGAAAACTCATATTTCTTGTTGTCGGAAAGCATGATAATGACTAGCAAGGATGTGAGTTTTTACACCAAGACTACAGAGTAGTACAACTAATCTTTATTATTTTGTAGCTCCTAAGCATGCACAATGTATAGAGAACTTAGCTGCCAATCAGCTAGAGTCATCTGAACAATGTCTGCAAGAGAGTTATATGTGTCCTAACTCCTAGTTTATTGATGTTAAAGAATAAAGGGATAAAGTTGGTTGTCGATAGCTTTGCAAGCTTAGTCTATATGATAGCTTTGTACTATTATTTTTGACATGATAAAGGTTCCCAGTCCCATCAAAATATCTTCCTTAATCTCAGTTGTTTGAATACTGCTCTGAGACGCCTTACATACTATAGACCTAATTCCAAACAACTTCTATAATAAGTATGCTACTTTTCTCATGTAATTGAAGCATGTCGATATCAAAAGCATGAATCATAGTGGAACTAGTTAAAGACATATTTAGTTTTATATTAGTCATTACCACACCCTTGATTTTCTACGATAGAGTTCAGTTACCATCATTCCCAATTCCCTCAGTTCTCACAATAGATCACTTTTCTCCCTTGCTGTTTGGTTGCAAGATTGGGTGATCTGCTCCACTGACAGCTAAAGTTTTTATTACCTATTTTGGGGTTCTCTGTTGACAGAGCCACAGAACTGGAATGGAAAGCTTATTTCTCCTCTGAAAGAGGGAAATATTTTGAACTTAATGGGGTGCAATTCTATGTAAAGCTTCTAGAAAAAAGAGCTTTATTCCTTATTCAAATTGTCTAGATTCTATTTCTTGTAGACATTATTTTTCTTGCAAAATATCTCCTTTTTGCCCTTCGACAAACTTATTGTTTAGAGGAAAAGAGAAAACTACTTTCTGAAGAGTGGGAAGTGCAACAATTTCATCTGGTTTCATATGTATTTGCTTAGTTTTCATGTATATGTCAGTTCACCAATTTAACTTTGGTAGATTAGTCAAGCATTTTTTATTCCTGGTGTGGTTAATTATACATTACATGTTATATTTTATCTTAAACTTATGGTATTGTTATTGTTTTATGCAGAGGATAATTGACATTGAAAATGAACAATAACTTATTTTTGGCATGAAAAAGCCTCTTTGTCTGTGGCTTTCTACAAACATGAGCAGCTGTTTCATCTTAGGCTGGTAAGGTGTTATCTAATGCTTTTAGAAGTTAAGACATAAATGTGTCTAAAGCTTTTATCATCTTTTTCTTATTCTTGAATCACAAATACCAATTCAATGATATAATGCAAAGCTTTTATAGTTTGATGTTACCAATTCTAGGTGCTCAGAATTAATACTGTGATTGTAGAGGACCCATCTCAATAACATCCATATATTGCTGCTCCGTAATACATTAAGTGGACTATTACTTATTTTTGCTTCCACTTCACCTGATAGACCATATTTGTCAAGTTTTTGTAGCTTCTCCTTTAACCTAAATTTTTTTGATATTTAAGCTCTTGTGGATAGTGCAGTTAATTTTTTTGGGATGATTATGTATATCATTAGTTATTATATGCAAGGAAAGTGAGAAGTTGGTTGCTAACTGGCTAGGATTTCCTCATGAAAAGAATAGATGCCTTTTCTTGACAAGAAGGTCATCTTTCACAAAAAATTGTGCTAATTATTTACTAAATTTGCCTGGTAAGGTATCTTTTTTAGCTTAATTTATATAATTAGATTATCAATTGGGCCATTGTGATTTAATAGCCTATAACTCAAAATATATGTTAATTTTAATATTTGAGTCATATTTCAGACAAAAGGCAGTCTAAAATTTTAAGAAATAAAAAATTTTGCAAAATATTATGAATATTTTTCTAAAATTTAGATTGAGTGCATCAACGATAATTGCTACTCGTAACCAAGAATCCATAACTCAATACGGATATCCATGTGAAATCACATGCTCACAATAATATTTCCTGTAGTTTAAGCTAATAGTTAAGCTCATATCATGATAGTTTAAGCTCATATCATGATAGTTTAAGCTAATAGCTTATATTGTAAGCTTAACTTTTGATATCATAGTTTGTGCTTAATCGGTCATCATTGATGTGTGTCATGTGGGAGTCGATATTGAGTTACAGGCTATTAATTATGGAGGCTTGGCTTTCTATCACAAAGTTCCTTCTTTCCACTAACATTGTGCGCACTCACCATGTCCTTCGCTCAAAAAACCTTGTTCACCTCCCACTGCCCCTCATCCTACCAACTGATTTGGCTCAACTAAGTTGTGGTAGGTGTTAATTGAGCTTATTTCAGCTCAAAGGCCCAATTCCATTCAATAGGAATAATTGGGACCTATTTGGTTCTATTTGTCTAAATCAACAATCAGGCAGAAATTGACTCTAATCAAGTTAATCCATGTTGGACCCGACATCAATCCAAGTTTCAGTTTAGAATTAGATGAACTAATCCAGCTTGGAATGAAATTTTAAAATGAGGCTTAATATTATTTGCAAAGAGGATCTAGCTTATAATTTTCTCGTCAAATGATCGAATAAACTCATCCATCACTACTTTAAATGAAAAGGCTCAATTTTGGACCTCAGTGCAGTCTTGGAGATTGCCTTTATATCACTAATAGTTCTCACTCTAGAAACTGTCATTCATCCATATCTTAAGTGCCCAACGAATATGATAAGATTGTTTTCTTTTCTAAAACCCATCATATCACCTATCACTTGCTGAGTATCACCATTGTTCTCTAAAATTTTCTTTTAGTTTCTGAAGTAAAAATGTCATTGTAATAGATGTTTCAAACATATATCAAATTTGTTTCCCCTAACCATCCTTTCATAGTTCAATATATGCTTAACGACACTACTGTTATATATGTAAGTTCTATCTATGATGGCATATCACACTTGTTTTGCACATAGGCACAAAAGTGTTTTACATTCATACTTCAAAAATATTTATTTAAAATTTTATTTACAAGATAATTGTGGGTACTTCATACCTATTTCAGTTTAAAGTCCCAAATTTGATCATAAACTTCATCAAAGCCTAATTGATTTTTTTTCATTTCTTATTTTTTCAGTCTTCTTTACCCTTGGATTGCAAACTATTACTGCATAATGCGAGTTAAGTATTTACTCTTGAAAATGAACCTTAATTCGACTGATCCTCTGTATGACTTCCTTTGGGTACTTTATTAAGATAACTCCTTTTTCTAATTTCCTTATTTGCATATTTAATATATTTCACCAATTTAAATCTTCATTCTTTTCTCATCTTAGAAATGAAGATGTGGCATAAATAAGGATGTTAAGGTGGATGTGTGGTTATACAAGATTAGAAATGAACACATCCGACTGAAGGGACATGTTGCACCAATTTAAGATAAAATAAGAGAAGGACGTTTAAGATGGTTTGGACATGTGCGTCATAGACCTCTAGGTGCCCCGGTTTGAAAATGTGATAGTTTGGTAATAGAAGGTAAAAAGAGGGGTAGAGGTAGACCGAAGATTACATGGAGAGAGGTATCTAAGGATCTACGTTTATTAGATGTTGATCCAGATCTTGTCTTTTACAAAGCTACATGGAGACAAAGAATTCATATAGCTGACCCCATCTAGTATGGGATTAAGGCTTAGTTGTTGTTGTTGTTGTTGATTCATTTCTCATCTTAGAAAGTTCGTATCTGTTTCTTTATGTCTTCTACTTGTACACAGCTTGTTTCTGGTACTAATGACCTCCAAAGGATTCAATTATTCAATTTGTATTGTTTATTATAATCCTTCCATTTCTACATTTGTCTAAATTTTTTTATATCTACTTTCACCAAATTGTGGCTTACCCTTTTCCTTCCAAACCTGTGTTAATAGTCTACACCCTTAAAATTGTCCAAGTATAACTTTGGCTATTCTCTTATACTAGCATTGTGAATCATTCTTTACTCCGGTTTGCCCCGTCAAGCAATCTATTACTAATTTGTAGTTGCTTTACTATTTCAGATTCCACGATCTAATTCGAAGGTCTCTCAACTGGTTTTCACTTCCATTTGGCAACAAAGTTTAGCAGCCACATTCTCGTCTAACAATTAATCACTAAATTATATTTGCTTTACCCTCTAGAATTCCATTAATAGATCTCCCATACACCAATTATTCTCCTGATCTAGCAATAACTATCTTTGTTGAGTAACATCATTTATAAGATGTGGTAGCTTTGTTGCTGAGTCTCAGGGCATCGCATAAGGCATTGCTGTTCAAAATTGTGCTAATGTGATATTTCAAAACTGAAAACCACATTTTTGAAAGGATCCGGATCCTCTCCTTGTTTTTTCCCTCCTTGTATTTCCTTGTTTTTAATCTTGGCCATTGATTTTAAAATCCAAAGGCCAAAAGCTTGTCCAACTCAGCTTTCCCTCATTGAATGAGTCTTGGAGTTGGTTATGTGCATTTAATGAGGGAAAACTGAGTTGGACAAGCTTTTGGTCTTTGGATTTTAAAATCAATGGCCAAGATTAAAAACAAGGAAATACAAGGAGGGAAAAAACAAGGAGAGGATCCGGATCCTTTTTGAAAAACTTAGAGATCTTTGAGCATAAAATGTGTTTCTCTTCACGGAGAATTCACATTTATATATCGAATACGAGCTAATCTTTAGCCCTTAAAAACTGCTTACAGATCTGCTTAAAGATAGCATACAACTAGTATATCCTAATTAAGGAAAGAATAAAAGATTTACAGATATAGAAGATAGCTTTTAAAGATGTACAAGGTATAGAATCTGCTGACTTTAAATGGCCAACTAATTCCTTTGACACCCTCCCTCAAATTGATGTAGGTAAATCTACAAGCATCAATTTGCTAACAAGGAAATTATGGCGTTGATGTGTCATGGATATGGTGAAAATCAACCCCTATGTGGGGATATATGGGAGGGTGAAAACCTGGTAGTCATAGACTCAGGCCTCCCGGATGGAGTGACAATCAACCCCTATGTGCTTCATATGTTCGTGGTAGACAAGGTTGGCAGCATATAGTTGAGTAGGTTGAACTTAGGAGAAACCAACTAAATGATCTAGAAGCATGTAGTAGACATGGCTCGGTATTCTGTATCAGTTGATGATTTGGAGACAGTCTTGCTTTTTGCATTTCTAAGAGATAAGTGCATCATCAAGAAACATACACCATCCGATAATAAATTTCCTGGTGTCTGGGCAGTCGACCCAATCAGTGTTATTGTATGCTTACAGTTGGAGTGAAGAACCACTAAGAAAAAATAAGCCACGACCAGGTGTTCCAAGGATGTATCGAATGATATGTCGGATTGCGGATAAGTGGAGATGTCGAGGGGCTTGCATGAACTTGCTGATAATGTAGACAACATAAGAGATGTCCGGTTAGCTGATGGTTAAACAAGGCTACTAACCAGCTTTCGATAGAAAGTAGGATCCACGAGAAACTCCCTTTGTCATGTCAATACTTCATATTAAGTTCTATGCGGTTGTCAACAAAAGTAGTGTTTGTGAGTCTGGCCAATTGAGCCAAATCCTGAATATATTTGTGTTGGTTCAAGAAGATACCTTAAGGCCGATGATGATCTCTAACCCCAAGAAGTAGGTGAGCTGGCCAAGGTCTTTCATGTGGAAAGTAGAATGCAATATTTTATGAATCTCAGGGATGCCCTCCATATTAGAACCAATGACAACGATGTCATCCACATAAACAAGGAGAATAACTATGCCCTTAGATGTTCTCCATAGAAAAAGAAATGAGTCTGTAGGAAAATCAAAGATTTATTTCATTTCCTAAAATCAGGGATTTATTTCCTAATTGTTAGTTTCCTTATTTAGTTTATTTCCTAATTGTTTGTTTCCTTATTTTTCTTTTACCTTATTTTTTATCATGTTGCTTTTCTATTTAAGATCATATACTTGTTGCTTAAGAGAATAAGAAAGATTTGAGGCTTTTCTCCACTCTATTTTCTTTCCTCTTCTCTCTATTTCCGACAGAGTCATACTCCATGACTCATAGAACAACATCCCAGGTCTAGTTTTCTTCAAGTGCTAGAAGTTCTATTTCAATATCTTTCCGCCATGACTCATGCTTCATTGCATGCTTATAAGACAAAGAAACAGGAGTTGAAGACAAGGTGGTTGTCAAGGATAAAGAATGGTGAAACCAAACCTATCTGGGGGTCTATGAACTCGAGAGCTGTCTGAGAGGAGCAGGTGCAGTTGTTGAAATAGATCAACAATCTGGGAGTAAACTTGAGGATGGCTTGAGAGATGCGGAATTCTGATTTGATACGGTGGAGGAGCGTTGTTGATGCACTAGGAGAGGCTTAGAAGGTACGAGATATGCAGAAGAGTTAGTAAACAAGGAAAGAATAAAAAATGAAGGAGAGGGGATTGTGGTGAGTAGAGAAAAAATACTAGTTTTCTAAGAAGATCACATTTCTAGAAACCCAAATATGATGCAAATTTGGATCATAGCAAAGAAAACCTTTATGATGCACAAAATATCCTAGAAATGCACATTGGACTGATTGAGCCATGAGTTTTGTTCGTTCGTGTCAAGGAAGATGAACATAACACACAACCAAAGGTACGAATTATAGAATAATTTGGAGTAGGACTAAATAACCGAGTGTAAGGAGAGACGTAGTTCAATGAGGGAGAAGACAATATGTTAATGAGGTGAACAAGAGTGGAGAAATCTTTATACCAGAATCGTGGTGGTTCTTTTTTTAAGCCACCCCGTTTTGTTGGGGGTTGAAGGACAAGACCATTGAGAGATTATGCCATTAGTTTGTAGAAATTCTTGAAACAAATGAGACACATACTCACCCCCCATTTTCAGAGCGAAGGATTTTGATACTAGCAGAAAATTGGGTCTGAATATGAGCATAAAAGAGTTTGAAAACAAAAATTACTTCATCTTTAGAATGTAGGAAATAAATCCACGTGAAACGACTATAGTCCTCAATAAAAGTGACAAAGTACTTGTAATTAGCATGAGAAGTAATCGGTGTCATACCCCACATCATTATGTATCATATCAAAAAGTTGGACTACTTTTGGTGTATGAGTGGAAAATGACAGATTTTTACTTTTGCCCAGTCGACAAGAATTACAATCAAATTGAACAATACTAAGATATGATAACTCTTTATTCCCAAATAAACCAGAATTTAGCAAATCATGAAGCACATTAGAGTTTGTACATTTATGCCATGCTCCAAGTGACAAGGCAAAGAAAAACATGGATACAAAGGAAATAAGGAAGGGAAAAGACGTCTTACTTTAGGTTCCTTCACGATCGTCTTCCCTGATCGTTGATCCTACAAAGTGCACAACATAACCAGATTCAGAGAATTCCACTTTATAATCATTGTCAATCAATTGACCAACACAAACGAGATTAGTGGTAAGACTAGGAGAGACAAAACATTGGTTAGAGGAGAAACATCACCGGTGGCCATCAGTAGTATGAATCTTGAGATTTCAAGAATATTTGTTTATATTGGCCTTACATGAACATTGTTTGTCATATTATGGGAAGCCCCATAATCAAAGTACCAAGGATATGATGTAGAGAAGGGTTTACCTGAGAGTCCTAAAGTGGAGAATGCAAAAATGATCATTTATTGTGTTAGAGGTGAATACCTTGATTAGAAGATGAGATCGTGAATGTTCCAAGCAGAGGCTCCACCAGCTTATGCTAATAAGGTCAAGCACATACACCCCACTATGGTGATGGCCAGCTCCAATGAGGGTCCCTGTAAGACGATCCTGCACACGACACACATAATCATAAAAAATAACAAGATATCCATGGGAGGCTATCTGGCCTGCGGAGATAAGGTTCATGGATAGCTGGGGTATATAGGCAACATCGGGAATGTGAAAGTAAGTGGTATGTAAAAAGCCGCGGCTGGTAATAGGAAGGATGGTGCCATCAACAATGATGACACGAAGGTCTGAAGAAACAGGCTGGCAGGAGTGAATGTGTGTGGCATCATAGGTCATATGAAAAGAGGCTCCAGAGTCAAGCAACCAAGAGGACTGAGAGATACCTGAAGGGGCGGAGACAGCCGACGGATGAGAAAAGGTATGCGAGCCAGCAGGACTGAGCATGGAGGCCGAGGAGGGAGAGATCTGACTCCGAGAGAGATGCTGGGCAAGCTGCAGAAGTTGCTCGACGGACAAAGAAGTAGCTGAAGGAGCAGAAGACAAGGGTGGTACGACACGCTGTTGGGCGTTCTGCTGAGTCCGTTACAGCTTGCGACACTCAGCACGAATGTGGCCAAGAGCATGACAATAATGACAGCGAGGTGGTCATCGCTGGGGGGCACCGGATCCCTGAGGGGCAGGGGAAAGAGCCGGAGGCTGGGAAGTAGGCCGCACTGGTGCACCAAAACTTGGAGGTGGCAGCAGCGAAGGCAACTGGGACGGTGGCAGAGTAGAGGCGAGCGGTGGGAGCTGGGAAGCAACAAGGACAGTGTGTGGAGCAACAGCCGGTGGAACCACATCCAAGGAGCGAAGACGGGTCTCCTCAGCAATCACGTAAGCCAAAGTATCACTGAGAGACGGAGGAATGATCTGGTGTAGGTGCTAAGCACGAACCACCTCAAATTGAGGATGAAGGCGTATAAAGAACTCATAGAGATGGAGGTGGACATGGTTCTGGGCAATGGCAAGGCACTGGGCGCATGTCGGAGAGGGAGATGGGGCCATCTTATCACACTGGCGCCATAAGTCACTAAACTCTGCAAAGAAGTCCTGGACAAAGCGGTCATGCTGGTAAGTGACAACGAGACGCAGCAATAAGGAGTAGCGCAACGCCTGACTGGAGGGAAGGTAAAGGCTGCACAGATGATCCCAAATCGCCTTGGCCGAAGGAAAATTGCAGACGGCCAAACGATTGGGAAGCTCTCACGACTGGCAAAGGACAACAATAGTGCGAGCGTCGTCCTCATGCCACTTGGTCCAAGCCTGAAACTGGGAGGAGGCCTCAGTGCTGACAGCGGACTGAGACGAACCCGCGGAGACATCAGAAGAGGAAGGTGGAGCCGGCCGGGTACCATCAACGTTACCTTAAAGATTAAGACTGCGGAGAAGGACACGAAGAGTGGAGGACCATGCCTTATAGTTCTTCCCATTAAGCATCACATCGGCTTTCTGGAGATAGGGTACATGCATTAGAAGCCATGGGCCAAAGTCAGAGGAAACACACAGGACAATGTTCTGGTTGTTCAGAAAAGGCTGTTCAGAAAGGAATGGCGGATGGGAGCAATCAGGGGTACAGGCAGCTGGCTGCAGCAGAGGAGGCGCCGGGAGGAGGCTCAGGCTTGCGCGAGCTCAGGTGGAAGCCAGAAGGGCAGGGCTTCTGGAGATGAGCCGGTCCTATAGGAGGCACCGGGAGCAAGGTCAGGCCTGCGCGAGCTCAGGGGGAAACCGGGAGGGCGGGGCTGCTGGAGACGAGCCGGACCGGCAGCTTGCTCCGGGAGGCGCGATGTGTGAGCTCAGGTGGAAGCCGGCAGGGCGGTGCTGCTGGAGACTAGCCGAACCTGCGGGTGGGCGGGGCTGCTGGAGACGAGCCAAAGCTGCAGTTTGCTCCGGGAGCCGCGACGGAGGAGCTTGCTCCGGGAGGCGCAACGGAGGAATGATGGGAACTAAGCCTTCTCTAATACCATGTTAGAGGTGAATACCTTGATTAGAAGATGAGAACGTGAATGTTCCAAGCAGAGGCTCCACGAGCTTATGCTAATAAGCACAGGGGTAAAAGGGTAAATGTACAGCTAACATATTGAATCATCTCAGGGTCATTGGTTGAACAACACTTTGTGTCAGAGGTGTTGTATCCACAAAACTACTAATACTAGAAGAGCCGACTGAGGCAGTATATGCTGTTTCAGATTTCATGGGGGGGTCGAATAGGGCATTCCTTGATAATATGACCATCTTTTTTTGCAGTAGTTGCAGAATTTTTTGGGACAGTTTCAAATGAAATGGCTAAATCCTTTGCAACAAAAGCACTGAACAGTGCTCACTTGCGTTGTACTGCATAAGCCACAGGAACAGAGGTGGATCTACATTGTTCTATGGTGGTTTAAGTGAGAAGGTGTTGCTCCTCACAAAACAAATCATTGAGACATGCATCCGAGGGGATAGGTTCTTGGTTCATAAGATTAGACCTAGTGCCTTCAAATTCAGATCTTAATTTTATAAGAAATTGATTCCTCTTATTAGTTTCATTGACAGATGGAACAGAAGTAAGACCTTTGGGAGGTAAGGTAGCATAGGCTATATAAGTATATTCAGCCCAAAGATTCATGAAGCTAAAGTAGAAATCAGAGATAGACTGTCATGTTGGAGATTGGTAAGTCATGTTCAAGCTGGAACCGACAAACAGTATTGTGCTGACTATAGAGTTTCTTGAGGTAAGTCCACGTCTTGGTTACAGTCTTGGAGAGTCGAAGGTTCAAGATGATGTTGAATTCGACAGATACTAGAATTCGCTCCATGATTTGAGAATCCTTGATCTCCCACCTGGCATGTTGATCTTTGTCTTTGTTTTTGTCAGTAGTAGGGTTGCTACCATCAATATGGCCCCATAGATCCTTGCCTTTGACAAATATCTTGCAGTTTAATGCCTAGGCTGAGTAGTTTTTGCCATTAAAACGAACCTGAAAGACATCAGACTTATCTAAAGACATAAAGCCAAAAGAACTTGATCAAGAATAACCGAGAACAAGGTATTGAACTAGGGCTGAGTTGGATTTGAGAACAAGAGACACATGAGAAGAACAAAGACTGAACTAGGGTTGAGTTGGACAAGAGACGCATGAGAATTCAGAATTGTGGCTCTGATACCATGAAAAACTTAGAGATCTTCAAGCAAAAAAGTGTGTTCTCTTGGTGGAGAATTCCCTTTTATAAATCGAATACAAGAACCTTCAGCCCTTAAAAACAGCTTATAGATCTGCCTAAAGATAACCTGCAGCTAGTATATCCTAATTAAGGAAAGAATAGAAGATTTACAAATATAGAAGATATCTGTCAAAGCTGTACAAGGTATAGAATATGCTGACTTTAAACGGCCAGCTAATTCCTTTGACAATTTTAGGCGCTCATCATTGTTTTCCGAAGGTGCATGATGTGTGTTATATTCCCTCTTAAATGCACCTTGTCGATTTCTTCATGAAATCTAAAATGTTTGATTCTCAAATTTGATATGGGGAACACTGAGTTTCGGAAGTGGTATGAAGGCTGTATATAAATTTATACAATATAAATCCTATAATTCTAACAGCTGTGTGTATGTAAGTGGTTCTTGTTATCCCTACTCCTGACTATATAACTGAATAAAGCAAATTGACGCATCTATACTAATGGTATGAATCATTCAGATGTTTCCCCTTCATTGAAATCCGTCCAGTTTCTTCTTCCAATCCATTTATTTCTTAAACAGTAGTTCTTTCTGCTGCAGAATTGCTTATGTCAGGATGAATTGTCAGATTTACAAGGAGAAAAATGTTGTGCAGTTGGAAGTATGGTTTTGCTGAATGTACATCAACTCTTTTGGAGGACTACACCAAATAACTGCTGCTCTTGCATTCAAACATTCCCATAAATTGTTTAGGCAAATTCTGGACATGTGATGCCTTTTACCAGAAGGTTCGAAAAATTATGTTGCTTAATATGTCCATTTGCTATGGATTGTTATTATGGTTTTAGTACGTTCACAAAACTGAGATTTTATTTATTTATTTTTTTATTTTTTTATGGCAGAACCACTACAGGATGTCACCTATTAATTGATTATTTACACATTGCTTACCAATTTCAACTTGTGGATGCTATCCGGAAGAATCCCATGGATATGCTCTGAGGGCTACTCACTTCAACTCCAGCAAATGTTGGTCTGTAATCATACATTTAAGAATTGATGAGAATATCGGGGTATCACCAAATTTCCCATCATCATTATGTGAATAAATCAAATTGAATATTTACAATTATTTGTGAGTTGAGTGTTTGTAAATCCAGCTAAAACATCTAATGCAATTTAAACATTCTTTGTAAAGCTCATACTGAGAGCCTGACTAATTCTTGAGTTCTCAATAAAAGCAGAATTCTTCAATAGTAATTACATCCACTATCTTTGGAATCAGATAACAAAGTTGGATCATTTGATCTGCATGGATTTATTGGTATTATGTTCTATTGATTCCTAAAACAGTTAGAGTTAGCATTGATACACAATTAAATCATTTTATAGTGCATTTCATCTGTTTGAATGTGCAGACTCTGCAGAGCCCATGCTGTAAGTAGAGTCACAGTAAGTACACATGTTAATATCATGCATTTTACTTGCAGGAAGTCTTCTAGTGTGAAGCATTTGGATAATTCTGGTTGTTTGTGAACAAGTGTGAAATAAGGGTGAATTTGGCAGGGAGTAATGTTATAATACTTGGAGTTATACTCTCTGATTTATTGGATCTATATTTATTAGTAGATGATTAGTGCCATTCTTCGCATTGTTTGCAACTTTCTTGCACCCACCTTTTGGGTATTATTTGGTCTCTCAGATTTGGAGGTTTGAACATACTAGGTCGATGGAAATGCCGACAGGTGTGTTCATGTAAAACTAATAATAAGTTAAATTTTTTAATTTAAAAATTAGTATTGACATTATTCTTCATGTATTTATTGAAGGATTATTAATAGAGTTGATTGTATAAAATGATAATAAATGTATAAGATATCTATAGGTTTAAGACTCTAAAACCTTAAAAATTAATCACAATTTAGAGTGAGTTTGGATAACTCACTAATAATAATTGGTAGGGAACAATAGTGTTGTCATATAACAATTTATTTCAGATTATGATTAAAAAATGACTATTCTTATACTCGATAAGTTATTCCATATTAACTAGCTGAGGAGAATGTGTCTATACTCAAAATAGGTAAATTTGTTCTAACTTGTGATATTTTACTCTATATATATATCCCTAGCACTGAAAATATGCACTCTTAAAAAATTTAATGTATATACCTGCATGATTACCTTGTAAGAGTGCACAATTCCATGTATATACCTGCATATACACGCCCCATAAAAATCATATTTGCGTGGATATTTTTTTTTTAATATTTGCTTTTATGCTCTTTTGTTCAGAGTGAAATGAAACCCTTTTTTTTTTAAAAAAAAAAAATTAGCCGACAAGCGACCCACGAGGGATTCAAAGTATGGGCACAACTATACGGAGCAAGCTCAACGTGCTGCGTTTAGAGCAAGCTTAATTCACGCACTGTGCTCTCACCCTATGTAGAGGAGGATTCTACCATGGAGCAAGTTCAATGTACCAAACACCTCTAAATAAGGAACCTGTCACTACCTTGTGCGAGTGAAGGCTCAAACCCGATACCACCTGTCTGATGCAAGGTAATAGTACCGTTAGGCCAAAATGCCTTTGGTGTGAAATGAAACGTTTTAAAAAATTGTTTTTCCCTTCACACTCTGATTTCAAAATAATATTTTAGGGTATGTTTGGTTGCTAAATAAAAATTTATATAGAAATTTTTTTCCGTAGGAATATAAAATGATTATTATGGAAATTCATACAGATTTTATTCCTACAGAATGAGTGTTTGGCTAACATAATAAAATTTTCCAATATAATAAAAAATGGCCGTTAGATTATATTCATTGTTAAATAGATGTTGAAAAATAGCCGTTAAAAGGCAACTATTATAATTATGGTTGTTAATCATTTTGCTTTATTTATACACAACATGTCTCCTTGGTAATACACATAATCATTTTTCTTTAGCCCTAAATTTTCACACTTTTAGCCATTTGTTCAACATGGATTTAGATCATTAGAGGAGGATTAATGAAGATGAAGATCTATTCATACTCACTACTTTGCCGAGGTTATATCCTGCAAATTAAAAAAGTAGACAATATCATATATCCATACTTACAGGTGCTGCATATGTATAAAAAAACCTTGAAGGTCATGAGATATGTTGTAAGAGAGAATTTCGTATGGAGCCTTATATTTTCAAGCACTTGCTGATCATTAGAGAAAAGCCTTTTCTCCACAACTCGAAAAGAACTACAATTGAGGAACAATTAGCAATGTATATTTACACTCTTGCACATAATGCTAGTAACCGTGATATACAGGAGCAGTTTCAACATTCGGCAGAAACAGTTAGTTGTTATTTTAGTAAAGTACTTAAGGTTGTCAATCAACTTGTTCTTGAATACATAAAACCTCCATTGACAATTACATCGTTAGTTATTCAGAATAGCAAACATTTTTTTCTCCATATCTAAAGGTTTTTAAATCTATATATTATGATTTAATTGTAAATTCACATTATTTTTCTTTATTAATTTATTTTAATAAATGTTATATGTTTCTTCTTTTAGGATTGTGTTGGCGCCATTGATGGAACACGTATTCCTATAATTATTTCTTTGAAATTGCAAGACCATTACAGAAACATAAAATAAATACTATCCCAGAATATAATGGTCACATGTGATCTTGACTTACATTTCGTATATGTACGAGAGGTTGGGAAGGTTCTACTTATAATGCTAGAATACTCCAACGTTCGCTTGAACAAGGTTTTCATATCCCAAGGTGTAAATATTATCTTGTCGATGTAGGATATGCAAATACCCCAAATTTTATTGCTCTATATCTGGGTGTTTATTATCATTTGCAAGAGCAAAGCTAGGTGTAATCTAGACCTATCAATTATAAAGAGCTATTTAATCTGTGACATGCTTTATTAAGAAATTATGTTGAATGCATCATCGGTATTTTAAAGATGGGATTTTTGATACTTAAAGTTGCAACTTTTCACCCGATCGATTCTCAAACTGATATAGTAGTTGTTGCTTGTGTGTTGCATAATTTCATCCGTATACACAACAATGCAAATAATTTTGAGGAACTTAATGATGAAGCTGAGGAAATTATTGTTCCTAATGGAGATGATACATACAGAAATGATGTCGACACAATGAACTCTGAGCAAATTGCAGGTGCTCGTAAAAGAGACGAAATAACAATGCAAATATGGGATGATTTTATAGCTATCACATAGCTAAAACATGAGTGATGTATAAGGCTATTAATGTTGAATTTTAGTTTTGAGTTTGGTTGCTTCAAAAATAATATATTGGCAATTCTATTGAATTATTAAAAACAATAAAGAACATGAAAAAGAATTATTAAAGTAGTATTTAACCTCATATAGTAGATTGAAATTTCAATGATGAAGATTATAAGAATGAAGGTCATTCATGAATAATGATGTTCAATATCCACATTGAGTTAATTATGGATCTAAAATTAACCTAAATATAACCATAGTCAAAGCATTCAAGGAGGAAAAGAAACAAAGTACATAACACTGTCACAATAATCAATCATTACTCCATACTCGAGAACTTCATTGGAGCCATGACACTCTGTGATCTTTCTTGAGAGACAAGAAGACTTCATGGTAACTCTTATCTTTCATGAAAACTTGGGTAGTTTTAAACATGTCTTCTTTTGTAAAAAGATCACTCAATGTGTTAAATACCTTGATGCATTCTCCTATTTTATACTTCTCTTCTACTTGATCATCTTCATAGCATTGAGTATCGAGGAACAAAAGAATTTAACCAAATACAAATAAAAGTAGATCACTTTTTTTTTCATTCCCAAAGAGGTGCCATCAACAACTTCGAATTGGACCTCAAATAAGGGCTTGGGCCAACAAAATCCTACCTAATGGAGAGATAGTTGGGGTCTTGAGAGCAAGATTGCATAAACAAAGCCCTCCTGCCCGCAACCCTCTTCTATAAATTAGGCTAGCCACCTTACCGATAATCGCAGAACGAGCAATGAATCCCCAACGACAAAGGGGGGTGGGGGGTTCACCATCAATGATAAGAAGCTCAAATGCATTCTTAGGAACCTGGTATCGAATGCCCCCTAAAGGCTTTGCAACCTTCAAAGATGGCTGACCGCGTACATATCAATGTCTCCCCACTAATTAGGCGGACGACAAGACTAGTGTTGCACAACGCCAATAACCTACAGAATGCATAGCCCAATAGACTATATGTACCGATGAAAGTCACAAAGGTCATAAGCCTTACGAAAAAGGGGCAAATTTTGTGATTAATTATTTCTTTTTCTTCGAGGAAGGATCCTAATCACAATAAAAATGGAATTTCCATACTGACTGCAAAACCTTCTGATATCATTTGAGAATAAATTTTTTTTTTTTTTGGCCCAACGATTCTATTTTGGTTCAAATATATCGATCAGTCTCGCGCTCTCGCATAGCAATATATTTATCCATGAATGCCTCTTGGGGATTCTTTCCTTTTCATTCCCTTTTTCTTCTCAGTTCATCCTGATATCCTAGCCCCCCATGCCTTTCACTACTTGAACTTTGAGGTTGTGAGATAGGTGATTGAGTGCATGGAGGTTCCACTTACATATTATCATGATCCTCTACCTTAGGTGTATGTGATGATTGAATTGGATTGTTTGGAGTAAGAATACTTGGGGTTAGAGTGCGCACTAGTTATTCAGAAATAATTTCATAATCTTCTATACTAAGAGAGTGTTTTCCTTCAACATATCTCCCTATATAATAAATGTATAATATGTTAGCAAAGTAAAAATCATAAGAGTGAACAATATTAGAAAATCTATTCTTACCCTCATAAACCTTATACAGTTACACGAAATATGGAAATGGTTTGTTATGCCATCTCCTCGCTTCTTTATTCCTCTGTTTATTTTGCTCCAATTTATATAAAAGTTGCGTACATCATTCATTATTTATATGATCTATACATACCTCAAAGAGTGGTACCTAAACATTATCAGGGGCAGATACAATGTGCCTTTCATAATCCCATCCAAAGGCTCTTAATTTAGCAAGGCTTTTTAAAAGATTGTAGGCTTTCTTCAACTCTTGTCCTAATGCTTTGACTTGTATGATCGTGTAGCTTGCATTGGAAAACTTGTTTATCATGTTGTGCAATATTTTATTCCATGTTTTTTTAATCCATCCATTTTGTGAACTATGCTTGTGTTTGATAGGGGAATATCCCACTTGAGATTAGGAATAACTTTTGAAAAGTTTTAAATTTTTTGGGGGGAAATTTTAAAGTAAGGTATTAATGATAAGATAACTATGTGGCTTCCATGCATTGGTCGGTGGGTCATTATTATATTCTTAAACTTAAATTAAAGTTTTTGGAGGGAAAATTTTTTATTGGGGAATGTGTTGGGGATATCCCACTTGGGTATATGCAGGAACATTATACTCAACCAATAATTTTGCTTAGTGAATTTCACTCTACTTTGCCCTACTTTCATATTTTCCTTCACTTGCCATTTGCCTACAATATATTGTTAAAGCCACAAATGAGCATAAAAGTTTTAACAAAATTATGTCCAGTGCATGCATAAATAGTAGACACAAGATTCAAAGGGATCGAGAAGGGAGGCATGCTGTTGTGAGACAGAGAGAGATTAGATAGCCCTCACGAGTTACACAATATTTTTTTGTTTTTCTTTTGGTCCTCCCTAAATAAAAATTTTCAATGGAATTCCATAGAAATTTAACGCACTAAGGGCGTGTGTTTGGTTGCTGGAAGTCTACCGAAGTGGTGGAAATCTAGAAGTGACACTTCCATGGAATTGTGAGTTCCATTTGGAATTTGGAGTATGAGGTGTTTGGTTGGCGGAAGTGAAGAGCCATTTCCATACACTTCCGTTATTTGATTTACAGAAGTAGGGGTATGGAAGTTTGAGTTTCACACTTCTGAGTGTTTGGTTGGCGAAAATGTGGGTTTATGGTCACCACTTCTGAGGGGTGATGAGGTTACCCTGTTATATTTTTTATGATTAAAGTAATTAATATAATTTGAGATAATAAATTATTTTAAAAAAATGAATTATTCCTACTATTACATCCTATAACACAACTATTTTATTGAAATGTTATAGTCCCACTTCGTAATTTTTTTTCCTGAAGTCAAATGGATGAAGTGGGACCATTACAAAGTCAGACTTCTGACTTTTGGTCCACTTCAATGAACCACACACACCGAAGTGACGAAAGTGGGACCACTTCTAGTTCCATCACTTCGGTCCCCACTTCTGTGAACCAAACACGTTAAGTTATTAAGCAACTTATTAAATAGACATTTAACACTTCACTCAAATGTTAAAACTAGGGATATAAATATAATAATTATGTGGATAAATATAGAGTTTTGGATGGGGAGGGCTTATGACAAATATGTTTTTATATTAGCACAAGTAAATATGAAAATAATAATTAGATCGGTTATTTATTCATTTCTTTATTAAATTTTGATATCAAGAAAATATTAGAAAGTTTGTTTATTTATTTATTTATCTATTAAAATCAGATATCAATTAATCCTAATTTTTAAAACAGCCACCACGGCGCACACTGGAGATGATAAACGTTGACCAAGATCCAGACAGTCAACGCCTACCGGGAACCAAAGAAGCGAGCGAAGTAAAACTCTTCAACCGTTAAACACGCGGAATTCATTCTGTAGATTTGTTTCTTTCTAGGGTTCGGGGTTCTGCTTCTTATCCTTCCCGGCGGCCAAATTTGGTACTGCTCTTGAGGACGATTCAATTTCTTCAAGCGAGTCGGGCGTCAGGAGGAACCCTTGAACTCCATGTCCATGGCCGAGTTCGCAATGGTAACCTTGGAATCTTCTCTGTATTTTCTGTTATCCAGAATTAGGGAAATTCTCATGTCTTGCAATTGAATTGAAGATCCCCGCAATCTGATCGGTTTGCTTGCGAAGCTGTACCATCTTGCTGAAATATGGGATTTTTAAGGGAATAAAAAATAATTTGTTTATCTTTCCTTTGCTCGTTGCTATTTGTTCAATTTTTAGTTGCTATGTTTGTCTAGCATTGTTAGCTGATTAACGTGACTCCATTATTGTTGCTGATTGACTTTTGCTGTGAAATTCTATTTTAAACCTTATTTTTCCGTGTCATAATCAAAGTGTATGATTGTATATTTATTATTGCTATTTTTATACTTTCTATTTGTGTACTAGTATCATATGCTTATCATATGCTTCCTTATTTTTTTGACTTGAGTTAATTTTGTAATTCTTATAGGTAAATTTCACTTTTGATGTGATATTTCTCCATTACTTATTTGGTAAACTTTCATGTAAAATTTCTTTGTGGATGTGTATATGGGTGATGGGGATGGGGTTCATATCTGAGAAAACAGAATTTGCTCAAGCTTTGGTTAAGGGACTGCAGTAATGACTACTGAGTTAATAAAGTTGGGTAGCAGGAGCCAATGGCTTTGATGGATATACATGGACAATATCTTTAGCACCCACAAACTAAACATGACAATGGGGCTTATGTTAATCCATTTTCTTAGCTAATGAATATATTGAAATTTCATCAAGCATTCAATTTCTCAATAAAGATAATTAGATTCTATGTCGTAAAATTATGCTTGGACATGTCTGTTAATCCAAAAATAATTACGATAGTATAATTTTGATGAAATATTTGATCTGACCTCTTGTCTATTATATTCAATGTGTGGTGCAATACCCAATTCATGGGTCACTTTAACTTTAGCAAGTATGTAACTAGAATCTGCTACCTTACTGGGCCATCAACATGTCTGTAGAAAGTAATTGAGTTCTATATAAAGTTGAAGTTTCTCTGTAGCAGAATGTATGTACATATCTTAAGGATGTTGGGTTAATTACATAAATGGTCCCTCAACTTTCGCCTAAACTCACTTTCGTCCCTCAACTTCATTTTGTAACAAAATAGTCCCCCAACTTTCAAAACGTAACAAAACGGTCCCACCAGCCGGTTGCCGGTGCTAAACGTCTGACGTGGCGGTCACCATGCCTTCCTGGACGCCGACGTGGCAGAAAATAGTGGATATTTCATATAATGGTCCCTAAACTTTTACGGTGTTTCACGTATGGTCCCCCAACTTTTAACTGTTCCATGAAAGATCCTTCATCTTTATATATGTTCAAAAAAGGTGAAGTTAACACATTTACAGAATTGTGATCACATTCCAATCAAAATAACGATGCAGTTAACACATTTACCTAATGTTAAACACATACATATTCTTCTTATCATGATTTGGTCAAAAAATTTACAAATCGAGACATTTATATAAAATTAAGATATTTATGTGATGAAAATTCATATTCACATTTAACATTACACATTTACAACATAATGAAAATTCACATTACACTAATTCAAATTCACATTTCACATAAATTGGCCAAAATGAAATTTCACATTAGACAATGAAAATTCATATAACTTGGCCTTCACATTACCATGAAAATTCACATGACATTTTACATTCACATTTTAATAAAACTTAATCCTTCCTGACACCATGGATTACATTCACATTACAAAATAACTCATGTTGATAGCTACATAGAAAACATGTTCTGACAGGGATTACATTCAAATCAGAAGTTCTGATATCAGCTACACAAAATAACTTCAAATTCTGATAGCTACACAGAACACCATGCTCTATATTTTGTTTGCTGCAAACAAAAACCTGCAAACATAACTTCAAATTCTGACAGTATTCTTTCAAACAAAAAATCTACACAGAGACAAAAACTCTGCTTCAAATCTCAGATAAGCCTCCTATGCACTTCTTGCTCCTGCTAGAGCCTTGAAAAATTAAAACACCAAAGCTAGTTGTCACAACAAGATTTTTTCCCACATGAAACTATAAATCAAATACTTACATCATTCATAAGGGCAGTTGATGATTCCCCAACTCTTGCCCTCTTGCTTTGACATCCCTTTTTGTTGTACCCTATCTGTCCACATGTAGAACATGTCATCTTGACTCTGCCATGTTTGGTGCCCCTTCGCTTAGCTGCAGCTACAACAATCTCAAGCTCCTCATTTTCTTTCCTCCCAGCCAATGTCTTCCTTCCTTTTTTCTTCTCTAATGACTCTGGGGAATGATAGGGACTGGTTCTTCTGGATGAGGCCACTTGTCCACCCCATCAGTCGGCTGAATAATATGCCCATACACCTTGGCATATGTCCTCACAGAGTAACAATCATCAACATAATTTTCGGGGACCTCATTGTTGCCATATATGCATGCAATGGCATGCATACATGGGATACCAGTGAGGTCCCATCTTCTGCAGCTGCAGGTCCTTTCAACCATATCAACAACACACTGTGATCCACATCCTCTGACCTGCACCTTGGGGCCTCCTGAGAACACAGGTTCCCATAATATGACAAATTCTTTTGATTTATCCAATTTCTTCTGAATCTTAGGGCAAAACAACTCCTCATTTCTCTGCATTTCTTCCTTTTTCTTCCACAACCTTGTCATCAGCTTTGTTCTTATGATTTCCAACATAGTAATAATAGGCTTTGTTCTAGCATCAAGAACATATTTGTTAAAACACTCATAAAGGTTATTCAGCAACATGTCACACTTGGCTTTGGTTCTGAATGCATATCTGAACCAATTCTCACAAGGCCTTTCTCTAATCCACTGCCTTGCTTCTGGTGATTTTTTCTCCATCTCATCCAAGTAATATTGCATTCTCTCAGCATAACTAGCTCTAGCAATATTCCATAAAAGATCCTTCAGTTCCTTCCCTTTGAGAATTGGTGCAGATATGCATTCAGAACCAAAGCCAAGTGTGACATGTTGTTGAATAACCTTTGTGAGTGTTTTAACAAATATGTTCTTGATGCTAGAACAAAGCCTATTATTACTATGTTGGAAATCATAAGAACAAAGCTGATGACAAGGTTGTGGAAGAAAAAGGAAGAAATGCAGAGAAAGGGAGGGTTGTTTTGCCCTAAGATTCAGAAGAAATTGGATAAATCAAAAGAATTTGCCATATTATGGGAAACCTGTGTTCTCAGGAGGCCCCAAGATGCAGGTCAGAGGATGTGGATCACAGTGTGTTATTGATATGGTTGAAAGGACCTGTAACTGCAGAAGATGGGACTTCACTGGTATCCCATGTATGCATGCCATTGCATGCATATATGGCAACAGTGAGGTCCTCAAAAATTATGTTGATGATTGTTACTCTGTGAGAACATATGCCAAGGTGTATGGGCATATTATTCAGCCGACTGATGGGGTGGACAAGTGGCCTCATCCAGAAGAACCAGTCCCTATCATTCCCCAGAGCCATTAGAGAAGAAAAAGGAAGAAAGACATTGGCTAGGAGAAAAAAAAATGAGGAGCTTGAGATTGCTGCAGCTCAGCAAAGCGAAGGGGCACCAAACATGGCAAAGTCAAGATGACATGTTCTACATGTGGACAGATAGGGCACAACAAAAGGGGATGTCAAAGCAAGAGGGCAAGAGTTGGGGAATCATCAATTGCCCCTATGAATGATGTAAGTATTTGATTTATAGTTTCATGTGGGAAAAAATCTTGTTGTGACAACTAGCTTTGGTGTTTTAATTTTTCAGGGCTCTAGCAGGAGCAAGCAAGGCATAGGAGGCTTATCTGAGATTTGAAGCAGAGTTTTTGTCTCTGTGTAGATTTTTTGTTTGAAAGAATACTGTCAGAATTTGAAGTTATGTTTGCAGGTTTTTGTTTGCAGCAAACAAAATATAGAGCATGGTGTTCTGTGTAGCTATCAGAATTTGAAGTTATTTTGTGTAGCTGATATCAGAACTTCTGATTTGAATGTAATCCCTGTCAGAACAGGTTTTCTATGTAGCTATCAACATGAGTTATTTTGTAATGTGAATGTAATCCATGGTGTTAGGAAGGATTAAGGTTTATTAAAATGTGAATATAAAATGTCATGTGAATTTTCATTGTAATGTGAGGGCCAAGTTATATGAATTTTCATTGTCTAATGTGAAATTTCATTATCTAATTTGAAATTTTATTTTGGCCAATTTTTGTGAAATGTGAATTTGAATTAGTGTAATGTGAATTTGAATTATGTTGTAAATGTGTAATGTTAAATGTGAATATGAATTTTCATCACATAAATGTCTTAATTTTATATAAATGTCTCGATTCATAAATTTTTTGGCCAAATCATGATAAGAAGAATATGTATGTGTTTAACATTAGGTAAATGTGTTAACTGCATCGTTATTTTGATTGGAATGTGATCACAATTCTGTAAATGTGTTAACTTCACCTTTTTTGAACATATATAAAGATGAGGGATCTTTCATGGAACAGTTAAAAGTTGGGGGACCATACGTGAAACACCGTAAAGGTTTAGGGACCATTATATGAAATATCCACTATTTTCTGCCACGTCGGCGTCCAGGGTGGCATGGTGACCGCCACGTCAGACATTTAGAACATGCAACCGGTTGGTGGGACCGTTTTGTTATGTTTTGAAAGTTGGGGGACTATTTTGTTATAAAATGAAGTTGAGGGACGAAAGTGAGTTTAGGCGAAAGTTGTGGGACCATTTATGTAATTAACCCTAAGGATGTTATTGAAACTTTTCAAATTCTTATATTTGCAGTTTTTTCACCAAAGATTTCTTCTACAGTGGAGGAAATTTCATAATTAAATCAATTATCCTCATCATAAACATTAACTTTGGACATCAGTGTGGGACTATTTTGTTACAAAATGAAGTTGAGGGACGAAAGTGAGTTTAGGCGAAAGTTGTGGGACCATTTATGTAATTAACCCTAAGGATGTTATTGAAACTTTTCAAATTCTTATATTTGCAGTTCTTTTCAAATTAACCCTAAGGAGGAAATTTCATAATTGAATCAGTTATCCTCATCATAAACATTAACTTTGGACATCAGTGTCCAACATTCTTGGATATCAGCTTGAAATGAGTTGAGATTCAGCGTAAATATCAGAAACTAATTTGATGAAGAGGATATGGTATTAAAGATTGATTTGATGATTAAAGCTATAAGCTTTTTATCTGAAGTTTAGGTTTGATTGCTTTGGTGTAGGAAGTAGCAATCCATTGGATTAAGGATTTCTCTGATCTTGTTTCAAAAAGGAATAAAAGAACATGGATATCTTTTCCTTTCCACTGGGACGAGATTGGCTCTAGCCATAAGAAGAATGCTTGGTATAAATAACTCCTTTGTCTGCAACTCCTCATTCACAAAGAGCATCCCCCGGTTATATGCATTTGCATGTATATATGTATTGATCCCTGACTCAAGATGGGAGTAGCTTTGCAAAAGGATCTTAGAATATCTAGGGTTGGATTAAGAGGGTCTTGAAAATTGCTTCACATTATAATTTTTTTACAAAGATGTGCCATGCCACCCTAGAAGGTGGAACAAAAACAATTCAAGAGCATAGTTCAATAAACAGTTGTTCTGTGCTTGCGAAAGATGAATTGCTTCTGAAATAGGAATATTAATTATCATCCAATAGGTTGGATTTAGGTGCTATGATTTACTTGATTGGTGATGGGTTAGGTATCTGGTACTAGTATGTCATCTCATGATTCATAAATTTAATCAAGATTTATAAGTAAATTGTTGTAGAAGAGAATCAAACAGTCACTTCATTGTTTGTTCAACAAATAACTCACAATTCTACTTATTTCTTAGTAAGCCCCTTTAATTGAGCTTTGAAGTGATCATTTATCTTTGATATAGCTTGCAGAATAAAAGGAATGAAGTCACTAACTAGGGTTGTGTTCTATAGAATTAATGGAACTTGCTTCTTAATCTCTTAGATTGTTGCCTTTATAAGATTGTGACTGGCTATATGAACATAAATCTAATAAGAAATGGATGCATGACTTACTATCAACCAAGTGTTCCCTATTACACACACACACACATGCATATTTATATATATTGGTTGTCTAGTTGTGGATTGAATAAGTTGTAAAAGGTTTTGAGATTTGAATTTCTATTGGCATGAAAACTTTTCTCAAGTTAATCAAAGCTATTATGAGCTTGATTAATTCTAATTAAAATAAATATTTTTCAATTAAACTATTTATTTTAAAAGGGAAGCTTTGGCGCAACGGTAAAGTTGTCGCCATATGACTTGGAGGTCACGGGCTCGAGTCGTGGAAACAACCTCTTGTAAAAATGCAAGGTAAAGCTTCGTACAATAAACCTAAGTGGTCCGACCCTTCCCTGAACCCCGCACATAGCGAGAGCTTTGTAGCACTGGGCTGCCTTTATAACTATTTATTTTAACTAATGATCAATATTTAGTAATAGTTAATCTTTTTTAATAGTAACTAATTACTATTTTATTTTGATTAAATTTTGTAAAATAATTATTCCTATTCCAAGTTGTTTCGTTTGGTTAAAAAAGTTGGGATAACTTGGCTTTCCCAAGTTATTACAAGATCCCTAACCAAATAAAATAACTTGAATTATGAATGACTTTTTTTTAATTTTAATTAATTAAAATTTACTCATTAATTAATATTAAAAAAAACTATTAATAAATATCAATCATTAATTGAAGCATATAATTTTAATTGAAAAGTATGTCTATAAATGAGTATTAATTAATTTGAATCTATATTAGCCTAGGATGAAGTTTTCTTGCCAATACAAATTTCAAATTTCAAAACTCTTATTCCGGTTTATTCCAACCACAACCAAACACCACCTTTGTGGTTAGAGAAGTAACCTCAAAGATTTTCCAATTAAGATGTTTCTAGTTTGTTTTTCTAATTTATGCTATGTTCCAGTTTTTTGTGAGTGCATATATAAATATATGCCAGTATGTAATGAGAGCTGACTATATTAGTGATTATGAACTAGGCATTCACCAAGATACTATCAACATCTATATTTTGTTTGAGATTAAAGAATTGACAAGCACAACGTTCCCTTTAAGATGTCCTCTGTCATTTAATATCTTATTCTTAGTATTATATTTTGTCATCTTCCATATCAATTACATCTTTTTTAGCTTGATTTGCATTAAAATCAACTCATACATATGTCTTAATGCCTCTGCTATTTCTTGACATATTATAACTTTGATGTGAAATTAAAAATGTTTGAACTATTGCTTATCGATTATCATTTAAACTATCCCTTTTGTATTGGCCCATTCGGTATCATGTTTGTCTTATTTCCGACCTTTGTTAATGCTACTGTAATCATATAGGTTGAGGAGCTGGCTTCACTTATCAAAGACAATTTAATCAGCAAGCACCTTGTCCTTTCCGCAGAAGAAGCCATAATTGATTTTCTTCAAAATGATACTAGGTATTAATATTTAATGGAAAATTAATCTATAGTCTAATATACTTAATTTTCTGAATCATAAAAGCTGCAACTTCTGAATCTTATTGGTGAATGCTCATTATTCTTGTTATTTATCCCTGTCCTTATAGTCTGCATGTCCAGTTTGAAAAACAGATTTTTTGCATTTCTTTGGATTCTTTTACACTTAAGTTCATCATGAGAAACTTAGAAGTGAGGGTTATGGACAAATCTAAAGTTAGAGTTGGATTCATTGGAGGGAAAGTAGGTCATAATTCAGAATGTGTCATATGGAAATACAAATGAAGAGTGATTTTGAATGATCTCCACCAACTGAATATGGCCATCTCTACTTCTAAGATGAAGTACCTAATAAATTTTATCACTATCAACTAATAGTAATTGCTTGTAACTTGTGAATATTTCTCTGATACTAACAGAGTTTCAATCGCAAACTTACCTTTATTGACTGGTTAAATTTTCTTTCTCAGAAAAATTCAATTGTTTTGTTGGTCAGAAGGAGTGCTTTTAGTATTGCTTTGTTCCTGGTGTAGGCTACTTTATTTGAGAGATTATTCCTGTTGGTTTTTTATTTGAACTATTAGCTAAGCCATGTAAAATTTAATACTAATTGGAAATTTTGGGATTTTTTACATTAGCAGCATTGTTTTTTGGCAGAATTAGAGTTTCTACTTTTTATGAATAAGTAATTGAGGTAGTCAAAGATACATTAGTTTGAAAACTCTAAAAACCATAATGCATCTCAGCAAAAGGCATACTCACGGAAGAACATCAAACTGGAAATCTCCATAGCTTTAGACACGTGAATAGCTCTATTAGTTTATGTATCTATTTTCTTATAATTATTTACTATCATTATTTCAATGATCTTAATGCCACATTTGGCTTGTTATCTTCAAAATAATAATAATAAAATAAAAAAATAAAAAATCAATTGCGCCTTTTGGTTTGTTAAATTTAACTTTCCTTATTATCCTCAACATGTTTTATGTCAATAGATGAACTCATATTTGGTGCAGTTCAGATGGGGTATTAGAGCTTCAGCCTGCGAGTCCATATCATCGCTTGCTTTTGCATCGTCTTGCAGATATTTTTGGGTATAATTTTTTCTTTATATATATGTTATACATATCATGTAAATTTAATGAATGGAATTCTGAGATAATTCAGGTAGAAAGGTCTCGCTTTGATTATCTCGCTTAGATTTCCTTGTTTTCTCATTATACTGTTTTGCAATAAACTTTTGTCTAGCTTTGCTCATGAATCTGTTGGTGAAGGAGATGAGCGCCATTTAGTTCTGATGCGCTGCCCAGAATCATCCATGTATGTTGGACCATTATCCTTCTTAGAAATCTTTTGATAATATTCTGTTTTTGTTATAATTGTGAACCTGATTTTTTTCTCTCTTTCTCTCCTAGTTATTTGTGTGTTTTTTATAATTATTTAAAAGAGGAAATGGCTTGATTCTCTTATTTCTCAAACCGAACATTGTATAGAATACCACTAGATGCGGGTATTATTGCAATGTGTTCGAAGTGCTTTTAACTGCTGTTGAATGTGAAGCAATTGTAGATATATGCCAAAGCATTTGTTTTATCTTTCTACCGAGTTTCTCACAGTGTTTAAATGCCATGTAGATTAGAGATTTGTTTTGATGATTGGTGTTAGCAATAATTTTCTGCCTTACATTTGACTTTATGTTGATACATGCATTTCTTTGAATTTAATGTTACTTGATAATTTGACACTCTCAGTATTTCCAGTGTTTCTGTTGAATCACTGTACCTCTTACTGCTGCTTTATCATACTGTAACTCTTGCCTGGTTCTATGTGCATTCTAACTCCCAAGTTAATGGGGATTTTGCTCAGGTCTTACGTTGACTTTTATTTGAACTATTCTGAACAATTCCTGTTGTTTTTATTAAAAATCTCAAAATCTTTTTTACTGGTTTTAGTTTAATGTTTGTCTTTGTTTTTGTCTTATATTTTCTGGTTCTATTTAATTTCACAAAGAGCATCAGTGGCCTATGTATGCTAAAACTGCACTTGTCTCCCTCAAATTTTATGAAACTCTTTCTTCCATATGGCAGACCATCGATCCTTGTCAGCGACATAGTTTGTCACTATGATGATCAAACTTCCACACCCTTGCATCATATCTTGAGGAGAGAAGAATCTTCAGGTGGCATCTTGTTTCAAATATCTATGTTATTCTTAATTCTTTCAGGCAATAAATATATTGACTTCAGATGTTAGGGCATGCTGTGATTTTTTTGCATTTGTGGCAATCTTTTAAAAACTTCTGTTCCTATTCTATAGATGTTGATATCAAAGTTCCATGTTTCCATCATGTATTGTGGCAAATTCTTTTGACAACAATACAAATATGAATTGGAGTTTGATAGAAGCATATAACTTCCATTAATATAGATGACTGATCAAAGGGCATGGAGATGGAAGGTTAGGAAAAACTCAATGGTGCAGACAAATGACATATGAATCTTAGATGTTTAACTTCCCAGATGTCAGGGTACATGGTCAACCAGGATAAGAAAAACAGATTCCAAGTAGATTTGAGATGTTTGTAGGTTGATTTAGAAGTCCTGTAATATTCTCCATTTTCATTCTTTCATATAATCTCTGGTCTAATAAGAACTTTGAAATTCATCAGCAGTGGTTGTGTTTGGAACCTATATGCTAAGTAAGTGTAGGAATAAGAATGTTTCTATAACAAACGGTCAATTCAATTGCCTTTGAAATTATCAGGTTGCTGCTATTTGGCTATAACTTTTTTTGTTGCCATTGAGTTCTACTAAAGCTACAGTAACAAATATTAGCAAACCATTTTTTAGTGGGATTTCTGTAAATCTCCTATTTTAGCTGTTTCATTGCTTCTATGTCAAAATTTTGTTGTGGGCATAATTAGCTGGTGCTAAGGGAAAGTTACTCTTTAATGAGAAGTGTAAGCAAACAAAAAGGATTTGGCAGCAGGAGATGTACATGAGAAGAGGAATATCAGAGAATGTTGAAGGATGGGGTGTTGTGGCCCCATGGAAAACTTCATGTGCTGTTAGCTTTCCTGTCATTAAAATGCTTTTCTAATGGTACTGCCCAACTCTGTTTGCAAAAGTACAATGCCATTAGAACATTTGAGGATCGTCTTTTCATCGCCTTTTCATTTTACTCTATTCAGATTTCAGTAAAGCCTCCTTGCATTTAATACTTTTGATCCCCTTACTGATCTCCATGTAAATTCAATCACTCGGAATTGTTATCTAAAATGAACATCTTCAAGGTACCCAAATAGGTGTTCAAACATCACTTCATTAATTTTGCCAATCCCACCTCCGTATATATTATCACCAAATCATCATTATTCAATTTTTTATGTTTTGGAGGACTACAAATTCTTCATTTTCCATTTTTTAATTTTATTGTGAAGTGATGTTTCTAAGATGTACATGTGCATTCAATCTTAGTTCCACAACAACCAGCCTCTACTCCTTTTAATACACATGGGATCAGCTATTTGAATCATTTACAAAATATATTCATTATCATTCACTTGAGCATAAGAGAATTGCATGTGTTCTTGGTTAATATTTGAACATGAGGGATGTTGTGGTGATTGAATAGCATGAACCAGTCAATTGTCTCTATCATTTTCAAACTTGTTTTGTTACTGATTCTGAAAGTATTGGTTGTACCAGTTGAATTTGAAATTAGAACTCAACTTATTACTGTTTTGAGTACAAATGAAAGCATTTTTTCTCATTTTTCTCCAGGATCTCTTACATATTTGTACGATCTGTTTTTTGAACTTTGTGCCTGTCCTGTTCTCTTTTCCAGCTTCAAGGTCAAAGCAAACAACACAACCATCAATAACATTTGAGCAACGAGAAGCTGCCTATCTAGCTGCCCGAGAGCGAATCTTTTCTCTGCATGAGGGTGATGAACATGAAGCTGTCATTCCAAAGTCTCGCAAAGTTCCTTTAGTCGCCCAAAGGATGATATCACATGCACTTGGACAAAAGATTTGTACAACCAAATCTTCTGATCAGCAAAGCTCTTTACGAAAATGTGATGAAACGGTACCGGCTGATAATAGCAGAAAAAATACAGTACAGTTGAACTCTACTTGCGGAGCCTCTGAAGGAACAATTATTCAACCTATTAGCAACTTGCCTCCCAATGGAATGAAGGTCAATGAAGAAGAAGCATTCAAAAGTAGTCCTGGTTTCTCTAGTGTTGATAGAAAGGTGCAAAAAAGATCATCCAGCAAAAAATCATCTAATGGAAGCTTGGTGACAAGTGGGCGTAATCAAAAAGTTGCTACCAGTCAAAATCTGGAGAGAGAACAAATAGGAGCTGCCAAGAGGATCTTCGCTAATGCCTTGGGTCTGCCTTCCGCCAAGGGAAATCATGCTGTTCAATTGAAATCAAATGAAGGAAAGAAATCTATTAGCCATGAACCATAGGAGTTGGTTGCCAAGAACAACAGGAATTTCGGACATTCTTCAGCTGAAAACAGCACAATTACAGTTTCGATATCAGTGGAAACTCAGACCTAGCAAGTTCTGGTGGAGTGCACAATTGCCACCCCTTTATGAACAACAGAGTAGAGAAGATCAGATATATCCCTACTATTGAAGAAAGAATTCAATGGAATCCAGCTCCATTGAAACAGACACCGCTGTCTGGAAGCGATGAAATCAGGAGCAATGGAAACATGGTTGTATCATGCATCCGGGAGTGAACCTTGTACAAGTTGATTTCCTTGTTTCATTTCGTTTCTTTTGAATTTCACAGTGGATGGAGAACATGATAGTGAGATAAATTTGCTGAGATGTTGATTATACAGTGGCAGACAAGCAGTGATGCAAATTTCTCTTGAATTTATGCAAAATGAAATTTATGTTGTATTAAGAACTGAGAGTCGTGTAACTGCTCATGTTTTTCATTATTCATACCGCCAATCTGTACAATGAATGATAAGAGAACATCATCAGGCTTTCTGTACCATTTTCTTTTTTTTCTTTTATTAATTTACATGGTGTATTGTAACTTCATACATAAATGATTTCTCACATGATTATAGCTGACATGAATCTAAGTTATTGTTTATTTTTAACAGTCATCCTGTGTTTAGTAGGTCTGAGAAAGAAAGAAACTTAATTTAAAGATTATTTTTTGTAAAAGTGGATAAACCTTTCACGGAACCATGTGTTACAATTTCAAGGGGGAGAAGGGCAGGGAGCTTGTGAGTGCTTTGTGCCCTCCATGCCCTTTACAAAACCAAGGCCTCCCTTCCTAGATGGAGTTAGCCTGACTTCTCTTTGAAACCTGTGTTCGGGATATGCACTTTCTGGAACTGTTGCTTCTTGGTAGCATGTGATGCGTCGTCATAACGAGCAGGTTTCAACCCTTACAGAGGTCCTTCTCTAGTTGTTTGGAGTGGGGGGAACTTCCTCATAGATATTGTATATTGTTGGGGAAAGTCATGTTGCCAAGGAGAGGCCTAGGGCCTCTGTAGTGGGTCCAGATCTCTGTCAAGTACTGGCATCAAATGAGCATATGCTCATTGGTCTCTTCCTCCCTATCACATAGGAAGCGTCTTGTTTTGTCACTCCCCTATTGTCGTTTTGCAAAGTTTTGTAGCGTGCAAAGTTTAGGAGCTTTTTCCATTTTTCACTAAAAAAATCCATTTTTACACAAAATAAAAACCCTAAAAAATAAATAAATAAAAGAAAAACTGATTTACTTAACAAAATCCCCCATGTAAATTATAGCTCAATGCTACAAAACTTCGGCTATATTCCGAGTCATATAATAGAGAATAGTTAGATTATTTGAATTTATTGTATATAAGAGGTTATTTCTAAACCTGTAAAACCTTAAAGTCGCATAACTACAACTTTACCATTGAGTCAAAAGCTCCACATCCCCCAAGTGAAATCCCTAAAATCCAAAATCAACGGCCAGCAACAAGACTAGTATACGTGATCGACGGCGGATTAGAATGAGAAGAATCAAGAGACGGAGCAAACCCAGCAGCATAATTCGCAAACACCGGCACCGGCCTCCTCTTTGGAAGCTCCGGCACGACCCCCTGAAACCCTAAAGCCAACATCACCTCCCTCATGGAAGGCCTCCTCTCATGATCCGGATGAGCACACCACAACCCCACAAGCATCAACCTCTCCATCTCCTCCACCTTAAACTCCATCGCCAACCTCTTATCAACACCCTCCAAAACCCTCCCTTCTCCGTTGAGCCCCCACACCCACTCCACCAACGCAACCTCATCCTCCTTCCTCCCATGCTCCACTGCTCGCCTCCCACACGCTATCTCCAGCGCCACCACTCCAAAGCTAAACACATCCGACTCCTTGCTCGCCTTGTGCGTGATGAAGCACTCCGGAGCCATGTACCCCCAGGTCCCGGCCACCGCCGTCGTCTGCAACCCGAGCTTGTGATCACCGACCCTCGCCAGCCCGAAATCCCCGAGCCTGGCGTTGAACTCGGAATCCAGCATCACGTTACTCGATTTGATGTCTCTATGCACCACACACTGCTCCCACTCTTCATGCAGATACAGCAGCGCCGAAGCCAAACCGACGGCGATCTTGTACCTCGCTTTCCATGGTAGGTTTCTGGTCGGAGAGAAAAGATGTGAGTCGAGACTACCATTGGGCATGAACTCGTAGACGAGGAGGAACTCTCCGCCGCCATGGCTCCAACCCATGAGCTGCACTAGATTCCGGTGTCTCAACTTGCTTATGATCGTCACCTCGGACACGTACTCTTTCCTTCCTTGTTTTGATCCTTTGGAGATCTTCTTCACAGCCACTTGTGTTTTTATAGACTCTAAGAAACCTTTATAGACTTCCCCGAATCCACCTTCTCCTAGCTTTCCTTCGTCGGAGAAGTTGTTTGTCGCGGAGACGAGCTCTCTGTAGGTGAATCTCCGCGGTCCTGTCCCTCTTGCGAAATAGTCATGCATGGATTCATCTTCAAGATCAATCTCTTCTAATTCTTCATCTTTGTTTTCTCTTTTATAATACATATAGCAAAGTGAGAAGAATAGTAGTAGTAGAACTCCTATGGCTATGGAGAGACCAAGTTGCCACAACTTGAAACCTCCATTGTTGTTTCCTGGCAACTTGAAACCTCCATTGTTGTTTCCTTCTTCTTTCATGATCTCCAAGCTCGAAGTGAAGTTCCACATGGTTATCTTCTGGACAATTAAAGCATTCCCGGTGGAGGCCGAGAAGCCGACCACCACCTTTTCCGGCAGGATCTTCTTTAAATCAACTTCGTATGTGATGTTCAACGAGCCTGTGTCAACTGGTACTTGAGGATCCTTCAAGTGAACACTCAGAGTCTTGGAAGCCTCCACATATGAAATTCTGGCGGCCAATGTATCGCCACTAGTCATGGTGTTGCTCCAAGTGTTGTTAACCTTGGAGACGATGGAGTTCACGTTAATGCCTACATGGTTGTTGCTTGCATCCCATTGATTCTTATAAGTATCAAACTCCACAGCGAGCAAGTGATTAGAGGGATCTCCATCAATGGTTTCATTGAAGAGGCCGAGGTATCCACCAGCGGAGTTCTTCGGCACGACAGAGTCCTCCGGCGCCAAGAAGAAGGCGAAACCACCTGAAGATGTGTTGTAGTCACCGTTAGTGAACAAGATGATGAACTCGAAGTAGGTGGTGAAGTTGGTGGTGGCATTGGTGGAAAGATCCCAGAGCTGGATGGGCTCTGAGTATTGAGCTCTGCCGGTGCCGTTGAACACGTTGCTGCTGCCGAACTGGCTGCTGGTGAGCCGAAGAGAGCCTTCGGAGATGGTGGTATCGTTGGAGACTGTGATGGATCGATCGTTAGGGGAGAAGGTGGTGAATGAGAAGGTGGTGGAGGATGCCAGATCAGGGAGGAGTACTGCTGATAGGATACAAAGTGTTATTAGTCTTTGAATCAGTTCCATTGATTCCATTGCTTAATGATACTACGAATGTTATGAACATCGTCTAATAATAACACTGTGGTTTTAAAGTTGCTTTAAAAAAAAATGGGGTAAAAAGCCTAACGCTGGTCTTCCTTGTTGACTAGGACGGTCAAAGAAAGAGTCTGTGGAAATGAGATAGAGTCAAGAGAGAGGATGGTTCTTATTATTGATTTGATTTCAACAAAATGGAAGAAATCAAAGTTTGATCGAGTAAATGGTGATATTTCAACCAAAAAAAAAAAAAAATACATGCAGGTTTGGTTTGGATGAATATTGTCAACTGATTAGGTTTTCAAACTTCATGTTGCACAATATACCAATGTTATCAGAACTGGACCGGACATTGAACCGGTTTAACCGTCGGTCAATTGAGTCAATGTCGGGTCAATATAAATATTAATAATAAAAAACTATATTAAATAATTTATAATAAAACTATTTTTAAAAATTATTATAAAGAAAACTATTATAAAAACTATTTTAAATAAAAAATTCTGTTTTAAATAATTTAAATATTTGAAAAATAAAAAAAATAAAAAATTGACCGGTACCGGTTTAATGACCGGTTCACCAGGTTCAACCCGGTTCAGTCCGGTTCATCCCGGTTCAATTGCTTGTTTGGGTTAATTACAGAACCGGACCGGTTCCATGGCCGGTTCATCGGTTCAACCGGTCGGACCACCGGTCCGGTCCGGTTCTAATAACTATGCAATATACATGAACACCATACTAATGTCAGCTCTTTATAATGAAAAGATCATTTGACTTTCCTCTTGTGTAATTAATTTACTCTGTAAATTAGGGTCAAATTACTTTTAGACCTAAAGAAGTGCACTCTTGTAGCGTGATTTAACATATTCCATTTCCATTGGAAAAGAGGAAATTTGTTTAATGGTAATAGTAGAGAGAGCAGGCAAGGCCAAAGAAAGAGCTCGACTTCCCTGGTTCGGGAACCAGGGAAGTTCCCTGGTTCCGGACAGGTGTCGCCATCTCGGCCACACATCCGCCTCGAGATGTGTGTCCGAGGAGCATCCCGAGACAACGCCTCGGGATGCTCCTCGGCCACTCATCCCGAGGCGGGATAAGTGGCCGAGATGGTGCCACCTGTCCGGAACCAGGGAAGTTGGCCTCGCCAAAGAGGGCAACTAGATTACTCCGGTGGATCAAAACTAAGGAAAACATTGTTTAATCATGAAACTAATATCATAGAATGTAAGGGGTTCAGAGAAAATGAAAAATGTTTCCTTATGAGGGACTATCTCAAAGAACAAATATTTTTATAGATGTACTTTTATTAATGTATAAATAAAAAAAATATGATTTATCTACTTTATTAAAGAAAAAAGATTAAAATACTATACTCGGTGTACGCCTCCTATCATAGTTTATATTCTTTCTAATATATATAACCTAAAACCTTCGTTAAATAAACAAGCATAATTTATTCTACTTTCATTAAAAAAAAAATTAAAATTAAAAGAAGGTTAAAATTACAAAAGCATTGGCAAAGGGTGCCCACCCTATGTTAAATATGATCATATGATAAAATTAATTTAACATATTACACATATATAAGATAATATATCAATATACCAACATGTCTAATAATTAGACATAAGAAAGCATATGAAAACTATATAGTTTGAATAGTATTAATTGGTGTGAAAACATTGAAGATATTGCTATACAATAGATAAGAAGTTAGGACTCGGTCCATAATGGACAGCAAATAAAGAGATATGTTAATGGAAAACATTTTTTTTTAATTGCTACACTATTATGAAAACACTTTATGTTATGTCGATTTAATAAAATTCTCTCATTTTTTTATTTTCTTTGTAAAATAAATTGAACTATTCAACATATTGAATATGACCAAGAGACTAAAGATGTTGTTAACAGAGTCTATTATCAAAAGGAGTTTGGTCTTTACCGAGAGAATCCACTGTAGAGGTCACCAAACATCCATTAGCACACCATCTAGATGTAGTATGTGGCTAAATAGGGACCTATACTAATGGACCCACCAAGGGCTGTACACTATACCCCTTATTAATATTTCAATGAACTTAATGAAAAAAAATATAGATTTAATGGACATGATAAAGACCGTGCTTAATTAATTATGTAGTATCCATAGAAACCCCCTCTTTCCACCTTCATATACTAATGATTCATTTGAATTAAAACCTTCATATATTAATGATTGATTCATTTGAATTAAAACCTTGAATTAAAATGAAGCCATTGCACACCTAAATATATATACAAGAAACAGAGGAGAAGATAGTATTTTATAATAGGACTTTCACACTTACACATGACTAGACAGTCTAGACTTAACAATTTCTAACAAATTAATAATAATACTAAAAAAAATATTTCTTAATAATAGCTACTAGAGCAACTTCATTATTAGTCCCTCTACTATTTAGACACTATTTATTTTTTCCCCTACACACACAAAATCTTATTTACACTAACTCCCCGCACAAGGACCCTAGAGGGAAAGATGAATAGTAACAAAGGACCTATAGGAAATAAGTTTACTATTGAGGGATGAATAGTTAATTAACTATAGCTAGTATCGCTAATTAATATAGATTTTCTAGTATATCTAAAACATCAAACACACTTTAACAACCCACGTAATTAGTTCTAGATTACATGGGGAAAGGTCTCTTATCCTTTGTCTTCTATGACAGTAATAAGATTATCATTATCATAGAAATTAAATATGATAAGGTTCACAAATGTGCATGCCTTCTAGCTCCTTGGTTTTTAGCAATGTTGTCAGACCTGGCCCTGCCTGGCTTTGCCGGTTCAACCGGAAAAACCAGGAACCGGCCAAGTGGCCAGGCTAGGAATACCTGTAGACTCGAATGGTACCCTATTGACCCAATCGGTTGATCCGAATAGGACAGATTATTGACCCCAATTGAACCCTTGACCCCTGACCTTTGGGCTTGGTCGGGTTTAACTACCTTGATTTTTAGACGAGATTTCATCTCATACCATCCATAGTTGAAAGTTGAAACTAGTTTCAGTAATCCCACAACAAAATCTGAAAAAGAACAGACAAGTAAAACAATAATATTCTAAGATTAATCATGAACTACTACTTTTCAACAAACTAATTAACATGCTTTGAGCCCAGCCAAAGCCAACTCAAGCTCCAAAATCACGTCATCCTTGTCATGCAAAGCTTGTTCCAACCTCCTGTTCTCCACTCTAAGCTCCTCAAACTGCACCACTATGCTCTCAATCTGAGCCTCAATGGCCTCATTACTCAACTCAAAGGCACTCTCCACCACCCTCACCACTCTCCACAAGCTCACCAGCACCAGCAACCCTGCTCCCTTTCCCTCTGCCAACACCTCCAACACCAAAGCTCCAACCACAACCAAAGCATCAACAACATGCCCAGGCCTCCTGAAAAAACTCACACCCTGAGCTGAAACCAATGCAATCATCTTCACTAACAGTAAGCTCAGGATGGCAACTCCTCCCCAGTGGTACACCTCATGTGCAACATTTTTCTTCTTGTTTTCACTACTCTTATGATCTGAGGAGCATGAAAGGATGGAGAATGAGAGGTCAAGGATTGTGAGACAGAGGTCTAGGAGGAGGAGGAGAAGGCCGGTGAGGCGTACCGGCGGCGACTCGAGGAAACCGACGAGCTTTCTTCTCCATTCTGATCTGATCTTGATGTCATGTGTGGTTTGTTGATGGAGTTGTTGTTCATCCGGTTTGTGGCAACAAAGAAGGGTACTGAGAATGAGCTGCCATCTTTGCCTTCTCTGCCAGTTGGTGAGCAGGTGATGGATGGAGGATTCAAGGGCTTCAATGGTTGGAGGTGGTGGTGGTTGGTGGTGCATGGAAGCCATGAGATGAGGGGGTTAGTGTAAGGGTGTGGAATGTGAAATTAAGTAAACATATACATATATGTTGCTTTGTGCTTGAGATTTATGGAATTGTGAAGCAAGGAAAGAGTGGGGAGGTGTCTGGTGATTCACGTTGAAGGCGAGGTAGCTAGCTAGCAACCGTTTCAGTTTTCTTGTTGCTTTGCTCTTTCTTGCACTTCTGGTGATGAATTGATGATGATAAGTGATGTATTATTATTCAAGTGAATGAAACTTGTGTGTCATATTGTTTTGGTCCAATATTGACAAGGCTTGCAAGGCAGAACATTAATTGCTGGTGGATTTGGTATTTAGAGGTGTGAATTCAGTGAATGTGTGGTTCCAAGTGCATGTTGAAAACATAAAATATATATCAGACTATTCAAATTGTAAATCCATATATTTAATCTACATGCATCACAAAACAGAACTTAAAAAAAAAAAAAAAAAAAAATCAATCTCAAGTATACACATTCTTGCTAAAAATAAAAAGTTTTTATGAAATAGATTACAATTATCTGTTGAGATTTCCATTTTTTTAAAAATATTAAAAATAAAACTTTAAAAAAGATTTGTTTCTCTGTATATTTCTAACAAAAAGATGTCTGAAAATTAAGAAAGTCATTCACGTTACATAGTCTTCAGAAAGCTAGTTAGCAGTTATGAAGGATATATACACGCAATTCATGGCGTTTAGTAATAAAAATAACAAATTACAAAGCTTTAGTTGTTAGAATTATTGTCCTAAGAAATCCTAAAACCAATTTAACATAAAAGACACCAATCCAAGTTCTAAACTGTTCATTCATTAATATACATACTGATATACAAAACCGATAGATATGACATTTGTTTATATTTTTAGAAAAATAAAATAAAAAATACATAAAAGTTGAAAACTTGCGGGAAACATTAGCTTAAGCAAATTAATTATACTAGATTTCTTCTAGCAATCTATGAAACACAAATAAACCATCCACTACCGGGATAATGAAGTTAATCGCCATTCAGAATGGAAACAAGAGGTTGAGTATTAGAAGGTTCAAGGAAAAAAATCTAAATCAATTATGAAGAGCATGCATATATTATCAGCATATATTATCGGCTAACAAGACTCACGACATGGGAAATTAAAAATGTCATATAATGAATGAGTGCATTTTCATTTGACCATGATCAAAACCCATCCTGATTTCAGTGGAAAACTAATGGTTTATAATATGGCACTATGCGTACTGTAAATTCTCAATGAGTCACTAATTAGCGAAAAATCAAAGATTACCCAATATGCTTGTTAAAAAAAGTTAAACAAGCATACCTGCATTGCCAAGATATCTTGCAGAAGAGGGATTGGGTGTATTAGAAGATGAACTAGCCAATTTTGTTTTTTCAGAATAAAAAGATCAGATGATCAACTGTCTTCCTAACTTAATGACATGTAGTACCTTTTCCCCCTCATAAGACTACAGAATAAGCTTTACATAGATGAGCTATACGAATCAAGACAGCAACCAACCAGTTCCTGTGGATGTAAAAAAATGATGAGTGTGGGTTGTGTGAGAATGAATTATTATTCAATAGCTGGCTCTCTGCCTCATCCATTTTGTGGCTGACCATTTCTCTCCCTTCAAAACTTCACAGCCTCCATGAAGACTCTTTGGGTCTGACTCGCCATTTAGTCCCTGAAAAGACACAATATATTGCATATTGGATTGAAAGGATGGTACAAGAAAGATTAAAAGATCAACTCCTTCAAAGGAGGCAATTAAGGGCTCTCTCTCAGATAGCTATCATTAATATGGGTGAAGAACACAAACCATGCTCCAAAATAGCACGGCATCTCCTTTAACCGGTTTTACACATACTCCTTTCATCATCTTTCCACCACAACTACACTCGGCATCTCCAGCCTGACCACAGAATATAAGGAATTAAGAAAAGAAACAAAAAGAAAATATTGCAGAGGTCAAAGAGGAAATATTGTGAGATAAATAATTCAGGCTAAAATTTATTCAAGAAAGCAATTTACAACTTGAGCCCATTCAGACATTTGCTGCACGATGATTCAGTTTTGTGGTCAAGCTCAAATCAATCAAGATCATAGTGAGATTTTGATTCTCCGATTTTAATTGGTTGATCACACTCCTTAACTTAGTAGTACCTCCTCCTTTCTCAAAATCCTAGATGATTGTTTAAAACTTCAAAATCCTTCAAGAAACTTTTTTTGTTTTCTGTAAAATTTATCACAATATTTGCAAATTATTTTGTTTTATCTTAGAAACTTTTATATTTATGGCAGTGCAAATCATGAATAATTTTTAGTTAAGTAATGAAAGATCATATGTAATATAGTAAATTAAAAAAATATATAAATCCAATCGAATATGATGAAATAATTAATATATGATGAACATGAAAGAAATACGACAACATCCTAGTATATAAAACATCAAGTTCTAGAATAATTTAACTTTTCATATTAAGAAGTCAAGGACTCAAGGGTAGTAAAATTAATTGTTGAAAAGCACAGTCTGGATACTATCACTCAGATGAATTTGATTGTAAACAGAAACAAGGAAATCCCGATAGCTAATGAAAAGAGTGCATGTCATACCACATGTCAATCAAAGGTAAACCCTGGCTATTAGGTCCACAATAAGCTAGCAGAAGAAACTATTAAATTCAAAGAGTTATTTAATCTTCTTGCTTATGGCAATTAACAAAGATGTAATCATTATATACAATTAATTTTTCCATAATATTAAAATAGAAGGAAAAATTAGATGTTTTTCAGCATAATAACTAACTAAAAAACTATTCCAACACAAAGTAAATGAGATAAGTAGACAGAAGGAAAAACTGATATATAATCTCTGAACTAGTGTATGAGAAACTATTTTTACAAACTGACCATGGGAAAGTATGTTTCACCCCCTTCAACATTATCGCTTAAATACATGAGCATTGTTGCTACACGTTGGCCTCCACGCTTTAAATTATACTGCATTCAATAATTTGAATAGTTGAAGATGCCAAAGAAGCTATCTAATTAAAATTCTAGTCTGATAGACTCCCAAGTTTAATTTAAAGAAACTTACAGTATCAGAAAAATAATCATGATGTGGCCTGTAAAACTGATTTGCTTCATACCTGGACTCTAGCAAGCATCAGATTAGATAATGGGATAAAACATCCACGCAAACAGATTATGACTTATAAGAACAAAGTGATTCAGAAACCCTACCGCAGGACTTGAATGAGTTCCCCATTTTCAGCTGGGACTTGAGAAAAGACAGCAATCCGCTTCTCAATAGCCTACATCAACACAACAAAAGATAATAATCCTAATAACCGATGTGCATCAAGTGTACTGAAAGTAATAATGAAATGCCCAGGAAAACTTAATTGTTTTAATGGCATATTAACCAAGAAGGTTTCCAAAATTAACTCATTAAAATTTAAAAATTTAGGCAAAATTAAGTACAACATAACCTAATTGCAACTTACCCCTGAATATTAGATAATATTACATAAAATTAGATATAACCCCATGAGTTAATGTTAATTCATACATAACCCACTGTCAAAAACACAACTAACAGTAAAACCAGCTATTCGTTTTGAAGTAAACATGTCTGAACATGTGGTTATTACATTTGTGCCTGGTTTGTTAAAATTGAAATGTGCTTAGATGTTCCACTTGTTTAGATATAACAAAGGAATTGTAACACTGTAAATTATATAATTGACAAAAGGACTCAATAAAGAATGGAAGGGGTTCTACGGTTTTAGCTTATCCAATTATTGCACACCAAAACATTTACAAACATATAATAACTTGGAAAGACAAAATAAAATGGAAGTAGAAACCAACCTGTACGATTGAAAATTTTCGCTCTTCAGAACTCAAAAACATACCAGAACTTGTACGAACTTCACTCTTTATCCCCTGGAAGTAAAAGCAGCAGTTAGCCAGTTACAAGAGATTAAACACCGTTTACTTTAATTGCAAAAGGCTTTGGAAGGATAACTTGTTTGCCTCATAGGTTCCTTGGTAGGAAATTTAATATCATTCAAAATAAGAACATATAGATCCAGTCCCCAGGTGGGGATAAGTTGTATCAGTTAAAGAGCCTTTAATCTCTCCTGATTTCATGGATTAATTTTGCAAAAATCCATAAATAAAAAAATCTACAAGCCAACACCAGTAATTTACGATGCTATCAGGAAAAGATCCCAAAGTATGCCTCAAACTCCATTATGCCAAAAACAAAAGAAATAACTAAAATATTGTGATCAAGCCTAAAAAGTCCAACATGAATCATATGAAAAATTAAACTTGAGAAAACAAACAAGACCTGAAGAATTGTGCCAGTTAGTAGAGATATCTAATGTATAAAACTGTACATCTATACCCATTTACTGAATATATAAACGTTCGCAGAAAGAAAGCAAAGATGAATAACACATTTAATAAGTGTGTCAAGTTAGAAGTGAAATGGCATTCAGTAACTTGCCTTCCCTGTCTTTGTATCTACCACTGTGGATATCTGAAGACGAGGCCTAGCAATCGCCTTGAGATATTCACATTCCTGCAGAGGTTTAGATACTATTCACTTCCACAAAGGATAATAGACTAACATAGCAAAGAAAAAAGAAAGAAAACTCATATGATTGATGATCTCTTAGCTACAAAAGATTGGCATATGAAAATAAAAACTGAAGTAAATCTCATTAAATCATTAAACAGAAATGGTCAAAAGGCAACAACTGTGAACATGATTCTCTCTCTCTCTCTCTCTCTCTCTCTCTCTCTCTCTCTTTTAATGCATTGAATACATGGTGTAGGGACCCTTCCACAAGTTGACTGCAAAATTAAAACCAAAAACACTGGGGCCTCTCACAAATAAGATTAAATTTGGCACACATGATTACTTCTGAATTAGAAGAACAACCGAAAGGAGTGAAATTTACATGTTACCTCAGGTGTAAGACCTAACAGAGCAAAAGTATGAACAAATAGAAAGAGAGAATTATGTCTTTACATACTTTGGTGCTTCCCTTGAACATAACTTGTGATTGACCCTTTGGAACTTTTACATAGATATAAATTGCAACTTACTTAAATAGCAAAAAGGAATTCTCCACATAGTATCTTCATTTGGACATACATAGAGCAATGTCAACAGAACTATTTCTCATATAAGCCTGAATGTTGAAATCATGTATCAAAAATCCATACAGAAGTTTGCCAAGACTAAGATCTTGGAAAATGTGGTCATATCCAACCACAATCAAGAACTTACATCTTTTAACTTGAACACAATACTGGGATAGACGAGATATTTGTTTTGCTCTTCAGGAATTCTTTTTCTCATATCAACATTAAGCTAAACAGAAACCATTTGCCTTCCAAAAACATATTAACAATCCTTTTCCATGCATCACCACATGTTAACTTTATACGTAATACAAATAACCATTATTAAGAATTCTATAATATGTGTCATTAAATTAGATATAACAGATTTTATTAAGTGTAATATATGACTTAATAATCCCAAAAAACTAACTTTGACCGACATAAATTAGCCTAGAAATGCCTACAGACACTCATTAACAATTATTTGATCTTACTTTTGGAAACACATGACACAGTTTACTACTTACTGAACTGGAAAGAACCCTCTAAGTCCCCCAAGATTGCAAACCAGTCTAGAAGAAAAGAGAAACATAAACTTTTGATGTGGGGAACAGAATCTCACATACAACATGAATTAATTTCAAATTTGTAAGAGAATTCATATATCAGATAGGTTAACCGCAAAGGTGGAAAACAAAGTAACTCTAAGTTCACAAAATGAAGTATTTCCAAAATAAGGATAAGAATAATCCTAGGTCAATTTATCCTTCTTAGAGTTTCACTCATCTAATTATCAAGTATCTTCACTTACATGGGCTAGATTACTTTCCTAAAGGTATACCAGTCCATAATAAATTTTCTTTTGCTAGGCACTTTTTTCAAGAAACTTACCCAAGGAAGGAATCAATAGAAGTAATAATTCAGTAAATACACTGGTGGAATTTGGATTGCTAATCTGTCTTAAATGATGTTGTACACTGTTTGAAATAAAAGTTCTCTTATTATTTATCTATCAAACACAAAAGAAGCCCTATAAATTATGAGAATACTTACTGTTCCAATGCCCAATGCTTCCTATGGAGGATGACTTTCATTTCTTTTCTGGAGGCCCATGACCTAAGTGGTTCATTGTTATGTTGCTTGGAAAAAAATGGAAAAAGAAAAACAAATCAGGTTTGAAATTTTCTATTAGAGATTTTTATTTTGCATGCTTGGTCCTAAAGAGATAAAAGTCATAAAAGTCTGAGGTTGTAGCCTTGTAGGCTTCTTGAGAAAATAAATGCTGAGGACAGACCTTCAAGTAAATTCAGAGACACTTAACAATAAAACCTTTTTCACAGTTTTTCAGTATTTTAAAAAATTACTTGTCTATTGAGAAGATGCTTGTGTTTAATTATTCAGCAAGAAGCCTCCAACAAAAAGTTTCTTGTGAAGGTTTGCTTCAGTTTGGCGAATTTTTTTTTTATGAGTACCTACATCCATCCTGCAGATTGTAAACCTATTTCTAACACAAGAAACTCATCAGTAGTTACCGGTCAAAACAATGTCATAGATATCATATCTTTGCAGAAATGATTCATTGCATGTGGATAATCCTTGCATGATTCAATAAATTAATCACATAAGGACTTCAGCAAAAGCACAACTTATCCAGTACATTCTACAAATGGGAAAAGTCATAATGAATTTCAGACAGAATATTCAACGTCATATACAATCTGACTGAATAATTGAATAAACCTCATAAAGAGGCTTTTGAACAAAGGCACGAAGATTAATTTAAAGCAGAAAATATATCCTTAAAAAGGCTATTGCAAATGTAAATAACAAGAATATTAACTCATGGGAATCAAGCACTCATGAAATAATATTTAGAAATTTTTTGTAGCTTGTTAAAAAAAATTAGATATTTAGCAAGGAAAACAAAGTTATAAAAAGACAATAAAAGCAATAGTGATGGTGTCAATACCTCCATGCTCAAAAAATTATGGAAAACAATAATCCGCGGTGACCAGCTGACCACTTCAGGCTTGACCTATTAAAATAAATAATATGAGAGCTCCAACAAGAAATAGCAATCTAGAGAACAAGAGACAGGTATAAAGATGCTACAAATGAGTCAAAGTATTAAAAAGAAAAGGATAGTTGAGAAAGGTAATTGGTAAGTTGCTTAATTCCCCATCATGTTTACACAATATGCATATCTTAACATCAAGCAAAGAAGAAATCATGCTTTACTTCAAAAATGCTTGACAATGAACAACAGATTTATCTATTGGTCTTTTGACATTCCTAATTTTCTAGCACATAACCGAGGAGAAAATTTGCATATTCCTATTCAATCACATTTAAATAAATAGCACAGCTTCAGTGTAATGTTCAATGCAATACTTCTTTGGAATGTCATGAGGACCAATAAGTGACTCAAGTCTATCCTGACCCATGAGGATTCCAGTTTAAAAGAAATCAAATAAATTAATTAATATTGTAAAAAAGATAGACATACTCAACCCTGCCTAGAAATGCTTGATCAAGCAATAAGTTCCCATATTTCCTTCTACAAGAATCAAGCCTCTATATGGAATGATAGACCTTCCTCTGTAAACCTTTTAAGAACACTTATGTAAGGTATTACAACACATGTCAAAAAATGGAACCATATATGAGTTTCATTAAGCCTAAATCCAGCTAGATACAGGTGAGAGTAAACTTTAACTCAGTAATGGCCTCTCAGTTGTGTTCATATTGATTATTGAGACAGCAACAAGGAACTGACTTACCAAGAAAATAAAGTTAAATACCAGATGAAACTAGTGGAACTAAATTCAATGGAATCCTTAATTCTTTTGGTCATAGTACATTGAAAATGGATCAAACTAGTGGAGAGAACCTCCTGTTCAAACTACTAATTGGCATTTGTCATAGTACATTGAAAGGGGAGTTTCCTTCTACAACAAGAATAGATGAAAGGTGGGAATGTTGTTCTTGTTCTAATGGATAAAAGCATAGAATAGCTAATGTTATTTCCAATCATAGATTTGAAATCAGGAATATTAGAAACACAGAAGAAAATAAATCATTCAGAGAAAAAACCAATAGCACAAATAGCATTTATAATTAATTCATCTAGTTATTGTTCTTAACTTTATATACCTTAATAAATACCCACTTGGGGAAAAAAATTATGATAGTAATAAGTATAAATCTAGCAGAATTGAATCATTTAAGCACAGTATGAAGAATTTTTGAAAACTATTAAAAAGATAGTGAGAAAATACTTGTATGGGAAGAAAAAACAACTAGACATACAAATCTAAGACGAAGTGCGGCTGCATCTTTATCATTCTCCCAATGAGGATTACCTGAAATTGAGGTCCATAATCAGCCATGCCATATTAAGCTATATTCTTCAATTAATCCATTCAATACATAATATTTAATTGTTATCAAGATAGCATGACACTAAAAGACATCATATGTTTCATCTATTTGTGAAGTTAAAATATCTAAACTTTTAAATTTAAAAAAAATGAACTTATTGTTAGAAGATATAATGAGTTTATATCATTAAAGAAAAAATCACTTTAGAATATTTCAAGAGGCGGATGATAATTACCGTTAAAAAGGTAATGCTAAAAATAGATAAATAAATAAACAAGAGGGATGAGTAAATTTGTAGGGAAAGTTCACCATAATGAAACTTTTGGTAAAAAAAACAAAAATACCAGATGTCTCCTCCAAATGGTGGATAAAAGCTAACTGGAATAATGAACCTGCACCATCAGCAATGATCAATTCATCACTCATCCTGTAAACAACCATATATAGTAATCAATGGAATCCCCAATTAGCACCAAAAAAATCTTGATATACTTCCTACCATTACTGGTTGCAACCACATGGTGGAACATTATGACGAAATTTGAAGTGGTACATTATAAGTGTAAAATGAAATGTTAAAACAAACTGCATCCAGAACTCCATTTCCTATTATTTTACATAAGCTTAGCCTCCTATCTAATCTGGTTATCAGAGGATGAGGCCAAGCCTAATGTAACCATCCTCCAATCTAAAGTTTAAGGGGGGAATGCATAGTAAGGTCATATACCTTCTTCCTCTTGAGCTAACACTGCTTACTCCGGCTTCAGCTTTAACTACTATATTCTAACAAAAAAAGCATGTTACCGATCAAACATAGACATTACTGGCTAGTGAAATTCGTGCGAAGAGACACACAAACCCAAATATCTCATGCAACCCCAAATATCTTATGCAACCCCTACCTATCCACAAATTTCCTTCAAAAGAACACCTTCACTCCTGCACACCGACTCCTCACCAACATCAAAGAACAAATTTTTCTTCACAAGAACATGTTAAGACTACCAAATTCATCTCCCTGATTTACCAAATTCAGTGATGCAAAATTCAAAAGAGTCCATACAAAATCAAAATAATTTATCCTAATAAATTCATGCAAAATGGATAGATCCAGAGGCTTGCATACCTATGATCATTCCGATGGTGACGAAGGTGAGCAATCCAAGCACGAATCTAATCCGAGCCATCCCTACATAGAAAGAAAGCAAGCTCTTCTGGCTGGAAACTGAAAAGAGAGGCCTGGATTGGGAAGCAGGTGGGGGTATTGAATGTATTCTTTAAATAGATTAATAAGGAATAAAGAAACGAAAAAAAAAAAAAAAACTCCAAAAGTAAGGAATTACGTTTCCGGGGGGTTGGAGCGGTTTCAGTAGGATTTGTGGAATTTCTCCATCTTCGTCGTGCTTCCTCTTGCCTTCTCAAGTTCCAAGCAAGACAAGGTTTGACCCATTTGTCAGTGTTGAAGAAAAGCCCAGCAGACTGAAAACAATGTTTTTTTTTTTCTTTTTCACTCTAGAAAACTTTTTTCCTCTTGACTGTTTTTGGAGAAAGTAAATTAAGATTAAAGTTTAGAACATGAAAAACATTCATGGATACAATTAGTAGATAATTCATTAAAGTATCATGAGTAGTGCAGTAAATTGGCCGAGCTTGATCGGGCTGGACCCAGCTCAAATTCGGCTCGAAATAAATTTTAAATTGTTCTCAAAATTAACTTCGAATAAGTTTCTTTCGAAATGGCTGATTTTAATTTCGAAAGCTCGAAATTAAGGACTCAATTATAATTTTGAAATCTCGGATTTAGTTTGAAATTAAAAATTTATTTATAAATTATTTTTTTATATTATATATTATATATCAATACTAAATATTAAATATTTTATTCATATATTATAATATTTATTAATTTTTTATTAAATTTTTTAATAATATTTATATTATATATTAATATATTAATATTAAATTTTGACCTTCCGAGCTGAGCTTGATCGAGCTCGACTCGGCTCGAGCTCAGCTCAAAATTAATTTCGAGCTCAAAATTGAAGCTCGAAATTCGGAGGCGAGCTCGAGCTGCTCACGAACAGCCTGATCGTTTAACAGCCCTAATCACGAGTCATCCTACATCTATATAAAGATTAACTTGAAAAAAAAAAATTGTTGGCAATCAACAAATCCAAGATAAAAGTGGCCTAAGGCCAAAAAAAAAAAAACAATTAAATAAAAGTTTTAAAGTTATTCCGGATGACTTGAAACTTATATACATATGAGTGTATCCTTGAATAACAAATCTAAATATATAATAAAATAAATAAATTTTCCATAAAAATATTTTGGATGTTTTTAATTATGAAATATAATTTTTTAACAATTTATTTTGGTACGAAGGATAGATTTATTCTTGATAGATTTTTCATTTTTTCAAGTTAAAAAATTATAAAATATTTTGTGAAAGTTGGTTGGAATTGATGGATGAAGAAGGGCCACCCGACCCTAGAAATAATATGGAGATAGAAGATGAGGAATAGCATAAGGGGAAAGGGAATGGAAGCAAAAGAGCTTCCCCAAAAGATGGAAAACCATAGGAAGGATCATATTGCAAATGGTGAAGGAATCACCCTCACCTACCAAACATGTACATGAAGGTCCTATCATGGAACTACAGGGGGGCTGTCAGGGGCTGATATAATAAGTAGAATCTTCTCCTTTATAAGAACTATGGAACTATCACTTATTTGTCCAGTAGAAACAAGAACAAACAAGACTCGTATAGAGTTATTTTGCAAAAAGCTCAAGGATGGCTGGCATTGGTCAACGATTTTGTTAGTTGGACTATTAGGTGATATAATAGCATTATGAAGAAAAGACTTGGGTAAACTGAGGCCGCTTGCACAGTCCGAGTAAGTTCTCCATCTTGCCATTACTAGGATTAGAACAAAACATTGCTTGGTTTCCATAGTCTACAATAGTCAGTTAGTAGGGATGCAGAGAAAGACTTGGCACAACTTGACCAGTCTTTCAGCACTCTCCTACCCATGGTTATTGGGGGGCAATTTTAATACGGTTTGTTATAATGAAGAAAGAAGAGGAAGGGTAGAGATCCAAGGTCGGCTAATAGGTTTGAAAGCCAAATATTTTAATGCATTTCTTACTTAAATAATCTCAGTAAGCTTAAATATTCTTGATCACCCTACACATTGTGTCACAATTAGAGAGGGATGGCCATGATATGGTCCAGATTAGATAGAATAATTGCAAATGACTTATGGCATGATGAAATAGGATATTATTACATAGAGCACTTAGCAAGGTGCCAATTAGATCACAATCCTATAGTGTTAACATGCATGTCCAAAATTAGTGAAGGAATTAGATTATTAAGGTTTGATGTTAACTGGATTAACACAAAAGAATGTCAAAATTCCATAGAAAAAACTTGAAAGAGTAGAACAACAAAAAACCCACTACATGCCACAAGTCATAACTTTCATAATTTGAGGAAAAAACTAATAAAAAAATTGTATACACATGTCACGCCCCGAACCCGGGCCCGGGCACGTGGATAAACCGGCCGCACCCAAACAAGGACGGGTCCCTATTGGGGCGCGAGGCCTTACAGTTCTTGTACAATTATCAACTAGCTAGAGAGAACAACAGCGGAATACATATAAATAATAACAAGGGAGTTTATACAACTCCATACAAGTACAAAACAAGTACAATACCCGAGTTTATACAACCCATACAAGGATCTAATAAAGTCACCCCTAGTAATCAATACAACATAAATATAACAAGTCTCACACACTCACAAATAAAAAGGAGGTACGCAGACCTCAAGGGAAAACAACAAGCCCGAGACAGCTACTCGGTGTGTCTCCATGTAAGCCCGACCCTACTCCTCATCGTCACCTGAGAAAAACATCAATCAAGTGCATGAGCCTAAAGAACATGCCCAATAGAATCACAAATAAAGCAATAAATATGGCTAGAAGCTATAAGCAATTAATAGAAAATAAATCAAGTGCAAAAGCAAGTCAAACGAAATCACAAGCAAGCAACATATCTCTGAGATGTGAATAATCACAAATGTACTGCATCTCGGCGTATATGATAGTACGATATCCTCGATATCGTATGACATCCTCGACATCATCTTCGTCCTAAGCCGGATAGCGTTATAGCCTACATGTATACATGGTCAGAATATCTCACTCTATGACTGAACCTTCATCCGATGTATCATGCCTGTCAAGAAGAGACTGTCAGTACCGAATACCTAACAACATGTATTCCTATATATATCCAAGGCACAACATCTCAAATATATAAGAAAAACAATGATCTCCTCGAGATTGGAAGCCAACACATGTTTAAGGAGTAAACTCAACTCAAACAAGTATAAGAAAATATGGAAGACAGTGATCTCCTCGAGATTGGAAGTCGATACATATTTAAGGAGTAAACTCAACTCAAATATATATAAAAGGCATCACAAGGGGTAAAAGCACAAGAATCATAAACGAGGTAGGAGGAAGAAATACTCACAATCCCCGTGCAAGAGCCTACCTGGCTAGAGAACAAACATTTGATCCTCGTCACGTCTCATGCGTCCGAATAGGGATCTAGTAGGTGGATTGAAACTCAGTTTCATTATACTTAATTACTTCATATCTGAATACAAGTATCTTTACCAATCTACTACTTAAATAGCTACTTTGAACTTCAATATTCATGTATCCTCCTAGAATACGGCTAATGTCCTCGTATTCTATTAAAATCATCTTCTTTAAATACGGAAGGGCCTATGAAACCCTAATCATCTCTAACAAAGAGATTAACTCAATAAATGATGATTCCTTAAGATTAATCATGCTCAAAAATCATTAACAAGCAATTAAGGATGTATGAATTCTAAGTAAATTTTGGCGGCATCTCCCCTATTTATAGGGCCCCGAAAATATACAAAACATACACCAAAGCATCCATTACACATGGATTTCATAATTCATACAATACTTATACATGGCATTCGTCATTAACCTCCTACTAATAGCCCTTTAACAACCCCAACAACTCCATGCAATTGAACATATTTACTCATGCAAATTCTTGGCCAAACGGCCTCTAATTGATCACCCTCTGCTCCTTGAAGTATGCAATTGCTCACCAAAGGGAGAAGAGGCCATCGGTGCTCAATCCTTGCCTGTGGAGAGGGGAAATTCAACGGCGTAGTCCTTGGGGCCGCAGTTGTGCGCGCGAAGAAAGGGCCGGGTCGGTAGTAGCCGGACGGTGGCCATGCAGATCGCGACTGGGTTGGTCGCGGTCGGTGTCTCCGATCTGGGCTAGGGCGATCGAGAGTAAGCGTCGCAGCTGCAGGGCAGCATTAGGCCGGCGAGCAGCAAGCCAGGGAGGGGTTGGGCCGCAAGTGGTTGGATGCATCGTCGAACAATGACAGATCATAGATCTAGGTAGAGGCGCATAGATCGCGGCTGGCCGAGACGAGCTGGGGGCGATGGGGCACGAGTAGGGCTGCAATCAGGCCTGGTCGTGGGAGAAGGGGAGGGATGAGGAATAAATCTTCAATTGATTTCCATTCAATTGAAAACTTAACCCTAAGTTTCTTTTATATATATATATATATATATATATATATATATATATATATATATATATATATATATATATATATATATGTTTCTTTTCATCCCACTATAGTGTCACATGATTACTGTAGCCCCATGGGTCGTCCTAACTCCAACCGGATCTAAACAGTAACCCAATATAATTGATGCCCCTTTTTGTTAACCCCGATTAATTAGGATTTAATCCTGTAATTCCTCTCTTAATGCAATTAAACCCCTCACTGAGTTATTTAGCACAAAGATCCTCATAATTTGTTATTTATATGTGATTCGTTTTTCAGCCATAACTTTGGCTACGGGTATCGGAATCGCGCATATAACCCTAATTCGGAAAGCTTATCTTGATGCGCATATCTTGGTCACACAACTATGCTCTATGGGCCTCGTTTTCAAATCTCAAAATTCCATCATTTACCCCTTCAAATTATCAGTTTAAGCTTTTTGGGGAAAAGTATATATTTATTCAAGGGTAGGTTTTACAACACATGACCTAGGGATTAAAGCAAAGAATCACGTTAGTAGAGAAAGAAATAGAACTAATAGAGGCTTTTGAATGTACTGACACCAACCCAACAAAGGGAGAAACATGGTTGAAGCTTAAAGAATTGTATAATACATCAAGCCTTATCAAGACAAAATACAAATTTCTAGGTTCATAAATCCAGAGCAAATTGGTTACAAAATGGGGATAACAACTCTAGGTACTTCCATCAATTAACCAGAAATCATAGAAGCAATAACAACACATGCCAAATTAAGAATGAGAATGGTATAGTTACAACTAACTCAACAGACATTGAAGCATGTTTTGTAAATTTGTACACTAAGCTTTGGCAAGGCAGTAAGGAGGCCAATTTGGAGGGCATAATAGATGCTCTACTTGATGACCTCGCAGTCATCATAGAAGAACATGGAAGAAATCTAATCCTGTTAGTCAACAAGTATAAGATTTTCAGTGCATTGAACTCTATGCCCCAAGGTAAGGCTCTTGGACCTAATGGCTCTACAGTTGAATTTTTTAAAACATACTAGAATTGTCTTAGGAGCAATAACTCATTTCTTTGAGCAAGGGCATCTGCCTAATAGTTGGAAGTTGGAACTAGGCACAAGTGAGTTTAATTCCCAAAAGAGAAAATCCTCAAACAGTTCAGGATTACAGACATATCTCTTTGTGTAATGCAAATTATAAGATAATAACTAAGATCATGTCAAATAGGATTAGAGATGTAATAATACACTTAGAAGGAAAAAAATAAAATAATAATAATAATAATAAATTAAAAGTATAGGGATTAAATAGTAAAAGGGGATGATCCTTATCTTAACCTAACTAAATATTGTTACAAGTCCTGTTATTTATTCCCCTCTCACGCCGTCGCTCTCACTCGGAACCCTGATCCTTTTCATTCTCTCTTTCTCTTCGAACAGAGGCGGTCGATCCAGAGTCACGATAAGGGATCTTACCTTCTGTCTTCCTTCTGAACTTGATTTCTGACTTCTGTAAGTTTTCTGGGTTGATTTCAAGTAATACTGATTTGGAGTAATTCCTTTACTGGGTAAAAGCCGTGATTACTGATAGATCTGGCCTCTTAATATTATGAATTTTGATTTCATACTGCAAGACTTGTCTTGACATCCTTTAGAATATTATAAATTGTTTTGACATGCTTAGGGTTGTAATTTTTTTCACTAGAGACGTTTCTACTAGAACCAGTGATAAATAAATGGTGATTAATGTGACAACTCTCTTGCATCGTCATTTTTAGTAGCTCTGTTGACTCCATTAGACTATCATAGGTGGGATAATTGTATTTTAATTCCATTGTACATGCTTCTAATAGTTTCTAGCAAACTAGTTTATTATTATTATATTTATGAAATTTATTAAGAGAAGTGGATAATAGGTGCAGATGATGGTATCTGCCTTGTGACTGTGATAATGCATGCCTTTAGGATGAAATGCATAATCAAGTAATATTGGTAGTTGTTAGGAAATAGGTTAAAGAATCTTTCCATTCGTACCTTGATCTAATTTAATATTTCATGCTTTGAATCAGGGAAGTCAAATGAAATCTTATTAGAGCTACTGTACATATATAGATATATATATTATGATTACTTGTAATAACCGAATATTATATGTGTAGCCTAAATAAAGAAATTATTAAAAATAATTAATTGTTTATATTTATACATAGAGAAGTTATATATATATATATATATATATATATATATATATATATATATATATATATATATCTTAATTTACTAAAATCACTCATTTGCTTTTTAGATCCTATTATTGATACGACAGAGGTTTGAGTTGCGGTTAGATTAAATTTGGAATTTGGAGGTAAGTATTCCACACCTAAATTAAGTAAAATTTTTCGTATACATATATGAATTCTATTTTTCCTATAAAAGTCTTGTTTATGGTTTCAATAACAGTTCATGAAAACATAAAGGATTTATTTTCTCTACAATTGAACCATGTATGTATGTTGTGTTTGGTGATATAGTCGACTATTGTTTGTTATGCTCTTTTGGACATAGCTATTTTGGGATTTTTTTTTTTAGGCTTTTGTATACGTCTCCAAACGGTCTATGTTTTGACCCACGTCAATGGGGGTTATACATTGACCGTGTCGACACGTTTTGCTTGTGAACTAGTTCAACCCGTGCTGTCGGGAATAATAACAGTCTTTTGATTTTGACTCGGGCCACCGAGGTAAAACAAATGGTAGAGACAACTTCTTTTGGGAGATGTCTCGTTTCGACTTGGGTTACCGAGATCACACATATGAAATTTTGACCCGCACCATCGGGGTAAATAGTGGTCATAGTACGTTTGGGAGACATTATACTATTTTCGAATATAAATGCAAATTCTATGATTTTATGACTTGGCATTATTTTCTTATGATACCATCATAGGAAATATTATTTTGGTATGGTATCTTTTCTTTAAATTAAATATATCTTTGATTTTTCTCTTATTGTTATATCTCATATTACATTACTAAAATCTGCATGGTTCATTTTTATTTTAGTGGATGCTTACTGAGCTCCCAAGCTCACTAATCTCTGGACATGTTTTTCAGATCCCGCGAAATAGCTACTTGGTGGGTTGATGGGATATCTAGAGACAGACTCAACCATTAGTGTCTTATGAACTACATGTCTTGTTTTGAATAAGTTTGCTTGGTTTAGTTGACTTCCATAGACTTTTCCATTTGTTATGTGGTCTCTTGGATATTGAATTTAGAACTCGATTTTTATTTAAAAGGCAATAAAGTTTGTGTTATTTTGGTTAAATAATAATTGCGAACAGGTTATGAGGCCTTGTATACACAGTGGGGCCCATCCCCACAAGTATGCGGCCGGTCTGCCAATGTCCCGTTTGGGTTCGGGGCGTGACAAGAGAGGTACTGTCGGACATCATAGGAAGATAGCAGAATGCTTTTGTTAAATATAGGAACATTTCAGACAATATTATATTGACTCTGGAGATTGTACATACATTAGAAAAAGATACCAAGTCACACCCAACGATGATGATCAAAATGGACATGAAAAAGGTATATGACATATTAAGGTGGGATATTTGTTGTATTGACTAAAATGAAAATCCCATTAAAATGAATTACTTGGGTTAAGGCATGCATAAAGACCCCAACTATGGCCTTCATAATCAATGGCATAATAGGGAGATGGACTAAGCCTTTAGCAGGTATCAGACAAGGAGATCCAATATCTCCCTATTTATTTATTATAGTGGCCCATGTCCTAACTAATATCTTAAATAAAGCAGAAAATCTTTAAATGATTAGATTCAAATTTCTCAAACATATCAATAAATCATACATTGTATGCATATGACTTACTTATCTTCTGCAAAGCAACCGGGAGAGAGTCTAGAGCCATAAACATGAATCTACAATTATATTCAGTCCTCACATGATAGAGGGCTAATCCAAGTAAATCATAGATATCCTTCCCCTCCTAGATCAATAGGAGAATTAGGCAGGCTATAAGTAGAATACTAAACTTAAAGAATGAAAGTTTTCCCTATAAATACCTAAACAGTTGGATCTCTATCACATGTCTTACTTTAATCCTTTAGTTAGCCAGGTTGAGAAAAGACTGGCACATTGGAAGACCATGCAACTATTCATGGTTGACAAGATTACATTAGTCAACTGATCAGCTAGCCAGTAACATGGAGTTCTTTAAACACTTGCTCTTTATTGATGCCTCTTGGGAACCAGGTGAGTCAAAGACACTATTATCCTCACTAACTATGGCAATTTTTGTATTGCAAGTGTGAAGTTTGTAGAGCACACTCAATATTTGAGGAGGAATTGGCGGCAATATTAATAGGAATAGAAGCCTTGGTGAAGGTGGAAAGCAAAGAAGCTCTAATATATTTAGACAACTTGCATATAACCATATTGCTACAACAACAGAAGAAGGATGCAAATTGGAAAACAAGAACAATGACAGAGAAATGTAGAGGAAAACTAAAGAGGTATAGTTGTTGGGAGATGGACTGTATTCCAAGGGAGGACAACATAGGAGCTGACTGTCTGGCAAGGATGGCGAGAGGTCGGGAAGGGGAATACATAATTAGGGCCAATGAGAGTATGCCAGAACGATTCATTGTAAAATTAAGGACTTTGACTAAGTTTTGTAATTAAACAATAGTTATATGGCTCTTTTGTAAATAAAAAAAGTTGATTAGCCAATTCCTTCTTACAAAGAGAGGTTGAAGATTTGAACCACATATGTGGCTTGTCCATATTTATCGAGAAAAAAAATTTTAATTGAGAAGAATTATCACTCAAAGTTACAAAATGGATTTTTACATTTCTATTGCAATTACCCAACAGGGATAAGCTAATTTAAAAAATTTATTTCTACGAAATTATACAAAATAATTAAGATTATATATTTTTTAATATTTGATGCAACACGGTCCAGACCGTTAAACAATAGCCGAACCGGAGATGAGTCTGGGTTTGTGATTGGCTCAGGCCTCACGGTTACGGGAGCCACACAACATCCACGTGGCGTCTTCTCTCACCGTTGCTTCTTTCTCGGCTGCTTCGGACCCAAGCCAGCATTTCTAGAAGATTTTAAATAAGAACTAAAATGCCGTGTTTTATATAAGAACTAGCCTCCAGTTTGGACCGGAGATCGTCTGAGAAGTGAAACCCTAACCCTTGTTTCAGATCTCAGAAATGGCGTCGTTTGCGGAGGCTCCACCCGGCGATGCGAAGTCCGGGGAGAAGATCTTCAAGACCAAGTGCGCCCAGTGTCACACCGTGGAGAAGGGGGCTGGCCACAAGCAAGGTTTGGATCTATTCAGCTGATCTTTGTTTCTCTCTCTCTTCTTTTTTATTATGCTTGTTTGGTAAGATTTATTCTTGGTTTTTCTTTGTGTGATATCTTTCCATCTTGTTTGATCTTTTTCATGTGGGAATAGCACTATGGAAAAATCTTGTGGTTCTTGTTGCTGGATCTTTTGATCCTTTGTTATGGCTTCTCGCTTTTGTTTAGGAGATCTTTTTGATTTTGAGGGTTGCTTCTTTTATAAGCGATAGGGAATGATCTAGATCTATTTTTTTCCTTTTTAGAATTATAATTTCTTGATTTTGCCTGAAATAATCTTCTTTTGCATAGAATTGATTTTTTGTTTTTTTGTTTGGTTTGATTTTGTCTGTACTATTTTAGATCTAATTCAATTTACAAACGTCCTAGAAGTATGGTTGTTTAGTGCCTTGGTGTCTTGGTATAAAAGATACCAAGGTTTCAGGAATTGTGGTTTGAGAATAAGTACAAAATCAAACTTCAAGAAAGTTTGTCAAGAGTACTACGCTTTGGTTTTCCTACCTGGATATGAGTTGACCATTAATCTGGCTTGTAGCTTTTTCCAAAGTTCTTTCTTTGGGATGCAACAGTGGCGTGTAAGCTGGGCCTGCCTGGCTGATTTAGGCTAGATCATAAGCCCTGCCTAAACACCTATTTAACCGCATGTGTAAGAATCAGTCTTATTTCGGCAAAATGTTAAAAAAAAAAATCTGACTTTTTTATTTAAATTTTTACTCCTAACTTTTATGTTCTGAATTCTATTTGCAAAATAATTTTTCCTTTCAATATTATGCATTTATTTCCGCCCATACAATGTTAAAGTTGATCCTTCAATCATTAAAAGGGGTAATCCAGTGTTACAAAGCTCCCGCATTGTGTTTGTGTGGGGTCTCGGAAGGGTTGTGCCACTTGGGTCTATTGTACGCAGTTTTAAGATTTTCATGCACTGCATTCCCCTGTCTAACAGGGGATCTCGGATCGGATAAACTAAGTTCAAAAAGAAAAAGAAAGAGGGATAGATAAAAAACAAAAAACAAGACAACCGTAAACACGAAAGCTTAGTCGCGGAAGGGAAGGCCATTAAGGGGCGAAACCACCTAGCTTTTTAAAGCAAGAGGTGGTTTTCATGACTCAAACCCGTGACCTCCAGGTCACAAGGCGGCAACTTTACCGTTGCGCCAAGGCTCCCCTTCAATCATTACTTTCTTAATAACTAAATTTAAAAAAATTGATGGTATTCAAGAACTATGATGTAAATATAAAGAACTCCATTTTTATAACTTTTTTCATGCATGTAGTTAAGCTCACCTCTATCTCTAAAGTATGTGAAACTAGAGTTTTCCCCCATATATCTCAACTAAAAGTGAAATCTGTATGGTACATGAAAGAAAAAAATTAGTGTGCCCTAAATTGATACAGATAAAATTTAGGTTGAAAACCCCCTCAAATTTTGGATTATTTTTTACTATTTCTTGTTTTATCATTTTCTCATTTGATTGATTCATACAACACTGACCTGAGCCTGAAATTTTAGTTCAAATTCTTTGTACCTGGCACAGCCTTGGTTTAAAGCCTATTTACTTTACAAAATCAGGTGGTCTGAGCCCCTGATCTTTATTTTATTTTATTTTTGGCAGACTCTGGTCAGCCCCAAATCATGCAAATGTCTCTTTATATGAATTTGAAAATTGCTTAAAATTATGCATATGGGTTTCATTTTTGATGTGTCTTTCTATAACCATTATTGTGCTTGTTAATATGGAGGATCTACTCAAACTGGCTGCTTTGTTTTGTTTTATGTTTTTTATTTTGTTGTCTCTCCATACCCTATTAACTGCTGTTCACAATTGCTTTCAGTTGTGTTATTTTCACAAAAGACTAGCTCTTTCTGCTGTTATCTTTTCTTTATCAATACCTTAATTCATGAAAACACATTTCTCATTCTGATAGGACCTAATTTGAATGGCCTTTTTGGGAGACAATCTGGTACAACTGCTGGTTATTCCTACTCTGCTGCAAACAAGAACATGGCTGTGATTTGGGAAGAATCAACTTTGTACGATTACTTGCTTAATCCAAAAAAGGTACATGCTTTAAAGTTTCAATACTCAACATATCTATTTTCATCCTGGATGACTTGCATTAAGATTATTCGTTGCGAAAATGTGAAAAGCTGGCCATTTAAACTTCAATGGTTGCAAACATAATATGCATAAGTTTTTTTAGCTTTATCAATATTACTCTATATGGGTGACTGTGAATGCCTTATGCTCTTAAAGTGGCTATATGACAAACAATTGGAAGTTCTTCGGCTTACTATGTATGTGATAGTGTGGTTTTCTACCTGAAGTTAGAAATTCCATCTATGAATTTTCTGAATCACTTTAGTGCATCTTATATTCTTTTCCCGTATTTGGTTTATAATATTCATTTTACCATATAATTTCATACTTTTCTTTTCAATGAAAAACCCAGTTGTGTGGTAAACACACCTTGGAGTCATGCTTTTATGCAGAAGGAACATAAGCCTTACGAATGTCATTCTGAGGTCATGTTAGCAAATATGCTTACATATAAATTTATACAGCATGTGCCCTCTAATTAACATTTCTTTTGATCATCTGTCTAAATTAACACTTTGTCATATCTTTGTTTTTTGGCTTCTTAATTTAAATGTGTAGTCTTCTAGGACTTGTTTGGATGCGGGATAAATCAAATGGTCTATTTATTTTGGCCTAAATTGCCAAACAACCAAATGGGAATAGGGATAAGATAAAAAGATTTTTTTGACTGAATCTTATATCAATGAGAAAGATAGAATGAGGAACTTTATCTTTTGTTCACTTATCCTTTTTTTTTTTCCATTTTAACTAATCTAAATTCAAATTAGCCCCTAAACTTCAATGGCCATCTGTCATCTACTTGAATGCTGTGTATGTACCCAAGTACCTATACTGTTATCTAATCTTACAGGCTAGGTGCAGAAGTTTCAGCATAAACTCAACCTCTTAGTATTCCTTATAAATCTTTTCTGCATAACAATACTTATTTCTTTTTTGTTATATGCTTGCAGTATATCCCTGGTACTAAGATGGTTTTCCCAGGACTGAAGAAGCCGCAAGAGCGGGCAGATCTCATTGCTTATCTTAAAGCGTCTACATCTTCTTAATCCATAATATACTAATTAAAATTGCAACATATCATTTTGGCTAATAAGGCACATGATGAAAACCATTTTTTGCACGAGACTACCTGCAGCTGGTAGCATATTCTATTGTGGGATTGTGATCCCACCGTTCATTGTTTTACTTGATCTTGTCCATGATATTTCCAGTAGAAATGTAGACCATTTGAGTCCTTCCTGTGACGGCTGGTTTTTGAACACAATGTAGGAGTAGCAATTCATCGCAAATAATATGCATGGTTGCATTCTGTAATGGTGGATTATTGTTTTGGTGCAAGAATGAATGAAGGTTGTTATAACATCTGATGCATTTGTAGTGGTGTTAATTGACAACAGGCTTGTTGCTACCAACTGCACTAGAATAAGGAACTAATATATCTTGAACACAAGAACATGATGTGAACTACTAGTTGGATATATAACATGATGAGGTATCATCATAATCAAAAGGGAGGGAGAAGGAACTAACGGCCATATTTCTTGTAGTATTGATGCACTATTATTTTATACAACCATATTGTTTTCAACATGTAGCATCTTTAACCCTTGTTATCCCTTCCTTCTAATCTGCCCATTTTTGCATCTAATGTTTCACTTAACCTCAGCAACTTAAGTAGATTCCCTGTGTTCTTATATAGAATCTCAACATCTTAATGTTTTGAGAATCAGGATAAAAAATTGCTTTAGAATAGGTGAAGGGCCCATTAGCACCATTTGCCCTCTACATTACTAATAAAGCATATGACACTAAATTTGAATGGATAAATCATGGTGGCTTTTTAATCTCTTTTGATGTTTTTCAAATGTTATATTGCTTTTCCTGCATTGTTGCTACAGATCACAATGAATACTTCACACCTGACTTTGGGGCCCATGCAGATAAAAGCTTTATAAAGAGCCCTGAGCCTGACCCAAGAGCTGTCATCACTAGCAATCAGACTATCCGCTAGCTTCAAGGTGGAGGCCTCAGTCTCTCTGTTAACTGGTTTTATAGTGCGTAAGGATCTACTTACTTAAGTTGTTGAATGCATATGGTTACCACTTAACATGAATGCTCCAAATCTCATTTAACAATAGCATAACATTTTAGGAAGATCCAATCACTTGTTGTCAAAGAGAAAGGGACGCTTAGTCGCTTACCAAGAGAAGCTGTAAAGTTACAGTTGAGGAATAAAGCAGTGTGAGTGGAGCGACCTTGAGTGAAGTGGGTCAACCTATACAAGTACACTTCAGAAAACCAACTATCTTTGATAATAAGCCTATCATATGTGAACTGTGGCCCAGAATAATGGAGATAAAAGAGTTCATTATTCACAAGAAAAATTATTGAGTTTAGATTTAGTACAATAATTCAAAGAAGAGCCTATTCTTCACTCGGTAACTCCTTTGACAACATTAAAATCTCTTGGCAATTATACACCGTAGAGACATGCCATTTCTTGGTGTTACCAAAGATAAACTATAAGAGGTAGGACACGCATTGAGGACATAATAGGGGCAACTACATCCAAAGAATAACCCAAATGACCATGATACCTTAAATAGGTCGAGAGTGTTGAAACTTGTCTCTGAATTTATGACAGGTCATCAGCTTAGTCATACTTTAATTATGATTAAAGATAGGATTGATTTAGAGATAAATGTTTAAGTCCTACTTGAGATAAGATTGATTTAGAGATACATGCTTAAGTCCTATTTATATCAAAATAGGAGTTATCTCTAGACGTCTATTAATAAATCTCTAGATTGTGAGTTCTTCTTGTGGTGTTGAGAATAAGAGATTTGGGGGAAACAACCTTGTACCACACATTGATTATAGTGGATTGATACTCTCATCGCCACCCGTGGATGTAGGTAATTTGTCGAACCACGTAAATCTGTTTGTCTCTCCCCTTTTTATGCGATTGTTTGTTCAACCTTACTTTGATTGCCTTATTGTATATTGGTGATTGGTAGTTTAGAGATTAGTTAATTGCATATTTCTAGAAAATTGCTTGTTTTTGTTTATATGTTTTTCCATAATCATGTTTGTTGAACTAAATCCCTGAGGAAAGTCAGGGGTTTTTACACAACAAGTAATATCATAGCTCCGAGTTCAGACCTAGGGTTTATTTGTAGAGCAAGAGCAGGAATTTGTTGATTGGTTGGGAAGATGTTGGAGGCCTTTGGTTCCGGATCTTCGGAGAAGGTCATCTCTAATACCAAGTTTGAGGTCGCGAAATATAATGACAACAATAACTTTGATATGTGGTAGAGCGAAGTCACGGACACCTTGTTGAAACAAGAGCTCGAATTCACATTGGAGGAAAAGTTTGAGGATATCTCTGAGAAGGAGTGGGTGAAGATGAACCGACAAGCATTCAGTTCACTAAGGATGTTAGTTGAGGACTACACTTGATTAGATATGTGGGTTTGGACTATGTAGGCTGCTTGGACAAGAGGAGGTCAACAACCGGTTATTTTTTTACACTTGCAGGAGCACCAGTGTGTTGGAGGTTTATCTTACAAGCTACAGTGACATTATCTACTACCGAGGCGGAGTATATGGCAAAGATAGAAGCAATCAAAGAGGCCATTTGGTTACATGGACTAGCAAACTTGGGAATAGGTCAAGACCAAGTATATGTGGTAAGTGATAGCCAGAGCGTTACGCACTTAGCAAAGAACCAAGTCTGCCATAGTCGAACGAAGCACATTAAGGTTCGTTTCCACTATGTGAGTGAAATTTTTGAAGAATACCATATTTCTCTCAGCAAGATTTGCACTTTAGACAATCTAGCTAATATGTTGACAAAGATTGTCTCTGAGGTCAAGTTTCAACACTGCTTGGACTTGATCTATTGATTGAAGCTTTGAAGAAGCTCTTAGAAGGCGGTGGTGTAGGTTGGTGGACCAGTTCACACTTGCGAATCAAGAGGATCCTTGGGATGCGGTTTTGTAGCTAAGAATTCTTGCCAAGGTGGAGAATTGTTGAAAGTTATCTCCGAATTTATATTGAGTTCACTAGCTTGAGTCCTACTCTAATTATGTTTAGAGATAGGATTGATTTAGAAGTAAATGTTTAAGTCCTATTTGAGATAGGATTGATTTAGAGATAGATGTTTAAGTCCTATTCATATTAAAATAGGAGTTATCTCTAGACGGCTAGAAATAAGATTCTAGATCGTGAGTTTTTGTGGTGGTGCGAATAAAAGATCTAGGGGAGATAAACTTGTACTGCATATTGATTATAGTTGATTGATCCTCGCACAGTCACCCATGGACGTAGGCAATTCGCCGAACCACATAAATCTGTTTCTCTCTCCCCCTTTTCCTATGATTGTTTGTTTAACCTTTGATTGCCCTATTGTATATTGGTGAATGGTGGATTAGAGATTGGTTAATTGAATATTTCCATAGAATTGCTTGTTCTTGTTCATCTATTTTTCTGCAATCATGTTTGTTGGACAAAATCTTTGAGGGTTTTTGCACAATAGAGAGATTGGATGGCCATTAAGTGCTAATTCCTCTAGAACACTGAGTAGCACCTGGAGACTCTGTAATGGTTTGCTCTAGTCACAACTAAACAAATCAAAGTCGAATTTATGATATAGATAGGTGATGCAAGAGGCTCAGGTAAGTTGGTTCCTAGTTGGCAGATCAACGTAAAGACTGGAAGTGATCAAGCCAATTTCGTGATTGGAGCAGTTTTGAGGGTGGTTCTGTATTTTGGCCATAACTTTGACTACAGATGTCGGAATCACGGGTTTGAACCCAATCCGGAAAGCTTGTTTCGGCGCGCACCATGTGGTCACCTCATTTTGACTCAGTGAGTATTATCTTCGAATTCAAATTCTGCTATTATTCCGTCATATCATTGTTTAGATATTTTTATTATTTCTAGTATTAAATTATTTATCAAATTAGGATAGGATTTGAATCCGATTTGATCTCGGATTTTTAGGAGTTATCTGATTTGTTTAGAGTTTTAAATTTAGACAAGTTTTAGTTTTGAATAATAATTTACCAATTTTGGCAATTTAAATAAGATGATAGGGTTTCTAGGTTATTCTTTTGAAGCTATTTAACTCGGCTTGTGGGTTGGTCTTAGATTATTGAGTTTTGAATAAAAGTATTTTCTTTCAAGTTTCAGAGACTTTCTTCTCTATTTTGTCTTCCCCCTTGCTTGCTCTCTTGGCAATCCACTAGTTGCCATCACCCGCGGGTTAATCACTATCCTGTCCGGCGTCAGTTGGTATCAGAGAACTCATCTTCTATCTGTGGTATCAGCATTAATGGGTGGAGGTCGTGGTGTCCATGGTCGACGTGGTGGATAGTTTCCGATTGAGGAAGTCCAGACTGTGATCGGAGCACCCTGGAGGCGATGAACGAGGATAAGAGGCAAGTTGCAGAGTTAACCTAACGCTTGATGATTAAGGATTTATAGAGACAAGTCACGAAGTTATCAAGGCGCTAGCAGCGATCGATTTTGATCATGGTTGTCGTGGGCGGGTTCCGATTAAGGAAGTCCACCACCATGATCATAGCGATCAGATGTTTGGCCAACCTATCTACTACAATGATGATGAGGAGAAGATCTCGCCTACCTACGACGATGATGAGGAGGAGGTGATCTCGCCCATCTACGACGAATACGAGAGGAGACCTCGCCCATCTACGACAATTACGAGGAGGAAATTGGTGAACCCATCTATGACGATTATGAGTAGAAGATTGGACCAAGCCTGAAGACTTTGGACGATCTAAAGACATTGTTTTGAACTCGAGGACGAGTTATTTCCAACCCGGGGTGACTAATGTAGGAGGCTTAGGTAAGTTGGTGCTGAGTTGGCAAATCAACGTAAAGACTGAAAGTGATCGAGCCAATTCTGTGATTGAAGCAGTTTTGGGAGTGGTTCTGTATTTTGGCTATAACTTTGGCTATAGATGTCGGAATCACGCGTTTGAACCCAATCGGAAAGCTCGTTTCGGCGCGCACCATGTGGTCCCCTAGATTGACTTAGTGACCGTTATCTTCGAATTCAAATTCTGCTGTTATTCCGCCATATCACTGTTTAGATATTTTTGCTATTTCTAGTATTAAATTATTTATCAAATTAGGATAGGATTTGAATCTGATTTGATCTTGGATTTTTAAGAGTTATCTGATTTGTTTAGAGTTTTAAATTTAGATAAGTTTTATTTTTGAATAATAATTTACCAATTTTGGCAATTTAGATAAGATGATAGGATTTCTAGGTTATTCTTTTGAAGCTATTTAACCCGGCTTGTGGGTTGGTCTTAGATTATTGAGTTTTGAATTAAAGTATTTTCTTTGAAGTTTCAAAGACTTTCTTCTCTGTTTTGTCTTCCCCGTGTCGGGCAGGATAGTGATTAACCTGCGGACGATGGCAACCAGTGGATTGGCAAGCAAGGGGGAAGACAAAACAGAGAAGAAAGTCTCTAAAACTTCAAAGAAAATACTTTAATTCAAAACTCAATAATCTAAGACCAACCCACAAGCCGGATTAAATAGCGTCAAAAGAATAACATAAAACCCTATATCTTCTCTAAATTGCCCAAATTAACAAATTATTATTCAAAACTAAAACTTATCTAAATTTAAAGCTCTTAACAAATCAGATAAATCCTAAAAATCTAAGATCAAATCAGATTCAAATCCTATCCTAATTTGATATATAATTTAATACTAAAAATAACAAAAATATCTAAACAGTAATATTGTTGGAAAACATCAAAATTTAAATTTGAAGATGGCGCCCACCGAGTAGATCTGGGTAACCACATGGTACGTGCCAAAACGAGCTTTCCGGATTGGGTTCAAACGCGTGATTTCGACATCTGTAGCCAAAGTTATGACCAAAATATAGAACCACCTCCAAAATTGCTCTAATCACGGAATTGGCTCGATCACTCCCAGTCTTTACGTTGATCCGCTAACTCGGCACCAACTGACCCGAGCCTCCTACATTAATCACCCCGGGTTGGAAAGAACTCGTCCTCGAGTTCAAAACAATGTCTTTAAAATTGTCCGAATTCTTCAAGCTTGATCTAATCTTCTGCTTGTAATCGTCATAGATGGATTCGCCAATTTCCTCCTCGTAGTCGTCATAGATGGGAGAGATCTCATTGTAATCGTCGTATATGGGAGAGATCTCCTCCCCCTCATCATCGTTGTAGATGAGTTGGCCAAACCTTTGATCGCTATGATCATGGTGCTAAACTTCCTCAGCCGAAACCTGCCCACGACAATTACGATTAAAATCGATCGCCACCAGACACCTTGATAACTTTGTGACTTGCCTCTGCAAATCCTTAATCATCAAGCATTGGGTTAACTCCGCAATTTGCCTCTGTAGATTCTCGTTCATCGCCTCCAGGGCGCTTAGGTCATGGTACTTTACTTCCTCATCTGGAACTTGTCCACCACGTCGACCACCACGACCACCACAACATCCAGCCATTGATGCCGATGACCAACTGACGCTGGGCAGGATAATGATCAACCTAAGGGCGACGACAACCAGTGGATTGCCAAGAAAGAAAGCAAGAGGGAAGACAAAACAGAGAAGAAAGTCTCTGAAACTTCAAAGAAAATACTTTTATTCAAAACTCAATAATGTGAGACCAACCCACAAGTCGGGTTAAATAGCTTCAAAAGAATAACCTAGAAACCCTATCATCTTATCTAAATTGTCAAAATTGGTAAATTATTATTCAAAACTAAAACTTATCTAAATTTAAAACTCTAAACAAATCAGATACATCCTAAAAATTCGAGATAAAATCAGATTCAAATCCTATTCTAATTTGATAAATAATTTAATACTAAAAATAGAAAAAATATATAAACAATAGTATGGTGGGAAAAGAACAAAATTTGAATTTGAAGATGACACCTACCAAGTTGATCTGGGTGACCAAATGGTGCGCGCCGAAACGAGCTTTCCTGATTGGGTTCAAACGTGTGATTCCGATATCTATAGCCAAAGTTATGGCCAAAATACAGAACCACTCTCAAAACTGCTCTAATCACAGAATTGGCTCGATCACTTCCAGTTTTTACGTTGATCCGCTAACTCGGCACCAACTGACCTGAGCCTCCTGCATCAATAGGGTTGTATATGCAATTCATGGTGTCTCAGTTGGAGAACCCCTACAATTTCATAACATAACCTACATAAACAATTGTCCGATTATAGCCATTTGAACCTTTTTTTGGTTATTCCTTGCAGACTTAAAGTTTGTTTCTGTTTATGACCATTCTTGGAAGGTCCTCCTCATTCTAGTGCTATAGGGTCACTTGACTTTGAAGGTTCATAAATATCAATCATTTGTTCCTCTCCAACAACGCCATCTTGCTCCTCTTGCAACAATCTTGTGATCTCAAAAACCATGTTAATATGAAAAGAGTTAGGATCATTAGCATCAAGAGGAGGACAATCACCATAGCTGGAGGGAACACTATATCTAAGTGAGGTATGCCATGTGGATAATGGAGAGTAGATTGCTTGGTACTCAGATCTATGTTCTTACTTCGTTTTTATCCCTCCAACCAGTAAAACCTAACAAAGAAGGCCAATACCCGCTTAGGTACTCTCATGTAACATATATCCATTTTTACAGGTAAAACAGATGAGTATTCCTTAAAATCTAATTTAATATATATTTAAAATTTAAGAAATTAATTTTAAATAAATTAATTGTCAATTTTTATTTATTTATTTGTATAACCCTTAGGTAATTTGTAGGTACATTAATTGCTAAATTAAATTTTAAAAGAATTTTTGTATATATACCAATATTTTTAAACCCGGACTGGACCGGTCGGTCAGATCGACAAAACTAGGAACCGGGCAGGCAACCGGTCCGGGTTTATATCAAATGTTGGTCGGTTACTAAACTGGTCAAATCCAACCGAACCGGCCGAGCCAGCCAGTCGGACCGAAACCAAGCAGACCCCGATTTTTATTTTTTTCAGGTGGGGATCTCATCGATGGTCGTTGCTCCCTGTCCGGTGAAGAACAATGCCTCGATTGGTGAAGGTAGGGGTGATCGGAGCCAGTCTGGGAGGATTGCGATGGTGGAGAAGGCCTTGAAAGGCATCACGGTGGCCGCGACGGCGCCATCACCGCTTCCTCGTCGGTATGCCACGATCCCCGCCGCTAGCTGGGTCGAGCTCGTCGCTACCCACCACCACCCTCCTCCGCTTCCTCCTCCTACTCGTCTCCTTCATCTCTCGCTATCTCTTCTCTTCGAGGTCAAATTCTTCAAGCCACCGTCACCTTCATCTGCACTATTTAGGGTTTTCGAAATATCTTATAAGGGAAATGATAGAAACATTGCAATTTAAAATATATCCTATAATTTATACGTATATTTTCATAATTTATAAAAAATGAAAATTTGTGAATAATTTAGAAATTTTGGAAAAAAATTAAATCTTAAAAATAATTGATTAAATATTATATTATATTATATTATATTTATTTAGCTTCATCCGGTCGGACCAAAATGGGTTATCTGGTCAGATAGACTGACCCGTGATCCAGTTGTGAGACCGGTTCGCTTTCCGGTCCGGTTTTAAAAACATGGGTTAAAGCCATTTTTGGTCCCTGAAAACAGGGCCAATGTCATTTCCATCCCAAAAATTTAAAATTTGTTCAATACGGTCCACATAAGCATATACTGCTAGTTATCACTACACATCAGCAAAATAACAACCTAAACATAATAATAAAAAGATTATATGCATTTCATTGGTATTCCACATGACCGCCACGTCAGTTATAGGGACCAAAAATGCCAAAATACGGAATATATAGGGACCCAAAATGTCAAAATATGCAATACATAGGGACCATATTGAACGAATTTTGAATTTTGGGATGGAAATGAACATTGGTTTCGTTTTCAGGGACCAAAAATGGCTTTAACCCTAAAAACATTGATATATACTAGCACAAGATTATAGTCCTGCTGGCGACTACAAGTAAGAGATTTATATGCCATAAAAATGTTATTAAATCCTACCGCGGGTAAGACCTCAGGCGGGCTTGACCCCCCCGACCAGTTTGCTATTCCTACCAACGAGCCCCTTGAACTATCAACTATTGCACATGTAGAAGCCCTTTATGGGATTACCACATGTCATGTTTGTTCCTTAATTGTGTTGCATTGTTGTTGGGATGTTGTTGGACCACGCCCTTTTACTCATTAGCATTGAACTACCATCTACAACCCAATGTTCTAATTTACTGTAGGGGCTTTTATCCAAGGTCAAACTCCTCTTCGACATGGATAACTCACTCCTAGAGGACTCACCAACCACCAAGTCTATCAATCACTCCTTTATGAATTTGGGAGACAAAGATCATAACTTAGCTGTGGTCTCTAGGTTCCCTATGATTGGAACTTCACATGCCTCTTCTTTATGCCAAATGAATCCACACCTGTAGCATAAGAAGGATAGTTTCTCATCCAATGGTGCAACAGAAACTTTGGAGTAAACATTACCTATCCCAACCCTATGCTTAAGTGGTTGCATGGGGTCAAGCTCCATACAGATTTGAGTATACCGAGCTTAGTTCATTAAGGCCATTGTATAATCAACCTTGATGAGAGCCCCAAAGTATCTTGCTATTGTTTCAGGGGCCTTCATAGATATCTAGTAAGTGAAGTTGGGCCCATAAAGACGCCGAGGAGAGTTTTTTGAAGGATGGTTGAAAGTGCTACTTCCAACGCATCAAATAATGAGTAAGGCCATTAATAGTCCAAAAACCCTTGAAAAGAAGAGACTCCAACATCATATCAGAAGAGAATTTAATAAGAAATACTCATTAGGTATATCCATCACAAAGAACTTGTCATAGTTGTTCCAGAGTTTACAAACGTTTTTTTTAGAGTTACGTGTTGTCTTGTGCACAGAGAACAACTTCATCATCCAAGTTCACACAATCATAGATGGCTGCTTTTAGGCGTTCCAAGACTTGGTCGAGAAAGACCATCTACTTAGAGCTGTTTGACAGATGGTTCTCAATAATCTTTGCCCACGACAAGGTCAGGTTCACAACAACTTGAACTATAGGGCCTTCATAGGCCAATCGAACCTATAAAAGGGGAGCAACACTCATAGAGAAAGAAGCATTAGAAGAAGACGAGGGTCACACCTAGATTTGATCACCAAGCAACCTTGACCCTCACCTACCATGGTAAGTGAAGGAGAGAAAGCGTCTTGGGAGGCGAAGAGTCAGACACACTATCTTGGGTGGAGCATGTGAACTCTAAGAAGGCTACTCCGTTCATAAGGATTACCAAGATGATTTTACTGCTCTTTGAGAGAAAGGCATATATATACCTAGGATAGCAATGGATTGTTGAGTGAACAAATTATTGCAAATAACACCTCATAAGTAGAATTTTTCCTTGCGACTTCTTAACAAAACAAATATCATAGTGAAACTCCATGTAAACGTTTGTTATAATATATGGAATATAGAAGTCATTTTTTATCAATAAAAATTGGTCATGAGCATTAATGATGAATTTCCAATATGAGTAATTGGAAGTTGTACCATTCATTATCATGGCATGGTTATCACTTACATATTTTTAATGGGTCTAGAGCTTGTTATGATCTGCAATCAAATGATTTGAAGCCACCTCAATCAAAGCAAAAAAGGATCATTAATAGACCTACATAATTGAAATATGTTAAGCCTTTCATGAATATAAGCTTTCTTGAGATGACTATAAGGTCATAACTGATTAGGTTTTCAAAACATTTGATACCTCTTTAGATTTTTATTGATTTTTTTTGTAGTCCAAAATTATTGGCTTTCTATTAGGTTTCTAGCCATGATTATAAAAGTATTTTAGCATAACTAATTAACATTGTAAAATTTAACTTCTAATTTTAAATTAAAACCTACGATTTTGATACCACTTATTTTTTTCCCCTCTATAAGGCAACGAAGCCAAACAATCTTTGCAGTAGTGGTAGCCATAGCACGGAGCTTAGCCTCAATGCTAGAGTGAGAGACACCAATCTGCTTCTTGAACTTCCTTGCAATAAGCGAGGAGCCAAGAGAGACACAAAATCCAGTGATAGAGCAAAGATCCGAAGGGTCACTAGCCCAAGTTGAGTCTGAGTAGGCATGTAACTGAAGCGGGCTAGTACTCGAGTAGAAAGGCCACATGTTGGAGTGACGCGAATATACCAAAGGACCCGCAGCAAGTGAGCATAATGCATAGATGTAGGAGTGCTCACAAACTAGCTTAACATATGAACAACATAGGCGATGTCGGGACGTGTAATGGTAAGGTAAACAAGACTCACAAAAAGATGACGATAGTGAGTCAGATCAGGTAGAAGAGTACCCTAATCTGGCTGAAACTGAAGATGAAGCTCCATCGGAATAGCAACTGTCCGAGAGTGAGAAAACACGGGCAAGTAAATTAGAAGTGTACGTCTGGTGAGAAAATTGATAGCCATCTGAAGTGGAGGTAATCTCAATCCCTAGAAACTAATGCAAAGGGCCAAGATCTGTCATTTGAAAGTACCGCTGAAGATTATGCTTGATGAACTCAACATAAGAGGGGTTATCACCTGTAATGATCATGTTATCCACATAGAGCAGTAGAATAGTCCGACCACGAGGAGAGAAGTGGATGAACATAGTTGGATCATGCGAACTCTGTAAAAAGCTGACAACTTGCACTGCTATACTAAAATGCTCAACTAGGCACGAGTGGCCTGTTTGAGGCGGTAGAGAGCACGCCGTAAGCGACAAACTAAACCAGGGGGATGACAGAGACCAGGGGGAGGAACCATGTACACCTCCTGCTGCAAGTCACCATGAAGACATTATTCTCGTTAAGCTAAGACAAAGACCAACGACAAATAGTTGCCACGATAATCAGAGCCCGAATGGTAGTTATATGAGCCACAGGTACAAACGTCTCATCATAATCATGATCATGCTATTGCTGAAAACCATGAGCCACTAACCCAGCCTTGTACCTCTCAATTGTACCATCAGAGCGGGTCTTGAATTTGAAGACCCATTTGCATGTAATAGGAACAACACCAAGCAGCAGGGGAACCAACTCCCTAGTACAAGTGTGCTCCAAGGCACTCAGCTCATTAAACATAGCAGCCTGCCACTTAAGAATTTGAACAATCTCTTTGTATGAATTAGGCTTTGGATGGGCACTAGCAGTAATTGGAAGAGCATGCAACAAGAAACTGAGGAGTAGAAAGGTTACGACGATCTGGTAGATGGCAATCAATGCCTACGAAGGGGATATCGTTGTACAGGAGGATTATCTACGGAGTGCTGACTAGAGGAAGCTTGACAGGGTGGAATAGATGGCTCAGGCAAGGAAGGAGGATGATGGTGGCGAGTATAGTGGTAGAGTATAGGTGGAGCAGGTAGAACAAAAGAGGGAGACTCTAGTGGAGCTACAAATGACGGGAGAGATGGAGCTAACTCTGGTAGAGCTGTAATTGGCGTGATAGGAGGAGATGATGGAGATGACTTTTGCAGAGCTACAGATAGCGGAACAGGAGGAGGTGACTCTGGTGGAGCTACAGGTGGTGGAACAGTATGTCGATTGTGGTGGAAGAGTGAATAGAAGACGAGGAAGATGAAGACAGATAGAAAGGATGGTTTGTAACATCCCGAATTTTTCCCAATAAATTACCTGATAAGTTATGAATATTTAATGAGGTTAATTAGAACAGAAAATAAATTTATCATTTTAAACCTCGATTAAGTGAAAATCAGGAGTTAATGGATCTAAAATCCAGTCTCGTAACTATAATGGCCGAGAGAAGGTTTTAATGTGTCTGACCGCTTTACTAGGAAAATAGGAGGCTGAGTGATGATATAAGCCTGGTAAGTTGTATTTGAAATTAACTTAACTCCTAATTAATCGGGATTAATTAAAGAGACACATATGATGATATAGTAGCCCATGTGAGTACATAGTGGGGAGATAAAATTAAACAAATAATTAAGTTATTAGAACTAGTGGAATGAGGGATAATAGAGAAAATGATTTTGATTAAATGGGCATGTGACAAAAGCTAGGAAGATAAGTTAAATTATTAGTTTTTTTAAAAGATAAGTTAATCTATTGGATTAAATAATAATAATTAAATTAAATTAAAATAAATTATAATTTATTTGTGTTATGAGTAAAGAGAGGAGGACAGAGAGACAAAATTAAATTTCTCTCATCTCCCTCTCTCTCGATTTCATTTCGAAGCTGTGCCCTAGCCCCCTTCTCCATCTCCATCTCCATCTCCATCTCCATCTCACCGGCGAGCTTCTTCTCCGGCGAGGTTCAGATCGTGACCAACTCCGATGCGGCCCCCGGTGAGCAGAACCCGGCAGCCGCCCCACAGTGCCCCGCTTCGCCTTCTCACGCGCGCGCGCAGCGCGACTGGCGGCCTGCGTCAGCACCACCGCCCCGCCCTATTTCCGCTGCCTATGCCGCCAGTCCGCCGCTTGTCCGCCGCGGCTCAGCTCCGCCTGCGAGTCGTCGCCCCTCCTCCGGCGAGGCAGCCCCTCCTCCACTGTCCGCAAGCACCGGCGAGCAGCCCCCTGCGCCTACGCCATCCCCACTTCCCATCTCCGGCGAGCAGCGCCTCTGATACACCCTCCAAGGACGATGTACCAAGTTTGTACCGCTTCGAGCGGGTACACACTCCAGAAAGGCGAAAGGATGGAGGAAAGAGATGAAGGATTGATTGATTAAAGGAAAGAAGAGTCTTCAAAATACATCAGCTACCTCTTAACAGAGAAGAGTCTAGGCTTATATAGCCAAATACAGTGCTAAAGTAATTAGCTCTTTAATCAAAACATTAAAGCTAATCTCATCAGAACGAAAAGCATGATATTTCAAGGCGCTTCCTTTAACCACGCTTGATTCTTCCGCCAACGACGCCACGCTGGCCCTTCCTCGCAAATGAAAACGTGTTAAGGAATCCGCCATTGCCTTCCCCAAACCAACTACTCCCTCTTTGATGCCACTGCCCGCTGGCCGAAAGCGCCGCGAAGGAATTCGCGCTTTCACACCACTCACGCAGCCTCCTCACCATTCGATGCGCTTAACCGCCCACCTGGTAATCAATTAACCAGGATGGTTGTTTACGCCGCCATGACGCGGGCCTTTCACATCGCCCGAGCTGACGATGGTGTAGTCTTCTCCTTCAGCGCCTGGTCAACGTCGTCTTCATTCTCCTCAGGCTCTGCAACCAGAGTAACGGGTGTGGATGTATCAACTCCCCCGCCCTCGAAATTCACCTTGTCCTCAAGGTGATACTGGGGAAAAGATGCACAGAAGTCTTCAAAATGCTCCCAGGTCGCCTCCTCCGGCGGACTACCCTGCCATCGATTCAAAACTGCCGCTGACCGGAAAGCACCCGGCCGCATCACTGCACGCCGCACATATGACCGGGCCGATATCGCCCTCATTGGTTGAAGCTTTGGGTAATGAGCTCCCCGAAGTTATCAATTCCTGTGAAGGGTTTGAGCACCGATATATGAAACATCGATGAATCTTGCTCTCAAAAGTGGTAAAGTCTAGTCGATAAGCAACAGCCCCAACCCTTTCAACAACCTTGAAAGGCCCGTAATATCAAGGCTTAGCTTTTGAGATTGCTCGCCACCAACCGATGCTTGGTAAGGGGTCAGACGCACTCAAAACGAGGTCCCCACCGCTAGCTCGACCTCGCCACCGGTGAAAATTGGCCTTTTGCTCCATTCTGTGTTGAGCTTGACGAAGGTTCTCCTTCAGAAGCTTCAGCATTGTGTCTCGTTCGGTCAACATCTCTTCAAGGGCTTGTAGTTTAGTAGCACCAGGAGTGTAGATTGGTAGCACCGTGAAGACGCAATCGTGAGAGAGCCTCGAGCATGGGGTCATCCTAATTCCACCGCGTAACGGTGTTATAACAGAGCTCGCCATCCGAGGAATTGGACCCATTTATGTGGTCAAGCAGGGTCAATGCTCGAGGTACCGCCTCCAGCCCCTCGATTTACCACCTCACCTCGGCGGGCTTGTGGGTGGTATGAGGTGCTGTGATGCAATGTGGTGCCACTCAATTCAAACAGTTTCTTCCAAAAATTGCTGACAAATATAGGATCTCTATCCGATACAATGGTCCTGGGAAACCCATGTAGTCGTACCACTATATTAGCAAAGACTTCAGCAACGAAAATGGCTGTAAATTGAGATGGTAATGGGGCAAAATGTGCAGATTTGGTCAGCCTGTCAACCACCACCAGAATTCCCGTATAACCTTGAGATGTTGGCAAGCCGGTTATAAAGTCCATGGAGACTTCCTCCCATACTGCTGTTGGTATGGGTAGAGGCTGGAGCAAACCTGCTGGAGCTTTAGTTTGGTATTTGGTTTGCTGGCATACCACACAAGCAGATATGTAATCTTCTACATCCCTTCTCATATTGATCCAGTAAAATCTACTTGCCAATCGGACTAGAGTCCTTTTAATTCCACCATGTCCCGCCATTGGAGTGGTATGGTACTCCTTAAGTAACTGCAGTTTGAGGCTAGAGTGATTGCTGATATAGTACCTCTGTTTGAAGAGCAGCAGTCCATCATGCACTGTGTATTCTGAAGAGAGTGCCCCCTCCTGGAACCTTTTATGCATCACCCTCATGTCTTCTAATGTACTATTCTCCTCTTTGAGTGTGTTCAATAAGGTTGAAATTGGTTGGCTTGCCATGTACAATGCAGCAAAGTCTTCACTGCCAACTACCTTTGTCTCTTCCTCAAACATTCTAGAAAGGCCATCTGCTGCTCTGTTAGTAGGGCCTGGTTTATATTCAATCTTGAAGTGAAATCCCAGTAGCTTGCGGAGATAGGCCTGTTGATCCGGAGTTTGTATCACTTGCTGCAGCAACTGTTTTATGCTTTGTTGATCTGTTCTGATTATGAAAAAACTCCCTAACAGATATTGTCTCCACTTCTGAACAGCCTCTACAATGGCATGCAGCTCCTTAATATAAGTTGAAGCAGCCTGCATTTTAGGTCCCAATTTCTTGCTGAAATAGGAAATTGGATGATCTTCTTGCATCAGTACAGCACCAATTCCACCATTAGAGGCATCAGTCTCTACAATGAATTCAATATCAAAATTGGGCAATCTCAGCACAGGAGCTTCCACCATAGCCCTCTTCAATGCTTCAAATGCAGTGTTAGCTCTATCATTCCAATTAAAGGCATCTTTACATAGTAAATCAGTAAGAGGTGCAGCTATGCTGGAATAGCCCTTGACAAACCTTCTGTAATAGCCAGTGAGGCCAAGAAATCCCCTGAGCTGTTTTTGAGTAGTGGGTAGTGGCCAATTAACCATTGCCTCTATTTTGTTTGGATCAGCCTTGACCCCTTCTGGTGTGACTACATGCCCCAAATAATCAATAGTCTCTTTGCAAAAAGAACATTTGGACAGTTTGATGAAAACAAAGCTGAGTTTTTAAACAATCCAAAGACCTCGCTCTAAGTGCCAGATGAGCCGGAATGAGCAATCAGAAATTAAGATATCATCAAAGAAAACAATGACAAACCTCCTGAGAAAAGGCTCGAAAATGCGGTTCATGGTTGCTTGAAAGGTGGAAGGTGCATTTGAGAGACCAAAGGGCATGACCATGAACTCGAAATGGCCATCATGAGTTCTCGGCGGTGTATATCCCTTTCGGCATTCTCGACCGGTGATATCCAGACCTTAGATCAAGCTTGCTGAACACTGCAGCTCCACCCAGTTCATCCAACAATTCATCAATTGTTGGAATTGGAAATTTGTCTTTAATTGTAACAGCATTTAAAGCCCTGTAATCCACACAGAATCTATAGGTGCCATCCTTCTTCTTCACTAGCAGGATCGAGATTTAAAATGGACTCGGTCGGGTACGTAATGATTCCTTGATGCAGCATCTCCCTTACTAACTTCTCAATCTCATTCTTTTGGAAATGAGGGTATCTGTATGGTCTCACATTAATGGGTTTGCTGTTTGGTAATAGATGGATACGATGATCCACCAATCTGTGTGGAGGCAATTGAGTAGGATTTGAAAATAGTCGGGTCAAGGCTTCAAGTTGCACTACTTTAAGCATGATGAAGACCCGGCAGAATCGAAATTCATCCTTATGTTCATTTTCATCTTCTGTGTCTAATAGCTGACGTATCTCATATAATCCACTGAATTCATCATGATTCACCAGAGCTTGCAATTGATTGTAGGTAATGGTCTTGGATATTGCATCCCCCTTCAGTATTACTTCCTTATCCTCCCAATGAAATCTCATAGTTACAGCTTTGTAGTTATGAATTACATCTCCTAATTCCTGGAGCCACTGAACTCCCAGCACAATGTCAGGTCCTTCAATTGGCAATATATAGAGATCTACAGCAAACGTAATCCCCTGCAAGTTTATCTTTACTTGAGGGCATAGATGTGTGCATCTGAGATAATCCCCATTGCCAATGTAAACTCTAAATGGTTTGATAGATTTCACATTCAATTGCAGTTGCTCAGTAATAGTTGGCTTTATGAAATTGTGTGTACTGCCACCATCAATCAATATATGAAAATCTCTGTTCAAGACCTTACCCATCATCCTGAGTGATTTTGGACTCCCCTGACCATCCATTGTGTTTAAGCTGGATATATCTCCTGTGATTGTATCATCTTCAGACTCCTGATTCTGAATCCCTCCCAGTTGCTCTTCCAATTCCTCATCATCATTTCCCAGTAGCACCAAGAATTGGCTGCGACACTTATGCCCTGCACTCCATTTTTGATCACAATTAAAACAAAGCCCCTTAGCTTTTCTATCTATGAAATCAGCCTGTGTTAAACGCCTGATCGGAAGGGGTGGTGGCGACATCAAGGGTGTGGCCGCCTGCTAGTCTTCGGGGTGGCCCAAGTAATGTTGGGGTTGGTGTAGCTTGTGGAGTCGCCCTCAAGAGGTTTTAAGGAGAATCAATACACCTTGATTTGTACTGTGCATTGCCGCCTTTGGTAACACTCGCTGGAGAAGGTTGCTACCTAGGTTTTGATAATCCTCTGCTCCAACTTCTCCGCCCATAACGGGTTTCTTCATGCCTTTGCTTTCAGAACCTCGCCAAGGCTAAAAGCCTCCATGAGGGTGGATGGCCTCGCTTAGCAAAAGATCTCTCGGCTAAGATGGGATCGCGTACCGCAAATAAAGAAGGATATCAGGATGTTTTCAGGGATTCCAGTCACCCTATTCATCAAATCTTCAAAGGAGGTTTGAAATTCACTCACCGTGGAGGTTTGTGAAAGTTTTGACAGGGCTCCTTGATGATCTTCATACGCAGGATCTAACCAAAACGAGTTTAAGGCTCTCAAGAAACTCCGGCCAGGTGGTTAGCAAGTTACTAGTCTTCATCCACTGGTACCAAGCAGAGGCGCGACCTTCCGTGAAAACTAAAACTATTCAGAATCGGCTCCCGGCCAGCGCCTCAGTAAAGTTAAAGAACTCTTCATTCTCAAACACCTGTACCGCTTGGATCATCCCCATCAAATTTGGGAATGTCCATCTTCATGGGTCGGATGAGATGACTGAGATCTGAGCTCCCTGAAGATGGATCTGTGTTCGAGGATGATGGTTCTGAAGCTCGATGACGGAAAGACGAGAATCCTCTACTTGCCGGCGGAGAGCACTCCTTAACTTGAATCCTAAGATCTGCAAGCTGAGCCTCCACAGCTGACATGCTATTCTGCAACGACTTATGATAGACCGCTGCTTGATCTTCAAGATGGGATTGCATCTGAGCTTGAAGCTGCTCTGTTATGGATTGAGTCATGGCTTTCATCGCCTGAAGAAGCTCTGGATCAGTCGTCATCTCTCAACGAAAGCACCGTTGATACACCCTCCAAGGACGGTATACCAAGTTTGTACCGCTTCGAGCGGGTACACACTCCAGAAAGGCGAAAGGATGGAGGAAAGAGATGAAGGATTGATTGATTAAAGGAAAGAAGAGTCTTCAAAATACATCAGCTACCTCTTAACAGAGAAGAGTCTAGGCTTATATAGCCAAATACAGTGCTAAAGTAATTAGCTCTTTAATCAAAACATTAAAGCTAATTCCATCAGAAATTAAAGCATGATATTTCAAGCTTCCCTTTAACCACGCTGATTCTTCCGCCAATACGCACGCCACGCCCCTTCCGCATAAAACGCGTTATGAATCCAGCGCCATTGCCTTCCTCAAAACCAACTACTCTCTTTGATGCCACTGCTTCGCGGCCGCTGAAAAGCGCCAAGGAATTCGCGCTTTCACACCACCACGAGCCTCTCACCATTCGGGATGCGCCAACTGGCCCACCTGGTAATCAATTAACCAGGATGGTTGTTTACGGTTGCGACGTGGCCTTTCATTACTGGCCCGAGCTGACGATGGTGTAGTCTTCTCCTTCAGCGCCTGGTCAACGTCGTCTTCATTCTCCTCAGGCTCTGCAACCAGAGTAACGGGTGTGGATGTATCAGCCTCTCTATGAGCGCGACCTCTTCTCCGGCGGCCTCCCTCCGCTCCGACACGATCCCGGCGAGCGGGCTGTCCCCGGCTACCTTCCCCTCACGCGCGAGCCTGCACGACCAGCAGCCCCCATTCTTCCTTCTACTCCGGCGAGGTGCAGCCACGAAGCAGGAGCCGGCGTTTCCCCCCTTTCTGATGAGCGCTGCTAGCCCACGCCGCCGCAGCCCTGTCTGGCCTGCAGCCCGCCTGAGAGCCGGCTACCGGCCTGCAGTCCCTCTTTCTCCTCTCCGGCGATCAACTCCGACGATCCCCTCCCTCCGAGGACAGAGATTGAACGCTCGCAGAGTTTGGACCCCGATGGACTGAACGCTGACGAGTAGTGTACACCCTAGAAGGGAAGGTATAACGAAATCGAAACTCGTATTGGATTGGACTGATTTAAGGTGGGGGATCAGTAGCTTGATCCCAGTAACAAGTTACAAAAGAACCCTATTGTATGATCATAATTAAGGACAAATGGTTGTATGAATGTATTTAGATTTGATTAGATGCATGTTTGTATAATTGCGGGAGCCTAGAAATAGAGGGGGTGTTGGCAAAATTTTCTGAAAATCTATATACATCAATTTTGTATTTTAAATACCTAAGAATACAGATCATGAACACATTTAGAAACTCATAAAAGTTTAAATACATTTGACGTATTAACAAAGTAGATAAATCTGTATTTTTATTGGAGTGACCGTTTATAGACTTTTCGCAACCGCATGAATCATGATTTGTTAGAGCATTAAAGCATTCAGTAAGCTCCTTGAACTGAGTTGTTAGCTGATCCAAGTGGCAAAGATATTACTTTCTAGAATCCAGTTAAGTATTTAGACAGGTTATCAAAAGACAGTTGGCCAATAAGTTGATTAATGAATGACATTACATAGATTAAAAATATAATGTTCCAGATAAAGCAGTTTGTTTATACATTTCTCCAAGCCACATCGATATAGTTACCATGTATAAATGCACAATCAAGATATCATGGATATGCAAATAAGCTTTTATAAGTTATATGATTATTTTAATAAAATAAAAGGTTATTATTTGTTCAGGGATTCTTGTATAAGAAAATCCTTGATATAGGAGTTAGGAAATTTAGTTTCATTAGAAATTTAGAAGAGGATAACAGCTTCTAAATAACTACAAGTAGATTAATATATTCTTATATTTTGTATAGGACTAGGAAACAAGTAGAGGATCTCACAAGAGGATCCAGTCAAGTGGAATAACAAAGGACCACAGGTGAGGGAACTAGCTGTACAGTACGACTTTTCATCGTATTTTTATTTTATTTCAGTTTTGATTTCAGTTTGAAAAGCATGAATTAGAACTTTCTTGAAAACTTACAGAGTTTTAGAAAATCATTCATGCATAGCAATCAGTAACAGAATAGAGAAATATATACAGAAATATAAAGACTACACTTTATTGATATATTTGCCGGTATCAGTAGTGGCTCGTATAGAGCCAGAGAGTACGGCATTGGGTTAGAGAAATGGTGATTTTAAACTCTGATTTTGATTACCGAATAATCTGTTTTTAAAACATTACTTTTTATAAAATCAAACCCCCTTTCCATACTTTTGGAGTGCCTAATGTACGTATATAATTTGACCATGTTTAGCGAGGATAGATCTACCCGTTGGTCGTTGGTCTTGTAGTATTGAAGTAGATGTGTAGTTAGAGATTATAGTCTTCTGATTATCAGATGATTTTGTATTTCCTACATTCCGGTGATTGAGTATATCTCGACCGAGGAGGCTATTGGTACAAATTACCAAGGGAAATGTCAGTTTCAGAAATTATTCACAGGGCAGAGAAACAGAAAATCAGATTCGCATACATGAGATTTTTATGCATATTGACATGATTAAACAAATTGAAGATAATGCATTGACTAGCATATTCTGTTGCATAGTATTTATCTTCAGTTACAGTATTTAATTTCAGTTATTTTATATGCATATTTTATGCTTCAGATTTATAATTTTTATTTTATTATATGGGTACAGTTTATACCTGACAGTTCTGTTCCCAATTTACTGAGCTCCAGTAGCTCTGCCCCTTTCTTTTGACATTTTGATTGCAGGCGATAGACCGAAGACCAGATAGAGGGTTTGTCTAATCGCGAGTCTAGTGGAGATGTCTTGTAGCTGGCTCTGACTCCCGTGTCTTAGTTATCCTTATGTTATTTTATGAGTGTATTTGAGACCCGTAAGTTTAAGATAGTATTTTATTTGGTGATGTATTAAACAGTATTTGGAGTTTGAGTTTATAATATGTTATATTTGCTTTAATTAGCTTTCGCAAGTTACTTGATTTACTTTTGATTAGCAGTTTTACAGCCTTAGGTTTAGGGTTCATTCCCTTGACCTGGCTGGTATGACATAGAGAAATGGGGAGTCTGTATGGTTCTACGGCTAGCAATGGGAAGGTTAGTACCATTAGCAATAATGACTTATAGGACAGGGGAAACAGGCTGGGAGGAGTAGAGAGATGAGGCATCAAAGGTCATATGAAATGAGGCACCAAAGTCTAGTAACCAAGAGGCGGCTATAATACTTGCAGTATTAGATACTGTGATCAGATTGGTCGGAGGAGTCTGTGCATAACCAAGTGTTAAGAAAGTATAAGAGGAAGGTAGGCTATGTGACAATTGATAAGCTAGCTGGATGATCTGCTTGGACACAAACAAGGATGCAGAAGTGTTATCAGAGAACTGAGGAGAATTAGAGGAGATATCTACTATAAGGAGCAAGGTTGTCAGACCCGGCCCGGGGCATTGACCCGGCCAAGCCCAGGGGTAAGGGGTTAAGGGTTCAACAGGGGTTCAACCGGGGTCAATAATAAAATATTAAAAAATAATTAATAATAATGAAATATGATATAAAATAAAATTATAATAATAAAAAATATGATTGATTAACTAAATTTAATATTTATATTTAGTCCATGTTTAAAACAAACACATACTAAACAAAACAAATTAATTAAAAATATTAAAATACACAATTAAAATAATCATAGTTATTAAGTATACAAATACAACTTTTTGTAAGCCCATCTCATTTTGGGCCTTATTATGGACTTGTTTTCAAAAGTATTGGTTTCAAATATTCAAAGACTTGGAAGTATTTAGTCCCACATTGCTTATGGATAAAACTTTCACTCTCTTTAAATATGGTTTCATTCTACTAACTAATAAGCTTTGTTAGTGAAAAGGCTCTCTTACGTGCGCACGCAGGGGGGGTGCAAATGTTGGATTTGGGTTGCCTTGGATGCCAGAAACTCATGTGCGGGCGCATGGTGCGCACACGAATGCCGCCTCAATTTAAGGCTCCTCGTGCCCCCAAGGTTTTTGTTTATTAATTTGTCTTTTTTCGCTTCCATATATATATATATATAAAAAATTACCACGGGCCCGGTTCACTCGGCCGGGTCCCGGTCCAACCGACCGGGTCGGTGACGTGGCGTCGGGTCTCGACACCCTCGGTTCTGGGGTCCAACCCGGCCCGGCCCACCCCCCGGGTCCCGGTTTTTTCGGTTGACCCGGCCGGGCCGGGCCGGGTCTGACAACATGGATAAGGAGACAAAATAGCGAACACTTGTATGATAAGTGCATTATTATATATATATTCTCCTTATCATATTTATATGCACTAATCTCGTTTCCATGTATCAATTCTCTATTTTTCTACTTCTGGGGGTATTCCTTTGTGATTGGACAGGTAACAGGCAACCAAGGCAAAAAGAACAAAAAACGGGACGTACCGAAGGAAAAAGGGCAAAAGACCACACTTGTAAAGAAGTGCACGGCCGTGCTCAAAGACTGTGCAACTCTCTGGATAAAGACGTGTCAGCCGCGATGCAGTTATGAAGAGCACGGGCATGCTCCAGATTAAACACGACCGTGCTCAAGCCAACACAGGCATGCTTTATATGAACACGGCCGTGCTTCGCAGATTAAGATTCTATAAATAGCCGCCGCGTAAACCCTAGAAAGCAACTTTTGGCGGAGCAGTCTCGAGCGATTCTTACTGCAGCGGCTAGAGTTCCAAGGAAGAGCTGAAGGCAAAAATGAGACAGTCCAAGGAAGATTTTTATATCTATCTTTATGGTCTCCTCTTATATCTTAGTTATGGTATTCTATAGCATGAGAGGCTAAACCTTCTATGGTGCATCAGACACATAAACCTTAGGATGAACTTGTTGCTTGATTTTCTAATATGATTTGGTTTTGCTTTATTAATGATTCTTGATTAGCATCCTGATTGTCTCTGTTTACAACTATGCGTGGTTTCACTTGCATAAACCTGATCATCTATTTTCTCAGGGGATAACATTAGCATAATATTGTTTTGCTTTGGATGGTCATGTAGTTAGTATTATTACATTAGCCAAGAGTTGTTACCTTTTCTGATATCGTTGTGTGGTTTTTCAGGTATAGGCCTCGAGTTATCTACCCTAGTGGGATAAAGCATCCAGCACCCTCGGTGTTTATGCTGATGATTTAGGGAAGTTAGAACATTGCATTAGCCAAGGGATTCATCTATAGATAGGTCGTAGCCAGACATAGATGTCACGGTCTATATGAGCATCACGAGAGATCAGGTACTGTACTGAGAAGTGTAATTGCTACATTGTCAAGGAATTGTTAGTAATTAGCTAGTAAAAGGAAATCAATCACTAGCAAGGGAATTCAAGGAGGATTGTGATCTGAGGTGCCATATTTCTCCTCTGATTTACCCTAATCCCAAATTGTTCACATTAGTCTTTTAATTAAGACATCCAACCACACCAATTATCACATATTGTTAGGTTAGGCTAGGTAATAAAGGATAAATAGTATTAGTAACCAGTCCCTGTTGATTCGACTACCCTACCTTTGATTACTTTACTACTTAATTGATCCTGTATACTTGTGGGAGATTGTCGCGCATATCTGTGTGTGTATCAGTGTGCATAGGACAGCAGAGTTGAAGAAACAAAACAATGAACACCCAGCGTGCACATGAGATTATGGATTGGAAGAAGAGGGACTAGAGGAGACCGCGAGTGGAGATCAAAGGAAAGCCTGTGGGGGTTACAAGTGTAGCAAGGAGTATCAGAGAAGGCCCGTGGGGTAGGGGGATGCAGTAGGAAGGTTGCGGGTATATTGAAGAAGGCCCGGCGATCACAAAAAAGAAGAGGAGGAGGTCGGCGACTAGGTAGAGAGAGATATAGAGGTCGACAGCTGGCTGGACAAGAAGGCATTGAGTGGCAATGAGGAATACCAAGGGTCACAACTCTAGCTCTGATACCATGTTCGGAAAAGAGGAAGAAATGAGAAAAAAAAGAATAATTATCTCTATTAGTCATCATAGAACATAATGTATATCATAATATATAGAGATGGTGATAGGAACACCCGAAGTAAGAATAAGGGTACAACCACCATATATATATATATATATATATATATATATATATATATATATATATATATATATATATAACTCTAATCGAATCAACCAATACAATTTGTAAATTAGTATGACCTAGTTCGTCCACAATATAAATCTTACCAAATACTACCAAAGTTTTGATAAGTGACAAGTAAAATTATTTGCACAAAAACGTCGATACCATACTTACCTTTTTAGCCATTTCTAATACATTTCTCTTAGACATTATATGGAATGTCAAGCACTATATCCATCTGTTGGTTTCAGCGAGTGGAGTATCTATAAATCTAAACCCGTTGATTCAAAAACATTACGACAAAAAATATTAAAGACGATTAATGAATATGGGCATCTTTCATTTAGTAAGTGTTAGAAGTCATTATTCACCCCAAAACCTTCCTTTTCTGTGTTCAAAAACACGATATAAACCCCCTGAGGTTCACCATTCATCCTCACATCGGTTCCCATTTCCTTTCACAATTTGTGCACTCTCCTTTCACCTCTCTATTCTTTTTCTGTCTTGAAATATGTCTACTCGGGGCGATAATTCAAGATTCCTTCTAGGAAAAACTGAGGCGATGGGTCTTATGGTAAATCAGTTATCAGCAAATTTCTCCGAAGTTATAGAAGGTACAACCATGGAAACTCCGATCTACATAAATGTTCCATGCAATACCTTTTGTAACAGCTCTCCGGCAGACTCAACCATCGTCTTTGTAAGAAGAAATGAGTCGATTGTCTCCTTAGACATTTCCCCCAAAATAATAACAATCTCCGATTCATGCCCACTCCAACCCTCACTCCAAGCTTGTTTTTGAACCCATCGCCTGCTCCTAGTCCCATTCATCTTAGTCCTCCTAGCTTTAATCCAATCAATCCTTGCTTACAGAGAAACCCATTTTTAACTCCAATGGATCCCTATAGGTGGCCACCATCCTCATTTGATCGTCGTACTTCTTCCATTGTACCTTTTCAACAAACAGCTCTGCATTCACTTGCCAACAATGCAAACAACATGATATTGCGCCCCCATATTGGTCTTAATCAGTGTGCTCATAACCAAACTTTCAATGACCTTGAGATTGTTCCTGAAGAACCTCAACATTACTATACATGTAACATGTGTGGCATGGAATTCCCAACACCTCAGGCTTATGGTGGTCATATGAGTTCTCACAGCAAGCAAGTTAAGGCCCGCTATGCTACTGGGGAGTCTTCAACAACTTCAAAGAAGGCCAAGAATTTCCTATAAGGAAAAGAAAGAAGACTCTGTGGACAATAATGTGGTGTTGGGAAAGAGAGTCATGATGTGGCCTTGATTTATCATTTTTTATTTATGTAGTGTATTATGGAGTTACTTATATTATTTTCAAGAAAACATGTTTGTTGTTGTCACTTAGTTTTCCCTTTGATTTTTAAAATGAAACCTATGTTATTGTGTGTGTCTATGTTTAGTGGAGAAATAAAAATGCCTTTATGGTGCAATAAAAACTTCTTTTAGTGATAAAACATTGTCTTTTTTTATTATATTACCTAGTGTAATTTTCTACAATGTTTTATTTGAGCCTCTTTGAGGTATCTAGGCTTCTATTCATCAGAATTCTATCATACCCAAATTCCCTATATTCAACCATGATTGCCTATATACCCATCAAATATCTTGGTTTTTCTACCAGACAATATATCTGAACCATTTGAATCCATGGCTAAGTTCATACAACCATTTTACCTTTGGGTACTTTACTACTTGATTGATCATGTATACTTGTGGGAGATTGTCGCGTATATCTGTGCGTGTATCAGTGTGCACAAGACAACAAAGTTGAAGAAACGAAACAATGAACACCCTGCGTGCACACGGGATTGCGGATTGGAAGAAGGAGGACTAGAGGAGGCCGCGAGTGGAGATCAAAGGAGGCCTGTGGGGGTTACAAGTATAGCAAGGAGTATCAGAGAAGGCCCGCGGGGTTGGGGGATGCAGCAGAGAGGTTGCGGGTATATTGATGAAGGCCAGGCTATCACAAAAATGGAGAGGAGGAGGTCGGCGACTAGGTAGAGAGAGATATAGAGGTCGACAACTGGCTGGACAAGAAGGCATTGAGTGGCAATGAGGAGTACCAAGGGTCACAACTCTAGCTTTGATACCATGTTCGGAAAAGAGGAAGAAATGAGAAAAAGAAGAATAATAATCTCTATTAGTCATCATAGAACATAATGTATATCATAATATATAGAGATGGTGATAGGAACACCCGAAGTAAGAATAAGGGTACAACCACCATATATATATATATATATATATATATTGTTGGTGCGAAAATTGGATCAAACCCCAATTTCGACCGACACTTTGAATTTATATTGAAATGGAAAGGAGGAAATCAAAAGATCAAGGAGAAAAAACTCAGAAAGTAAAGGAGACTCAGCAAATAACGTGGAAAACCCCAAAAATGGGGAAAAAACCACGGTCATCTCCATAGGAGACGAAATTCACTAGATCTTCCTCCATGATTACAAGATGAAGCTCCATTGATGAGCTTGGGAGAGATAAGATTCAAGAAGAGAAGAAGGAGAAAATGGGATGAAGCTCCAATCGCCAGAGTGGCAGGGCTTCGCCGTATCAGGAATCCGATCCCTCTCTACTGGGGAGCAGGGGTATTTATAGGACCTGGAGACTGGGGTGATGCTTGGAGAAGAAGCCACTGAATTCTAGCACGTGGGTGCCATGTCAACTTAGCAAATCCAAATTTCAAAGATGGTTCTAGAAGTTTCTAGACCCTAGGCGTTCTCCAACTGTCTAACTGTTTCTTGTAATTCATTGAGCTTCTAGAAGATCTCAAGATATGCTGCGTTGTGAACTGCTGGAAGAGGATTTGAAAGTGGCTCGCCTTCATGTAAGTTTCCGAGCTCCTCCATGAGGACCTCGGAAATTATAATGAATTCCGAGGTGGAGGAGCTCGGCCACAGAGAGAAAGTAAGCCTCGCACTGTAAAGACTGTCATGTGAGTTGCACATGCTTAAATATCTGTGTGCCACGTGTCTTTGTTCATAACCACCCTATCATCAGTCCCCCCTTAAGTATGCTTGCGCTGAGCTCGGAAGATGAGCGAATGCCTTTGCGAATCTTTCGGCGAAGTTAGCTAAGCATACTGAATTTGCTGGAGGATCTATTCTTTTCTGTTGATGTTTTCCGAGGTGCTCTAGGCGAAAGGGTAGCAAGCGTTACTTTCGATGAACAGTGACTGCATTTATTGCTAGCCGGCCGCACGGTTTTCTATAACCTTTTCTCTAGTGACGGTATGGCGCGCGACAATGTGCAATGATGGGCTCGTTCTTCTTGGTATACGTGGCATCCATCTACGGTGGCTCCGTAAGTAGCGATCCCTGTCCGTTAGATGAAGTGGACAGGTGTCCTTTGGATATCATTTCGCTTTCAAATGAGTCTTTCTGAACCGTCGGATATTTCACGCGCTCTTTAAACTTTATCATATATTGCGTTGAACTTTGCGACGCAACTGTTTATCTTCTTCTTCTCCTTCTTCAAACCCTGACGGCGGAAACTGCAACTCACTTTCTCCTGCAATTCCCTTGTCCTTTGTTCTGAAACTCCCCAAGGTATGGCCTCTTCTTCTCATTCTGTTCCTTTGACTAGCAACGTAGGCGCGAAACGTAGTAAAAGGCAGTTTCCTTGTTCCAATTCATACCCTAGCATTCTTCATCAGGATGAAGTTGATGCTGTAACCAAATACTATAAAATTAGATATAAGAACTTCCAACCCGTAGTTAGGTTGCCTGATCCTTCTGATAGAGCGGGTTCTGGTAGGGATGGAGAACTTGTTATTTATGTAGATGCATTACTAGGAGGACTTCGACTCCCCTTTCCTCCTCTTTTCCTCGAAATCTTTCAATCTTTCAATATCTGTCCATCTCAATTAACCCCAAATTCTTGGAGATGTCTTTGTGGGTTTGTGACTGTGTGCCTTGATCGCCGAGTTACTCCCACATTATCTCTCGCTTTGAGGCATTATTTTGCCTCAATAGGGAGTCCAATCTGATTGGTACTTCTTTGCGCGAGGCCCCTGTGACGCTTTCTTAGGTCTGCTCCGACCTCCATTGCGATGGAAGGAGAGGTTTTCTTTGTTTCTTTAGAAGGGGTTTGAAGTTCGGGACCGGGTTGGGGAGCACCTCGGACCCAAGTGTTAAGTAGAGAGAAGCTCTCCAAAAAAGAGACACGTCATCTGAAAAGGTTGCGTGAGTGCTCCCAGATCCCTCCTGACCTCTTTCTGACCAACAAAATCTTACGGAGGAGTGGACTTTTTGTAGTGAAGGGTAGGAACTGTCATACTTTCGTTATTCTTTTCCGAATTGCTTCTTTCTGTCGTTAACCAAATCTCTTTTCTTTCTAGGTGAAGGTATGGAAGCTTCTAAGTGCGCCAAATCATTGTTGGATAAAGCCCGAGCTCGTGCCGAGAAGCTTAATACAGCGCGTCTGGAGAAGCAGAAAAAGGCTGAGCTCCGGAAGAAAGTGGCTGCAGAGGAGCCCGGAACTGGGAGTACCAATGAACCTACAGCTGTTGAAGAATCATCTAGACCACAAGGGAATGACGAACTCCATCCTTCACAAGAAGTTGAGGTTGAACCGCCTACACATTCTGAAACTGTTTCAAGAAAGAGAGCTCGGGATTCTGAAGAGGTTGTTGAAGATGAACCAGCTCGGAAGATGGCTAGCAGGAAGAAACAGGTGGTCTCCAAAGGAAAGAAGAGACAGCCTGAGCCATCTCATCCTCCTAACAGTGAGAGGGCGTTGGCCATTTCTCCCTTATCCGCGCGTGTTCCTACTGAAAATGACACTTCCGCGAGCGACGTCAATACGGAATTTCATCGCGGTAGTGAGGGAGGAGATTCACATGGACAGAGGAATTCGGGCGATCCTTTCCCTTCTGTTCCCACTGAAGAAGATATTTTTGGGCACATTCCAGATCTTCCAGAGATCCTCAGAGATTTTGCGGAGGATGAGGTTGAAATCATTGGGACCTCTGAAAGGGTGAATACTGACCCTACTATCAGTTTTGATCCAGTCCGGATTCGAGTTACTCGACCAACTCGCCCTTCCTCAAGTTTCCGAGCTTGTGGCCCGAGTTTTTCTGAGGGTTCTAAGGGATCATCTCACGTGGACCCAAGGGAAGGGATCCTAGTGGACGATCCTAAAATTGCTGCTTCTGTAATTAAGTCGGCATTGCCAGAAGAAATCGAATCTAGACTTGGACGTTTATCACGGCTTGATCTTGCCGAGCTCCTTCGCCTCCAAGGGCTTTCAGTAAGTGTTTCTTTATCTTGAACCCCTTCCTGAATCAGGCCAATTTCGAACTCATTATATCTTTATTTGCAGAACTTGTTTCTTAGCCATCGCGCCGCAAGTATTTTGGAAGAAGAAGAGGAGAGCCGGATGTCCTTGTTAACTGAATATATCCGGAGGAACAGAGACTTGGAAGAGGAGGTCGGTCGTTTGAACACGGCATTGAAGAAGGCTTCCGAAGAGAAGAACCTGGCTCTGGTTGGGAAGAGTAAGTTAGATGCAATATTGAAACAATCTAATGAGAAAGCCCAGAGACATATGGAGAAAGAGCTTAAGGCCAAGGAGAAGATTTCATCCTTGGAGAAAGAGATTGCTGCTTTGAATGCAAACAATTCCGAGCTCCTCAAGAATTCGAAATCTGCTGAGTCGGAGCGTTCCTTTGCAGAGAAAAAACTTTCAGAGGCCAAGGAGGAAGTTAAAGCTGTTTCTTTGGAAATCACTTCCTTGCGAGGCGTCGCAGAGTTTTTGGAGAAGGAGAATGGCGAGCTTCTCAAGCAATTAAAAGATAGTAACTCCTCCTTGGTCGCTATTACTTCGGAAAGGGACGCTTTAAGGAATGATCACGAGAGTATTTCCAAGGAGATTGAAGCTTGTCGGAAGTCTTTGTCTGAGAGCAAACAAAAAGTGGAGGAGCTTGAAATGGTTTGCTCTGAAGCTCGTCAAGTGACTGAATCTGCTCTTGAGGAGGCGCGCGACGAAGGGAGGGAGGAAAGTTTTCCTGTTTTGAAAGAGTTTGTTCTGAAATTTCCGAATGCTGATTTTGCTAATCTTACATATATTGAGGCACTTGAAGCTCTTGCTGGTGGGGCGCGGGATGTCAACGAGGAGGAGGAGCTCGGAAACAATGATGGTGCCACTACAACTTTTCCGAAAGGGAGCGAGTAACTCAATCTTTGACGTGTGTTGTCCGCTTTATACTTGCCCCTTGTTGAAAGCGTGTAACTTTGTTTGTCCTTTCCTGTTACAAATGTTAGTATTATTTTGATAAAGGAAATTCACTTTTACCTATGGAGCGAAAACATTTTGAATTCTTTGTCATGCTTGTATTCAGCGCTTGTTCTTCCGTCCCTTAGTTGCCAACGATCAAGTTTTTTGTTGCGTATTCTCTCTCAAGGTGATTCGAGCCTAGACCCGCTACCACCTCGTTTGGAGAAATGTGTTTGTCATTTGATTTTCTTAGCGTGCGTCCTCATTTAAGATGATTCGAGCCTAGACCCGCTATCATCTTATTTGGAGAATCGCACAAGAATTCTTTGACTTTGGTTTCCGAGGTCCTCATGGAGAAGTTCGGATTTGTTGGACTAATTGCCGAGGGGATCTTTGATCAATCGGCTCGTTAACGGAACCGTTCCCAATCGGCTAGTTGCTATTGTGTCACGGCTCGAGCCTAGACCCGGCCATTGTAGCAACCAAGTACTTTGTGGGGATTTTCTAGGTTGTTTGCTATTTTCATCACAGCTCGAGCCTTGACCCGCTGCTGTGTGAGTTAGCAAGAAGTTCTTTGTGTCATGCTTAGTCACATGGTGGAACAGGAAGCTTTATTGATAATACCGCCTAAGATGTTCGGAATTGTAAGGGCGTTTGAGTCTTTTTCCATCCATCTTGGAGAGCCAATAGGTGCCAGGCCTTACAACCTTGGTTACAACATAAGGGCCTTCCCAATTAGGATTAAGCTTCCCTGTTCTACTTTTGTTGCCTTCAAAAATGTTCTCCCTCAAGACCAAGTCTCCTACTTGGAATGTTACCCCATTCGCCTTGGCGTCAGAGTGCGACGTTTGACCTTCAAGCAGACGCGGCTTTCGGAGGGCGCTTCTTCCCTTCTTTCCTCCAAAGAATCGAAGTTCACCGAAGCACTTCTTCGTTGCTTGTCGGATCAAAGGCCTGGATTCGTGGAGTTGGGACCTCAATCTCGGCAGGGAGTACTGCATCTACTCCAAATGCAAGAGCAAATGGGGTTTCTCCAAAGAGGGAGTCAGGCAAGTAGTTCTCAGAGGGCCCAGAGTGCCTGGCACCTCATCTACCCAATTAGATTGATTCCGAGCACTCTAGTCTTGAGGGTGTGAAGCAAGGTCCTATTCGTTACTTCCACTGCCCATTTGCTTGAGGGTGAGTAATCAAGTAAGCTCGCGCTCAATTCCGAGAGCTCCTCGCAGTAAATTTCCAACGCAAAGATTCGCAAAGCTCTCCCATTGTCTATGATGAATGATACTCGGAAGCCCAAATCGACAAATCATCGACTTCCACGAAATTTCCGACACACCTTTTCGGTGATGGAGGAGAGAGGTTACGCTTCTACCCATTTGGTGAAATAATCAATGGCAACAATCAAGAACTTCATCTGCCGAGCTGCTTTCGGAAAAGGGCCAAGGAGATCTACTCCCCAAAGCGCGAATGGCCTGGTACTCACTATGGGGGTGAGTTGAGAATTTGGGCGTCGGATATTTGAATAGCGCTGACACGCATCGCATTTCTGGACAAATGCCTTTGCATCCTTCAGCAAAGTGGGCCAGTAATAACCCTGTCTTAGAATTTTATGACAAAGTGCTTTTCCCCCTGTGTGATCTCCTGCAATACCTTCATGGATCTCTTGAAGGATGTAATTAGCTTCACTCGGACGCAAACATCTCAACAACGGGAGAGTAAATGATCTTTTATAAAGGCGTCCATCCAGAATAGTGAAGCGGTTGCCCTAACCTTGATCTGGCGTGCTAGCTTCGGATCTGAAGGTAGAGACCCATCTTGGAGGTAATTTAAGATTGGATCAATCCAGCATGGTTCATTCGTCACCTCAAATAATTCATCTTCAGGTCGGCAATCAATCGTCCTCGCCGGCAAGTACTGAACATTGGCGTGGGACGTTACTTCAATTTTGGAGGAAGCAAGTTTTGAGAGGAGGTCGGCCTCTTGATTTTCTGCCCTCGGAATTTTTGCAATGGATAGTTTCTGGAAGCTAGCAGCTAGTTTTTGCACCAAGGTTTTGTATCTCACCATGTTTTCTTCTTTCGCCCCGAACTCCTCGCTCATGTGACCAACAATTAATTGGGAGTCCGTGTTTGCCAACAAGTGCTGGACTCCAAGGCCTCTTGCTAACTGTAAGCCTGCAATCATGGCCTCATACTCAGCTTCGTTGTTGGTCGCCTTGAACCCAAACTTTAAGATTGCCGAGGTGTTCCATCACGAAGGGGATTGCAAAGACAACGCCGGCTCCGGAATTTTCGACATTCGCCGAGCCGTCGGTATGTAACACCCATTGTGCCATAGAAGAGGAACTCGGTTCAGAGGGATCCATAAGAATAGCTTCTCCAGAATCAGTGATTGTGAGCTCGACGATGAAGTCAGCCATGACCTGACCTTTGATGGCTGTGCGAGGCTCGTAAGTGATGTCATACTCACCAAGTTCAATAACCCACTTCGTCAATCGTCCGGAGGCATCTGGGCGATGGAGGATTTGCTTTAAAGGCTGGTCTGTCAGCACCTTAACTTTATGTGACTGGAAGTAAGGACGAAGTTTCCGAGCTGCTGTGACTAGTGCATAGGCCAACTTCTCGAGAGGATGATATTTGGATTCCGCATCATTGAGAACCTTGCTAGTATAATAGACCGGTTTCTGGATTCTGTCTTCTTCTTTAGTGAGAACCGAGCTCACCACCATATCAGAAACTGCCAAGTAAATACTGAGTTCCTCCCCTGGCTTTGGTTTGGAAAGTAAGGTAGGTGACTGTAAGTATTCCTTCAACTGTGTGAGGGCTTTTTCACACTCTTCGGTCCATTCTACCTTTGGTGCTTTCCGAAGTGCTCGGAAAAATGGAAGATTCTTCTCCCCGGACCTCGAAATGAATCTTCCAATTGCTGCTAGCTTCCCATTCAGACTTTGTATTTCCTTAATGGTCCTGGGGGACCTCATCTCCAAAATAGCTCGGATTTGTTCTGGGTTGGCCTCAATTCCTCTCTCTGTGAGCATAAAACCCAAGAACTTTCCTGAGCGGACACCAAATGCACATTTGGTTGGGTTGAGACTCATTCCATGAGCTCTCAGTGTTTCAAATGTTTCTTGGAGGTCGGCAGGATGATGTTCAGCAGAGGTGCTCTTCACAAGGATGTCATCGACGTATGCCTCGACATTTCTCCCCATTTGTTTCTTAAAGACCTTATTCACTAGTCTTTGAAAGGTTGCTCCGCATTTTTCAAGCCAAAGCGGCATCACCTTGTAGCAAAGAAGTCCCTCGAAGTAATGAAGGTCAGTCTTTTCTTCATCTTTTCTAGCCATTTTAACTTGGTTATAACCGTAATATGGGTCCAAGAAAAACTGAGCATCTCATATCGATGTGGAATCTACCGCATTGTCTATCATAGGCAGGGTAGCAATCCTTGGGGCAAGCTTTATTGAGATCGATTGAAATCAACACACATACGCCATTTTCCGCTGGCTTTCTTTACAAGGACAACATTGGAGAGCCATTCGGTATTGGACCTCCAATGAACTCCGCTTCTTAAGCAACTTGCCGACCTCCTCTTCAGCCTTCCACCGTGCCAAAGATAATTTCTTCTCTTACGCATCACCGCTTTGTGGATCAAAGATTTAAGTGGTGTTCCATCACCTCCCTTGGTACTCCCGCATGTCCTACCGGCCCATGCAAAACATCCGAAGTTGGCCTTGATCAATTCGAGGAGTTGTTTTCGGCCGACAAGACCGAGCCCAACTCAAGCCGCATTAGCCGCCTCGGTAAGGCCTCGTCGAGTGGTAAGGCTGCGAGTTGCTCGACTGGGGTAGGCCTGCGGGCTTCTCTCTTCTCATCTTCCTGCTGGAAATCTTCTATAGCTAGAGACTCAGAAGTCTTACTTGTATCGCCGAGTTGTCTCTTCAGTGTGGCAAGGTAACACTGCCTGGAAGAGGGTTGATCCCCTTTCACTTCTCCACAGCCGTGATCAGTCTGAAATTTTAGCTTCAAATGGTATGTCGAGGGCACAGCTCCGAGTTTGTTGAGAGAAGGTCTTCCCATAATTGCGTTGTAACTTGAGGGATGACGTACCACGAGAAAGTTGATTGGGGCCGTAACAGTTCGTGGAGGAGTACCAAGAGTAACAGGAAGAGTTATGATACCTTCTGGGTAAATAGGATCTCCAGTAAATCCAGCTAAAGGAGTCTTGCATGGTTTAAGATTCTCACTCCGATTTTCATTCTCACAAACACATCCCAAAAATTATGTCACCGAGCTCCCGGTGTCAACTAGCACCCCGCGTGCATCCCGTAGAGATCCCAATATCAAGGACCACGACGAGGGCGTCATCTTGTGGTTGACAAATTCCCTTCAAATCTTCTTCCGAAAATTCAATTGAGAGAGTAGTTCGGCTCTTCTTCTGTGGCGCAAGCTCCTGCATCGTACCCACCATGCGGGCATAACTCCTTCTGGAGGATGAAGTTTCTCCTCCACATCCTCGCCCGCCGGCCATTTGATGAGATCTATCTTCTTCCGAGGAGGTTCTGACTGGGTGTGCTGTTCCTCCTTCTTACTGGTTTCTTGTTTGAGGAATTCACTCAGCTTCCCTTCTCTAACGAGATCCTCTATTGCATCTTTGAGGTGGATGCAATTTTCTGTGGTATGACCTCGGACTTTGTGGTAAATGCAGAACTTGCCGCTTCTTTTTGCCGAGGAGGTCTCCTTGACGGGCTCCGCCGGCTTGAGTATCTTCTTATCTTGGATCTGCATCATGATATGTTCTCTTGAGGTATTCAAGGGGGTATAATTGTCATACCTGGGACGAATACGGGGTTTGTTTTGGTCCCGAGCGCCTCTATCATCAGCACGAGGAGGTCGGTACCGGGTTTGCTCCATATCTCTCCGCCTGCTCACTTCTTCGACTCTCCTCTCTCAAGGAATTCCTCCGCCAAGGGCTTGTTCTTTCCTTCCCGCCTTGAACTCGCCGAGGCTATGTACTTCGAAGCTCGCCATCACTTCTGGACAGATCCTCTGAACATCTCGAAGTCATGAATCAAGGAATGGGCATTCCCGCTGACCCATCTAGCATCGCTCCAACTACCATGATAGAATCCAAGTCGACATCCCATGAGTTTCTTCATTGAATCTATCAAGGTAGTTCCCGAGAGATTCTCCTCCTTCGCTTTGCACCTCAAAGAACATAACTGGTTCCTCTTACGCCACCAGAATTGGCAAAACGGCGTAAGAAAACGATCAATGAGCTGATCAAGTAGGCAATGCCGCCTTCGTAGGCTTCAAACCCGGTCCATATGCGGTTCGGATAAAGTCTTCGAGAAACCGCGACATAAGACCACCTCGAAGTGCCATTCACCGTCATCTCGCAGCGCACCTCTCCACATGCTCATTTGGATCCGAGGTGCCATCATAATATCCGATGTTTGGGGGATGTATTTCTGGGAAGGGGCTTCCCAAATGGCTCGATAAAGGGAGAGCGGAAACGCGGTACGCTCCTTAAGACGCCAGCTCTCTCGGAAAGATATCCCCACGCCCTCTTCATACTCCCCGGGGTGCATAGGAATGATGCCTCACCCATGTCGCCGGGAGATATGTCACGAAGGCTTAACGACTTCTGGAACGGGGACGAGGAGGCGTGTAGCGCCTCGGGGGAGAGTACCTCGGAGAATAAGGTCGCACTCCATATTGAACAGGCGACCGAGGTCTCTGTGAGTGATGACGAGGTGGTGATCTCGAAGGAGGTCGGCTTCTCCTCTCATGCCCTCCAGAGGAGTGATGCCGCCGATCTACTCTTCTTCGACGGGGGGGATCAGAACTCTCTGAAGATGATGCAGGGCTCCTCTGTTCCCTGGAAGAGCGCCTTTGACGGGCTGGGCTACGCTGATATGGTGGTGGGGGTGGTACAGTAGCCTGTGAGACATGGCGTTCAACAGCCATGATCGTGGTAGTGAGCGCTGCCAACTGTCTCTCCACAGCAGTGAATCGCTCTTCTGGAATGGCCACCAAATTTGATTGAGCTAGTGGATTCTCACCAACTGTGGGAGCTCCATTAGGAGCTGCTGGGGTGTTAACTTCTCCCACCATGGATGTCTCTGGAACTGGAATCCTCTGTTCTGGAGTCTGGTTCTGCCTTGATCTCCTGGTTGCAGGCATGGCTTCTTGCTCCTCCGTCCCCACAGACGGCGCCAAAAATGTTGGTGCGAAAATTGGATCAAACCCCAATTTCGACCGACACTTTGAATTTATATTGAAATGGAAAGGAGGAAATCAAAAGATCAAGGAGAAAAACTCAGAAAGTAAAGGAGACTCAGCAAATAACGTGGAAAACCCCAAAAATGGGAAAAAAAACCACGGTCATCTCCATAGGAGACGAAATTCACTAGATCTTCCTCCATGATTACAAGATGAAGCTCCATTGATGAGCTTGGGAGAGATAAGATTCAAGAAGAGAAGAAGGAGAAAATGGGATGAAGCTCCAATCGCCAGAGTGGCGAGTGGCTTCGCCAGTATCGTGAATCGATCCCTCTTTATCGGGAGCAGGGGTATTTATAGGATCTGGAGATTGGGGTGATGCTTGGAGAAGAAGCCACTGAATTCTAGCACGTGGGTGCCATGTCAACTTAGCAAATCCAGCTCAGCATGGTTCTAGAAGTTTCTAGACCCTAGGCGTTCTCCAACCGCCTAATCAAGCTTTTCTTGTAATTCATTGAGCTTCTAGAAGATCTCAAGATATGCTGCGTTGTGAACTGCTGGAAGAGGATTTGAAAGTGGCTCGCCTTCATGTAAGTTTCCGAGCTACTCCATGAGGACCTCGGAAATTATAATGAATTCCGAGGTGGAGGAGCTCGGCCACAGAGAGAAAGTAAGCCTCGCACTGTAAAGACTGTCATGTGAGTTGCACATGCTTAAATATCTGTGTGCAACGTGTCTTTATTCATAACCACCCTATCATATATATATATATATATATATATATATATATATATATATATATATATATATATAACTCTAATCGAATCAACCAATACAATTTGTAAATTAGTATGACCTAGTTCGTCCACAATATAAATCTTACCAAATACTACCAAAGTTTTGATAAGTGACAAGTAAAATTATTTGCACAAAAACGTCGATACCATACTTACCTTTTTAGCCATTTCTAATACATTTCTCTTAGACATTATATGGAATGTCAAGCACTATATCCATCTGTTGGTTTCAGCGAGTGGAGTATCTATAAATCTAAACCCGTTGATTCAAAAACATTACGACAAAAAATATTAAAGACGATTAATGAATATAGGCATCTTTCATTTAGTAAGTGTTAGAAGTCATTATTCACCCCAAAACCTTCCTTTTCTGTGTTCGAAAACACGATATAAACCCCCTGAGGTTCACCATTCATCCTCACATCGGTTCCCATTTCCTTTCACAATTTGTGCACTCTCCTTTCACCTCTTTATTCTTTTTCTGTCTTGAAATATGTCTACTCGGGACGATAATTCAAGATTCCTTCTAGGAAAAACTGAGGCGATGGGTCTTATGGTAAATCAGTTATCAGCAAATTTCTCCGAAGTTATAGAAGGTACAACCATGGAAACTCCGATCTACATAAATGTTCCATGCAATACCTTTTGTAACAGCTCTCCGGCAGACTCAACCATCGTCTTTGTAAGAAGAAATGAGTCGATTGTCTCCTTTAGACATTTCCCCCAAAATAATAACAATCTCCGATTCATGCCCACTCCAACCCTCACTCCAAGCTTGTTTTTGAACCCATCGCCTGCTCCTAGTCCCATTCATCTTAGTCCTCCTAGCTTTAATCCAATCAATCCTTGCTTACAGAGAAACCCATTTTTAACTCCAATGGATCCCTATAGGTGGCCACCATCCTCATTTGATCGTCGTACTTCTTCCATTGTACCTTTTCAACAAACAGCTCTGCATTCACTTGCCAACAATGCAAACAACATGACATTGCGCCCCCATATTGGTCTTAATCAGTGTGCTCATAACCAAACTTTCAATGACCTTGAGATGGTTCCTGTAGAACCTCAACATTACTATACATGTAACATGTGTGGTATGGAATTCCCAACACCTCAGGCTTATGGTGGTCATATGAGTTCTCACAGCAAGCAAGTTAAGGCCCGCTATGCTACTGGGGAGTCTTCAACAACTTCAAAGAAGGCCAAGAATTTCCTATAAGGAAAAGAAAGAAGACTCTGTGGACAATAATGTGGTGTTGGGAAAGAGAGTCATGATGTGGCCTTGATTTATCATTTTTTATTTATGTAGTGTATTATGGAGTTACTTATATTATTTTCAAGAAAACATGTTTGTTGTTGTCATCTTAGTTTTCCCTTTGATTTTTAAAATGAAACCTATGTTATTGTGTGTGTCTATGTTTAGTGGAGAAATAAAAATGCCTTTATGGTGCAATAAAAACTTCTTTTAGTGATAAAACATTGTCTATTTTTATTATATTACCTAGTGTAATTTTCTACAATGTTTTATTTGAGCCTCTTTGAGGTATCTAGGCTTCTATTCATCAGAATTCTATCATACCCAAATTCCCTATATTCAACCATGATTGCCTATTTACCCATCAAATATCTTGGTTTTTTCTACCAGACAATATATCTGAACCATTTGAATCCATGGCTAAGTTCATACAACCATTTTACCTTTGGGTACTTTACTACTTGATTGATCATGTATACTTGTGGGAGATTGTCGCGTGTATCAGTGTGCACAAGACAACAGAGTTGAAGAAACGAAACAATGAACACCCTGCGTGCACACGGGATTGCGGATTGGAAGAAGGAGGACTAGAGGAGGCCGCGAGTGGAGATCAAAGGAGGCCTGTGGGGGTTACAAGTATAGCAAGGAGTATCAGAGAAGGCCCGCGGGGTTGGGGGATGCAGCAGGGAGGTTGCGGGTATATTGATGAAGGCCAGGCTATCACAAAAATGGAGAGGAGGAGGTCGGCGACTAGGTAGAGAGAGATATAGAGGTCGACAGCTGGCTGGACAAGAAGGCATTGAGTGGCAATGAGGAATACCAAGGGTCACAACTCTAGCTTTGATACCATGTTCGGAAAAGAGGAAGAAATGAGAAAAAAAAGAATAATTATCTCTATTAGTCATCATAGAACATAATGTATATCATAATATATAGAGATGGTGATAGGAACACCCGAAGTAAGAATAAGGGTACAACCACCATATATATATATATATATATATATATATATATATATATATATATATATATATATATATATATAACTCTAATCGAATCAACCCATACAATTTGTAAATTAGTATGACCTAGTTCGTCCACAATATAAATCTTACCAAATACTACCAAAGTTTTGATAAGTGACAAGTAAAATTATTTGCACAAAAAAGTCGATACCATACTTACCTTTTTAGTCATTTGTAATACATTTCTCTTAGACATTATATGGAATGTCAAGCTCTATATCCATCTGTTGGTTTCAGCGAGTGGAGTAACTATAAATCTAAACCCGTTGATTCAAAAACATTACGACAAAAAATATTAAAGACGATTAATGAATATGGTCATCTTTCATTTAGTAAGTGTTAGAAGTCATTATTCACCCCAAACCTTCCTTTTCTGTGTTCAAAAACACGATATAAACCCCCTAAGGTTCACCATTCATCCTCACATCGGTTCCCATTTCCTTTCACAATTTGTGCACTCTCCTTTCACCTCTCCATTCTTTTTCTGTCTTGAAATATGTCTACTCGGGGCGATAATTCAAGATTCCTTCTAGGAAAAACTGAGGCGATGGGTCTTATGGTAAATCAGTTATGAGCAAATTTCCCCGAAGTTATAGAAGGTACAACCATGGAAACTCCGATCTACATAAATGTTCCATGCAATACCTTTTGTAACAGCTCTCCGGCAGACTCAACCATCGTCTTTGTAAGAAGAAATGAGTCGATTGTCTCCTTTAGACATTTCCCCCAAAATAATAACAATCTCCGATTCATGCCCACTCCAACCCTCACTCCAAGCTTGTTTTTGAACCCATCGCCTGCTCCTAGTCCCATTCATCTTAGTCCTCCTAGCTTTAATCCAATCAATCCTTGCTTACAGAGAAACCCATTTTTAACTCCAATGGATCCCTATAGGTGGCCACCATCCTCATTTGATCGTCGTACTTCTTCCATTGTACCTTTTCAACAAACAGCTCTGCATTCACTTGCCAACAATGCAAACAACATGACATTGCGCCCCCATATTGGTCTTAATCAGTGTGCTCATAACCAAACTTTCAATGACCTTGAGATGGTTCCTGTAGAACCTCAACATTACTATACATGTAACATGTGTGGCATGGAATTCCCAACACCTCAGGCTTATGGTGGTCATATTAGTTCTCACAGCAAGCAAGTTAAGGCCCGCTATGCAACTGGGGAGTCTTCAACAACTTCAAAGAAGGCCAAGAATTTCCTATAAGGAAAAGAAAGAAGACTCTGTGGACAATAATGTGGTGTTGGGAAAGAGAGTCATGATGTGGCCTTGATTTATCATTTTTTATTTATGTAGTGTATTATGGAGTTACTTATATTATTTTCAAGAAAACATGTTTGTTGTTGTCATCTTAGTTTTCCCTTTGATTTTTAAAATGAAACCTATGTTATTGTGTGTGTCTATGTTTAGTGGAGAAATAAAAATGCCTTTATGGTGCAATAAAAACTTCTTTTAGTGATAAAACATTCTTTTTTTATTATATTTCCTAGTGTAATTTTCTACAATGTTTTATTTGAGCCTCTTTGAGGTATCTAGGCTTCTATTCATCAGAATTCTATCATACCCAAATTCCCTATATTCAACCATGATTGCCTATATACCCATCAAATATCTTGGTTTTTTCTACCAGACAATATATCTGAACCATTTGAATCCATGGCTAAGTTCATACAACCATTTTACCTTAGGGTACTTTACTACTTGATCGATCATGTATACTTGTGGGAGATTGTCACGTGTATCAGTGTGCACAAGACAACAAAGTTGAAGAAACGAAACAATGAACACCCTGCGTGCACACGGGATTGCGGATTGGAAGAAGGAGGACTAGAGGAGGCCGCGAGAGGAGATCAAAGGAGGCCTGTGGGGGTTACAAGTATAGCAAGGAGTATCAGAGAAGGTCCGCGGGGTTGGGGGATGCAGCAGGGAGGTTGCGGGTATATTGATGAAGGCCAGGCTATCACAAAAATGGAGAGGAGGAGGTCGGCGACTAGGTAGAGAGAGATATAGAGGTCGACAGCTGGCTGGACAAGAAGGCATTGAGTGGCAATGAGGAGTACCAAGGGTCACAACTCTAGCTTTGATACCATGTTCGGAAAAGAGGAAGAAATGAGAAAAAGAAAAATAATAATCTCTATTAGTCATCATAGAACATAATGTATATCATAATTTATAGAGATAGTGATAGGAACACCCGAAGTAAGAATAAGGGTACAACCACTATATATATATATATATATATATATATATATATATATATATATATATATATATATAACTCTAATCGAATCAACCCATACAATTTGTAAATTAGTATGACCTAGTTCGTCCACAATATAAATCTTACCAAATACTACCAAAGTTTTGATAAGTGACAAGTAAAATTATTTGCACAAAAACGTCGATACCATACTTACCTTTTTAGCCATTTGTAATACATTTCTCTCAGATATTATATGGAATGTCAAGCACTATATCCATCTGTTGGTTTCGGCGAGTGGAGTATCTATAAATCTAAACCCGTTGATTCAAAAACATTACGACAAAAAAATATTAAAGACGATTAATGAATATGGTCATCTTTCATTTAGTAAGTGTCAGAAGTCATTATTCACCTCAAAACCTTCCTTTTCTGTGTTCGAAAACACGATATAAACCCCCTGAGGTTCACCATTCATCCTCACATCGGTTCCCATTTCCTTTCACAATTTGTGCACTCTCCTTTCACCTCTCTATTCTTTTTCTGTCTTGAAATATGTCTACTCGGGACGATAATTCAAGATTCCTTCTAGGAAAAACTGAGGCGATGGGTCTTATGGTAAATCGCTTATCAAAGAAATTTCTCCGAAGTTATAGAAGGTACAACCATGGAAACTCCGATCTACATAAATGTTCCATGCAATACCTTTTGTAACAGCTCTCCGACAGACTCAACCATCATCTTTGTAAGAAGAAATGAGTCGATTGTCTCCTTTAGACATTTCCCCCAAAATAATAACAATCTCCGATTCATGCCCACTCCAACCCTCACTCCAAGCTTGTTTTTGAACCCATCGCCTGCTCCTAGTCCCATTCATCTTAGTCCTCCTAGCTTTAATCCAATCAATCCTTGCTTACAGAGAAACCCATTTTTAACTCCAATGGATCCCTATAGGTGGCCACCATCCTCATTTGATCGTCGTACTTCTTCCATTGTACCTTTTCAACAAACAGCTCTGCATTCACTTGCCAACAATGCAAACAACATGACATTGCTCCCCCATATTGGTCTTATACAGTGTGCTCATAACAAAACTTTCAATGACCTTGAGATGGTTCCTGTAGAACCTCAACATTACTATACATGTAACATGTGCGGCATGGAATTCCCAACACCTCAGGCTTATGGTGGTCATATGAGTTCTCACAGCAAGCAAGTTAAGGCCCGCTATGCAACTGGGGAGTTTTCAACAACTTCAAAGAAGGCCAAGAATTTCCTATAAGGAAAAGAAAGAAGACTCTGTGGACAAAATTGTGGTGTTGGGAAAGAGAGTCATGATGTGGCCTTGATTTATCATTTTTTATTTATGTAGTGTATTATGGAGTTACTTATATTATTTTCAAGAAAACATGTTTGTTGTTGTCATCTTAGTTTTCCCTTTGATTTTTAAAATGAAACCTATGTTATTGTGTGTGTCTATGTTTAGTGGAGAAATAAAAATTCCTTTATGGTGCAATAAAAACTTCTTTTAGTGATAAAACATTGTCTTTTTTTATTATATTACCTAGTGTAATTTTCTACAATGTTTTATTTGAGCCTCTTTGAGGTATCTAGGCTTCTATTCATCAGAATTCTATCATACCCAAATTCCCTATATTCAACCATGATTGCCTATATACCCATCAAATATCTTGGTTTTTTCTACCAGACAATATATCTGAACCATTTGAATCCATGGCTAAGTTTATACAACCATTTTACCTTTGGGTACTTTACTATTTGATCGATCCTGTATACTTGTGGGAGATTGTCACGTGTATCAGTGTGCAAAAGACAACAGAGTTGAAGAAACGAAACAATGAACACCCTGCGTGCACACGGGATTGCGGATTGGAAGAAGGAGGACTAGAGGAGGCCGCGAGTGGAGATCAAAGGAGGCCTATGGGGGTTACAAGTATAGCATGGAGTATCAGAGAAGGCCCGCGGGGTTGGGGGATGCAGCAGGGAGGTTGCGGGTATATTTAAGAAGGCCAGGCTACCACAAAAATGGAGAGGAGGGGAGGTCGACAGCTGGCTGGACAAGAAGGCATCGAGTGGCAATGAGGAGTACCAAGGGCCACAACTCTAGCTCTGATACCATGTTAAGAAAAGAGGAAGAAATTAGAAAAGGAAGAATAATAATCTATATTAGTCATCATAGAACACAATGTATATCATAATATATAGAGAGGGTGATAGGAACAACTGAAGTAAGAATAAGGGTATATATATATATATATATATATATATATATATATATATATATATATATATATATATATATATATATAACTCTAATAGAATCAACCCATACAATTTGTAAATTAGTATAACCTAGTTCGTCCACAATATAAATCTTACCAAATACTACCAAAGTTTTGATAAGTAACAAGTAAAATTATTTGCACAAAAAAGTCGATACCATACTTACCTTTTAAGCCATTTGTAATACATTCCTCTTAGACATTATATGGAATGTCAAGCTCTATATTCATTTGTTGGTTTCGGCGAGTGGAGTATCTATAAATCTAAACCCGTTGATTCAAAAACATTACGAGAAAAAATATTAAAGACGATTAATGAATATGGTCATCTTTCATTTAGTAAGTGTCAGAAGTCATTATTCACTCCAAAACCTTCCTTTTCTTTGTTCAAAAACCCGATATAAACCCCCTCAGGTTCACCATTCATCCTCACATCGATTCCCAATTCCTTTCACAATTTGTGCACTCTCCTTTGACCTCTCCATTCTTTTTCTCTGTCTACTCGGGGCGATAATTCAAGATTCTTCCTAGGCAAAACTGAGGCGATGGGTCTTTTGGTAAATCTGTTATCAGCAACTTTCCCCAAAGTTATAGAAGGTATAACCATGGAAACTCCGATCTACATAAATGTTCCATGCAATACCTTTTGTAACAGCTCTTTGGCAGACTCAACCATCGTCTTTGTAAGAAGAAATGAGTCGATTGTCTCCTTTAGACATTTTCCCCCAAAATAATAACAATCTCCGATTCATGCCCACTCCAACCCTCACTCCAAGCTTGTTTTTGAACCCATCGCATGCTCCTAGTCCCATTCATCTTAGTCCTCCTAGCTTTAATTTAATCAATCCTTGCTTATAGAGAAACCCATTTATAACTCCAATGGATCCCTATAGGTGGCCACCATCCTCATTTGATCGTCGTACTTCTTCCATTGTACCTTTTCAACAAACAGGTCTGCATTCACTTGCCAACAATGCAAACAACATGACATTGCGCCCCCATATTAGTCTTAATCAGTGTGCTCATAACCAAACTTTCAATGACCTTGAGATGGTTCCTGTAGAACCTCAACATTACTATACATGTAACATGTGTGGCATGGAATTCCCAACACCTCAGGTTTATGGTGGTCATATGAGTTCTCACAGCAAGAAAGTTAAGGCCCGCTATGCTACTGGGGAGTCTTCAACAGCTTCAAAGAAGGCCAAGAATTTCCTATTAGGAAAAGAAAGAAGACTCTGTATACAATAATGTGGTGTTGGGAAAGAGAGTCATGATCTGGCCTTGATTTATCATTTTTTATTTCTGTAGTGTATTATGGAGTTACTTATATTATTTTAAAGAAAACATGTTTGTTGTTGTCATCTTACTTTTCCCTTTGATTTTCAAAATGAAACCTATGTTATTGTGTGTGTCTAAGTTTAACGGAGAAATAAAAATGCCTTTATGGTGCAATAAAAAGTTCTTTTAGTGATAAAAACATTGTCTTTTTTATTATATTACCTAGTGCAATTTTCTTCAATGTTTTATTTGAGCCTCTTTGAGGTATCTAGGCTTCTATTCATCAAAATTCTATCAGACCCAAATTACCTGTAATAGTCGCACTCTTTATAGCATTCCCTAGTTATGAATTTATTAGTTAAAAATTGGGATTAAAGAGATAATTACGGGATTAACGATTAAGGATTAATTGCTTGAAAATAAAAGATAGTGAGATAACTATGACAAGTTAGTAGAATAATAAAAGAAAAGATGATAATGGATTAAATGAAAATATGTGGACGTATATTATGATACTATTCCATTAGTATAATATTATTATAATAATAATATTATATTTTAATTGGGAATCAATTAAAATAGCAGTTTATTCACATGAGAGGGTGCTCTTAAGTTTTAAATCATGATGTAAGCGTCATTATGAAGTTGTGATTGATTCTCATAGCTTCTTAGACTTGCATGAGGTGGAGGTTGTTAAAAGTTAAAGCATGAGCTGGAGATTAAAGAGATAATTTTAAAATGACCAACAAACCAATAGGAATATAAGGTCTCAGAGGAGGCTGTATAATGGTGTATGAATGTGGGCTTGGACGTGGCGGCATCAGAGGTGTGAAGGAGATACGTAGCATTTTGTGAATTAAAGGCAGGTCCCACCTAATGCTTTCTTTACCCATCAGTGAGTAGTATTAACTTGCCTCAGCCAAGCTCGATTGGGGTAGTTGTTCACTGTGTTCAGTAGAAAGCTTGTGTGGATTTTTTAAACTCTTTACTCCATGGAAACTATTCCTTGTGAGCTTAAGGTGTAGTTTTGAGCTTGAGAGGTGGCAGACCATGTCTTTAATATCAACTTGGAGCTTTCTCAAGGTAGGATTGAGATCCTTCTTGTCATTGGAACCTCCTATGAGTGCTGAGAATTGAGGGAGTAGTTGCATGTTTACTAGGAGTTTTGTTTCACTATTTTCAGTCCGGGGGTGGTGAAGAACTACAGCTACACCTAAATGGAACTTTTTATGGATAGATTAAAAGTCTTGAGCAGCAGCAAAAGGCGTGGACTTGCAGCTGAATTGGGGTGAGGTTTCGAACAGCTACGTGGAAACCTATAGGAACATGGAGAGGTATATATATTGAGGTTGTTTTTCATCTACCAGAAACTGACGTAAAGCAAAGAATCATGTTCGGGAGGGACACTGAGTGATTATTGGACGTCTCTTCAAATATAGGTAAGTACTTTCGCCTCGCTGTAAGCTATTTCTGCCTAGTACCCACTCTACGAAGTGTTTATTGGACTTGTTGTTGCCGTATTTTTCATTGTAAGCACCTTTGCCTAGTTTTCTTTATCATTGGGTGTTTTCTTCATCATTGATATTTGTTCCTTGCACACACATACACTGTTGAGTTATTGGATGACATTTGTTCCATGATTGTTGATTCCTTAACTTGTGTGCGGGTACTTGCTTGATTGAGTAGTTGTTTCCGCTCGATGTGTGTTATTCTTGTGGATTCTTCCGCCCGGTGCAGTGGAGCGTGTGGCTCCTGTTTGGCGAACATGGCCGGTGGACACCCTGTTCGTGCTTTCCTGTCAGGGGGACGATACTCTGGTTGTCCTGTATGCCCGTCAGTGGGACGATACGCTGGCCGTATACGTACATGTATGAGTTGTAGCGCTACTGGACTCTTGGGTTCGTGAGAACCGAGTAGGTCGACATCGGCGGAGGCTAATGGTTGCCCGGGGGATGGTTTGCGAGCTTCGCGTGAGTTGCTTGTCTTGAGCCAGCGTGATTGCGGTCATGGGTTGGGATTCCCCACCGCTGATTGTTTCTTTGGATGGGCACAGAACTCCCGTTGGTGTGGTGGGTACGGATTATAGTACCTGTATTGTTTGACTTGGTCATGTTTGTACTTTGATATGTTTTTCTTAGCTTATCATATGATATTTGTGACATGACCTCTTTTATTCCTTACGGGGTACTTACTGAGCTTTCATTTCGAAAGCTCATCCACTTGTTGATTTCCTTTTTCAGATCCCGAGGAGTAGGACACGAGCCGTAAGAGTGCCGCGTGAGACCTGCGGGGATTTGCTGGGATTACCGAGGTTGGCTACCTCTTGTTTTTATCTTGTGTGAGGACATGTTATAGGTTCTTTTGTAGGAACCATGTATATTGAGACTCTAGGGTTTGTGTACCCTTAGATTTTAATTCTGCTGTGTAGACATATTTTTATTATGTCTTTGGATTTGATATACTCCGTTGTGCATGTTTTATGTGATTGATGATCATCGAGGCTTTGCATCCGGGTGGGGCCCATCGCTGCTCGGGTGCGGCCGGTCTGCCACGTGCCCGTGGGCCCGGGATTATGGGGGCGGGGCGTGACATTACCTATATGCAACCATGATTGCCTATATACCCATCTAATATCTTGGTTTTTTCTACCAGACAATATATCTGAACCATTTGAATCCATGGCTAAGTTCATCCAACCATTTTACCTTTGGGTACTTTACTACTTGATTGATCCCTTATACTTGTGGGAGATTGTCGCGTATATCTGTGCGTGTATCAGTGTGCACAAGACAATAGAGTTGAAGAAACGAAACAATGAACACCCTGCGTGCACACGAGATTGTGGATTGGAAGAATGAGGACTAGAGGAGGCCCCGAGTGGAGATCAAAGGAGACCTGTGGGGGTTACAAGTATAGCAAGGAGTATCAAAGAAGGCCCGCGGGGTTGGGGGATGCAGCAGGGAGGTTGCGGGTATATTGAAGAAGGCCCGGCGATCACAAAAATGGAGAGGAGGAGGTCAGTGACTAGGTAGAGAGAGATATAGAGGCCGACAGCTAACTGGACAAGAACGCATCGAGTGGCAATGAGAAGTACCAAGGGTCACAACTTTAGCTCTCATACCATGATAGGAAAAGAGAAAGAAATGAGAAAAATAAGAATATTAATCTCTATTAGTCATCATAGAACACAATGTATATCATAATATATAGAGAGGGTGATAGGAACACCCGAAATAAGAATAAGGGTATAGTCACCATATATATATATATATATATATATATATATATATATATATATATATATATATATATAACTCTAATAGAATCAACCCATACAATTTGTAAATTAGTATAACCTAGTTCGTCCACAATATAAATCTTACCAAATACTACCAAAGTTTTGATAAGTAACAAGTAAAATTATTTGCACAAAAAAGTCGATACCATACTTACCTTTTAAGCCATTTGTAATACATTCCTCTTAGACATTATATGGAATGTCAAGCTCTATATTCATCTGTTGGTTTCGGCGAGTGGAGTATCTATAAATCTAAACCCATTGATTCAAAAACATTAGGAGAAAAAATATTAAAGACGATTAATGAATATGGTCATCTTTCATTTAGTAAGTGTCAGAAGTCATTATTCACTCCAAAACCTTCCTTTTCTGTGTTCAAAAACACGATATAAACCCCTGAGGTTCACCATTCATCCTCACATCGGTTCCCATTTCCTTTCACAATTTGTGCTGTAAAACCCAAGGGTTTTGTGGGTAATTTTGGTATTTTCTTGATTTTAATTATCTTTAATAATTGAGTTGAATTATCTAAGTTTGGATAATTAGAGGAAGAGAAAAAAATAATAGAATTAAATTTGTGGTTTGGATAAAATCTTAAATTGGAAATTTAAGATGAATTTTTTGATTAAATAGGACTTAATGATTATTGGGGATTAAATTAATGAATAATTGTTCCTAGGTTGGGATTAATTGAATTGAAAATAAAGAAAAAATCTGAGGTGATGTGATATATATATATATAGAATGTATCATGATGATAAGGAATTGATTATGAATCAAACACGTGCATGGTTGTAATATAAAGTTACATGTTTTTTTTAAAATATATATTGGTATATAAGTATTTATTATAAAATAAATAAGGAAACAAAAAAAAAAGAGAGAATGAGGAGTAGTCTGCCATTAATGGTTGGAGAGCTTTTGGTGTTTTTATCAAAACGTGGCAAAAAAAAAATAAATAAAAGTAAAACTTTGAAAAAGCCCATGCACGTGAGTTACCCCCTTGATTTTTCGATGGCTGTGATTAAGTGGGGCATTATCTAAACACACGTGGATGGTGGAGATGGCTTGTGGAGGGTATATGGCTGAACGTTCTCCTCCGCGTGAGCGCGCGCCGCTGCCGGGTTGAATCTTATCTCCGTTTGATCTCGCGAAGACAGCTGTGCGTATCGTTTAAAATGTTGTTTCCTTTTAGATAGGATGCGTTGAGATATTCCCGAGCCTTCATATAAAAGCATCGCCTTCTAAACCCTAGCATATTGCCTCTCGCCGCAACCACTTTCCTTCCTCCTCCCCGCAGTGTTTTGTTTCCCTGGGCTTGTGTAACCGTGGACTGCAAACCCTTACCGGTCGCCGGGGAGCTACGAAGAGGATTTGTTGCGCTACCGGGATCACTTCAAACCCACCGTGGAGCCAACGTCCAAAGCCCGGTGAGTCTCTGATTTTGCATCAGTGTTTTGGTGGAGGTTTAGAATTTCAGGCTGGGGTGTTGCAGTAGATTTGAGTGGATATAATAGGTGGAACCGGTGGCATGTATGGTTTTGTGTGAGTATATATGTACTTGCTTTGGCCTTGAGGTTATTGGTTTAAAGATTGCTAGAGTGTTGGAGAAGTGTGGACTGATGGTCTTTGAGTGGTTTGAGGATTTTGTTTATTGCTTGGTGAATATATATAGGATCTAGTGGTTGAGCATGAGTAATCCAGTTCATTTATTTATGTTTAAAGGTTGTCATAATCCGGGAATGGCTCAAGGTGGAGCAGAAGTGCTGTTAGCATTCTCGGTGGTGGTTGGTGCATCTGAGTTTATTTAGAAGAAAGGTGATGGAGTTATGGAATGATAAACTTAGAAGGTTTGGGTTGCTGTAGCTTTTGAAATTTTTCTTTACTACTAGGTCATAAGATTGTGATACATGGAAGGATCCAAGGGTTCTCTGAATGTAGGCTTCAGCTAGTTATATATGTATAATTTCGGGTCTAAGATTGTTTCCTTGCCTCCTGGATTTAAGTAATGTTCAGTGGGACCTGGACATGGACGGTGGGTCTTTGGTAGTAAGTCATGTGTAGAGGCCCTATGCTGGTTATGTTGGTGTGTTCATACTTGTAGGCTTGGTGATTGTTTTGGAGGATGAACTTGGTTGAAGGATAGTTGAGGAGAAGCCAGCATTGGAACTCCTGCTAGTATGAGTATGTGAGCCTTCATGGCATCTAGGAGTCATCCTGTAGGAAGTTAAATTCAATGTCTAAGTTCTATAAGAGCTTCTATTTGGTCACATGCAAGAGTGAGATCAGGATGAGTCAGTGCATGGGCTTCTAAGACATATGTTCGATCGGTTTGGCCTCCTGTAGGACTACGTACAGGTAAATGATGAGTAGTGAATTGTGATTGATTATTGGGTTGGGATTATAGTATATAATTGAAGACTAAGTTGATGTGCTGAGTTGGTTTCAGTTAAGATGAATATTTACTTTAAGACCAAGTTGGGTCAGGTCAAGTTAGTGATAGTAAAGTAGGTTGGACCCAACATGGATATTGATCAAGTCCGATTGATGGTGTTGGTGTGTTTGGGTTTGTTTCAGTTAGATGCACATGCATTGTAGATGATATTATTTTGAGCATTCGTGCGTGTGTTGAGTGCGGATCTGTGTGTACCAGATATCGGTGTGGAGCGTTGAGCTTCATCGGGACAGATACGGCGCAGTTGTTGGATTGCGAGTAGAGGTAAGTCACTCTTGCCTCGCTTCTACCCACTGCTTGGGTTTCTTGTTTTGCTAAATGTTGGTTGTTGGCATGTTTCTCTTTGTGATACTTGCTGTTTTTGGATACATGCACATACATGTTTGTTTTGCTCTCTTTCCTCGTATGTGTATGATTGGTGTGCTTGTGGTAGTGTTGTTACTACCTGTTTGTTGGAATGCTCGTTGGACATGCCCTCCCGTGGGCCGATACTTGACTGTAGGCACTCGTGGTGCTTGTGTGCAGCTAGGTAGGTATGCGTCAGTGGAGTGAGCGGGCTCGCTGAGCATAGCCTCCTGTTGTCTGGCATGAGACCATTGAGATACTCAGTACTTGTGTGTTGTCCGGGTTGGTGTGCGCCATCTGAGTTTGTTCTTCCGCCCGGTTCAGTGGAGCAGGTGAGCTCCGGATTTTGCGAGAGCGTTGGGGACGGGACACCCTGACGTTCCGACACTCCTGGCCAGAGGGATAGTACTCTGGTTGTCCCTGCCAGTCAGTGGGGGCGATCACTGACCATGTCGACATGAGAGAGAGGTGGCTCTACCGAGGTGCGACAGGTTGGTCGCTTGCAGCCCGAGGCTGTGTTGCTGTCCGGGGGATCTTTGCTGAGTTGTTTCTTTGGAAATCTCTTCCAGAGCCCTGAGGGCTATTGCTGGACAGGAGTTATACCGTTGCAGATGTTTGTGGTAGACTCCTAGGATTCGTTTGTGTGAGGTGTAGCCCCTTTGTTTGATGATTCTTTGATTGTTGATATCTTGTTTCATCTTGTGGCTTTGAGATCCTTGCAGGGTACTTACTGGGCTTTCCTTTCGAAAGCTCATCACTTTTTCCCTTCTCTCATTTCAGGTCCTGAGGAGTAGGTGACTCGAGCTCAGGAGACATGCGAGAGTCGGGGTGGGATATTTGCTGAGGTCGGAGGACCTCTTTTCAGTTCTTGTGTGAGATATTGGTTTATGACTCTGTAGGGCCTAGTGTTGTTTAGGGTATTAGATCCTTGCACTTTATTTTCCGCATTAGCACTCTGATTCGTATTTGTTTATTATTTATTATGAATTTGTTTTTGTTATATGCTCTTATTACTTAGGCCTTGTATCTGAGCGGGGCTCGTCTCCACTCGGGTACGGCCGGTCTGTGAACGTGCCCGAGGTCCCGAAATCCGGGTCGGGGCGTTAGAGATTAAAGTGGTATCAGAGAAATGCAGATAACAGACAACCTAGTTGCCTTAGTGACATAGACAATTAGGCTGAACTGAGTGTTGGGTCAGGTAGATCAGGACTTTGAATGAACACCTGATGCGCGGAGGTTGCAGGGCCGCAAGTAGCGGGCCAGGACTAAAGGGGGGAGGTGTTCCCCATTACATTGATCGAGTTGAGGTGCAAGGTTGTGGGTCTGGTTTGACCCCGTGTGTGCAAGGTTGTGGATCGAGTTGATTATTTATTTAAAATGTAAGTTATTCACATTTTTTTTTCCTTTTCTTGTAATGCAGAATTCAAATACTTCCTAAAAATGTCAGGTGCTTTATAATGTTAATAATTTTTAGGTCTAAGTAACTTGGATATCCTGGGGAAAAGACAAGCGATGATGGGTGGGGAGGTGTTAAGGCCTCATGCGAATTGATACACTTGCCGCCTAAGGCAACCAATAGACACAATTGAACTCAAAGTCTAGTCTCAGTCCCAATAGCATATGGTTCAGCTTCTTTGCTGAGGAACTAGAGAGGAGGACCTCTCACTCAGGATGGCAGAAGGAGGTCATGGGCGACGGTGGTTAGGAACCAGGCGGAAAGGAGTCTAGTGACTACGCAGGAATAGAGAAGGCTATGTGCAGTCTAGTGACTAAGCAGGAAATCTTCAATGCCCTTGCTTCAATCCTAAAGGGAAGGCTCCAAGACCTAATGAATTAAATGTTGAGTTCTTTTTGGCTTTTTGGAAGCAGGTGGGTGATAGTGTAAGTAATGCTGACCTAGTCCAAGGCAATTCTCTTTTCTTTGAATATTGATATCAGAATTCTAAATCAGATAATGGGCTTGGTTCGTCCGGTAGATAGATTATCATATTCAAATGAGCTTGCACCTTATCATTTACACTTCTTGGACTTTGGAGATCGTCCTCTTGGATTGTGTTTTGAGGAAAGCATAGGAAAATAAAAGGAAAAGAAACGGAAACATTTCCTTATGTCTAGTTTGATGGAGAAATTGCATTTCATTTGATGCATTTATGTATCTTAGAAACTAAGATTATATTTTATGTCCTAGATTTTGATACAGAGGTGTGAGTCACAGATAGGTTGAGCTATGACTTTTGGACGTAAGTATTCCACATATAAACTAAGGAAAGCATTTCATACAAATTCTTGGAAGCTATTTTTATATTTAAATGACTTGATTACCAGCTATATTTGATGTTTCAAAGAAACTGAAAGCAATCTATTTTTTGCTTGAAATTGGACCATGCAAATACATTGGGTTTTGATCTATTGCTAACTGCTTTCTTGAAATGTTACTAGTTATAATTACTTTGTTTCATATGTTATATGATTATGTTGGATTTAATGTGACTTTCGTATACATCTCCAAATATGTCTGTGTTTTGACCTTTGTCAATTAGGGTTAAACATTGACCCTGTAGACATGTTTCTGATATAGACTAGTCCATTGAGCCATCAATGAGAATAATGACAATTCTGACCCACATCATGGAGATATATGTGGTCCTTTTGCCCGTGCGACAAGGGATATATGTGGTCTTTCTAGTCCGTGCTACCGAGGATGTAGATGGTCATAACATATATATTTGGGAGACACTCTATTGTTTTAAAATTAGGATATAGACTTTTTGATATCTTTGACTTAGTAACCATATGATATTTTGAATTGCTTGAAACTATTATGCATTATTTTTTTATCTTTTCACTTGCTTTTACCATTTATTTCAAATGTTTTTATTTATAATATTTGTAAAATCCAGGATTTTTGGGGGATTAGTTTTTTTTTTTTTTTTTTCTTTATGGAGTTGATTAATAAAAGATAGTCCCCAAGGTTGGATTAAAATGAAAACTTTAGTTGGAATACAAGTTTTCTAAATTCTTCGATCAAATTGTTAAATAAAGAGTTTCCCAAACTTAGAATTAGTTGGACTTCATTAGAAAGAAGGATTAAATGAATTAATGCCTAAGTTAATGTTAAATGGGGCTGTTAGGGGCCTTTGGATAAATTCAGGAAATTGGAGGACTTAACAGAAGTTTTGACCATCTCACAGATTTTATATAGCCAGGGACTTGAGGATAATTTTTAAGTAATTGAGGGGTTCTTTACTAAAATAGCATGAGATGTCATCTCTCTTGTATGCAATTTAAATGAAGGTGAGGGACTTCATTATAAATCCAGAGATTATGGGGACTGAAGGGGAATTTTTCCCTCTCTTGTGAGTTAAAATAATAAGGACCTATATGGAAGTTTCAAGTTTTGGAGGGGCTTCTTTGCTAAGCCGCCGGGACCATGCATATGGAGGCTGAGGCTACGTTGCCAGCCGCTCATCCGTGGGGGGAAACTGATCTCGAGACATGGAAATGGCACACTGGGATCTCACCGTGAGGTTGGGATAACGTCCACTCGATCTTGGGAGAGGTTGATCGCAAGGCGGGGACGAGCCACCCTCACTGGGATCACATCCTCAACCCCGCCTGCTGTTTCTACGCGTTCGTATCCTAGAGATAAGGTAACGATCTCCTTCAAAGCACGTTTTAAATCCCGTTATCTAAGAGATAAATCGGTTTTGATCCTATCCGATCCCCAGTATAAAAGAAGGGATTCTCCTGGAAACCCTAAAGCACCACCACCCTGATCTGCACCACCGCCTTGCTGAGGGGAAAAGAGCACCGGGCGACCACGTCGGTGCCGGATGCACCGCAAACTCGTCTCTCCAATGGGTGAGTCTTCTGGCTTTTAATTGGATGAAATAACCACATGTCTTGAAGTGTTTGGAAGAGTTCTTGAGATGTTTAAATGTTTGTTAAGTGTTGATTGAGGCTCTATTATGATCATGAGCCCAGGTAGAAGGTTGGTAGGAGTTTGTTAAGTTTGAGAGGCTCCTGGTTAGTATGGTGAGTGAATGCTGATGTTTGGATTACTACTAGGTCATAAAACGGAGAGGTGAGGAGTTGGATATGCTGTTAGATAATGGTATTAGTGTTTCTGGTGAAAGTTTGATAGATCTTCCACGGCTACTAAGGAATGGCAGTTCATCAATGTTAGTGATGGTATAGTAGATGAAGTGAGGGTTCTGATCTTTGTGGTTTAACTCACAATCTAGTAACTGCATGTATAGATAATTTGTTTATATTGAGGATATGGTATTCTTAGACATTGCGATTGTAAAGGCTGGGGGATAATGAAGAGAAGGAGGTGTTTGTAAGTTGGAGGGTTAGTTGGTTCTCGGGGATGAAAATACATGGACAATGGGAAATTGAAGTAGTTGCATGAGGTTGATGGTTCTGGTATGTGTGCGGGTTCAGAGGATGGAGATGAGTTTCATTGGGTTCATGTTGTTATTATGATCTTAGAATATGACAGCACTGTGCCTGTGTGTGCTTCTGGGAGATTCCAGTTTTGGTAGGTTGTTATTGGGTTCATGATATAGATCCCGAGCTTGGGGAATTGTTTCAAGGTTTGTTTGACTAGTTGGTGAGCTTGGAGATAGCTCACATATTGTTTTTGAGGGATGCTCAAGGGATTCTGGACTTGAGGTTTAGAATAAAGAGGACAGGAGATTAGTGGTAGCTTATGGCTGTTTTGTGAGGGTTATGTCTGGTAGTGGGTGGCAGAGAGTGGCTTTTAATCATATTTGAGTTGTGTATTGGAGCTGTGATCAGAGTGGTGACTGGTGCGATAAGGTTTATGAATGTTGATGGCTGTGTGGTGAATTTCTGATCAGTATATGGAGGTTCAGGTCTTTGTCTTGATTTGATTATGTATGTGATAATGAGACTGATTTTATGTGTACTTGAGGTTGAAAGAATGGAAAGTATTGAATCTGGGGTTGTATAATGTGAGACTAGTGGCAGTGGTATAGATTCATGGGCTAACTAGGGAAAGCCTGGCTTTTTATTATCACATGTGTGGATTGTAGAGTGGGATAGTGGATGAACTCTAAGGAGGCTCATAAATGATGAGATTAAAGTATGAGTATGGGCTTCTCATCCTCTCTTGTCTATTTTAATACATGCATTTGAGTTTTGTGTAGGTTCACATCATTAAAAGAAATAGGATGCGGTCCAGGGGTGTTACATCTAGCTATATGAAGGCTGTGTTGAGATGAGTTAATGAAGGAGTGCATGTCTCCATTGTTTAGAGGTTTCAGTGATTTGGGTGGTGTATTATTGAAGATGGAGTATGGGAGTTAAAGTAAGGAAAATTCTGTCATTTTATGTATTGAGATCTCGAGGACCTATATTTTCTAATGTTCTGGGGAAGTTAATAGGCTTGCCATGCTATCTATATTTACATGATAACCAGGATTTTAGATCAGAGATAAGATCAGTTTGTGCTGGGATGTTGATTAGCTTGGGGGCTTTGAAGGCCACAGTGATGGCCTTCACTGTAAATGGAGAGAATTTGATTGCATATACACATCCTGGTTGGAGAAATGAATGGATGATATAGACAAGGGTCAATGTTGATTGGAGGATCTTTTGTAATAGTTTGTGTAGCTTGATGAGTTAATCTCAGGGATATTTTGATCACTGTTGGGATATTTTGATCACTGTTGTGTTTATGAAGGCAAGGAAATGATGTGCTTATATTCTCTGAGTATTAATGGATCATGATTAAAGGAGTTTTGGGCATGGCTTGGTGTATTTTATTGGCAAAGACGAGAGATTGTTGTTGTGTTTGATTTGGATCATAGTGTGATGACTAGATCTTGGTGATCAAGATTGACAATAGAGTTCTAATATTTGGTTTGGGTTTGAGCAAGTTTGAGTGGGGTCCATTGATGGATTCATTTCATGGGCCGAGCCCTATTTAGTTAGACATGAACAGTACTAGTTGTTCATGTACGCGTGCACATTATTTGAGACTGAATTTATGGTTTCCAGGTGTTGACTTGGAGTGCTGAGTTGCGTCGAGAGGGACGCGGACTAGTTGATGCGGATCGGTGTGTACCAGATATCGGCGTGGAGCGTTGAGTTGCGTCGGGACAGATGTGATGTAGTGATTGGATTGCGTTTAGAGGTAAGTCACTCTTGCCTCGTTTCCACCCTTGCATGGGTTTTTCTTGATTTGTTTGATGCTATTAGTTAGCATGCTCTTGTTTGGTACCTGCTGTTTGATTCATGCACATACATGTTTGTTGTTATCTTTCCTGGTATGTGTGTGATTGATGAGCTAGAGGTAGTGTTAACTGAACACGAGGATCCGTTGATCGGCACGTGGCCGTGGAAACACGTGAGCCTGTGCTCCGTCCGGATAGGAGTGTAAGTTTCACTACTGGTTTGTTGGAATGCTCTTTTGGACTTACCCACCCGTGAGCCGACACTTGATCATAGGCCATGGTCATGCGTGCTGGCCGGGAGGTACGTGCCAATTGAGTTCTGATCTTCCGCCCGGTTGCAGTGGGGTCCGAGACTCCGTATCCCTGTCAGTGGGGTTGATTTGCTGGCCGTGTCGACACGTAGAGGTGGCGCTACCGACAGCGACACGTTCGTCGCTCACGTCGAGGTCATTGGTTGCGCCCGAGGTCGTTTTATGATTTACGTACCGAGGCTGGCTGTCCGGGGGAAAACTTTGCTGAGCTGTTATTGGACTTCTTATCCAGGGCTCCGAGGGCCGCAGCTGGATTCTAGGATCTGATTGTGTGGGGTTTAGCCCCTGTGCTTGATGATTCATTGATTGTGATATCTTGTTTCATCTTTCTGTTGTCTTGAGTTCCTTGCAGGGTGCTTACTGGGCTTTCCATTCGAAAGCTCACGACTTTTCTTCTTCTCTTATTTCAGGTCCTGAGGAGTAGGTTGACTCAGGCTCAGGGACGTGGGAGAGTTGGTTGGGGCTTTGCAGAGGTCGGAGGATCTCTAGGATATTTACTTGTGTGTGAGGACACTTACTTTGTTTTTATTAGGACCCTGGTAGGGCCTGGATTATGTCGAGGGCAGAGGACCCTTATTTGATTATTTCTCTTCCGCTGGATTTTATTATTTATTATTGATTAACTTTTGATTATGTGTTATCTGCTTATCATTTTTAGGCCTTGTATTCAAATGGGGCTCGTCTCCACTTGGATACGGCCGATCTGTTGACGTGCCCGAGGTCCCGGGATCCGGGTCGGGGCGTTACAATATTAAAAGTCTACCATGGTTCAAATGTTTTTAGTGAATACTTACTAAGCTCCCAAGCTTATTAAATTGTTGTTTTATGTTTTGCCAAATCATGAGGAGTAGATAGTTAGAGGGTAGATGGAGTATCTAGATCTTTACTCAGCCACTAGCACCTTGTGGTCACTGTTTTGTTGCATATTAGTTATGTTAGAGCACTTTGTTGTACTTTTAAAGAATTTTTTGCATAATGTGTGATTTTGATGTTGGACTTAAAGTGTTATTTATGTGTTTGTAGTAAATTGTAATTAGGTTATGAGACCTTATTATACATTGTGGGGCACATCTTCATACGTATGTGGCCGGTTTGTCGACGTCCCGCCTAGATTCAGAGCGTGACCCCCCTTTTTTTTAATAAAAAATTGAGAGTTTGAAACATGTATAAAATATGTTTTTAATAGCTTGTCCATATTTATCCACTCTATACCTCGGTTTTAGTTTGAGAAATTTAGCAGATACATGGTTTATGTGGCAGCCTCTCTCTAACTTGTTTGTTCTCCCATGTATTTTCAAGAATATTGGATGAATTTTTTTAAGGAGTAAATTAAAAGTTATATGTTTTTCAGAGATATAAATGTAGAAAATCTATTATTAATAGTAGGAATGTGAGGGGATGGAGCACAGATCAGACACATCATGCAGAAAACTTTGTTCTTCTTGACTTTATTTTAAAAAAAAAAAATAAAAATAAAAATCTTCCGGTTTCTCTTTAAAATTTCCTTGACTTGTTTCCAAGTTCAAACCCTTTTGTGAGTTTTTTAAGGAAACATGAGTGGTGGGGCCGAGATAAAAGTTTTATTAAAAAATTCATAGAAAATATTTGAAGAATTATATAATCTTCACAACTATATTACTCTTTTGTTTTAATCTTGAGTTTGGCTAAAACATATTATTCTAATCTTCTTTTATTCATTTTATGGATTTTATATATATTCACACATTGATATATACATCATAATAATATCATTAAAAATGATATTATATATAAAAAAAAAGGTAAAATTATCACTTTATATATATATTATAACATGTTTTAAATTTAACCCAAGTTAAAACATAAAACTTTGATCCAAAAGATAATAAATAAAATAAAAATAAAAAATGGAATTATCAGATATTATTAAAAAATGAGAGAGTGATAAATGATTTGATTATTTTTTAAGGGATGACATGTAAAAAATTAAAAAATGTTTGACCAGATGTTAGGAAATTAATTGACATCAGTTAAAATGGAATTAATGAAGCTTAATTATGGGAATTATGAATGTGACAGTGCATTGCATTGGGGAGGCACATTGGAATTGGGTCCTACCTAAAAGAAGATAAGGGAGACTGAGTGAGAAGGCAGAGACATTAGGACATGTGCTTCCTGAAAGAGATGAAGTCTGATCATTTATCATTATATATACTTGGAAATAATAAACACTCATAGTCACAGTGATTCCACCCTGCAATGATGACTGGAAATACCAAAAAGCTCTTTGTTTCCGTGATATAATTCTCTGGCACGAGTCAAAACTGTTGGGAAATTGGAGTGTTTCTCAGTGTAATCATACAAACACTCTTTTGGGGATGGACCACTGCTCATGCTCATGCTAATGTTTCTTTGTGAACAACCAATTAATTAAATGATTACTCATACTCAAGAGATGATTTTCATTGTGACAAGGTATAATTAGAGTATAAATATTTTGGTGTTTTCATACTTTTGGGATATGTGTTAATTTGATTGCTAAAGTGTTATTTTTACTTGATAAATTTTATATATAGATTATATCTCAACACTCTATTTATATATATATATATATATATATATATATATTTTCACATGAGTGTTTAAAATAAATTTAATAGTAAAGTTCCATAACAGTTATAGAAGGAATTAAAGAAAAGGTGTTCACTTCAAAAAATAAAAAAATAATACCTGAAAAGTTAGCAAATAGCCGACACCATGAGAGAGTCCTTTTTTAAGAGCACTCCTTTCCACAAAGGAAAGCATTAAGCAAACACATCACTAAAATCACTCCTTTGATCACTGAACTTTCTTTGATTTAACTTTGGAGAAGCAATAGCACACCACAAAAAGAGAAAAAGCAAAGCAAAGAGAAGCTATTTTTCTTCCATTTTGACATTCAATTAATTACCACTCGTGCATTAATGTCTCCAATCATACACAAAAAAAAAAAAGGAAACAAAGAAGAAGATTTCACTAGCTCTTAGCTTCTACAGCACTTGTTCACAACCTTCAAATCAATGGATGCAGTTGAGTCCCAAGCATCCAAACCAGAAGCTCTTTGCAACTCTCTTCTGAAAGAAAAACCAGAGCAATGAAATACTGTTTAATTAATATATATATTAATAATTCTAATCTTACAATAAATTAAAAAAACAAAAACATACTCTTTTGGTTTTCTGGTACATGAGCTCTGGGGAGATCCTGTACAAATCCTTCTCTTCATCCTTCTTTGGCTTCTGTAAATCACAGACCTTTCTCTGCTTCTTCTTCTTCTCTTTGATCTCTCCTTTCACATTCTTTATCACCTGCTCAGAAACAAATTAAATGGGAATTCACAAGCTTAACACATGCAATTAAGTGAGAAGGAATCAGGTGGTGGTGGTGGTGACTGGTGGAGATTAATTAATTTGAACCTTTATTTGGTGGTGATATGCATAGGCTGGAATAATCTGCACAGGAACTGGGAAGAGGTCTTTTTCTTCTACAAAGAAGTTTGTAGCAGAATCAAAGTACTGAGTGATTGGGACTCCATCACTGAAATCCCACTCCCCAAATGCTGGAATCTGGCAGCTGAACTTCTTCATATCCTCTGAAACCATAGAAAAACCAATGAGACTACTACTCTTATAACATATAATAGATAGAGAGAATGAGAGAATGAATGAGTCCTAAAAAAACCTTAACCTCTATTGTTGGTTGGATTTGGATTATGAAGAACAGAAGAAGAGAAGTAGAGTTCTTCCCAAAAGAGTGAAGTAGTGAGTATAAAAGAAGAAGAAGAAGAAACAATGAGGAGGGTTGTTGGGGCCTACTCTTCCCAATGCCCCCACAATAAAGGCTTGTGCTTTAGCTTTTTTTGCTGAATCGTGTGGTGCATATTCCAAGGGCAACGCCTCTCCATTGAGTCCATCACATGCTTGGGACTTGGAGACACAGAACAGAAACCCTATTGTTTTCTTTTTCTGTTTTGTTTTTCTTTTCAATTTTAAGTTGTTTTCATTTCATGGTGTTTGTACGTGAGGTGAGGAAGAATGAAATGATGATGCACATCGATCATCACTTGGCACATGCTTTTTCTCGGCGTTTTTAGCAAGTGTTTATAAATTTTATGCCAAAAGGTTATGTGATTTAATTAGCACAATTAAAAAAAAACAAAAAAACAAAATTTGAGAAATTTGAAATTTTTTAAGAAAATAATTCAATTTAGACTTTTGTGACATAAAGTACCTGTTTTGCTTCATGCTAAATAAATAATTAAATCGAAATTATAACTCTCTAAAAACTTCAAATTTTTTTATTTTTTAATAAATATAGATAAATCACCATAAACATGCTTTAGGTGTTCTTCAAGCTCTCAAACTTCTTTTTTTTTTTTTTTTTTGTGAGACAGAATGTGGTATGGGAAAGTTTATTTATATGTATATGTAACTTCAATTCGTTAATTGTTTTCTTTATGTTAGTAAAAAAAAATCTGTGAAACATGAATCTGATATTCAAAATGTTAGTTTAACATATTAATCCAAATCGAACCATTTTGCTAAATAGTTTCAATTTTTGTTCTTTCTCATATTTTTTTTAAATTATCCATTTAATTATATTATGTGGAAATATTAGAATTAACATCATTGTTTTAACTTTGGGCCTATTTGTCTTTTTGCCAAAGTGTATAAAGTTATAAACCACATTTCATTAATAATTAAGATAATTATTTATAAAGGGGGGAATTATAAAAACGGATGCAGTGATACATATATAACAATGTGCTTCTGCACTGTCCCGTGCACAATCATCATTCGCTACTCTTTTTTTTTTTTTCTCCACATCATTGTTGGAGTGTATGGGGTCTCTTTTGGGTGAATTCTATGATAATATAGGCATTGTTTATTGAGACCGTGTGCGTTCTGGGATGTTGTTTTGTAGGTTTTACTATATAGTATTTGGGTTCGAAGCTACAATTTGCACTATTGCACAAACAGGAGATTGAGATATAAACAGAGAAGCTTGGGATCTAAAATGAGAAACTTGAAACCCAACGTTATTATATTGTGAAAAAAATATATGATACTGTAGCACACACCGTCTCTCTTGTGAAGAAGACATACCCATTTTCACCAAATTTTTCACGGGCTCCAGTTTTGTGAGTTCACGTGCACTAATGACTAGATCACATCATAATCTCATCTTATTAGTCCTCAAACTTCTTCTCCATAGGTCGTCTCATGATTGTGGGGAGTTGTGGAACATATTGAGGAAATAAGACCTAATTGCTTGTGTATTGGGCCTATTTGTTAATAAGGTGTTTGCCAAATTTCATTTTATTTCAATTCTCTTCGGCTGCGTTGCACATTTTATTTTTTCTATTAAATTTAAAAATATGTCCATTTAGATAAATTTTTTTAATAGGTCACTAAATTATACACTTATTTCATTTTTGGCTTCAAACTTCAATTTGAAGTAAAATGGTCTCCAAACTTCAATTTTATTTCACCGGGCAATCATCCAGTGGATTTCGAATGGGAGCTGACGTGGTCGCCGGATTGTCCACATGGATTATCCACGTCAGCCCTAAATATTAAAATATTATTTAAAATAAGTATTTTAAATTAATTATTAGGGTTAGGGTTTAGTAAATTAATATAATGATGTTATTTGATTGTAATTAAACTAATTAATTTAAAATACTTATTTTTTAATAATATTATAATATTTAGGACTGACGTGGATAGTACACGTGGACAACCCGGCGACCATGTCAGTTAATCGCAACCAGAATCCATCGGGTGACCTCCCGGTGAAATTAAATTAAAGTTAGGTGACCATTTTACTTCAAATTGAAGTTTGGACCCCAAAATGAAATAAGTGTATAGTTTGGTGCCCTCTTGAAAAATTTACACATTTATGTCTCTAACAAGATTGATAAGATATATATAATATAAATTTAAAAAAAAATCCTTGTGATTTCACAGATTTCCAAAATACGGAAAGTGTTATTTTTTTTCTTATAAAAACTTATGGTTTCTCTATTTAACAAAAAAAGAAAAACTCGTTAACTCTCACTAACTGCGTTAACTTCTGCTTAGTTGATAGAGATATTAACATCAAATTATGTATGAAAATTGCATAAAAATTACTATAAATTGGATTTCTTAACAAAAAATGATGAAAATGTCTCTGCCAACTAAGCAGAGATTAACGTCATTAATGGGAGTTAACGGTTTTTTTTTTTTTGCTAACTAAAAAAATAACAAGTTTTTATTAAACAAATATATATTTTTTTATTTTATAAATCTGTGAAAACATATTGATTTTTTTTAAAATTTACTCTAGATTTGGCCGGTCCTCATAAGTATACATAGCCCTCCTTCTTTATGTTTTATTAGAGCACTTACACCCCAAATCGCCAATTGCCAGGGCCAGAATTGCCAGGGCAATTCACTTTTCAAAAAAAAACTTCCACCCCAAACCTTCAATTGCCCGGGCAATCACTATTTATAAAATATTTTATATATTTTTAGTTGGTTAAATGTAAGTTTTTATTTATAATTAATATCTTATTTGTATTGCAATTAAGGACATTAATTAAAACAAAGCAATTACATTAATTAAAATAAAAATATATTAATTATAATTGTAATGAAGTGCATTAGTTAAACATGATATTCTAAAATATATGGTAAAAAATATTCAATTATCTACTCAATTATGGCAATTGGATGTTGAGAAACAATATTGATTAAATGTTTATTTTTATTTGTAATGTACTTTTATATTTTATTTATATCATGAATAAAAGTACTCATTTCCCTTCTTTTATATGTATATACTTTGCCAACACATACAAACTAATATAAAAAAATAACATACAAATAAATTTATAAATTTAAGATTAAATTTAAAAAATTTTAAAAAAACTAATTCATAACAATTTTATAAATATAAACGGATTTTATAAATATAAATATCACTCATCTGCAGGGATAAAAAAATAACTAATCTAAAATATCACTAATCTAAAAAATCTAAAAAATAACTAATCTAAAATATCACTAATCACTCATATGCCCGGTTTAAAAAAATTAACTAATTTTACTAATCCTTATTAAAAAAACGACTTTTAACAAATATAACAAATTTTAACATTTTAAAAAAGGAAAACGTGGGCCCCACATTCACATTTGCCCTGGCAAGCGCCCGGCAAGCTTTGCCAGGGCGCTCGCCCAGGCGCGTGGGTCCTGCGAATCACCCGGGCAATTCATCTCGCGATGTCAGCTCTGATTTTGTCCAAAGAGCTGGAATCGCACATCGCCCTCCCATCGCCGCCAATCGCCCGCCCGATGTAAGTGCTCTTAGGAATCTCCTGAAAATAATAATAATAATAATAATAACCAATTGACCAACTCTATCCTCCAAAAGCATAAAATGCCTTGTAGCATCTTAAAAGGATAATTTGACATTAGCTTGAATCATGTATTTGACAATTAAGGATGGATGGGTGCCTTTAAATAAACAGTACAATGATGTAAAACATTGAATTTGATTGTGGAATAAATTGAAAGCAAATTATTTTATTCTGATCTATACAATGAACCATATGATGGCCTCATACTAGTAACAGGGATGGCCTTTGGTTTTGGAGCTCTTTATTGATAAAGAAAAACCTTGAATCATTTCTGATGCAATGTTGTCCCATGTACGCCAATGTGAACATCATGTCAATGTTGCATGAGACCATGATATTGTGTACTGATGTTTTTGTCCAACAAGGATTTTTTTTTGTCGGATTTGTTTACACGAAATTAATCCTATAACCAAAAAAAAACAAAATTATTGATAATAAAATCCATTATTAAATGGGTCACTTGACTCCAATACAGATTTTAAAGATGAGATACTGATAGAGTAGAGAGAATCAACATTAGTTGGATCGCTACCATGTGGGGAGGTTCGATACAATACAAAACACCCATGTTATTTGTTGTAAGGTCCATCTTTTTGTTCACTATAGGAGGGCTCAAAGTGTAGTCGACCCAGAGGGATCAAATAGAATTCATAATTTTTTTTTAATTGAGTCAATAAAAATATAAAATATATATATCACATCTTTGCGGAGATGAACCGAATTCGCTTTCCAAAAAATTCGGCCGACTCATATAGAAAAAAAATCCTTCTTTTCCGGTATGCTGCTTCATAAGCAAGGAGTGCCACGCACGAGAGGAGCGAAAACTAAGCAGCAAGGGACTGTTCTTAACTAGGGCGGCAAAATAGCTCTCACTTCATCCCTTCAACCATCTTTATCTGTAAAATATATATGACTAGGCTTGAGTCAGAACCTATGTAAGATGGTTCCATAATGACCTTTTTTTTTAATCAATGTGATTTATTTATTAATTATTTAAAAAAAAAACAATGATTTCTTTGATTGCTGATGGGGAACCCAAGTGAAATGAATTTTATAAATACATTAGAATAGGTTGCATTATAAGTTTTGAATTTTGAATTTATCTACGCAGCGATATAATAGGATTATTATTTCGAGTTAGATTGGATATGATGTGATAATATTATGTTGTCCTACCAAAGGATCAGGTGATCTAGCAGTATCTCGGGTCTGTGCATTGGGTAATTCACTTGGTGAGCAAAGCTCTCAGGTTTGAGCCTCCGCCTATTTAACGGATGGAGCAATTTGAGCAATTCACTTGGTGAGCAACAAAGCTCTCAAGTTCGAGTCCTCATCTCTGTATGCGCACAGGGAGAGGTCAAGGGTGCTCGTCATTTAAGACCACGCCCCTTAACAAGCCCTCTTGGGAGGTCTTTATGGCCTAATATATATATATATATATATATATATATATATATATATATATATATTATGGGAAATATTTTTAGAGATAGTTGAATGGACTAGGGCAACGTACTCTGTTGTTTGTCTCTTTATCAATTCGAGGCTTATGATTTGAGTTGTGACACTTTAGTACCATGTAGTCTAAACCATTTACAAAAAAGTGCCAAAACGTTTAACCCCGTTAATACTTGCTGACGTGGCATAAAAATGAATCTGAATTTATCTTTTTACCCTTATGTATAATACAATAGTCAAATTGATAGAATAAAATAAAAAAATTTAGATTGAACCAACCGAATTGAATCCAGCCTGGGTTAAGTGATTTTACACCCTAAATCTTTCCCAAATAATAGTAGTCCTATTTTCCTAGTGTGGTCTATTAATAGAGATGTGACTCAAACCTGTATAGACTGACTGACCAACATGGTCTGTAATGAAATGAACCATGTCATGCTGGGCCTCAGCACATCTTTGGGCCCTTCTCATCTTGTGCATTTTAACATTTATTTATTTGATTTTTTTTGTTATAGACATAAAGAAAAGTCACTTTTTTGTTTTTTTTATAGAAATGCTTCAGAAGCATATCACCGACACTGGATCAATTGGGTCAATTGGGTCAATATCGGGTCAATATATATATTAATGATAAAAAATTATTTTAAATAATTTATAAAAAACTATTTTAAAAACTATTTTACATAATATTTTATAATTAAAATATTTTTTAATTATAAAATAATAATTAAACTGGAAAAACATAGAATCGGACCGATTCCACCTCTAGTTCAACGGTTCAACGAGTTGGACCAATCCAATTCTAATAACTATATTTCAAACCTTTCACGTTTTTCTTCTTCTTTTGAATGTTCAACATTTATCCTTTAATAATAATAATATTATTATTATTATATTATTATTATTATTAAAATTATTATTATTATTATTATTATTATTATTATTAGAAAGAAATAAGATGTGAGGCTAAAGGAGACAATGTTCACTGAGATACAATTTTATGAAATGACCCGTTAATGGTGGGCAAGTCTAATATAATATATATGTACCGTAATATAATAGATATGAAAAAAAAAAGTCTCATGGGTATGTAGATCAGGAGCATGAACTAAAAGAAAAGATGAGAACAAAAAAAAGAAAATTGTGAATAATCCCCTGAAAATAGAAGAAAATTATGATAACTCAAAGATATTGCAATATCGTGGTTGCACTGACATCCAAAGGGAAAAACATTAAATGTAAAACTGAAGGCCCATTATCATATAAATAATAAAGAATATTAATAGAGAATAATAGAATTAATGTTACACAAAAGAAAAAGGTTGTGTAAGAAAAGGTACTCAAAAAATTAAGTCATGATAAATGATCTAAAATAACAATTGATATATGAAAAAGTACTGATACATGTGGCAATATCTTTTTAAGATAGAGCGGATAAACCACATTTTATTCACATTTTATTGATGATAATACTTGATAGTTGGTTACAATATTAGGATTTATAATCAAGTCCTAAAGATACAAATTCATCTTGATTAAGCTGGGATTTGTTGTAACTCACACTCGCCCATCTGCTACCTTCACATTTGGGTTTCGTCCCTTCTATCCCCCTTCAGGGCCTCGCCTTCAGATCCTTAGGGAGTACTCAATACAAATTGTAGGCTCTTTATTACGGTCTGGGCCTCCTGCAGTCGTGGCTTTTTCGACAAATGTGTTGCATCAAACCAAGATAAAATGAGAAAATTAGTGTCACTAATAAGTTACCAAAAAAAGCTTTATTTGTGTTGAAAACATCATAAGTTCTTTTTTCTCCACAAAGTCCAGCTGATTGCCATTATCATGAGTTCTCATTCACTTTATAGAGTCTTCGTGTGATTGTCTTTGAAGTGGTTATGAGGTCCGTGGTCCCCTTGATAGTATCAAGGGGTGAATTAATTCATTTCAAAAAGTCTGCTCTAGTGCGATACATGTGGCAATATCATAATATATTAACATTAACCAAAGTTTAGATGAGTGCAAAAATTCCAACAATCAGTATCATTTGATAATGGGCCGGAGAGATATATCATATATAGGGTAAATAACGTGGTTTTAACATAGATCTAATTTTTTCTTAAAAGAGGATTTTATTTTATTTTATTTTATTTTATTTTTTATTTTTTGTTTTTGCATATGCCTCCTTAATTTTTTGCATATTTGCAAACAACTCCATGTGTTTTCATAATTACAATTAGCTCCACAAAATCTTCCTTTCACATGCAAACTTCTGAGTTACAGAATATTTCAAGAATATTCTCTTAATAGTATTTTTTTTTTTTTTTGATAAAAGAGAATAAACCACATTCATTGATTATCAATAGGTTCCTGGGTGAACCATTGTTACAAATATTTTGATAACTTAGTGATACCGAAAGACTTCACTGTGTTACACTTGTGGGACATGTTGGTCAAAATATGGGCCGGTCAAAAATAATGGCTCACCTAATCTTATTGGTCAACTTGTGGGCTAAGATTAGGTGAGACTAAGCTAAGATTAGGTGAGTTAATTGATAATTAACCCACCTAATCCCATCCATCTTTCCCTATAAATAGCATGAAGCTTGGAAGCTTTCATGCACCACAACTCAAGTTCAAGTGAGTGAGGGAAGAGTGGGAGAGAAAGAAAGATTAGAGAGTTGGTATTTTCCTCTTAAAAGAGAGAATTGTAACTCCCCGAGTTTTTCTCTAACTTAGTGAAATTCTTCTATCCTTGCGTGGTTTTACCCCAATTCATTTAGGAGGTTTTCCACGTAACTTCCGGTGTGTCCTTTTATTTTCGTGATATTTTCATTCTCTTGCCTTGGCATTTCTATCCAGATCCTATATTTCTCTGACAACAAGTGGTATCGAGCAGACTTTTGGTGTTTATATCTACTTATGCTGCTGCCGCTATACTATGGATCCTCCACATCAGGAAAATAAGTTAGATTATTATTCACCCATTGAAGGAACTGATTCCGCTTCTTAGGCGATTCATAATAGAAGCAATGGCGGCAAGATACGAGATTGAAAAAATTCAACGGGAGTAATTTCTCACCTTTGTGGGCGAAGATGAAGGCAAATCCGAGGAAGGATAATTCCTTAGCGGCCGTTGGTGAAAAGCCATCCGAGGTTAACTTGATGACAAATTACGTGGAGTGAAATGGATCGGGAACGCGCCACAAATATTCATCTCGCACTGGTGATGGTGTTCTATCAAGTATCGAGGAGAAAAGGCGTATGAGATTTGGGATCACCACCAAGTCAGTTATGCAGGCCAAGTCACTCCACAATAAGATTTTCCTTAAGAGGAAACTCTATACTCTGCGTATGGCGGAATCTACTTGATGACGAGCACCTCAACACATCGAATACTCTATTTTTCCAACTTACATCATTGGGACACAAAATAGAGGCGGTGAACGTCGCAGAACTTTTACTCCAAAGTCTACCGAGATTAGTATGATCAACTCATCATCAACAACAAATAATGTCCCCATTGCATATTCTAGTCTTCGACGACATTGCAGCTGCTATTCTGGAGGAAGAAAATCGGCGCAAGAACAAGGAAGACAGGGTGGCAAGTTCACAACAAGCGGAGGCCTTGATGGTGATGAGAGGAAGATCAATGTAACGCTGCCCAAGCGGGAGCCACAATCACGCGCATCCAAATCAAGGAGTAAAGAGACTTTCGCCGCTACAACCTGTGGTAAGAAGGTCACCTGAAGAAGGATTGTTGGAATCTAAATAAAAAGGATTCCAATCCTCAAGAAAATGTCGCTGTAAACACTTCAAATGATGGAGATGCCATGGTGTGCTAATCAGAAATGTAAAGAACGGCTACAAGGAGAAGATTTCTTGATGTGTGGCTTCTACCGATTGAGGCCACTTCATATGACCTCTATAAGAGAATGGTTCAATCACTTCATGAACCTATCTCCTCGAGGATCACATACATACTGTAATGATCAAGCCCTCAGAAGATTGTTGGTATTGGCACCATCAAATTGAAGATGTATGATGTACGATACCTGACCATTCAAGAAGTCCGAATATGTGGAAGGCATGAAAAAGAACTTGTTTGTCTATAGGACAACTTGATGATCTTGGATGCAAAAAATGAAGTGCATAACAAGATCATGAAGGTAATTCGAGCGAGGAAGGTATGTATGAAAGGAGACAAGATAGCCGCAAAACCTATACATCTTGAAGGAGAAACCTTGCAAGAAGGAGAAGTTTAATTTGCCATGAGTAGTCCAAGTGAAAGACATGCAATGACATGGCAAAGAAAAACTTGGACATACGCCGGAGCAAGGAATGAAGATTCTTGTAGAGAAAAATCTACTCCTGGTCTCACAAGGTACTTGATGCATTTGTGAGCATTGTATCAGTTGCAAGTAATGAGATCGGTTGAAGTTCAACATATCTAATTCTAGAAGCAAAAGCAATTCTAGAATTGGTCCATTCAGCGTGTATAGGCAAAGCCCCGGCACGACATCACTAGGAGGGGAGAAATTACTTTGTGTCATTCATATCGATGACTACTCCAGGAGGTGTTAAAGGTGTATCCTATCAAAAGGAAAGCGGATGTGTTTTCAATCTTCAAATTCTACAAGCGGGTGGAACTTGACTCGTGAGAAGATCAAGTGTCTTAGGACAGATAATGGAGGAGAATACCGGCAAAGAATTTGATTTAATTCTCAGAAGCAAGAAGGCATCAAAAGGCGCTTCACTCGATACACTCCTCAACAAATGGAGTGGCGAGGGATATAAAACAGAGGACTCACATTGGAAAGAACAAGAGCAATAATGAGGTCGCAGGCCTAGACAAGAAATTTCATGGAAGCGCGGTCTTACTTGTTATGTAGCGAATCGGGCTCCATCAAGCTGCAATTGAGTTGAAGACACCGATGGAGATGTGGTGTAAGCAGGTCGACTATTCAAACCTTCATATTTTTGAAGTCCTCGCATGCGTGATGTACAATGCCCAAGAAACTACGGTTGGATCCAAAGTCAGAAAATGTATATTCTTGGGATATCTTGAAGGAGTAAAAGAGTACTTTGTAGGGATCCCACCAAGCAAGGTTGTAATTACTTGAGATGTTATTTTCATAGAAGACAAAGAACAAGTGCAAGTGTAAAGTGATAGCACTTCGTAAGAGAACATAGAGACTACAATAAAGACGGATGGAAGAAGAAGTTGAAGCTTACACCAGAGCCAGAAGTACAAGACAAATGAATCAAGTCCCGGATGTTGGTCAACTTTCGCAAGAAAGACACCAAGTTGGCATATCTGATTATATTATAAGCAATGTTGCATCTTGTCTTCTAATTGAGGATGGAGAGCCATCAAGTCTCCAAGAAGCACCGAGTAGTTCGGATGCATCACAGGTGGATAGCTTGTGCAAGAAGAAATTGAAGCCCTTCATAAAAATAGAACATGAGGAACCGCGCATTTACTACCACAAGGGAGAAAGGCCATTCGCAACAAATGGAGTTTACAAGATCAAGCGCAATGGTGATGATCAAGTGGACCCGATATCGTGCTAGATTGGTACGCGAAAGGATATGCTTTCGAGAAGAGGGGATCGACTTCAACGAAATATTTTCACCCGTGGTTCACTCCACAAACGGTCCGGAGTAGTCCCGGGCGATGTATTGCTACATTCGACTTACTGGCTTGAGCAGTTAGATGTAAAACCGCGCATTTCTTCATGGAGATCTTGAAGAAGAAATTTACATGCTCCAACGGGAAGGATTTGAAGAAAAAGGTAAAGAGAACTTGGTTTTGGGTTGAACAAATCTCTATACGGTCCTAAAGCAGTGAGATGTCAGTATAAGAGATTTGATTCCTTCATCATGAGCCTTGGATACGGCCAGACTCAATGCACCCTTGTGCATATGTCAAGAGGAGTTTGGAGAAGATTTTGTCTCTTACATTTCTTTGTATGTAGGCGATATGTTGGTAGCGAGCCCCAACAAAGATGCGTGTTAGGAGTTGAAGCTGTGGCTAGGGAATTTGAAATGAAGGACTTGGGACCAGAAAACAAGATTCTAGGATGCAAATTCCAGAGATAGAAATAATAGGAAGATTTGGCTTTCTCGGAAGAATTATTTGAAGAAGATCTTGCGGCGTTTCAACATGCAAGTCAGAAGCCAATTTCTACCCCACTTCCTATTAATTTCAAGTTATCCTCAAGTGTGTGTCCTAGCATTGAAGAAGAGAGGATGGAAATGTCTCGAGTACCGTATGCATCAGCGATGGGAAGCCTAATGTTAAGCCATGATATGTACAAGACCGGACATATCGCATACGCAGTACTGGGAGTGGTAAGTCGATACATGACGAATCCCGTCAAGAGAGCATTGGAATGTTGTTAAGAGGATTCTCGGATATGTGAAGGAACCTCGGATGTTTGCATTATGTTACGGGGATCGACTTTTATTTGTCGGGTAGATATGTTGATCTCGATTATGCAGGTGATCTTGACAAAAGCAAATCCACAACAGGATATGTGTTCACACTACGGAGGAGTCATGAAATGGATTTCAAATTGATCGATCGTGGCTACGCCAACGCCAAAGCGAATATTTAGGAGCTACACAAGCTAGTAAAGAAGAAGTGTGGTTGAAGATGGTGTTGGAAGAATTCGTTCACAAACAACAGAACATTGTTCTATATTGCGGATGATCCAAGTGCGCCACATCTCGCGAAAAAGAATCCAAAGACATTTCATCTGCCATAAAACATACTCGAGTTCGACTCACTCGCCGTCGTGAGAAAGTGGAAGAAGGAAATTGATGGATATGCAAAAAGATTTACACCCAAAGACAACATAGCAGATTTTCCGACAAAAGCAATCAATGTGATTATATATGAGTGTCGATCCTCTGTAATGACGGAGACGTAAGCAACATCAAGTGGCAAGGTAGAAAGAATGATGTGAAAATTTGATTGACAGTCAATCAAATCTTCAAGTGGGAGAATTGTTGGTCAAAATGTGGGCCGGTCAAAAATAATGGCTCACCTAATCTTATTGGTCAAACTTGTGGGCTAAGATTAGGTGAGACTAAGCTAAGATTAGGTGAGTTAATTGATAATTAACCCACCTAATCCCATCCATCTTTCCCTATAAATAGCATGAAGCTTGGAAGCTTTCATGCACCACAACTTGAAGTTCAAGTGAGAGTGAGGGAAGAGTGGGAGAGAAAGAAAGATTAGAGAGTTGGTATTTTCCTCTTAAAAGAGAGAATTGAAACTCCTGAGTTTTTTCCAATTAGTGAAATTCTTCTATCCTTGCCCGTGGTTTTTACCCCAATTCATTTAGGGCTTTTCCACGTAATATCGGTGTGTCCTTTTATTTTCAGTATTATTTTCATTCTCTTGCTGTGACCCCACTCTATCCGATCCTATATTTCTACAATAGGACAAATGGCCGAGATAGATCGACATGAAGGAGTGAGGAAAGTACACCCCATGTTGTTGGTCGCCCCCGGTAACCATAATGTCACAAGTCGAAGTTAGGTGTGTTCCCTCCTGGGGTATTTTGTGCCATATAGATAAGTGCATGCGAAGAAGGATACTGTGGCATATAAATAATATTTTTTTTTAAATACCTTATACATTAAAATCATTCAACCCTCGAAGCATTTTTCTTCATCTTTACCTCCTTCAATTTCTCTATCCCTTACCCAACAACATTGTAAACTCTAAAACTCTTTTTTAACTTTTTATTTTTATTTTTAAAAGTAAAATATGTATTTTATAATTCTAATTAAAACAGCCCATATTTAATTATGGATCATTAAGAGCTCAATCTCAAAACTACAAATTAACACAATAAAACAAATATACATAAAAAAGAAAAAGAAAAAGAGGGAGCTTGAGAGAGAAGAGATCATGGAAAGGCGGGGACAAACCGCAATGAACCATAAAGCACACAATCTATCACCTGCAGATATAAAATAAGAGCTCAAGAAAAGCTTGGAATTAATCTAAACTAAAGGCATTCAACTTCAAGAGCCTTTATTTTTAATGAGAATGATTCATGGGCCACAGAGAGACACACAACTTCACTGTTGATCATCATTCACTCTACTCAACTTTCCGTACGTAAACTTCAGGTTGAAGAAGTGAGTAGTTGCATGCCATCTCCTCTTCATCCATCCAAACCTGTGCATGCAGTAATTTCCTAGCAATTTATCAAAGAAAGCCTAAGCCATGCTCTTTACACAAAGCTCTTGTTTCTTCTTTATATGGCATATATATCGACCATAATCATGAGAACTTGATACCCACTTAGACCGTCCTTTATTATATATATATATATATATTTCATCTAAACTTAATTATATTTTCCACTTAGTAAAAATTAATTTTATATGAGATGTAGTAAGGGGCAGTAAAAGAATTGCATGAGTTTCCACTAAAATGCATTGGAAAGATGCATGGAGTAATACACATTGGACAACAAAGTCAAGCTGGTTGCTTCCATTTTCAGCTGAAAAGAAAAGACAGCCTTACAGGTTACAAACTTACAATACATTATATAATATATATATAAATATATATATATGATATATCCCATCCAACATTAAACCAGAGAAAGAAGACAAAGGAATTAAGACAGCAACTATAGAAACTACAGTAGAGCCAACTAGATAGAGTAAGCTATTGCACCAACTTGATCACAGACTCACAGTTCAAGCTCAAGGGCAGCAGGGAATGCAACTCATCAATAGACATCCTAACCAGTGCCACACTCGCAGCCTCTTCTGCCACACAAGCATCAAAACAACAACATCAAAACAAAAATAAACATGGCATACTACAACAAGAAGAAATTAACCAAAAGATAACAAAGATAAGGGAAATGAGAACTATATAGTTATATATACATGCTTGGACTTTTGGTAGAGGAGCTCTGGAGGGATCTTGTACAAGTCCTCATCAACAGCCTTGGGAGTACTTTTGGGAGCTGTTCTCTTTGGTTTATTCTCAGATATCAACTCTTTCACTTGCTTTTTCTTCTCACTTCCTCCTTTATGATCACCATTTCTAGACTGAAGAATTAAAATACAGTTAGCTAAGAATATAAGATTGGAATAGTTTTCTTCTTCTTTCTTTTTTATATATTAATGGAGTTCAAACCTTTCTATGATGAGCTTTGTTTGCTGATTTTGTTGAGACTTGAGCAAGCAAGTGATCGTGAGATAATTCAAAGTAGTGAGTGATGGAGAAGTCTTTGCACAAACCCAGCTTATGATCAAATGCTCGAGTCTGCCACCCCTTCATGTCTTCCTACAACCAAATAAAAAATGATAATAAAAAAGAAGGAAAAAGATTAGATGAAACACAAATTAATCATGGCATTCAACAATGAAGCTCATGAAATATGGTTTTCTCTTTAATAAAATATATATAGCAGTGAATATCACAAATACTTACCCCCATTTGTTGTCTAGCAACTAGCAAGTGAAGCTGAGAGAGTTTTAGTGGGGGAGCAGCAAAGAAAGGCAGTTCTACGTGCTGCTTCTAATTAATATCCATCTTTTAAGACCTTTTTTTACGTTACGGTTTTTTTTTTTTATTTTTTTTTATTTTTGATAAAAGTGTATAAATCACAGTTTTTCATTTATAACAGGTAGTGTTTGTATAAGTGGTCCCTTTGCTGCGGCCAGTACATTTAGGGGTATATTACCCTTTTCAAAAAAATCCTCTTTGCCCTACAAGTGATTTCCAAAATGCCCAAAGTGCCCTCAGTATCTGACGTACCCCGAGTATCAGGAGAGCGTCCCCTAATCAACTTGTGCATCATTAAAATCCCTCCCTAGCGATTCTTGTTGGTCCTCCTCCCTTATAAATGCGAGGCTCCGCTTGACAATAGATTCAATCTCAACCAATTTCGGCTTCTTTGACGCCTGAGCTACATCAAACCAAGATAGTGTTAAGAAGTCAATATCTCAAATAGTTTTTGTAAAAACGCATCATTTATCCTAGAAACATCTCTATTGCGTTCCAACCACACTGTCCATGTAATAGCCATGATCAAGAGGTTACATCCCATACAGGCTTCTCTAGGTAAGGAGTGAGCCATTGCAGTTCTTTCCCATAGGTCTTGTATCCTAGAGGGGGTTACATTCAACTAAAATTGTTGTGTGAAGTGTTGCCAAATTCTTTTTGAATATGGACATTGCATGAGTAGGTGTTCTACCGTCTCGTCCTGCTCTTCACACAAATAACAAGTTGCTTGTGAACTGCTCCAGCCCCGTTTTCTCATGTTATCTAAAGTAAGGATATTTTGTCATCTAATGCTAGCCAGATGAAGGCTTTGACTTTGATCGGACATGGTAGTTTCCAAAAGTTTTTCTAGTTTCTGTCCTGATGCCACCATCCATCATGAATTGGTAGTAAGAGCGCACTATAAAATCTCCTTGAGCGGTGAGTTTCCAAACCCTATTGTCTTGCTCTGTCTCCAGGCAGTCCATTATCTTCCTGGTGAGGTGTTCCAACTCATTCATGCCTCTTTCTGAGAGTGAGCCATCAAGGAGAATGGGTTGGCCTTGTGCAAGTCTCTGTCTTACCATTTGCACTATATATCCCTTGTTTGGGCCATGTCATATAAGGTTGGATATGAGGTGCGTGGGGCCCTCCATCTATCCAATTGTCAGGCCAAAAATAAATTGTGTTGCCTCTTCTGGCTTTTGTCGCAGTGTTGTGTAGTAGTGCCTCTTGTTGCTGGGTGATTCCCTTCCAAAAGAAGGAAGCTCTAGGTGGCAATGAGGCGTAGGCTGGTTAAATTCATTATGTCTGTAATATTGTTTTTTTAGTATTTGTGCACAAAGACCCTCCTGTCCAGTGAGGAGTCTCCCACCATCATTTTCCGAGCATGGCCGTGTTGTGTTGTGGTCTTTATAGTCATCTATGACTATATTGCAAATATAAATTCCTTAAAATGAATATTTTCTATCCTGGTATAGAAAGTATTTAATTAGTTCCATCTGGTTTCCTTTTATTATTTATATAAATTTATATTATGTTTCTTAGGAAAAATTGGACAGAATATAAATTACCGATAAAGCAATGTAATATAGTGCATTATTTTTTAAAATTTTGATAATAAATGGTTTAATAAAATAAAAGTGAAAATAAAGTTTTTACAATAATAATATTTTTTTTGACAAAGGGGATAAGCTCTCCCACAAGGGAATTCAAGGACGGACACAGAAGTGGAGATCACCTCAACACACTTGAGCCTTCACCTGCATGAGTGAGGGTTCGAACTCAATTCGTCCAAAAGAACACACACTATGCAAGAACCCGATACCAATAGGTCAAGACATCGTTGGTATATAATAATACTAAATGAAGTTTTTACATTAATAATACTTGTAAATCTCAAAAACTTAGAGGAGCATTATCAAAGGATAAAAGTGTATATGATTTTTTTATTCTTCTTATAATCCAGATATTTAAAATAACGTCAAAGTATTTTCGGTATCTAGAAAGTAATATGTTCCACAAAGACTATTGCACTAACTTTTTTTTTATTTTACAATGAGAGTTTTTAGAGAAGAAAACCCAACTTATCACCGATATGAATTATTTTTTGTTGAATAATGGTAAAAAGTTATGCATAAATTTTCAAATGGAAAATGAAACCAAAAACAAATTGTAGTTGGAAGTTCCAAACATATAAGAAAATAAAATTATAAATAAATATGTTCGGTTTTATAAATAAAAATTTATGCATAAAATTTCATTTCCAAACATATAAGAAAATAAATTTATAAATAAATAAGTTAAGTTTTACACTTTATTGTTTTAGGGTCTAGTTAGTTTGGTTCACCCGAAGAAGTGGAGGGCCCGAAGTCGGAAGTGGGCCTCTCCAGCCCACTTTCATGTGTTTGGTTTACAATAGTGAGCACCGAAGTCTGACTAAATTAAATATTAAGGAAATAAAAATACTTCAACTAAATTATAATTTAAAAATCCAAACGCCATTTCTATAAGGGGGTAACCTCACTGCTAACAGAAGTGATGACCCTATTTCTATTTTCATGAAGATGTGTTGGAAGTCTGACTTTGAAATGTCTACTTCTACAAAACAAACACCTTCTGTAAGTGTAACTCTATCATCTACTTCCGGTGCCGACCAAACACTAAAAATTGCCAATTTCATACCGAACTCACACCTCTATCGAAACGAGACTTATAACTTCCATATGACTGACCCATATGTTGCTTGTATTTTGACAATTTTGAAAATAATTTAGTACATTGAGCGTATTATATTATTATATAAGGTTCTCCAACAAACTAAGGCAAATGAACAGAGAACACAATATATATATATATATATATATATATATATAGGGGGTTGATCGATACTGATCGAGGATGCACTATGTATTAGGTCGTACTCATTTTTGAAGGCGTGTTTGAAGGATTTCCAACCGTACAAATGGGAAGATTATCGAAAAATAAGTTAGTATGTCTATTTTCATACAATTTGGTTATCGTTTGGTCCTTCCACTTAACGGTTGAAATTCTGGATCGTTCAGATTTTTATAAAATAAGAACCGTTAAGTGGGAGGACCAAACGGTTACCAAATTATATGAAAATAGACATGCTAACTTATTTTTCAATGATCTTCCCATCCGTATGGTTGGAAATCCTTCAAACATGCTCTAGGGGGCCAAATGGGAGGTGAGTGGGAATGCACTGACTGTAACACGTCCCTATATATATATATATATATATATATATATGGTGCTGGTGTTATCAGGCCAGCTGGATCCACTCAGATTCAGTTACCTTCATTTGCGAAGGCGTGTTTGAAGGATTTAATCAGATGGGATAGGAAGATCATGAAAAATAAGGCTAGATGATTTTCATGATTTGCTACCGTTTGGTCCTCCCAAAATAAGAACCGTTAAGTGGGAGGATCAAACGGTTACCAAATTATATGAAAATGGACATGCTGGCTTATTTTTCGATGATCTTCCCATCCGTATGGTTGGAAATCCTTCAAACATGCTCCAAGAGGCCAAATGGGAGGTAACTGGGAATGTATAGTATTATAGTTGGCCTAACTGTAACACGTGTGTATATATATATATATATATATATATATATATATATATATTATTTAATTTAAAAAATAATTTATTAATAATTAATTAAATCATAATTTTTTGTTTGCTGGTTAGCAAAGCATCAATCATAAATTATTATTTAATATAGATGGAAAATATTCAATAAACACTAACACAAAGACCCAAAGAAGCAAAACGGTTTTTAAAATGCCAAACCGTTTTGGTCCTAGGAGTTAATTGTAAAAAGTTATGATTTTTCATTAGAACACCTAAAAATTTCAATTATTAATTTTCATCATATTTGGTGTCTAGTCAGCATTGTCACCCATTGTGGTCCGTGGATGTATTAATTTTCATTAGAACACCAAAGGGACATTTTGACAAATACAAATTACTTGGGGGTTAAAAAAATAGAATTAACCCTTAATTAACTCTTTTTAACTAAAATAAATCCCCCCTCCCCTCCCCCCGCCCCACATGGTGGCTAGGCGTAGCTTAACCTACTCAAGGGACACTCCAGACAACTGGCACTGGGGTGAAAAGGATGAGCAACTGACGCAAACAAGACATTAGACAGGAATATAGTAACAACACGTGGCCCAAGTTTAACTGGGAATCTGTTTGATAATCAATGAATATAATTTATCTATTATATATATATATATATATAAATAAAAGTTACTAGTTGTTGGAGGAGATATAATAAACTCAAGATTGTATTTTTGCATTATAAAGCCATTTTTAGTCCTTGAATCAAGTCCAATGTTCATTTCCATCCTTAATTTTAAAAATTATTCAATACGGTCTCTGTATATTACGTATTCCATCATATTTGATCCCTGACGCTGAAATGGCGCCGACGTGACATACGAATGAAATACAATGTATTTATTTATTTATTTTTATTTTATAGGTGGTTGTATTTTGATGACATGGCGGGCTAGCTGGACTGCTGACATGACATGCCATGTGGAAATGTTTTGTTTTTTAATTTTTAATTTTTTTAATTTTTTAATTTTTTTAATTTTTATTATAAAATTTTATTTTTTTTCTTTGTTTCTCTATGTAAATAATTACAAGTACAATGAGAAAAGTTTGTTTTCTAAAATTTAAGCAAAGTAAGTTGTAGTGTTAACAGAATTTTTCTTTATGTCATGCATGAAAAAAAAAATTCTATTAACACTACAGCTTGCTTTGCTTAAATTTTAGAAAACCAAATAAAAATAAAAAATATTAAAAATAAAAATAATAAAATAAATAAATAAAAATATTTAAAAAATAAAAACAAAAAATATAAAAATATAAAAAAATTCCATATGGCATGCCATGTCAGCCTTCCAGCTGCCTCGCCATGTCATCAAAATGCAACCACCTGTAATATAAAGAATAAATAAATAAATATCTTATATTTCATTTGTATGTCACGTTAGCGCCACTTCAGCGTTAGGGACCAAATATGACGGAATACTGAATACACAGGGACTATATTGAACAACTTTTGAAATTAAGGATTGAAATGAATATTGAATATATTTACAGGACCAAAAATGGCTTTAACCATGTAATAAAGTCAAGATTGTATTTTTGCATTATAAAGTCATATATATTTATATATATGAATTTATGTTGAAATCAATTGGTCAAATATTGACTACAATCATTTAAAGCTAGCATGAGATCTAAGACAGATCCCCCTTGGTATAGAAGTCACAAGTAACTGGACATCCAACTGATCTCCTTAATTATACATCTGCCATGTAAAGAATGTTCTTTTGAAAAAAAGAGTGTCCAATGATCATTTCACCTAGTACCGAAGGGCTGGCCTTGAACATCAAAGAAAAAAGAAAATCAAAAATAAAAAAAAAAACCCATTGATGTATAATGAAAGGGAGTTAGCTAATGATGTATATATACTTCTCGTTTAATTGGGAGAACTTCAACATGTATGTTTGGAGAAATTAACTTGGGTCACAACGGCCTATAAAGCATGCAGCTTCATAATTGGGGTCTCATAAAAGGAAAAGAGCTACCTACGTTTCAAGCCTAATGAATTAATCTTGACCCCCCTATGATCATCAGTTTTAATTGAAGGCTTGAGTACTGCTTGGTCCATCAATTTGGAGACATGATCTTGTGATCGATTGGTGTTAAATGAATCATGGGTTGTTTTTCCTTAGGATAAAGACATTAGATACTTAATAGTCTTGAAACAAAAGAGATCATCTGTGTCAATGATAAATGAAATTTTATTTTTTTATTCTATTTAATAAATATAAGATGAATCACAATTATATTAAAAGTAGTAAAGATAACCAAAAAGTAATCTCAAAATTCTCCTCATGACATATACTGCCTATGGACCCATTTGTTCGGTGCATTCTAAGCTTTTGTGTTGCAATAAATAAATAAATAAATAAAAGAGAATTTGGAATTAAAGAGATTTCTTTTTCTTTTTCTAGGAAGAAGCCGAAGGCCAAATTTGGCAAGAGTATTAAACAAACTACTATTGCTAATTAAAGTTTCTAAATTCCTCGACATAGAGGAAATGGTGTTCAAGCAGAGAAGGGTCTTCATGCCAAGCTACACACATCATTTACCACATCTCACAATTATCCTATAAAAAATATATCACATGTTTAATTCACGTTAATCACTATTTTATTTCCTCAATTTAATATGAAGTCCTATTTAGTTTATTTCTCTCTCAAATTCTGTAATTTACATATTTCAAAGTGGATCTTGAGTCTTAAATAATTTTTTTATAAAATTGTGTGACCTTATATGTGGTAGAAATAAAATTAGAAAACTAAAAAATAATTATAAATACCAACCTTCACAAGAAAATTTGGTAACCCGTTTCTCTCATAAAGAAAGAGTAACAGTTCAAATCATATCTATTGTGTGGTTCTAGGGGTTTGTTCACATTTATCAACCAAATCCGTAACGTATTTCTAGTGGGTTGAAAGTTGTATTTGTAAATGTTAAAGCCAAAGATCATTATCTAAATCACTCTACAACATAATATGCATTTTCAATTTTTTTTTTTATTCTTTTACAACCTCCATTTTCCCCTGTTTCAAACAGATCCTAACATCGTTTCCAACAATCCTATCTGATATGTTTTTTAACAGAAAATATGTTGGGTTGTCAGTTGTCACAATATAATATTTACCAAAAGACATGCATCTTCAGAGATGCATGTGCTGTGGAAACAGCGATGATAAATTATATCCCTCAGTTTCTGGTTGGCCATAGCATTTATATATCAGTCCTATCAGGATTCAGAACTCCATTTATATATGCATTAATTATTTGTTTGGCAAAATTAAATGAATTCACAGTGACAGTACACACTCCCTAATGTCTGTTATTTGCTTTTGTAGCCTCATCACTAGTAGTAGTGTCTGCTAGCTCTTCGTTTATCTTGAGAATCTTCACTCCCGTTGTCTCCAATTGGATTTCAGTCAGAACTCAGCAACCATTTATTTAATCCCTGCCTATTCATTGCACCAATTAACCTGTGGTTCTTCTTTTTATAGCAATTTATAATAACACCATGTTTTCTTTTCTCTCTCTCTCTCTCTCTTTTTTTTTTGCATTGCTTCTCTGAGTTTTTTTTAGATTAATAAGATTAGTAGACCAAAAGGAGCATGCAAAGGAATAGTCTAGTGCAACTTTAGGTAGCTTATAAATATAAAATAATGCAGAGAGCTTAGTTTAGTTTCCCAAAAACTAGTAAGACACTCATGCGTATATAATATAACACGTCTCTCCTCACCTAAAAAGCCAACCTTATGACATAAATGCATGGTCCAATGCTCAAGGGCTCCCATATACATACGTTGCAATATTGTACTGCCTTGAGATTCAAAAAGCTTGTGCAGAAGAGCCCTACAATGGCATAGGGATGACCAAAAGAGAAAGTGGCCTTTTGGAGCATGAGTAGGGTTAGCGAAGAAAAAGTATAGGCCACTCTAATGCCAAGCCATGCTTCATAAAGTAACCAAACCACTCCATGCTCAGCACCCTTTGATGCAGACAACTCCACGCCATTCTCGTTCCTTGTTTCCCCCACTTTGTTTCTTCATTCTCTTCTATATATTTTAGTTTTAGCTTCTTTTCATCATCTCTTGCTATCTATCTATCTATCTATCAGTGTTTGTGTTTAGCTGCTGTTTGTTGTTGTGGTCGTATACTTGTTGTATCTCATGGAAGGCAAGCATATTCCAGCATTTGGGTTTTGGAATTCTTGTGATGAACTTGAGGATATGTACTTCCAGTCTGCTAGCAGGTCAGGGGGGTTCATCCAAGGCCAGTTCTTCAGAGAAGATGGAGATCTTAAAGCTACTTCCCACCTTCACCATTCTCAAAAGTTTCAAGTACTATTCTAGCCTATTTTTCTTTTCATTGTCCTTGTTAAAGCAGGTGTATAGACTGATGTAGTAATTACCTCTCTTTCTTGATTTTCAGTATAGAAGTAATGGAGGAGTTAGAGATGTTGAGAAGCAGGGGAAGGTCATGAAGACTCAGACTCAAAGGAGGCACAGGATTCCCAAGGCTGTTGATGAGGACTTGTACAAAATACCACCAGAGCTCCTCTACCAAAAATCCAAGAGGGTATATCTAGCTACTTTGTTCATCAATAGTATATATTTGAGCATTCTCTTCTGCAATTAATATGTTTTTTTTTTTTTTTGAATTCAGAGGAGATGTGTGAGGAGTTTCTGGTTTGGATGCTTGGGGATTAACTGCATTCCCTGATAAAAGCTGAAGCATGGATTCAAATGTTAAGATCATGCTGTCTTTTGATCTGCAGTACATGTATGAAAATAACTGTTATTCTTAAGGATTACCAGCCACAACTCAACATTGTTGATGGGATGATTCAAAAGAAGTGAGTGCATGCCTGAAGATCACTTGTCTGTTCTCCATATATAGCAAAATGAAGATTCAAGAGGCCTTTGTGTTTGTTTAAAGAATTCATCTTCTTTTGTTGATGCAGAGGAAAGTGAACTGACTTCATGTGGAAGTGGTTTTAGCCTTTAGGAATCAGGATTCAGGAGCCTTGTATGTCAAACTTTTCTGAAAAGTGAATTTTAAGACTTGTTCTTGTTTTGGACCAGGAATGAGAGTAGATTGTGGTTTAAAAATGGATTATTATATTTTTATTTTATTTTATTTGGATCTTAAAACAGAGTTAAGTTAAGAGATTGAATCCTCTAACTTAATTGGATTATTTTAATTTTAATTATAATAATTTAGTGGTGTCTCACCTCCATGCATGTAGGTGATGTTGTCTATAAACTTTTTTCTGTGAATTTTTATATTGATTTTTTCGTTTTTAATCAACAAAATGTAGAATCCTTTTACAACTCTCCTTAAACTTCTATTGACATCTCTTTCTGAAATTATATATATAATTCTATTTGTAAATATTTTCCCTTTTTATTTTAAAAAATATTAAAAAATATAAAATAAAATAAGAGGTGGCAGGCCAGGCTGTGCATGGCATGATCTGAATTAGCCTGGACTGTGCCCATGAAGGCCCAATTTTATAGATGAAGCCCATTTAGGTTTGAGGATTCACCCAAGCTTTTAAAAATCAAACCAAACAAGCCTCTTTTTTTCATGAAACAATTAGCCATGTTCCCTCGTATAATATGTTATAACACTAAAAATAGGACAATGAGGTTGGAATTTTTATAATTTGTGGAAACAATCGGTAAATACTTCAACCAGGATTTGGGTGCTATATACTTAATCCGAGATAACTTTGTGTAATAGCCAAGATTTTCCAAATAATCTTTCGTGGTACACTTATTTCAGAGTAAGTTGTCAAACCCTTTATTTGATATATGAATCACAGTATGCCATGATTATTAAGCTAATCAATTACACAAAAATACATGTAGGACTATATTGGATTATTAGATGGACCACACAGCTGCATCCATACCAAGGGCAGAAGTAGCATGTTTTCATGGGCACAAGGGGCCTACTCAAAATGTTTTGACTGTAGCAAACCATGATTTGAATTTCACTTATGTCTTGGTTGGGTGGTGTTGGCAAATGACTTCAACGTTTTGTGAAATGCTCTTTCGCAACCATCGCTTTGTGATCTAAAAGTAATTAAAGGTACGATGTTTTGATTTTGAAAAATTAATTACAGATCTTGACAAAAATAATTAACATATCAAACAATTTATCATAGATAAATATTATTTTGTTGACATGGGTCACCATTATGAATGGTTTCATAGCACCTTATTATGGTGTTAGGTACCATTTGAAGGAATATAGTGTCGGACACCCGCTCCTTCAAAAGAATTTTTCAAACTTAGGCACTCAACCTTGCGGTGCAAGGTTGAGCATGCATTTAGAATTCTAAAGAATTATTTCAAATGATGGAGGTTTGGCCCACAAGTGTTTGGAAGAAGGGTCAGTGGTTCCACAGTGACTCACCATCAATCCAGTTATCAACCTAGCAGTTAAGCGTGGAGCCATTGCCGTAACTAAATGTGATATTGGTAAGGATTATTGATCAAGTATGGTCGATACTTTTTCAACAGAAGGCCCTTGCCGGCATAGGGCAGTTGGGCAATAAATGATCTGTTGAAATATAAGGACTTAATGATCTTAAAGCAAATCCTTAGCGAAAGTTCTTAACCACCATTTCCTGAGCAGAGTGGAATTAAAGTGTCTCTGATTAAGAAGACCCTACCCTCCTTGTTTAGGGTTGATAGAGGCAACCCCAACTAATGAATTTGTAAGATGGAGATTCCAAGAGAGTCCTAGTCAGGGCCTCTCCATAAGAAATCCCAAAGAAGGGATGCAATATTGCGAATAACCCAACCAGGAAGATGGTAGATCAACAGAATGGCTGAGAAGACCGAATTAAGGAGGGTGGTCCTTCCTCCAAGAGATAGGAGACATGCATTCCAAGAGCCGATTCTATTCTTGATTCTCTCAATGAGGACCATCCAATCCGCACTCCTAGGTTTTCATTATGAGGTAGGTAGACCGAGATACTGTTGATTTGGGGCTTAAGTTGGATGACTCATTTTGCATTTTAGGCCCATACCATTATATATAGGTTGATTTGTTATTTTACTTACTTGTGGGCCCATTGGCCAATTTTGGAATAACTTAGGGGGTTTTATGAAACTTTTTCCCCTTTGTATATGTGAGTTGCTCATCATTGTGAAATATTAGGGTTTTCTTACTGCTTCGTGGATGTAGGCTTGATTCAAAGCTGAATCACGTTAAATTCTTGTGTTCTTGTGCATTTTCATTTTTTTTTATTCCCTAATTGAATATTCTCTGTTTGCTTCTACACTACAAAGTGGTACCAGAGCCACGGTTTGATTCTGAAAGGGAATGCACGGATCTGGATCTAGGACACAGGTAGCAATTGGATCTTGCGCGGTACGGATGGCTGTTACAAATGCAAAATTTGAAATTGAAAAATTCGATGGGAACACGAATTTTGGGATTTGGCAGTGTGAAGTGATGGATGTCTTTGTGCAGCAAGGGTTAGATGTAACCCTAGAAGATCAACCAGATGATATGGAACAGAATGAGTGGGCGAAGTTTAATAGATTGGCGTGTGGCACTATTCGTCTCTGTCATGCAAAGGAGGTGAAGTATTTCGTGATAAAAGAGACTATGGCGAAGGATTTGTGGCAAAAACTGGAAGATAAATACATGATGAAGAGTATTCAGAATCGTTTGTATTTGAAAAGGCAAGTTTTCTGGTTTTCATACAAAGAAGGTATGTCGATGATGGAGCATATTCACTATTTTAATAAATTGATTTCTGATTTGTTAAATATGGATGAAGAAGTTAAAGATGAAGATAAAGCCTTATTGTTATTGAGTTGATTACCTGATTCATTTGATCATTTTGCCACCACACTAATTTATGGTAAAGATTCAATAACATTTAAGGATGTTTCTAATGCTTTGATGAATAATGAGTTTCGTAGAAGAGATAAACAGGCCTAGTTTGAGAATTAAGAAGCATTGGCAATAAGGGGAAAAACAGAGCAACGACAATCTGATAAGAAAAACAAGTTTCAGTCCAAGTCTAGAGGAACTTTGAGAGGAATTTCAGCAGATGGTAGAAAAATTCCAGCAAAAGATGAGTGTTCATTCTGCCATAATAAGGGCCATTGGAAGAAAGACTGTCCAAAATTGAAGCAAAAGGAGAAAGGAAAAGAGAAGAAAACTGAGAATGCTAATGTGGCCCAGGGGGATGACGACTCTAAGTTTGTTTTGGTATCCACTCATGACAGTATTTCAGATGGTTGGATCATGGATTCTGGTTGCTTATATCATATGTGTCCGAATAAGGATCATTTTACCAGTTTGGAGTTATCTGATAATGGGACAATCCTCATGGGAAATAATCATGCATATGAAAAGAAAGAAGTAGGCTCAATTTGTTTAAAGCTTCATGATGGAACTATTAGGAAGCTGACAAATGTTTGGTATGTACCAGATTTGAAGAAAAATCTGATATCGTTGGGTGCTTTGGAATCTAGAGTTTTCAAAGTCACAATGGAGGCAAGTGAGCTGAAAGGGTCTCAGGGTGCTATGGTTGTGATGAGAGAAGCCAGACAAAAGAATTTGTATTTTCACAAGGAAAAACAGTTGTAGGTGGAACTGCTACGATAGTTGACAAGCAAAGAGAAGGTGTTTCTGATACTTCTAGGTTGTGGCATATGAGGCTTAGACATGCTGGTGAGAAGGCTCTACAAGGGTTGGTCAAGCAAGGCTTGTTAAAGGGTGCAAAAACATGCAAGATTGATTTTTGTGTGCATTGTGTATTGGGAAAACAAACCAATGTGAAATTTGGAACCTCAATACATCATACTAAAAGACTTCTTGATTATGTGCATACAGATGCTTGGGGGCCAACACAGGTTGCATCTTTAGGAGGAAAGAATTTGTTTGTTACATTTGTAGATGACTTTTCCAGAAGAGTTTGGGTCTACACAATGAAAACTAAAGATGAGGTTTTCAACACTTTTCGGGTTTGGAAGACAATGGTTGAGAATCAGATTGGGAGGAAAATAAAATGCTTGAGATCAGACAACGGAGGAGAGTACAAGTCTGATTATTTTCAGAAATTTTGTGAAGATGAAGGTATTATGAGACATTTCACAGTGAGGGGAAATCCACAAAAGAATGGGGTAGTAGAAAGGATGAACAGGACTTTGTTGGAAAAGGTGAGGTGTATGTTGTCCACTGCTGATTTGGGCAAGATGTTCTGGGCAGAGGCAGTGACATATACATGTCACCTTATCAACATATTACCATCAGCTTCAGTTGAAGGTAAAACACCTTATGAGGTGTGGACTGGAAAACCTACTACTGATTATGATTCTTTGCATATTTTTGGTTGTATTGCTTACTTTCATGTCACAGAAAGTAAACTTGATCCGAGAGCAAAAAAATGTGTGTTTTTGGGATTTTGCAGTGGTATCAAAGGATACAGGTTATGGTGCCCAGAGTTGAAGAAATTGAGATTAAGCGTGGATGTTACATTTGATGAAGGCAGATTTCTCAAAAGTACAATACAACCTAGTAAGAAAATTGTGCAAGGCAGGAATGTGCAACAGGTGGAGTTTGAGCATAATGCAGCTAATTCTCAGATGGATGCAGTTAATTCTCAGATGGATGCAGCCCCTACACTTACAAAGGATTTTATAGATCATATTGATGAAGATTTTCAACATGAACCTGAACAGCAACGGGATAATAGTATAGCTGCACTAGGACAAGGAGAGAAATCAGAAAGCCACCCCGGTTTGCTGACATGGTTGCTTATGCACTGCCCGTTTTAGAATATGACATTCCAACCACTTATAAAGAAGCCATTAGAAGTTCAAAAAATGTGGATTGGAACAAGGCTATGGACGAAGAAATGCAATATCTTCAGAAGAATGACACTTGGGAACTTGTGAAGCTACCAAAGGGAAGAAAAGAGATTGGTTGTAAATGGGTTTATGCATAGAAGGAAGGTACTCAGGGAGAAGATAGTGTGAGGTTCAAGGCAAGATTGGTGGCCAAAGGTTATGCACAGAGAGAAGGACTTGATTACAATGAGGTCTTTTCTCCAGTGGTGAAACATTCATCTATTCGGATTCTTTTGGCTTTAGTTGCTCAGTTTGACTTGAATTTAGTTCAACTTGATGTGAAGACTACATTTTTGCATGGGGACTTGGAAGAGGAGATTTACATGTCACAACCAGAAGGTTTCAAGACAGTTGGCAAGGAAGACTTGGTTTGCAGGTTGAACAGGTCATTATATGATTTGAAACAGTCTCCAAGGCAGTGGTACAAGAGGTTTGACCAGTTTATGAAAGTTCAGAAATTCACAAGAAGTCTTTATGATCCTTGTGTTTACTTTTAGAAGTTGTTGGATGGGACTTTCATTTACTTGTTGTTATATGTGGATGGCATGTTAATTGCTGCAAGAAATATTGCTGAAGTTGATAGGTTGAAGAACCAGTTGAACTCAGAATTTGAAATGAAGGAATTAAGAGAGGCCAAGAAGATACTGGGCATGGAGATTAGTAAAGACAGAGTGAAGGGCACAGTATATCTAAGTTAGATGCAATACTTGAAAATGGTAGTACTGCGGTTTGGCATGGATCTCCTTTCGCTCCTCATTTTAAATTGAGTGAATCTGATGTTGAAAGAGATTATATGAATAATGTACCTTATACTAGTTTGATTGGATGTCTTATGTATGCTATGGTATGTACAAGACCTGATATTTCCCATGTTGTTAGTATAGTCCGTAGATATATGCATAATCCAGGTAAAAAGCATTGGGAAGCTGCAAAGTGGGTATTGAGGTACATTAAAGGCACTATGGAGGTTGGTCTGAAATTTGAGAGAAATCAAGATAATGATGACAGATTTCTCATTGGCTATATGGATTTTGATTTTGCTGGTGATCTGGACAAGAGGAGATCTACTACAAGGTGTTTGTTTACTTTGGCTAGTGGGCCTGTCAGTTGGAAGTCTACATTGCAGTCTACTGTAGCGTTATCTACTACAGAAGCAGAGTATATGGTTGCAGCAGAAGCTTTGAAGGAGGCCATTTGGATACATGGACTGATTGCAGACTTGGGGATTAACCAAAAACAGGTGGAGGTATTTTGTGATAGCTAGAGTGCTATTCACTTAGCAAAGAACCATGTTCACCATGCTCGGACTAAACATATAGATGATAGTGGGGTTATTTTGCTTCAGAAAATTCATACAAGGGATAATATTGCTGATATGATGACTAAGGTCATTGGTGGTGCCAAGTTCAATCATTGCTTGAACTTGGTCAACATTGTGATTGTTTGACTTGTTGGAGGTGCAACAAGGAACTTGTGCGCTTGGTGTGAGTAGATGTTGATGATGAGGTGGTTTGTGGTATGGCTTGCAAATCTCGCCAAGGTGGAGATTGTTGATTTGGGACTTAAGTTGGATGACTCATTTTGCATTTTAGGCCCATACCATTTTATATGGGTTGATTTGTTATTTTACTTATTTGTGAGCCCATTGGCCAATTTTGGAATAACTTAGGGGGTTTTATGAAACATTTTCCCCTTTGTATATGTGAGTTGCTCATCATTGTGAAATACTAGGGTTTTCTTGCTACTCCGTGGATGTAGGCTTGATTTAAAGCTGAACCACGTTAAATTCTTGTGTTCTTGTGCATTTTCATTTTTTTTTCATTCCCTAATTGCATATTCTCTGTTTGCTTCTGCACTACAGATACGAGAAAGGGAGAGACCCAATCGGGTAGTTCAACATAGAAGGGAGATCTTCTTATGAGTGACCGATTGTCATAATGGGGATGATAGCACTCTTATTGAAAATGATATGGAGTTTGAACAAGCTCTCAAAGAGAGAAGATGGTACTATAAAGAGCGAAAGGGAGAGCTAATCAGGTTGTCCACCCTGTATATTGAAACACACAAGCTTTTGCCAAGAACCCTTGTAGGAATTCTATAAGCTTAATACTTTTGTAATGAGTAGCTAGATGTAGCTCTTTTATTAGAAAAAAAAGTGCGAAATGTCCTCAATACAAATGACAAGGACATCCTCAGTGTATTGGAGATAGATGGTTACCTCAGACCCCTCATCTTTGAAGCAAATCCCATAAAGATGTTGGCTTGGAAGCCTATATAGTAGTATAGTGCTAAAAATGTCAACCACCATAACAAATAGGAGTGGTAAAACCAAATCCCCCTGCCGAAGCCCTCATTGATGCCTAATGTTAGAACAATCAGTGAACATGGCATGTTATAACAATTGATAACACAAATAATTTATCCAAATCAGTAATAAATCAATGCAATCAAGAAAAGTTAGGAACACTAAGTCTAGCAAAGGGGAGGGCACGAGCATTGCCCTAAAGATTAGTTTCTCCCCTTCGTGCAAGGTCCAGCGGTCTCCTTGGTCTATTGGGTACAGTTTACCCTCAGGTTGGCCTTCTCATTTCCTACCATGCCTCGAAGGGAAGAAACTTCAGTATCACCCAATTGTTGATTAAAATGACCAAGATGAAATTCAATAGTTGGGTTTCAAGAAGAAGAAGTCAGAAGCTTGATATTGAAGAGGATGAGAAGCTTGGTTCAAGAGGGGATGAAGGTCTCAGACACTTGCTATTAGTAGGAAGAAGTTCAACCTTGCTATTGAGAAGAAGAAAAAGACGTCCAGCCGTAGGCCCATATGTAGAGCTGTCAAAACGGGCCGACGGGGCGGGCCGCCCCGCCATTTTGGCGGGCTGGCAATATGCGAACCCAACCCTACCCACCATGGATTGTGGGTTGGGTGGGCCAGCCCACCAAAAATTTAAAAAAAAAATAAGGTTTATATTTTAAACCAATTGTTTTATTTTGCCATGGCCCATGGCCCATACCATGAATTTTGGAGTTAGTATATATATATATATATATTTTGGGATTGTATAAAATAGATTTTGGAGTTAGTATAAAATAGATCAAGGCTATTTCAACTACCAAATGAACAGATCTAACCTCAAAATCAACAAATTAACTCTGCAATGCTATATTATCAAATATCAACAGATCTATCAAGAGTTGCACAGATCTATTAGAATATAGTTTTCCAATCCATCACCATTCAAACAGATAAGAGAATCTCAATCAACAAACATCAACACAACATTCAACAAACAGGAAAAAGGATTTAGGATTATAGAAATTCTAATGAATAGCTCGGAAAGGTGATCGCCCCATCACCTCGCCGCCAGGTCCCTTCTCTCCGATGAGATCAAGGCCAAAATCACTGTTCTTAAGATGCCACTCTCTCCGAGTGATGATCCCCGGTTGTGTTTTATTGGGAGTTATCCTCACTTGGGATTAGGAATAAGTTTTGAAAAATTTTAAAATTTTTGGAGGGAAATTTTAAAGTAAAGGTATTAATGATATGATAGTGATGTGTTGAGTATATATTGGTGGGTTATATTTTTAAATCTTAATTAATGATTTTGGCGGGAAAAACTTTTTCATTGGAAACTGTGTTTGGGTTAAGGGATAACCCCCAACCAAACAAGGCTTTAAGCCTTCCTCTGTTAGAGTGTTATTGTGTTAGAGTTAGGGATTTAGAGATAGAGAATTAGGGTTTTTTTTTAATAAATTAAGGGCTGGCTGGCCCGCTAAAAGCCCAACTCGCCCCGTCCAACCTACGACCCGACGCGGGCTGGCACATTAAAAGGCCAACTCAACTCACCTATTTTTATTAGCGGAACAGGCCGTCCGGTGGACTAAGCCTGAATTGACAGCTCTACCCATATGTGCTTCTTTGTTAGGGTTTCACAGTGATGAGATGAATTAATTGAGGCTGATCCATTTGTTAGGGTTTTGTTGTTTGGGGTCATTTAGATGAAGTGGGCTGAGCCGAGGCCTAATCACTTCATTTCCAGCACCTAACATGTCTTGTGGCCTCCCCCATTAGCAAGAAAACCCATCCACTTGGCCTCAAAATCAAACGTTTGAAGCCCCTCAACAAGGGGATGCACATGGCCACCAACCAATCAGGAGGATGCATAAACATTCAATATTTTGTAATTTCATGATTGAATCATGCCCTCTGTAATCACCTCTTATCAACAATTATCATAAATAAAATGTGGTTTACCACTTCTTCAAAAAAAAAAAAAGAATAGAAATCTCAGTCTCTAAGGCCAAAAAACTTCTCAAAATCAATATTCGGAGTTGGTGTTCGATCTTAAATGTGAGCTCCTCCTCATTGACGATTATCATGAATTTGTCCTAGATCGATTCTTGATGAATTTTATTAGTCCTCATTGGCGACGATATCATCGTGAATAGATCCTTTTTTTTTATGAATTATATTTGTGAGTCAATTCACTAGGTCACAAATCCCGGTCAAATTTCTAATATACCAATTGGATCGGATTCAATACAACTTCCAACATGAATTGGGCTTATATATATATATGCTCCCAAACCATAAGGTAAGAGGTCATATCACATTCTAAATTATTACCCCCCTGAATAATGAATGCTAACATATATTATTCTAGAATAAAGCAAGGAAATAATAATCTATATATATATATATATAATCCCTTAATTGTCTACTCTTCATTATTATCCTCAGTATCAATCAGTTTCCCATAAGTATAACCAACGGCGTGGCTCACCATCCACATCGCTATCTTTAGTGCCTGTTGTTTTCCTCCTGAGCTCTCCCTGGTGGCAAGCATGACCTGAGAATGGGTGGCACTCCATGTGATACTATATATCGGCCATGAGAGCCCCAACAAAAGCTTCCATTCCTATCAAAGTGAAAAGCCAGAATAGAAGAAGATATATATACTCTTCAGTGAGTCGTATAGACTAATAATAAAGCCGGCCAGCATGATCACTCAAGGCTGCCTAACCTAACCATGCTGTGTGGCTCCCACTTGCTCTCATAAGTATTTATTTGCACACAAGTTGTTTGAAAGAATGCCTCTCTTTCTCTCTTTCCAGGCTTGTCCTGATAAAAGAAGATAGCTTTTCTTTTTAAGTAAACTTTTCTTTATATTATATCTGGTCCTTGGGATCCACATGAGCTCACTTCTATCATTTTATATTTATTTTATTGAACCATATATACATTAATCACTGTGTTGTAATCTTTTTTTTTATATATAAATGTACTCAATATTGTTTTGGACTTTGCCGATTTCATGACAAAAATCAATTGAATTGTTCAATCTATTAGATAATCAGTTAACAATCAATAATATATAATAAAGGAAAAAAACAATAGGGATGGCCGAAAGTGAGAACCATAATAATGGTAAACAAGGAGTGTAGTACTATGGTAGTGTTTTTGCCTCGTAAAGACCAACAAAAGAATAAGAGAGAAAAGAAAAGAGCTCTTGGGGGTAAAAAGTCATTTTTGGTCCATGTATTATGATATATTATTTATTTTGAACCATTTATAATAAAAATGTTCAATACGATCTACGTATTTTGGGGTTTATGATTCTTAGGACTGATGTGGTAGTCAACTGGTATATAGGTTGAATACAATCATTTTTTCATTATGACATGACAGCCTATGTGGTTGGATTATGATGATATCATATTATAAATAGACTTTTAATATATTAATCCCTTAATGATAACGTGGACTGTTGATATGGCCTATCACATCAACATGCTGACATGGCAACAAGAAAATAAAAAACTAAAGAAAAAAAATCTGGAAAAAATCCAAGTGCTCTATTTTTTTCTTAATTTTTTTGCCACATGACATCTCACGTTAGCATGATGACGTGTTATGCTGGCGTGGCATCATGTGTAAAGTGGCAATGCCAAGTGCCCGCATCTTTTTAGATTTTTTGCCATGTGGCATATGCCACGTCAGTATGATGACATGTCATGCCAGTGGCGGAACCAGGATTCACCGGTAGGAGGGCTTAAAGACAAAATGTATATTAAAAAAAAATCATTCAACAAAATAATTGTCTCATCTCTCTTATGGAAAAAAGTGCAATAATATAATTTTTAATTCAACCATAATTTGAATACATATACCGGAAGAAAAAAAACATAAAACAACTATCTATACACACTTGAACTAGAACCGACGCTGGTGTTGGTGTCGTTGTCGGATAGCGATTAAGAGGAGGTAACTGCATATATCGAGATAGCAACACGGTGCTACAGGAATCAACTAACACAGCAAAAAACTAAATTGATGTAAATATTTCATATATTGATAATTTATGATTAAAAAAAATTAAAACCGAACAACATAATTCTGATAAAAGAATTGGTGGGAAAAAAGGAAATCAGGTTACCTTTCCATGGTTTGAAATGCATATATATTTCATTGCCTAGAGTATTCTACTTGATATTTATTTTAAAAAAATAAATAAATAGCAGTAAACGACTCTACTCATTTGGCATCCTACACAGATGGCCAACAAGTAAGAATCTCAGAACTCTCATTCTCGTTTCTGCTATTTTACACAACAGGGGGCTGAATCCCCTCTTGCCCCCCACCTTGGATCGGCCGGGGGGCTGGGGGCAGAGGACTCAGGGGACTTGCCGATGCCATGGGGGAGCTGAAGCCCCCGCTAACCCCCCTTTGGTTCCGCCCCTGTGTCATGCTTATGTGGCATGCCATGTCAACATTTAAGAAATAAATATATTGAAAGTTCAATAATATGACACATCAACATGGCAAATAAGTTGTCATGTCATAATAAAAAAAATATTTATATTCAACCCGTATGTCAGCTGGATGTCATGTTATAGTAAAATCTTTTCTACTGCATTTTATTGGAGATAGTGGACTTACATAATATTATTACAGGAAGCTATGGTTTCAGGCAAATCAATATTATGTTTTCTTTCATTTTGGTAATTTTTGCATCTGTTTTATTTATTTATTTATTTTTTGTGTGTGTGTGTTTTTCAGTTATTTTTATTTATTTCAAATACAATCGTATTTCATGAATCCCCCATTTAAACATCCATTAATAAATTATTATTTTTTCATGAAATCTGCATTTCAAACTCCACTATATATATATCTCAATTTTTTTATAAAGTTGTTTTTTAAAATACCATATTTATTACCATGTTATCTAACTAATTAAATTGAAACGATTGGTTAATTCAGTTTTAATAAAAATTGCACATTTCACATTTGTGTATATATATATGAATTGTTAAAAACATAGTGTGCTCATATTAATTTCGGACAAGAATAAATAAAATATATTTTAAAAGGAAAGTTTTTCACAATTCAAACTGATATAATGAAAACACTCATCAAGTATTTGATGATTTAACCATGGTGCCTGAAAAAGAAGACAATATCCCGGTTTTTCCAAATATGGTCCCATGTAATAATTTATATAGAAGAGTGGCAGACTAGACCTAACCTTTCGGTCTGATGGATGGCGACGCTACGAAGTATCAGTCCTGTAACCAAAATTTATTTTATTTTATTTTTTTTTTAAAAAAATCCATAATTTCATTTTGAAGATATTTATAAAAATATAATATAGATAATGAACTATTAGTCTCTGACACTGTTTGTTTTTTCTTTTGGGGTCCTTGGGGGTGTGTGTATAGGGGTGTATTTGAGCCGAGCGAGTGGCTCGGTGTTCGGCTCGATAAGAGCTTGTTCGTGTTCAACTCGTATTGAAAACTAGTCAAGCTTGAGCTTCAATTTCAAGCTCGATTAATAAACGAGCCAAGCTCGAGCAGAGGAAAGCTCGGCTCATTTTGACTCGCGAACACAGCTCGTGAACAAACTCGTGAACACAGCTCATGAACAAGCTCGTTTATAGGCTCGTTTGTGAGCTCGTTTATATATATATATATATATATATATATATATATATATATATATATATATATTAAATAGGTGGTAGGCCGCAAATGCGGCTACCCACTCTAACACCCAAAACCCACCCAAAACCAACAAATAGTAAAGCCCAAACACCCCCAACCCACCCAAGTTTGAGTGATAGAGTGGGCGGCCTTAAATCCTACTCACTCTATCATTCTCATATATATATATATATATATATATATATATATATATGTTGAGTATGTGGAGTTTGATGGTTGCCTTGACGACCTTGACTACGTCTCTTGCGGGAGTCGGAGGGCGCGAGCGCCTTTACGGGGGTCTCAAACAAGCTTTTAAACGAGCATTTAGCGAGCTCGAGCTCAAACGAGCCTATAAACGAGCATTTAAACGAACTCGAGCTCGAACGAACCAATAAACAAACTTTTATGAGTCGAGCTCGAGCTCTCTATTACTTTAAATGAGCCGAGCTCTAACAGGATTTTAGGCTCGATACGAGCCACAAGCCCAGCTTGAACTCTTCTTTTTAGTCACGAGCCGAGCCTAAACATACGAAAGCTCGGCTCGGCTCGGCTCGAATACACCCCTAGGTGTGTAGGGGCTTAGTGTAATAGTATTTTGGGTGTGTGTGTTTTGGGTGAAAAATAGTATCAAATAGTGTCAGGGGCTAATAAATAATTACCTCAATAAAATAATACTTAATAAATATATATTTTTGAAATAATTAAAATTTTAATTGTTCATTAATTGAAAAATTGAACACTTCAGAGATCAAGTGGGGCCACCCGTTCCTTTCCCATAGAAAAGTGGATCTAATCAAATTAAACATATTAATCTATATTAATTTATATCACATTAAAATTATTCCTCAAAGACCTTAATGGCCAATGCCCGGTCTCATATTACTATTAGCCGCTGGTTTGCGCAAGGTTCCACCTTCATTACTATTTTGATACATTACTCCCGGGACCCACCGCCTCTGAGTCACATAGATCGCAATTTCCTCGGTGTTCGAAAGACACGTGGATGACAGGCATCTCCCGTGGCATGACGCTGAAAGGTGGGCCCCACGTCCTAGCTGTCACGCACGCCAGCTCTTGGACATCACAAATAAATAAAGAACCATCCCCCACTTCAACGACCGAATTATTCACCTATTCCCTCAAACAACCTCGCCACGTCATCTATGGGCCCACCATTTCCCTCCTTTGGATTCACTCCGTGGGTTCGTTCGTCGAACCCCAAGTCTCTGTTTAACCATCGACCAGATCCGTGCCGTGGTGGAATGGAGTTTCCTCCACGTCAGCATCCACCGCCTACCTTTGTCCCTGCTGGGGTCCACCTCCCCACCGCCTTCTACTAGTCCTCATTTGCCGTGGGGCCCATGCGCGCCAGCTTTCCAGCTTAAAAAGCCAATCGACCGTAGATTCGTCCAATAAAATCACGCCACGTAATACTTAACCCCCATTGGGAACCGGTAAAGCATGGGTAGGGGTATGAGATATTAAATGAGATCCTATGATGGTATAGTGTGCGTCCACGTATTAGTTAATGCAATAATGTGAGTCACTATGTCGGTAAAAGATTCTGGGTGCCAGTGGCAACTCTCTTATAAATAGACTGGCAATGGCTTCTTGACATCCATCTCCATTTGAGCTTCTTCCTCCTGTTCAGTTCTTTGTCCAAAGATCGTCCTAGTTTTAATTAAGCCCCCATCTCTTCATCTCTCTCTCTTTATAGTTTCCATGGCATCAGCTGAGGTGAGGCATTTGATCTCTTGGGTTTCTTCTCTTCTTTACTCAAAATATATAGTTGTGATAGTGGTGGTCATATATATAGTGTCTGGATGATCTGATCTCTCTAGTTAGTCTGAGCTTTTAGAGATTGGATCACAGTATCTAAACCTAAGCTTAATTTACATTTGAGTTAGTTTGTCATAGACTCAAAACTACTCTTTATTGGACATGTGAAAGAACCGTTAGATCATGAAATTAAAGTACTATATATATATATACAGGAAACAGTCACAGGCCTTTCCTTAAGAATCCATCAGGCTGTTCTGTTAAATTTTTTTAACTGGATTGCATCTATATTATTATATTTTGTTAGAAATGATTAATAACATCAATAGTTGGTTTTGGATTTATAATAGATATTGTATAATTAATAAAAGCATCAGATCCGGGCTTACGTACGTACAGATGTGCATGGGTTTTGTTATTGGCGTATGGCGAGACATGTATGCATTAGAGTTGTCTCAAATTGGAGGGACAAAACTTGTTTGGACTAAGTCCACTCTGGTCTCCTTTCGGAGACTTGGATCTAATGCAGTTTCATCAGATTAATTAGGACTCAAGTCATGGCAGAGGACTCATGAGCTCTGAAATTCAGATCCATTCCAGGAGTTCTTGTTTAGTTCGTAATAAAATTTAAATCCTATATAAAGTCCTTACATATATGGAGAATTGGATGTTTTTTCTTTATTCACTTGTTTGGGAATTGCAAATAGACCAGATCGAGTTGTTTGACAATTTTCTCTTTATTACCTTAGTAAGTTCATGTTAGGATGATTTAAAATTCAGCATTTAAGTTGAGTTGTTGAGACACTTGGGTAAAATAGAGAATTAATTTTTGAAGGGCTATACTTTTTTTTTTTTTTTGATAAAAGGTTTTGGGATGGTATGCATGGAAGAAAACAGTCACTAGAAAAATATTTGAAGAGTTTGCATTAATGGAGTAATAAGTAGAATTCTTGAACAAATTATTTTTTATTTTATTAAAATAGTTGTAAATTTAAAACTATATTATTGTTCAAACCAATCTTCTACCATCCACCAGCTGGTATATATATATAACAACTTTCTAGTCCAGTATTCATAACTAATTAATATTACCAATTTCATTTTACTAAGTATCTTTTACTTTTTTAAAAAATTACTAGATTCATGTAAGTTAGATAAATAGAAATGAATACTTCTAATGAATAGAGTGAAGTATTTTTAAGATCTATACAAGATTTGGGATCAGATGGGATTTACAAATTCTACTTGTTGGTTCCGTTAGCCTTTGGTTTATTTACTTGATTAATTAATTGATCATATGCTAGTTAAAATCTAAGTCCTACCATTTATTTATAAGAGATTTTTAAACGTTTATTTTAATTTTAAATAAGTTTTATATTTATAACATATCATTTAAGAAGCTTCTAGAAGAAGTTAACACTCTAGAAACTCTACTTCTAACCCTGCAATTTACCATCTTCCAGACATTTGAGAAAGGTGCATGTTACCATATATTTTAACAAGTTCAAACTTTAGATCGAGCACTATGAAATCCATCCAAATTGATGAACAATAATAACAATCGATGCATCCATCCAGGTTGGAACCACCCCAGTCTTGGAGGTGAAAACCACCCCACTAGAAGAAGCACCAGCTGCTCCCACAAATGTTGAAACTACACCAGCAGAAGCAGCAGCAGAAACAGCAGCAGCCGCAGCAGAAACAGCAGCAGAAACAGCAGCAGCCGCAGCAGAAACAGCCGAAGAAACAGCAGCAGCCGCAACAAAAGCAGCAGCAGAAACAGCAGAAGCAGCAGCAAAAGCAGCAGAAGCACCAGCAGTAGAGGATGGTACTGAAACCAAAACCACAGAACCAGTGGTAGAAGAAACTCCCAAAACAGAGGGAGAAACCAAAGTAGATTCTGATGAAAAGGTTGAAGAAGTACCAAAGACCGAAAATCCTCCGGTTGCTGAACCCGCAGTAGTTGAAGCTGCAACTGAAACAAAGCCTGAGGAAGAAGCAGCAGTGGAAGTAGCTGTTGAAGCTCCTGAAAAACCAGAAGAGACTGCCCCTGCACCTGAATCTGCTGCACCTGTTGTTGCTGATGTTGGAGAGGGAGCTCCCAAGGTTTAGGAGGAGAAGGCTGTTGTGTCTGAGTGAAGGGAAGGAGATGATCAGTATCATTAGTCATCTCTATATATTAATTTATAAATCATAATGGTGTGGATGATGATCATGAGTTGTTAGATTGAGATGGGGGTTGATTATTCCTTGAGATCTCTGCTTGTAATCTTTCTGGAGTTTCTTATGTTGCTTGTTGTTGTAATGGTGTGTGTGTGTGTGCCATTTTTATTATGTGGCCTTTCTATGAATTAGTATATGATCATCAGTTTGTTTAAGAGTTTCTCTCCTCATATCTTTTAACTTTCATCTTCCCAAGTTACAAATTAATTAATATTAGATATATTTATAACTGATGCCAAATAGATTTGCTAAGTCTTGAGAAATTTGAAAACATTGGCACTCAGTCCTATGGAAGAGTTCAAGAACTGTATCAGCTAAATGTCTTTAAGTATTTATTAAAATTACACTCATACAATACAATTAATAATCACTCTATTAATATACTTATACTTATGATCATCCAAACTCCAAAAAATAACTTTTAATTTTAAAAATAAGGATATCAAATATTTCATATTTCTCATTATATTTTCAAACATGGTACTTAACCTAATTCATATTTTATATGCTACGTTGTGAATTTTCTATTTTTCTCAACTTAAATTTCTATACTGTGTAAATTTTATGTTCTCCTAAATAAAAATTAGGTATAAAAATATATATTTTAGTTATTAGGGTGTTTAATGAGATATATATATCTAAAATAATCACTTGTATACTTAAGTCTAGCTCCCCAAACCTTAAAGAGATTAGGGACATTTACCTCTCACATAGTAAAGTGGATCTAATCAAATTAAAAATATTAATCTATATTAATTTATCTCACATTAAAATTATTCCTCAAAGACCAAATGGTCAATGCCCGGTCTCATATTACTATTAGCCGCTGGTTTGCGCAGGGTTCCACCTTCCTTACTATTTTGATACATTACTCCCGGGACCCACCGCCTCTGAGTCACATAGATCGCAGTTTCCTCGGTGTTCGAAAGACACGTGGATGATAGGCATCTCCCGTGGCATGACGCTGAAAGGTGGGCCCCACTTCCTAGCTGCCACGCACGCCAGATCTTGGACATCAAATAAATAAAGAACCATTAACCATCGACCAGATCCGTGCCGTGGAGGAATGGAGTTTCCGCCACGTCATCATCCACCGCCTACCTTTGTCCCTGCTGGGGTCCACCTCCCCACCGCCTTCTACTAGTCCTCATTTGCCGTGGGCCCCATGGGCGCCAGCTTCCAGCTTAAAAAGACAATCGTAGATTCGTCCAATAGAATCACGCCACGTAATACTTAACCCCCATTGGGAACCGGTAAAGCATGGGTAGGGGGATGAGATATTAAATGAGATCCTATGATGGTATAGTGTGCGTCCACGTATTAGTTTATGCAATAATGTGAGTCACTATGTCGGTAAAAGATTCTGGCCCTTCTGGGTGCCTGGCAACTCTCTTATAAATAGACTGGCAATGGCTTATTGACTTCCATCTCCATTTGAGCTTCTTTCTCCTGTTCAGTTCTTTGTCCGAAGATCATCCTAGTTTTAATTAAGCCCCCATCTCTTCATCTCTCTCTCTCTTTATAGTTTCCATGGCATCAGTTGAGGTCAGGCATTTCTCTTGCCTTTCTTCTCTTCTTCTCTCTCTCTTTATAGTTTCCATGGCATCAGTTGAGGTGAGGCATTTCTCTCGGGTTTCTTCTCTTTATCTCTCTCTCTTTATAGTTTCCATGGCATCAGTTGAGGTGAGGCATTTCTCATGGGTTTCTTCTCTTCTTTACTCAAAATATATAGTTGTGATAGTGGTGGTCATATATAGTGTCTGGATGACATGATCTCTCTAGTTAGTCTGAGCTTTTAGAGAATTGGATCACAGTATCTAAACCTAAGCTTTACATTTGAGTTAGTTTGTCATAGACTCAAAACTACTCTTTATTGGATATGTGAAAGAACCGTTAGATCATGAAAATTAAGTACTATATATATATATATATATATATATATATATATATATATATATATATATATACAGGAAACAGTCATAGGTCTTTCCTTAAGAATCCATCAGGTTGTTCTGTTAAATTTTTTTAACCGGATTGAATCTTATGAATTATATTATATTTTGTTAGAAATGATTAATAACATCAATAGTTGGTTTTGGATTTAATAAATATTGTATAATTAATAAAAGAATCAGATCCGGGCTTACGTACGTACAGATGTGCATGGGTTTTGTTATTGGCGTCTGGCGAGACATGCATGCATGGTTAAACAGTGTATACACTGAGTTGTCTCAAATTGGAGGGACAAAACTTGTTTGGACCAAGTCCACTCTGGTCTCCTTTGGGAGACTTAGATCTAATGCAGTTTCATCAGATTAATTAGGACTCAAGTCATGGCAGATGACTCATGACTCATGAGCTCTGAAATTCAGATCCATTCCAGGAATTCTTGTTTAGTTCATAATAAAATTTAAATCCTATATAAAGTCCTTACATATGGAGAATTAGATGTTTTCTCAGTAGCGGAGTCAAAAAATTTTATAATATGGGGTCAATATTTTACAATTATGTAAAGTTTGAAAACCAAAAATTCCTACAATAAGTCTCTTAACATATTATCATCATTTATAATACAAGCAAATCATGTATATATTTAGAAATTTAGTTAAAACATTATAAAAAAGTTAAAAATACATATAACTAAAAAAAATATTTATCAAACTTATACCTATCATTCATAGTTGTCCACGACGAGATTTCATATTTTGAAACCGTTGGATGATTGTTTCATTATCGATGTTGTTGAATATATCTCTTTCAATATATCAGTATATATTAAAAAGAAAACTTGGGATTTGAGAAAAAGAAAAGATGTTACTTTTTTCAAAATTAGCTTTTATATTATATTATTATATATATTATGTTGGACAGATAATGAAACTTATTGACCCAAGATTTCAAAATAATGGGAGTCATTTACTATTTTAAATAACATGTGTATATATAGATATTTAAAAGTTTTGGAAATTTTTGTGGGGTCATCTGACCCCACAAAAATACATATAGATCCGCCACTGTGTTTTCTCTTTATTCACTTGTTTGGGAATTGCAAATAGACCAGATCGAGTTGTTTGATAATTTTCTCTTTACCTTAGTAAATTCATGTTAGGATGATTTAAAATTCAGCATTTAAGTTGAGTTGTTGAGACACTTTGGTAAAATAGAGAATTGATTTTTGAAGAGCTATACTTCTTTTTTCTTTTTTTTTTTTTTTTTGAAAAAAGGTCTTGGGAGGGTATGCATGGAAGAAAACAGTCACTAGAAAAATATTTGAAGAGTTTGCATTAATATTGGAGTAATAAGTAGAATTCTTGAAAAAATTATTTTTTATTTTATTAAAATAGTTGTAAATTTACAACTATATTAATTATTGTTCAAACCAATCTTCTACCATCCTCCTGGTATATATATATATATATATATATATATATATATATATATATATATATATAACAACTTTCTAGTCCAGGATTCATAACTAATATTACCCATTTCATTTTACTAAGTATTTTTTACTTTTTTTAAAATTACTAGTATTCTTGTAAGTTAGATAAATAGAAATGAATATTTCTAATGAATAGAGTGAAGTATTTTTAAGATCTATACAAGATTTGGGATCAGATGGGATTTACAAATTCTACTTGTTGGTTCGGTTAGCCTTTGGTTTACTTCATTAATTAGTTGATCATATGCTAGTTAAAATCTAAGTCCTACCATTTATTTATAAGAGATTTTTCAAAGTTTATTTTAATTTTAAATAAGCTTTATATTTATAACTTATCATCTAAGAAGCTTCTAGAAGAAGTTAACACTCTAGAAACTCTACTTCTAACCCTGCATTTTACCATCTTCCAGACATTTGAGAAAGGTGCATGTTACCATATATTTTAACAAGTACAAACTTTAGATCGAGCACTATGAAATTAATCTAAATTCATGAACAATAATAACAATCCATGCATCCATCCAGGTTGGAACCACCCCAGTGTTGGATGTGAAAACCATCCCAGTAGAAGCAGCACCAGCCGCTCCCATAAATGTTGAAACTACACCAGCAGAAGCAGCAGCAAAAACAGCAGCAGCAGCAGCAAAAGCAGCAGCAGAAACAGCAGCGGCAGCAGCAAAAGCAGCAGCAGAAACAGCAGCAGCCGCAGCAGAAGCAGCAGCAGAAACAGCAGCAGCAGCAGCGAAAGCAGCAGCAAAACCAGCAGATCCAGCAGCAAAAGCAGCAGCAGAAACAGCGGCAGCCGCAGCAAAAGCAGCAGCAGAAACTGCAGCAGCAGCAGCAAAAGCAGCAGCAGAAACAGCAGCAGCAGCAGCAGCAAAAGCAGCAAAACCACCAGCAGTAGAGGAGATTACTGAAACCAAAACCACAGAAACAGTGGTAGAAGAAACTCCCAAAACAGAGGGAGAAACCAAAGTAGATTCTGATGAAAAGGTTGAAGAAGAGGCACCAAAGACCGAAACTCCTCTGGTTGCTGAACCCGCAGCAGTTGAAGCTGCAACTGAAACTGCTCCTGCACCTGAATCTGCTGCACCTGCTGTTGCTGATGTTGGAGAGGGAGCTCCCAAGGTTTAGGAGAAGAAGGCTGTTGTGTCTGAGTGAAGGGAAGGAGATGATCAGTATCATTAGTCATCTCTATATATTAATTTATAAATCATAATGGTGTGGATGATGATCATGAGTTGTTAGATTGAGATGGGGGTTGATTATTCCTTGAGATCTCTGCTTGTAATCTTTCCGAATTTTCTTATGTTGCTTGTTGTTTGTTGTTGTAATGGTGTGTGTGTGTGCGCCATTTTTATTATGTAGCCTTTCTATGAATTAGTATATGATCATCAGTTTGTTTAAGAGTTTCTCTCCTCATATCTTTTATCTTTCATCTTCCCAAGTTACAAATTAATTAAGATTAGATATATTTATAACTGATGCCAAATAGATTTGCTAATGAGACATATAAGTCTTGAGAAATTTGAAAGCATTGGCAGTCAGTCCTATGGAAGAGTTCAAGAACTGTATCAGCTAAATGTCTTTAAGTATTTATTAAAATTACACTCATACAATACAATTAATAATCACTCTATTAATATACTTATACTTATGATCATCCAAACTCCAAAAAATAACTTTTAATTTTAAAAATAAGGATATCAAATATTTCATATTTCTCATTATATTTTCAAACATGGTACTTAACCTAATTCATATTTTATATGCTACATTGTGAATATTGTATTTTTTTTTCTATACTGTATAAATTTTATGTTCTCCTAAATAAAAATTAGGTATAAAAATATATATTTTAGTTACCTGGGTGTTTAATGAGATATATATAACTAAAATAATCACTTGTATACTTAATTCTAGCTCCCTGAACCTTAAACCAGCGTTTGGTTGGGGGTTATCCCACTTGGGGATAGGAATAAGTTTTGAAAAATTTCAAATTTTTTTAGAGAGAATTTTAAACTAAAGATATTAATGATAAGATAAATGATGTATATGCAATTGGTGAATTATATTTTTAAATCTTGCTTAAAAGTTTTACGGAAAAACTTTTTATGGAGATTGTTGGGGATAACCTTGCTATCCCCAACCAAACATGGTAAGAGATTAGGCACATTTACTTCACATAGTTCTAAGTCAAGCGAAATGGAAGTAATGAAGAAGGGACTTAGCTAGCTGAGAGGAGGGGTTTCATGGAAGCCCAGATATTCACAGACAACAGGAACGTACCTGACGAGAATACTGCAACAGAGGAGACTTGATTTGCAACATGGGACCAGAGAGGCTATAAAAAAAATGCTAGGCCATGTTGGAGAGTTTAGATCATTGGAAATCAATCACATTCCCAGAGAGGAGAATAGCTGCATTGATAAGCTAACAAGAATGACAAGAGTAATAAGGAAAACATAAACGTATATGGATTGACACTAGGAATATTAGATGATTTTGAAAAACTCAGTAAGGTTATAATTAATAGTTAGATGTAGCTTTGTAACAAAAAAACAAAAAACAAAAAAAAAAACAAAAAAAAAAAACAAAAACAAAAGAAAAAGTCAGGCTCTTGTACAACCACGTACATATATGCTCATTATTCATATGAACAGCTTAAAATCTGATGCCAGAATCTGATCACACAGCAGACCTTCTCATCTTTTTTTCAATGCAATCAACTAGATCTGGTTCTCAGATCAACCTAAAAGCCAAAAACAACATCATCATTCACACAGCACGTTCATTGTTCATTCCTATCCACAACCTCCTCAGCTCCTTGTTTTCTAACAATCAAGTGGCCATAGAATATTAAAGCCTCCCATGATAACACCAAAGAACCAAACATGCATGAACACTTGACACTATAATCAAACCCCCACCCGTGAACCCTAATACTTCCACACTGCACTCACGGACTTCACTTCTCTCTATCTCCCTCTCCCCCTCTATTTAAACTCTTCCATAATTTCTCCTCCAAGCACCAAACAGGCACAGTGTTCTTCTGCAAATCACTCCAAAGATGGCCAGAAACCTTCAGACCACCATCGCCGTTGCACTATTGGCTGCACTCCTGGTGCTTCTTCCTTCCACCTTAGCCTCCTATGATGAGACAGGATTTTGCAAGATGTCACAGAAGGCAATGGAAGCTTGCAGGCCTGCCATGACCATTGGTGCTGATCCGGCAATGCCGGTGGCCGATGATTGCTGCACAGCTCTAAAAGGGGCTAATATGCCATGCTTGTGTGCGCAGAGAGCAAACCCCATGATAAAATACTTCGGCATTGATCCTAAGCTTGCTTTGAATCTCCCATCCAAATGCAACGTTGGCCCTGCTGATCCTTGCAAAGGGGTTAAGCCTTAATTTCTTCTATTGCTCATCTTCGATCTAATTGTTGGCCTTACCTTTTGGTTGATGTGTTATATTGTGTACTTGCATGATTTGGTGTTTGGTTTAGTTCTCTCACTGAAGTACTAAAGTCTCACTACAAGAAATGTTACATTTACTCACGGAAATTTTACTCACGGAAATTTAAGCATGACTAAAACTTCATATATAGTCACACTTAGATTCATGTGTGAGTATTAAAGTAATTTATAGTCATGGTTATTTTATATGTGAGTATAGAGGTTTTTAGTCGGATTTTTTTTAACCATCATAAGTGCTATATATTATAGTCACGCTTTTTATTTATATGCTAAAGATAGTAATCTATAGTCTGATTATTTTATATGTGACTATAGAGGTTTTTAGTCGCTGTGGATTTTTTTTTAACCGCGACTATATAGGTTATATATATACGCTTAGATTTTATGCGTGAGATAAAGTAATCTATAAATACATTATTTTATATGTGACTATATAGATGTTTTTTAGTCACCGCATTTTTTTAACTTTAATTATAGATTATTTATTATAGTGGGCAAACTCATATATTTTATTCTAATATTTGTGGATTAAGAGTGGTGTAATATATTTTCAATTTTATTCTAATAAAAAAATTTCACAAAAGAAAACTCATATATTTTAAACATAATTATTATTTTTAATTATAATTATAGGTGTAATATTTTATTTTAAAAAATAATCTGTAAAAATTAAATATTAGTTAATATTAACTAACAAACGAAGTAAAAATCTCAAATTTGTTAGAGTAAGGATAGAAATTATAAGTATGTAATCATATAATTTCACTAATTTTAGGAGTACAATATAAAAACACCAAAGAAACGTGATCTTGGGAAAAATCGAGCTCGGCTTCCATTCACTGAGAGCTCTTCGTTCTTTTAAAGACAACGCACCAACACCCCCTTCTTCTCTCCAATCCCTAATCTCCCTCTCAACCTCCGGCATCTGGCATAATGGTGCACAAGAAGATCCGTGAGTACGATTCCAAGCGCCTTCCTCAAGGAGCACCTTAAGCGCCACGGGATCGACCTCCAAACCGAACCGGGAGGAGAGATGTTCAGGGGAGTTCGCAAGATCCGGCGGTGTTCTCGTGGGCGATCAGCGTGTTTGAAAGTTCCTCTTGAAGAAGATGCTCGGGGACTTGATTCTTGGTGACATCCATCTCAACCAAATTTTGATATTCAAATTTCTAAAAGCACCATCCATCTCTGGATCTCGCCCTCAATGTTGATTTTCTCAATCGTAAGGTTCACAATTCTCTATTTCTTTATCTTTTGATCTGGTTTGCAAGGGCATCTATTCATCGTGTTTGTCTTGTGATGATATGTTTTATGGAAAATCATGTAATTTGAGAAAAAGGTGTTGCAAATTAGCTTTGAATATACCTTGTCTTTGAGTAGACGCCCATGCTTGTGCATTAAGCTTTAATATTTGCATATGGTTTCATTGGAACCAATTTTTCTGATGTCTCTGAACGCTTTGAGAACTAATTCGTAACCAGGGTGCCGCTTATCTCTCCCCAAGAAATGCAAGTGGGACTAGAATCCATTATGGTTCAAGGTTTTTTATACACTAAAATTTAGCTCAATTATATGTCTTTTGCTTCATTTTTTAATCTTTTAGTTTCTGTCATTTAATTGTATGATGTTTGTGGTTGAAAATGTTCATAGAGGTTGCCTAAGATTGTTTTGTGATCTGCTTTGCGATTGATCAATTCTTTGAGTGCTTTGATTAATTTAGGAGTTCACAAGCAACATTAGGAAACAAAGGAATATGGAATCGACTTGTTTTGTTTTCAACCATAACCGCTTGCATCAAATCTTGCCTCTAGTTCAACACATATTCCTACCGGTAATTTCTTAAGCACAACTATATCTTATAATCGATTGTCTTCTCGATGGTGTCATCACTAGTTGACCCCCAACTTTTCATTATATGAGCTACGGTGTTCTCATTACATTCTTCCCACGTGTATGGCCAATTTCTTGTCGTGACAAGTAATGTTATCCATATGACAAGATTTAGCTACTACCTTGCATATTGTGATCGCTAATATTTGAAAGATTGGGCATGGAATCATTATTTCCCCAACTAAAAACAATTTAGTGATTTCAATGTCCTTTTCATTAACTTGAAAGGAAGTCCGCATGTTTTATTTTTCTTGGCTTTGTTCATGATATCATTCACTTTTTGATTGGTGGTGGAAGTTTAGCAAAATATCATACTTGTATAGGATTTATCTCTGTATTAATCTCGAATTTATTTGTTTATCCAAGTTCTAGTAGTATATGTAAGATTTGGTGATGCTTTTCATCTGATCAACAAGGTTCTACTACCACTAACTTTGATGAAATGGAGATGCTTTTCAATACGGAGAGATCAACAAGAACTTGAACCCAATCTAAATTTGAAGCTTTGTTGGATGAGTTCAAGATGCACTACAACCAGACTCAACACCGAAGTTCTCCTGGGTTCCCCGCTTACAAGGAGCTCGGGAGGAGACTCCAAGGTTGGTTTCATTTATCTATTGACTCATTGGCGCCACAATGTCCCATCTTGTGGAGTTTCTCTTGTCTCAGATTCCGCCTTGCCTTTTACTTGTTACTATTGCAAAATTTAATTAGATTTGTGATTGCGTAAATTGTTCAATTTATTGATTTGTGATATGTTATCGCTACGTAAAACCAATCCTTGTTGCAGATATTCTCTCTCATGTCAAGGGACGAAGCCAGGCATGCGAGGTATGTAACTCTCCCTTGTTATTTGTATGAATCTTCATCTGGTTTGCATTGATATCCTAATATTTGAATTTCAGGTTTCTGAACAAGGGTCTTTCTGATTTCAACTTGGCATTGGACCTGGGTTTCTTAACATTGGCATCAATTTTAATAATGGAATTTCTTTGCAAAAATTTGCAAAAATTTCCAAAAACTTGCATCTGATATATCATATAATAATTTGCAAAAATTTCGTTGCAATTCACTTTTATATATTACATCACATTAGATTGTGAGAAGATGAGAGAGACAAGAAACAACCCAATCACATAATCTCAATTAATTTGTGCATGAGGGTTGTTTAATAATGGAATTGGGTTGTGTTCTTTAAGGATTGTCAGAAACTGGAGTCCATCTCTAGAGGTTGTGCTCTTTATGGATAATAATGTTGGTTCACAACTGTCCAATAATAAGTATGAATAAATCTTATATATTCAAATTACTCTTTCTGTTCATAATCATTTTTGAAATAGTTTTTGAACCATAATGGAATATTTTGAGTGCAAATGCTGTAGAAAGGCCATGCAGTTTTGATTGTGAAACACTAAGAATTGATTTGTTTAATTCTCACCCTTATTGATACTTATTAAGCCTTGTTTTGTTTTGTAAAACACCAACAATTTTGAATATGTGCTGCAGAGTGTATTTGATTTGCATGCTTGGATCTTCAATTCTGATAGTTTTTTAAATTTAGTTTGGGAAGCTTTGTGTCCAAATCCCTAAAGTTGTATGGTGATTGCTTAAGAGAAATATCATAACTACATTGTGCTTGCTTTTGGATGTTTGTAACAAAGCATATTGTTATTTAAATGGTTGTTTTTGGGTAAACTTGTATTAATAAGGGACATTTACTTCTGTTTGCAGGGACCTTTAGCTTTCTACAAAGGTTTTGTTCCAAATTTCGGTCGGTTAGGAAGGATCATGGAATGTGATCATGTTCTTAACTTTGGAACAGGTAATATCCACTTCTAATATTATCTCGAATTAGGTGCTTGCTTATGAAAACATTGTTCCCTTTTTTGTTCACCTACAAGAGAACATCTGTTGTAGTGTAGCAGAGGCTTTCTTATTCTTCATGACTCAATAATGCATTTAAATCATAGCAGGTGAAAAAACTTTTTGCAAGGGAGGTGCCAAATCAACCTACCCTCCAGAAAAGCAGCACAAAGGTGTGGAACTCTTGATGAAGTTTTTCAGTTAATTTTCCCTTGCACCAAACATTGACAAGATCCTATCAATTTTCTTCACTAGAGAGATGTAATCAATTTTCTTCACCAGAGAGGTGGGTTTATAAAAGGCATCAGAGTAATAATTATGCTTAGTTCTCAATGTTTCTTTTGATGAACTCTATGCAGTAATAAAATTCATTATTGAACACTTGCTCTTGTTGTTGTTGTTGATGATACTCTATTATCATGATATATTTTATTCATGTATAATATCCATGAGCAAGAGTAAACGGAAAAAATAATTATTTGAGTTAAAAATAAAAATACAATATTTGTTTTTACTCATGCATAATGTCCGTGAGTAAAAATAATGAAAAAATAATAATTCTTATTTTTACTCACACATAATATCTGTGAGTAAAAAATAAAAAAATAATAATCACTACTTTTAGTCACAGATAATATCCGTGAGTAAAAGTAAAAGAAAGGTAATAGTCACTACTTTTACTCACGCATGTACAAGCGTGAGTAAAACCTAAAAAATCTATTCTCACGGAATTTTTCTGTCACAAAATGGCTATACCGTCGCCCCCCTTTAGTCATGGCAATTTTAGCGCCGGTATAAGGTTTTTTTCCGTGAGTAAAAATATTTCGATCTATACTCACGCTTATTAACACTTTTACTCACGCTTATGCTGGCGTGAGTAAATGTAACATTTTTTGTAGTGTCTATGTGCTTTGGTTTGAAGCTTATCCGTGGTTGTGTGTCCAGTCTAATTTCTTGTTTGGTTGATGATCTAGTGATGAAATGCTTTTAAATCTTTCTGTTTATTTGTTTGTTTGTTTGCAAGGGTGTTGATGTCTTGATCTCTAGTACGTACTAGGGTGATTATTGCTTTTGAATGATGTCTATATATCTACTTAGATTTGTTTTACTGCATCTTGAAACCAAAAAAATGAACTATGATAGAATTTTTGTATAAAACTTGGAAGTATAAATTTAGAGGAAGGTCTTTCCAAAACAATTGTTTTAATTAAAAGTAAAAGTTTTAAACGAAAATCAAACATGAACAAAGTTAACTTATCTATTTATCATACAAAATGGAAAGAAAAATAGTTACTGAAATTTGTTCACTAGAAAAAAAAAATTAAAAGAAAAATTTATAATTGTGTTTCTTTTAAATTATAAAATTTATTCATTTTGGGCTTTCTAGAGTCATGGCACACTGTCATGGCACACCTCTGCATTAGTATGATATTGTCCACTTTAAGTCAAGACTCGCTTGGCTCTGTTTTTACACTCAACTCAAAAGACCTCAAATTAAAAAAAAATATCTATTCTTATAAAACCCTTTTCTTTTCTACTTCTAACTGTTGTTATCCTTGTTCACTAACATCTATTTGTAATAATAATAATAATAATATCCTTTACAAAACAAGAAAATTACAATTTCTTTCATAATGGGGAAATGGAGAGAATTTCTTGCCACAAAATCATAATACCAGCGAAAATTTTAGTAGTGATTAATAGCACATGATCAGAGGAAGTGGGTCCACTAGAGAGGTGGTTTCCCATATAGTGGTTTCTGTTAGATCCATGCTATGCATAATCAAATAATGAACAATTAAGAGCTACTAAAATATAATAAAGAACATAGCATACTTTGATTTGCATATTTTTTTAACCACAATTAGCAAAGTTCTCAAATTAACACCCATAGTCATGAGAAAGAATCAGACAAATTTGAATACAAGGCTTGATAGAATTATTGAAATTGAAAGAGAGATAAAAAAAATATTAAAGAACATAGCATACTTTGATTTGCATATTTTTTAACCACAATGAGCAAAGTTCTCAAATTAACACTCATAGTCATGAGAAAGAATCAGACAAATTTGAATACAAGGCTTGATAGAATTATTGAAATTGAAAGAGATATTCATACAAGAATTAAAAGAAATCTTCTGAAATAAAATAAAGGAAGAGATGAGAAAAACTCAGAAGAGCTTGTGTTTAGGTTTATATATATATATATAGGGCTGTCAAACGATCAAGCTGTTCGTGAGCAGCTCGAGATCGACTCGGTAAAAGCTCGAATTTGGCTTGGAATTTCGAGCTTTCGAGCCGAGCTCGAGCCTCAATTTCGAGCTCGAAATTAATTTCGAGCCGAGCTCGAGCCGAGTCGAGCTCGACGAAGCTATTTCAAAGCTCGAAATTTAATATTAATATATTAATATATAATATAAATATTATTAAAAAATCAATAAAATTTAATAAAATTAGTAAAAACTAATAAATATTATAATATATTAATAAAATATTTAATATTTAGTATTGACATATAATATATAATATAAAAAAATTAATTTATAAATAAGTTTTTAAGTTAAAACTAAATCTGAGATTTAAAAATTATAATTAAGTTCTTAATTTCAAGCTTTTGAGCCGAGTTCGAGCAAACTTATTCGAGCTAATTTCGAGCTCGAGCTAGGCTATTTCGAGCCGAATTCGAGCTGGGCTTAGCCCGATCAAGCTCGGCTCGTTTACAACCCTATATATATATATATATATATATATATATATATATATATATATATATATATTATTTTATTTTTATTGGTAAGGAGAGTCTTGGTGGACTAACCAAACATTCATGGTCTTTGAATACTATAAATGTAATTTCTAAGCAAGATTGGCATTCTAGTGAGGTCTTCATAGGTTGTGCATACTCAACTTCTTCTTGCATCTTTTGCCAAATCATCTGTTCCTGTATTCTCCTCCCTTGGAATTAATCTTATCTTCAAGTTTCTAAATTGTTTGAATAAGCTTAGGCATGTCGCAGTTAGTTTCTTTGTCCTCCAATTGTGGGCCTTATTTCCCTGCTGGATAATTCATGGTATGAACTACTTGTCCGTGAAGATTAGAGCAGTAGTGGTTCCCATTTGATTTAGCTTCCTTAGTCCAAGCTTCATGGCCCCCAGCACTCCTTTAAGGTCCCGTTTGGTTGGCAGGAATGGAATGGAAATGGGTATGGGAATGGGAATGAGATTAGGGGGAATAGAAGGTATTGTGTTTGGTTGGAAGGGTATGGAATGGTAGTTTATTGGGAATGGAAAAAATAAAATAAGAAATATGTTGTCACGCCCCGACCCGAATCCCGGGACCTCGGGCACGCGCACAGACCGGCCGTACCCAAGCGGAGACGGGCTCCGCTCGGATACAAGGCCTAGTAATCATGAACATACAACATTATTTCCATTATTAACAATGAGTTACACAACGGAAATTAAAAACTTAAAAATACAAGTCATGGCCCTACATGGGTCCTACAAGTTTTCTCTCACAAAATCATGTACTGTTCTCGAACCTTGGTAGACTAGACCAATCTCTTGTGCAGCTCTTGGGATTACTCCAACCAATCCCCCAACCTGAGAAAAGAAGAAATTCAGTGGAATGAGCTTTCGGAAGGAAAGCTCAGTAAGCACCCCCGCAGGGGAAACACAAAGAAGCCGAAAGAAAGTAATCAAACCAAAAAGTAAGTGATCCAAACATATACTTATCAGACCACAAAAACAAAAACAAGGATCACTACAACAAGCGATAATCAAGAACTTCTTTCATGTCATCTCCCAGTGCTCATCTTAAACACATCCAGACCCTTGAGTCTGGTAGCGCCTAACGCAGATGCATTACCTGGCCAGTATCATCCCATTGACGGGTGGACTTCCAGGGTTCCCTCCCCCTGGTAGGACTACATGACGCTCAGAGTGTCCTCCCCCTAACGCCCGCAACTTATCTGCACTAAGTGGGAGAATCTTCACACAAAAGTGCTGACACAAGTCTACCCGGACTTAGCATAGGCTCACGCGTTGCCACAGCCATGTGCCAGTCGACAGGTAGGCATGTTCAGCAATCACAAACGAAAACTTATCACATCAAGGTGTACACACATTTACACAGAAAGAGAGCAAAACTAACATGTATGTGCATGCATCAAAAACAACAGATATCAACAAGAGAGTTATGCCAACAACCAGCATTCAGTAAAACAAGAAACCCAAGCAATGGGTAGGAACGAGGCAAGAGTAACTTACATGCACAAGCATGCAATTACGAAAGCAATAATCAATCCAAAGAATGAAGATAAACAAGGCAAGAGTACTTACAAGAAATATGAATCAACAAAGTCAAGAAAGCCCATCACTGGGAGGGTACTAGGCATGTGCACTTAAAAGAAAGCAACCATCAAATGAGGAGAAGCAAGGCAAAGGTACTTACCGAAGTCACGAAGTCTGGTGTTCCAAGGAACCAATTCCCCTCGCATCAACGTCGATCCTGATAATAAATCTATATTAACAATGGTAATTATGCGTAAACCCTATATGCATGCGATTGGTCCGCTATTGGGCCCTATTCGAGACTAGTGGGCCTCTGTCAGCCCCTTATCAATAATCTGCACACCCTTCTTTACTAAAAGTCAATGTACTCTAGTGGTTAGGGGCCTCCACTATTATAAAGAGGTTATGGGTTCCACTCCTACAAAGTTTCCTTTCTTTTCTTTTTATTTTCTTCTACTATTCTGGCCCACCAATAAGCCCATCAAGTGGACCAGACCCAATTGGTTTTTTTTTTTTTTTTTTTTTGGATAAACTTAGATCCACTGAACTTGGTCCTATCAACCTTTACAATTTGGTTTGACACAATTCAATTCCCCTGTACCTGTTCAGGCTTACCATTTAATCATTCAATTTGGTTTAAAATCATCACCTGACCCAAACTGGACTCAACCATCTAAATCTATTTGATTTAGAACCAAACCCATTGAACTCAATTAATTCAAATGTATCTAATCAATTAACATTAATCGACTAAACTCAACCAAAATCTCAACCCAATTATTTGAATTAATCAAGTCAACTCAGTTTATTTCTAATGGGTTAAACCTAACAGCGTTCACTAATAAATCAACCTAAATTGATTCCCTTAAGCCCAGCTAACCAACCCAATCCAGTCAAATTTTAACATAGATCCAAACCCGTTAACTCAAACCCGCAACCCAGGCCCGTTAGCGCTGTGAGACCCGACCCGTTAACCCGTTAACCCTCTTCTTCAACCTCCAGACGATGCTCACTGGCGGGGAAAAGGAACGCGGTCGCCGCCGGCGGTGCTTGGCGGCCGAAGTCGCCTCCGCCTCCCCCTCGAGATCGGGCCAGAGGTACTCCCAATGGCATAGACTTGATGATCATCTGAGCGTTTATGTCCCAGTCGAGACTCTTCCTCACCGGTGCTCACCTCTGCGGCCACAGATAGATGAGAGAATTCATCCTCTCCTTCCCTTTCCTTCTCCCTCTCTCTAAGTTATTAATGCATGCATGTTCTATTACTGTAGACGATAGACAGAGAGAGAAAAAGACTTACCGGCGGCGGTGGCGTTCGTCCTGATCTCACGGTGCCCGGCGCGGAGGGGTGCTCCTTCTCCTCGAGATGACTGGTGTCGGGCGACTACTCTCTGATCGGTAGTGATCCGTGACGCTCCTTCTTTCTCCCTTTCTTTTCCAGGCGACGGCGTTGTTCTCAGACGGTTTATAGGACTCACAACGAGCTCCTCTATTTATAGAATCTCACCGGTGGATTCAGATAATGCCTCAATTTCGAATTGAAGTTTATCTCTAATCTTAAATTCCAGTTTATCTTGAACTCTGGATTTCATTTTCTAGAAGCTTGGCGGCGTACACGGTGAAGCCACGGCGTGGAGACGACAGTGCCGGTTCGCGCCATTTGGATGGACGAGATTATTTCGTATGCCTCGCATCCACGCTTCTTCCAGATTGACGGTAAGGATTGCCTAGTAAGTGAAGGAACGGATCTCCATTCTCTGCCTCGATCTTAGGCAAGGATCAAGGATGTGTGTTCGAGATTTGCCCGCATGGTAGGGGCGTCTGCACCTCTGTTCGTCAGTAACGATGAGCGGTCGGATCCTCATCTCGCGATCAGCACTATTTCAGATACTACAATCCTATCCGTTGGTCCACTCCAATACACTATCTTGTGCAAGTCTCGCGAAATCTTGCGATTACGTCCTTGGCTTATTGAATATTTTTACACGGGTTTTCCTCTGAGAGAGGTGTAAATTACGGTTCAGTCCTCAAACCTTCCATGAGCTACAACTAGGTCCCTCACAAGAGAGAAATAGGTCCCTGAATTTTATTAAATAGCATATAGGTCCTTCATCCAGAGAGAGTAAAATTAAGTTCCAGGCCTCGATCTTTTCCAAAATTACCCTTTCGTCCCTTGACAGCCCAATTAAATCTAATTAAGAGCTTTATCCTTTAAACCAAATCATTACTCCTTAATTAGACTTTTAATATTAAATCCTTATCATAATCTCATAAATATTTATTCATATTTTCTCTCTCTTTTATCCATTCATGTTTCCTTCTTGTCTTTTAATCAAACTCTTATTATCATCTATCAACAAGACATTTATTTAAACATTTAAAATTCTAAGATTTGGAACACTATTAACATTCAAATAAAAGGAAATAATTAAAAGGTTTTATTCCGAATAAAAATAAAATTCTTGGGAGACTCTCCCTTATTCTCTAACAAAATTCCAAAATAATAATAAACTAGGACCTAATAATAAAAACATAATTTCCTAAAAATTATGGGCTTCACATATGTGATGCAATGACTCTTACGCCCTCATACATATAAATATTATTATATAAACTATTATATATATTATAATGAGATGTGTTAAATGGTGAGGATTTTTTAAATATTTAAATATTATAAATAATTAATAAATATTTTGAAACATTTTGAAGCATTTTTTAAATTTTATTTGTTTTATAGAAAGACATTTTGAAACATTTTCCAAAAACTGCACATAATGGATCTCAAATCAACAATGACATTTGCCTAATCCTTTATGGAACCATATCCAATTAACAATTTTAAATATACATAGTGTTGATGACAACTATCAGAAAGAGGTATCCACTTATGAACTGCAAAGAAATCTAAAAACATACGATCATGAAAGATACCCTTCAACTCAAAAGCATAACCAAAAGGAAGATTTTTTATGTCATCTACAATATTTTTACATATACCAATAATTCCCAGAGTCATTAAGCACAAAACTGACAGGAATTATTCAACAAAAGCACACAAAATCATGAATCCAAGAAGAAATTTCGCATCTTGCTGCACCGTGTGGAAAATCCAGACATACCAAACCCTCATCAATGTGGTAACCTCAGCCAACCACACATGAAAAGAAATAGATCAAAAAATTAAAAATCTAGGAAAAGAAACAGAAACCCTAACCTTTGTTCTCTGTGTCCTAGACACTAGTGTCTTCCCAACACTCCTCACACTAAAAACTGATGGAGTTTTGATATCGTATCAATCCTTCTTGGAGAAGGGATCCACCCTGAAACACATACCACAAATTAAAAAAGAAAAAAAATAAAAAAAGAAAAAGAAAATAGAACTAAAGATAATTCACAGGATAAAAGAAGAGGATTGGGAGTTAGGGTTACGTCTCCTTCTTCCCTCCCTTCTTGCCCTTCAAAATTTGCTTGTTCTTCCTGGAAAGATAGAGAAACAAACTCAAGCTTGACAATGATGGATCATAGGAAATAATGAAAGGAAAAGAAGGGAGAAGACAACATACCCGACAGCCATGGCTGGTCGCGCTCCGGCGAGAAGAGGGAGGTAGTGGCGTCCAAGTGGAAGAGGGCGGTAGTGGCGCTCTGGATTAGAGTTCAGCGGTGAGAGAGAACGAAGCAATGAGAGAGGCTGGCGAATTGTTTTTCAGGGGTAAGTTAGTATTTTCAAGATCCGGGAATGAGCATTCCGCCCAATTTGGGCGGATCCCACTACTTTGGTTTGAGGAATCAAACTCCTATCTCCATTCCCATTCCTTACTATCCAAACAAAGGAATGGCCAATGTAAGGATTCAAACCCATTCCTTGGCATTCCATTCCTGCCAACCAAACGGGGCATTAAATGCCTATTCCATTTTGCATATCTTTGAACCTGCATAGGACAATTTACAAATATTAGTTTAGATAATATATAAAAATAAATGTAGTCTTTGAGTTCCCCATCTATGAATTATCTATGAACAATAGATGGTTGTAGTTCTTCTTGCCCTAGCTCTGGTCAATTCTTTCTCCTATGTCTTCAATTGAGGGTTGTTGTTGGGTGAACTCTATAGTTAGTGCAATGTTGTTCCTTGCCACCAATTTTGATACGACCTTGATTTGCAGGGACGTATCAGTTGTATCTTTCCAACAGATACTGGCTCTTGAAGAAGGGGATGATAGGGTTCAGAGGAGGAAGATGAATAAGAAGAAGAAGGAGAAGAAAAGGGAAGGCTTGGAGAGACAGAAAAGCAATTGAATATATTCTTCAGATACTGGTTATGGTTTCTTAATTACATCCATCGGTTTATACCACTACTGTAGACTCTACTCAATGGATAAGGAACTCTCACACCACTGTATTTATGACAGTTGGACATTAAACGACAAAAGAAAGTAATAGCCTCCTATGCCTAATACAATGCGCCCATGCATGTGCCAATCATGAGCTGAAGACTCAGCCAACATAATCGCACATCTAGAATGGTTGAAATTGATCCAACCCTAATGGGAAGGTCATATCAATTCGCTTGCCCTCCACAGCCACCTTGTCCTCAAGGTGAGGGTCGGACACTGCTTGCAGAATGGTTTCAAGGAGTTCCAGGTGGTATCCTCAGGTGGGCAGCCCCGCCAGTGATTAAGACCTTCGAGTGTAGCGAGATGAAGTAGCCTCATTCACAACATTGTAAAAACGCTAGATAACAAACAACATCCTCCCGTTATCGCGGCCCATGAAGTTGAACGCGACACATCAGGTGGCATCATCGGGTGGGCAACCCCGCCAGTGAATAAGCACCGCGACCACAACGAGACGGAGGAGTTTCTCATTATCGTCCTGGTCAATCTCACGGATTATTTCTTCAATACGAACATCACCTAAGCCAAAATCTTCACATGCTTTGTTAAAATGTATGGTTGCAGCTATGATTTCTCCACAGTCTATTGTGTCGCTATTGTCAATATCTGCCGTTTCCATTAGAGTTGTGTCTATCATTTTGAGACTTCCTTTCAGATATGTTATTTCCTCTTCAGATAAACTCTTAGCAATAACCTTGAGGGCCAGTTTCTTCAGATTGTTCATTGCTAAAATTTGCTTTAACTGAGTTAAAGCAGTACAGTCAAGAAGCTTATCAGGAGCAACACCATCAACTTGAACCCAAGGATGTCAAAGAACATGATGTGCAATCAGTTGTTTCCTCGGATGTCTGACAAGAATTCTTGTAACCAAATCTTTAGCACTATCAGAGGGACTAGGCCAGGGCTTAGAAGAAAAATCAAGGTCACATTTCAGGACTTGTTCAAATATCCCCTCTTCTATTTCATCCCAAAAAAGAGGAACTCCACTCAGCAAAATGTAAATGATCACCCCAACAATCCAAACATCTGCCTCAGGATCATAATATTTTTTAAAAGCTCAGGTGCAATATAATATGGACTCCCAACAATATTAGTAAACATATCTCCTGGTTTAAATCAAATCGAGAGTCCAAACTCGATGGTCTTGAGGGCTGACTCCTCCTCCTGATTAACGATGAGAAAATTCTCTGGCATGATATCCTGATGTATAACTCCAAGCGAATGGCAGGTATCCACAACCCCAATGATAACTTTTGCGAGTCCGGTCATAGCCTTCTCCGAGTAATACCTTCTCTGAATAATTTGATCAAACACCTTTCGTGCATCTTCAATCTTCTTCATTCTCACCCAACCACAAAACCACATGTGGTTTGTGACTACATTAGACACAATCCCTTGCATCTTCATGCCCTCAAGGAATCTATTGGTCGTATCCCTATTCCTTTTGGCCATCATTACCCAACCTCGCCGGCTCTTCACTGCTTTAACAACACTGGGAAATGGATGTGGTAACTCACTAAGAACTAGGACATCCTAGCCACCCCTAACAACCCCCCTGTCATTCTCATAACAACCCATAGTTGCATACCTCCGTTTGAAGAGGTAGGCAGGTCCTTGTTTCTCAGCGGACACCATCAAACTAATGTTGCTCAAATTTTTCCTCTTAATAATCTGATCCTCTTCTCTGTAGATATGGAACGCCATTTTCGAAAAGCAGCTGATTCGATGGAACCCACATGATAGAACTCATTGGCGTTGTTGAAGATCAACTAGAGACCATTCAAAAGATCAGCAGGAGATGAAAGGGAAAAGTCTATCATACCCCAATCCACGTGGCAGTATTCCACGCTCTCCTGGCTCTCGATTTGAGGCCCAAAGATGGATCCAGAAACGATCGCACGGGTGATCTCAAAGAACCCCCTAAACGGCAACGATTGCGTTCCTATGTGATATGAAACCACAATAGTCTCCGGCGCCTCGACGTCGCCTTCACCGCCGTTGTGATCCCATTGATCCTTCCGTCGCCTTCGTCGGAGTTGTTCCACATGTCTGGGCATCATCCTTTCCTCGTCGGTCTCCTCCGCGTCTCCTGGTCTCAACTCAACCGCCAACTCACCCAACTGCCGCGACCTAGCGAGGCCATGACCCCTCTCATCAGGAGGTGGGTCTAGTGAAGGTGGTTCTACTAGGGGATTTGGTAAGGTTAAGGGATTTGAAAGGGTATTACCATGAGGAGAGATGGAAGACAATGATACGAGGGAGTGGTTCTTCTGTAGCAGCCTTGAAAGAGTATTTTCATGAGGGAAGAGGGTCAGGGGTAGTGCTAGAAGGGCTGATGGAGAAGCAGATAGCGGGTTTTTTTTAGTAGCAACTAGCGAGGGTGACAGATCAGGACTTGAATAATAAAGAATGGATGGTTCTAGTGAGGAGGATGGATATGGAGGTGAGGTGGAGTGAATAGATGGATGGTTACTTGAGGGTTGGAGAGGGAATGAGATGCTAGGTTGCGAGGTAACTGGTGATAGAGGTGAATCCCATATGGATCTGATAATAGTCTTCATGTGGCTGGCTGGTAAAGAGGGGGTAAAGAAATAGTGGTTGCGTGTCGCCTCCTCGATTTGCGCTTCATAAGCTCGCGCTAGCACGAATATCTCCGCTAGAGTAGAAGGCCACATGAGTCGAAGCAGCCCCCGCTAGATCTCTGGTTGTAGCCCGGAGATGACGTATGAGATGAGCAAGGATTCCGAGATCCCGATAACGCCATGCAATAGATCTTCGAATGCTGCTTGGAAGGCGGCTACTAAGGTCGTCTGTGACTTCTTCGAGAGGAAATACATGGTTGCCCGGCGATGTTGTGTGTCAAACTCCGCCAAATATTGTTGTTTATCGAACTCCGCTATGGATACGAAGTGCCCTCTCAATGAAAGCACCAATGATATGACCCGATTTGCAGGGACATACCAGTTGTATCTTTCGAGCAGATACTGGCTCCTGAAGAAGGGGATGATAGGGTTCAGAGAAGGAAGACGAAGAAGAAGAAGAAGGAGAAGAAAAGGGAAGGCTTGGAGAGAAAGAAAAGCAATTGAATATATTCTTCAGATACTAGTTATGGTTTCTTAATGACATCCATTGGTTTATACCACTACTGTAGACTCTACTCAATGGATGAGGAACTCTTATACCACTGCATTTATGACAGCTGGACAGTAAACAACAAAAGAAAGTAATAGCCTCCTATGCCTAATACAATCGCGCATCCAGAATGGTTGAACCCGATCTAGCAGAAGGTCGTATCAAATTTTCACTCAAGTACTTTCCCTCTGAACTTGCAGCATCTAGATTTCCATATCTGCTATAATATATAGGTTACAAGCACATCTTCCTGTTGTGCTAGTCTATATCCTTCTAGTCAGGCATTAGTGATCCATTGTCCTTTCACCAGGTTTCCTTCTGCTATATATATTCCATTGTCTCATATGCCCTTTTTTCTTTAACTCCTCCCACACTTGTGTTGCCCATCTACATTCATGAAATAAGTGAGAGACATATGGTTTCTGCTGATAAGTTACATAAAGGACATGGTTCATTAGGGCCGGGCACGGGCCGGGTTTTGGCCCGGCCCGGCCCGGAACCGGCCCGGCAAAACCCGCCGGGTCAACTGACCCGGCGGGCCGGGCCGGAAACCCGTAACCGGCCCGCTACAGTGGCGGGCCGGTTACGGGTTGGGGTTCTCCCAACCCGTGACCCGGCGGGTTGACCCGCCGGGCCGGGCCGGGTTGACCCGCTGGTTCAACCCTCCGGGTTGACCTAGGTCAACCCGCGGGGTTGGGGTTTTTTTTTTTAATTTTTTTTTTCAATTTTTCAATTGTTTCAATTTTTTTTCAAGTTTTTAAACATTATCCTACACTAATTATTCAAACATTTAATCCTTAAGCGAAGAAGACGATCCCCGCACTCACTTGATAGCGGTTCACGTTGTCCCCGGCAGTGTAAGGATATAACTCACTGGCGCACTTTCAACACCCATATGGGCCTACAAATAAAAATAGCGAGACCCCCGCCAAGGCGCTCGCGCCCTCGGACTCCCGCAAGCGTCGTGGTCAAGGTCGTCAAGGCATCCATCAGACTCCACATACTCAGCATACTCAACATGCCTTGACGAGTGGGTTTTGTGCCCGATTTCCTCTATGTGGGTTTTGTTTGTAGGCCCAGGCCCGTATGGGTTTTGTGCCCGATTTCCTCTATGTCAGAGTCAGATAATTAATTTTATAGTTTTCAAAATATCATAGTTTTTTTAACATTTTTTCAAATTTTTTACTATTTTTAATATATATTTATATATTTTTATAAAAAAAAATTAAAAAATTTTAAAACGGCCTACGGCTAACCGGGCTTGGGCCGCCCGGTTCTATTAGGATACGCGGGTTCTGCTACGGGTCACCCGAGGGTGACGTGACGCCGGGTCCGCCGGGTCAACCCGCCCGGCGGGTTGACTCCTATACCCGGGCCGGTTCCCGGGTCCCGCTTTGCCGGCCCTGGAATCGGGCGTAGTCCGCCGGGCCCGGTTAACCGGCCCGTGCCCCACTCTGGCCAAGACGCAATCTGTAAAGATATTCCTTCGTCGGCAGTCTATCCTGAATAATTTCCACAAGAAATATTTTACTTATGGGGATGCCTTCAACCTCCATTGCTTCTTCCAACCATCCCACCTCAATTCTTCGTCCTCTCCTCTAAGTTGTTTGTATATTGTAACTGTTAATGATCTTCCCACAACGCCAAGGGTCCACCTCCAATAGCTATCTCCCTCTATCTGTTCCACTTGTTTACTATGCAATATTTGTACGTAGGGTAGGCAAGATAAATATTTCACTTATTACCTCCTTGCCCCACTGGCCATTGATGAACATATCTTTTATCTATAGATTGATTAGATCATAATTTATATTTTTGAAAGTTGGTGTCATTTGTATTGGGGATTCAGACAACCATGGATCACGTAATATAGAATGAGTTGTAATAATATTACCAGGTGCAATGTGACTTCTAATTTTGAAAGCAAATGGTAGACAAGGTTCTATATGTACATGGTATCCTTGATTTATAGTAACTAAGGTTCCCAAGTCTTAAAGCCATATTTCTGTTTTATGAATTGTGTCCAAGTTTTGTTAGTATTATCTAACATCTCTAGGACATGTTTAGAAAGTAAGGCCATTTAATTTCATTAGCGTTAAGTCCTTAATACCCAAGCCACCCTTAGGTTTGGATTTGGAAACTTTATTCCAATTAATGAGGTGAAGGCCACTGCTCATTTTGTCCTTGCTCCAGATGAACATTTTAACTAGTTTAGTTAAGTTATCAAGGATAGTGTCTGGGATTATATAGGTGTTAAGGCCAGAGATAGGTAAGGACATGATAACAGAGTTGACCAAGGTTACCTGCCAGACATAGACAATTTTAGTGTTTTCTAGTGAGCTAGCTTTTTCTCTACTATATCAACTAGTGTTATAAAGTAATGCATGGGTATTCTAATTAAGGAGGAATTCAACAACCAAGGTACTTAAAGTGGAAGACTCCACGATGTAATTTAAGTATTTCAGTAATGGATCTATAAAATCCAAGATTTTATTGAAATAAATGGGTTTTTAAATTCCCCTAATTAATTTGGCAATTAATTTAAGTTCCCAAAACTTGATTTATTTGGATAAAGAGGGTTTAAAAAGTTAAAACCCTAATTAGGGTTTAAAAAGTTAAAACCCTAATTAGGGTTTATTGGGGCTACTAGGGACTAATATGTAATTTTAGTAGTGTCTGAGGACTTAAAGGAAATGTGCCCTTCTCACAAACGAGGGACCTGCGTGGAATAGAACAAAAGAATAGGGGGTTATATGCTAAATGCCATGGGAAACCATGCAAAGAGAGATAGTTATATGGAAATCGACGGCTGAGATTATAAGATCATAAGATAGAACTTAAGTTCGAAGCATGACTTATAATCTCAACCCTCTATCTCTTTTCAATGGATGAGACTATCTCCACCGTTAATCGTGGAAAGTGAGTAAGTCCGAGACATAGAAAGAAATCTTGGCTCTCCATTCTTTCGTTAGGATAATTTAATCCCCCTCGTTGATCTCAAGGGGTGGGATAAGTTCTAGGCAGCAGATGAAGATCTGTCCATCCGTTTTATTTCAAAGATAAGAGTAGGAGAGCACCTACCGTGCTTACAAATCTGGGCCAATCATCTTAAACCTTCACTTAAGTTCTAGGCAAAGGAAAACAATCCAACCGCTCATCTCTACATGATCATGGATGTCCATCCAAGCTTGTCACGGATATGAGGCGAGGTGGCGGATCATCCACCATCCACTGCCATGCTTTAAATCCCCACCGTTCATCTAATCGTCACCTAATCGCCAGGCAACACCATCCTCGGTCTCCAGTGAGCGCCACTACACGCGATCTCTTGTCTCCGTTGATCTCGCAATCACCGCCAACCTCATATGGGAGGTTTTCAAACGCAGCCGGGAAAAGGAAAGGTTTCCTTTTTCTCCACATGATCTGTGGGATCACGATCGCGCATGCAGCCTCCGCGATCCCTTATAGAAGGCACCCTTCTCTCAATCCCTAACAGCACAGCCTCAACCGAGTGGTGGCATGAAGCCTTCTTCCTCGTGAGAGACAGAGAGAGAAGAGGAAGAGAGGAGATCTCCTACGCAGCGGGCAACCAAGAGCTCACGAGTGGAGGACGGGGGATCTAGAAGTTCACCAAAGGGCAAAAGACTCGGATCTCTGCTGGACTATTGCCAGCCCGTAGGAGCAAGGGTAAGTAGGATGCTTCTCCCTCAGATATTCAGACTCCCTTCTCTAACTTTTGTGTTTATTCTTCAAGGGGAACGCCAACGCAAGATCAGACTTCGGCGCGCTACCTAAGAACGAGTGAGGACCGGAACATAGGATGCGCGGCGGTGTTGGCCTTTCCTCGGTGAGTCCCGCTCACCTCTGTCTTTCCAATGAACACCGTGCATGCATATAGAGTAGAAACGACGTCGAGAAAGAAAGGGAGGGAGTTTCTTTTTGAATTCTCCGTCAGTCCTTGTCATAGAGCTGAACGGCGTCGAGGTGGGTTCCGGCGAGGAGGGACGCGCCAGAGAAACTGGAGCAGGAGGAGGACGTGGCTGCCTCCACTTCAGGAGGAGCCTGTGGTGAGCTGAACACCTTCGGCCAGTGAGGATAACACAATGGAGACAGCTCCGGCCACCAGTGCATCGCCGGGGAACTCTGAGGAACTGGAGCACTACCAGCCGTCGACGGGGTCTGTTCAAAAGAAGAAGAAGGTCAAGAAAGAGATGGCTAGGGTTAGTTAATTAAAAGTTGTTAGATGTTTTAAAATGATTAGTTGATTAAGGCTAGTCAACTTGAAATAGTTGGGTTGGGCCAACTGGTTTGTTATTTAGTTTTAGGTTCGGGTCTGATTTTAAGTCAAACTGGTTTGATCAAATCGAATTGGATTGGAGTTGGGTCTGGTCTAATTTGGTCTGGTCTTAAAGTTTAAATTCATTTGATTGGGTTAGGTCTGATCAGATTGAGTCGAGTTTGGATTAGATTCAATCTAACTCTATTGGGACCAATTAAATCAGGTTAAGATGCTTTGGCTTGATCAGTTTGTGGTGGTTGGACTCGACCATTGAGGTCAGTAGGTTAGGTCTAACCAACTAGTATTGAACCGGGTTTGTTATAAAAAAAAGAGAGGAAGATTGTAGATGAGGGGATTGGAACCCAAGTCTCCTTCTACATTATGGTGGGCCTTAACCACCAAGGCCTTACTTTGTTTTGGGTTGGATAGGTCACAATTAAATAATTATTTAAGCTTGGTCTAACCAGGTAATGAAAAGGAAAAAAATAAAGAAATAAAGGGCAAGAAGAGGGAATGACCAGAGATGTCTCAAAGCTTAGTGGTGGGCCTTGGCCACCAGGCTACCCTAATTTGTCTATTGAAAAATTCAAGTTTGGTCAAGTAAGGTCAATGACATAGGAAAACAAGGGAAGGTCTACACGTTTTGACTTGGGCCGATTAGTGCATTATGCATGCTCAACTAGAGATTTTAAGATGTTGTCGATGTTGATATAGGTTTTACTATCAGGTTGCGACATAGAGACTTGACAGGAGGGATTTTTGCTGAGTAATCCCAGACAACATTGTTGAGGTAAGTACACTTGCCTCGTACCCACTCTTCGGAGTTTTCTTTGGCTTGTCATTATCTTGTTGATGATATTGTTGCCTTGTTGAGATCATTCATGCTTTCTTGATTTGTTGAAATTCTGTTAAGCATGTTTGACTTGTTTCAGTATGTTGATATCCATGATTTATTGTTTGGTCTTCCGCCCGGATTCAGTGAAGCGTGGGGGCTCTGTTTGGGGAACGCTCAGGGACGAGACACCCTGACGTTTCGGCTTGCCATGCTAGAGGGACGATACTCTGGTTGTCCTGCCCATCAGTGGGGATGATTCGCTGGCCATGTCGACACGTACGAGAGGTGGCGCTACCGACATACGACCTGAGGGCCGTATGACCGGAGGGTCGAGTTCCAGCAAGTTGCTGATGATGCTGGCCGGGGGAGACGTTTGTCAAGCTTTCCTTTGGAACTCGTTGCAAAGCTTGAGAGGTGTTGTTGTTAGGGGTCGTACCGTTGTGTTTGCTTGTGGTAGACTCCTAGGGACAGTTTTGAGGGGCGTGTCCCCGTTGCTTGATTTGATGATCATTTTATTGATATTATGATGTTTTTATGAACCCCGCAGGGGTACTTACCGAGCTTTCCATCTGAAAGCTCCCGGACTTGTTTTTCCTTTTTCAGATCCTGAGAAGTAGGAGGCTCGAGCTCAAGAGCCGATCCAGGATCGGGTTATATATCTTCCAGAGGTCCGAGGATCTCTTTTACTTTCATTGTGTGTGAGAGGCTTTTATTGTTGGACCCTTATAGGGCCTGGCATTCTGTAGGGCATCTAGACCCTTTTATTTTATTTCCGCTGAGACTGTTTTATTTTGATATTTGAGATTTATCATTTTAATATGTTATTTGTTGTTACTTACTTAGGCCTTGTATCCGAGTGAGGTGCGCCTTACTTGGTTACGGCCGGTCTGCTCACACGCCCGAGGTCCTGGAATCCGGGTCGGGGCGTGACAGGATCTTTCAACCTCAAGTTAAGTCATGAAGGTAAGAAAATTTATGATTTATGAAAGTTTGCCCTCTAACCTATGAGATTGGAGTATATGTTTATACACATGTTTATGGTCCTAGCATTCATTCTAGATGCCTTACAGTAGATCAGATGGTTATCAACATATAATATATGACTGGTTGTAAGGGAATTATTGAACCTAATTCATGTAATTGAACTTGTGAAACTATAATGAATAAGTTGGCAGTGAGTCTCCTTGTCTAATTCCTGCCATAGGTTTCATCGATTGGCCTACCATTGTTTGTGACTCAATACATATGCCCTAACCTAGCTGACCCATTCATTAAGAATGTTTATCTTCAGTAAGACAACAATGATTGCATCCCACCTCATTATATCATAGACTTTCTCCATGTATATTTTTATATCATCACAGAGTGGTTTTGGGTATTCTTCTCTAATGAATGCGCTAATTACTGTGCTTGCAATATGTTATCAAAGACATACCGTTAATAAATGTTGTTTGTTCACTTCCTATAATGGATGGTAGGACTTCTCTTAGTCTATTTGACATGATTTTGGTGATTATTTTATAATTCACATTATATAGAGAGATTGGTCTATAATCTCTAACAGATTAGAGATTATCTTTTTATTTGGAATTAAACAAACAATGTGTTTGATTCGAACTTTTAAGTTGTTAAGCATGCTGGGAAGAAATGTTGTATGGCACTAACTAGTGAGTCACCAATCATATTCGATAAAGCTCTAAAAAATTCTACATTAAGACCATTTGGGCCAGGTGACATGGAGGATAAGGCTTTAAAAATTTTATACCTTAGAACCGGTCATATGAGCATCTGTCCTTGCTCAATAGTAAGCTTTGGGAGGTCATTTGGTAATATATGTAGCATCCTCTTGTCACCCTCATCCTGCCATACCTTGGTGTAGAAGTTGATAAACTTATGTTCAATTCTTATAGGGTATGACAAGATGTACACTAGGGTAGTCATTAGTTCTTGACTCCTTAAAGGTCTATGAATGGTTGATGAGTATATTTTTATCTCATCGGCAAGACAATCCCAACGGTTGACCAGTCACTATGCAATTGAAGACTAGCCCTATTATTCTTTTTAAGCAACACTTGGGCAATCTTATCAATCTCAACCTTTTAGTACGTCGAAAGCACAACCATGCAATTGCATACACAACTCATCAATCAATCAATACACATAACTAAAATATATTAAAAGTTTAAAACGCATGCTTCAAGTTCATTATAATTCTAAAAAAGTATTTAGCTCATGCTAATGTTAAGTTTCAACATATCTAATAAATTCAACATAAAAAGGGGTAAAATAGATGAAACTCTGGTCGGGGACCTTGACTTTTGCCAAGACCGGTAACCTATCATCTCAGCTTTTGCTCTGAGATCGATGCCTAAGTTTTCCTTATTTTCACCTCCGAATCACCCTTAAGACTTCCTTCGAACTCTTCTCTCAAGTGCCCTATTCATAATCTATCATAGGTTGTTTGTTCAATGTGAATTAGAGCTCTTTATATAGTGTTTTTGAGGCTTATCGGATCAAATTTGAATCATAATCAGATAAGGACCATGTAGGCGCTGCGGCTCCCAAATCTAGGCACTGCTGTGCATGAATTTTGGCCAAGGGTTGTGTGGGCATAGCGGTGCCAGACCATTGTCTCCCTAACAGTGTGTGCGGTGGCGCACAACCTCTAGCTGGATGCTCTATGTTTTTTTTTTATCTTTGCTTTATTCTTCGTTATTTTGTGTGGTGTCCTTCGTTTCTATCAAAAACGCGTCGAAATTCCATCAATACATCATATTATCAATTTAAAAATGAATTTCATTGGAAATAAAGCTTAGTGAAAGATAATCATGAAATTGAATCAAGAATTAGAAAATATGCCTTAAAATCGATCATGAAACTTAGTTGGATTTTATGTACAAATTCATATGAATATAGCTCTCATTTGAGAGCTATCAAGAGATCAGGTCGTTGGGAGTCCCACCCTACCGCGAGTGTTTGGTTAAATAGAGAGACCTACCAGACACAGAGGTGAGATGGGAAACGGAAGACTCGTAGTGGCAATTTAAAAACATGCTATGAGCCTATGAGACTTCCATGCGAACACACTGAGGCCTTCGCGATAATAGGTAGGATAGAATGTCACATATCGCCACTTTCTCTAGAGATCTCCAGATTTTTTTAGAGTTTTCCAAGATTCACTTGAAGAACCTGGAATAACTGGGAGTTTATAGAAGAGCCTAGTTAGAATTATATAGAAAGTTCTAGAAATCTATAGTATGCTAGTAGGGTGTAGGAGGTTGTAGATGATTGTAGAACATCTCCATGGAACTATATATATGAATCTTGATAAGTCTACAGAGTTTGAAGAGGTCTATAAATAGGAAATGACCCCCTCTATTTAGGGGCAAGCAGTTGAGATGAGTGTTCTTAGAACTCTAATAATCCTTCTTAATCAACAAACTTTTCTTCTTTCCAAGTTCTCTAAATTTTCCAACATCGTAGCTCAGTTTTACACATTTTTAAATAATTAAGGGGTTTAAATTGACTTGGTTCTGTCACCGGATTGAGATTATATAAGTACCACACAAAGATGGTAAGAAAAGAAAAGTCTTATGACATTAACCTCATTATATAAGTATCAATTTTTATAAAAAATTAATTATTTCAGTCCTCGTAAAGAAGAGGTTGGAGTTTCAAAGACGTTTCAAACATGTCTCACTGTCTCAGTGACTTTTCAATATTTATAAAAAAGAAGCTTACTAAAAGAATTTCAGTCTTACATTTGACTATAATTAGATATAGTTGTGACATCATGACATGTACCTTTTTTAGTCTCTTGTGCAGTTTCAACAATACATGCTTTTAAAGTCACGCCTGACAGCGACTTTCATTCGAAAATTTCTTTGATGGAATAATTTATTCACATTTTATAAAAAAGAATTATGATTGCTTTTGTATCTTTACCAAAATATTTGACTATGGGCTATTTTAATTTTTTTAAAATATTATAATATTAAAAATATTTATGAAAATACACTTACGAGTATGAAAACAATAAAAAGAGATATGAAAGAGTTTTCTATAATAGTGGATCTACATCAAGAATCTAATTGTTTCATCATCCTATGTTATTCAGAATGATATTGTTTTCTACCATTGACTAGATCAAATTAATCAGAAGTTAGAATTGTGAAGAAATACTCTTGAAAGTAGAGGCTTTAGGTTAAGTAGAAGAGTAAGATAAAATATATATGCACTGTAATTTTAATATAAGCAGGAGAGATGGAGGGGAAATGAAACTAGGTGATGTGGTAGTGCTTAAGTGTAACTATTTTAAGTATCTAGATTCAATTATCCAGGAAGATGTGATAATAGATGGAGATGTAATTCAAAGAATCAAACAGGATGGCTGAAATGGAGAAGTCTCACAGGTGTGTTATTTGATAAGAGGATGTCTAACAAAATAAAAGGAAAGGTCTATAGAACGACAGTTAGATCAACCATGCTATACGGGAGTGAGTGTTGACAATTAAAGTTCAACATATTTAAATATAAATGTGGTAGAAATGAGGATGCTTAGGTAGATGAGTGGTTATACAAAATTAGATAAGATAAAATGAACACATCCAACATAAAAGAGCATAAAGAAGGGCGTTTAAGATGGTTTGGACATGTGCATTATAGACCCCCAAGTGCCCAAATTTAAAAAATGATAGTTTAGTAATAGAATGTAAGAAGAAGAGTAGATGTAGGCCTAGATTTACATGAAAAGGATAGTGTCTGAAACCTATATTGAGCCCAATCTTACTTTCAACAAAGGGATATAGAGACAAAGAATCCATACATCCAAAGGGATTAAGGTTGTTGTTGTTGAAATATCAGAAATGTTTCTAGTGCAGTTTATTTTGTGATTTTGATCATTGATATACTCATGTCATCTTGTATATATATTCTATGAAGCTTAATTTCAGTGAAGGCAATTTGCAATTCACGTTTGTTTTTCTTTTTAATATTATTTTTTATTTTTTATTTTTTATTTTTAACTGTAACTGGTTCTCCTATATTGAGATACACAATCAGATACTTGTGATATCTTCACTTCCATCCTCTATTTCTGCTTCCAATTGGAGTTAAACTGATGGAAAAAATTTACATGTTTTGATGCAACCGGGCAAAATTTATCATTCTCATGAGAAATAAGAAACACAATTTTTTTTTATTCCATATGATTGTAATTGTAACAAATGTTCTCTGATCAAAATCAAAACAAGAAACAAACCCTTATAACAAAGTCACTCATCACTAGAGTTATTCGAGTCATGCACATTAATCACTGCAGAAGTTTGACCCCCCAGAGTTTGGCCCTGAGTTTGGCCCTGTCGAAACCCATTTTTGTACTGTTGGATGACCAGCACGGATGTTGTGTTAGAAAACTCAGTCGAAGCCAAGTAAGCCCCCACCGGACCCAACTCTGGACAATCACTCGTCCTCCCAACCATTCTCGGAGTCGATCGCCCCACAAGCACCAGGTTACATTGACTCACTTCCTTGATCGCCTCCACAACCTGCGCCGGTGTCTCCACCTCTCGCTCTTGGTACTGAATCGAAGACTCGTTCAATGCTCTCACGCCGGCGATCGCAGCCTCATCATCAGCTCGGTCTTCTTTATCCATCGTGATACTAACTCCAGACTCAGACACAATGAAGCGAAGTACTAAAAGCGCAATGCCCGGATGCTCCGCCATACGAGCACCATACGCGAGCGCCTCACGATCATCTGCACCGCCGAAGAAGAGCACCCCGATCCTGTACGACACCTCGCTTGCAAGAATTTGGGCGGCGCCGCCAAGTCCGCGATCCACGAGGATGCCCACCGAACAAGGTGCTTGGTCGAGGATGCGCTGGTTGATGTGCTGGTAGGCGCGGCCAAGTGACTCAAGGGAGCCATCGAGTTGCATGGTTTTGTGGAAGGGGAGGATGATGATTGCCACGCGCTTCTGCTGGGCGCTCTCGAGGATGTCCTCGTGCATTGTCTGGAGGTCGGAGATGGAAGTCATGGGACTGATCGCGACGTGGCTCAACTGTCGGAAGGCCTCGAACGCCACGACGATATGATCTCCGTTGCCCGAAGTTGCTGTCTTGTTCCAGAACGGGCGCCCGTTACGTCGGGCTCGGTGCACCATGTATATGGCTGACGAACGTTCGGATAGCTCCATGAGATGCATGGCATAGACGGTGAGACCTTTGCGCCGGGTGCCGCGAGAGGACTCCACCAAGTTGACCAATGTGGGCATGTTACGACTGCCGTGGAAGCACGCGAGGATGCGGAGCTCGCTCTTGGTGTCTTCCCGTTTGATGGTGCGGTGTTTGTAGGGCGACGCTGGTCGGGCGGGCTTGTAGATGGCCATGACGATCGGGGTGGTGATGAAGGTGGTGAAGAGCGCCATTAACACCATGATAGCAAAGGTCTCATCATTCAATACCTTACGGTCCTTGCCGATGTTGAGGACTATGAGCTCCACAAGGCCCTTGGTGTTCATGAGGAAACCTAGAGTCACCGCCTCGCGCAGGGGAACCTTGACGGAGAGCGAGACAAAGATGGTTCCGAGGATCTTGCCGAGGCATGCAGTGGTGATGACAAGAACAACCAAACCCCATGAGAGACCCCCGCTGATGGTGGCCACATTGGTCTTGAGCCCGCTGGACACGAAATAGAGAGGAAGGAATAGACTGGTGACCAAATCCTCGATCTTTTCAATCAATGCCCGTGCGAAAGACCCGTCTTTGGGGACAAAGATGCCTATAATGAAAGCGCCGAAGAGAGCGTGGATGCCGATGGTGTCGGTGATGAACCCGGAGGCTAGGACTATGGCTAGGGTCGCGCAGATGTACGTCTCCTTTACGGGCTCTCCTTCTTGGGAGAGCCTCGCCATCCAAGCCAAGACAGGGCGGATGACGATGGCGACAAAGGCAACAAAAGCGATGCCTGTGAGAAGAACCCAGAGAGAGACAAGAGGAGAGCCCGAGCCGGAGAGAGCAATGGCGAGGGCGAGGAGAATCCAAGCGGCAACATCGTTGAAGGCGGCGGCAGACATGGCCATACGGCCAATCTCGGTGGTGAGGAGCTTGAGCTCCGCGAGTATACGGGCAAGCACTGGGAACGCAGTGATGGAGAGGGCCACGCCCATGAAAACAAGGAACGGTAATTCTCGAGCATCTTTGGCCACGGTGGAGCGGAAGACGAATGAAGTGCCTACACCGAGTGCGAAGGGGAAGGAGATGCCGGCGACCGCAATGGCGAGCGCACGCTTCCCCGTGCTCCTAATGGACCGGAGATCGAGCTCTAGGCCGACGAGAAAGAGGAAGAAGAGAAGGCCAATGTTGGCGAGCGTGTCCAGCACCGTCAAGCTCTGCTTCGGAAACACATTATCGAGGAAGACCTTGCTCCGCCCCAACGCCGACGGTCCAAGCAAAATGCCACCCTAAAAGGTATGAAATGTCAACGCTTCCCCAAAAAGTCAAAAGTAAAAGTAATCAAAAAAAAAAAAAACAAGGAAATCATAGCCCAGAATATTATTATTCCACGCGAAAGCACATGCTTTCACATGATAGGAAGCGCCAACCAACGGCGACCGCGAACAAGTACGCCTCTTTGTTCAAACGATATATAATAATCATACACGAAAGCAAACAAATCAAATCCTTCGTATTCCTTACCCGAAATCACAATCTAAAGCGAAGGTACTAAAATTAAAGTCGTAATAGAAGAGGGAGAAGAGAGGAGAGAGAGAGACTGACGATGATCTCGGCGATGACGCGGGGTTGACGGATGGGGCGGAGCAAGAAGGCGAGAGATCTGGTGACGACGAGGACGAGGCAGATCTGGAGGATGGCGAGGGGAAGGGCGTGATCCAGCGGATTATCACCCTGCCAAGCCCCATTGGACGTCGCCGGCAAAACCTTAGGGCAAGACGAGACGGTGCAGTTCGCCGCCGCCATCTCGCGCTTCACTACACGATCGATCAATCGCCGAGTGATCCCACTACTTCTCCTCACACACTCCGAGGCTGGAGATAAATATTGACGCGATTACCAATTAAAGAAAGAAAACGAAAACGAAAACGAAAGGAAACAAAAATATGGGTAGAAGAAATTGATCACACGATTCACACCTGCGGAATTAGGAGGAGAACTTATTATCTTTCACGATGCCAGAAGTGTGGGAGGATCCAAGTTTGTTTCCGTTTGATATGCAAATCTTAAACCCTATAGAAAATCAAAATTTATAAACATGGTGTGGTTTTTTACACTTTATACCCCTCTAGAGTTATAGAATTATTTATTTTTGAGTAGGCTTAAAACTGTGATAATTATATGGATATTATGTTTTCAAAATATAGATTTGTTTATATAAATGATTAAAACAAAGATTTGTTTATATAAATCACATTCAACTATTTTTTATACCCATGAAAAGGGGTATATATATATAGGGGCTATTAGGATCAGGACGGCTATAAGTGCAGCCGATTATGTATATTTATATTTTTTTCACATATATCTATTTTTAAATTATCTTATCCTGAAAATTCAGCGATATTTCTACACATATCTATGATAATTATATATATATATATATATATATATATAATTATATATATAATTATATGGATTTATGTTTTCAAAATAGAGATTTGTTTATATAAATGATTAAAACAAAGATTTGTTTATATAAATCACATTCAATTATTTTTTATACCCATGAAAAAGGGTGTATATATATATATATATATATATATATATATATATATAGACATGCTACTTTTTAAATTATCTTATCCCGAAAATTCAGTTATATATCTAAACATATCTATAATAATTATAAATACGTAAAAGAAATAAAACTATATATATATAAGTGCAGACGACCTGATCATATCAACTGCTTATATATATACGGGAGTGATATAGTCATCCGGTTTACTGATTATTATAAGCTAGCATGTCCATATTCATACAATTTAGTGACCGCTTAGTCCTCCCACTTAACGGTTCTTATTTTATAAAAATCTGAACGATTCAGAATTTCAACGGTCACTTCCACTTAACGGTACTTTTATAAAAATCTGAACGATTTAGAATTTCAACCGTTAAGTAGATTAAATACCAACAAATTGTTGTATAAAATAAAATGCTAAATTTTTTGATAATCTTTCCATTCGTATGGTTAGAAAAATCAAAACACTCCACAAGTACCCAAATGGGACACCAGTTGGAAGTTGTACAGCGGTTACTTGGCCTAGGACCGTAACACGTCTATATATATATATATATATATATATATATATATATATATATATATATTAAGAAACAAAAGTGAGTCTAATTTTAATTTTTAGAAAATTAGGGCTCATTTCGTATGTGGGAAAATAACAACTTTCCTGGGAAAGTTTAGTCCGTGAAACACTTTCACACGTATGTTTGATATAAAAATGAGCTATGCAAAATAATGGTCTTCTTGTAATTATTTTCCCTTTGATCAAGGAAAGTGATTCACAGGACTGGAGCGTGTGAAAAGGATTCCATCATAGGTATGAAAGTTTGGGAGAAATGAAATTCCAATTCTATCCATTTGTAAAATAAAATTTCCTCTCATGTCATGTCTTACTTTTGAAAACCTTAAACTCGTTTTCTTCCTTTTAAGAAACATCAATGTTCCCCGTTCTTCTTTTGCTCCAAAACCCTAGCGTTCGAGAAGCCCTATGTTAGAAGTGGTGCTCATGCAAAGCCATGAATTTGATTTTTGAGACATTATTTGCGAATCTTATTTTATGCATATACAAAGGTTTATTTTTCTAACTGATATTCACTAGCATGAGATGTCTAGTTGAGCAGTAGCATGAGATGACTAGTTGTATGAGATACAAAAGGGTCCAAAGGTGATCTTGTAGGACATTCAGATAGTCACTTTAGGATGACTGGGAGAACTGATCAATGACCATCTACTAACACCTTATAGATATTTGTATGGAAAAAAAGGATAATCATAATAATTTGATTATGATTTGATATATGAATTTGAATTGGATTAAGATTCTTCTCATATCTCATACATATAATTATAAAAAGTTTATGATTTGTCTCTATCTATATAAGGAGAAATATGATAAGAGAATAAAGCAATTATGACAAATTGAGTGATCCCTTGAGGGTTCTTTGCTTTGTGGGTTCACTCTCTAGTGAGAATAATCCAAGTATTAAGAAAAGGAGGTTACACTTGTGACTTGTGCAACTTGAAGATCATCAGTTGATTTCCTCTTTTTGTTTGTAGATAATGAGTTGAGCAACTCCTATTTTCAATAGTTTTTTCTTGAAGCACATATTATCGTTTATGGTTCAACAAGAGAGATGCATTTATTATGAGATCTGCAAAACTATAGTGATTCAACTCCTATCAAAGGGCAATTAGAAAATAAAGATTTATTTAGAAAATCAATCATTTTGAGTTATATAAAACTTAATTTTACTAACCAAGAGTAATAAGTATGAAATTAAAAATAAATATTACTTTGCATGAAAAGCCTATTGATACCAAACCGAGGAATTAACTTTGCATGCATTTCAATTGCAATTTTCATTGGACATAACAAACATTTTTTTGTTACTTCCCTCGAAAGTAAAGTCTCTCCAGGGAAAGACTTTGCAGGGAAAGTTTTTCCCTATAAAGCACCAAACAGGCCCTTAATAAAAAACAAGAAAATTAGGTTGGAGTTTTGGAATTTTATCATAATTTAAATTTTTTAATTTTAAAACTATAGCATAAGTATTTTAATTTTAAAAATATATATCTATTTATATTACTCAGCTATAATTTTAATTTAAAAATTAAAAAAAAACTGCATTAGTATTTTGAGTTTTTTTTCTCAGAATTTTAGATTTTTTCTTAAATTTTAAAAATCTATCTTCTATATTACTAAGCGAGACTATATTTAATTTTAAAAATAATTTATCTATCTATATTACTAAACTGGAATATATAGGGAGTATATCGGTTATAAATTTTAATTTAAAAAATAAAAAATAGATTTTGATTTTTAAATGTTCTCATGATTTTAGATTTTTAATTTTAACAAATATATCTACTTTATAAAGCGAGAGTATTACAGCATTGTTGTGGAAGTCTTGAAGGTTTGATAGAGAGTGGTGGATTCGACACATGCCACTTGAGTCCGATCCCAAAAAGATATGCGAGAGGCTTGATATATTTCTGATGATCGAACAAAAGTGAGTGAAAAACGTAGGTTTATTTTTTTTTATTGATTTTAAAAAATATGGGTTATTGAAATTTATTCAAGACTGATTTGTTGATGTTAATTTTAGGTTTATTGAAATTTTAGACATTATGAATTAAATTTTAATATATGTTGACGCAAAATTAGGAAGAAGCCCCAATTTCACCCAATATTTTGAATTTGTTTTAGAGGGGGAGAAGAAGATCACCATGAAATCAAAGAGAAAACTTCAAATCAAAGGAAGAACACCCAAAATTAACATGGAATCCCCATAATTGGGGAAAAACCACGAGCTCCTTCATCGGGAGCAAAGATCCACTATCAATCTTCAAAGAGTACAAGAAGAAGTTCCATGAAAGAGCTTGAGGTGGGGAAATGGGGGAGGAGAGGTGAGCTCAAGTCACCAATTCGGCAGGGCTTCACCAGAGTGGAGGAATCCCCCTTTTGAGTTGGGGGAGCTGGGTATTTATAAGCTGTTAGGTGGGAGTGATGCTTGCTCAGCAAGCCATCCTTCAATTGGGCACGTGGGTGCCAGGTGGAGACCAAGTGGCCTGGATCCAACCTAGCGACGTTCTAGATACTTCTAGATGCCAGCCTGGAAACAGTTATTCCTTAACCGTCTAACTGATTCTTAACGGCCTAACTGACTGGGCTTTTGGAAGGTTCTCGAGCTTTTCGGGTGAGGCTTTCGAGGGGGGTGTGCTTGCGCGTCTTTGCAGCCGCTATTGGCGCCCGCTGGATCGCGACGGACGCGATACGTGCGTGCCGTGTCGGCCCAAGCACGTGTGCCAACATGGCCCGGCACTTGCTAGCATGCAGCCCGCTGACACACGGGGACGAGTGGTATTAACTCTCTGTCCTTTTTTTATTTTTTTAATTTCTCTCCTCTCTATTTACTCATCTCCTCTCTTTTGTGAAGTGCTTTCTCTCTTTACTCATCTCTTCTATCTCTGTCTTTCTCTCCCTCCTCCCTCCTCTCTTCTCTCTTCTATTAAGCTCTCTCATGGGACGGGTTTGGAGAAGAAAGCAGGAAACAACGAAGAATGAAGAAGAGCGGGGGCGACGGACGGACGGCAAGCAGGTTCAGGCACAGCTTGAGGCCGCTCCACCAAGAAGCGAAGCTCCGCAACAGCGCCCAGAGGATCAACGTCGACAGGAAAGGCCTAACGCCCCTCCCCTGGTTGAAGACCATTGCAGAACGGAGAGCTGTGATCGTGGCCGGAGAAGCCCGTCTTTCGTGGAAGTGCTTACTGGCAGGACAGAGACTTCAAGAATCCAGGACGCCATACACGAGGAAGCCAGGGCGGTAGAACCCTGGAAGGTGGTCCGACACAAAAAGAAACGGCAAGACACCGCCGCCTCGAGGAGCCGCCGGCACACCTGATTTGAATGCCTACCACCGGCGTCGCCGCCGCCACTCACCGCCCCGGAAAAGAACCTCAAGCGGAGTGGTCGAGGTTTGTGGAAGATGTCGTCGACCAGGCCACATGATGAACGAGCCACGAGCTGGAAGTCTCACGCCGCTTAATCGGCCAAAGCACCGAGAGAAGAGCGCCGACGTCCCCGTCGGAGCTGGGGACTATCCAGCCTTCATGGGAGACGAAGGTAGGAAGCGGTGAAAGAAAGGGTAACGGAACCCCCGAAAGGCAGGGACCTCCCCAGGGCCGAGAGCCATAATGGCGACCGGAAGGGAGGACACACCGGCAGACTCTGCAGAGATGTAGAAGACCACCACCACGCCTCTGTCCATGGACTCTATCCCGATGGCGGAGAAGGAGGCGCCTGTCGATGGCGTCGCCGCGACGGTGAAGATGACAAAAGCCCGGGGCCGTGAGAAGGTGACGCACCAGCGGCAGCGGGCTCTTCAACTGTGGCTTAAATGGGCATCCGAACTCTATGGAGACGGAAGAATTCTGATCCACTGCCCATCGGAGGTGATCGCCAGGGAGCTGGAACGGCAAAGGGAGATAACATTCCCGGACTTCGTCGTCAGATTTGAACCTTGGTCTTTCGACGTAGATCCATCGGAGATGACCAACGAGGAGATTCGCTGGGTCGCCGGAGAGGGACTTCCCACCTTTGGAAGGAACATAGACACCATCGCTAGAGTACTCAAGCCGATCGGGGAACTCATCCACCTTGCCGTTCACAGCCCGCGTCTCATTGGCCATTTTCCGGGCGATGGTGAGGATCCGACGGGGAAGGAGATTCCCGGCCAACATCCACAACACCATCCTCCGGCGAAAATACCTGGTGAGGGTAGTGCTGGAACCCGGCCACCACTTCCTTGGACCCCAGTACCAGAGAGGATCGGAGCAGCTGTCGAACAGGCAAATGGGAGGACTCCACCGGCGCGGTAAAAAGGCAAGCTCCCATCGGTCCAGAGAGGTTTGTGACCCATGGGCCACCAAAGAATGGAGAAGGGCTCGAGGAGTACGGAGAAGGGTTGAAACACGCCAATCGCTACTGGCAGCAAGGCAGTGTCTGACGCCGATCCGACGCTGGCGGTGAGAATAGAGATAAAACACCGTGAAAAAGAAAAGAGGATCTCGATTTTCAACAAAGGGTGGGCGGCCCGTGATGGAAAAGGGAGTGCCACGTGGAGGGGCCAAATACTAGGATGTGGGTCAAAAGAAGGCTCCAAGGTTTCAACGGGCGGAGAACCCAAGGGTGCGGAAGTCCACGTGCTACCATTATCGGCGGAGAGAGGCGCTGGGCGCATGGCACAACCTATTAATTCAAAGGCACCGCATTACTTGCAATTGGGCAATGTGGTACAACCCGGGCACATGGAGCTATTAAAATCCAAACAACTTGATGTAGTTTTAACTAACAAATTTGAACACATGGCAGGTGAGGGAGTGAGGTTATCCAACAAATTAGAACACGTGGCAAGTGATGGTGTGGTTGACCAGCAATCCTCTCAAAACATTGGTAGTCAGCAATGTTGAAGCAGGCAACCAAATAAAGCCCGTGTAAATAATACATCTACCTCAATCGAAGAAGTTAATGAAAATCAAACACAAGCAATTACTATTTATTCCAAGTCTAAAAACTTGGTTCAAAAGGAGGATGATGATGATTCTGATGAAGTCTACTTGGACCCAATAATAGAAAGGCAAATTGAACTTGAGTTTGAAGCTTTGTGGAATTCTCAATTGGAAGGTGAAGAAAGTAATCACTCGGGAGGCCCTAACAAGGAGCACAAAGATGAAGAGCAAAATGGAAACAATCTTACTAATCCATCCACTGATCCCCCCATTATCCAACCAGGGGCAAATATCATGGCTCTGTTAGGCCCAACTACACAAAATCCTTTGCAGGGCCATGATGATGATAGCAAATCCTCTTATCATTTGGACAACCCAATACCAGAAGCAAGACCAAATTCTCCACTGCATTCTCCAACCAGGAACATGAACCAAGGGATCACCATACCTGGGCCGCACCCGGATATAGACATATCCAACTATTCCTGGAGACTCGTTCAAGGCACTTGGAACTTCATGGCCAATCCAGTATGGGAGGACATAGCAGTAAGCTTTGAACCCACAAAACAAGGAAACCAGAAGGAAGGACGAAAAGGAAACTCCACCAGCAGCAAAGAGAAAGAACCCCGGCCTGAGTATGCAACTGAGGCGGCACTCCCCAGGGAAACTATCCGTAGAAGCGGAAGGACTAGAAAACCGAACACCGAAAGACTCGAGAAAGAGGGATACATTGCCCCATCCGCTTCCGTGAGAGAAAGCTCCAAACGAAAGGTAATGTTCCTACCCATACCCCTATTTCTCTAACTCTCTCGTGGATTGGCAAAACAGGATCTCCTCAAAGAATGCTCTCAAGGTAGGAATAGACCTTGGTACTTCTGAGGAAGAAAAGGTCTCCTATACCCTCCACATCAAGGAGAAGGAGAGGGAACAAGAGTAGAAGGGGAAGGGAATCAACTAGGACTCCCCAACCATGTAAACCGGGCCCACACATGTTTCTTAATGAAAATCATCTCATGGAATGTTAGAGGACTGGGGAAGCGGAAGAAACGTTACCTGGTATCACGACTCGCCTCCATCCACAAAGCAAACATATGTTGCTTGCAAGAAACCAAGCTAGAGTGCATAAGCAACAGCATCTGGAGAACTATTGGGGGGAATTTATTTGACACACATGTAGAACTCCCGGCGGAGAATACAAGAGGAGGTTGCTGCATCGCATGGAGCAGCTCCAAGTTCAACCTCCAAAGGGTGATACACGGCCAATTCGCAGTTTCGGTCATCTTAACTGCAAAGGAGAACCTGGACACCACAAGAATGATCACTACCGTCTACGCCCCTTGCAACCCGGCCCTGAAACCTCTTTGCTGGAACGAGCTCAGGGAAATCAGGGAAAGCTGGGACGGCCCATGGCTGATTTGTGGAGATTTCAACACCACCCGATGGAGAGATGAGGCCACCTCTCCCTCACATGGGACAAGAGAAAGGGAAGATTTCGAGAGGATGATACAAGATCTCCTGCTCGTTGACCCCCCCCTCTTGGGAAGAAGGTTCACATGGACCAACGGGCGAGAATCACCGGCCTTCGCCAGGCTAGACCGATTTCTCCTGTCTCCTGAATGGGTTTTGGATTATCCACGCATATGGCAAACAACACTGCCTAGAGTACGATCGGATCATACTCCGCTTTGTCTAGAATGCGGGATACACACCCCCCATCCATCACCATTTCGATTTAACAGGGAGTGGACCAAAGTAGATGGTTTTTGGGATATGATCAAAATGAATTGGCAAGAGCACTTGCTCATGGGTGATGGTGCATACATCATGGCCAAAAAATTAAAGCACACCAAGGATAAACTACTACACTGGAAGAAAGAAACCCTAAATCAAAAGATGGAAAGAAAGAAGAATATCCTTGAGGCCATTAAAACACTAGATCAACACAAAGAAACAAGAGATCTCTCAAGTGAGGAAGTACTCCAGGAAATAAACCACAAGGGGGAGTATGAAAGGATTATCTCTGAGGAAGAAGCCTATTGGAGACAACGATCTCGAATCAACTCGTCGCAACAAAGGCTTAATCGTAACACAAAATTCTTCCATACCATTGCTAGCCAGCGAAGGAGTACAAACAGGATTAATCAGCTCCAAGTTGACGGCCAAACAATCACAGACCCAACAAGAATCACTGAAGTAATTTCTAGACATTTCACAGGTCTGTTCGGGACCGAACGGGAGATGAGGTACAAGACCTCCTGGGATCTCTTGTTCGCACATCGACTTTTCCAGAGTGAACCTAGATCATCTGGAACAACCTTTCCGAGAGGACGAAATCAGATCAGCAGTCAAAGAGCTAGGAGCGGACAAAGCTCCAGGGCCGGATGGTTTCCCTATGACCTTCTACCAACAAGGGTGGGACATCATAAAGGAAGACATCCTAAAACTCTTTGATGACTTCTATCAGGGCACTGCCAATCTTGAACGTCTAAACTGGGCGCATATCCTCTTGATTCCAAAAAATGAATCACCAGAGGCTTTACGGGATTACAGGCCGATCAGCCTGATCAATTGCTCCATCAAGATCCTATCAAAGGTCTTAGCCAACAGACTCAAGGAAGTTCTGGGGGACTTGGTGGACGAATCCCAAACGGCATTCATCCAAGGAAGAATGATACATGATAATATTATCGCAGCCGAAGAATTAATATACAAGATGAAGGGTAGCGACAGTAACGGGTCCATCATCAAGATCGACTTGGAAAAAGCCTTTGATATGGTTGACTGGGATTATCTAATAGAAATTCTACAAGCCAGAGGGTTCGGACCCAGATGGAGGACATGGATAAGATCTTTACTCACCACATCCAAAGCGCAGTTCCTTATCAATGGAACGCCAGCGGGATACGTAAGAAGTAAGAGAGGCCTAAGACAGGGCGACCCTCTATCCCCGTTACTCTTTGTATTGGCCATGGATGTGTTACCTACAATGCTCTCCGAAGCCGTTAGATCCAACATCTACCGAGGGATCCCAATCGGGTCTAATGGGGAGACAATTGTCACATCTTTGCAATATGCCGATGACATTCTAATTTTTTGCACGGGCGATCCTGAGGAAACCCGTATCCTGAAACTCATATTCTACTTGTTCGAGGGGCTATCGGGGCTAAGGATCAACTACACCAAAAGCGTCATCATTCCAATCAAGGCATCGGATCAAGACATACAAGCTCTTGCCCAAGTTCTGAACTGTACAAGTGCTTGCCTACCAGTAAGATACCTGGGGATCTCTACTGGCTGGACCTCGGTAGAAGAGAAGACTGGAACGTACTTATAGAGAAAATTCGTGGCAAGCTGGGGTCATGGAAAGGAAAGCTACTGTCATTAGGAGGCCGTCTCACACTCCTAAACTCAGTCATCTCCACAATACCAATCCACTGGATGTCGGCCTATCGCCTCCCAGAATGGGTAATACAAAAAATAGATGCAATTAGGAAAGAATTCCTATGGAGAGGAGTGGACAAATGATAAAAAGGGCTACCATCTTGTCAATCGGGATAGATTGTGCGGAGACCAAAGAAAATGGTGGATGGGGCATTTGAACCTCGTAAGTTTTAATCTGGGTAAGTAATCAAGTAGGGAAAGTGGTGGTGGAGGATCCTTACGGAAGAAGCGTGAATTTGTCAGAAGATATTTCAAGACATCTACTCTCGACGAGGATACATTGATCCCCACAAATCACTGCCAAATAGAGCTTCTCCATTTTGGAAAAGTATTCGCCATGAAGCTCCGCCAATACTGGCAAACATAAAGGTCAACCCGGGGAGGGGCGAAACCACTAATCTGTGGATGGATAATTGGTGGGAGGGACTTGCACTATGCAACATTTACCCGGGGCTCCAGGAACTATCACTCAAGAAGCATCTAACTATTCACGAAGCAAGAGTCCAACTACAGAGGGGCAACACAATACTCAAGGTTGGGCCCCTTAATAATGGGGAACAATTGGGTTTCGAGCTGATAAAACAAGTTATTATGACCCCAACCACGCCCCCCATGCGGGATTCAATGGAATGGAAACTCACACCGAACAAAATCTTCACCAAGAAAAATCCTTGTATCGGTTCCAATTGATGCATGGGCCCCGAGTAATCTAAAGAACAGGTTCTGGAAACAACCATGCCCCCTTAAGGTCAAACTTTTTGCATGGTTGGCAAAAGAGGATAGGATCCTAACTCTTGACAACCTACACAAGAGAAATTGGAACGGGGACCGAACAAGATGCTATCTGTGTGACACAGACGATGAATCTGTAACACATCTCTTGGTCTCATGCCCCTTCGCAGTGCAAATCTGGAACCATTTTAGGAACCTGTTTGGGATAAGTGCAACTAACTCAGACACACCGGCCCATTGGGGAACCAGGGCAGCCTCCTACGGGGTGGACCATACCCTTCAAGGCGGCTGGGATCTTATCGTGATGGCAATCACCTGGAGTATCTGGGGAGAAAGGAATCGACGATGCTTCCAAGACAAACATCGCGTTTGTTCAAGAATTATTCGTGATATTATTTTCCTCACTCTCTCTTGGTTGAATGCAGCTCCCCCGGCCAAACGACTCAAACTTGAAGCTGCAGGGAACCTGGTGAAGCGCAACCTTGAATTCACCTTGGACACTCCGTGCCCAGGGAGATGGGAGGCTTATGAGTTTGAGGATGACCCACCGCTCACCACACATTGTGGCACGCCAAAGAAGAATAAAGCTGATGTGAACGGGCGTAAGGAGGCAACATCTCAAGCAATGAAGAGCGTTTTAAAATGCTATGTTACCATTTTCTATTATCCTCACTGTTTGAGCAATGTACTGAACTCCCTTATGCTAACTAATAAATAAATTGTGGTTTATCCACTTCATCAAAAAAAAATATTAAGCTCTCTCTGTCAGTCTTTCCCTTTCTCCCTCAACCACTCTCTCACTCAAAACTTCTCTCGAAACCTTTCTCCGAAGTCTGAAGAAAGTCTTCATTATTATTATTATTATTATTTTGCAGGGAGATTTGGATGGGAGGAATAGGGATGGTCTTCATTTTATGATTTTTTATTTATTTATACTGAATTTTTTGGATTTATTTGATTTTTAAAAAAAATTATATTTTTTAAAAAATCCGGGCCGACACGCTACCTCAACCGGCATGAGCTCACCGGCCTGGCCTTGCCCCGCGGCCAAATTGGCCAGCCGTAATCGGTGGTGCTTGGGCTTGACACACACATTGCGGGTAGCATGGTGGGCCCGCATCAGCCTATTTGACTCCTTGACATATTTCAAAAGTTATTGAAAAAATGACTCTAGTTCATACACAAAAAGAAATATTTTGTATAAATTAAAAAAATAATAAGTATCAGATGTAACCACGTTTGCAACAAGGTCATTTTGCTAATAATTTTTGAAGCAAGGTCATTTACAAATTTATTTATTCTTATTGGATTTTAAAAATGTCTGTATAGAATAAGGAATTTAGTAATTTGCACAAGTTTGTAAACAAGCTCAAATCAAAGAACATATAGATAATAAGTTTCATATGTTCCATGTTAATTAGATCTACCAATTGAATTAGACCCAAGTATCATGGCCATGACAACAGTCCCTACAAGTACCATCAAACCCAAGTTTTCATACAATTGTTTGGTAATACATGCATATTAAGTAAACAAATCTATCACTTACAACCTTTAAAACCCTAATAAAGTGAAATATATAATTAAAAAAAAGAAATATGTTGTCCATGCTTATTCTTCTTTTGCTCCTCTTTGTCAAGCTCCTCCACCCTCCACGTTTGGCTCCTCATTTAGATTAAAATAAGAAACTTGACGGCTTTGCTTAGTGGCCATTGCCTGAGGATGATCCCTTAGAAAATGCTTCCTCATGTGTCCACCAAGGGCCTGTCCACAAGGGAAAACAACACCACATTGTTTACATCGATGTTTTTTAGCTTGTCTAGAAATCATTTTGCCTTTTTCTGAAATCTCAGCAACTTCAGTGCTGTTCTTCACTTTGGTATGACTAGCTCTGTGTCCTCCTAGTGATTGTGGAGTTGAGAATAATTTGTTGCATGTATAGCATACATAAGTTTTAGCCTTCTCCTCTTGTATTTGTTCTTGCTCATCATCATCATCATTTTCAGTTTTCCTTCTCTTGTTAGCCTCAAGATAAAAGTCATGCATTTCAGTGACAAGAGTTCTTGGTTTGGCCCTACTGATTGAGTTATCAGTTACATCTTCACTCAACATCTGAAGTATCAAAGCAGCTTGATTTTCACAAGGGCCCATTGAATCAGGGTCAAAGTTCATCAAGCCCGTATAATCCATCATCTGGTCATATGAGGAATGAGATGGAAGTAATTCTTTTATTACATGCTCCTCTTTTGCTGCAGGGAGAGGAGTGTTTTTCTCCTCTAGAGGGACCATCCCTCTATATGATTGATTCAGATGAACCATCATGTGGCCATGGAGCTCCTTTTCTACAAGGAAAACCTTGCCACACACGGTGCAAACATGCAACGCAGTTTCATGATTTGCACCTTGCTCCGAGTCTTTCCCACCGGGCTTTTGAGAGGAGCTTTCATTTTTCTTGAGGCCCTTGATCTCAATCTTAAGAAACATCCCTAGTGAAGATGTTGAGTAGTCTGGTTCGCTCATCTTCTCTTTCCCTCTTGAATCCATCTTTTCTGCAATTTAGCATCAATGAAACAGTGTTTCCAACATTACAAAAAGAGAAAAAAAAAAGAATGAAAAAACACTCATTACAGTTGTAGATCTCATCCATTGATAAATACATAGATTTGTTGGAAAAAAGTTCATCTCTTCTTGCTATCTCCTTCTCATGTCTCTTTATTATCATCATCATACCAATTTTTAAAAATTAATTCTAGTTAATAGTAAAACTATTACCAAATTTCAGTGAACTTATAAAAAAAAAAATTCAAGATTCAAACTTCTTAAATCAAATCCCCGAAGTACCATAGATTCAAATATCAAAAACAGTTAATGATTTTTTAGAATAAAAAAAAAACACATACCAACTTAAACACACAACATAACCACTTATCACAAAAAAAAAGAATTTTTTTTTTTAACTTAAAAAACTTTAAAGTAACAAAAAATAACTTTATCATATGGTAATCCATCTTAGATCAAAAGATATTGAAGCTAGAACTTTTGATCGATGATCTTATCTAGGGAGAGGAAGATGCATTTGAGTATCAAAGAATTTCATATTAAAAAAAATAAATTTTTACTAAAAAAGTAACTTTTTTTTCACCGATTTTATGTTGAGAAACCCAAGATCTATCAAGAAAAGATGAAATTCATGCCACTTACACAAACTTTTGTCGGTGATTCCTCTTTGGTGATACAACCCAAATTCTTCTAATCTCCTCACTCTCCTCCCCTTGGAATAATGACTAGTGTTACAAGGGGAGTAGGGGTAAATATAGGAATTTATTACGACCAATCCCCTAATTCTCATTAAACCCGTGACTTTTTTCTACTTATTTTAAAAATTATATTAAATATTCTATTTTTTTAAAAAAATAGAATTTTTTTATTAAAATATCAATATAAGACTTTTTCTTTTTTCTAAAAAGCATGACTTCGCAGTTTCTTCAAGCTAAGATTTAAAAAAAATCAACAAATTTCAATAAACTTATCCACAAAAAATTAAAGATTAAGAAAACACACTTCTCAAATCTAAATCCCCAATGTACCATAAATTTAAATATCACAATAATTTTAAAGTAAAAAAAAAAAACACATACCACAGCGTAAACACACAGCACAACCAATTATCGCAAAAAAATCTTTTTTTTAAAAAAAACTCAAAAAGTTTTTAAAGGAAAAAAGAAACTTGACAATCCTATTGTAAAGCTATAAATAAGATTCAAAACCATATCCAAAATCTTAACCCATCTTTGATGAAAAGATACCAGAGGCTAGAAATTGTGATCAATCTCAACATCGATGAGCTCTCAGGAGAGGAAGATGCATTCGAGTATCAAAGAATTTTTTAAAAGAAAAAACAAATTTTTACTAGAAAGTAACTTTTTCTCACTCTATGTTGAGAAACCGAAGATCTATCAAGAAGAGAGATGAAATTCATGGCCATTTACACAAATTTTGTCTGTGAATCCTTTTTGGTGATACAACCCAAGTTCTTCGAATGTCCTCACACTCTCCTCCCCTTGCAGTAATAATTGGTATTACTAGGGGAGTAAGGGTAAAATAGAAATTTATTACGACTAATTGCTTAATTCTCACTAAACTCGTTTATTTCTTATTTTTCTACTTATTTTGAAAATTATATTAAATATTTAATCTTTAAAAAATAGACAATTTTTATTAAAAACTAATATAAGGTCATTTTTTTCTTAAAAGTATGAGTTGGCAGTTTCCTCAAACAAAGATTTTTTTTAAAAAAATAAAATTAAATATAAGATGAAGTTGATTGTGGATTTTGTGTTTTTAAAGAAAAAAACCTAAGATGAAGCCGTGTTTCAAAAATCAGTTTCTTCAAACTAAAAAAAATTATATAAAAATTTAAAATAAATAAAACTTAGATGAGCAAACTAATGCTATAATTTTTAATTTGTTTAGAAAATCACAGTTAATATAAATTTAAAAACATTAACATTTAAAAAAAAATTTAAAGGTTTGCTAATAAATTTAACAAGTTTTCCTAATATATCATTTTCATATTTTTAAAAGTAAGTTTTAATTAATTTTGAGGTTTTAAATGAAATATTAATTCTAATATAAAAACCTTATTTTATTTTTTATTTTAAAATTTAAAACCATGAATTAGTTATAAAATTCTGATTATATTTAACTTTTTAATGAAAATATAGATTTTGAAAATTATTTTTTGATATTTTTAACAAATCTTTATATTAGTTCATAATAAATTTAAGATAATAAGATTATTATAGATATCTAAATTTTTTATTTTAAAATTTTGAATATATATATATATATATATATATATATATATATATATATATGAATGAAAAGAACATCGAAAATAAGCTAGCATGTCAATTTTTTTCAAGCTTCAAAAATAAATAAATAAATAAATAATTTTATTAACTTTTGAAACAATATTATTTTTGCAAATTTTTTTAATTGTTTAATTTTTACATAGGTAAATTTTTTAAAAAAATTCCATGTCGTTTCTAGGAAAGTGGTATCTTGTGGTTTCTCTGGTTAAAAAAAAAAGAAAAACCTTAACTCCTATTGAGGTGTTAACTCATGCTTAGTTGGTAGGGGCATTTTTGTCCATTTTTTGGTTTTATCTCTCAAATCGACGGAGATTTGAAAGAAATCCAATTTGGGCAATTTTCATATAATTTTAGGCATCTATCTTATAAAATTTGATGAAAATACCCTTGTCAACTTAACATCGTTGGTGGGAGTTAACTTTTTTTTTTATTAATTTGAGAAACCATAAGGTTTTTTTCGAAAAAAAATCACTTTCTTTATAATACAAATATGTGAAACTATATAGATTTTTTTTTTAAATTTATCCTTTTTAAATGGTCAAAGATAAAACAGGAGAAATGCAATCACAGTGGCAACTCTTTTACTGCCATTATTTTTCTTGAGAGCAAGCACAACGAGGAGAGAAGAACAGGGGGAAAGAAAGGAGTGTGTGTGAGAGGGTGAATAGGACTTTGGAGAGGCATTGGAGCTCTGAAAATGGACCAGATGGCGAACGTTGAGCATGGTGATCTCCTCGCTCATCTGCATGAATTTTGAGGTTCTTAATGGATGTTTTGTTGGCTTGCAAGATCTTGTTGTTTGATACTGTTGCTGTTTTATATAATTTTTGGGGTTTTATTGGAAAGACTAAATCTTGATGCCAATGGATGTTGTTTGATTTTTTCTTTAGCGGTAGGGTTTCAAGGAGTGCAATGATGGTTTTGTGGGAGTTAGGAATTATTATGAGTTTGGTACGTAATTGGATTTTGAGATGCTTCTAATGTTTGGGAGCATTGATGAGTTCGAACTTGGTTCTTGCATGTCTTCTTAGTATATGATTTTTAATTATAGCATCTAAGCTCAAAGTATGTTTTAATAATTCCTGGTCTTCTATTTTAGTTTGAAGCTCATACCATTCTGAACTTTGCAGGATCATAACTGCTATACTGTCTTTTCTTATTCAGATGGATTCTTGATTTTAAGAGCTTCATTTGAAAAAAGAAATGATCTTTTTGGGGTTTTTTTTTGTGATTGGATCTGATAATCATTTTTTAAAGTTGTTGTACCTTAGAATTGCAGGACACATTGTTTGTTGTTATATTGGAAAGAACTTTTAGTTTAGATTCACTTTTTTAGTGGTCTATCGCATTTATATATGCTTAAAAAATTTTAGTTTATTGCTTCTATTGGTATTTTATTTCTTTAGGGTATGTCTTTCAAATTCCCAAAATTTTGGCATGTTTAACTTATCAAAGAACTTATGATGTGTTTTACAACAAGAATTGTCATGCTAGATATAAGATTGAACTTTCACTTCAATTCATCCATGAATAGAATGAACTTTTTTTTGCTTTTGGTGATTCACTGTACTCACATAGAAGTTGCTCGATGAAACTATATGTTACCAATATATAGTTTGGGATGTTAAAGGTTATACAAAATCATGTTTTACAACCAGCTTCACCATCCAGTGATGGAGGTTTGCGTCCCAACAAGAGGCAAAGGTCTTCCCTTTGGCCTAATAAGTTTATCCAATTGTTGCTACCCTTTTTCCAGCAGCATCTGTCGATAGTGGGCAAAGTTTAGAATTACTTATTATATACAGGCGTAATGATGAAAAAAAGGGCAGCCAGGTGCAACAAAGCTCCCGCATGCGCGCGGGGTCGAGGGAAGGGTCGGACCACTTGGGTCTATTGTACGCAAATTTTACCCTCGCTTTTTGCAAAGAGGTTTGCTTTCCACGACTTCAACCCGCGGACCTCTCCTGGTCACATGACAACAACTTTACCGTTGTGCCTGTTGGAAATTGTTTGATGAAGATGATGCTATGAAGGTGACTGAGGCGTGCAAGGGTACACTGACCTTAAGAACAATTTCGCCTCCCGAAAGTGGATCACTGCGGCAAGTGCAGGGACACCGATGGCGATGTTCTCCTGCGATACAAATTCCCCCGGGCTTCTCAGATTCGTGCACTCGAATTGAGAACAGCGAGTGCTCTTTGATTTTGCTCCATTAGAAGAAGAGAGAAAGAAGAAGGATGCAATAGGAGGAAGAAGAAAGAAGAATGAATTTCTATGTCTCAAATGGGAAAGGTAAGGTTCCTTTTATAACATGCAATCCAAATGGACACAACAGTTGGAAGCATCAGTTCAACATCAGAACAATGAATAGAAGCATCAGTTCAAAAACAATGAAGAAAAGCACCATTTGGTTGTCGAAGAAAATCAGCGATTGTTGGAAAAGAGGAACGGTAAAATCCGTTGGGAAAGAGGAACGGTAAAATTAGTTGGAATCCCAACAACCAACAGTCACGGATAATAATAAAAGAAAATTAAACAAATAAAGGTTTTGAAACCCATAAAAAGGCCCAAGACTACATGGGCTTCTAACAATCCCCCCCATTTCAAAATATTCAAAAGTAGGGAAAGAACAGGAGCATAAGAATATAATGAATCAGACTAGTGCCTTGTGGGCTATGAACTAATCCTTAGGATATATAAGAAGTGACTTACAAGAACTTGGTGAAATAAAAATTTCTATGAACCAGAGTTCCTTATTATAAATCAGGGTTCTCATAATCCACATTATACTCTAGAAATCTGAGCAACTCTAATCGGGGTGGCACCTTTCGGCCATGTGCCAAATACCTGGAATTCATAAGTGCTCTAGAAAAACTTGCCCAAGTTTTTCATAGAAAGCGGCCCCACTTTCACACTTATATAGGTGATTCCATCAGGTGTGAATTGCAATTATACACACCATCCACAATTTGGACTATGGAATTCATTAAGAGTCAAAGACTCATCCTTATACATTGCAATTACACTATACACCATAGGAAGGGATAAACAAATAAATAGTGTATCTCCAACCAACCAATGACTTGTTTTTACCCATATGAACCTATTTCTTGGGTTCACCAATTACATAGGTTGGGTTACCATCATTGTTGACTTTTGTTATAGGCAACAATCCCATTCCCCTTTATGTTTTATGCACTAGTTTTCTACTTAGTGTTTTAGTTAAAAGATCAGCTAAATTCACTTCTGATCTTACAAAGTTTAGTGATATCACTCCATCATTAAGCAATTGCCCCATAATATTATGGCTTAGACGCATATGCCTACTCTTGCCATTATAGGTTTTACTTTTAGCTTGGTCTATTACAACCATGCTATCACAATGAATTGAAACAGAAGGAGCCAGTTTAATCCAAAGGGGACCATCTTATAATTTTTCAATTAACATCAATCTAGCAGGTATCTCCAAATAATCAATCATCATAAATGAAGGTTCAAGATTATACCAGCACCAAGACAAGAAAGACCAATATGGTCCTTAAATATATATAAAGCAAATTGAGTTGGTCCACCTGCACATACTCTAAAATAGTTCTTCACAAGAATAAGAACAAATCAAAATATCAGTGACCAATCTTCCTAGAATTTTTGTACTAGTTTCTTCACCCCTGCAACTATAATTGCCTATCAGGACTAACCTGATTTTGCAAATTACGTTCTGAAACTAAAAACTCATGTAATCAATAAGAGTTTTAATCCCCAGGACATTAATTAGCATAAAACTACTTTTTTTTTTAAGAAAGAAATTCTATGGTGTTCATTTCCTGCACACATAGCTCACAGCCTGAAATCCACTTTACCCACATGACAACATTATCAATAAAACTATTAAGAACGTAGAAATTATTACGTTCATAGTAATACCATTTACTATTAACTATTAACTATTAAACTTAAGCATGAGTTTAACAGAGTTCACTGAGAACCAATAATAATTTGCAGTAATATTACAAGCTTAATAGTTCCATGATGATATGCCAAATGGGTTCCACCCTACAGATCACAAGTTTTAAGTTTCTGTTACAAGAAGTGAGCATCATCATCTCACTCTTGTTCTGGAAGAAACCAGAGTATATGCATTACCACATTTTCCACTGCAAAGAACACTGGTCTGCAGGATATTCAAAGAATATATACCACATGGGAGGCTATAATATCTATGCATGCACTTCAAAATTGTGATACATTTATATAGCTATAATCCCCAAAAATCAATGGTCGAAGGCTCTAAAAAAGATTGAATCACAATCATATTAGATTGCCAAAAATGCTAGTTAAAATTGTTGTCATTAAGTTTTTGTTTCCATAAGCTGGGTGACAGTATAACATCCAACAATCTAATTCAGTTCTAATGATTCATTATCAAAAGATTAAACAAACACGAAGAGTGCACATACTTTGTGCTCATATGAATATGAAGTCTTCTCCTTTCGTGCTATGAAAGATCACCTTGATTGCATGAAGTATCTTTTTCATTATGAATATTAATTCAATAATATAGACACATAAACATGTAGATATCCAAACATGATATCCTACTAAATTACATTTCAGTGGTTACCCAGCTCAATCAAATAGCAAGTAGAAAAGTTAGCCACAAACATTAAGCAACAAAATTTTCTATTGGAGGACTCTCAAGCAATACTTTATTTAGCAAGAAATTGGTTAAGAAAAGCTATGAAAGATAAATAAAAGTCCATCAGAGCAACAAGAGATCATAATAGCTTATCTAGAAGATAACATTTCAAATCATTTAATCTCTATGTACAATCAGACTCCATAAACTTTACTAGCACCACAAAGGGGTTCTCAGTGGAAACTAGTCATCGTAGCATTACAGTTTCCTATTGTGCAAGTAGGATTTTCGCACTAAAATTTTAATTGCATAATGTTCCTCAAAACTAAATTGTTCAAGGGCCTATTCACAATCATCTGACATGTTTTGAGAAACCACATCTATGCAACAACATTGATATCAAGAGCAATAAAGTCCACATTGACTTCAAGATTTCATGTTTTATATGATAGTCTACAATGTACCATGCTCCAACAAAATATGAAATCTTGCATACTCATCAGAGTCACAGCAAGCCTCAAAAATTTCTAGGCTCATAATTTTGGGCATCAAATAATCACAAGTAAATAACCACTCTTAAGTTCTAAATTTTGATCCTTATGTCTATTAGTAATTGACTGACATGTATTTGAAAAATGAATGGTGTTTCAATAAACCAAAACACTAGCAAGACAACAACAAATATACAACAAATATTACACTGCACTAAGTTAACAAATTGAAATCATAAGAGTAGGAGATGACATGTTATATGGAGCCCATCGCGGCACATACAATACACGGAATCAAAACTTCAACAATCGTATCCAAACTTATTGAAATTACAAATTCCTAGAAGACAAGAAAACATATCATTCCATAACCTTATAGTGCGTAAGCATGTTGGACTCCAAACTCTAAAATAGGTTCTACAAAGAGAAAAGCTACAACATAGCGTAAATAAAAGGCTAAATGGATTTAACCTTAAAAACTTGGAGCAGACAAAAAATCAGAAGATGGAAAATTCATTTTAAATTTCCTTAGAATTAGGTTTAAATAAACCTTTTTTTTTAATAATTAAATTAAAGTTTGATTTTGAATCTTCAATCATATGGGAATATATTACATAAATCCAATGCTTTGGGGAATATATGTGCAATATCATTATTTAGAGGGTATATATATATAATTTTTAGTTTTTGTAGGGGTACATATGCATAAATTAAGAAGAGATATCATGATTTCTTCCCTACAGGTTTATTGTTTGACCTCTTGATTCATTTCATGTGAATATCCTAGAAGGTGAGAAAATATGAAATCTCTATGGCTTTGAACAATTGACTGGGTTATGTTCATGGAAAGAGATGCTTGGTGTCCATAACAAACACGGTTCAAAATTATTGAAATATGTGGACAATGATAAGATAAGGTTTTAAGGCAACTAGATATTTATCTTCTGCAACTAAGCCACCAATTAAATATTGAGTTCCTAGGAAGAATATATGCAATCTAAAGTAGATTACTTAAGGATCTAGTGGCATGATAATTGAATCCACAAATGTAAAGATTTATCCTGCATTACCTACCAAAGGAATCTACCTTGTTAATTCACGCCTATCAAGCTTCTATCTAAAATTAAGTTTAAAAATGAGAACAAATTTATGTTGGGAAGGTATTGTGGAGATATTTAATGTGATATTTAAAAGCGCAATCAAATTAACACCATCTTTATCCGATCGACAAACATTAGCAAAATGAGAGTACACTAATATTCTTTCCCATGATCTAGCCTACATTTTACTCATGAGCTTTAAAATGGAAGAAAAAACAATAAATGATAACACTTTCAATTCATTCTTCACATAATTACGCATTACATGAAACTCCTTTTACGTTTCCAATTGTCACAACCTTGTAGTATTCCATCTAAGTCCGTGTCTTCAATTAAAATTGATGAAAATACTAAATTCTCTTAGAATAATAAGATCAAGATAAGAATTTAAGAGCACATAAACATATAAGTAGAATTTAAGGCATAGTTATGACACCTTAGCAATTAAATCAATTCCACATTTTCCAAAGGATGAAAGATCAATCATTCAATATCATTGCAAACTCTAGAGTAAGGGGAGAAAAGGAGTGGAATCAAGAATACCTTTTCTCGTGATTGGTAGAATTTCAACATACCTTTTCATAGCAACATCCAAAATTTGTTCTTAAAATTGTTGGAAATTGTTTGATGAAGATGATGCTATGAAGGTGACTGAGGCGCAAGGTAAGTACATCGACCTTAAGAACAATTTCGCCTCCTCACGAGTGGATCACTAAGGCAGCAGGACATAGTGGCTTATGTTCTCCCGTGATACAACAAATTCTCGCTTCTCAGATTCGTGCACTCGAATTGAGAACAACGAGTGCTCTTTGATTTTGCTCCATTAGAAGAAGAGAGAAAGAAGAAGGATGCAACAGGAGGAAGAAGAAAGAAGAATGAGTTTCTATATCTAAAATGGGAAGGGTGAGGTTCCTTTTATAACATGCAATCCAAATGGACACAACAATTGGAAGCATCAATTCAACATCAGAACAATGAATAGAAGCATCAGTTCAAAAACAATGAAGAAAAGCACCATTTGGTTGTCGAAGAAAATCAGCGATTGTTGGAAAAGTGGAACGGTAAAATCCGTTGGGAAAGAGGAACGGTAAAATTAGTTGGAATCCCAACAACCAACAGTCACGGATAATAATAAAAGAAAATTAAACAAATAAATGTTTTGAAACCCATAAGAAGGCCCAAGACTACATGGGCTTCTAACAGTGCCAAGGCTCCCCTTCACAGGCGTAATGATAATGAAGCCTTTTATCGCAAATGTACAACACAAGATTGTTCGACCTTGTGAGTACCTCTTTTAGCAGCTCAATGAACTCTGATATAAAACTTGTCTTCCTTCCAATTCTCTATTCATTTGCCTAACTTTGTTCCCTGAAAAGATGTTTTATTATATTTAACTAGAACTACATTCATATAAGAGCTTTTTTTTCTCTCTCCCTTGACTGCATTTATTGTTTTGATATAAGTGTTGATATTTTTTTTTCACAACAAATAAAATCTAGAATTGTTCTGATATAAGTGTTGATATTTTTTTTCACAAAATATAGATTCTAGAACTGAAGTGCAGAGTCGAGATTTGCTAAGCCGTCCTGTAGTGATCAGAGAAGAGCTAAACCAAAGAGCTGCAGATGAATCTAATACCAACGAAGATAGAAGGGAAATAAAGGAAGCTTCTGTGGAAAGAAATTTCCAGCAAGATAAGAGCTCTAACACTCAAACCAGAAAGTCAAGTAGAGAACATAGACCATCTCAGAAATATCCGCCATTAGAATACATTCTTCTTACGAATATGGGGAGCAAGAGACACTCCAAGAGGTCAATTGTCATGAAGATAAACCCAAGTGGGTGGAAGCTATGGAAGAGGAGATGGCATATCTACAAAAGAATACACCTATGAACTTATAGAGCTCCCTGAATTGAAGGGAAGAAAGCTCTTAGGAATAAGTGGGTGTTTAAGTTGAAGACTGATAGTCAAAATCAGTTGAAATACAAAGCCCGATTAGTGGTGAAGGACTTTGGTTAGAAAAAGGAGATTGATTTTGATGAGGTGTTTTTCCCCTATTGTGAAGTTGTCATTCATAAGGATTGTTCTTCGACTTGCTACATGTTTGGAGCTACAGATAGAACAAATGGATGTGAAAATAACATTTCTTCATAGGGATCTTTAGGAGGAAGTGTACATAGTACAACTTGAAGGGTTTGTGCAAAAGAAGCATGAACATTTGGTTTGCAAGCTAAAGAAGAATTTGTATGGACTGAAGCAAGATCCGTGATAGTGGTACTTGAAGTTTGACTCGTTCATGAAGAGTCAAGGATACACAAGGACAACTGCAGATCATTGTGTATACATGAAGTTATTTGAAGATAACTTCATTATCCTACTACTTTATATTGATGATATACTTATAGTTAGGAAAGATAATGCATTGATTAGCAAGCTGAAGTAGGATTTGTTCAGATCCTTTGACATGAAAGACCTTGGTTGTAAAATCCACGATTTTAGTAGTAAAATAAAGGATTTAATATTTTTTCCCTAAATTTGTTAGTAATTTTCAAATTATGCCAATAAGGGCATTTTGGGAATCTTTAATTAAACCCGGGGGCATTTTGGTAAATAGACACGAGAGAGATTCGAGAATACAAATAAAATTATTTTATAATTTTATTCATTCTGATTGATAAAGGATTTAATTAAATTTGGAAATACTTAATTTAATTAAACTAGGAAAGTCCTCTAAATAATCATGATTGGGACTCATAAGGAGAGGGGGATAATTGATTAAATCTATAAAAGGTAATGCCCTAAGTTTAGTAGGGATGGGATGTAATCAAAAGAAATCAGAATAAATTTAAATTCAAATGAATTTAAATCATAGAAATTATTAATTAATAATTTTGAATTTTATTTGGCTGCTAGGGACCTATTAGAAATTTTATAAGATTGCAAGGACTATGAGATAAAAGTTGTTGTCTCTGGAGAGGGACCTGGATGTAAAAATAAAAAGAACAAGGATTAAATATGAATTATGCCCTCTCTCTCACGGTTCAGGGACCAAAGGGTGAAATCGCTGAACAAAGGGGGGTTTTTCGCAAAAAGACCGAGGGGACTATGAATGAGGGTGGACTGACGGCCTGGATTAGATGATCCACAGCGAGCTGATCTCGAGGCATCAATCCGGCCGTCCATCGCTTTGGTACGCAGTAAGTGGTACGTGCGCACTCACCGTGCGGATAAACTTCGGACCGTTGGATCGCGCGCAGTGACGATCGCGGAGCAACGGCGCCACTCCTCCCTCGTCGCCAGCCCGCCGCCGCGAGATTCCTTTCCGGTTATGGAATCGCCAAATAAGGTAAGATCGCAGAGATTTGCATGGCAAATCTCTCGTCAAGGATCGCCACCACCCCCCATGATCTCCTCAGTCCCCTATAAAAGGCCATGAGAGGGTGGACGAAGAGCACACCACCTCTCTTCTCCACCTTCTTCTTAGCGTGCTCTACCGCCATCACTGGGGACTACGGGCGGACAGAGAAGGGGAGCAGACGGAGCCTCGCAGCGGTGACCAGGAACGCAAGAGCAGAGAAGAAGAAAGGTGACATTCCCGGCCCTCCACCGACGAACCACGAAGCCAAGCGAAGCTCGCCACCTTCGCTCTCCGGTGAGTGACCCTCGCCTCTCGCCTTTTATTCACCAAAGATGCATGCATTAGAAAGATAGGGCAAAGAACATCGGGAGGGCACTAGCGACTTGACCGCCACTATTGAGTTCAACGCCAAGAGGGAGGATCGGGGCGGAGCACCGCGGAAAACTGTGCAGGACGGGAGGCGGCACCGGCCCGGGGAGTGAGGCTTCGCATTGTGAGTCCCCTCCGGGCGCTGGGCCGCCGGGGAGCTCGGACGGGCGACCTCACCAGGCCGGTAGACTGAGCTCCACTGACCGGCCGGGCGCCACCCCCTGCTCCCAGGTGAGGTCTCTACCGTGAAGGTGGAGTTTAGAGAGAAGGAGAAACAAAAAAATAATAATAATACTATTAATATTAATAGTTTAGTTAAATTAACAAAATATTAGATTTACTTAATTGCCAATTAATTAGTGATTATATTAATTAATTGGTTTAATTAAGGGATAAATTAGTAGTTATGTGAGTGAATGATAGTTGGTATAATTAATTAATTACTAACTAAGGAAAATTTGCCTCATTGATTAATTAGTTTATGGAAAACTAATTAGGTAGCTAGCTAACACGAGATTCATCTAGTGGAGTAATTAATTTATTATCTAGATAATTATCTAGATGAAAGAACGACAACTAATTGGATAGTTGATTAAAGTTAATTAAATTAGTAGCTAGCTAATGGGATAATTAACTAACCATTTAGTTAATTGAATATCTTATTGAATGAGAACCAATTTGTTAAATAGTAGAAAAAAACAATTATATTGGTTACCAAAGGGCTAATTGGGCTTGGGCTAACCTATTTTTTTAAAAAAAGGAAAGAAATATAGTTTTAATTAATTGACTGAACAAGTCATGTATGGGTTCGTTGATTTATCAAATAGGTATGCTTTGAATAATCAAGTTGTTGATCTAATAGTGTGATTAGATTGAATTAAAAGACTTGATGAAACTTGGTTAATAAATATCAATTAATCAGTGAAGGTCCTGACTAACTAATTTTTTTTTTTTTAACAAATGAATTAGTTAGTTAAAGATTGGCTAATGAGTAAACGACATGGGAATGTGAGGGAAGGCTCGCAAAGTAGAATTCAGGCTCGTTAGAGCATGCATTGTAGATGTAGTATTCATGGACATGCACGCTTATTGAGATAGCAATGTATTTATCAGATTTTGACTTGGATGCGCCGAGAAGTCCCGTGGAGCACGAGGCTTTGCGATTTTAGGTAAGTACTTCGGCCTAGTACCTTTACTCTTGATAAGTATTCTTGACCTTGTTATTGCATGTTGAGCATGCCTTGTTCCTCCCTTCAGGGATTTTATTTTTATGTCTTTGTTGTGACATATTGTTTTCATACATGCTTCCATGAATTTTGTTGAAATCCATATATAGCATGTTTGATTTGTTTTGGGGATGTTGGGATCCCTACTTGTACTGTTCTTCGTCCCGGATTAGCTGGAGCGTGTGATTCCGTGATTTTTGTGAGAGGCCGGGGACGGACACCTCGACGCTCGTGCACTCCTAGCCGAGGGAGAGTATTGTGGTTGTCCTTGCTAGTCGCTGGGGTCGCATCACCCACCATGTCGCATGAGAGACGTGGCGCTATCGGCATATACGCACCCGAGGGTCAGAGGCTTAATTTGGATGGTCGCTTTCTCAGCGAGGTTCACATGGTATGACCGGGAGACGTTTGTGGAGCTTCCGTTGGAACTCCTTAGCTAGGAGTCACCTATCTTGTTTTATTTTATGTGATAGACTCCTAGGGCTTGCTTATGGGGTGTGCCCCGAAGTTTGCTTTGATATTCATTTTGTTGTTATCATATTTCTGAACCCCGCTAGGGTAGTACTTCATCGAAGCTTTCCATTCAAAAGCTCATGCACTTGTTTTCTCCCCTCGCCTACGCATCCCCGAGGCTGAGGACACTAGTACGCAGGAGCCAGTTTCGCATCGTGGGTCGAGTGATTTGCAGAGGTCCGAGGACCTTGTCTATCTTTTGTTTTGAGTGAGACATTATGTTATGTAGGTCCCCTTAGGGCCTGATATTTGTAGGGTACCTGAACCCTTGTTTTTTTTTTTATTTCCGCTGAACTCTGTTTATTTTGAATAAATTAAGCTGTTTATTTTGCATTATCTGCTTACACACTTAGGCCTTGTATCCGGGTGGGGCCCGTCTCTACTCGGCTACGGCCGGTCTGCACACGTGCCCGAGGTCCCGGGATCGGGTCGGGGCGTTACATTGGTGAAGCAAAGCAAATCTTAGGAATAAAAATTCTGTGTAATAGGAAAGCTAGGAAGATATGGTTGTCACAGGAAATGTATGTTGAACAGGTACTTGAAAGGTTCAACATAAAAAATTCCAAGCTTGTGAATACTCCTCTTGCTAGTCATTTCAAGCTCAACAAGTGTATGTGTCCCACAACAGAAGAGGAAAAGGAGAAGATGACCTTTATTCCTTACTCATCAGCGGTAGGTAGTTTGATGTATGCAATGGTCTGTACAAGACCAGATATTTGCTCATACAGTTGGTGTTGTGACAGATTCCTCTCAAATCCAGGTAGGAAGCATTGGGCGGTTGTTAAATAGATTCTCAAATATCTGAAGGGCACATCAAAAGTTTGTTCAAGCTTTGGAAGCTCAAGGCCAAACTTTGAGGGTTTTACTAATGCAGACATGGTTGGTGATGCTTATGGAAGAAGGTCCATGTCAGGGTATGTCTTTACTTTCGCAGAGGTAGCCATGTCACAGCAATCGAAGTTACAGAAATATGTAGCTCTATCTACCACTGAAGCTGAGTATCCTGTTGCAACAAAAGCAGGAAACGAGATGGTGTGGGTGAAGAGCTTTCTCCAAGAATTAGGAATAAAGCAAGAGAACTATATAGTGTTCTGTGATAATCACAGTACTACTAATCTGAGCAAGAATGCTATGTATCACTCTTGTACCAAGCATATTAATGTTCGTTACCATTAGATCTTAGATGCCCTTGAAGAGCATATGTTCAAGATTGAGAATATTCATATTGAAGACAATCCTTCAGATATGTTAACAAAGGGGCTTTCCAAGGGGAAGCTAGAGATGTACTCAAGGGTGATTGGGATAGACTCCAAGTGAGGAGATTGTAAGTTCCGGACGGGTTGCCTTGTTGTCGTAACTTGTGTTATAACTTTTGTGTGACACTCTGCTCACTCAGTTTTTCGTGGTATTCACACATTCAATCATAAACACACAAGAAGAACAAGGAGACACGAGAGTTGGTTACCCAGTTCGGCAACAATGCCTACATCTGGGGGGCCATGCCCGGAGAAGACAGTCACTAAAAGTGTAGGGAAAAACAAGGAGTACAGGAGTTCCTCACTCTCTCACCACATAAGCACCTTCTCTCCTCGATTACAACAAGTGACCACGATCACCCTTCCTACCAAGGGACTACTCACCGGGCTCACCCTAATCCTCGTGAGTCTCCTGGCCTTATATAATGTGTCCACCCCGCCTTCACGCCATCACAAAGACATCCTCCACCTTCGTGATTCTTCCTCGCATGATTCCGTAATTAGACTCCTTCCATTCTCGTTGTTGCAACTCCTCGGGTTGTAACACGAAGTTGCAAATATGACCCTACCGCAAAGATTTCTGGACCAAGGCTACAAAGACCCATCGCGACAACTTCGACTTCTCGGCCAGCACCTCCAACCCTCCCCGGGTTGAGTCCCGAAGCCCATCATAGGCCAAATCCTCCTCGATCCTCGACACGCGACTAGCCGATCCACCTCTCCATCGCATACTCAAATTCTTCACGCATCCACCATGTTTGCTTTGTCAAATGGTCTTGATTTGGCTTCAATGTAGCACCTTGAGAATCAATCTTGATTGCCAAATCTGTCATCAATCAGCTGCATTTGTTTCTAATTAGTCACCAATCAGCTGAGATTTTGTGGCCCATTTGCATCCAATCTTGTGCATGTTAAATCACCATTGCATGGCCACTTGATTGAAGTTGCCTCATCAAGCTGCATGACATCTTCTAATTAGTCACCAATCAGCTGAGATTATGTGGCCCATTTGCATGCAATCTTGTGCATGTTAAATCACCATTGCATGGCCACTTGATTGAAGTTGCCTCATCAAGCTGCATGGCATCTTCCACCAATCTTCAATCAACCATTCTAGATTTGCATGTGATCTTCAATCATCCTCCAATCTCTCCAATCAGCCTTCAATGTTGATGCTTCCAATAGTATGATCCGAACCAGCATCATCTTGATTTGCACTTTGATGTGGTCTTCAAAACACTTGAGTCACGGGCTTGAACAACACTGACTTGGTGTGTCAAATGATGCCATTCCTAGTGCAGTTGCACTAACAATCTCCCCCTTGGCATTATTTGACACAACACTCTTTTGTCTGCTAGTCTGAGTAGTTGTTGTATCTCCTAGTTACAACTCACTTGCAACATCCTGGCATAAAAACTGACAGAACTGACTAGAACTAGCATGAACTGACTTAAGTTACATTCATGAACTGACTTAAATTACATTTATAACAACAGCATATGATACTCCCCCTGAATAATACAAATGGATAATGACATAAAGCAGGAAGCAGAAGCTAATCAGTTCAATACCACCATAACACTTAAAGTCAGTTCAAAACAAACATAGAACAGAATGTTGCAACACTAGAACAACTAGCAGAGAAAATATAGCTTACGTAACGTAAACCTGCAGACAAAAGAGACCACTTCTCCCCTTTGTGAAAATAATGCTGCACTGCAAAAAGGAGGCGCTTAGGGAAAATCTTGCCCCTGCATGGACGCCCTCGAAGTCTACTCCCCGGTGTTATGTACCGACGCCGTCAAGTGCTTCCAAAGAAATGATGAATGTGTCAGCCTCTCATTGGAAATCTGAATAAGTTGTTGAGAATAGACTTGTTGATCTACGCATCAAGCTCACAAGATGATTGACAAGATACTTTTCAATTCCTCATCCATAGACAAATTAAGCTCATAGCCACCATCGAGGAGGAGGTGATTCTCCGCCAATGGGTAGGTCTACGCCTTCCCTCGCTTAAACAACTTAGCAGAGATAGTAATCTTCTTTTTAGTAGGAAGAAGTTCATTTTGTCCCGTGGAACTCCTTGTTGTGAAAGATAATCGACTTATAAGTCGCCGAGTGTCCAAGACCGATCTTAGTAGTCAGTACTTGCCGGCCCGAGCAATGTTATTGTAGATCGCCTTCCCTAGATTAAACTTTTTCCCAAAGGGACACAAAGATAAAGAAATACGGCCATATCTTCGTAATGCCGGAATTGTGGAGGAGTAGGAAACCAATTGTAGACCCCAATTCAATAGCACATTATACTTAACCGCCAAGAGTGATCTTTGGGAATCAGGCTTTGCTCCCCCACTCGACATCCGCCACCAAGGTAATCTCATGCAGAATTTCATCACTATACCGAGTCCTTCTTCAAAGAGTTCTCAGACTTGCTGCGGAGGACATTCAAGAAACCGATTAATATCATCGAGTAAAAGAGATCATCATACCGCGACAAACACTTGTGAAGAATTACTCTTCTCCTCGTGAAAGTTATCAGAGAATTCTTGCACTAGAGAGATATTATAATGTTGAGCAAATGTTACGATTTCAAGAGGGCCTCTCTCTCTCAAAAACTGCAGTAGATCAAATTTGTTGTATGCTGTTTCATCAATACTCCTTTCAATAACTAGTCCACGAATTGACATAAGATTGAACTTGCCCTTGCATTTTGAGTTTAGGAATTTTTCAGTCATTTTCTGCACCCTTGGCTTCTTCTTTCCCTTTGTTGTTGTAGATGACTGAACAGGGGTTTTCTTAGCTGTTGGTTTCTGTTTCTCCCCCTTTTTCTGTGACCTGGTTTCTCTTGCAGACACCACAGGAGTGGCTTTACCTTTGGGATGAACAGAGGAAGATCCTGTCTTCTCGCTTCTTTGGAAGCCTCCTCGTTGTACCTTTTTACTCATCTTCCTCTTCTTTGGCAACTCGCATGAGGCACATTATCATCCTGTACTATCCGAGTCGCAGGATGAGTTGCAACATCGGGCCATGCGACACTTTGACTCACACCTGCTAGAATTTCGCAAAGACAAAGTTCTTCATCACCTGCAGTATCTGCAGGATCTACTTCTTCACCGGAAGAATCACCGCCGAGGAGTAGGTTTCAACCATCGCCTTGCCCTTGTCAAGAACACGTGATTCCCGACCAATTTTAGCATCGAGGTTGCACCGAGTTGCAACCCCTTTCCCTTCGCCTTGAGAAAAATTAGGAATATCTTCACCGGGCCAGTGGTCCATGTGGTCTGCTCTTCAACTGACGCTCTTCAATTGAAGTAGCACCTGCCTCTGTCACAAGATCCTCTTTTGTCTGATCTGAAACTAGGGTTTTAGGATCTTCTTCTTCTTCTGGGCCCTCCATGATTGGGGTCGTGACTGAGGGACCACTGGATGTCAGAGGGCCTTCCTTTTCTTTAAAGAGATCGCATCCTTTCTTTGAGCCAAAGGTATGGTGCAAAGGTGTGGATCGGAAGTTGCAACTAAGGAAGGAACAACTAGTGAGAGATTACGTGTACCTTCACCACTACTCCGGATGCAGGAGGTTCAGCAGATCCCTTTTCCTCAGTGCGATGCAACTCTTCCTCTGCACTGATGGTGTTGTCGAGCAGAGTTGTCTCACTTTCCTCTCCCTTTGATTGCTCCTTTGGTTCGGCTTCACTTCCCTCTTCCATAGATTGGTCCTTTGGCTTGATAGATTTTCTCGGCCTGGATGATTTCCTCTGAGCAAGTATCTTGCGCTTCATGGTTTTGATGAATTTCGGCTGAGGTTTCTATGAAGAAGATAAAGAAACTAGGGCTTTCTTTGAGAGAAAACCAAAATACATTAAATTTACAAAAAGAATAACTATAAAACAGTTTCTGAGATAACTGATTTCCCTCCAAAACCTTATTTTCCCCCTTTTTTATTATTATTATTTTTTTTTTTATAAAAGGGGAATTCAGACTTACAGAGGTTTTGGGTGCACCATCTCAGGTGCTGACTTCTTTGTGCCATCCAAGACATGTTTCATGACCCAGACCTTTTTCACAATGGACATCTTTCCTTTGAATTTTTGTGTGAAGGTTGCTTGGATATATCCTTCAATTCTTCTGGTCTTCAGGTCCTTCTTTAGCTTGTTGCAACTTTCTCTGAGATGATTATGCTTTCCACAGTAAGTGCATGAGTGAGCTTCCTTGACTTCACTTTAAGCTTTGACAAAGATAATCTCTCGGAAGTCCTTCTTAGTTCCAGAGGGTTCTCCTGAGTATCCAAGTCCTTTCCGATTCCCAGCAGGTCTCCCAAAAGTCAGTAGTTCATCCAATTTGGCCTTGCCCTTGTTCAGAGAAGCAATTGCCTTCTCAGCATGTTGTAACTTCTGTTGACACATCCAGAGTTCCTTCTTAGTATCTTCATTCTCCTTTTGAAGTTGCTTCTTGATGCTTGAGAATTCTTCTTCACAACAGGGCTCTTTGTGATCATCACTTGTTCTATTAGCTGCTTTACTTTTGTTAGGAGAATCACAAGTCTTCTCTACATGTTGAAGCTTGTATTGACATTCATCTAGTTCCTTCAAAATGCTTTCTTTCTCTTCAACTAGGAGCTCATTCTTCTTCATGATGTTTACATTATCTTCATGAAGAAGTTTGTTCTCTTGAATCTGCTTGTACAAGTTTTGCTTCATGTCTTCCTTTTCCTTGAACATAATGCTTCTTTCTTCTTCTAGCTGCTTGTTTTCAATCATCATCTTGTCAAACCTCTTCAGCATAACTTCATAGCTTTTGAGCAGCTCCTGTTGTGTTAGTTCACTGTCGCTATCACTGTCTTCAGATGTTGCACTAGAAGTTGCAACATACTTTGCAACACTTGTGCTTCCTGTTGGGTTAAACACAGAAGGAAAAGCAACATAGTGACTTATCATACCTTTAGCATCTTTGTCCTCTTGACTTTCTTCTGACTCCCCATCACTCCAGGTAGCATTGAGTGATTTTCCCTTCTTCTTTAATGTGTTAACACATTCTGCTTGAACATGACCAAAGCCTTCACATTCAAAGCATTTGATCCTCCTCTTAGATTGGCTTGGATCATCATCTTTGACTTTCTTTTCTTCAGCCTGATATTGCCTTCTTCCTTTCCTCATCATTTTGTGAAATTTGCGCGACAGATATGCAATGTCAGCTTCTTCATCACCAGATTCTAAAATCTCCTTCTTCTTTGACACTTCAGCCTTTAAACCAAGATTCTCCTCCTTCTTGTCTGGCTTCAAGTGCATCTCATATGCTTGAAGAGATCCCATCAACTCATCAAGTCTCACTTTGGTGATGTCACGGGCTTCTTCTATGGCAGCAACTTTGGCTTCAAACCTTTTTGGGAGAGACCTTAAAGTCTTTCGGACAAGCTTCTCATTTGAGTATTTTTCACCAAGTTGGAACGCTTGATTTGCAATTGCCATCAATTTTGTGTTGAAGATGGTGATGTTGTCTCCTTCTTCCATTCTGAGACTTTCAAAATTAGAAGTTAGCACTTGGAGTCGAGACATACGCACCGCATTTGTGCCCTCATGCACTCTCTCAAGAATGTCCCATGCCTCCTTGGCATTCTACAAAGTTGCAATATGAGTAACCGCTCTCATTGACTCCTCCAAATATAGCATTTAGAGCCTTCCCATTTGCAGTGAGTTTTGTTGAGTTCCACTTGGGTCCGTGTGCTTCTCCTTTTCAACCGCATTCTTCTCAAAGATCGAGGTATGTTGGAGGTGCCCAACCATCTAAGATAGAGATCCATGCACTTTCATCAATAGATTTAATATAATGCCCTCATGCGTGCCTTCCAATAGGAATAGTTTGCTTCATTCGTATGGTGGACGGTACATTTGGAGAATGCGCCATTCCGGTCATCTTCGTAACTTCTTCCGTGACTTCACTGACCTTGAAACAGGGGTGTACTCCGGCGACCAAGGCCTCGATACCACTTGTAAGTTCCGGACGGGTTGCCTTGTTGTGCGTGAACTTGTGTTATAACTTTTGTGTGACACTCTGCTCACTCAGTTTTTTATGGTATTCACACATTCAATCATAAACACACAAGAAGAACAAGGAGACACGAGAGTTGGTTACAGTTAAGAAGCAAATGCCTACATCCGGGGGCCATGCCCTGAGGAGAAGACGATCACTAAAAGTGTAGGGAAAAACAAGGAGTACAGGAGTTCCTCACTCTCTCACCCACATAAGCACCTTCTCTCCTCGACATAACAAGTGACCACGATCACCCTTCCTACCAAGGGACTACTCTCACTGGCTCACCCTAATCCTCGTGAGTCTCCGGCCTTATATAATGTGTCCACCCCGCCTTCACGCCATCACAAAGACATCCTCCACCTTCGTGATTCTTCATGGCGATTCCGTAATTAGGGGACTCTTCCACTCTCAGTTTGTTGCAACTTCACGGTTGTAACAGGTCGAAGTTCAGCAAAACATGACCCTAAACAAGTAAAGTGATTTCAATGTTAAGGCTTGCACGCGACTCCATCGCGACAACTTCGACTTGGCGCACCTCCAACCCTCCCGGTTGAGTCCCGAAGTCCCATCGTCAAATCCTCCCGACCCTCGACACGCTGACGACTAGCCGATCCACCTCTCCATCGCATACTCAGCCTTCACGATCCACCATGTTTGCTTTGTCAAATGGTCTTGATTTGGCTTCAATGTAGCACCTTGAGAATCAATCTTGATTGCCAAATCTGTCATCAATCAGCTGCATTTGTTTCTAATTAGTCACCAATCAGCTGAGATTTTGTGGCCCATTTGCATCCAATCTTGTGCATGTTAAATCACCATTGCATGGCCACTTGATTGAAGTTGCCTCATCAAGCTGCATGACATCTTCTAATTAGTCACCAATCAGCTGAGATTATGTGGCCCATTTGCATGCAATCTTGTGCATGTTAAATCACTATCAGATGGCCACTTGATTGAAGTTGCCTCATCAAGCCAGCATGGCATCTTCCACCAATCTTCAATCAACCATTCTAGATTTGCATGTGATCTTCAATCATCCTCCAATCTCTCCAATCAGCCTTCAATGTTGATGCTTCCAATAGTATGATCCGAACCAGCATCATCTTGATTTGCACTTTGATGTGGTCTTCAAAACACTTGAGTCACGGGCTTGAACAACACTGACTTGGTGTGTCAAATGATGCCATTCCTAGTGCAGTTGCACTAACAGAGATGTTTGTAGATCTCTCCCATTGGTCTTAGAGGGGGGGATTGTTGGGATATAGTCCAGGACTAGCGCGGAGCTGTTCCGAGTTGTTGCTCCGAGCTAGTCTGAGCTAAGCTCTTGGATGTCGGAAGTATTGTTGTAGTTGTACTTTGGCGGTACTATAGCATATGTACTACTATAGCAGCCGAGGTTTTTGATGAGCTATTCCGAGCTATTGTTCTAAGTTGAACTCTTGGAGGTTGGAAGTACTATAGCAGACGAGGTGTTCGGCGAGCTGTTCCGAGATGTTGTTCCAAGCTACTCCGAGGATTGGGCTCTTGGAGATCACCTATACTGTAGCAGTGGTATTATAGCAGCTGACCATGTTGTGAGCCAATCCGAGCTGTTTGGAGAGTTGGTGCCAAGCTCTTTACAAAGAGTTGATGTTGAGGTCTTTATGAAGCCTCTTGTTACTTCCGTCAGGTTCAGTTGTCCGCCTGTTGTATGTTATGTTGCAACACAGATTGCAACTTCCTGTTCACAAGGTCTCTAACACATAAACATAATCAAGTAAAGCAAAACATACATACAGGAGACAAGCAAGTTGGTAACCCAATTTGGCTGAACCAGCCTACGTATGGGGGCCAAGCCCGGAGAAAACAATCAACTAAAGGTGTAAGGAAGACAGAAGTACAAGAGTCTCTCTCACTCTCTCACTCTATAATAAGCACCCACTCCTTGATTGACAAGTGACCACTATCACCCTCCTCTCCAAGGGACTACTCTAGTCGGCTCACCTCAATCCACCGAGTCCTCGGTCTTATATAGACACCTCCCTGTCTTCACGCCTTTACAGCACCCGCTATCACCTTCAGGATTCCTGGAATCTCCGCGACTACCAAATTGGACTCCTTCCACATCTGGCTGTTGCAACCTAGTTGCATCTACGACTGCAACACGGCTCGGCTGACAAACTGACTAAGGCTACAACATCCATTACTCTTCGACTTCGACACACCTCCAACCCTCCTGGTTGAGTTCCGAGTCTACTACATCAGATCCTGGTTGAGTATAAGCTTAAATCTCTCTCCATGTTTACCTTTTTACTGTGTAGTATTTTCTTCTCTTGTTGATACTGTTCCATTTATTTTAAGAAATTAAACTTAGCCTCTCAAGTATAAGGGGCTACACTAAATCGAATAAAACTCAAACTATGATTAGCATAATAATAGAAAATTCTAATTTAAACTCGGCCTGATCCTTAAATATTTGGCTTATTTCTAACAATTTGCATTTAGTTCTCAGACCAAGCAAGGATAAATTTTTTCTATATTAAGCAAACTAAGAAACCTCCGGGATAAGCACAACAAACCTTTTAGCAGAGGAGATGGTGAGAGATATTACTATAGGACTTGGAAAGACAACATATCCAGTGAGATGGCCTAGAGGACCCAAACAAGAAAATTTAAAGATACTACAACAAACTTTAGTAGATCAAACGGTGAAAATTATTATTATTATTATTTTAATAAAATTGGATAAATTATTATTTTAAAAAATAGATAAATTATATTGTATTTAGTATTAAAATATTATAAACAGTACATTCATCCATTGTTACATAAAAGTGATAATAGTGAAGAGGTAGAAACAAAGGGTTGCAAGTGTAATGTCCATCTTCGCACTCCTCCCACAATCGGCGGTGCAGTTTCTTTTGTGAATTGTAGGCTTATTTTGATTAAAGGCCTGAGTTGTTTCTAATTTAGGCTTTTTTTAATAGGTGAGTTATAACAAATCAGGACAATAGAAGGAAGTTAGTACTATAAATAATTTATAAGAAAACGTGTTATTTTTTTTAGAAACATCGTTTGTTCTTCTCCAGTCATATATTTCAGGTGACTACTATCGTCATTAACTCTCACCCTCTCCTCAAAGTCTTGTGCATTTTGCTAGAGACGGAAGTGGGCCCCCAAATTTCGTGTATGGAGTTTACGGGGAGTCCAGTATATATATGGCCTGATAGGATTCTCATATGCTTTGTGTAAATGGGCATATAATAGTGAGATATGTTGTTATTTCCTCAACAGAGTCATAGAGGTAGCAAGATGTGTGGGTGTCTCTCCAATTACATTTATACAGATTATGTAGCGGGAGGATACAGTTTTCCTTATCAGTCATACCAATAATTTGAATAAACTATTAAAAATATGTTTCAGCCATGTTTTAGAGGTTGTGATAAATGATAAAATTACTTTCAAATGCCCAACAAATGTTCATGGTTTTCTGATCTAAAATATTCAGCAGTGTCTTGTGGGATAAGTAATGCTAGATATTTATTAGACAAACTATGATTGTGCAGCAAACAGTAATTCCACAAACATTCATCGAATAGAAAAAACAAAAGTGACCATAATTTCAGTCCATGACAGTCGATCTAGTCCATCCATCACTTTTATTACACAAAACCAGAACCACACTCTTTAGATGAAAGCATATATATATATATATCGAGAGACAGAGAGAGAGAGATCAGCAACACTTGGCGGTAGCAGAAACAGTGGCAGAGGCTGAAGTGAGGATCCATGCAACACCGAAGGGATCAATGACGGTGGCAGCCTGCACTCCGGCGCAGACACAGGCTTCCTCTGCAATCTCTCCCTCCTTCTTAGCCCCAGCTTTGACAGCCCTCTCCAAAGCCCCTGCCACATTATCAGTCTCCAGCCTGAACACCACTGTCCCACTCCCCATCTCAGTCTTTCTGCATCTTCACCCAACCATACTAAATTGTTATATCAAGTTAAAAAATATTAGCAAAAAATTAAGTTATATATATATAATCAGTGTTTTTAATCGTCCGGTCGGGATTGATATATATATATATATATATATATATATATAATGTTATCATCCGGTCAGATTAAAATGAATCATCTGGTTAGGCTGACTGACCCGTGACATCAGTTATAAGACTGTCCGATCCAGTTTTTTGAAAAATTGTATATAATAGGATTATTACAGTGTAGTGGAGGAAGTAGGGTCGGACTGGTCGCAGACGAGGAAGGAGGAGGAGCCGATCTTGAGCTGGGCGCAGAGGATGAGATGAGGGAGCTCCTGCACGGCGTTGAGTGCTCTGGGATGGGTTTGACGCTTAACTTCCTCGGCGGCGAAGACTTCTTTGTAGAACTCCACCGCCTCGTTGGCCTTCCCACCAGGCACCACCACCTGAGGCTCAATGGCTACAAAGCTCGCCCCCATTGAAAACCAAAGAAAAGGAGAAAACAGAGACTCAATTCAACTGATGCTCTGAAATGTACACTGGAGATGGTCTAATTTATAGACAACTCGGAGATATGGAAAAGCTTATCATAAAAATTACAAAATTGCCACAATAATGCAAGTTTTTTATTTTACTTATTTTACAATTTTTTTAATATGGACCTCCTCTATTTATTTGTCTATTTGTTGGTGTCCTATTTGAGTTTGAAGTCAAATGGTATTAGCAGGCCTTATTAGAATTATGGGGCCTAAGCAAATGCACGCCATGTGTTGGATTTCTACTGATTAGACTTGAAAGGAATCTCTTGTCAGGGCCAAATCCAATCAGGGCGACAAATGGCCTAATTTCTGTTCAGTGGATGCCATTTCCGTTTATTTTGCTATAAAATTGAACCAAGGATAAGCGAAGGTGTTTATCTCTTCTCTCTTTCAAAAACTACACCACAAGTGTCTTTGTTACAAATAAATCAAATATTTTAGATTATGACAAGTTTTAAATATAATTTAATTTAGTGGATTTATATCTTGTAACAGCATTCAATACATGAACAATGAATTTGAAGATACACACTCATTATGAGGTTTTACAATTGAAGTGTTTTTATTTTGAGTAGTGATATATAAAACGAATGGATTTTACGAATAGATAACACGAATGAATGTTATCTGATCATTTTTCCTCGGGATCATTTTTCCGAGGAAAAATAAATAAATAGTATTATTGATTCATTCTATCCATTCGTTTTATATATTTTTTCTCTTTTATTTTCCTTAGTGATACTTTGCGCTCCTATTATACAACTATTTGTTAAACAATAATAATGATGTAAATGATACATGTGAATAAACATAGTACAAATCTAATCTAAGTAAAGTTATATTTTTTTTCAAGAAAACTCAAATATAAATATTTCAATTGCCTCCACCCTCTCAACATATGAGATACAATATATATATTTTTTAGGTTATAAATGGTTTTGTGATTTCACCAACTCTAAAAGGAAATAAAAGGAATTGTTGAGTATATACAATAATAATAAGAGGGTTAGTGTACATGTGTATGAAAAATCCTAAAAGAGTATTCTAAAAAAGATTTGAATACAAATCATTATTTTAATAGTGTAAATACCAAAAATAATAAGAGAATATTTTAAGAGGGATTTGCATGCAAATCATTTCTTTAATAGGAAAGTTGGCAACTACACTTTCTTTTTTCTTTTTTTTTGATAAAAGTGGATAAATCACAGCCTTTTATTTAAGATAACTTAAAGCTGTTACATAGGTGGATCCTTGGTGGATCCGAAACATAAGAGGTTGAGTACCCCTCATTTAGCCCCCCTTACAATTATAACCCATGAATTCTTCCTGTTAAGTCCCCTTCAAACTCCCTTCCTAATAGGTCTTAATATGCTTGGATGTCCTCGAAGTCCCTTGCTGATGGAAGTTGCTGGTCCTCCTCCCCCTAGTGAAGGCAAGACTTCTCTTTACTATGTTTTCCATCGCCACCAGCCTCGGCCTCTTCGAAGTGTGAGCTACATCAAACCAAGCCAATGTGAGGAAATCAATATCTCGTATAGTTTTCGTGAAAACGCGAAGTTTATCAAGAAAACATCTTCTATTGCGTTCCAGCCACAGTGACCAAATAATGGCCATAGACATCAAGTTCCACCCCATGCGGGTTTCCTTGGGTAAGGAGTTGGCGAGAGAAGTTTGTCCCCAAATGTCTTGTAGACGTTCCGGGGTTGTTCCCAGCTGCCAAAGTTGTGAGAAGTGGCACCATATACTTTTTGAATATGGGCACTGGAGGAGTAGGTGTGGTACCGTTTCCTCGCTTACCCCACACAGGTAGTAGGTAGTTCTTGTCCCATTCCATCCGCGTTTCCTTAGATTGTCTAAGGTAAGGATTTTGTTATCCAACGCTAGCCAAGCAAAAGCTTTAATTTTGATAGGGCATGGTAGCTTCCAAAACTTCACCCCATACTCAGATCGGGTTCCTCCATCCACTAAGAAGCGGTAATAAGAGCGTACGGTGAAGTTTCCTTTGGATGTAAGCTTCCAGCGTCTCCTGTCCTGTTCTGCTCCCGGGAACTCTTGTAGTCTTCTAGTGAGTTGTGCCAACTCTTCTGCCCCGTTGTTAGGGAGAGGACCCTCTTGTAGAATCGGAATACCTTGGGTCAGTTGTTGTTTAATATCCATTAAAGTGAGTCTCTTTTCCCGGGCTATATCAAATAGGGAAGGGTAGATAGTGCATGGTGCCTGCCCGTCTAACCAATTTTCCAGCCAGAAATAAATAGTTCTCCCGTCTCCTTCCTCTGTGGCCAAGTTGTGTAGTAGCCATGTTTGTAGTTGGTTAATTCCCTTCCAAAAATAAGATGCATGTGTCGGGATTGTGGAGTATGGGTCGAATTCTTGCCCTCTGAAATATTGATGCTTCAGTAACTCAGTACATATGCCCGCTTGTCCGGTTCGGAGTCTCCACCACCACTTCCCTACCATAGCCGTATTGAAACCCCTAGGTTGATAATGCACCATCCTCCAAGTTCTTTGGGCCTGCATAGTCGCTCCCACTTGATGAGACAGTAGGCGTTCTTGTTCTCCTCGACACCTTTCCATAGGAAGTCCTGCCTGATCTGATCAATCTGGTGGATGGTCCATTCCGGGAACCGGTATATGGAGAGCCAATAGTTCGGGATTGCCGAGAGGACTGCGGTTGAGGAGTATGATTCGTCCCCCTAAAGATAGTAATTTCCCTTTCCAAGAGGACAACCGCTTCTTAATTTTGGAGATTAACTTCCTCCATTCCTCCTTCTTGGGCTTGGACCCCGAAATTGGCAGGCCCAAGTAGGTGATGGGCAGGCTTCCGATATTACAACCCAACATTAATCGTAGGTCTTCAGAGGAGTATGATATCGTTTTAATTGGGATGGCTACGCTCTTGTGGTAGTTGATCTAAGGCCTGAGAGTCCTTCATAAAGGAAGAAAATCAGCTTCAGGGCTCTTAGGCGTTCCAGGCTCCCTGAGCACAAAATTAATAGATCAACTGCATATTGTAGGTTGGAGATTTCTTCCCCTTCTGTTCTCCCATAGCGGACGCCCCTGAATAAGTTAGCTCGCATAGCGTTTGACATTAGTGTGCTGAAGACATCTGCAACTAGAACAAAAAGCAGGGGGGATAAAGGGTCGCCTTGCCGCAGACCCCTTTGATGTCGAATGTAGCCTGTTAGTCTTCCGTTCAGGAGGAATTTTGCTTTCGAAGAGGTGAGTATAATCCTGATCCAGGAAACCCATCTGGGGCCAAAACCTCGGGCCTGTAGGATATCTAGAAGGAACTCCCAGTCCACCATATCGAAGGCTTTTTCAAAGTCCACCTTAATCAGGGATCCATTAGTCCTTCCTTGCCTCATCCTATGGATTAGTTCCTCTGATGCAACAATGTTATCCTGTATGCATCTTCCCTTAATAAAGGCGGACTGTGAGTGATCCACCAAGTCATTAATCACCCTCTCGAGTCTGTTGGCCAGGACCTTGGTGATGATCTTCATTGAACAATTTAGGCAGCTGATCGGCCTGTAGTCTGATAGGCTTGTTGGGGAGCTCTTTTTTGCTATCAGGGTTATGAAGGCCCAGTTCAATCTTTCTAAAGAGGACCGCCCCTAGTATAGGTCATCGAAGATGGAGAGTATCTCCTTTTTGGTGATACTCCATCCCTTTTGATAAATAGTCATGGGGAAACCATCAGGACCTGGGGCCTTATCCTGGTTCAAATCTCTGACTGCCGCCCAGATTTCTTCTTCAGCAAATGGGTCTTCCAAGTGGGCGAGGTTGACTTGTTCCTTGTGGGCAAATAGTCTGTTCCAGTCTGTAGTTAGGCTGTGTTGCCTCTTTGTACCAAATATCCAAGTGAAGTGTATTTTAAGAGCTGTTGCAATGTTCTCTTGTCCCACCATTTCAATACCATCAACTTGAATTTTGTGGATCCAGTTGCGGTTCCTTCTTCCATTAGCTACTGCGTGGAAAAATTTGGTGTTCAGGTCACCCTCCTTTAGCCAGGTAACATGAGATCTTTGCCGCCAGAGAGCCTCTTCCGATCTGATAGAATCTTCATATTCTTTTATGAGGGCTATCTTGTTATTTTCCTCGTCTGCGTTGAGCGCAGTGGTTTCCTCCTTTTGGTCTAGTTGTTGAATGGTGCAGAGAATCTCTTTCTTTCTTGTGCCCTCCTGTAATCTCATTTGTGCACTCCACTGCTTTAGTCGTTTTCTAATGAGGGTGAGTTTCTTTGCTAGGATGAATTCTCCACTTCCGTCATAGTGTGCTCATTCCCACCAATCCTTGAACAACTCCCAGAACCCCTCAGTAGATGTCCATGATCTGTTGAACCGGAAAGGGAAGCCTTGTAAGGTGTGTGGTCCACATTCCAACATAATCGGGGTGTGGTCGGACTTGATCCATGGTAAGGCCAATTGCCATACTTGAGGAAACTCCAAGTGCCAGGTGTCTGATAAGAGGAAACGGTCCAGCAGAATCAGAGTTGGGTTATTGCGGCCATCAGTCCAAGTAAAGCTTTGGCCCATTAAGGGAGGGTCCCAAAGCTGGAGGTCATCCACTAGTTCTCCGAACTCCCTTCTATTTTGTGAATTGCTCGTGGCCCTGTTACTGTCTTCATCGGAGAGAGTGGCATTGAAATCACCCCCTATAATCCAAAATCCCCCCCAACGTGAACGAATGAGGTGTAGCTCGTCCAAGAATGCTTGCTTAAGGGATCGTTCACACGGGCCATAAACTGAGGTACACATCCAAACCTTTTGATTGGATAGGTCCTCAAGTATTGCCGTTATACTGAAGGAGTCAATGAAGCTATTGATCAAGGTGAATCGGTTGTTGTTCCAACCCATGCAAATTCCCCCCTAGTGTTGTTCGCTTGGAGTACTAGCCTGGCGTCGTACACAGGCCCCCCCAAACTTCTCCAGATACGGTTATCCATATTAGCCAATTTTGTCTCTTGTAGACAAAAGATATCTGGCTTGTGGGTTCCAAGAAAATCCTTTACTAGGAAATGCTTTTTCCGTTTTCCTAGGCCCCTGACATTCCATGATATAAGCTTCATGGACATAACTCTGTCAGGCCCTGGCTATCCGAGTCCCGGGGAAGCTTAGTTGCCTCCCCTGACCCTACCCGCCCTTACCGATTCCCTTAATCGCATGTGATGGAGGTAAGCCTCATTGTCCTCAGAGTGCCCGAGGTCAACTCCCATTCCCAAAGCATTGGAGAATAATTCCCTGTCAAAACCAATCAAAATTAATTGGGTCAGGAGAGAAGGGTGAGTTCATACCTTGTGGGTCAATTCTTTCCATTAATCTTGTGTCAGAGGTTGTGGTCTTCTCTTCCTCAAGCTCTGGGAGTGACTTGGTTTTCTTGGGCCGTCCCCTGGGCCTAGTAGCAGCTACTACGGATTTTCCTTTGCCCATTGTTGTCGGAACTGGCTCCTTTGGAGTGCTTTTGGTGGCACTATCTTTCTTTGTTTGAGGTGGATCCTTCCCTGGGAGATTCTGAGTGTTGTTCCATGTAGTGTTTGAAAATAAGTTCCATCCCCCATTCATGTACTTTGGGAAAGTATTATTGAGGTCAATTATTCCATGGTTAATTAAATCCATGATGTGTTGAGCATGTGGAGTCATGTTTTGTGAATTACAAGGGAGGGTCATGCAGCTAGTATCTTGTTTAGTTTGTGGTGGTTCAGTGCCTTGTTGAGCCCCATAGAAATTAATAGAGTCATGAGGTTGGGCATTAATGGCTTGTTCATTGGTTTGTGGGCCCAACAATTTGGTAGGAGCCATTCGGCCTGACTCCAATGCCTTCCCAGAATTCAAATTGAGTGAGGGAATATTAAAATCATTTGGTTGTAAGTGTGATCCCGAGGCAAGATCCATTCCATTCATTAAATCTTCAAGAATGTTCCCATCCTTCTGAGTGATATAGATTGATTCAACCATTTTACCAGCACGTTCAATGCTTGGGTCGCATCCACTCTCCTGGCAGTTGGTTCCGTCTGTAATAATGGGTTCAATGTGTGAATTCAAAGCCTCCACTTCACCCAACGTCCGAGACTCGAGACCATGCAGCGATTTAGCCTTGAAACCATGCAACGTCCCTTTTGTCCCATCGCTGGCCATGCTTTCCTCCTGGGTCATGATATCGAGGTGCTGCTCTTCTGACCTCCGTGGTACGGACGATGAGGGGGAGGCGTGAAGAGGCTTCTCCGCCGAATGTGTAGTACAGCTTCCCGGCGGTCCGAGAGCCTTGGACCGGTCCTGCTTAGATGCAGAACCGGTCCGAGCAGTGTTTCCGTGATGGCTTTCTTCTCCGGTGAGTGCCTTAGCCGGCCGGTCAGCTGGTTGTTTTTTTCCCTTCTCCTTCTGCTTCTCTTGACTCCGAGCATCATCCCCGTGCTTGCCACCATGTGGCTGTTTCCTCTCTTTTGAAGACTCTTGCTTCCGTCGGGCCGGCTGTGCCTTCTCTTTGTCCTTCTCTATCTTCCTTGTTAGGGGGTGTAGTCCACTGTTTTCCTCTTCCATGTCGGCGGCGATCATCCCCACTTCACCTCCGTTCCATGGCAATGGGTCCTGGCCTCGTTCCATGCCGACGAGGACTTTATACTTCCTGGAACCAATGTTTGTCCATATAATACAAGGCAAGGTGCGACGGCTCCTCACCCTCACCAATACCCGTATATCATCAACATAGCATCCACCTCTCCTGTCCACGGACAAGAGATCGCAGACGGATTTCAGTACCCTTCCGGCTGAGTCCCGGTTCCAACAGAACGTCAGCAGCCTCCGAACATCCAGCCAACGTGTTTTGCCGTCCGCCGGACCCACCCGCCAAATGTCCGCCGACCAGGGTTCACACTTCATAGAGAACTCAGGGAAGTGAAGTTCACCGGATTTTTCCATCTCTCCAGCCTCCGCCGGCGACTTACAGGTGATCATCATCCTGCCATCCTTGAATTCCTTTACAGGCCAGTCCCACTTCCCGTTCAGAATCTCCCTGAGAGCTTTGGAGACCTTCCAATTGTCCACATATCCTCCTCGGACTTCAGTCACTGTAGCCACGGTGTAGGACTTCATCTCCTCCTTGCCTTCAACCATGTCACTATCCAACGCCAAGGAGGTATTGTGTTGTTTTATCTTCCTTGTTTTCTTAGCCTCCTTCTCTCTTTGTTCTCCCTCTGTTTGCAACTCCTCCAAGGAGGTGTGGTGGTGCTCAATCCTCCTACCTTGTGGGTTCGTGCTTGAGCTCGGCTTCTCCTCCTCCCTCCCTCGATTCCTTGGGGGTTCATGATGAGGTCGTCGAGAGGTGTGAGAATCTCTCCTAGCTTCTCTGGGGGGAGGGGGGATTCTACGCAATGGAGGACCTTGTTGGATTGGTGGCCATGAATCTTTCTCCCACCTGGGAGGTTGTTGGACTTGGCTGCTTCGCCTGCATTGTCTTGCCTTGTGTCCAGTGCCACCACACTCTCTACAAGTGATAGCTCTCCGGCAGTCAGCAGCCATGTGTCCGGGCTTCAAGCATTTACCCGCAGACTTCTATCAGACCTGCCGGGGTTTGGACAAGTGGTGGAGATCCCGGCCGTGGTCCCAATGGTGGTGAGGGGTGTTTCTGATCCTGCCTAGCCTTGTGACCTTCCCTGCTATCCACCGATCGTCGAAGTTTGCGCTTGTAGTGCACCTCATCCCAGTCTTTGTCTTCCTCTGAGCTTCGTTGAGAGGGGGAGTGAGGGGTCATCAGCGCTTCAACGATGAAGGAGTGGTGTTTGGGGCCTCCCATCGCTTCCACATATGAGACTCCCTCCCTTCTGGGGCTGTTAGACGGCGTCGCACCAACGGGACGAGGTGGTGCTTGGATGCCCACCTTGGTCGCCTCAGGAGACTTCGCGCGCTTCCAAACCCTGGACATGGCTTCCCTGTTGTATTTCGTAACTTTCCTTTGGATTTCACCTTGTGCCGCCGTTTGCCGGAGATCGAGCCACCGTTCGCCGAAAATCGCACCGCCCAGATTAGCTTACCCAACTACACTTTCTCTCACACAAAAATAAAGTCGAGTTAATGACTTGTCCATATTTGTTTGTTTTTTTTTGAATAAGTGGATAAACCACGAGTTTATTTAGGATAAGGTTGCATTACAGTGCTTGAGAAGTACAGGGAATAAGAGGAAATAAACATTTAGCCCACTCCATTACTACATCAAGCACAATATTTCAGACAATTTCCTTTTTCAGTTGTGGTCTGGTTCCTCCCCCGGGGCAATTCCGCCATCGCCTTGTTGTCCTGGTGTAGTTGCTGTGAATTCCAAGCTACGCTTTACCAGGTTCGCCGCCGCTTCCAGCTTTGTTCTCTTTGCCGGTGGAGCTGCATCCAACCAAGAAATAATGAGGAAAGAGATGTCACGAATGATTCTTAAGTAAACACGTTGTTTATCCTGGAAACACCGCCTATTTCTCTCTCCCCATATGCACCAAGTAATGCCCATGACGATGATATTCCATATTTGTTATAAAAAAAAATAAATGTTTAAGATTTCAGTGGGTTTTGAACAATTATATTATCTTGAAAGTTAAATAGTTAGCTAGAATTATTTCTTATGTAAAAAAATTAAAATCATGAAATTTGTGAGATTAGATCTTCATTTTTAAAGATCAAGTACAAATAAAAATATGAAAAATAATTATTTAAATGTTGGCATTTGCATATGGAACATATTATTGAAAAAGGTCTCTTTGCATATAATCATAATATCAAAAGTATTTGGCCTTTTATTAAAGTTCTCTCTGTCAAAGCTTGCCCTTGAACCTCATTTTCATCCTAACATCTTATTTACTAGAGACAGTATATACTTTTAATAGTTTTTAATCAAATATTGACATGAATATATAAAAAAAGACTCTGCTTTCTATTAATTCTGGTTTATTGGCATTGTTGAGCAGTATGCCTAACTTCCATAAGTTTCTTGAGGACAATAACAACAGAGAGCAAACCCACATTTTCCTTCAAATCTGATCATTTCTGCAGATTTATGTATGTTCTAATTCATCACAAAAATCTGATTATTTCTGCAGATTTATATATATATATATATCACAATTTACAGTTAGTTTTTGAACTTTATATATATAGTGCTCATGCATTCCTTGTAGAACCTATAATTTTCCATCAAAATCAGAAAGATTTTGATTTTCATATGAAGTAGTTCATCCCCACTTGGAGCAAACTCTTGTTAGGTATCTGCAAATCCACAAATCCCTGCCTGAAATTCCTCCTCAAGAAATCATAGACATAGTCCACCACCACTCTCTTCACCAAGCAAGACTCCTCACTTGCCTTCACCTCACTGTGTCCTAACAAATACACAACCCCGGAGCTCCTGGACTTCTCCAAGAACTTGATCTCTTCCTCACTTTCTTCAATCTCAGCATCCTCTCCTTCTTCCCAATTCTCTGTTCTAATGAATATCTCTAGATTTTGCATCAACAACTGCTCAAATTCACTGCTCGCTATTCTCCGGTCTCTGTAACCATACCTCACAATGCACCTATACATTTTGTAGTCCTTTGGTCCTACTCTCCGGAGTAAAAACCTCTCCTCGGTGGGGACCTTGTTCACCGGCAAGTACTTCACAGATACGAAGACAAGCACCGAATGAATGGCCGGGAGGTTAGTGAGGAAATGAGGGAAGATGGCCGGAATTCCTTGTGTTAACTCAGTGTACAGCAGTCCCATTCCGGGGACTCTAGAGATACCAAGATCAGAGCCAAGGCTGCTCAAGTACTGAGCTGAAACCTTATGCTCAACTTCAAACTCATGCCGCTTTGTTTGCACGTAATGCCACACATACATCACAAAGAAGAGAGCTGCTGCAAAGGAGAGTGGAAGGTACCCTCCTTTGTTGAACTTGTAGAGCACTGAAGAGAAGTAGAGAAGCTCGAAGGAGCCGAATACGATCACAAAAAGGGCGATGAGGAGGAGATTGGTTTGCCATATCATCAGCATTATCAGTACTAGCAAAGAAGTGGTGACGATCATCACGGCGACTACAGCTATACCATAAGCGTTCCCGATGTTTGTTGTATCTTTGAAGGATGCAGTGACCAGCACACAAGCGACCATGAGAAGGAAGTTGATCTCCGGGATGTATACTTGGCCTTCATGCTTGTGAGAAGTGTGAATGATTCTCACTCTGGGGAAGCAGCCCAGAGCCATTGACTGCTTGACAATGGCAAAGGTGGCTGAGATCATTGCCTGGCTTGCTATGATTGATGCAAGGACTGCAACTGCAAACATTGGCCAGTATACTGATTCTGCAAACAAGAACAATAGAAGAACTGAGTATCAATTGAAATTTTGGTTCATAATCAAGCAGAAAGAATAGTAAGATTGTTAGCTGGTTTAATTACCAGGGGTTGACTTGTAGAATGCATCAGATACATCACTTGGATTGGAGGAGAGGTATGCAGCTTGTCCCACATAAGCACAGATTAAGCAAGGGTATACAAGTCCAGTGAATGCAATCTATCAGAAAAAAAAAAACAACAGCAAATAAGCAATGAAACTTTGAATAGAGAGTACAAAATTTTTTTTTTGAAATACAACCAGTGAAATTCAAACATGAATTTATGGTTGATTTTCAATGTTTTCAATTCAAAATTAAAATCTGAAGTGAACTACACATTAAAAACTAAGCTATAATTTCGAAGTCTTTTGCTTATTGGATATTACACATGTATAAATTGAAAAAAAAAAAAACAAACTTATGCAAGAGATGTGTACCTGAATTGATCTGACAGAGAAATGACCGAGATCAGCAAACATGGCTTCAGTTCCTGCAAATTCAAAATTGAATTCAGTAAAGAGTTCTGAAGTAAACAGAAATTACATGAGATAGTAGTGATCAGAAGCATGCCTGTCATACAAAGAACAACTCCTCCGAGAGAGATCCATGCCTCCTTGGGATCACTCTGAAAGTAATAGACAATATACATGGGATTGAAAGCCTTGAGCACATTAGAATCATGACGGATCAAATTGAAAACTCCGATGACACCGATGAATGTGTACCAAACAAGGATCGCCGGAGCAAATGTGTATCCAACTTTGTCAGTCCCAAACCTCTGAATGGAGAACAGAACCAACAATATCGCCACCGATATCATGGCCACCACATCTAAAAAAACAACGCGAAACATCAAACACTAAACACTACGGTGCACATTCTCTGTTACCATGTTAGATACACTCAACGAATAACTACCTCTGCTTATCCCTGCATCAATATTTCTGACACCATCCACTGCTGATAGAACTGAAATCACCAAATCAAACTCTTCTATGAGTTATCACTGATTTTCATAAGTACTTCACAAAAGTTAATAAAAAAAAGAAATAGACCTGAAATGCAAGGAGTGAGGATTCCATCACCAATGACCATGCAAGTCCCAAGAAGAGCAACAGAGAGGAGAAGAGTTTTAGCCCAAGTGCTCTTCTCCAGGGCCTCTTTTATCATCTCAGCTCTCTTCAAGTGCTTTGTTGGCAACTTCATCTGATAAGCAGAGAGCTCCATCTCCTCTGCTTTCGTGTTTGGTAGAGCACTCACTTTAGAATGCCTACATATCAATGAGTACAATGCAAAGGTCCCCCCTGTTCATATTTGATTCATATCCATCCATCAATCAGTATATATACATATAAGAAACTTAACAAAGTCTTTAAGAGTTAAATCAATTAGTACCATCTCCATTGTCATTAGCCCAGAGGACAATGAACACATATTTGATGAGAGGGAAGAGGGTGAGAGAGTATATGATGAGGGACAAAGCTCCAAGTATGTCTCTATGGCTTGGCACCCTGTCTGAGAATGTACTGGAAAAGACATACAATGGTGAAGTCCCAATGTCACCATACACCACTCCAATGCTCTGGAAAGCCAACTGCATCACTGTGGCTATAGATACAACCTAATAAACAAAAACAAAACCAAGTGAAAGGTTAGAAAATATTAAAAGAGAAAAGAAACAACATCATGATAAAATTATGGAAGTGGACTTACTTTGGAAGTAGATGACATTCCAGAGATCCTGTTAGCTTCTTGATCCAGAGAATCTAGCCTATGGAATTGCTTCGTCTTAGGAATAGGAATAGGAATAGGAAGCTCTTTTTCTTGTTCTTCTCTTTCAGGCATTTCCATGTTTAAGACTATGTCCTGAGTTTGTGACTTCTCTTCCATGATGGTAGTAAAGAAGAGAAGAGAAACAACGGTAGGAGCTAGTAAGGGGAAACAATGGAAGTGGCTAGCATTATATAGAGGTGGTGAAGGGAAGAGGAGTTCCGAGTGTTTGGGTTGATGTCTAACTAAGCGGCACGTGCGAGGATGGTGAGAATATTCTGGTGAGGTTCCGGGTTCGTCTTGGTTGACACGTGTAGGATTGAGAGGGAGGCATAAGCATGGGGAGGCTGGGACTCTCTCGGTCAATACCGACCAACTTCTTTGTCAAAATTAGCCTTGTTCTATTGTTATAAATATATTTATAGATTATTTAAAAAATTTTGTGAAAATTTTAATTATAATAATATCAAAATTGGTAAAAAGAAAATAAAGAATCAGGAGTTGTTAGGTTACCCTCTTTCCTGTCCATGTGTTGAAGAACAACCATATCTTGGATAGTTGTAATTTTATAGAATATTTTTAGAATAAATTTAGGACAAATTATCTTAAGGTCCTTGCTACTGTTTGCAGGGACCTTAAGATCAACACACACATAACCATCCCAAAAAAAAAAATACTAAACAAAACCCACCAAGGACCCATGGCAAAGGGATGAATAAATTTATTTTATTTTTAATTTAAATTTAAATTAATTTATTTTTTTCAGGGGTTGAAGGTCTTTCTGAAATGTGATTTTTTTTTCTAGAGTAAAATTTTTTTTTTTGATGAAGTGGATAAACCACAATTTTATTTAGTAAGATAAAGTTTCAATACATTGCTTGATTAAAGGTAGGAACAAAAGATTACAAAACTAAGCCCTCTCCTCCTTCAACAAGCGGTTTAGTCTATTGTCTGCCTTCTTCAAGCTTGGTTTGGCTCCGCCCCAGGGGTGTTCCCGTCCCCTACCGTGGTCGGTGCATAGGTGATGTGAATTCCGTGTTTCTTTTTGACGGATTCATACGCCTCCAGCTTTGGTCGTTTAGGTGGAGGCTGCAAGATCAAACCAAGAAATGATGAGGAAAGAGATATCGCGAATGGTTCTTACATAAACACGTTGTTTATCCTGGAAACACCATCTATTTCTTTCCTCCCATATACTCCAGGTGATAGCCGTGACAGTGATGTTCCACCCCTCTTGTAGGGCATTGTCCACCCTCGAGGGAGTGTTTTTTGTACCCCATAGAGCCTTTAGTTCTTCCTCCAGTTTTTCTAGAAGTAAAATTGACTATTTGAATAAATTTTCACAAAAAAAATTGGTAACTTAATATTTCTCACAAAATCACGTGTACAAGAATCACCTCTACAGTTGGATCATGAAATATTTAAATATTTTTTGTCTATTTTTTCCCAAGTAATACCGACATCTCTTTGAAAATTGTCCATGTGATATTGATTGGACCATGAAGTTGGCAAAAAAGACTAAAAGAAGTCATTACAATTAAATCAAACATAGAGTAGTTAGAAAAATATGGATTAAAGCCACCTGTATTTTTGTCCCTAAAGTGAAAATATGCTCATTTTAGCCCCAAACGCCAAAACTTTAGTCATTGATGTATTTCATTTACATGGTTTGTTGATGTGGCATGCCATAGAAGATGCCATGCGGGATTAAAATCATTTAAAAAAAAAAATAGTATATATTACTATTTAAAGGCTTTTTATAGGTGTATCTCTGAATAATTTTGAAATTATGTATTTATCTTTGAATAAAATATAATTACATACATACCTCTATATAATTGCGTATATATCCCAAGGGTTAAAATCAGATAAAAAACTGTCTATTAACAAACGGTAGACATACGAAATGACCATTATACTCTTACATATATATTCCTGAAAAGTTTGTTTGACTGAAAATTTACAAATACCCCTTTGAAAACATGAAATTTAAAATAATTAAAATACATAAAGAGGGGTATTTTGGAAATTTTTCAACCCTTAACAAAAGTTGTAATCATGGTTAAGATCATTTAATTAACTTATGTCAACGGAACCTAACATGGGCATATCCACAATTCAACCTGTTTTTTAGGGGTATACAAGCAACTATGATTTTTTCAGAGATAAATATGTAATATGAAACTTTTGAGGGATATATAATCAAATTTTTCTACTTTTTATTCTTTTTAATATGGTGTATAATGTGGCATACCATCAGAACAGAACCTACCAAATAATCAATTTTTATAAGATTTTTTGGGCAGAAAGCTAAAACAAATAAAGTTTTTCATTTTAGGGTTTAAAATGAATTATGCGCAATTGCATATGTACTGAAAATTTTTATTATTTGCTATTGATCTTTTTTCTACCTTTCAATTTTGTCAATCCAAAAATTAGGTGTTCATTCTTTTCCCTAAAAAATTGAGAATGTACTTTATTTGTTAAATATTACTTGGTGTAATTTAAAAACTATTTTGTAACAATATAAAAGTATATAACGGGTGAATGGATCTTAGTAGGAAAAAATAGTAAATTAAAATAAAAGTTTGATTTAGAGAAATTTGAATATTAATTTATTGTTTGATCTAATAATATAAACAAAATTCCAATTAAATTGGTAGGTGTAGTCAATGGAGTCAATAATGATAACTTATGATCTCTTTACACTGCTTTTTTTAGTCCATCTTTTTGTCAAATTACATAAAAGAAGAAACAGATATAAAGAAAAGAAGGGGAAAAAAAAGTAGAAGGAAAACCTTGAATCACAAACTTTAGAAAAAGTCACTTTGTAGTGTTTCACTACATAATTAAGAACAAGGAGGATAAATAGAAGGTTCAAGTATATATAGTTTTCATCCGAATAAAATGAGAGTATGATCGAGTCACTTTGTTTATTAAATTTATTTAATATAATTTAAGAAAATGAAAATTACTTAATAAAAAAAGAATGAGATGGTGTTCCTTAATATTTTTATAATAATAAATAATATAAATATTTATTCTAGAGAAATTTGGATACCAACTCATTGGTTGATCTAACAATATAAATAAAAGTCCCAAAAAAAATTTAAATATTAGTTTTAAAATTTTTCTGGTATTTTTTATATTTAAATTTACGTATTAATTAAAAAAATTATTGGTAAAACCCACCATGAAGAAATGGGATCTACCAATTTTAATTATAAGAACTTTCGACACTAAACCATTGTTTTGCTCCCACTCTTTTGTGTCATTATCATCTATATTAAAAAAAAGTCCAAGTAACCATTGGACCAAATTGCATGAATAAAACATGATCAAAAAGGCCGAAATTTAGCCGCGTTGTCAACTTCCTCATACTATCCTGATATGATGCAGCTCATCATTCAAAAAGGTTAAAACTAATATCCATATAGAACAAATTGTGAAAATTAAGAAATCTGGTCTCCACAAAAGAGGAGGTAACAGAGCAGCAGCAACCACCAAATGCAGACTTCGATGATGCAGAACCCATGGAGTAAGCACCTCCCCAATCCTCTACGGAATGGTAAACCGACAAGGGCACCCGGCAAAACTAATTGTAAGGTACCTTCCAAGGGATAGGGCCCACTTTCCATGTATAACTATGTACCAACAATGGACATACACAATTATCACTGTTAGCACTGTAACTTTCTGAACAATATCAATGAAACTAGTCTATCCACCATTATCAAAAAAAAGAAAAAAAAAACATGATGAAGAAAAAAAGGAGAAATGATAGAATAGACCTTTTGTTTTATTCAAGGAAACATGCGAATAGGAAAAAAATCATGCAAATAAATACAATATTTTAAGTAGATATGGGCAGAAGATTCAAGTAGTTTTCCTACAATTGAGTTCACATTATGCAGCCGTCAATGTTGTCCATATATCTAGCGTTTTTGACAAGTCAAAAATTTTGTATTCAAAACATTTTTTGGGATCTTTTAGAGATGCATATAGCAACAAATAAGTCCAATGTAACAATGAAAACAACATTTCTAAAGCTGCTGATCATGCATCCACAAACTCTTGAAAAAAAGTTTTATTAGGATTTTCTTTAAAAGAATATCACATATTCGACCTTTATAATTAAAATAAAAGAGAAGTAAGATTTTTTATTTGAATTTGCACAATTATCATGAACTTTGACTTAATAATATTAATTTTTTTAATTTTAATTTCATTAATCTAATCGATAATTAACTATTCTGGTTCATTTATTAACAATACTTAAAAAAAATATTCTTATTTTATTTTATTTTGTGTCGAATATATCCAAATTATTTCCTAACCAAACATGAGTGCAAGAGCAGATATGTTAGAGTTGAATGTCTTAATTGTTTCTTTAATAATAAGTCTTGTCATTTAATTGAAACTAAATAGAGATATCAAAGAAGATTATTCTACTTGTAATCTTTATTTGAATGAGCTTAAATTTAATCAAATTTAAGCAATTCAAGACCACAGCGATAAAAAAACATGTCGTATACCTTTGTTTTTTTTTTTTATAAAGGCGACAAGAGTCCCCATATGTTAAGTCAGGAACGTGCACAGGTGTGAAGCCCACCTCAACACATCTGAGTCATCACCCGTGTGAGTGGGGATTTGAACTCAATTAGTCTGAAAGAACACACTTTACACAAGAACCCGATACCAATAGACTAATTGAGGTGTGCTGTTCGTTACCTTTTATATATCAATTCACCAAGGGAGGATTGTTGAGGCACCCGAATTTTTGTATGGAAAAAATCATTACAATTGAGGCGCGCGGTTCCAATGACAAACTATGTATGGTTGTCATTTAATTAAGGGACACATGCATTTATGTGTAGCAATATGTCCCTTGGATAAGTTGTTACTTCAGTTAATATATATATATATATATATATATATATATATATATATATATATATATATTTGAGGGTTTAAATATTATTATAATTCTATATACTCTATAAATAACGTCTATAATATTACAGACGTAAATCTAGGTTTATAAGATTTAGCAATAAAAAAATATATATCAAAATCCCCATGCCATCTTCTAAAACCTCACACAATGGTTGGTGGTGTCATAAGGGACTCATGCAGGACTCATTGGCTCTTTGGTCGGGTCATGCACGGGGCATTTGGCCAGCTTGTGACTCTTTCTAGGGTTTTGGTGAGATGTTGATGGCTATTCCTATATATATATATATATATATATATATATATATATATATGACCATAATATTTACATGATAACAAAGAATAAATTAAACTCATGAATTGATATTAAAAATAATAGTTATTATTATTATTTTATAATTGTACGTGTTTGAGTCTGACTCGTGAACACTCTTATTTTCTATATATCCCTAAATATCAAACCATGATCATGCAGATGATCATAGGCAATGAATGAGACATATATATATATATATATATATGACAAGAATGTATGTAGACATCCACATCCATCCTTGCAAAGACAGATACATAATAGATATTGAGTGAGCAACGCCGACATAATAGACTTCCATGCGTGCATGCATGATCTTCTAAAAGGGGACCAGAACTCGTGGCAAATATTTGTCTTTAGAGCTAACAGTCTTCTCCTCGTGCGATGAATTAAGTTTAAGTAGTACAAATGATATGCCAGTTGGAAGAAGAAATTTATGCTCATTTAGCTTTTGCACGCCAGCCTTGAAGAGACTTTAGGATTATAAAATGAAGTAATTAGTGTCACTGTTCTTGACTATGTGGGGATTCTTCCAAAGTAGAGAATTAGGGGAGCATAGCAAGAACTCAAGAGAATTTTCAAAGAAAACTTTATATTGCTCAAATATCCCAAAAATGATTATAAATGGAGGCCAAGAGGCCTATTTAATTATAGAGTGGAGTGTGCCACAAGTCTCTAGAACTTTTTAGGTTTCTAGAATATACAAAAACTTCTAGTTTTATCTTATAATGTGTCATAGAATTCTAGCCATCTCTAGAGGCCCTTCCAGATTTGAGTTGAGTCCATCCAACTCTAGCTCCTTCTAGGCATCTCCTGATCGCTCCAAAGAATTCCCGATATTTCCGAGTCAACTTGAGCGGGACGTGACACCCTCCGCCACTCAAGTTCGTGACATCCCCATAGCGCCTCCAAGCTTGAATCTTGCTATGTGATCTTTGAATTGCCACAAAGAGTCTTCGAGATCCCAGCTTGCCTCTGTATCTGGGGGGTTCTTCCACTTCACCAAGTACTCTCGATAGTTTGGTACGCCCCTACATCGAATCAAGCGATCCACCAAGATAGAGTCCACTTCTCTATCAAAAGAGGTTACTACCGCAGTGGGTGCCCTCTTGGATTCTCCACAGCTTGCGTCTTCGCCGTCCCCATAGTAAGGCTTCAATATGCTCACATGGAAAACTTGGTAGATTTTGAGTTTAGGAGGAAGTTGTAGTTTGTAGGATACCTTACCCACCCGCTTAAGGATTGGAAATAACCCTTCATATTTTCGCACCAAGACCTTGGTTGCCTTGTTCAAATAAGCTCGGGCCAACTCAGCTTGCTAATTGTTGAGCATGTGGAGTCTGATGGATGCCTTAACGACCTTGACTACGTCGCTTGCGGGAGTCCGAGGGCGCGAGCGCCTCGGCGGGAGGCAACGCCCCTGGAAGCAAATTTTTATTTTAGGCCCAGGCCCATGTGGGATTTTAGGCTCTGTTTTCCTGACTCTATAAATATCCCTGTATTTTGTAAAACCCTAATTTTTGTGAGGCAAGAATAAGAAACTCTACTGCGGCCGTGGACGTAGGTCATTCTTGGACTGAACCAAGTAAATCCTGTTTTTTTGTGTGTGTGCTTCTTCTTCTCCTTCTTTCTATTGCTCATGTCCTTCGTTCAATCCTTACAACTGGTATCAGAGACTTGGTTCGTCGACAAGCTATGGCCGAAGAAGGAAAAGTCAAGATCGACAAATTCGATGGTAGCGACTTCGGGTTTTGGAAGATGATTATCTGTACCAAAAGAAGTTGCACGAACCTCTTTTAGGGGAGAAGCCAGATCAGATGAGTCAGAAAGATTGGGAGCTGTTGGATTGGCAAGCTCTTGGTGTGGTCGGATTGATGCTGACCAAGAAAGTCGCCTACAACATCGTCGACAACCCATGGTCTGCTGAAGGCGTTGTCGAATATGTATGAAAAGCCATCTGCTTCGAACAAGGTATTCTTGATTCGCCAATTAGTCAACACGAAGATGAAGGAAGGGGCTTGTGTCACCGATCATGTGAACAAATTTAATACTATACTGTTAAGGTTGGTTTCGGTAGATATTAAGATATTAAATTCGATGATGAAGTGCAATCTTTGTTTTTATTATCTTCATTGCCAGAGAGTTGGGCAGAATAGCGATTACGTGCCGCTAGCTTCATCCGGACCGATAAGCTAACCTTTGAAGGAATTCGAGATCTGATTCTTGGAGAGGATATTCGAAGGAGAAATTCTGGGGAATCATCAGGTTCTTTGTTGAGTACAAAGCGTGAGGCGTAAAAATTGAAAGGGGATGTAATTAGTGGAGCGGTAGATCTAAGTCAAAGAAGAGAGGTCACCGAAAGTTCGCAAGGATATCACATGTTGGAACCGCCGTAAGACCGGTCACTTCGTAAATCAATGCGGCTCCATCCGCTCCTGTGAAGAAGGAAGACAAGTCGCTTAATTCAGAATGTAAGATGTAGATGATGCTTTGGTTTGTCGTGTTGAGTGCATTGAATCCTCGGATCATGGATTACGTACTTCGTTTCATACTTCGCCTTGCAAGGATATGATGCAGAATTTCAGAACTGGAAATTTCGGCAAAGTTCGTCTTACTGATGATGAAACTTTGGAAATTGAAGGCATGGGAGACATCAATTTGAAAAAAAATATGGGTATTTGTTGGGTGTTGAAGGATGTCAGATATATTCCAGGTCTGAAGAGGATGTTGATGTCTGTGGGACAGTTAGATGATCAGGGATATCGTGTCATTTTTGGATCCGGTGAGTGGAAAATAGTCAAGGGAAGTTTAGTTGTTGCCCGTGGCTGCAAGAAGGGGACTCTATACATGGTTGAACTACCATTTGGTGAAGTCAATGCGGTTTCTGATGATGCTGGTCTTTCAACTCTGTGGAACCAAAGACTCGGCCATATGAGTGAGAAGGGTATGAAGATGCTGGTTTCCAAGGGGAAGATTCCAGAATTGAAAAATGTGGAAGTAAGTTTCTGTGAACCGTGTGTACTCGGAAAGCAGAAAAGAGTTACTTTTGCAAAATCAGGGAAGATGCCCAAGGATGAGAAGTTAGAGCTAGTTCATACAGATGTGTACGGGCCAACATCAGTTCCTTCATTGGGAGGTTCACGCTACTATGTTACTTTCATTGATGATTCCACTAGGAAGGTATGGGTTTATTTCTTGAAACATAAATATGAGGTTTTTGCTACTTTCAAGAAGTGGAAAGCCGAGGTTGAGAATGAAACTGGCTGAAAGATCAAATGCTTGAAGTCTGATAATGGTTGTGAGTACAGTAGCTCTGAATTTATTTAGTATTGTGCTGCGAATGGAATCAGAATGTTGAAGACGACTCCAAAGACACCACAACAGAATGGCATCGCTGAAAGGATGAACCTAACCTTGAATGAGAGGGCTAAAAGCATGCGGCTTCATGCAGGGTTGCCTAAAATGTTCTGGGCAGATTCAGTTAATACAGCAGCTCATCTCATTAATCGAGGACCCTCAGTTCCTTTGGGGTTCAAAATTCCTGAGGAGGAATGGCAAGGGAAAGAAGTAAATCTTTCATACTTAAAAGTTTTTGGATGTGTTTCCTATGAACTTGTTAAGGATTCTGACAGAGACAAGCTTGCTCTAAAATCAAAGATGTGTATTTTCATTGGCTATGGCTCAAATGATATGGGTTACCGTTTCTGGGATGAGTCGAGCAGGAAGATCATTAGAAGTAGGGATGTCACATTCAATGAGAATGTTATGTACAAGGATAGGCTTGCAGGAAAGTCTGATGCTACAAGGAAACAGAATGAAAAAGAAGAGGTGGTGTTGGAAGACATTACAGAAGATGATCTTGCAAGGAAAAGTGGGAGTTCAGGGAACAGAAATATAGAAGATGTGGTTCCAGCTACTCCAAAGATCGAAGTGAGAAGATCCACCAGAGTTTCGAGACCTCCACAGATATCTTCTCCTTCAGCGAATTATTTGCTTTTGACAGAGAATGGTGAGCCTCAATGTTATTCTGAAGCGGTACAGATGGATGATTCAGCTCAGTGGGAGTTAGCCATGAATGAGGAGATGAGATCACTTGAGATGAATGAAACTTGGTGTTTGACTAAGTTACTAGCAGGAAAGAAGGTTTTTCAGAATAAGTGGGTGTTCAGGAACAAAGAAGAGCATGATGGCAGTAAAAGGCAAGGCTAGTGGTCAAAGGTTTTCAGCAGAAAAAGGGGATTGACTACAATGAGATTTTCTGTCCAGTGGTCAAGAGGACTACTATTAGACTTGTGTTGAGTATTGTGGCTGCAGAGGACTTACATCTAGAACAATTAGATGTTAATTAAGACTGCATTCTTGCATGGTGATCTTGAGGAAGACATCTACATGGCACAACCAGAGGGTTTTCAGGTAGTTAGGAAAGAAAACTTAGTTTGTAAGTTGCTGAAAAGTTTATATGGTTTGAAGCAAGCACCGAGACAGTAGTATTTAAATTTGACAGTTTTATGATGAGTAATGAGTACAAGAAATGTGCTTTGGATCATTACTGCTACTTGAAGAAATTTGATTCATCATTCATCATATTACTGTTATATGTTGATGACATGTTAATTGCAGGGGCTGACATGAGTGAAATCAATAGATTGAAGAAACAAATGTCTGAAGTATTCGAAATGAAGGATTTGGGTGCTTCAAAGCAAATACTTGGTATGAGCATCAGCAGGAACAGAGATGAAGGTTCTCTAACATTATCTCAAGAGAAATATATTGGAAAAGTGTTGAGGAAGTTCCTGTGGATGCCAAGATCGGCACGCCATTGGGAAGTCACTTCAATCTTTCAAAGAAGCAGTCACCTCAAACTGATGAAGACAAGATAGAAATGGCTAAAGTTCCATATGCATCTGCAGTTGATAGTGTTATGTATGCAATGTTGTGCACGAGGCCAGACATTGCTCATGCAGTGGGAGTTGTTAGCAGATTCATGTCTAATCCATGGAGAGAGCACTGGGAAGCGGTTAAGTGGCTATTGCGCTACTTAAAAGGTACTTCCAAAGTTGCATTATGTTTCAGGAAAAGAGATGCTATTTTGGCAGAATTCTCTGATGTAGATTTGGGTGGTTGTTTAGATACAAGGAGAAGTACTACTGGGTATGTTTTCACCATGGGAGGAACAACAGTCAGTTGGTTGTCCCGACTTTAGAAAAGTGTTGCTCCATCTACCATAGAATCAGAATACATGACAATTTCAGAAGCCAGCAAGGAAATGATTTGGTTGAAGAATGCTAGCTCTTGAGGAATTGGGTAAGAAACAAGCAGACAGTGTTCTATATAGTGACAGCCAGAGTGCTATTCATCTTGCCAAGAATCTTGTGTTTCATGCAAGGTCGAAACATATTCAGTTGAGGTATCACTTCATCAGAGAGTTAATTAGTGGTGGCACATTGTCCTTGATGAAGATCCTTGGTTCAAATAACCCTGCAGATATGTTAACCAAGGTAGTCACCATAGAGAAGTTGAAGCTTTGCAAAGCTTCAACTGGCCTTCAGAGTTGATTGATGAGAAGGCGCCGCACTAGTGGAGTTTGTTCTATGCAGTTTATTGGGTTTGTAATGGTGAGTGCAGTTGATTTGATTAGCCTCCAAGTGGGAGATTGTTGAGCATGTGGAGTCTGATGGATGCCTTGACGACCTTGACTACGTCGCTTGCGGGAGTCCGAGGGCGCGAGTGCCTCGGAGGGGGGCTGCGCCCTTGGAAGCAAATTTTTATTTTAGGCCCAGGCCCATGTGAGAATTTAGGCCATGTTTTCCTGACTCTATAAATATCCCTGTATTTTGTAAAACCCTAATTTTTGTGAGGCAAGAATAAGAAACTCTACTGCGACCGTGGACGTAGGTCATTCTTGGACCGAACCACGTAAATCCTGTTTTTCTGTGTGTGTGCTTCTTCTTCTCCTTCTTTCTATTGCTCAGGTCCTTCGTTCAATCCTTACACTAATGCCATGTTTTTAGCAAACTTGAAGGCAACAAGCGAGACTCTTTCCTTCATAGCTTGTGGCTTAAGGCATGAGGAGTCATAGGTTGTTGTCCTATGATGATCTTGAAAGGACTCTTGCCAATGGACTCGCTCCACTGCAAGTTGTAAGAGAATTGGGCTACATCCAACAACTTAGCCCAATATCGTGAGTTGGCACTACCAAAGTGCCTAATTGGGCTGAAGCTCCAAACCACCAAACCGCCCAAACAGCTCCAAACCAATCCGCTGAAACCGTTGGTTTTTCAAACCGTTAAAACCAAAAATAAATTGGTTGGGTTTGGTTTGAAATCGATTAATATTCAGTTCGGTTAAGTTTGAAATTTCAGAAATGCAGTTTGAACTGAACCGGACTGCATATTCCTACTTTTAATGTATGATTGAACCAACAAATGTCATCCGACTTGGGTTAACCTTGTAGGGATTTGGTATGAGATGAAAGAAGATAATCATAATTTGATTATGATTTGATATTTGAATTTGAATTGGATCAAGATTCATCTTATAGGGATAATTATAAAAAGTTTATGATTTATCTCACAGTCTCATCTATATAATGAGAGATATGATAAGAAAATAGATATGCAATTATGATTTATTTTTCAAACCACGGTTCAAACTGAATCTGTGAGAATCGAGAATTTAGAATCGAACCGCAAACCAAACCAGTTTGGTTTCATTTTTCAAATTGTTCGGTCCAGTTTGGTTTGATTTTTTTCAAACCGAAAAATACCGATTTGGTTTGGAAATTGTTCCAAACCGAACCGATTTCACCCCTAGTACCTAAGATAGAGCTCCAACAATTAATGCGTTAGCACACTCCATTTGTCCATCGCTCTGTGAATGAAAACTGGAAGAAAAGTTCAATTCCGATTCCAAGAACTTGAACAGTTTTGTTTAGAACTGCCCAATAAAGCGCAAGTCTCGGTCACTCACAATGTTGGATAGGATTCCCCAAAGCTTCACAATATTCTTGAGAAACAGCCGTGTAGTCTCATTGGCGGTGAAACCCGCAGAGACAAGTATGAAGGTTGCATACTTGTTGAAGCGATCGATGACCACAACTATGCTGCCAAAGCCCTCTGATTTTGGCAAGCAAGTGATGAAGTCCATCGAGACGCTTTCCCATGGTCTCTTCGGAATAGGCAATGACTCCAATAAATTAACCACCCGGAACATGTTTCTAGGTCTTGCCTTGTTGACAAACAAGACAAGTACTCTCACGTAGGCCTTGATATCATCCGGTAGTTGAGGCCAGTAATAGATAGATTTGATAAAGGCAAGAATGCATCTCATACCTGGGTGACCAACCCATAGTGAATCATGGCACTCCTTGATCAATTCCTTCCTTAGGTTCCCCACTTAGGCACATAAATACAATTCTCCTTGGCATAGAGTAGTCCATCACTTAGCCAAAATCGTCTTGTCTTTCCTTCCTTGATAAGAGAGAGAAGGTTTTGAGCTAAAATATTTTGCTCCAACCCTTCTTTGATCCGTTCCACCAAGGGAGGATTGTTGGGTCTGCTCAAGGCTGCTAGCTCTACTTTTCAATTGAGCACATCAGCCACTACATTTTCCTTGTCGGGCTTATATATACTTAAACTTGTAATTGAACTCTGCCAAAAAGTCTTGCTACCGAGCTTGCTTGGGGCTCAACTTCTTCTTAGTTTGAAAAAAGCTTGTCACCACATTATCCGTCATGATCACGAAGTAAGAACCCAATAGATAGTGTCGCCACACCCTTAAGCAATGAATGATAACTGTCATTTCCTTCTCCTGTACTGTGTAGCAGCGTTCTGTGTCATTAAGCTTGCGGTTCTCAAATGCTAGCAGATACCCCTCTTACATCAATACCCCACAAATTGCAAAATCTGAAGCATCTATATATAGCTCAAAGGTCTTGGAAGGGCATGGTAGACAAAGCACCGGTTCTTTACTAACAACCTTCTTCAAGTCTTCGAACGAGGCTTGGCATTCATTTGTCCATTCCCAAGTCTTGTTCTTCTTAAGCAGATTAGTCAGTGGGGTTGCTCTTGCAGAATATAACTTGATGAATCCTCTGTAGTAGTTCACCAGCCTAAAGGAAGACCTTAACTCGATGACCTTAGTGGGAGGCTCCCATTCTTGGATGGCTTTCACCTTGGCTCCGTCCATCATAAGCTTTTAATCCTTTATCTTATGCCCTAAGAACATCACCTCTTCTTGGGAAAATGAGCTTTTTTCCTTCTTAACATATAGCTCGTTTTGCCTCAGGACCTCGAACACCTTCCTCAAGTGCTCAAGGTGTTCTTCCAAAATCCAGCTATATACCATGATATTACTACCATGAACTAATTGAGGTAACGATGGAAGAGCTTATTCATAAGAGTGTAGAATGTAGCTGGTGCATTGGTAAGATCAAATGGCATAACCAGGAATATTCATAAGCATCATACATCGTTACGCATATGGTCCTGGGCTCATCTCTCTCTACTATACGGACTTGGTAGTACCCCGAACTCAAGTCCATCGATCTTTGAGAAATATCTAGCATTCCCCAATTGAACGGACAAGCACTGTGTAGCCAATTGGCTCTGGATTTTTGTACCCAAAAGTTGGTGTTTTGTCTTAAAAGGGCTTGATACCTATTGTAAAGACTTCTTAGCTTCTTAAATGTTTCCTCTTCTAATGCATTGTCAATAAAATTTTCATATGCCTCTAATATTTCTATTTCTCTTCAATCTCTTTTATTGTCTATTCCAAGCCTTGAGTTGTAGAGGAGCAGGTTTTAGTTAGTTGTCTCCTAAGTTGATGAAGATTGTGGCTAGTGGTGTGAAGAGGGTTTCCAAAAGGATTTGCTCTCCAGGATATTTCCATTGCCTTTTGACATTATGGTGTGTTAATCCAATTAATATCAAACTTGAAAGGCCTGACTCCTCTTCTATATTTTGGGGAGCTAGTTAGAACTAGTGGGCTATTTTCAAATTGGCATCTGGCTAAATGTTCCATATATTAAGTTCCTATATCATCATGCCAAATTTCATTGGCAATTATCCTATCCAAGCGAGCCCAACTCTTGGCCTACCAGTATAGTTGAGTTCATGGAGATTGTTATAATTCAAAAAGGCATTAAAGTACCCGACTTTTAGCTCTGATGAGTGATTTTTGTTACCTCTTAAACTCCTCCTTTCTTCATTGCTTCTAACTGCGTTGAAATCTCCAAGGAGAAGCCATGGGAAAGGAATTGCAGAGAACTTGGCCAGTTCACTCCATGTCTCCTTTTGAACTTTGATTGCATAACTATTATATATGACTGACACGAGACAAGGTTTAGTCCCATGTCTAGTTATAGCAAGATGCAGTACATACCTGGTTTGGATAAAAGGAGTAACCATGCCTAACTCCTTCCTCCACATAGTGATGATGCCTCCCGAGAATCCAACAGAGGGAATTGTCGCCAGTGCCAATTCTTACTAAACTTTTTACATAAGGACTAAAGCCGAGGTTTGTTTGCCCTAGTCTCCAAGGGACAAATCAAGGATAATTTCAAAGTTCTAATGAAAGTTAGAATCCTGCTTACCGTGTCAGTTCCTAATACCCCTCTACAATTCCAAAGGAGGACCTTCATTAATTAAACTGGTAATTTGTGGTGTTGTTATCCGCTTCGACGATTTGATCTTTCTTCTGAGTATGACTTTCCACTGCGAATTAGGTTCGCTTGCTTCCATTGCCTTCTGCTCTCAGATGCTCTGCTCTTTCAAGCTCCATAGCATCTCCAGGGTCTGGAGGTTCTTCCTCTTCCATCAGCTCCAAGTCCCTGTGATTTTCTTCACCAGGTCTGGTGGATCCTCCGCGTCCATAAATTCCACTTCTCTTTGTTCCTGATCCCTTGGCTTATCAAGGTTTCCTGAAACATAGAAAACAAGGGCATTATGGCTTCGATTCAATTCACTCTTCTCTGGAGTGTCCCTACCTCGCGGGGAGTCAAGGTAGGGATTCTGAATTTCACTCCTCTGGTTCTCAGCAAGAACGGATGAGTAAAGTTCAATTCCCCCAATTTGATCACCCTTGTAATGTGCCATCTCTCGAGAAAATGATCCACATCCACGAATGGGTTCTGGCCGATCTTCTCTTGCCATGTGCCGGTAGCTACCACCCTGCCCCCTCAGCGAGTTCTCACTAAGGCCACGAGGTGCCAATTTGACGCCTAGTGTCTATCAAGTATCACACTTCACATCCTGCACAGTAGCTGCACCCCGGCCACGGTCTATCAGTCCACCTCGAGACCCCATACTTACACTGACTAAAGTTGGACATGTGTCACACATCCCACCCTCTAAAGGACGATTCAGCTCCACATGTCCATCAACTACGTCGTTGTTCAAACGTTCGTCTAAGTCTTCTTCCTCACATGCAGTGCATGTGACCGTCGTCCTCGCCATCTCCCTGGTCTGAGGGGTTCTTTCGACAGCCATGAACCGCCCTCTGTTCGGCTTCCTTCGTACGATCATCCAGGGTCCAAAGTCTATATTCTTTGTCTTTTTTCCTCCATTGGTTCCTCCATCACCCTCCTCATCGGGGGCTCCGTATTCCACACCGAGGTGTCGGCCTCCTTGAGGTTTAGGAGCGTGTTGTCCGATTCCAACTCCCTCGAAGCGACACCAGGTAAGCCCCACTCCACAATTATCGGCTCCATGTCCCACAACTCTGCACTCATAGCAAAAAACATGGATTTTCTCATAGAGTGTGGAGACAAAACATTTGGACCTGCCGGAACTAACCTATACTCCCCACTTAAGAGGTTGAGTCAGGTTGATCTCGATGCACACCCTCGCAAACTTAGCTCTGTCTTGAATAAAGGTGGTTTCGTCTACCTAGATAACTCTCCCGAATGACGCGGCCACTAACTCCAATGATTCCATTTCCTAGTACACCCACGGAAGTTGGTACAGCTGCCCGCACCTACATGATCACAGACAATAGCTTCTCAAAACTCGGCTAGAAGTACTTTCTCCAGCGGATCAAATGAAGCACCATACCGTTCACCGTTAAGGGACCTTTGGTGAGGATGGCCTCAGTCATTTCAGACGTTGAGTAGCGGATGAGAAAGAAACCATTTGGCATGTCCGCCATCGTGAAGTCATCCAGATGACCCCATAGCCGAGATAAGGCTTCTATGGCTACCCCTAGTGGAGGAGCACGGCCCAGGAATTTCCCATACACCACTATCTTCATACACTTGTGTGTGCATGGCGCACGACATCTTCATCCAATGTGACCATGTCCTTCACAGAAGCTTTGAGGCGTTCCAGGAGAGGTCTCGATACAAGGACGGAGTCCTCTTCCTCACAGCTTTCAGGCTTCCGGACAACATTGGCCCACGATCGTCCATCTTGCGGTCGTGCCTGCAAAACAGAGGTTTGGTTAGTCGAGTCCTTACCCCCTTTAGGCCCAAAGGAGAGATCTTTTACACCAGAGTTTGGTGGGGATGCAGGCAAGGTTCTTTTGCCCTGTCAAGCTTTGGGGGACCACTACCCCTTTGTGGCTCTCTCAAGGAGCCATTACTCCTCTCCCCCACCTACCACTGTAAGTAGGGGCAGGTTTCCCGGATCATGTACGTTGGGTTTCTCAATTGCTCTAGAACGAGAAAAAGATAACGGAGAGCGATTAGTTGTTTAGTTGTTTGTTCATCGTGATCGTAGAGTTGTTACATCATTGGTTGTTGTTACGTGACTAATGTGAATATTTCAACATAACAAACTAGTCCTTCCATGTAATAACCAAATGTGCCATGATCCTAAAGTCTCTGTCTGGTCGTGTGTTGGAGGATTGTTCTCGAACAGGGCTTCGTTGACTTCATCACTGCTCCCTTGAGGATAATCAATTTTGTTGAAGTCAATACTTTTCTTGATCAAGCTTTTCTTTACCTCCAATTGTGGAGGTTTTGAGTTGTTCACTGTATCAAACCAATATAACGTTAGGAAATAAATCGATGTCCCGGATTAGTTTTAAGAAAACGTGGCGTTTGTCTTGAAAACATCATCTATTCCTCTCGATCCAAATATTTCATATGATTGTAAAGGTGACCATATCTCATCCCCATCACAGGGTTTTGTTCACCTCTAATAAAAAGGGATGTGGCTCCTTAAATATATTGGGTGATTTGGGGTAATGTAGGAAGCTAGAAGCGGTTTTTGTAATGTATCCAAATGGTTGATCAGGATAGAGGGTAGGAGAAAAATAGGTGTCGACAATCAATTTTATGTTCTGTTTTGGTCAAATTACCCCTAGTTAGTCCTTATGGTTTACTTCATTTGCCCCTTTAGTCCATCTATTATTTTTTGTCCACAGGAGGTCTCTCTGTTATATATTTAGTAAAAAAGTGGTCCTCCGGGAGGGATCTCCTGTGGACAAAAATGTTAAGGTGAGGGACCACTTTTTCACCAAATATATAGTAGAGGGACCTCTTGCGGATAAAAAATAATAGAGGGATCAAAGGGACAAATGAAGTAAATCACAGGGACTAAATAGGAGTTTTGACCTTCGTTTTGCACATAGAGCATGTATTCGGTGTGCCATTCAGAAAGGGAAAAGCTTCAATAGAAAACCTCATGTTATTTCCAATTCATTCTCTAATTTATTTTCTTCCATTTACTCTCTATCCAAACACAATGATGACTTTGCCATGCTTCAACCGCATCGGTTTGAACCGTCAACCTCTTGTGTTTTTTTTTAAAGAAAGTGTCCTAACTTTGATTCTCCAATAAACGCAACCATACTCTTTCCACTTTTATCTCATTCATTGGAACTACTGCTCTTCCTACTGAAACACATTCAATGCACCAAGACATGACTTAATTAATTTCAAGGGTTTGATGAAATCTCACATATTAATTTCCATACCACTTAAACACACCATGAAGCATCCGGCCACCTTCACATTCATACTTAGTTTAATATTCAGTGAGCTTGTCATTATCTTCTTCCCATCCTATCTCTGTATGCTAACAAAGAACAAAGATGCATGCATGCATCCATGCAGTATATTTTTTAGGGTTTAAATTAGTGGTTGTTGGTTGGTTGGTGTATTGGGAATCTCTACACAGCCACAGGTGATTCAAGATGCCTTAATTGGGGCTCCCAAAGTTTGGGAATCTCTATGAAGGAATTAATAACCTTTTTCTATCCCTAGCTACCAAATATTAATAACAATAATCAATGATGGTTAATTTAAACGCCTGTGTACATGTTGCCACATGTTCTCTGGAAGAACACACCTTCTTTGATTTGAGTGCATAATTAATCAACACATTTAAAAGTCTTGGAGAAGACCAACAGAGCAAATAATGAGCATATTTTATTTCAATTTAGAGGAGTAGGTAGGGATAGTCCATGCATTAGTTGTTGGAATGAGAGGTTAATTAGTCAACTAGACTACAAATTCCAAATAATTAAATCATCATAACACCTAAAATAAACTCTAAATTATTTATGCAACATATAAACTTGGATACACGACTTGAGGATATATATTTGCAACAACCTCAACTTTTTTCTAGAGTCTCTATGAAATGTGTTGATGCTAAACTTGGATTTGCCTCGATCAAGCCCAATCTCACACTGATAGTTAAATTTATTTGATTTGAGGGATAAACTCACAAGAATGAGAAGAAGATTATCCAAATATGCAAGATGAGGCAAGATTAAGGCGAAAAAACCCCCATAAAATTGGGGAAAAACCACGATGCTTATGAGCAAATTCATTATGTGTTGGGGATTTTACAATGACTTGAAGCCATGAAAGCATAGGAGAGAGAAATCACAATGGTGAAAGAGCGGAGAGAGAGAGAGAGTAGCAGGATGTATGATTCTCCCCATGTTTAAAAATCCCTGAAATGATATTCTTCTCCCCTCTCAGAAAGAGAGAAAAAAAAAAAAATCCAACCCAACCTGAGTGAAGAATAGAAAACATAGCAGCAAGCAAATGGTAAAACAATGAGAAAATGCAAGTGTGTTGTTTGAAGTCCTTTGAGTCAAGAGGATAGTTTTGAGAAATATAGTAAACTAATACCAAATCAACATTAGAGGACATAAAAAATAAAATTAGTTCAAATTTTTTACCTAAAATATACCCATCATCCCATTTTATTATTATTATTATTTTTGACATAGGGATAAACCCCTCCACGGAAAGATATCAAAGGACGTGGCCTTAGATGACGAGCACCCTTGACCCCTCATCATACACATACAGATGTGGGGACTCGAACCTGAGAGCTTTGTGCTCACCAAGTGAATTACCCAAACTGCTCCTCTCATTTATAGGGCCGAGAACTCAAATCTGAGAGCATGCTCCATCAAGTGAATTACCCAATACACAGGACCCAAGATACTGCTAGATCAATGGTCCTTGTATTTTAATTTTTTTAACTTGCCAATCTCTCAACATTTTTAGAGTAGATGACCTATATGACTAATCCACAGAATCTACATATCTTAAGGTTAACACTCAACGCATGGCTTCATTCTTCAATATGCCCAAAATGAGTTGGGTCTTGTCCAATTTTTGTCACCTACTAGGCCTAAGGTGTAGAAAATGAATCCTAACTCCTTATAAACATAAGAATAGGGCCCAACCCATTTGCAAATGAATCCTAACATCCATTGCTAGATGCCAAAAACTCAGCTTAATATATTCAGCAAAATTTCTCTTCTGTACATACACCTAAGAACAAATTAAACCTTAATTTGGATGACAAGCATTGAAAACATAAACTACAAAATCTATATAGAACCTTTTTGAAGGGATGAAAGGGAGAAGAAACAATTATTTCAGTGCTAGTCTTTTTTCAAGAAAAGGAAATCCTTTGGAAAGTAACCTACTGTTCATCCTCTGGCAAATATCTAAGCTAACTGTTTGCCACAGAGGCTAGATAACTTTGATCCAAGTGCACAAATGCTTGAATATGGAAACTTATAAACTCAATCTCCTTGCAACAGTGGCAAGCTGTGTTAACTTCTTTTTTCTTTAAGTTGGATAAATCAGATATTATTTATGATTATTGTTGTTTTGATAGATTCGTTTCACATTCCTCATGTTACAAAAGATTTGTCAACAGGGGTGGTAATTTCAAAAAAAAATATTATATCCTTAATTGTTCTCTCTTGAAGTCTAAAAGTCTCCCGGGGCTTTATCGTCCCTAGATCCTTGAGAGGTGTCCTGTATGAATTTTTTGTTTTTGTTTTTTTTTTTTTGATAAAGACGGCAAGTGTCCCCCAAAAGAAGTCAAAAATGGGCAGCAGATGTGGAACACATTCAACACAACTGCACTCACACTTTGTAAGAGGAGAGGTTTAATCTTGGGACACGTCCACAAAGATCAAGTCCCACTTCTTAATAAAGGAACCCGATATCAATAAGTCATCATAACGCTGTTGGTGGTGTCCAACATGAACAGGAGCTCTTTTTACCATGCTTTATACTATTAAGAGTTTTTATTTTTTTCAAAGATTACTCCACATCAAATCAAAATAATAAGAAAAATTAATATCACCTCGATTTGAGTGAACTTAAAAAAGCAGTGGAAAACGGAAGCAGAGAGCACAATTCATTTTCAATAATTTCTAAAAATTTTAAAGTACTTTAGAAACTTATCTCCATTTCCACATGCATTTCTCTCACCTCTGGTTAAAACAAACACATGATGTGATATGTAAAGAATCAAGAGTGTGGCAGTTTCTGATTGCATTAATCAATCAGACCAAGCTTCATGTTATTGGATTCCTTGACAAAAGTTTGCAGTACTCTTTGGGATTTGGCACACATGCCAAACAGTAGCACCATATTATTGGCACCCCCGGCCCTTCAAAGAGCGGCAGAAAAAAATCAGTTTTATGTATATATAACGATTAGGACTAGGATCTCAGTCACTCAAATCAGTGAACATGTTCTTCATGAATGTGTATCCAAAGAAGAGCAAGCATGCTTTCAGCAGCCATTGGCTTATCTTCAGAATGGCAATGTTGTGTGATTGACTCCACTTTTAGGTTTCATGCCTACATGAAAGGTCATTTAAGCAGCCTGATGGAATAGTACTGATTATGGGGTAAAAATAATCATGGACACCTAATATGATCTAGACTGTCAAGATAGGAGCTCAATTGTCTAATCATCCAACGGTAAAGGATATGTTGAACTAAAAGGAGGGTGAAATTGAACAAACAACAGCCAATCACTCACACTCCACCACAGAAGCACCCACACACACAATGGGGTTCAAATATCCACCCAATTAAATCGAATCACCAACCTGCCAACAGATCTAGGGCAAGAAATTAAGAATATTCACAAACCATAAAGACACGATTTACGTAGAGTTCGGCCAAACACCTCGACTACAATAACTCCTACAGTAGCACTGCTACAGTCCTCAGTCAAGTCCTCGGAATAGCTGAGCTCGAACTCAGGCCGGTCGGCTACTACAATAACAGCTACAATACCGACTGTAAGTTTCGTCGGGTTCGGTTGTTGTATCTTTGTTGTAACTTCTGTTGCAACTTGCTGTCAGGCTGTAACTTGTGGTGTTGCAATCTTGTTAGTTCCACCAAGAGTGATTGTGTGGCTTTAAGAATTACAACCTCTCAATGAATTGAACACACAATTAATCTCACACTCTCTCACAAACAAAGAAACATTCAACACATCAAGAGGAGAGACACAAGCAAAGCAAACCACACACAAAGGAGACAAGCAAGTTGGTAACCCAGTTCGGCTAACCAAGCCTACATCTGGGGGGCCAAGCCCGGAGAAGATAATCCACTAAAGGTGTAGGGAAAACATGAGTACAAGAATTCCTCACTCAATCTATCATAAACACCTCCACTCCTTGATTGACAATGACCACTATCACCCTCCTTTCCAAGGGACTACTCTAGTCGGCTCACCTCAATCCTCTGAGTCCTGGTCTTATATAGACGTCTTCCTGTCTTCACGCCATCACATTTTCGCCTTCCACCTTCGTGGGATTCTCATGACTTTCCGTAATTAGACTCCTTCCATTACGGATGTTGCAACTTTAGTTGTAACATGAGTTGCAACATGACCCGGCTGAAGAACTTGACCAAGGCTACAACATCCATTGCACCTCTTCGACTTCGACGCACCTCCAACCCTCCTGGTTGAGTCCCGAGTCTACTACGTCAGATCCTCCTGATCCCGACATGCAACTAGCCGATCCACCTCTCCGTCGCTGCATCTCACCTTTACTCGCGACTCCACCATAGCACTCCATCCATCAACCTTCATCTTCATGCAAAGTTGAGCTGTAAGATTGGCTCCTCCAATCTCTTTCCAAGTTTGGTCACAACTTGGCCCATCATGCTCCTTTCGTCTCTACCATATTTGCTTTTCAATCAACACCAAATATGGTCTTCAATCACTTCTTGATTTGGCTTCAATTCAGCACCTCATCAATCACCAATGTAGCTTGCCAAATCAAGTTCTCAATCAGTTCCCAATCAGCTCCAAATCTCCATGCATGTTGACTCTCGATCATATAGTTATTTGCATGAAGTCTCCTTATTAGTCTGCATGCCATCTTCAATCAGCTCCCAATCATTTCTTCATGCATGCAATCTCCCAATCTTGCATGACAACTCTCAATTTGCATGGCCACTTGCAAATAGCTGCCTATTCAGTCTGCATGGCATCTTCAAAGAGCTTCTCTTCAATCAGCCTTCAATGTTGCTTGCATGTGCATGCAATCTTCAATCAATAATCTTTGCTTGCATGATATTTCCAGGCTTGCATGCAGTCACCTCCTAAAACAAGCTTGCATTCCATATAGCCTCTGCTTGAATCTGGGCTGCATCAATTCAACTATTTGCAATTTATTCTTTCCTCCAAGTAGATTCATGTTGCCATATTGGTTGTAGTTGTCTGCATGAGTTGCTCCCAACTTTCTCTCCAAAGCACCAGTGGCTATCACATCTTCTTGACTTGTCAACTGTCAACACCAACTAGTTAACTGACCATAACTGGACCAACTGAACTAACTTGGGTATAAAGACCCGTTACAACATAACAATTCCCACTGTGGACAAGAACTGATTATGACTCAAGACACAACATAAATGTGCTCATAGATAAAAGATATAAATGTTGATAACACACATATTGAACTCTTCAATGCTTTGACCTTGTGTCTTTGTCAACCATGTCTTTGGCTTGTCAACCTCTTGCCACGTCAGCTTGTGCCATATCATCATGGTGTCAAGTAATGCCAACAAATGTGCATCTACACTAACACCGACGATCTCCAAGAACTCCATCCTCATAACAGCTTCCCGAAAGCCTCGGAACAGCTCGGCTCGGACTCAGGTTGGTTGGCTGCTACAGTACCGCTACTACAATGACAACGACCTCTAAGAGCCCCATCCTCGGAACATCTCGACTCGGACTTAGGTCAATCATTTGTTAAAGTAACTCTGCTACAATATCAACGACCTCCGAAAGCCCCGTCCTCGGAACAACTTCCCGAACGCCTCAGAACAACTCGGCTCGGACTCAAGTTGGTCTACTGCTACAATTACTTTGCTATAGTGTTGACGACCTCCGAGAGCCCCATCCTCGGAACAGCTTCCCAAACACCTAGGAACAACTCGGCTCAACATCAGGTCGGTCGGTTGCTACAGTACCGATGACCCTCTCGGCCCAGTTCTCAGAACAGTGCTTGGCTCAGTCCTCAGAACAGCTCGGCTTACAGGATGAATCTTCAAGAGCGTCAAGACCGAATGAGTTGGTCAATAAGCTATAAATGGAGGTCATCAATGAAAGAGATCCAAGTCCATTACACCTCCTCTTATGGAATTCTCTCTCTCTATCTTGGAGGTATGACTTGATCGTTAGAGGCTCCTGCAAACGCAAGCGCTCAGACTTCTTCTCTTTCACGGTTCTCTTCTCTCTCAGGACAGATTGATTCGTGAAGACCAATACCTAAAAGAGTCCTTGATCCAGTGAAGTGAAGAAGAAGAGGGATCACCGATCATCTCTATCGAAATCCCCTGATGAATTTTCACTATTTCTGATCAATCTTTCGCGTTGATCAAAATTTATTTTGATCCCAAAGAAGAGCGGATCATGTATCAATAGTATTAAAAGTTAGACATGATGTGTTTGGAGATTGATCGAGTTGAGACAAGAGGGAGGAAGATCTTGTAAAGAATGTTATTAACAAGAGAGAATTCTGTCAATTCATTTCCTTCATTAACTTGTTTGATTATATTTCTTGTACTACTCTTCTAATGAATGATATACTCGCTAGATATATGAGGATGGCAACTTCTTAAATGATAAAGTTGTGTTGTTGCCTTCAAAATTTAAATGAGATTTATAACAAAGAGTGTTTAATCAGTCTATCATGTTATTATCAAAAATTTCCATTTTCTTTAGTTAAAATTTTTGCATAAAAATAGAAGTATGCATAGTATCAAAGGCACTATTACAAATAGCTTTTACAAAAAAAAAAAGTTGGATAGTCCATTTCACAAGGAGAAGTTGAGGTAAAAATATTTGAAGTTGTAATCAAGCCAAGGTATGTACAAATGTTAATATCATGAAATGAAGATTCAATATATGTTAGGAATTAATGGCAAAAAAAATATTTCTAGGCTACAGAAATAATAAGTTTAGATATCAATTATGGGTTCCCCGCATAATAAAGAATGCCAGGTAAAAACCAAGATATTATCATCCATGAAATCAAAAGATTGAATATTACAATTGTGGAAAAAGCATAAAATGCTAGATGGGGGGGTAACAATAGTAGATTTGAAGTCTATTTATGCTCCTATTGTTCATAATAAAAAGAGGAGCAAATTAATTATTAGTCCTTCACACTATTCCATATTATTTCCCTTTTAACTAAATCCTACCCAAAACACTATTTACATTAAGCCTCTAAACACCCCTACCTAGGGACAATATGGCAAATACTTCACTATTCAAGAGATGAATAGTGAATTACCTATAAAAAGAGTACATGTTGGAATTTATTATGCAATATACTTAATATACATAGCCTCATGAGCACAAATAATCTCCAACATACCCCAACATATTAGTGTCACGATCTACTCGAGATGGATGAACTTCTGATCTTTTCTTCCCCACCCTTCTTAATCAAAATAGGGAACTGATGGAAGTTCACCCTACTGATGTTTGCCTCCGAAGATTCCAAGATTAGGATGTAATGGAGAGAAGGACCAGAGCTCTTCATATAATGATTAGCAAAATTCTCAATCCAAATCCAATTTAAACACTTTTTTTATTAACAAAAGTGTTAATTAAGACCACATTTATTCCCCAATTTGAGTTAGGGATTGATTTTTTCTTTTTATTAAAAAAAATTAGTATCTTTTTTTACTGTATTTTTTTATCCCTAATATCAAAAATATTTGTCAAAATGACCCTAAGATTGCTTAATTAGCATTTAGGATACTAAGCAGATGTTAAATAGGATAAAAAAACTAATAATTAAAATGTCATTTTGCTCTAAAGTTGACCCATGTGGAGCAAAACAATCTTTTAAAGGTTGTTTTGATCAAGAGTGTCGAAGCCCCTGTATCTAGAGCAAACAATCTTTCACTGGTCTTCTTACTCAAGGATTGAGTCACTTTTGGAGCAAAATAACCATAGAAAGGTTATTTTTCTCCATAGAGCCAAATTTATAATATTTCACCTATAGATATTCCGTCCAAAAACATGGTCCAACCGTTCAAATAAACACACCCCTTGGAAGTCATGGTTATGTCTCATTCCAACAGTTCCAAACATGGAACACATTAATTATCAAAGATACAAATACAGAAGCATATGAAAGACCCACTAAAAGTGGGAGGGCATATATGCAGACAACAATGGAAACCCTAATGCAAATTGGAAGTCCTGCACCATCTTATAATGAGATGTATGGATAATTTAAATTTTGAAAAAAAAAATCTAAAAAATATTAGAAAATTAGATTGGAATTATAAAATAATTTAAATAATCAAACTACCAAAATAACCACTCACATACATGAAAATTAGTTAGTTTTTGAATTAATCAACTAATTAATTCTCAATCTTTCGAGAATTCTCAAATGGACTGGTTTTAGATTGCAAGCAAGCCAGGTCATGCAATGAGAGGTCACAATCATATACTAGAGGGTTTGGGTCGTCATTGATAAAGATGATGTGTGTGTTGTAACGAGGCACCAAAAGACCTCCACCAAAGGAGAATGACAGTGTCATGCTCACGTTAATTTAAGTTTATTGAAACTGAGGCATCATAATATATATTAGTAAAACAATCGCATTGTTTAGGATTTTTTTTTTTTTTTAATCATGAGCAATGTGAATGCAAAAGCCAATGTTTTTTAAGAAGCAAAACAGGTTGAAAGAGATGCATGTCTCAGGGGCCATTACCAATTGTTGTTTATTGCAAGAGATGGACATGGTGATCAGAGTTTGTCACTCAGAAGATCCTACTTTTTTTTATACATTTTGGAATTTGGATGCTCATGCATGTGGACATCAAAGCTCAGCATTGGCCTCTCTATGCCCTATAAGACCTCTATTCTCCTCCACTTCTCTCTTTATATCTCTATACTACCTTCTTTGTACCCTTGCTCAGAGCACTAGCTCAGAAACAGCAGCACAAGACCCTCTCTCTCTCTCTCTCTCTCTCAACATCATCTCTTCAGAACATTATCAGAAATGGCCATTAGTGCAAGACATCTCAGCAGCAGCACCTATCTTCTGTTCATCCTCTTCAGCTTCCTTTTTATGATGATTTCCATACCAGGTAATATAATGCTTTCTCATGTTTGTTTCTCAGCTCTCATCAAATCTTATATGTACTTACTCCATATATATTAATCAAAAGAGTTGACATAAAACCTTCAGGTACTGGAGCCAAAGTTTTGAATGCCTATCACCCTCATGGAGGCTCAAACTTGGTGCAACCAAAGGTATGTATAACTTGGTCACATTTGGTGAATTCTTTGTTATTTAAAAGTTAGTTATCCAGTACTGCATGTTGTCTGAAAGAGAAGGATGGAGAAGGACATGAGTCATGGAAATGGAGGGATGGCAATGCCAGGAGATTGATGATCGGTTCGACGGCGCCGACATGCACTTATAACGAGTGTAAAGGATGCCGATTCCGGTGCCGGGCCGAGCAAGTTCCAGTGGATGCCAACGACCCTATCAACAGTGCTTATCACTACAGGTGTGTTTGCCATAGGTGGTTCCGCAGAGTGTGAGAGATACATCAGTGTTTTCAGTAGTAATCCATTATCCATCCCATGGTATCACCATTATATGTTTTGGTCTTCTCTCATGTAGTTTAATTAATTCTCAGAAACTCTTGCATATCTATATATATGTTGTTTAATTTTCCCTTGGTTTCATATTAATTATTTTGGCATCAAAGTAAGTAATTAATCGCAGTAAAATTCAAAGGGAATTTCAGGTCCATGAGATATCATTAATTAGATGCTTGCAATATTAGACTGAGATGCTAGGAAGAGAGGGATACATACATTCCAACTCTAAGCTAGCAATTCACATGCGAGTCTTGTAGGGCCATCACAAGATGCCATTCTCACTGGAGACATGCAAAACTGTATTCATAATCACGTGCAGAACATTCAGAAATAATGCAGCTGCCTAAAGAAGCTTTCAGAAGGTACCAAAATAGAGAGTTTAGTATGAGTTTTGAAAATAAAATGGTACATAAATTTTCAAATGTTCGGAAGAAAACATTAGGTTAAGTAACAAACATTTAATGTATTATTATTATTTTCAAATTGCAATTCAACACCATCTTTCTTTAATATGTTACCAATTCAACCAAACAAAGTAGTGACTAATGTTGTTAGCATGTTGTTGAAGATATTCTGTGATGGAGAAAATGACAAGTATTGCATCTTCTATGGACCATTTGATAGGCCTTTCCCAAGGATTTCCAAATATATAACCAGTCCTTTTCTTATTGAAATTTGTCCTGAAAACTAGCTAGAAAACATGATTATACATGCAGAGTTACATGACAAACTAGAAAACTAGCATTGTAACAAATAGACATTAGAGACATTAGATCATAAATATGGATCGAAACAAAACAATTTCACCAGAGTGTGACAAAGGTGGAGAGCATCGAAGGCCGACAAATATTCCCATCGAGCCAATGAAGGCCACCTTGCTTGCATTGATGTAGTGTAGTACTTGTCTCAAACGTCCATGGGCATAGGATTGCAGCACAGCGTGGGGTGAAAAGCAGGGAAAGTGGGTGCTAAAGAGTGTGGTCCTTAATGGAGGACCACTTGACCACTTGACCACTTTGCCTTGCTAGCACATCCTGCATGCATGAGAGAATGATGAAACTTAGAGAGATAGAGAAAGAGAGCACAGTAATTGGGGGCCAAGGTTCAAAGCTTGATGAGCAGTGCACATGCATGAGCCAGAATGAGTGTCCGAATACTTACAGTTGATGCCTTTGTGGGGTCTGAGAAGCATCCTTGTTATCTCTGTTTTGAGTACTGCACCACGCTCCATGCGTTGTATCTGAACATTTATCAGCTTCGGCCTGGTTTCATCCACATACTGTTGTTATAAGCGAAGTGAAGTTTTCTACCATGAAAAACATAGATGTTTACACCCAACAGCAGTTACCGCTGCCTAATAACATACAGATCGATTATGTTCAAACTCTTGGATTTTTCCTAGAAGTAAATAATTCCAAATAAGCTCATAAATGATCTATAAGAATCTATACCCTGCAGATTCACATTATTTTTAGATAAAAGTGGACAAAAAAAATAAAAATGAGAAAGCTACCAACACAATAGGATAAGTTCAATGTAGATGAGTGTGTTTGGTATTTGCATTCTTATTTGCATATGAATCAACCATGAGAATAGAAACACTTTGTTAGAGACAAATTTCATGTATGAGTATATGAGTAGATGAGAATGAATTTCTCTGTGAAAGAAACCAAGTATGAATGCTATTATAAATCGACTTCAGTACAGAGAAATACATTAAGGAATCAAGCAGAGAGATGATCTGCCACCCTACATTGTAAATTCCACATCATATCAAAGGGAACAGTTTTACAGCTAAAATATTCATACAAGAGAAATGCCTGGTTATTTTGTTGGCAATGATATCAACAAATGGGTTTGTGTGTCCATGGAAGGCCTGTAGGTTCTTTGGATTAAAGCCTACACTAAAACCCAGTAAGGATGTTGCTAACAGCTCGTATTGACAGACAGATTAAGCCTGTAGTTAACTTAAAATCAAGCTGGCCCTAACTTGTTTTATGGCTTATAAATTTGAGGGCTCTGGTTGTAATGCCTATGTATTGTTAAACATAGAAGAAATAGAAGAGAGGTTCCCTCTCTCATCAAGCCAAACTCATTAGGCATTCATGTCACAAAATGCAGTAATAATGAGAATGAAGTAAATCAAGTCTGTGTCTAGTGTATGCATGTTCGAATTTTCAACAGGAAGAGAATGAAGATACATACTGAAGTTCAACTTCTTGTAAATTCATATACACACATGGAGGAAGCTTGCTATCACAACACAAGGGTTTCATGTTCATAGATATGATATGTCCATCAATTCAAAGAATGACAATACAAGATTTACAACAAATTTCAGAACTGTGATCTAAGTTAAAATAATAATAATAATAATAATAATAATAATAATAAATAAATAAATAAATAAATAAAGCTAAGCACCATTTAGGAGATCTAACAGAAAGTACAGAACATTTAATTTAGATTAGCTTCTGATCACACATGAAACAAGAAAAAAGAGAAACAAAACCAGCCAGGAACACAGCCACTTTTGTTCCTGCTTGGCAAATCCTTGAAATTGGTTGAGCCCTTGGCCTGCAAACCAAACTACTAATGACTTGCTTGAGACATTCAATCCTTTCAGTTTGAAATTGTTTCCTCAAACATATATAAATAGAGAAGATAAGAGTATACATTCAAATTGTCAATAGGCAGAATGAACTATTTAAGTTCCATGCTAAGAAAACATAATTGTTTGTATAATATGGCATCCTCTAAGCCGTTTGTTTCCTGTCTCAGTAAAACCAAACTAAGCCAATTTCATTTCAATATACCAGTTAACTGCAATTGCTTGAAAGATTTTGAGACAGAGGAGAAGTATCACATGTTGTCCCTGGTGTGCTGCTTCAAAATGATTGACATGAACTTATCTAGAAATTAAATTTATTCTGAAGTAAAAAGTTAACGCTGTATCACTTATTTCTATTAACAAAATCAAAATCCTTATCCTTCCCCCAATTAAAACAAAGACATTCAAATAAATAAAGTTGCTGCATAGGAGATTAATCACTTCCTGGTTTCCCATGGTTTCAACTTAGAAATGATTGACATGAGATGATTTGGAAGAAAGTACTCGCTGAAGTAAAATGTTGGTGATGTATCAATTATTTCCAGGAAACAAAAATTAAAATATCCACTCCACCCAAACTCAACCAAAAGTCTTCAAATAAATGAAGTCAGGGAAGAAGAGATCAATCACTTCCAGGTCTCCCATGATCTTAACTTAAAAAAGATTGACATGAGCTGATTTGGAAGAAGATGCTTCATGAAATAAACTGTTAATGACATATCACTTGTTTCAAGTAACAAAATTAGAATCTCTATCCATCCCAAGTTCAATCAAAAGCCTTCAAATAAATAAAGTCAAGGGCAGAGGAGATCAATCACTTTCCGGCCTCCCAAGGTTTCAACTTAAATATGATTGACATGAGCTGATTTGGAACAAGATGCTTCCTAAAGTAAACTGTTTATGATGAATCACTTATTTCTAGAAAAAAATTAGATCTATATTCTTATCCAGTTCAATCAAAGGCCTTTAAATAAATAAAGTCAAGGGCAGAAGATATCAATCACTTCCTGGCCTCTGCAATTTCAACTTTGAGATGATTCATGGATCAGAAGAACACGCTTCGGCAATTTCACTTATTTCAAATAAAGAAAATTAAAATCTCTATCCCACCAAATTCAATTAAAGGCCGCCAGATGAACAATTTGAGGGCAGAGGAGATCAGTCACTTCCAGGCCTCCCCTGGTCGCAACTTTCTGGTTTCAACTTTAGAATGATTGACATGAGCTGATTCAAAAGAAAATGCTTCCCCAAGTAAAAAGTTGATGATGTACCACTCATTTCCAGTATCAAGATTAAAAAAAATTCTTCCACAATTAAAAAAATACATTTAAATGACTGATTAAAAACAAGAAATATCAACCGCAGACAAACATGTTCTAGGTACGGCTGTACACGCACAACATCATCTAGTTGAAGTTCAGAGACAGACAAAAGGACTAAAGAAGTTAGAAAGGGTAGACAACCACAAAAAAAATGTTTACCAGAAATCTATATGAAATCATCAAAAATAAATAAAAAGACAATTCATTTAAGTTATACACAATACCTCCTTGTTCCATTGGTAAATTATTTGGTTTCAATGATTAGTTTGCTTTCATCAAGTACAACCAAATGTCTTTAAGATAAAAGAGATGGGCTCCGTGACTTTAATTTATAGTCTCTATTAATTAATTGATCTTTCTGCTGAAATTAAGATTTTGGAAGAAATGATGAAGGTGATTTTCCATAGTGCCAACGAGAAAGTTCTGTGTTCTATTCAGTCGCAAACTGGAATAGATATACTAAAGTCATATAAAGAGGCATGTGAACCTTCTCACTAATTACTAGAATTGGTAAATAACAACCTCACATGTACATCTAATTCATGTAACCATGTAGCATGTGTAAAGAATGGTCACATTTATGCTTGGTTGGTTCACTCAAACATCAAATTGCACATGTATCATGGTCTGTTAAACTAACCATCCAAAGAGAAACTGTAGCAAGTGCCTGAGATACAACCAAGTTTAGGAACAGTTGATTGTCATGGACTGTACCATCATCTTAAGCTTTGCAATAAGAATATCCCAAAACATTAAATGTAATACAAGGCTGGGTGTAAACAAATTTATATTGAGAGATCTTGGGGTTACATTTGGTACCTTCTTTCTCCTTGTCATATTGATAGCATCTCCTGACGGATGACAGACCCAATTGAGGAGCATATTCTCACCAAACCTATAAATTGTCATTCACAGCAAACCCAAGTTCAAGGGCTATACACTTCCTTGAAAGGATATATTTCCCATTATCTGTGTGGAAAAACAGAATATCTCCAGTCAGCTAACTTATCCATTCAATAAAATACAGGACATCAACTTCTATGAACAATTCTCCATTAAGGATGGTATGGATATAAGCTGACATCTAATGCACTTTTAACATGGAGATAGAGAAAGAGACAGAAGTAAACAGTCAAAATACTTCCACAATTTAAAGGTTAATTTGTAATATAAACAAATGTAAATAACAAGCACACAAAATACCATAAAAAATAATACAGTCAAAAGCAATGGGAAAAACAAGCTGTAAATAGATAGATAGTCACGAGTACCCTGCAGGTCACGAAGCACCAAACATCCAGTTTCTCATTAACTGATGATGGTAACATTCAATGTACAATTTGTATATAAATCCAGAATCACAGATGAATGCAGAAGAACACATCAAGGGCCCACTGGCGGCACTTGCTGCTCCGCACAATAACCAAGTGTCCCAATCCAACAAACAAAGCACAGAATAACCACAACAGTAACCAGAGCACCAAAGTACTGGATGTAGTTCTTTTGAACAGTGGATGGTGCAAAGAGTCTCAACAGTAAACACAACTTGCAAAAATCTCAAATAGAAAGCAACTTTATAGAGGTCACTTTGCGGCTCTTGCACAACAAAAGCTCAAAAAAGCAAGGAAAGAGCATTCCCCCATCACACCACCACACATCAAGAACTCATTCCCATGCAAAAAAAAAAAACACAAAAGTGTGCAAACAAAAACCTCCATTTCCATGACCAGGCCATTCATTCACTAAAGCTCATCCGTAGACCCATTGCTGCCGGAGTTCTCAGAGGCGTAGTGGATGTACTTCTTGGAAGAACCCTTACAGTACTGAACGGGGTACTTGCGCGCATTGATCTCCATCTTCCTGAGCGCCGCCCCACCAAGATCAACGCCGCAGACATCAGCCAGCCTGACCAAATAGAGCAGCACATCCGACAGCTCCTCACCCAAGTGCTCCTTCTCTTTCTCATCCCACCCCGGCAGCCCTCTGGGCACCTCACCCCGCCATTGAAAGATTTCAGAGAGTTCCCCAACCTCACCAACCTTGAAAATCAAACCAAGAAATCCATGAGCAAGCTGCAAAACAAAAGCGAAGCAATGGCTAGTGGTACCAAAGCAAGGAGGAGGTTTCTGGGGCTATGGAACTGGTCCCAGTCCCGCTCCTTGGCGAAGTCCGCCATCTTCTTCTTGAGATCTCCTAGTGTGACGCCTTCCCCGTCGCCCTCTGCCATGGCGATGCTGGAGTCCTCTTTCTCCTTCATTCCTTGCTCTCCAGTCTCCCCACCTCCCCTGCACTCTGCGGCGCTTTCCTGTGTCCTCTTAATTAGCCCAGCAGACAACCAATAATAATATACTATATTTAATATTATTATATTTATGTTTTTCATTCTTATCGAATATATTTAAGGAACAAATTATTATTATTGTTAAAAATGATTAATTCTTTTTTTTTTAAATCTAGCATTAATATTATTATTTTGAAAAAAAATTGGAGAGAATGAGAAGTTGGGTGACTTTTGTTAGCCTAGGTGGGTTTGTACAGTGGATTTTGGGAACAAAAAGGAGGACGAAGTCACTGTCAGTGTCATCCCACAACGACTTGACTCGACGAATCATTCTCGTTAAATATTAAACAAGGCTGATAGAATCGAGTGATAATTTTTAACTTGGATTATTTTTTGCAGATAGATCATACTATGCATGCCATACACTCAGACTAATTTTTAAATTATGTTTTTTTTTAAAAAAAATTTATTTATTTATTATAATAATTATCATTAAAAATTATATAAAAATCAGGGGATCTTCAAAATTGTACAAATTACCGTGGTAGATATTAACGTTAACCACACAAATACAGAGAGGATAATAGAAAGATCGACTACGATATTACGTAAGACGCCGTAGGAACCAATTTGGTTTTACGCTCGATAGATCTACAAATGTAAGTCATTCATTCATATGAGCGAGTTTGATAGAAATCTACAAAGAGAAAGCAGATTCCATACTGGGCTTTCGTTGAGAAAGTATATGATAGGGTTGTGAGATTAAGGAGAATAGGGGAAGAGAAAGCCATGTATACTGAAGCTCATTCAACAAAGATTACACATTTACAAGATGAGTAGGTTTTCATAGAAGTAAAAGTAAAAGTAAAATGACTATTCTACCCTCACTAATATGACTAAGTAATCAAATGAATAAGATAGATGAAAGCACATTACAACACCCCCCACCCCCTACCCCCACCCCCCTCACTTCTCTCAAACTCACGTACGAAGAAGCAAGCACGCAGAGTTTGTCAACAAAGAAACGTAAAACCGCTGAATAAGCGGTGAGACTTGGTGAAAAATCACCATTCCGCATGGAGGATGAGATAAAGGGCAATGTAATTGTCCCACGCTGTAATTCTTGCCGAGTAGTATGGCAATCAATGTCAATATGTTTTGTCCGCTCATGAAAGACTGAATTACGAGCAATTTGAATGGCACTTTGTTATCACAATAAAGAGGAGTAGGCGCCAGAATGGGACCCCATATCGCTAAGAGCCAACGCAACCAAAGAATTTCATTAGTGGTAGTAGCCATTTACTGCGGTATTAAAACACGTGGAGGAGCGTAGAAGCGACTTGTTGCTTCTTACTTTTCCATGAAATAAGAGAACTTCCTAAGAAGATGCAAAGCTCCAGTAGTAGACTAACGATCAAGAGGGTCACCACCCCAATGAGTATCGCAGTATGCACAAGGTCCAAAGAAGAGTTGGAAGGAAAAAAGCAGTACTTTTGGCGGATAAGTACCCGCAGAGAGCAGTAAAATACGAAGAAACGCCACCAATGAAATGCGTAGGCCTGAGACGTCAACAAACTAACTAACAATGATATGGACGGCATGGGCAATATACTCCGGGTATAGTGAGATAGATTAGGTACGCCAACCAAGGTACGATATAGCGTAGGATCGGGTAAGGGAGTACCCAGGTGGCCATAATGAGCATTAAGTTCCAAAGTGTATCACAAGTTAGTATCCAGTAGTCGAACGTCAAGGATACTCCAATGTATTGGATCGAGACAAAACATAACCTTTAGAAGAGGAAGCAACCTGATACCAGTAGCGTAGAGGGCCCAAATCTTCAGCAAACCCATGGAGTCAAATCGGTCTTCAACAATTCAATACCAACAACATCATCACCGGTGATGATCATGTCATCAACATAAAGGGAAAGAAGAATGCGGCCAGCAGAGGAGGACTTGACAAAAAGAGCAGAATCATGAGCACAAGAGGAAAAGCCGAGAGAAGCAACTACGGTGGAAAACCTCTCAAACCAAGCACGAGGGGCTTGTTTAAGACCATACAATGCCTTTTTGAGTTTGCAAACCTCCCCAGGATGATGAGATACACCAGGAGAAGGGACCATATAGACTTCCTCCTTAAGATTCCCATTCAAAAATGCATTTTTGACATCCATCTGAGTGATATGCCATTTGCGGATGAATAAAAGCTTGGCAAGATACGCGGATAGTAGTCATCTTGGCCACCAGCTAAAAAGTCTCCTCATAGTCCATACCATATTGCCGAAAGCAAAAGCCCTTGCAACTAATCGGGCTTTGTAACGCTCAATTGAACCATCTGACTTTGTCTTGATTTTATAAACCCAACGAGAACCAATAGCACTCTTACCAGGGGGAAGAGGCACCAAATCCCAAGTATTAGTCCGATATAAGGCAGCCAGTTCCTCAGCCATAGCTTGTTGCCAATTAGGATCAAGAACAGCCTCCGAATAGGAGGTGGGCTCACAAAGATTGTAAAGAGATACCAAAAAGGAAGCAAATGAAGGGGAATAACATGAGTAAACAAAATCAGGTAACTGAGTGGACTTACGAGGGCGTGTTGAATAGCGTGAGGATGTAGGATCTTCAATCATAGGAGGTGATGAGATGACCGTAGGATGGGATGGAGGATCAGCATCTGTAGACGGTGAAGCATCAGAAATACAACGAGCGGTACCATCAGTAGGTGCTTAAGTCCTGCGAGAATAATAAAATGGAAAAGGCTGTATAGGAGGAGGAGAACCAACAGTTGAGGAGGAGGAGTTTGTAGAGGATGGAGGGTCGGAAGAATCATCGAGGAATGGATCAATATGGATGAGATCAGATTGAGACAAATTGTGAGACGTGGGAGGAATAGAGAAGAAGGGAATATGCTCAAGGAAAAAGACATGACGAGAGACATAGAATTTTTGAGACAAAGGATCATAACAACGATAGCCCTTTTGGCTTGTACCATAACCAAGAAAGATACAAAGAGCAGAGCGAGAAGACAACTTGTCTCGCTCAACATTAGGACGAAGAACAAAGCAAGCACAGCCAAATACCCGTAAGGAAGAGTAGTCAGGAGAATGACCATACAATTTTTCATAGGGAGACAAACCTGAAGTGTGAGCGGTGGGTATTCTATTGATCAAATGCACAGCGGTGAGGACAACTTCACCCCAAAAAGGGGTTGGAACACCAGCAGATAAGAGAAGGGAGCGGGCGGTCTCAATAATGTGTCTATGTTTCCGTTCAAAGAACGCCGTATTGTTGTGGAGTGTGTGGCAAGAGCATTGAAAAAGAATACCATCAGAAGCAAGTAATTTAGAGAAAGCTGTAGAGGTATATTCCCCACCCAAATCACAACGAAATCACTTTATCATAGTAGAATGTTGAGTTTTAACTAATGAGAGAAAAGAAGTGTAGATGTGTAAAAAGTCCACCTACATTAGATAAACCCAACAATATCGAGTATGATCATCAACAAAAGAGACATAATATCTGGACCCGCCTTTTGTGGCAACAAGAGAGGGTCCCCACACATCAGAATGAATCAAGTCAAAGGGTGCAATATTAGGATTCAAGACGACGCCTACTTCCGTGCAATAAAGGCTACAGATAGGTCATGATGACTTATAAGGTGGTCGAGTGATTGATGACGGGCCACGCGAGGGAGATGGTGGTGGCGCTGTGACGAATTACGTAGCCGGGTGAAGACCGCTCATGGATATGTTGGAGATCTGGACAAGAGTTTAGGACATTGAGCCTTCCAATGTCCTTTTTGTTTGCAAAAACTACACTCATCAAAACTAACTTGTGTAAGTGACTTCGTTTGATTCTTCAAGATAGATTTACTTGGAACAGCTAGAACAGATTGACTGGAGGCTGATGACGAGCCCTTTCCTGCTTGTGTTTTGAGGCGAGTCTCTTCCGCTAAAAGTTCACTTACCACTGCATCAACAGAGGGATGGGGATGTCGATGCAAAATATTGCCCCAAAGACCCTCAAAATTGTCACGAAGGGCCATTAAGAATTGAACAAGGCGTTGACCTTCTCGATGAGCTATATAATGAACATTAGATTGAAGAGGCTCAGGTTCTGTGAGGGCTAACTGATCCCAAAGATCAGACATTTTGGATAGAAATCTTGAATGCTCATATCTTTCTGCTGAATTGCTCGTATATCTGATTCTAATTGATAATGTCTTGCAAAGTTTGATTGTGTGTATAGTCGAGCTAAGTGATCCCATGCTTGCTTTGCAGTCTCAAACTTGGCCAATTGAATTCCAATAGAGTGCTCAACAGAATTATTAATCCAAGTCAAGATCTTTCAATTATTGACTTCCCACACATCTAACAGTTCAACATATTTCCCATCCTTATCATCTGCAGGTTTTGTCACAGCACCACTCACATAACCCCACATACGTTTTCCTTTCAAGAAATTTTTCATAACATAACTCCAATAGGAGTAGTTGTTTCCATGTAATCTAACACTAATAGATTGAAGAGAATCATCTCGTTCAGCAGCCATTATCAACTCAAATTTCACCAGAACTTCTGCAAAACAACTTTGCAAGAAAACCCCAAATATCAGCAATTTCACCAGAATTTCACCAGGATTTCTGCACAATAACTATGCAAGAAAACCCCTAGATCTACAACTGCAGAGATTTCAAACTCCTCAGAGTTTTCCAAGCTGTCCTCAAACTTTGCAAATGGCCGTGATGATCTAATGGCTCCAACACCCTTAGCTTTGCCAACCTCTCATTCAACTCTTGCAAAGGAAATCAACCAGTCCCACAAAGAAAATCAGCCAGTCCCTCAAAGAAAATCAGCCAGTCCCACTGTAGCCGGCCCCATCCAGCTTCATATTCCTCAATGGAGCCTTCAATCGAACAGCAACTACTCCTCCAGCCAAGTTCTCCAGCCAGCAACTTTTTCTCCTCCAATTAAAACAATTCTTCAAGCCATTCTCTGATACCATGTGAGATTAAGGAGAATAGAGGGAAGAGAAAGCCATGGCGGTTGAGCTTCCATTCAACAGCATTACACATTTACAAGATGAGTAGGTTTTCATAGAAAGTAAAAGTAAAAGTAAAATGACTATTCTACCCTCACTAATATGACTAAGTAATCAAATGAATAAGATAGATGAGCAATATTGCTAACAAGGGTACCAAGACAAGTCCTTTGATGGGCGTTGGAGAAGAAAAATATTCATGTTAAATATATTAATTATTATAAAAGATATGTACGAAGGAGCGGTTACGAGTGTGAGAACAATTGAAGGAGATACGGAGAAGTTTCCTATAACAATGGGTCTACATCATGGATCAGCCTTGAGACCATACTTGTTTACTCTAGTAATAGATGAGTTAACTAATTGTATCCAAGATGACATCACATAGTGTATGTTATTCACAGATGATATTGTTATAGTTGATGAAACTAGAGATTGAATTAATCAAAAGCTAGAATTGTGGAGGAATACCCTTTAGAGTAGAGGTTTTAAACTTAGCAGAAGTAAAACGAAATATATGCATTGTAATTTTAGTCAAAGTATGAGGGACAAAGGGGAAGTGACACTAGGTGGGGTAGTAGTACCTAAGTGTAACCATTTTAAGTATCTAGGTTCCATTTTTCAGGATGATGAGATGATCTATGAAGATGCATCCCATAGAATCAGAACAGGATGGCTGCGGGTGTGCTATGTGATAAGAAGATGCTTAATAAAGTGAAAGGAAAGTTTTATATAAAAGCAGTTTGATCGACCATGTTATACGAGAGTGAGTGTTGGGCAACTAAAGTTCAACATATTCATAAGATGAATGTCGCAAAAATGAGGATATTAAGGTAGAAGTGTGGTCATATAAGATTAGATAAGATTAGAAATGAACGCATCTGACAGAAGGTGCATGTGGCACCAATTGAAGATAAAATAAGAGAAGGCCGTTTAAGGTGATTTGGACACATACGTCATAGACCCCTAGGTGTCCCGGTTAGAAAATGTGATAGTTTGGTAATAGAAGGTAAAAAGAGGGGTAGAGGTAGGCCGAGAATTACATGAAGAGAGGTAGTGTCTAAGGACCTACGTTTATTAGATATTGATCTGGATCTTGTCTTTGACAGAGCTACATGGAGACAGAGAATTCATATAGCCAACCCCATCTAGTTTGAGATTAAAGCTTAGTTGTTGTTGTTGTATAATAATCATCGTTAAAAGTTACATGCAGTTTCAAATTATATTACTAGTAGAAAGTTGGGTGCTGGTACGACTTGAATGTTTCTATGTATCTTTTGGGACCCCCTCCCCTATCACAAGGTTGTCAAATGATCAAGTTGTTCGTGAACAACTCGAGCTCAAGCTCAGCTCAAAATTTCATACTTTCAAGCTCAGCTCAAGCCTCAATTTCGAGCTCGAGCTGAATCGAACTCAATCCAACTAAAGTCGAAACTTTAAATTTAATATAATATATTAATATATAATATAATATATGAATATAAGTTGATTCATTCTAAATTTACATTGATGTACAAAAAATCAAATTTGCATTAGAAATTTTATTTTTATATTATTTGATATAATTAAAATATTTATTTTTATATTTTATATTGATGAGAATCCATTTTCAAATTTATCTTTTGTTTTATATGAATAGATTGAAATCTTATGAAATATAAATTTTATTATAAAAAATATTATCTAATTTATATTTTTTTAACTTTATAGAACTAGATAGAAAAATTAATTTATAAATAAATTTTTAATTTTGAAGTAAATCGAGTCGAGCTCGAGCTTTTAAAATTATAATCAAACTCTTAATTTCGAGCTAAATCGAGGTAAGCTCGAACTTTTAAAATTAAAATCGATCTCAAGCAAACTTATTCGAGTTAATTTTGAACTCTAACTTAGCTCGAGCTAGCCCCAACCTGATTAAGTTTGGCCTGTTTACAGCCCTACTTGTTACCTCCATTAGTGGGAGTTGTTATGTGTAAAGTGAAGTTTTTTTTTTACAAGTATATATGTCTTTTCAAGCTTTAGTTTTCTTATCGAGCTAACTATATTAAATCAGGATTATAAAAATAAATTAGTATTTGAATGATTTATTAGAAAAAGGTATTTTTTTAAAAAAATTAAATTACCGTTATTTATTTATTTATATTTATTTTGACATGGGCAATAAGCACCCCCTAAAGAATCAGTCAAATAAGACATGCGTAGGAGCTTGATTTATCTCGGGTTTCATACAACGCAACTTATTCAACCGCCTAAAGGTTTCGTAAAACATGCACTAATTTTACTGTCCAATCTACTACAAGCTAACACGGAGAAGACTTGTGTATTTGTGTGGGCTACCCCACTAGGTGATCCACACTTTGCACTCTCACTTTGCTCTAGTGGGAATTTGATCCTAAGACTTCTATAGACGGAATTTTTTATAAAAGGGACCTATAACCTGGATCAAGAGGTGTGTGGCTTAAATCATATTTGTTAAGTGTTCAAATGTTCAAAACTGGGTGGCCTCTTCAGTGAGTATGAAGAAAGAGTTGTGTGGAAAGCTATGTGAATTATTTTCCTCCTCTTGAGTGTTAAGGCAGGTTTTTGATGGACAGGCTTGTCAGTGAAGTTGTGACTTGTGCGGTCTTTTCCACGATAAGCGTGTTACAGGTGCTCATTCTCTTTTTTTACATTACTTTCAGAATTATACTCAAAAGTACTTAGGTATACCTCATGATCTAAATCTAAAGTTCAGTCTCCTCTATAATTATGCATAAGTCACTTGATTTTTGTCTGATAATTAGAATTTTTCACCAATATTATAATTAATTTTTTTGTCGGCTTTAATCATCCAATATACATATCCGGTTTTTAAATAAATACATAATTATAGTTGTCAGATGGTATTACTTGAATTTTTTACTTTTATGATGATTTTATTAGATTTATTTTATTTTTGTCAACTAATTAAACTTAATAATAATGAATTTTGATGTTATTAAATTTAAACTAATTTTAATAGACTCAATCAAATAGATTTAAAAGTTTAATGGGATTATCACTTATATGAGGTTGAATTCTCTTTTATCCACTTTACCCATTCTCATAGAAAACTCTAACATACGTAAAAAAAAACGGAGGTTATACTCTATTAATCTATCATAATTATAGAGAGTAGAGAAGAAAAAACCTAGTCTTCACCGATCTCAGGTTTATAGCTAAGCTTAATACTACTAGATCTTAGACACCATGTGGCAACCGTCCCCAGTCTATCCAGCTGTCACCAAGACAGGTGACCACACCCAACAATAACAAAGTTATCTTGACCTACTACATATAGTCTCACATAATAACAAAACAATCTCTTGTCATTACACCTGGTATAAAATATAAATCTGCATCCATCTCATATAAAGGTTTGACATACATCAACAATAAATCACAATGTATCATAAAAGTCAATATCTCATACAAATCTTCTAGAATACCACACTCAGAGCCAACTAAACCATAAAGGAGTGATCCTAGTCCCCAAAATCATCTCACCTCGACCTTTAAGTCAGCTATTCTATGTTATCCCCGTACACTAAAATGTAGAGTAGTGAGCTTATGAAAAGTCAGTAAGAGTAAAACATCTCCATAATGGTTAATGTAAGAAAATAATACAAGTTTTTAAAACATACTCATATATCTCAAAACCTGCAAGATTCTATACATTTAATCACTTTGCACATGTTAGTCATAATCCATAACAGAAAATCAGGATTTGCATGCCAATCTGCTAAATATATTTCAATCCAAATAGTATGTCAATCATACAGGGAAAGCAATATAAAACCAATAAAGGAGTCAGCAGTACATCACATCACATTAATGCACCACAAGCATTATGTAAAATCCAAGGATTTTTGTTAATAAAATAGTTTTAATTGTTATTCAAATATTTTGTTTAATAAAAGGAATTTCCTAAACTGCTTTAATTAGGAGAAGTGGGAATTTAATTGATTAAGAACCCTAAGTAAGGTCAATGGGGCTTTCAAGGACCAAATAAAGATATAGACAAATATGAAGGACCTAACAGAATTTTACCCTCTCTCAAGAAAAGACTTGCATGTAAATTAATGGGATCATGATGGTCTTTTTGCAAAAGAATCGATATCATCAGAATGGCCATGCACGAGAGAGAGGTTGGAACGGCTCGTTGGAGATAGGAACGAATCTCGGCCGTTACCCCCATCCACGGGATCATGGGGCTCGTGCGATCTTGCGGTTGAGTCTATAAGGAGGAGATAAGGGTTTGGAAAACCTAGCTACAGCCTTCGTCGTGACGGGGGACAGTAGAGAGAGAGACCGAGAGAGAGAAAGGCGGTGGTACGTGACTGAGATTTGTCGGTGAGGGTGTTGGAAACCGAAGCAAAGCCGGAGCTCCACCAAGAGATCAGCACACGTTCAGCCGCCTCAGTTGGTAAGTCACTGAACCTCTGATGATAGTCATAAAGCATGCATGCCCGTGTAGATAGGAGATGAGAATTTAGGTTTGGGTTTTGTGAATGAAAGGCTTATATGTGTGGTCTGTTGATAGATGAGGAAGAGGTTCAGGGAATAGAAGCTACACACCTTGATGATGTTTTGAATATAAGGTTCAGAGCCCTTGCAAGATTTGATGGATTTATTTCTCTGTTTATATTATTTTAGTGTAGGAGTTTGTACATGAGCACAGAGGGATATAAACTTGGTTGCTGTAGTTTGAGGTATTAATGGTTATTAGGTTCTGATTTTCTGAAGGTTGTGTGATGTTGGTGAGCATCTATTCTTGGACAGAGAAGGATCAGATGATAGGTAGGTTAGTAATAAGAGTTGAGAACTCTTATGATCATATGTGAGGTTTAGTTTGGGTTGTACATGTATGTTCTCAGGTTGTGACTACTTCTAACCTTCTGGATTTGAGTTAAAGATAATAGATGCATAATATAGTAGAACAAGAATGCATTAGAGGCTTCTGTGTTTTATTTGGAGGAGTTGGTATGCATAGTTGTGCTTGGTTTTGTTCCTTTGGGTCTGATATTCTGATAAGTGGGTCTTTAGGAATGGTTTAAGTGTCTGATCATGGCTGGTTCAGAGGGGAGTGGACACATGGTAGATGGATTCATGTTGTTAATCGAGGAGTCTTGGGTGAGTATGATGGGGTCTCTAATTGTTTGGTGGACTGCTGTTGATGTTTTTGTGATTGTGAGAGTGAGGTTGAGAGTATGCTTGATGATTCGGGTTGGGGTGAATAGGACTGGTAAATAGGTGGACTGATTTCTAACAGGTGGTTGAGGCTTCAGAGAGTGAGAAGTCTCATATGTTCTGGAATGAGGAATCAAAGGGAGAGGGTTTAATTAACTGTTTGAAAGTAAAGCATGGGTTCAGGTTGACAGTGAGGGGATTGGTGGATCTTTGTTGTGGCTGTGAAAAGGTTCTAAGCTCTGTTGATGCATGAATGATCTATGAGGTTTGCATGTGTTATAATAGTAAAGGATGACTTAATTGAACTATTGCTTAAGTTTTAGACTTGGAATAGTGGTTATATGGAACTGTGTTCAGAGGGATAACATGGGAGGATATTAGTTGTTGATCTTTGTTTCAGGAAAATGGTAGTATTGATTGCTGGAAATTAAATATGGGTTGTGTTGGTATTATTATTAAGTAAATTAAATCTGGAATTGAAGGCAAGGAAGGGCCTGCAGTCTGGTTGTCCCCTTCAAGGGACAGCTGGGCACTCTGTGAATCTTCGATAGGGTAGTGTAAGGTATCGTTGGAAAGATAAGGAAGAGATCTTTCCAACGAGCTTTGGTTCAACTCAAACGGGTTTCGGGATCAAAAGTTATGAGCGGTTCTTTGGGACTGCGCATTAACTTCAGAAATTCCACATTAATGTGTTATTAATATTAATAGCCCACTTCGTGTTGGGGATGATACTGAATAGTGATTGCCGTTACCAGATATTGTCGTGGATGCGTTGGGATACGATTTCATGGAGCACTAGACTTCGCGACTTCAGGTAAGTTACTCATGCCTAGTTACCACCCATCATTGGGTTTTTCTTGAATTGTTGTATGCTATCTGTTAGCATGTATTTCCTTGATGATATTCTATGTTATTGGATTCATGCACGTACCTACTTGTTGTTAGTTTTCTATTCCTTGTATGTGCATGGTTGATATGCTCGAGGTAGGGTGTAGCTCTACCTGTGTTTGATGTGCGAGTTGGCCATACCCACCCGTGGGCCGACACTTGATCATGGGCACATGGTCTTGTGTGCTGGCCGGGAGGTATATGCCAACCGAGATAGTTCTTCCGCCCTGCACAGTGGAGCGTGGAGGCTCCGGTTTGAGAGAACGTTCGGGGACGGGACACCATGACGTTCCGGCATTCCATGCCAGGGGAGGTTACTCTGGTTGTCCTGCCTGTCAGCAGGATTGATACGCTGGCCATGTCGACATGTACGAGAGGTGGCGCTACCGAGATGCGACAGGTTGGTCGCGCACAACGGATTGTTGTGCTTGTAACTGTCCAGGAGATAGCTTGATCAGTCTTTGATCTTCTTCTTGAGCCAGAGGGTTGTTTTTGGATAGGAGTTGTACCTTGTTGCTTGTGGTAGACTCCTAGGTTTTGTGGATGATTTTGATCGTGATTTATTTATTGATTTATTGTACCCTTGAGATTGTCGCAGGGTATTTACTGGGCTTTCCATTCGAAAGCTCATGCACTTGTTTCCCTTCTCTCTTTCAGGTTCTGAGCGGTAGGAGACTCAGAGGACGAGTGAGAGTCACGGAGATTGTTTTGTCAAGGTCGGAGGATCTCAGTTATCTATTTTTCTCTTGAGTGAGACTTATGTTTTAGGACCCATGTAGGGCCTGATGGTTTAGGGTATTTGAACCCTGGTTGCTTTTATATTCCGTTGTTAAACTCTGTTATTGATTATGACTTCTGAGTTGTTATGAGTTTATGTGTTATCTGCTGCTACTTATCTAGGCCTTGTATCTGAGAGGGGCTCATCTCCACTTAGGTACGGCCGATTTGTGTACGTGTCCGAGGCCTGGAATCCGGGTCGGGGAGTTACACATTACATGACATTCATCTATGCGTTGCATGCATCCTACCTCATCTACATAAGTTACACCCTTACCATGTGCGAGGCATGCCATCTATACAATGCATAAAACATGTAAATCATCACATGCCCGAGATATGTAATATATTCCATGCACGAAGCTCATAATGTCATGTACATACAAATTCCCCCAAAGGCGAACACATGATACCATGCTCCCAAAGAGTATGAGTAGGGTTTTAATAAAATTAATGTTTTGGTTCTAAAAACCAACACTCCTAAATGGGGTACCGAATATGGTCCCAAAGACCTCTTAGACTCCTACACTGAGCCTTGGGCTAACTAGGGACATCTTGATGGGGTGCATATAGGACATACCTCCCTAATTCCCACAATTGGTAATTTCAGTATGTAATCTTTGTATTGTAATGTACATGACAACAAATAGCTACCATGCTTTCAATACATATCACAACATCCATCTCAGTGGATAATCTCATATCTTGGCTATTCACATGCACAATCTTACATGCAAGCAATCGCAAAGTCATTTGAATAAAACTAAACAAATTGTGCTCATTTAGGCCCTTACTAGGGTAATCAGTCAGTAGATACTGAAAATAGTATGTAAAACACATTCCATAAACTCATATTCAAATATGCAATTGAAAAGAGAGAAACTCGGCAGTTAATATGTTTTCTACTCACCTGGGAGTCCCTGAACGCTAGCAGTTACTCTGCCCTCCTGTCGGGTCCTCGATTTGTTTCCCGCGTCCTAGACATATTCATTAATATGTATTCAGTCTCTTAGAATATTTAAAATTAGTTTCCCTCCTCTACATGCCTTAAGCATATGTATATGAGGGTAGAATTTCCATTAAGTTCTTTTCATCTCATTTGGCTACTAAACGTCTTCATTCGGCTTTATTTGATTCATCTCGGAGTTTATAAGGCTAACTGATCGCTTTAGGATCGATTTGGGGTTTTTCATTTCACATTAGAAAAGTTCAGAAACGGGAGAGGTCAAAAGTGGTTGTTGCAATGCCAACTCTCGACTGGCATCACGACTAGACATAGAGCGGGTGTCGTGATGCCAGGTCCATGCCTGGCATCTCGACTAGACAGACCCTGGCCATCATGATATCCAAGCTGGATATCGCGATACCAGATAGATGTCAGGTTGCCTGACGCCAAATCGCTGTCTAGGACATGTCCTTGTTGTTATCTTCCATGTCTGGATAGGTGGATTGTCGTCCGTCATCCCTAATGACGATTCCTACTGATGATCTTTGTCCCCGCCTCTCTGGCGATCCATCTTTTTCCGCCATAACACCTTTCCCCTTCTCCTCTCTCATACCTTCCGAGCTCGTCTGATTGAGTTTCCCTTCTTCGTGAGGTCCTTGTTGGAGCTGAAACTGTCGGTTGCTATGACCAGTCCTTGTCCACCTCCCAAGGCAGCATTGATTGTCCTTTTTTCATCTCCATTGTGAAGGTATGCTTCCACCTGCCAATACTAGCTTTAATCATGGATGGGAGTTATTTTCCTAGCTGGATTCTGACGACGGTTTGGATGTCGTCGGCATACATCGTACCACGCTCGTCCACTAAGATGAGTTCGTCGATTGGCTTCAGGAGGCGGGTTGTAGTGTCCTTGTGCCAGCATAAGAGGGGCAAGCCCTTTATCTTGACCCATCACAGCTCCCTCTATGCCTTCTCTGGTAGCCAAAGATCGGTTGTCCATGACTCAAAATTCAGGGTGAATTCTAGAAGGTGGATGGTCCCCACACTCTCAATTTCACTGGCTTCCTCTAGCTACAGGCAAGCCACGATGAAACGGCCATCACAGAATTTCTTGGAGCTCCAGTACTAGTTCTGGCCAAGCGATTCCTGTAGAGCGGTTGTGAGCTCATTGTTGTTTGTCATGCCTTCCCTAAGCTTTGTAACAGTTGCAATGGAGAAGCTCTTGAGCACCTCTTTCCACCGCACCATCTCATTGTCTAGTGAGAAGGAGATATGGTGTACGTTTTGCTCTGCTTTCCTCTACGATGAGTTTTGATCAGAGACCACAAGGCCCATTTAGCAACGAGATCCCTTGTTCATGGCCGACTATCAGATTTAGTGGCTCCTCTACTGGTTGTTAAAAAACCTTGGTGCCTATTCGACCTTTCCTTGCGCTCTAGAGCTCTGTCTCCTCCGCATTCTCTTGCTTTGTGGCCGGAACCACCATAACAACAACATGTCATCGCTCTGTGACATCCGCTAGTTTTATGGCCTAGCCTCAGGCATTGGCCGCATACCTGAGTGGGCCCTATTGGTGTCTAAATGATAGGTGGTGAACGACATTAGAGCTCCTATCGTTGCTCCATCTATCAAGGACTCTCGGTGTTGTTCTGGCAACGTCGGCGTTTGATATGGACCTCGATCCATTCACCCTCATCGGAGCTCTCCTTCGGTGGACGGTGAGGCATTGTGAGAACCGAATTGAGGAAATTCGGCTCCCCTTTCTTTTCATTACTCCGACATAGGAAGGTTTTCCCACTGTGTGCTGGTGGTGCCTCTTAACCCTTCACACAATCGGGAAATAGCTTTACTAACCTTGTCACCGATATCATCCCCTTCGGTGTTGCCTTTCGCTTCTAGATGCGTACCATGATCTCACAGGTTCTTTGTTATAGTGATCTACGTAGCTCTGTCATGGGCCCATGAGCACTGCTGCAGACTCCACCTAGTGTCGCCCAAGAGCCCAAAACTTCGATGTATATCAATATTTTATTAGAAAAATAACCCAATGCAAACCAAATGCAAATGAGAAAGTTATTGTGATGATTTAATCAGAAAAGTATATTGAAGCTCTAAAAAAACTCAAATTAATTGAGAAAAAAACATACACTAAGAGCAACTTTTCAAAAGTGTGAACACAAAATACTATTTTTAAAGGGATGAAAATAAGTAAAAAATTTGTAAATAATTGTAAACATTCAATTAAAATTATAATATTTAAAAATTAAATAATATTAATTTTTATAATTGAAAAATTAATGATATTTGTTATCAGTTAGAGAATAATAATATTCATAACTTACAAACAATAATATCCGATCTCTATAATTAATATATAAATAATATCTAAAAAAATAATATTGATAGATTTGGATATTTTTATTTGAAATATTTTGTGTTTGTATATAATCCTCTAACCTTTAATTCTATACATACAACTACTAAAATTCTTTACTATAAATTTTCTCTTCAAATGCCTTTCTTCTACCATCTCTATCTAATGTTATCCTTGTCTTTGGACCACCAAACCTTTTTTCCCTTTTTCTATCCATCCATCAAAAGCACATCTAAGGATTTTTATTTTTAATCATATTCTAGTAAACAATAACTTGTTAATAAAGTTAAGCTCAAACTCAATTTCATGCAAATACATAAATATTTTGAATAAAAATTCACAGTGATAAAAAACTATCATTATAAGACCATATTTAGGAAGTTGGAATTCATAAATTTGAGAAAAAACAACATAAGCACAAATGAATTTTCACATTTAAAGTTGAAAGTTAACTATGATTTTTTTAATGCAGCAATTCAAAATATCTTCACATGGATTTGTTTTTAATTTTTCTAAATATATCCATGTAAAAAAAGAAGAAAATCAAAATAAAATATATTAAACAAAATATTTCAAATTTTTAATAATATATTAACCCCTCACTTTATATATATATGGTTTTGATAGAGTCAGGCCGGCCGGACGTGTGGCCAGCCCACTCTATCAGAGCTTTATATGGTTTAAAATGTTTTTGGGTTTTGAGTATTACAGTGGGCCAGCCGCACTTACATAGTGAGTGTTTTTGAGTTTTGAGTGTTTTTGAGTTTATATATATATAATTGTGGACAAGCCATTAGAAGCACGTCTACACCACAATATGGTTCGACAACCTCTCCTTTGTGAGGGTGAATGAGTTATCAATTTTCCTTATAAAAGTTGATTATTTACAAATACATTGAACTTTGAAGATTGCAGAAGTTATATCCAAATACAAAAAATTTCAGTAGTTTATATATGCAAAATTATATAACTAAATAAATAAGTAATGCATATCATGAAAAAAAATTTGTCAAACAAAAAAAAAATTAACATAAATAAATTTCAATGTTGTTTGACCATTAAATGACCAGTGGAAACAACACATTTGATGGTAATCTGCAAATGTCTAATGCCCCACCAGATTGCTTACAAGTGCTCCAAGTTCTCTCTCTAGTTGCACAAATGATTCACAAAAGACCCACCACTGATTTCCAGAGGAAGAGAATTTGACAAGAAACTAATGCTAAGGGAGTTCATCCTACAACAATCTTCAATTGAGGAAATGAGACAAGAATCATAAGCATCAATTATTCATAGATAACTCATAGCTGGAGGGTTCAAAAGTTGCAGGTATTGGGTATATAATTATAACTAATTATGGCGAATTTTGGTCTATAGGATCAAAAATTTGCGATACTGAGTCAGCATTTGAAGAAGTATAGGACTAAGGCAACTCAATAAGATAGGAACCAATGGAGCTCTAATTTCCATGGACAATCAAGTCATACTGAGGATTCTCAAACGGGAAAGGGCTGACTACAATTGAAGGACTAAGGAGACAACTACTACATGCAAGAATTTACTCAAGCATATAAGGAATTGGGAGATAAGACTTGTTATGAGAGACTAATGACATAAGAGACCTATTGGTATTGGGTTATTTTACTAAGAGGTTCCACTCTCATGAGAAGAACTCGGGATTGAGTCCCCCCTCTTGCAAAAGTGGGTACATCGAGTGTGCTCTGCGCCTAACCCCATCCTTGACTTCCCCCGTGAGGGCGCTTGTCGCTTTTGTCAAAAAAAAAAAAAAAGAAGACATATTCCGAGGGAGGAAAACACAGGAGCTGATGGTTTGGCAAAGGAAACTAGAAAAAGTGGAGGGTGTATATCCCATGAAGACATTACTAGAATGCCAATCTTTCTTAGAGATTAAATTTGTGTTGTTCAAGAAACCTGTAATGATTAGTAAGTATACCAAGACTCTCATTACCAAAAATAAAAAATAAAAAAGACCCACCACTCCCATCAACACCAACACAACCAACAAATTACAAACAACAACTACCACAAATCAAAACATTAATAAGATCAACAACATAATAAACACTAAGTAAAAATAAACTATAAAGAACTATGGCCCCCATGATGACCACCAAAATTCCCTTGAAATCAAAGAAAGTGTTGATAGATTGATAGAAAGATTGATTCACTGAGACTTCCACTGCATGGCCCTCTCAAATCCATTCCTGCACAAGTGGTAGTCCTCAATGGTTTGTTCAATCTCAGCCTGAGTATTCATCACAAAAGGTCCATACTGAACTACAGGCTCATTCAATGGCTGCCCTCCAATGAGAACAAACCTCAATGTCTTTGAGCTCTTATTGCACACATTGAGTCCATCTCCATGGCTGAGCACCAGAACATGGTGGCTTGTGGCAAGGGATGATGAATTTGGGACTCCAAACACACCTTCTCCTTCAATAACATACACAAATGCATTCCATGTCTTAGGGACATGTTGCTGAAGTTGTGATCCTGGTTTCATTGTGAAGTCTAGGTACATTGTTGGTGTTCTGGTGTATACCGGTGACCGGACTCCGAATGCTTCTCCAGCGATGATATTGACTTGGATTCCGTCCTCCTCTACTTTGCTTATGTCCTTGCTCTGCAGTTCTTGATACCGTGGTTCGATCCTTCAGTAGACATGAAAACAGAATTAGTCGATGAATGAATTGAATTTGGTATGATTGAATTGAATTGAATTCATTAGAATATTGGTTACATTTTATCTTTCGAGGAGAGATTGATCCAGAGTTGCAGGCCTTTCTGCACACCTTCTCCAGATGGCATCTCGGAGTGAATTATACCACGGCCGGCAGTCATCCACTAAAGTTGAAACAGAAACATAGAAATACAATGAAAAGGATTAGTTTTATTTTTGAATCTGAAGAGAAGCATTGGTTTTTCTTGTTCTAAAAAATACCTGCAAATCCCCAGTTTTAATAGTACCCTTATGGCCAGCAAAATCTTGGTGAGTGAAAGCTCCCTGAATCCATTGAAAGAGTTCATGTTATTGTCTTGCAAATCATCAAATCCATCATTCTTATAATTAGTATGATCATAAATCTGTATACATACCTGAAGCATATAGGTAACAGTTTCAAATCCTGTATAAGAAATAGGAGAGAAGATGGATAAAATCAGGGGAGAAGAACAAGAACAAAAGTATCAGATATATAAACCATACAGATCAAGACCAAACCTCTATGTGGATGATCAGGAAATCCAGCAGGAGCAGAAACTGAAGATGAACCAAGAACACACACACAAAAAGAGAAGAAAAGATGAGAATAACTTTACAAGAACAAATGCTTGGATTAATTCAATGCAAAGCAAGATGATGAATTGAACAGACCTGAGAATTCATCCAGCATAAGAAAAGGGTCCAAATTCCTCAATTCACTCCTGAACAAACAAACAAACAAACAAACAATCAATCAATCAATCTCAAATCCAATCAAAACCAATACAGATAATAAGACCCAAAAGATCAAACAAAGAACAAGAACAAGAACAAGAACACACCTTCCAATGCTTCTCCTGACAATGGCTCCAACTCCTTCCTGTTGAGGCTTGGCAAGCACCTTCTTGACCACATGCCTTGGCATCTCAAAGCCTGTGTCCACCTTCTGATCTCCCCCACTAGACATGATTCTTGTGAAAGTATTCCTGTGTTTGGTTCCAAAGATGATGGTTTGTTTGATTGGTTGAAATCTTAACAGGAAGCTGGCAGAATTTATAGAGAAGCACCATCTCATGCTCATGTTCATATCTCATAGTTTTGGAGTCATTATTAATTTTGTTTTGCTAATTAATTTATACAAGCAAAGACCAAACATGTAACCACTTTTTTAATATTTGGAAGGTAACTCCATTGGCTGCTAGAAGATTGCATTTGCATACTTGGTAAGAATGAGACTTTTGAAAGCAAGAGAGAGAGAAAGTAGAGAGAGAAAGCTGGCATTGAACCAACAATGCTGATGTCAGTCCTATGTAATCCTGATGTGGGCACTCACTCCTTCAATCCAAGTTTCAATCTCTCCCCAATTGTTCACTGGATTGGACCCTAAGTTTTAACTAATTGTTTTCTTTAGTCTTGATGATGCTTGTGATGATGTCCCTTTAACAAATTGATTCTCTTATTAAATTTTTCATTAAATTAATTTTTATAGTAAGAGGAGGAGGCATGCTTCATCCAGATCTCAATGTATTTGTGTATTTTTATTTGTTGGAAATTTGTGCACAGATATAGTTTTTTTTTTCTTTTTTTTTGGGCATTTTGAGAAAAATATTTTATCATGCATGTTGAATAATGGTATGGTTTAAGAGATTTGAGAATGTGAAGTAACATGGGAATTTTTTAACAAGATCAACATAAATTTAGATAATTTATAGGTGTTCCAATTCCAACTTGACAGATTAAAATTAGAAAGGAATATTCATTCTCCTTGATTTATTCTTGATTTTTTACTATGGTCCTAAGCCCTTTGCTTTTTTTCCTTTTAATCTTCTATAATTGGAAAAGCTATTTGAGACCTATATAAATTGAATTAGGTTTTCTCAATTATCATTTTTCATGATTTTATATGATTCTCATACATCTCTGAGACTCCAAAATATTTATCTTCAACCCATGATATCAATATATATAATTTGATTAATTAATGTTTTGGGCGAAGTATTGATTCAAATTCTTAATTTTTTCAATTTTTCTTAATGATTATATCATGTCAACTAGCTTTGAGGGTTTTTTATATAAGAAAACTAAAAAAATGCCCTAATAAAACAACTCAACCATGGTAACCACAATACACATAAATAAATATATATATATATATAGAAAATAAATAAATAAATTATTAGTGTGAGCCATATGAACTTGGTTAAACACGTTTTTTTTTTATTAAATGGTTCACTGACCCAATTAACACGTCTTCTTTTGTCAAAATCCAAACGATCAATGAAACAACTCAAGAGAAATTTCAAATTAGTAAAAAGAAATTATGAATATTTCTCAAAAAAAGAAAGAAGGAAAGAAAATTTGCTCCAATTGGAAACAGTTTGAGTTGATGCAACCACCATCACCATATTTGGTTAATGGTGAGTTTGGATTGTCCACTGTATTTGGGAATACAACATAGAAGGGACCCATCTCACCCTTTTGAGTGGATGAGTCCTTTTCAAGATGATTTGGTTCAGCTACATTTGAAAAAAAAATATATACAAAATATCCTTTATCCTCCATTATATGTTTATGATAAAACTGTTAAGAGAAAGGTTATAAAGAGAATCATATCATATATTATTGAATATATATACAGGCTATATATGTAAGAATATTGCATACCAAAGATAAATAACCAATGTGGGACTAAACAAGATATATATAATCTAAACTATATCTAACAACCATATATATCTATATCTATATGAGATAATATATATCCATAACACCCTCCCTCAAACTCAAGGCGGATCAAGAGTCTTGAGTTTGGATAATGTCTGTGGCGTACGGTGGCCTCCCCGGGAGAAGAAATCCAAATCTGACGCGGATGGAAGATAGCAAAGGGAGACCGTCTAATCACGAACAGAACACCGGATAAAATGAAAAGCCACCAACAGAGAGCCCAACAAAACAACCCGTCAAAAGGGTCACGAGGTGATCGCCAAAGAGAAGAAAGAGCCTCGCGGACAGGGCCGTGGGGTGGTCGTCGGTATAGAAGTAGCCAGTCGTGGATCGCCGAGAGAAGAAGAAGATCCGGGATGATCCGGAGAAGATCCGGGAAGATCGGAGAAGCGATTTCAAAAGATCCGGAGAAAATCCGAGAAGAAAAGCCAAGAATATTCGGAAAAGCCGGGAAGATCCGAGATGAAAACCCGCGAATATCCGGGAAGAAAATCCGAGAATATCCGGGAAGAAAATCTGGGAAGATCCTGGAAGAAAAGCCTGTAATATCTGGGAAGAAAAAAAAAACCTCGAAGATCCGGAGAAAAGCCGGGAAGATCCGAGAAGAAAAGCCGGGAAGATCCAGGAAGAAAAGTTGGGAAGATCCGGGAAGAAAAGCCGGGAAGATCCGAGAAGAAAAGCCGGGAAGATCCAGAAAGAAAAGTTGGGAAGATCCGGGAAGAAAAGCCGGGAAGATCCGGGAAGAAAAATCAAAGAAGATCCGAAAAAGAAGATCTGAGAAAAGCCGGAGAAAATCAGAGCGGCATCCTTGAGCAAGATGAGCAGCAGCGGGCATAGAAGCAACAACGACAGGAGTCGGGGAGTTGGGAGAAGACAGAAGTGAGGGAAGCCCTGAACGGGCACGACATCCTTGAGTAACGCGGCAATGATGAGGAGCAAAGAACTACGGGGGTTGGGGCCGGGTTGAGAGGGACCCGGCCCCAAAGAAAAAATTTATTTTTGGAGGATTCAAAACCTATGCTCTTGATACCATGTTAAGAGAAAGGTTATAAAGAGAATCATATCATATATTATTGAATATACAGCAGAGGCCTATATATAGGCTAGTAACATAGACACCAAAGATAAATAACCAATGTGGGCCTAAACAAGATATATATAATCTAAACTATATCTAACAACCATATATATCTATATCTCATATATGAGATAATATATATCCATAACAAAAACTATTATTAGAATTGTAGGGCTGTTAATGCCAATTTTTTATTTTATACGAAACAAAATATGTTGATGCAATGATCCATTCTTTCTAGGGATCAGAGCAGATCTTGATCAACAAGAGAGATTAATCGATGAATGTAAGAATGCTACAATGATCGACGATTCTTCTTCTTTTGCTCCATAGGATCAATGACTCCTCAAGAGATCGTCCTTCAGGGATTGAATTTTGTAGAGAGAAAGAGAATAGTGGGGAGAAGAGACCTGAACGCTTGTGCTCAGGGGGACCTCCGACGCTCAAATCATCAAATTAAAAAAGAGAGGAGAGAAGGGGGGAGGGGGGAGAGAGAGAGAGAGAGAGGGAGAGAAAGAGAGAGAGAGAGACTAAGGTTTCAAAACTAGAATCCAATCTCTCTTGTTGATCAAAATATGCTTTGATCCCTAGGAAGAGAGGATCATTGCATCAACATTTTGGCACTGTATGTGGGAATATCGATCTTCATTTTCTAAATCAAGAAGCTATGCAGCTCTCAACAATGGTTAGAGGCAAATTGAGTCATATTCCTAATCAGATCGACGACAACACCACTAGACACAATGGCGTTCAAGAAGTTGAAGGCACTCGCCAGGACTAACCTGCGGTCGTGGGAAGAGAGGTTCAAGACTCAAGGTATTGAGTTCTTGAGGAAAAGATCGAGGTGTGCATGCTCACCGAGCTCTTCTAATCATGAAGCAACAGACATCCCAGCTCCCACCACCACCAAGAAACACCATGGCAGACTCATTTGAGGTGGGGCGACACTCGGTTATATGCACCCTAGAATCCAAAGGTAAGGCCTGCACAAGGAAGGGAAGAGGAGGTTGCTTCATTATCGAGTAGCACTAGATCACCTCAACCTCAACCTCAACTTGAGAATTCCCCGAGAGCTCGGTTTAAGAGCATATCCCAAGAAATAAAGGAACGACCGAGGTACGTTACTTGTACAATCTTTCCCTTCAATCCTGATATTTTTGAGGCTTCACTCCCACCCGAATTTTGGATGCCCTCTATCGAGACATACAACGACAATTCGGATATGGTTGACCACCTGGAGTCCTTCAAGTCCATGATGCTGCTCCATTGAGCTCTAGGCTACATCATGTGTCAAGAATTCCAAGCCACCTTGCGGAGTGCAACCCAAATGTAGTTCACCAGCCTTCCCCCGAAGTCCATCTCCTTCTTTGAGGAGTTGAGCAAGCTTTTCATTAAGTATTCCATTAGTAGCGAGAAATAGAGAAAGACGTCGGTGATGCTGATGAGGATAAAGCAACACGAAGCAGAGAGCCTTCATAGTTACATACATCATTTTAACATGGAAATGCTTGAGGTCCTCGGCCTCAACCAAACCGTCGCCATAGCCGCCCTAATGGAAAAGTTACACCAATCTCCTTTTCAATTTTCTTTTTTCAAGAAATAACCAAAAAACTTGGCCGAGCTCCTAGACAGAGTCGAGAAATTCATAAATGTTGAGGAGATCCAGGCAGGAGAAGCCCAAGAAGGAGGAAAACTAAAACCAAGAACCTTTGAAGCACCCCAAAAAGTCGAGGTTCCAACCCCAAGATGTCAGTCGAAAGGGGGAAGTAGCCCGGTTCTGCAACTGTGCCCTACTGAACACCAGTCGAGGTAAGATCCTCATGCAAATACAAAACGAGAGAATAGTTATATGGTCGGCCAAGATGAAGCACATTGGCGGACGGAAGGATGTCAAGAAGTATTGCAGGTTCTCCAGGGATCGAAGCCGCGATACCGAGAACTGCATACAGCTGAAGGATGAGGTTGAGGATATAATCCGACAAGACCACCTCTCTTAGTACCTTTGAAGGGACCTTCAGAAAGAGGGTCCATCCTCCCCGAAAGGGAACCAACCTCCAACAAGGGTCATTCATTACAAGTCGAGGTCCAATGAGCGGAGGAGAAAAACAGTTTGCCTTGTAACAGTTATGCTCAAATGACTGCTTGAGGAGACCAAACAATAAAGAGTCTACGAGCTGAGCAACCGATCACCTTCTCAAATGATGACCGCGAGGGCATCCATAATGCAGGAGGATCCGATCCAGATGACGTGATTCAGTTATTTGGCCCGTTTTCGATGCCAAATTCCAATGTTTTCCCTTCAAAACTTTGTTTTTAGATATTTTTTACCACATTTGGTAATAATTATTTTTGTCAAATCATGGTAGAATTTGAATCCGATTTTATTTAGGATTTCGGATAACCATTTAGTTTGTTTTAAATTTTAAGTTTGGATAATTTTAGGTTTTGGATAAGTATTTGCTAGTTTTGGCTATTTAACCCGGCTTCCTAGATTTTATGAAATTGTTTTGAATTTGAGAGACATTTATCTCTTGTGTGAATGTCTTCTCCATCACCCTCACAATAATGCGCCGGTGGTCACAATGACGAATGCCAATTTTGAGGTTAAGCGAGTCCTCATCCACAGCGGAAGCTCGACCAACATCATCTTCTGGGAAGCGTACTAGAAGATGGGCCTTAGCCCAAAGAGATTGAAGTATTTGAAGTCGCCACTGGTTAGCTTTACTGGAGGAGCAGTACAACTAGAGGGAATGGTCATCCTCCCTCTCACAATAAGAAGTTTTCCTTGGCAAGCCACGGTTATGGTAAACTTCCTTGTAATTAAATGCCCCTCTAGTTACAACGTCATCCTTGGTAGGCCAATGCTCAACGCCCTAAGGATGGTTATCTCGACCTATCGCTTATGATGAAGTTCCTAACAAAGCACAGGATGAACCAAGTGGAGATCAGCTGACTACTCGGAAGTGCTACATCTCCCTATTCCGCTGCAAGATGCAAAACCCCCTATCGATTGAGATAAAGGGAGAAATTAGGGACAAGCCATCTCAAAGCGCAACCCCTATGGGGGATCTTGTCACGGTACCACTGGCTAAAGACTGACCATAACACACTATTCATATCGAGGTTGAGCTACATGGCAAATAGAGAGAGAGAGGATATCTTGACATTCCTACGAGCTAATACGTATGTCTTCCTTTGGACACATGAAGACTTGCCAAGGGTGGATAAGAGGATTATGGAGCATCATTTGAACACGAACCTTTCATTTAAACCATTCAAAAGTAACACCACTTCGCCCTAGAACAACAACAAATGATTAAGGAAGAAATCAACAAGCTGCTCAAGGCGGGATTTATTTGAGAGGTCCACTACCTGAAATGGCGTGCCAATATAGTCATAGTCAAGAAAGCAACCAACACGGTGGATGTGTATTGACTTCACCGATCTCAATAAGGTATGTTCGAAAGATAGCTTCCCTCTCCACATGATAAATAAGTTGGTCAACTCTACATGGCGGGCATGAGTTGTTAAGTTTCCTAGATGCCTTCTCGAGATACAATCAGATTAAGATAGTAAGGTTGGATAAGGAGAAGACATCCTTCATCACAGATAAGGGAATATACTACTACAAAGTTATGTCATTTGGACTGAAGAGCGTCGGCGTAACCTTCCAAAGACCTGTGAATAAAGTCTTTCAAAAACATAGGGAAGGAATGTTGAGGCGTATGTTAATGACATGCTAGTAAAGAGCAAGAAAGTTTATCAATATACCGGTGCCTAGAGGAGACATTCCAAGTACTCCAAGAACATGGGATGCGCCTTGACCCAAGTGAGTGTGCTTTCGGGATCCGATCAAGGAAGTTTCTCGGATTCATGATCATCCTAAGAGGGATCAAAGCAAATCCGAAGAAGATCAAGGCCATCTTAGAGATGCACTCCTCACATATAGTTGCAAACTATTGATGTAGTGTTTTTCCAAGGAATCAGAGTATATCTTAATCAACGAGAGAGATTGGATTCTAGTTCTGTAATCTTAGCATCTCTCTCTCTCTCTCTCTCTCTCTCTCTCTCTCTCTCTCAAGTCACTGACGTGAGCATCAAAAGCTCTCCTAGAGCACAAATGCTCAGATCTCTTCTCTCCCACAGTTTTTTCTCTCTCTGCAAGGTTCAATCCCCGAAGGACAATTTCTGAAGGAGGCATTAATCCTGCGGAGTGAAAGAAGAAGAAGAAGAATTGTCGAATACTTGACCTCTCCACTGAGATTTCCTAAAGAATTCCCACTTTCCGATCAATCTCTCTCGTTGATCAAGATCTGTTCTGATTCCCAGAAAGAGTGAATTATTACATCAAAGCCATACAATTTTATTCATTTATTTATTTATATTAGAAGGTACGGAAAAGAGTATAAGTAATGGAGCATGTATAGTGGAGTATTTAGTGGATTGCTTGTATGATTCCATTTCGAGAACCATAAACACAGCATGATACATTACCTCATTCAATGTGTCACTTGAATTATCAGCAAAAGCAAATCATTTATTATGTAGAAACTTTTTCTACTTTCCATGGAAAACACTCCTTTAGAAATTAATAGAGAAAACTAGGTTAATAGTTATTCTTTGTATTAAAGAACAACATTGTGTACTAACTATATATCGCAATATTTTTTGAGAAAATTATTGTTTATCGATCCTTTAAAACTATCCTAATTGATAAGAAATATTTTAATTATTTTATATTTTATATTTTTTTTGGAGGTATATTTAAAAATTTATAACCAAATGAATTTTTCAAATATTAAATATAATGGCCTTTCCATAAGGCTATAGTCTGTTACCAATCAACTAAACACCTGATATTAACCCTGAGGTGTATATATGCAACAAAAAAATATATACAAGGCCATTATACTCACAATTATGATTTTTTAAGGGTATATACATAATATCAATGTTTTTATGAGCATATCTGAAAAAAAAATCTATTTTAGTTTCACAAATTCAGAAATTTGTGATTTGATATTGAAAGGTTATATGGTATTATATATTTTGGACCGTGGCAAACTTTTTTAAACGGTTTATATAGAATTTTTATGCATTAAAACACTAAACTAATAGACATATAGGACACTTAATGATTCTTAAATGGTTTTTGATCCCATCATATATAGTGTTTTCATTCATCTCACTATTAAGTACAGTGACAATTACATGATGTTATACAAGACTTCCAATTGTCCAAACAAGATAGATTGAACATCTAATTGAAAGACGTGTTGCGCATAAAAAATATCAGAGACTTTTAATAATGATTTAATTAAAAAGAAGAAAAAAAAAATTTCTTGTCTTAACATGTATCTTGAATCTAGCTAACTACCGCATGATTCATGCAATGCCAATGCATCACAAATTATAGATTCTTGCATACAAAATTCTATCTATTGTATATAGTAAACTATTACAGAAATACACAATTAATGGTACTAAATAGTCAATTAAACATAAAAAGAAACTAATGTATTAATATGTTAAAGGAGTATAAGGGTTTATAGTTGAACCGGGAGTTGAAGTTATACATAGAGTACTTTTAGGTAGGGGTCGCAGGTCCCCACTCCTTGCGTTTCAAGTGGTGCCTCTACTCCTATAGTAGTGATCGGTTCACTCCTCATCAAAATCTACTCGTAGGGGCTTTGAGACCTACTCCTCCCTAGTGAAGGTGAGACTATGTTTAACAATGATATGCATCACATGTAATTGTTTTTTCTTGTTAGCGTGTGTTGCGTTAAACCAGGATAGCCAGAGGAAGTCAGCTTGTTGGATTAGTTTCGTGAAAACACAATGATTATTATAAAAACACTCTTATTCATTTTCAACCATAAATTCCAGGTGATGGTCATAACCAACAGGTTCCAACCTTTACGGGGTGCCCTCTCCGTAAATCAGGGAGAGTAATTCTTTACTCCCCCCCTCCACCAAAAAATAAAAATAAAATAATATAAATAAATAAATAAATAAATAAATAAACTTCATGTCATTGTTTTGTTTTTGATTTTGAGGTGGGTCTATTCTATAGGCTTGATGAGTATATATTCTTATTTGAAAATAAAAATAATTGAATTAAAAATGAATTTGTTTGATTTCATTAATCAACCATTTCATTAAATGTTAATGAGATCAGCAATACATATGAGAAGCATCATCAAACAGAGAAGACAAATTAAACAGGAGGGTTGAAGACTTGAAGTTGAGGAATGAAGTGTTCCAATGAATCTATATAAAACTCACCCTTCTTTCTCACACGTCTCTCTTTGACAGTCTAAACAATCAAACTCATGTCTCTTCTATTCCATTTCCTCTTGTTGATTAATTGACCGATGAGTTCCATGAATAAATAATTACTTTGTTTAGTTTCAGCGTCATGCATGCGCATGGCCGACGTGTTCTATACAATGTCTAACCATTTTTAGATATCGATTCTATTTTTTACATATTTTATTTTATTTATAATTACTATTTTCAGATCTTGATAGGGAGTCAATTAATTATATTAGATGTTTATGTTTATAATAATTTATTTATTTATTTAATATAATCATATATTTTTCTCTTCATTGTCTCCCTTGATTAGGACAGCAAACAAATATTTTATTTGAAATATTGTCTAGTGTCTCACTGTCTGGTGTGCTGTCATGTATATATTTTTTTTAAAAAAATATAGATACATTTTAAACTTTTTAGTTAAAATATTTATTTTAATTCATTTTATTAAGACATAATCTTTTGGAAAAAAGTGTTATTAAATATTTTTTATTTAAAACCGTTAACTGGCTTGAATGTCAATTTGGATCCGAGAATTGTATTAATGTGATAACTATCAAATAATAATAATAATAGTAGCAGTAGTAGTCGTGGTGTTTGGATGAGTTTTTTTTCCCACAAAAAAATGTTTTTATAGTAAATTAAGCACTTTTGAGGGAATGTTTTTTTTTAAAAAAAATAGAAGTTGTAAATAAAAACTGAAAAATTATTTTTTTTTTATAAATTAGTGATTTGTTGCTTCTGAAAAAGAACAGTTTTATATAAATTATTTTAAAAAATATTAATTACCAAAACACCTCTCTCAAATATTTTTAAAGTTATTTTAAAATGTGTTAATTATCAAACACCCTTTATTATGAAGTTTTTTTTTATCCTTCTATCAAATTGAGAAAAAAAAAACATTTTTTCATAAGCTAATTCAAACAAGTCGTAATAGTCTACCTATAAATAGAAGATTACACATTAATACCTTTTTGTGGAAATTTTGAAGTTTCTTGCGAAAACAATGATGCCATGGAATATCTCATTAAAAAGGTAATTGAAAGAAAACACATGTAATATGAAAATTTTAATTAAATTACATTTTGCCAATAGTAAATGTCATATGCAAGCATTCAATCTAGCTTGGCAGAAGCAAACAAAGCTAGAAGAGGGCCATCACATTATTGTTTTCTTTCCCCTATCTCTCTATCTAGCTACAATTCATCAACCTAGCTGTCCTAGCTGTCCCATTGTAACATTTGATTGTGATACTTACAAGCTCCACATGAGATGATGGAGTCATAACCAAGTTAACCATTTATTTCTAGAAGGAAAAAAAATCAAGGTTTGATACCCAATTTAGTTTCTCTATTTTATCAAACCGGCCTTTAAGGTCTTCAATTATAAATTGAGTTTTTTTGATCCCTATATTTTTATGATGGAGAAATATCAGTCCCTCTCACAAGCATTTTTGATCCTTGTACATATGCCTTTCAGGCCTTTTTGATCAATGTACATATATCTTTAAGGACTGGATATTTATAATCATGAAAATAGAGGGACTAAAAAAGCTAGATTTATAATGGATGATCTAAAAAGGCCAGTTCGGTATAATAGATGGACTAAATTGGGTATTAGACCATAAATATAATCAACCCAAGGAAAGTTAACCAAGTTAATCCTTTTTTTTTTCTTTTTTTTGACAAAGACAACAAGCAACCCAATGTGAGAAGTCAAGGACGTGTACATGTAGGGTAGTTCGATCTTGTATTAGTTCATAAGAGAATATCACTTGCGTGGCAGCTCGATCTTGTGTTAGTCAAAGAGCATCAGCGCGAATTCTCTGCAAGAGTGAGGATTCGATCCCTGGTTTTTCCATAAAAGAACCCCACGCTTTAGCAAAAGACCTGGATACTAATAGACTTGAATGCCGTTGGTTAACTAAGTTAATATTAACAAGAAAGTTGGTTATTTTAATCATCCTCATAAAAAAAAAGTTGAGAGTTCAAACTTCATTTCGGAAGTGTTTTTAGTGACTTGTTCCTATTTATATAAAAAAAATTCTTTGTAATATTAGATGCACAAGTTTATTATTAGAACTATGTACTTAATTTTTTAGTTAGAGCCAATTTTTCTAGTTTATAAAAAACTCAAATCAAAACTGATATGATAAAATCACTTGCCCAATTAAATGTTGTCAACTATTTCTTAATCCATACCACATCCAATTATTTACTTAATATATTAGCATATAACTTTTTTTTAGTTGATTGAGAATCATTCAATGTTGCAAATTCCAAGAGTATAATCGACTCACACATACATATAAAAATTTATAAATACTTTGTTTGTATATATTTATTTTTTATATGCATTTAAATTCACTTAAATTCACCCTACATTGTAAAGTAAGATTATTTATTTATTTTTCTATAGCACCAAAAAAATTGCAAATTAAACTATTTATCGTGATATAAATATACTATAAAACAGAACAAAAGTTAGGAAATAAAAATTTGAAATAAAATTAAATAAACTTAGGCTTATTTTCACTTTTTCCAAAGAACAATGAATTATTTGAGTATTTATTAGTTATAAACTACATTGATAAATTTAGATAATTTATTTATTCTAAATGTATTATTTTCAATAAAACAGTACCCATAAAATAAGAAAAATATTGACTCAATAAGCATCACTTTAGTCAAATAAAATGGTTTGCTATATTTTTGTGAATTCAATTTATTAACCAAATTCCATTTTTACTACTAACCCTCTAATAATTTTTATTTAATATATATATATATATATATATATATATTATAAAAAACTACTTTTGTTTTGAGTAGAATAAAGTGGATAAATCACGTTCATTTGTTGATAGTTAAGACTAATACCAATACATAGATAGATTGCATAATTCTCCTCTCGAGCCCTCTTGATAAGCTCTCAATGGTTACAATTAGATTTGTTGATTATTCATGAGACTTACCTTGATGACTCATCTTCAAAGTTATTTCCTTCTGGTTGCTCTTGCAGCCGGGTCTTCCTAATTAAAGACCAAGCTCCTTCAGATAATGGATTCGATCCATTGGCACCAGCTTCGGCTTCTTGGAGTAGTTAGTTGCATCAAACCAAGATAACATTAGAAAATTAATCCCACACAAATGATATCAAAACAAAAGGCATTGTTTGTTTCCGATTCCTTTCAAACGAGGTAGACCAGGTTATGGCCATAACTTTAAGATTCCACACTTTGCGCACTTCCTTGTGAAGTTTTTTTCCTTGGTTGTTTGGTCCCCATGGGTCTTGGATCGATTGGAGGCAATTCCTATGCTCCATTAGTTACAAAGTTCCATTAGCCCATAATGAGCCTTCGGTTCACTTTCTTAGGTTGATGCTGAGGCCTTCACCCATTTGAATAATTTGTTGCTAGTTATCATCTTTTTAATCATTGGACTTGATTAACTTTATAGTGATTTCTTCATTATTTTACTTAATAACTTCTATAAACTTGATCATTATAGGTAAAATATAGTTGACAATATTGCTTAACAAGCCTTGCATTTTCACTGTTTTCCTCTGTTGTCATATGAAATGGGCTGAAATTCTGGGCCGGAATCGCATGAGGTCCGCTAGCAAGGCGAGTGGGCTCGTTCGAGCAGTTAGGTTGCCCGAAGCCCACCCACCCAAGCCTGTAATATAATGAACTCTCAAAAAAATTATTTATTATTAATTTAAAAAATATATATAAAAAAAAGAGGAAGTTCATCATCTTTCTTAGCAAAACGGAATAAGTACTTTGCTTTCTTATTAAATATTATTATTTTAATCAGAATGATATAATTATTAAAAAGAAAAAAAAAAGAAATAGAAAAACACAGGGAAAAGTCTCATCCAAACTACCGAGTCATCACCGACAGGGGGGCATCATCGTCATCACGAGGAAACAAGAGCGGAAGAGAGCTCGGTGGATCGGGATCTCGGCCATGGTGATTAGGGGTTCTTCATCTTCTTCTTTGTCACCACGGCCATGTCTCCTCGTGTTCTTCGTCTTCTTCCTCTTCTGTGCGGTATCTCTGGTTGGGGTTTCAGCTGATGATGTCTCACACGATGAGGATCTTGATCCCAAATCCCCGGCTTGCAATAACAAATTTCAGCTGGTAGGAGAATGCATCGGAGCCCTTTTCTTTCTTTGTTGGTAGATTTGGGGTTGAACTTCTTGATTTTGGAGTTTTGGATTTGGTTGCATTTTATTTTGTGCTTTTATTGGATAGTGATGATCTTTACCATTTCGAAATGAATCGATTTAGGTGGATTTTGCTTTTATTTCTTTGTCATGCCAATTGGTAAAAGAAGAGGGAAGAGATGGAATGTGGAAAATTTCATTGATTGGTATCTTGTTGGGCTTTAGCATTGAGGAAGCACATGATTTTATCTGCAAAAGGAGACTTTCTGTAGTTCAAGAATGCCAGCAAGGTAGGAACTTTGAAAGAGTAGGCCAGAGGAAACTAAGAAACTGAGCAAACTAGTATGCTGATTTAATTGACTTTAGAACTAATTTACTTCTTGCAAAGGGAGTAAGAAAGGAAAATAAAGTAAGCATATTGGCGGTACACTTAAAATTCAAGATTGATTTAACATTTTGACATCGTTGGGTTTGTAGCTTATGTTCTGTTGTGAAGGATATATCTCCAAAAGAAATGAAGGTGAATTCTAATGACAATGGTGGAGCATAATAAGTGACCTATAGAATATCATCTTATCCATTTTAAGAACTCATGTTATAGCTAGTCTGGATTTGTTATTCCCAGATTTTATTTGTGCTTATTGTTATGCTTTACACCCTCCTTGATATTTGTTAGGTTTTTTTTTTTAATGCAGTAGACTTTCATGCCATAGGTCATATGTTTTTTCTTTTCATGTCATAAGTCATATGTTTTTTCTTTTATAAAGTGACAAATTTTATTTGTGCAATATCACAATATGTTTTGCAAATAATGGTTAAATCGAGTATAGGTCCTTGTGCTATCTTATCATTTTTTTTATACCTTCAGTTCTACTAGTTATACAGATTAATTTTTCCAGACTATTATTTAAAATTTTTGCAATATAGGTGAAGATAAGGAACTGGGTGAATGGCACTGAAAGTGCAAGCATAGTTGGATTGAGTGCCAAATTTGGTGCCTCCTTGCCTAGCCATGCTTCTGAAGCTCTAAAGCTACCTGCTATTCTTGCAAATCCATCTGACTGCTGTGCTAATTTATCTTCAAAGGTCGCTGCAATTCCTTTAAGCTGGTCCCTTTATTTTTTTTTTATGAATTTTCAGATAAACCATTCTATCTTATTGTATTTGGTTCTTATCTCATTGATTAAAGTTTCACGCTAGTGTATTTGAAAATTTCTATTTGTCTTTGCATCTTAACCTGAGCAAAGTAGTAGTTCCCCTTTATTACCATTCTTTCATTTTTTTAGTCATATTTAATTTTGTAATGATGACTACTTTACAATCTTTGCTTTGCTGCAAACTTGCTCGCATGTTGGTTTTGCTATTTATGGAAAATTATAGGAGGATTTGTAACCTTTCAGGTTTTCCACCCTTGATGAATAAAAGAATTACAAAATCAAATGTTTTTTCTATTCTCTATCTTTTGAATTTGCACCAATTCTGATAGCCCAAGTATCAAATCTTAGTATATTTATATTTTGCCTTATGACGCAGGAAGCTCTCCCTAGTAGCCACCTAGATTAGTAATATAGTTTAGACTTTGAATAATTTACGCCGGGCGGGGTAGTGATTAACCCGCGGGCTTGTCGAAACAAGGGGATCACAAGGAAAACGACAAAGAACCGGGGCGAACCAGATAATAACATTGAAATTCACTAAAATTTCATTCAAACAAGACTCCAAAAATCAAAGCTAGTTCACAAGCCGAACTAAATAGCTTGAAACCCTAGAATCCAACTATTTTGGAAATTTCGCCAAAAAGACAAAAGTCCAAAAATTATTCAAAATAAAAATTCTAAATAAGAAAAGCTCTAAATAAGATAACTAATCAGCCACAAATTTGGACCAAATCATATTCAAATTATTTCCTAATTTGACAAATGATTTATTACTAAAATTAACTAAAAATATCTAAACGGCGATCTGGAGGGAAAACAATGGGATTTTAATTTGAAGACGACATCCACCGAGCCTATCTTGGTGATTATGGTGCGCGCGCTGAAAAGATCTTTCCAGATTGGGGTCATATGCCCGATTCCGACACCCGTAGCTAAAGTTATGGCCAAATGACTGAATTACATCATCTGACTCAAATACTCCTGCATCAATAATTTAAGCAGTCTCCTTTGTTAAGAGTCTTTATGTGATATGGACCATAGAGTTGATGAAGGTGCTAATGTTGAGGATTAACTCCTCACAATATGAAGCAATGCCACCTAGAGGAAAGGTTGTGCATTGTGCTCATATAGTTGCCAATGTGCACATGCTTAGAGGAGATGGAGTAGTTATACTCTGAATCATCAGATGAGTTATGCTCTTGCACTTTTTGTATACACATGAATATGGTTGTAACAATCCAAATATATTACACGAGAAACAGGTCTTCTGTTACTTTTAAGTAACAGATAGCATTCTCCTCTTGTGAGGGCATGATGACTACTATTGATTTGTATGATCACTATTGGTTGTAATATGATGTCTCGGAGGTGAAACATTATGGATTCTTGTGATGGATTTCAATGGAGAAATAGTAATGTTTCCTTACAAATATTTATAGACAAGAAAGGTCATCCTTGTATGTTAAAATTCCCTAGGTGAAAAACTTGAGCTAAGACTAATTATTTTCAGAATTTAATATAAAATATTTGAAGGGTCGTTTAGGACTACAATCTTATTGTTGGACAATATTACATGAAAAGTGTGTGCATCAAAATAGTTGATTGCATTTTCTCTGACACGAGTGTTTGTACTAAAAATATGCCATTGTTGAATGACTAACTTAGTGAAGTTTTTTACATTAGTTGTACTTGAATTAATCTATTTCAGATGAGATTGGTTGATATAACGGGGCTCCTTTATTTGGCCTTATTTTCTAATTTCAGCAACTTCATCTTGTGCATTATGAAATAAAATCAGTGACAATACTTTTGGTAAAGTTAATAAAATAGGAATTATCTCTAATTTATGCCACAGTTAATAGAATTTTTTTGGGGAATTTACAATAAAGTTTTTTTTTCCTTTTTGAAGTGGGTGGTTATAAAATTGTTTGGAATTTGTTGAGATGTGACCATGGTGAAGGGAAATTAAAAAAGGGCAAATTCAAGAGTGTGCATGTGGACTTGTCAAAGTGCTTGGTTGATGATCAGTGACTAGTCTATTAGTTATTTTCATATGCTTGGATACAAACTATTGGGGGTGTTTTCCAATTAATGGTTGATTGAAAATGGTAGAAAGAAAATTAATTAAAAAGAGAGAAGGAAAATAACTATAGAGATTTTTTTATTCGGGAAGGGAAAATGGATCAGCTTACGCATCCTTACGCATCCTTCTGTGTATATTTTATTGAATGGAAAATGACATCTAAAACCCATGTTAGCCCAATATCCATACTCTACATGTACCATCTATTTCCTTCTCTTGCTTTGTTCTTTTGCTTCTGTATTTTTTGAAAAAAATTATTCAAACTTAAATGTTTCTTTTTGAATCTCATGGAAATTGCATTTTTCTTGAGAAGTGATCATGTTCATTTACACCTGGGGGCTAGGACATTTCCTGTGACTCTTTAATTGTGATTTTATGACACTCCTTAACTACTTATTATAGTTCATTCAGGGCGTAGGATCTACTTCAATGATCTTCAGTTTGGATCAATATTTTCGATCTTTTAACTTGCACAAAACCATTAAATTGAATATTAGCCTTGTAAAATTTGTACGTGTAGGCATACTCTTGAAAAACATATAAAATTGTATGTGTCCCTATAGTCCCAACCATAGTTCCATTTTGAAATTTTAACTAGGTTAAGGACAAAATCATTCAACAAATAGCAAAACTAACCAAAGAATGTTAATAAATTTTCAATGTGGATTAGAACATGTAGATCATTTTCATAAAATAATTCAGTTGATTTATAAAACCTGATAATTTTAAGTGTAGCTTGTCTCTTTGCTATTTTATAATTCTTCATAATAAGCTTTTAAGCAAATTCTCTTTATTGCAGCTCCTTAGTTCTATAGTCCTGGCTAAGCGTGGAAATTGCACCTTCACTACAAAGGCAAAAATTGCCCAGGCTGGAGGTGCTGCAGGATTACTCGTGATAAATGATAATGAAGGTATGTGAACAAGTGAATATTTATTTATTATCTTCTTCTCTTTTTTTTGCCTATCGAAATCATGTGCTCCCCTTTTTAGTTTTCTTACATTATTTTCATTTTTCACCTGCAGTTTCTGATATTTTTTAACCAATTCAATGCCTGATCTGTTTCCTCATGCTTGGTTTTTTTTATTGTAGAGCTTTACAAGATGGTATGCACTGAAAATGATACCTCCCTTGATATTTCAATTCCTGTTGTCATGATACCAAAATCAGCAGGAGAAAGTATTAAAGCTTCCATGGCTACCGGAGGAAAAGGTGAACTGTCATACTCACTAACTTTATGTCTTGACAAACAAAAGCCACTTCTCTTTACTATTGTTTTCTAGCATCATGTTTCTGCTTCATCATTGTGGGATGCCTTGGATATATTGTCAGAAGGAGATTCAACCTTTGCTTAACTAATTAAAATGTGATATATAACTCTATCTAGTTTCCTTTGTTCCTTAGGAAGAAGCTTGAGTAGAAGGCCCATTTCCAATTCCTATTTTCTTAAGGGATCTCCACTAAAAAAATAATATCCTTCAAAAATTAATTGATTATAGGAAGAGGTGATGTGTTGATAAATAAAACTAATTGTTCTTATATGCTATTTCCTTATGCTACCATGTTTCTTTTTCGTGATTGAGGATGTCATTGTGGTGCCTAGGATTTATGGTCAAAAGGTATTCAGCCTTCACTTAATGAACCCCAATTGAATTATTTTCCTATTTTTTCAGTTTTTAATTGTATAACATTCAATAATTAATAGCTTGTCCTGACCTGTTGTCTATTAGAACATTCAGAGCAATATTGTAGATTGGGAGATCTATAAAGAACAAGCTAAGAGGGGTGACTATGAACGCCACTTGACTAATTACTATTAGCTACTATTTTATTTTCATCAATGTCTCTTTCACCTTAATAGTTATGAAGTGAAGAATTACATGTAGTAATAGAGAGGCTGCAAGGAATACTGTTTGGCAAGCTTGTTCGTTTTTTCTTGTATCCCTCACCTTCCCATTTGTGGATTTTATTTATTTATTTTTCATTGCAGTGGAAGTTTTACTCTATTCACCAAAGAGGCCTGTATTAGACTTTTCTGCCATCTTTCTGTGGTTGATGGCTGTTGGCACTATTGTCTCTGCTTCCCTTTGGCCGGAGTTCATTGCCTGTGAGCAGGTAGATGAGCGTTATAACCAATTGACACCAAAGGTATTTTATCACTTTATAGTAAAGTTTTTATGCCAAGTACTCAATTTTCAAATTAACTTACGCTGAGGTTTTTATTTTATTTATTTTTTAAAAAAGACAAAGGGGGAAAATAGAATCTCATTTGATATTTACTCATTCACATTCAACTAGATATTATTGCAGGGTAATCACTATATGCATAGTGTGCATCATTGTGTAATGGTATCATATCATGCTTTGGTTTGGATAAATTATTGCTTCTGTTGAGCTAGTTGCATCAAGATATAATGTTTAGTGGTTAATAAATTGTTTTCCAACTGAATTTTGAGCAGGATCAACCTACTGCTGGAATGAACAGAGAAGATATTCAGAATGAGATCCTAGAGATCAATGCTAAGGGAGCAATCATTTTTGTGATAATGGCATCAGCTTTTTTGATGCTTTTGTACTTTTTCATGTCCTCTTGGTTTGTTTGGCTCCTGATCGTGTTGTTCTGCATCGGCGGTACTGAGGTATATAATTATTACAAATATATGATTGAATTTGTTTGAATTGCAAACTGGTGGATGAGGATGCTGTCATGTTACCTTTAGAGGGTTATGTCGTAAAAATTGATTGAGGGAGAATATTTTGCATTGGAGATTGATAGTGTTCCTATTGAGGTTCTCTTTTTATCACTATTGGAAAGGTGCATTCTATCTAGCTAGTGATACTTTGAATCCCCACTTTTGTCCAACCTGCCTCGAAAGAATTTATTATGAATGTCTAAGATTAATCTCTTACTTGTGTTTGTGACCTTAAATGCCTTGGCTTCTTTTGATTTATGATGAAGTGCTTGGGACATTCAGCTCAATCTTTTGTTTTACCTGAGGTACACAAAACCTATTAGGACCAGGTAAAAGGTAATGTTTGTTAGGAGAATGCTAAAGGCAAGAAATAAGTTTAGATTAAAGTGAGTAGAAAGAGTGGCCTGAAAGATTCGTATTGATTGAATACAAGGGTAAAATTGATTTCTTGGAGGTAAGAACCAGCAACTTATTTCGTAAATGAAAATGAGTGAAATAGGGCGCATTTCATTGCAGAGATGAGGATAAGAAAGGAGGAGGTCTGCCTAATGTTGTATTTTATCCCAAAAATTTAGAAGAATCAACTTAACATCTTCATCTTCTAGTAGAATGATGGAGTTGGTTGTTTGGTCTGCGAAGAGTTTAATGAGAACTTGAAGAAATCCTTAGATGGTTAGATGTTCAAGCGAAAATTCATAGATTCAGTAGATTGTTAGGAGAACATGTTTTTCTTATGCAGTTGATGAAGCTGAACCGTTGCTTTTCTAGGTAGTTAAGTAAGCTCACCGACATAGAATGTCTTGTGACCTGGAATTGAAAGGTTTTTAATAACATCAAGAACTTGCAAACCATTCTACCCATATCAATAATATAAGCTACTTATTTTAAATTTACAAAGACATAAGCTACATTAAAAAAAAAAGAAAAAAAAAAAGAGGGCTAACCTTAGCTACATCGTAGACATTTTCAATATCTAGAAATTTTGAGATTGTGAAGCTCGATACAGGCAAAACAAAAATGCATGATCTATTGACTTGATATGAGTAGGTTGAATTTCTGAACAAAATCTTCTCTTACTCAAATATAAAACACATTCTCAATCTACTGTGCATCAAGCAGTCTCTTAGGGACTGGAAGTTATTGGTTAGCTCAGTTCTGATTAACCAGGCATGTCCTATTGCCACATAGCTGCCTTCGAATTTTTTTTTTTGGTCACTTGGTTGTTCTTTTGTTTATCTTATCTGCTATCTTGGTGGCTGAAAATGTCATAGAGTGGTCTAACTTTTAGCATTTGAGGTGCTCCTAGTAATAAAGGCTATCGCTATATGATCTCATGGGAGATGGAAGCAGCACCAAGTGTTCTCAATCTGGAAACATTTGCGTCCCTCAAGTGCATCTGCCTCTATTTCTCCTTCATCTATGCCTATCTAGACTGAGTCTAGTTGGAAATTCACTTTTATGTGAAGGAAATTTATCTTCTTTGACAAAGAAACAACCACTTGAATGTTTGTATCAAGGTGCCTGATTCGGGTGTCAATTACATAACTAAGTGCATTGGCTCACTCAATAACAAGTTTGGAAGGATCCAATTTTATTATGAGAGTAAGCTCTATTAGCTTGGAGATTGCATCACCCATTAATTTTAATTGGTTAAGTCTATGGGAATAAAAGTAGAAACTAAGCAACATTGCTAATTTAACTTTACATGGAGCAAGTGAGAAGGAAAAATATTTTCCTTATTTCTTATACAGATGGAGTAGTTTGATTCCGTAATAGGTTAATATAAGGTCAGAAACACCACCAAATCTGCAGTGCATATCTGTATCAAATCATGAAACTTGTGTAAGAAGCAATTATTGAAGAGCTGGTTGTTCTTTTCTGGAGGTCAATCCTTCTGAGGAAATATGCTTTCTAGAATATTAGCCATAGCCTTTTTAATTTTTTAATTTTTAATTTTTTATCCAAGCCCGGATAAAGGAGGAGGGTTGCGGTAGGTTGACAGCCGGCATAAAACTTTGTCAAACACCTAATATGAATTTTATTTTGATCCACAATCTTGATTCTGACCCATCTTGAACCTATTTCTGAAGAGATAGTAAAAAAATAATCTATTTAACTTCATTATGTAGAGTACCTTTTTTTTTTAATTGTGTGTGTGTGTGTACTTCTATAGAGATTGTAATAAAGGCTAAAGTTTTTCAATGGGTTAGATAAAAAAAAATCCAGCAGGCTGTTCTCAAGCTTACCTGTCTAGATAGAAATCTTGCTTAGCCCCCCTTGGCTCAATTTGTTTTGCCTAATCTATGATCAATTCATGGCAGGTGCCATTGAGCTAGTTACTTGTTTAAAATATCCTCCAATCCAGGAAAAGGCTTTCTTAATGGTTATTTCAGTTGTTTCTTCCAGAAAGAGCTATAAAAATGTAAACCCAAGAAGTTTTTCAGCATTTAAAATTTTAAGTAACCTAAATTCTATTTTCAGGTTCCAAAGTTTTTCATGAAACAATTTCTTTATATATAAAGGTAATAGGATGGTATTGATACCCTGTATTTTATGTGTATTATTGGCTTCATTTTTTGATGAATATGTGCTATCTGTGTTATTGGTCATAGACTCATAATTCCCATTTATTATATTGTTTTTTTTTCAGGGAATGCATGTTTGCTTGGTAACAATCATGTCAAGGTGATACTATACGAGACTGAACTTGCAATATGTTTATCTATATAATTATGTTTAAGATTCTTTAATTTTGGATGTGATTTCTTATACTAATTGTATGTTGCTGAGCAGAATTTGCAAAGATTGTGGGAGAAAAACTGTATCTCTTCCTATTATGGGAGAGGTTTCGATCATATCTCTTGTGGTCTTGACATTTTGTGCAGCATTTGCCATTTTTTGGGCAGCAAATCAGCATGCATCGTATGCATGGATTGGTCAAGATATTCTTGTAAGTTATTATTTTCCATATTAATATTTTCTCTCGACTCTTATGCTTCCTTTTGTGCAATTTCTTGGGAAATATTGAACCCTTTTGTTCATCTTGACTCAGTCATGGTGGGCAGCTTTATTTCTTAATACATATTAGAGAATACTCCAGAATATTATTGGAACCTTTAATGCTGTCCATATTTTTGACTTGTAAAATGGGGCAATTTATCTGATATTCTTGTGTAAATCTGAGTCTTTTTACTATTCATTTATTTCCCTGCCTTGTAACATTTTCTGTGATCCTTTTATCTGACTCATGATCCTTCGTATTGTTAGGGTATCTGCTTAATGATAACAGTATTACAAATGGCTCGGTTGCCAAACATCAAGGTGACTACATGAATGGCAAACCTATATCCATGTTTTTTTTTTTTGAGCTTGTTGTCTCAGACACTATTGCTATTATCTTATTCAGGTGGCATCAGCTCTTCTTAGCTGTGCATTTGTATATGACATATTCTGGGTGTTCATTTCCCCTCTGATCTTCCATGAAAGTGTCATGATTGCAGTAAGTATTCTTCATGTTCTCTCATGTCTGATTATTATATTTTTCCTGGTTTAAAATATTCCTTTTGTTGATAAATGTTATGGTGGACACTTTAGAAAATGGATATATCTAAAGGACATCTGTCTGTAGACTGCAATTGTACTGATTATTCTTTCACTTTACATTGGCCTTAAGCCTTCAGCTTGGGCATTTGATGGAATATCTCCTAAGTAATGTCTATTTATTATATTTATTAATTTAATTTTCATATCAGGTAAGTAACCCTTGAGTTGGATTTATACTTCAGCGAGTTCCATTGTTTCCTGTTCGAAGTTGATTATTCAAGTATCCATTACCTCTGGTCCATGATGTTTGGTGTGCCCTGTTATTCTGTTATGCTCTGTCTGCAGACAGTTTCATACATTTGATGTCTTTGAATTGAATTTTCTTTCCTATAAATGTACTTTGTCTGACGGATCCAACAGCCATACAAAGACCAATGTGTTGAGTACTAGAGAATCTTGTTTATGATGAGGGATCACTAGATCATTTAAACCTTATTGTGAAGAACAGTAACTATATAACATTAACTGCTGGCTTACTCTGATAAGTCGTACCAAAATACTAAGGAACAACATGAAATGATCTTAGCATGATCTACTCTAAATTTTACACAATGTAATCATGAAGAAAGCAACAAATATAAAATATCGGGTACATGTGCTTGTATAAAGCTGTTATAGCAAGCCCATTTAGGTGTTTGGATCATCACTTTGTGTGCACACACACATACATTCAAAAAGCAAACAATTTAAATCCTTACAAATACTAATATTTAACTCTATATTCTTGACTTGATTCCTTGTGTTATTGGATCCATTCATGCACTTTTTGTAGCTAGCTGAAAAAATTGCTGTGAAAATCAGATATTACTTTGTGGTGCCACTGCGTATGTTGGCCACCTATATTATAGTTTACTATGTCACTGTTGCAAACTTGCAATCAACTCTAATGGTTCTATTTAGATTTCTTTGCTTTTGCAGTATTTAAGACTTCTTTCCTTATCTTTTTATCAGAATGGTTTAATAATTAATTTATGTTGAAGATGATTTCAGATCACTATTAGCTGATATCTTTAATGGACTGAAGATTATGTGATTTCAGTGCTAGCTCTGAATCAGATTGCTCAATGCTAAAATATGTTTACTGTCAAAACAAATTTCACAACATAGCTTCCATGAATTTTATCAGAATAAAAGGGCAATCTGCTTAAGGAAAAATCAATACAAGTTCATTGAAGCAAAAAATATTTACTATGTTATCTGATATTATCGTGCCATAATTGACTGTCTGACATTTCCTCGTCAATTTATGTTCCTACAACTATAATCAGTAAATGAGTTTAATAAATCTAGTATTTCATAGATGTTCTTTCATTGGAATCTCTTATATGATTTGAGCAAAATCTAGTGATAATTTGATGCAAGACAATCAGGAAGTCTATCCAATCAGTAGCTAGATCAAGTTAAATTAGGATATGGTGTTTAAATAAAACCATGAAGCTCCTAACATACATGTGTTGTTTCTCTTGAAATTGAATTCCTTTGTAGTATTTCTTCAAGGTTGAATATGTTAGGAAGTTTCAGCTTCATTTTTTTAACCAAGTTAAGAATGGTAAATAAATTCAATAAACCCTTTGAGAAATTCATCTGAGATTCAAAAATTGTGATTTATCATTTGTTGTGATCTGGCATTATGTACTTAATTTTCTATTTTTTGGTGATCGTAATGAGTGGTTTGACCATGTGATTTAATATAGAATTATTTAAATTGAACCTTTCTAGAGAATGGTTTTCCACCTTTCCTCTTCGTTGACTTCGTGAATCTTCTGTTCTTCCAGATATTGATTTATTGACGATTAAAATTCCTGCTGAATGAACTATGTGACAGTAAATATTTTGAGCATGTTAGATGTCTGCTATAGCAATATTCCTGTAAGAGCATCATATATCTGGAAAAGAATTATTTGATTTGCTATCCTTTTTACCTCAAATTATTGTTTTCTTTTTTTAACCTTTTAAAATGTTCATTAAGCTCTTAGATGCATATGTTTTTTGTTGAAATTACGGCCGATTTACAGTTGACATATTTTTGGTTTATAGGTTGCTCGTGGAGATAATAGTGGGGGAGAAGCTATTCCAATGCTTCTGCGAATTCCTCGTTTTTTTGATCCTTGGGGTGGCTATGATATGATTGGCTTTGGGGACATTCTTTTCCCAGGCTTGCTTGTTGCATTCAGTTTCAGGTATCTCTTTTGATAGATGTCCAAAACTAAAACATGAATATTTGTGATTGAGTTGTGCTCATAAATATGAAGCAGTAACAAACACTTCGTAGTTGTTTACAAGACTGTAATGTATATCATGAATTATTTGGAAGGACAGCTTTGAAAACAACCAGGAACTAGCATTAGGTGATACGTGTGTGGTATCACTCACTAGTACTCTTTCTGGAAGTTTATTAGAACTTTGTTTGTCATTCAAGTACTACATCAAATGCTACCGATGATTGTTATAAATTTATTTAGCATCTATGAGAGAATAATATGCATTCTTCATGTTGGGATATTCAAAACCCATATTTATGGTATTATTGTTTGTATACCATGTAACCTTGCTTTCGTTTGGGAGACTGGTTTTCTGGACTTGGGATGTGAGTTAGAAGATGGGATGCACAAAATGCATTAAGATAAGTTTATTTGATCTTCATTGATACCTACAATGTTAAGACATTGGGCATTGGAAGCCAATGTCTTCTTGAAGTTCAGTCTATGCTTACCAGCTAAATTATCTTGTGGTACGAAGTACGAACTATCATGGATCAAATTAAAGTTGATGCCCAATCTCCATTCAGCAGGAGGGAATCAGATGATCAATTTGTATCTGGAAAAAACTTTATATGCTGTTACTTTTTAAATAAAAGCAAACTTGAATGGGTAACTCTTACGAAGTTAGGCTTTTTGGAGAGAACACAAACATGTTGATGATTTGTGTTTCATGGGAAGGTCTTGTCATTGGAATGTTGATGAATGTGTTCATACAACATAATACAGACTGATTAACAGACAGATTGTATCATTATTCCTCCTCACTCACATTCATTGCATGACATCTTTATATGGTACTATTCTTTTGACCTGGAAGCAATCCTTAATGTCAGCCAATTAATACTTCTCTGCACTGCCTATGAAGACACCGTTTTTAGTGATTATTTTTGGCTTAGGTATCTTATGTATGACTCAAATGTCAGATTGAAACTCTTATTCTATGAGATTATATGGTTTCATTTCATATGCATTACAAGTCCATAATGTGCACTATACCTTCACATACAGATAAAACCAAGTTTCAGAGAGGAAATGCACTACCATTTTGATATTCTGTATATAGTACTTCAGCATATAACGTTTAACATTGGTGGGAGCCTGTATTAGAATTTCTAATTATTGGAACCTTTGTGTTGCCCTTTCCTATTTGCAATTGTTTCTTTTAAATTTTTTCTTTTTGGGTTAAGCTTTCTAGTGTCAGTGCAGTATCATACTGAAATTGTGGTGTTTTCTGTATTTTTGGTTGAAATTACTTGTGGTTTCTCATTATTGGAATCTTTTGGTGTACTTATCTATTTTCTATTGTTATTCTTATGAGTAAACCTACTTATTTATTGCAGATATGATAGAACAAACAAGAAGAGCATTTGGAATGGTTATTTTCTTTGGCTGACAATTGGTTATGCATTTGGTTAGTCCTTCTTTGCTTTCAAGTTTTTTTGTTTTGAACCCTTCCCACCAATACCTTGGGAAAGAATTTCTATTCTGAACTCCTGGTCATATGATATTATACAATTTATACTTGCTATCATATGCGTAGGATTTAGCCAAGAAGCATACATGATTAAGGGGCTGTTTGGATCAGCTTTTTTTTTTCCTTAAACGCGCTTTTTTATAAGCTAAGCGTTTTGGGGACAAAAAAATCCATTTGTATTAGCTTTTTCGGAGAAGCAAAAGCTATAAAAAAGTTGAAAAACATCTTTTTCAGAAGCTAATGGTTTGTAGTTTCTGAAAGCTGTTTTGAAAAGTGTCAATTACCAAAACACCATTCTCAAGCTATTTTGAAAAGTGTTAATTACCAAAACACCCTTATTATTTATTCTTATTCTTATTATTATTATAAAAGTACTAAATTAATATATCCAAACACAAAAATAACAGAAGCACTTAACTTTCTCTGAGAAGCCCTTTTTCCAAAGTCCTATCAAATTGAAAAAAAAAAAAAACCTTTTTTTCATAAGTCAATCCAAATGGGACCTAAAATTTGGAATGTTGCATATAACCCTTTTTTTCATATAACTAGGGCTATAAATGAGATGAGAATATGAGATTGAGTAAACCAATGTTAGCTTGAGCTTGGCTCAAATTTAAATTCGACTTTCAACCTGGTGCTCAGTAAGGTTAAAGTTGACAGATTAAGCTCAGCCTGAGCTTAAGTTAGATGAGCCAAGCTTGATACAAATGCTGAAGCAAGTGTGAGTTGGAGAATCATTATATGAGGGCTGAAGCAATTTTCTCTAAAAATTTAATTACAAATGCGGACGGCATCGAGCACAAGCTCTCCATAATGTGTTTGCAAACCAAAATGACTGTCCGTTCATCATGTAATATTGCTTTCATGAATTTATTTTAAAAAATATAATTTAACATATTATTAAAAATAACTTGTCTAATTGACCAAACTCATACAAGTCTATTTCTGTTTGAACTTGTCTCTCTTAGTGCTCAACTCTTTTGTTATACTCACGAGCTTGAGAAAGTCGCAAGTAGTTCCTGGTTGGAGTTATTGCCAATTCAGCTCATTTGGCAACCCTATATGTTACCTCCTTCGGCATTTTATTTGCATGTGTATGAGTTACATAGAACAAGGAAATAGTGATTATTCTATGGAGATACTTTAATTGTGCCCAATACTCATAAAAATTTCTTATAAGAATGACAATATGAATTTTATAGAGTACTTTATCCCAATAGCATATACACCCTATGAAGGAACTGGAACATGAAGCTTTTAGGGAGTCTTCTAAAAATAGGAATAACTTTTGGAGAAGTTTTTACTGCTAGTAAATTGGGTTGTGGTTTAATGGAGTTTTCATTGCAATATTTTCCATAGTTATAAATTACTCATAACTACCATGGCAAAATGACATTTCAAAACCATACTTAGCCATTATCCCAGTTAATTAAGATTAGCATTGTGTCTATCTGGGTCTTTAGAAATCTCCAGAAGGGCTTTTGGATTCTCAGAAGCTCTTTTGCAGAGAGAGCTTTCTCTTTTTTCTTCACACTCTCTCTCTCTCTCTCTCTCTCTCTCTCTCTCTCTATATATATATATATATATATATATAGGAGGTGATACAATCAGGCCGCACATGGCCGGTTGATTGTATCACCTCTATATATAGATATATATAGATTTATATATATATATATATATATATATATATAATAATAATAATAATAATAATAATTATAATTATAATAATTTATATATACTATATATATAATATATACATAAATCTATATATATCTATATAGTATATATAAATTATTATATATATATAAACTAATATATATACATATATTAAGGTGATACAATCAGCCGGCTGCACATGCGGCCGGCCTGATTGTATCACCTCCCTATACTATATATATATATATATATATATATATATATATATTGAAAAAGCTTGGTCTAAGACACCTTTACCCATTAATGGCAGGGAGTAATTTGTAATAATAGTGAAGAATGTGTAGAACCATATGCAAGTATGAAAATGTCGAGTCAGCGCAAATGGAAAAATAGATAGATTTACTTTTTACATTGGGAGTGTGTATGCACCATGAGTTAAGAACTTATTGAATCTTTGTCAGGAATGCTTTTGTTAAAGAAGAAAATGGCAAAAGTTATTAGGGATACCAAGATTATAGACATGCAACTGATAATAAACTTCTACTTGTAGAATTTTGAAACGAATCATATTTTTGTCCCTCCAAATTATATATATTCTCTTTATTCACATACTTTTTCACCATTTCTACTTGTAGAATTATGAAGTAGCCTAGAACCAGAAATTCATCTACTTTAGAATTTTGATGAGAATCATGTTTCATTACTCCAAATTGTATATGTTCTCTTTATTCAAGTACAATTGCACCAATTTGAAGTAGCTTGGAACTAGAAATTTCATCTAGGAGTTCCCTTTTGTTGTTTGTCCATTGGTGATATAGATAATCATATTTAGAACCATTACATTATGTAAGTTATCCTTAGCACATTTGTTTTGTTCACAATATAATTTAACATAGCTCAAGATCAACGGTAAGGATTTTGGCTTTTGCATTTGACCATCTATTTTTAGAGGTTGATGAATTTAAGCCTTTTCATTTTTTATTGTTTGTGGTGTTGATGCCAGCACCAGATCACTGGTTATTATTCGGATTTGTTAGCCTGACTGCCCTTCTCAATTATTCAGATTGTTTACCTGCCCATCATTCATTTGTTACCTGTGTGGGTCTTTTCCCAATTTGGAAGGCTGATATTAGGAGAAGGCATTACTATTTCACTTGATAAAGTAGTGGATGATCTCATGATGAATTGATCTAACATACAGCTTCTGGGGAATATTAGTTGGAAAAGTTGGCTCCATCTTTGCTTAATCACTGATATTCCTTTTACAATAGGTTCAGATAAGCAGTTGAGATCCAGTCTTCCATCCAAAAGTGAATATATCAATATTTATGCAATTTTTATGAAATTTAGCTGCAGGTTAAGTGCGCCTCCATCTCATGCACGTTTAAGTAGTTCCTTAAATACTGTGGATTTAAATAACTACTAGCAGCAATCAATCAATTTGATTTCCTTGCTCATCCTATAGAAGATTAAGCTTGCCTGCTTCATTGATTGGAAACTCAATTCTCGACTCTTTGTCAGTCATCAATAAAACAGGATATTGATAAACAGACACTTTCACTTCGAAATGATAATTTTTCCTTAATGATCCTTTTGCATGCCTTAATAGTATAATTATTATAGCTAGCAGAAATGAACTAAGGGCTGCACAGATAAACTTTCATCGTCTTGCTGCACCAACTCCTACATGTAAACTGTGCCATGGCCTTCTACCATCTTTGATATGGTCGGATTGTTTGACATAGGGTGTATATCTCCTATTTGGTGGAATCTCGATACTATTCTACTCTAGATATTATCACACTAATTTTGTAGTTGAAGGATACTTTTTGCTGTATTTCAGGTCTTTTCCTGACATATCTTGCTCTTTATTTGATGAACGGGCATGGTCAGCCTGCCCTGCTATACCTTGTGCCATGCACCTTAGGTACTGAACCTCCGCATCTTCATTGTTTTACAAAGGATGTAATATGACCAAGTTATTAACCAACACTAACCTTTTTCCGTTTCAATTGATACTCAGGACTTATCATCATTTTGGGTTTATTGAGAGGAGAACTGAAAGACCTTTGGAACTACGGGAGAAAACGACCCGTTTCTACCCAGACTGAAGAAGCTTGATCAAGGGAACTGCTGAATCTCACGTGAAGTCTCTAATTTCTGATCCTATCGTTTCATTGTATCCACTGAACCACCCACCACACATGCTTGGTATAATTTATCAGTTGCAACAAAAAATGATGTGGAAGACAGTTGAAGCCCTTGAAACTCTGCTGAAGTTACGAAGCGAGTGGATCTGGACATCAGCTACTGACATGCATACTATCATAAACTCAGCCATGGGATTCACATTACTACTTTTGGCTCTTGGGAGGTCTGTTTCTGCATTACTTGGTTATACAGCAATAGAATACTTTTGCCAGTCTTTGGAAGTTGTAGTACTTATTGTAATTTTCACATTATATATATTTTTCTATATAAAATGATAATTTAAATCAAGGATGCTATTCATGTTTTCTCTCTAGCAAATTCAGGGCTTCATCTCTCTTTCGACATAGCAGCGAATTACATGGTATGTTGCCAACGTCCTAGTGGCGTAGTGGTACAATGGTCCCGTGTCTTTCACCCCGTCGTGGGTTCGATTCGCGGTGAGGGAGCGGACTGTGGCGTTCCTGCACGCACGTGGTGGGGCCAGTCTTCGGATGGCATTTTCCCAAACCCGTTGCAGCTGCGGTTCGATCCCAGTTCGTTGCACGCCCATGGGTTCTTAGCCGCTGGTCGCTGACCAGTTGGCTCTTGTCTCCCAAAAAAAAAAAAGAATTACATGGTATGTTTATGGGAGTTCAAAAAGGGCGTAGCTAGTAAACATGGCTTGCAATAAGGCGGATGAAATCCAAATAATATAAATGTGGATGGAGATTAAGGATAGAAATAGTTAAGCTGTTTTTGCACTTGCGTTTGGCTCTTATGTTTTTTTTCATAGATACCAATGCTGGTGATGTTAACTTTCTTTAAAATAAGACGTGCTATTGCCCGGATTAGTATTCAGACACCTCAGGTGAGAATAGGAAAAATTATTCTTACAAAATTTATTTAATTAAATAAATATAATATTAATTAATTTAAACTTTATTAATTACGAAAAAAATCAATTATTAGTTTCTCCAAAAGCATATTGAAATTTTAAACCATTAGTTCAACCCCTATACAAACCCCATGATAAATATTGTATCATGTCTTGTCAATTTTTTTCATGCTTGCCTCCTGATGTTAAATGATTTCTCAAGGTGTAAAGCTAGTCAGGGTTCATATACTGACATTCTTGGGGATCAGCAACGGTCTAGCATGTGATGCCCTTGTCTAGTGCATTGATATTATTTTTTTACATTTTCTGCAAATAACCACAAATGCCTTGAGGAAAAGGATTCAAGCACAACATTCTACATGTTAAATAACATAGATAATCTAAATTAAGGTACTAGTTGTAAAGAAAAAACCAAGAAAACATAATACAAGAATTAGATGGTTCCTCAAATGCAACTAAATGTCTATTCAAAAAGTTTTGATGTCTCTGACAAAGTACAAAAATAAATAAAACAGTTCAGACAGCAGAGAATAAGCTTCCCAGAAGAAAATGTGGTTTGTAAGACCAACAAGATCATGGCTGAGCAGCTCACTCATCCTCTTGGCTGCGCAGCCTGGCCAGCTTGTTAGTGACAACAATGTCAAGCTGAGCAGCTCGCTCAACAATCTCCTTCCTTTTCTTAGTAGAGATATTGTGTGCAATTTCAGCACAGTAAGTCCTGCAACATATATACATATATTAGTGAAATGCCAAGAGTGGTCCTTAAAATACAAAATAATGAAGCTACAAGAACAGATGAAGAAAATAAAAACTAAAAGTTCAATAATGGTTATAATCCATGATTAAATTGCATGACCGTAATCAGTCTCATGATATATTCCTTTCAAATAATTTACATGAGAGGCAAATAATTTCCAATGAACATAAAAAATAGGATGAAAATACGATAATACCTGTTGTGCATCATGAGCAACTCCAACTCGGAGACATTGTGAACAACGAACTTCTTGAAACGGTTTGGTAGGTAGTGGCGGGTCTTCTTGTCGGACCCGTATCCAATGTTGGGCATTAGTGTGCATCCCTTGAACTTCCTCCTCACACGAGAATCAATACCCTTTGGTCTACGCCAGCTTGGCTACAAAACAAATCAATATAAACAATGTCGGTGGACTGTGTAAAGCATGAGAAGCATCATCATACATCATACAATTAGACAACGGGCTATATCAACTTAAAAAAGAATAAAACTTGCTTCCCAGTCACAAGCATATGATTATGTATTTTCGTTAGTATGCAACCCACAGCCGATACACATTATCAAGGCCATGAGAAGATGGTTCTGAAATTTCAGGAATAAGACAATTTATTTTAGTTTTAAGACTCAGCCACCCAGCCATTTTAAATCTTCATGGAACTTCATGTTAGAACTGCAATCTCCAACCATGAAGATGTTGCACCTTTTGTCTGTTTTTGAGTTGAAGGTAGAATGAGGGAGAAGAAAAGAAAATAAAGGATAATGATGGGAGGGAAAGAATAGGCAATAAGTTTTCCTCCATTTGTATATATATCTCCCTTTCTTCGTCAACCAAACACAAGAAAATAATTTCCAATGGTTTTGATCCATTCCCTCTCACTAGCATGTCATATCCAGAACACATCAAAAAGCCCAAAACACCGCCTAACAAATGAATAAGAAACAAGGTTTCACCAAGAAACAGGTCAAGCCATAGAAACTTGCAAACAATTTCTCACTTTCATTGCCATATAAACTATTGCATTGTAGCACACAAGTTTTAAATATCATCAGTCCTAAGCACTCTAATACTTAAAAAACCAATCACAAAAATTTAACTTTTTTTTATCAGAGACAAAAAAGCAAACTTTGAATTGTGTACAATTAATTATTTATTTTCTTAGTTAATCTCCATACCGCCATACAGGTCACCATATTTATGCGATCAAAGGACATATCAAAGGAGCTAGCAAACCGACTTACAAACAATACTAAAAGCCTAAGCCCCTAAAATGGATAAAAATACAATAACCACGCTAGGGATGTCCTTCAATACAAAGCAAAGTTCAAAGTTTAGAAGGCAGAATCAAAGGAGAATGATCATGCATCATACCTTCACGCAGATCTTGCGATCGCTCTGGGGCCTCTTGAACTTCTTCACGCGCTTCTTCAAGATCTTCTTGCTCAGCAGCGGGACAGCCATTTCTTCTCTGCTTCAAAACAATCACAAACTTATTAAAAATAAAAATCCCACACACCGAAACCCTAACCCTAACCCTAAATCAAAAGAAAAAATACCTCCAAAATGCCGTCGAAGACGGAGAGACAATGGGATAAACTGCAATAAAAGAGAGATTGCATCAAATTCAGATGAAAATTCGGCTGAAATTAACGAAAACAAACCCTAACCCTAAGCAGAGACTAGACAAGGTTATCAGAGGGAAGGAGTTGGGAGCTCACAGCGGCGGCCTTCGAAACGAGGGCTACGACTCTCGCTCACCCTCTTTGCGCATATTAATAGTAACTCAGTTAGGGCATGAAATTATTTTAAAATTTTATTCACGTATTTTTCAAATAATTATTAATTCAATATTTTAGAATTTATAAATTGATGAGAAATTTATTTTAACCCTTATGTTATGGGGTAAAATATCCCTTGACACATAATATGATCCATACAACTAAGACAGAGACTTGGATACTCAGTCAGTCAGTCATTTGATAATAAAAGTGAATCTTCAAGTACGCCAAGATCTGACGAGTCAGGTCAATATGTTATAAAAAAAGATCATTGGCCCCGGTAAAGAAAAACCTTTCTTATGATCTCTTTCTTTGAGTTTGACTTGTCATCAGAAAGTCCCTTTAGCACAAGCGCTTGGATTCCCTTTTTCCTAATGTTCTCTCTTCCAAAGCATGGTTTGATACATGAGAGCCGATCCTAAAAAGAATCCTCCATCCAAGGGAGCAACGGGATTGATCTTTCTTGTTGATTAAGATCCACTTAGATCCCAAGAAAAAGGGGATATTTATATCAACACCTTAAATTTTAAATTTTACATTCATTTTATACAATAATAAAAAAATAACCAACATCCCCTTAATTCAACATGAAATTAAAATGACTAGTTTTATCAACATGTTTACAAAAGTTATGTTGCCTAAATCACTATTTTGTGATTTTAGGTTTTATCTTTCTCATCCCATATCTATTACACAAACAATATGTTAAGTTCCATTAAACCAAGTTAATTAATATTAATTATATTTGATAATTATTAATGGTGTAATAAATTCATGACTTATAGTTAAATATTATAGAAAAACTACTACTATTCCATTGGATGGTGTTTTGTTGGAGGGTTTGGAATAATTTAACACAAATTAAGTTGGATTTGGGATTTGAATTTGTTTCTCATGAAAAACTTTTGAACTAATACTGATTAAACTAAACCATTTTGATTAATTTATATTTTATTAATGTTTGATATTTATTACCAGTGTGATATTTTTTAGTTTTTATTTAACTTTTATTAAAAAAAAACTAAACCCAAACTCCATTGCTGTAGTTCCTGAATGCAACCTTTAATTTAATTATTATTATTATTTTTTGAGTTAACTACTTACCTTCAAGATGACGTCTCATGATATATGTTGTTCACAAATAATACTATTATAATTGATAGGACTGGAGAGGGGGTTAATCATAAGTTAGAATTATGGAGAGATACTCTTAAAAGTAGAGGGTTTAGGTTAAGTAAAAGTAAGACGTAATATATAGTTAAGTAGGAGAGATAGAGGTGAAGTGAAACTAGGGGGTGATAGTGCCTAAATATAACCATATTAGATATTTAGGTTCTATTTTTCAAGATAATAGGATGATAGATGAAGATATAACACATAAAATTAAAACATGATGGCTAAAATGGAGAAGTACCACGAGTGCATTATATGATAAGAAGATGCCTAATAAGATGAAGGAAAAGTTTTATAGAATGACAATTAAACCAACCGGGAGCGAGTGTTGGGCAACTAAAGTTCAACATATCCATAAGATGAATGTGGTAGAAATGAGGATGCTAAGATGGATGTGTGGTCATACAAGATTGGTTAAGATTAGAAATGAACACATCCGCCAAAAGTTGCATGATGGTTTGGACACGTGTATCGTAGACCCCTAGATGCCCCGATTCAAAAACGTGATAGATAGTTTAGTAATATAAAGTAAAAAGAAGGGTAGAGGTAGCCCGAGAATTATATAAAGAGAGATAATATCTAAAAACCTACGTTTATTAGATATTGATTCAGATCTTATTTTTAACAGAAGTACATGGAGATGAAGAATTCATATAGCTGACCCATCTATGAGATTAAGGTTCTATTTTTTAGTAAGTAAAAATAATCTTGAGAAAGTCCCAATATTTTAAGTAGCTAATTTATACATATCACTTTATATTAATAATAAATATTTATATAGGGGAGAGAGAGAGAAATGTAACCAGATGTATTCCGTCATTGTACACGTGGCCGTTGCATGCCCTTGGAGGAAACCTGGGAAGCCGTGCTCCAGTCCATCTTCTTCAAGGAACACGATCCTGACATTTTCCCGCCAAAAATTCCCATTCATCTCTCTCTCGCGCGCGCGCGTGCTTCCCTCCCTCACTCGCGTAGATGGAGGGGAATGAAAGCCCTGGGACAAGAATAAGCCGGGACCCCGATCCTGCTCCGGCGACGCCGATTGAGAAGCCGGTCACTGCCGCTTCGGATCGTCCTCTACGATCAGTGAGCCCTTTCACCCCCTTCTCTCCTGCTTCCAATCAGAGATCCGTAAGTAGTTGTTTTTCCTTTTTTTTTCACTTGATTTCATGGCATTTTTTAATAAAGCATGAAGATTTGATGTCTGATTGGGTGGTTGCCCCAATTTTTAGGTTTTGTTGTTCGATTGGTGGCTCATCAAAGTTGAAAACAGGAGTAATCAAAAGAGACTGGCCGTTGGTGGGCACACAACGCGCGGGTAAGGTTCTTTCGCCTGCTTATCTTTTTTTTTCCTGCTTTTTTTTCTCCCTCCTTTTCGTTTGTAAAACATTAAAACATCTTCAAGTTTAAATCTTTTTGGATATTTTGGATTTTAGTGGTTAGTTACCTTGCTTATCTTGTACTTTTGTAAGCATGAGATTTAGATTCAGCTGTGTGTTATCTTGACTGTTTGTATTCCTGAATTTGTTCGGCAAAGCCTTGAATTCCTTGAGGTTATATACAATTAATCATTTGGGAAATTTAGTATTTAGAATATTGGAAGAACTATAAACTATCCTATCATGAAGTTTTACAATTTCAGAAGTTATAAAAAAAAAAAAACTATGTGTGGTAGTTTATGAACAACACAATTTAGTTTCCTTTAAGAATACTTGTTATTAGAGACAAAGTTATTTCCTGTGTGATCCAAACTTGGAAAATTTTCTTCACACGTACAAACACTTGGATAATGTTTGGATTAGGAACAAGATGAACTATTAGATCAAAGTAGAAGTTTGGTTGCTCTCCTCCCTTATTTTAAACATATTGTTTGCTTTTTAGTGGATGAATAAGCTAAGACCTGTAGAGACATTAGTAACTTATTCCAAAGGCCACATATTTCGCATAAGAGAGCTTGTTGGAACAAGAAACATGGCGTTTAAGGTTTGGCCTTGGTAAAAGGCTTAATTCTTCCGTAATCCATTTACAAACATAATCCTAAAATCTTGATGATGTAAGACCGACTTGGTAATCTTGGAGCATACGTTAGCTTTCTTACTCCTTGTACGTAAGTCTCAATGGCGCATGCCTGAGATTAAATTGACTGAAATCCTCACTGCATGCAATTTTAGTTGCCCAGTGAGAAATATGTTGTGATTGCCTTCTAGAAGGGGATTAGTGTGGGGGTTTAGATAACTGAGGGAATAAAGATGGAACTTGACATGAAAATCTGGCGAACACAGACTCAGATGGGTCAAACAACCCAATAGAGTCACACTAATCATTAATACTAACAGATTATTTGCAACTGAATTCAAATTGTATGTTTGTTGAGTGATCTTTTTTAGTTCTTAAATTGAGTAATACAACCATATGAAAGGTTTCTTTTTTTTTTTAATTCTATACTCCTATAATACAAAATGATGAAAAAAATGATTTTCATTTTCTATGCTAAGACCTTTATGACTATGGAATGACAAAAGGCTGATCTTTCTTTCTTATTCTATGCATTTATGAAAGTAATGACAACTCAAACAAGCAAGGCATAGTAAATAAACGACCCAACATTGAATTCCATGATCTATGTCAGATCAGAAATTCTTAGTAAACATGAACTTGGAATTTTATTTATAGAATAAGCCTGTTTCTTTCATTAAATTTGACCCTTATATCGGCTCTTCTTATTTCCATGTGCTTATGTCATGAGTGTGTGTAATGCCAGTTAATCTCAATGTTTGAGCATCTTTTGCTTCCTTTAATTTTCATGTTTATTTGTCTTGGCTGTGATTTGGTGCAAAGATTTTATCAATATTTCATCATGCCTTGCCTTTTCATTTGACAGGATATTAATGTGGATTAAGTTTTCCTGTAGATGTATAATTTATCATGCCAAATTGTAGCATTTGCTTCAAATCTAGATCTAGAGCATTGACTAAGATTCAATTATTGGTTTCTTGGCTATATTTTGGGTTATGGATTGATGCCTCACATGGATGCCCAAGTGGGTTTGGTGGAGTACTTTGATGTGGTGTGCCCCATCAAATCTAAAAGAAAAAAGAATATAGTCTCTAAATAGAAAGGCGACAGGACTATTGAAACCATTTGGGTCCGAATATGCTTGCAAATCAAAGATTCTTTGTTGAGATTTAAAGCCCATTGCCATGCATGATGCTTAAGAAATCATTTGAGGTGCTTGACAGCTTAATATGCAAATATGAATAAGTGCCCAGGTGACATTGTAGATGTGTTTGATTTAGTTGAGATTTAAAGCACAATACACGTGTGACCCTTAAGAAATCATTAAAGGTGCTTGAAAGCATAACATGAAAATATCAATATAGATGCCCACATGAAATTACAGATGTGGTTGATTTAGTAGATGCTTCTAGAACACTGAGCTGTCATCCTTTGGGGGCATTGGATAATAACATGCCACAGAGCTGTGTAGGAGCCTACTTGGATATTAATGCAGTGTACAGTTTGATGAAGCAGTCAGGGTGGTTTATGCTGTGCGCTATATATCTTTAAAAGTGTACCTCATGCCTTCAAAAGGCCTATGATGTTGTGCCTTCCCCTGTTTCTCCCATCCTTGTCCTGATCTCTCTGGAGAGAACTGGTTGCCTTTGCATTGTCCCTTCCATGAAAATTCCATTGATCAGAGGAACAATTGTTCTAACATGCCTGTTCGGTTATATCTGCTTACAACTTGTAAATGGTTTAAATAGTTTTATTGATGAGTGTCTTATGCTGTATAAATTACCAAATATTATTTTCAAATCATTTCAGTGCTAGCATAAGTTTCAGAAACAATATCCATGATATGCCTGTACATTTAGCTTTGATCATGTTAATGGTCTCATATTATTGGTTGATTTATTTATTTGGAGCCCAAATCGTTTCCTCAAGCAATTTTGAGCATTATTATACCAATCAATGCATGGCTCAATTTGATCAATGGTCTGTGTCAATTATCAAGCTTTCTACTGATACAATGGATGATGTTTTCTTGTGTATGGCTGTAGACAATGTCAGTGTAAAATTTATACTTATAAAGTCTCCATCTAAATATGTAAAAAATAGAAATAGACTATTCTTTGCATTTGAAATGGAGATTGAGTTATTTGTGCTGTGATCTGATTTACCACCTTCATACACTCCATTACGACAGGCAATTTGCAGCAAGAGTTTTCAGTTCTGCACCCATAGCAAAGAGATATGATGCCTACACTCTTGAGACTGAGGATAGAATCACAGTCAGGATACAAGGTGTAATAAACAGAGCAAGGATGCACCATAATGGGTTTCCTCCTGAGGTTTGTACTCTTGTCATTGTTAATGTTGGTCTGTTGTTTACTAATTTTTTATACGAAATGCTTGTGCTGCACTTTACTGCAACATGTCAGGCAACCTTTATTTGCATTTATCATATTGTTCATTATTCCATGTACAAGTGCTATCAAAATTAAGTTAAGTATTTGATTAGCATCATTGTTTGAAAGTGTTTTCAAACAAAGAAGAATTTACTTGACTGCTGACATATCTAATAAGGATTTCCAATATTTTATGAAATGTCTATGCATTCACTTTTTTACAGGTTTGCAGGCGTTTCTTAACTGGATTTCCTTACAACTGGGATGGGTATGCTGATGATTCTTTTGTGAAAAAGTCTACTGCTGAAAGTATTCCAAGAAGCATATCTGGTGTTCAAGGGCTAGAAAAAGATTCAACCAACAATTCTGATAGCCCATTTCCGATTAACATAGATCAATTCCCATTGAATAGAGTGCTTGATATTCTAAAATTTTGTGATAATCCTGTTGATGATGTGATAGCAAGTAATCTCACTAATGTCCTGAAAAGGTTCACTGCCCATCATGCTTCAATGGATCCTACAACGCAGAAGTCTTCAGATATGGAAAACTGCACTTCACCTGTCATGAGAACATGTTCAGAAAATGTGAACCTGAGCAAATATGAAGGAAAAACTAGCAACCATAAACAGGCAGAAAGTGAGGTAAATGAACCCTTGGTTAACTATAATGTTCAACATAATGCTGCTTTTCATGTTGAAGGAGTTGGGCTTAACGTAAATGCTTTGGCTTCTGATGCACTCTTAGAAAAAGCTTATGATCTCAAGAAGATTGAATCAAGTCATAATTTCTTTCCAAATTCCTCCATGGATGATAGTCTGCCTGGGACAGTTTCAAGTGTGCCCAGGAAAATTTTGTTAGGAAAAGCAAAAGCACTGAAGACGGACAACCATCAATCTGCTTCTGTTCAAGGAAATATGGAAAATTTCTACCAAATGCATAATGTTACTGATGGGAACTTGAATGGCAAAAGTGCGACAAATATAGCACCGGTGGCTATGGAAATTGGAATTGCACCAAAAGGGTTAGATGTTTCAAATCTCAAAGATGGGGAAGAACTCAGGAACGGTCCGTTAGAAAAGGAGCATGATGCCAAAAATTTGGTAGTGTACTGCAGAAATAATTCTCAATCCAGGAAAACATTTGACTCAAATGATGTTGATTTCCTGGATGCCAAACTTTGTGCGTCTATTGGAACATCTCTTGCTGCTGATGTTGCAAATTCACTTGAAAAACCAAATGCCTCAGATAAGAAACAAAAAACTGCAGGCCAAGGATCCCGAAAGAGGCTTTCCAAAGATGAGGAGAAAGCATCTTCCGTTTTGCATTCCAATCATGCTGAAGAAGAATCAAGGAACTCTGGCATTTTGAAGTCTTCTAGTTTCACCTCTGGAATTTCAAATCAAACTTTACTAGAAGAAATTAATGATGCCTGTCTAGGATTCGTAGAGAAAATTAATAATTGTTTTGGCAATACTGTGATGAATTGTACTGCAGAAGCAGGTTCTGTTGCAGATGTGGAAAGAGCAAAAGCATCAGAAGTGGAGCTGTGCTTAAGATCCCCAATAAAACTCAATGAACAGGACAACATTCAGAAAGATCATAAATTTGAACTTAATGATGGTAAAATCAATACACACTCTTCTACTGTGGCACCTCCGAAATCTGTATTGGATCACTCTGAAGAGAAGTCAAGAAGCAATTCTTTGTGTTTGACTGAAGAAGAACCATCAACTGATAATGGCAGTGGGCATATACATTTTGGCACTAAATCTGTTTCTCGTAGGTTGCGACTAAGCACCCCTAAGGGCCAAAAAAATAGTTGTATTGTTGGGGGAAGTAAACTAATGGAAGAAATTGGAACTAATTTTGAACCCAGAATTTTGAGAAGTATGAAGAAGAAACTGAATACAGAACAGAAGGATAATGAAATGGAAGAATTGGTACCGGAGGAGGATGTTAGGAAGAATGTGGTTGGATCAGTTCCTGTTGATCAAAGTGTAGCTTCTGTAACAACTGACACAGGGCTGAAAACTAATAATTGTTTTGCAGAAGCAGGCACTGTTGCAGATGTGCAAAGAGCAAAAACATCAGAAGTGGAGCTGTGCATGAGAAGATCCCCAATAAAACTCAATGTACAGGACAACATTCAGAAAGATCATAAATTTGAACATAATGATGGTAAAATCAATACACACTCTTCTACTGTGGCACCTCCTAAATCTGTATTGGATCACTCTGAAGAGAAGTCAAGAAGCAATTCTTTGTGTTTGACTGAAGAAGAACCATCAACTGATAATGGCAGTGGGCATATACATTTTGGCACTAAATCTGTTTCTCGTAGGTTGCGACTAAGCACCCCTAAGGGCCAAAAAAATAGTTGTATTGTTGGGGGAAGTAAACTAATGGAAGAAATTGGAACTAATTTTGAACCCAGAATTTTGAGAAGTATGAAGAAGAAACTAAATGCAGAACAGAAGGATACTGAAATGGAAGAACTGGTACTGGAGGAGGACGTTAGGAAGAATATGCTTAGATCAGTTCCTGTTGATCAAAGTGTAGCTTCTGTAACAACTGACACAGGATTGAAAATTAATAATTGTTTTGCAGAAACGGGCATTGTTGCAGATGTGCAAAGAGCAAAAACATCAGAAGTGGAGCTGTGCTTGAGAAGATCCCCAATAAAACTCAATGTACAGGACAACATTCAGAAAGATCATAAATTTGAACATAATGATGGTAAAATCAATACACAATCTTCTACTGTGGCACCTCCTAAATCTTTATTGGGTCACTCTGAAGAGAAGTCAAGAAGCAATTCTTTGTGTTTGACTGAAGAAGAACCATCAACTGATAATGGCTGTGGGCATATACATTTTGGCACTAAATCTGTTTCTCGTAGGTTGCAACTAAGCACCCCTAAGGGCCAAAAAAATAGTTGTATTGTTGGGGGAAGTAAACTAATGGAAGAAATCGGAACTAATTTTGAACCCAGAATTTTGAGAAGTATGAAGAAGAAACTGAATACAGAACAGAAGGATAATGAAGTGGAAGAATTGGTACTGGAGGAGGATGTTAGGAAGAATGTGGTTAGATCAGTTCCTGTTGATCAAAGTGTAGCTTCTGTAACAACTGACACAGGGCTGAAAACAGATTGCCAAGGACATGTTCAAGAGATAGATGAAAACAGAGTCCGAAAAGGTATTGGTAGAATCAGGGAAAAGGAACAACATATTGAACATGATTGCCAAGGACCTCATTCAGACCCTTCTTCTGCTCCATGTGAGATCCAACTTGGTGATAGGCATATCAGTGATCATATTAGAATGAAAAGTTCTGATGAAGGTAAATCATTCCAATTCTCTGTTGGATGTGCTACCAAACCTGCAAGTCAATCAGGCCCTACAATGGAGGGATACACCACCAAGAATAATGCAGTAGGCAAAACTAAGAACCGAAGAAAGAAAGGAAATCATCAACCTGTGAGTAATAAATTTCATATCTATGAGCACCTAAATTCTGATAAATGCTTTCTTCTAAGGACTATATCATGGTCATTTTAATAATTAAATTGTGGTAGCATGGTGATCTAAATTTGTAAATTGACTGATTTTAGTTGTGATTTGAACAGGAAAATCAAAATGATGTTTCAGTAGAGTTGCAATCTACTGAAGATAAGGCATCAAAAGATGGTAGGAAAAAGAAAACATGGACACCAAGCTATCCTTCTGTAAGTTGATGTTTCTCTGTTGTCATCATGTTCATGTGCATTCTGAGCTATTCAAATACCTTGGCTTGAAAGTGCAGTTATTGTCTTAACATAAGTTTTTTTGTGGTTAATTGTTGGTAGTATATTGTATGAAAATATTTATATATATTTCTGAATTCTGAATAATGTCTAGTTAGGTAATTTTACAAACCCCACAATATCTGAAAGATGTGTTTATTAAACATTATTTGATGATTTCACCTCCCTGTGCATTTACAAGGTATTTCAAACTTGAATGATTTTAAAAGTAGTCACAGGACAACCTGAGCAATCCCAAACTTAGCCTATATTGAACAATCATATATCAACTTTGATGATGATCCGTAAGATAATTGATTACAGGTAACTTGGTTAGCTATTGTGAATCTACTATTTTTTTTTTCCAGCTTCACAATTTTTATCATTTTGAATTTTTATTTATAAATCAAGCGAAATTGAATTAATGAAGGGGAGCCTTGGCGCAACGTTAAGTTGCGCCATGTGACCTGGAGGTCACGGGTTCAAGTCGTGGAAATAACCTCTTGCAAATAGACCCAAGTGGTCCGACCCTTCCCCGGACACATGCATGCGGGAGCTTTGTAGCACCGGGCTGCCCTTTTTTTATTGCAGCTTGGGTTTTAAGAGTTGCTCTGGAATAATGTGGCTTCAGTTTGAGTTGAAATTGAGAATTAATGATGAGGGTTCATACCTGAGGACTAGATGATTTCAGTTTCATTCTTTCACCACTTATTTAATACTATTGTTTTCTGTGGTTTGTTGATATTGGTTTGTCAACTTATGCGCTCTAGGTTCTCTTTCTATGAACTGTGTGATTACCCTTCATTAATAGTTAAGATTTGCCTGATATAGCTTAAAGGAAACAAACACAAAAATTTCTATCCTGCCTAATACTTTATGAATGTCTCATCATCTTTAAAATTTATAATGCTATGCTTATTATTGATCCCCACATCTTTTATAAATGTATGCATTGCTGATGTTCCCCTTGTTACATTTCTTATCTATTTTATACATAATAGTTGTCAAGGAACAATGAGCAACTGTCAGTAAGATTAAGATAAATTTGTTCTCCTTTACATCAAATGACATTCTTCTGTTCCTAAAACCAAACTGCCATGTTGGAACCCACATTACGTGCTTAACTTCTGCAGACACACTACCTTTTTTTTTTATATTGGAATACAACACATGAAGCACTAAATCTATTGGATGTTCGCAGATGCATGCTACACGGGATATGACAAAAGAATTGTCTTTCACCTCCCCAGAATATCTTAATTTAAGAAGATCCAGATCAGGTAATTGAGATATTAGAGAAACATCTAGTTTAAGATATGCTTTGTTTGCTGTTAACTTTCTTTCAGATCTCTCTACCCCCTCTACTTATCTGTGTAAAATCTTTTGCAGGTCGATTGCTTGTTCCTGCTCTAGCAAACTGGTGCCAACATTTAATTTATGATATGGTTAGTTATGATACTCCAAAAGAAATTTACTTTGCAAGTCAACACACTCACATGGATGAGAAATTATGTTACATTAACCATACAACTTTTATTAAGCTTCAGGCTAGCTAATTTGGATTGGCCTTATCACCTTCTTTATGATTTTTTCCTATGTATAGTGTTCTCTATCAATGCAATCACTTTTGATCTTTTTCCATCTCTGACCAAGTTTGTCATACAATGTTTTGAGTAAATATTAATTTTCTGCCAGTTTGTTATATCTCATTTGCACATGATTGTGGTTTGTTTCTATATTCTGCATCCTAAATGTGCAGTTTTTCTTTTGTATTGTATTGTATTCCAGTTACAACTTCTTTTGTAGTATTTCATCGTTATCTCCTCTACGCACAACCCTCCCTCTGATGTACATTGTTTCTTTTATGGATCTTTTTATTTCCTCCTTTGATCTGTTTATTTCTTCATTCTTTATGAAAAATTTGATTCTGCCTGCAGGATGGTACAATTACTGGAATAACTGGTGTGGATGCTTTGAACTCACTCTCCACTGGTCAGTTCCTTTTTTAACAAACTAAAACTTGTGATTTTTTTAGTTCATGATAACCACCCTTCCCACTTCCCTTGAACCTTTAGTGTCAACAATTATTTTGTGTTGCAAAGTCATAATGTAAGATACATGAAGCTCCCTTGTATTGATACCACATGATACTTTTTTTTGTCATTTTCACTCGCATTTATGTGTATCAAGTATGTTGGTATCATCTTAGGTTATCAGCTTAATGTCAAAGCTCTTTTATTCCAAAAAGGTCTGGCTTTCTTGCTTTGGATACTCAACTCTGATATCTGTACACAGATAATCACATAGATATTTGCATATATATATATATATATATATATATGATCTATGCGAAGAGAATCTCTTTCTGTATGTATTTGTATGCATGCACATATATGTATATATATGGATATTATGTCAACATGATCTGCAATTGTGACTGGAGTCTGAAGCACTTTCTTGTCTCTCTGAAAACCCTTGATTCCTGCTAGCTATTCCACTTATTTGGTGGACTTGTGTTCGGTGCCAATATTCTAAATTAAAAAGAGGTTTTTACAAATAAACCCAAACCTCAAGAGGTTTCAGTAGAAAGATTTATGGACAACTAGGTTATTGTAAACTAGAAATAGAGCAAGCTCTTATTCTGTTTTTCTGAGTTTTTAGATGTTTTGAATTGTATCTCACAAGTATTCTTCAATATCAGCTTAACAACCTTATTTTGTTTGTTTATCTTTTGGATGAGATGTGGCGCTTTGCTCAAGTCGTATATCTATCATTCATTTTAAGATTTTCAAAAAGGACTTGGGTAGTGACCATCTGTTTTTCTGATTTTTGAATCATAAAAGAATGTGCTTAGAAATTATTCCTGATATGTTGAACAAATTTTTAGAGTTTCCTTCTACAAGGCATATTCCTACGAGGATGAAACACTTTTATTGAATCAATATTCAAAGTCAGGGTCCATTCTAGATTTTGGTAATTCTCCCAGGAAATTTATTGAAACACTCTCTCAAGGTTTTCTATACACTAGTTATAAAGCACTGGGTTCTAGTTTTTCCTATTGGGAGATTTTGATGGGCTGATAGATAGTCTGTCATCTAGTTTATCTGTTGCACCATTATACTTGTTTACCAGGTTGGATTATTGCATTTCTGGCCTCCACTTCACCTTCTGAGCTGGCTGTAATTCTTCCTAAACTGAAGTGCTTTATAATCAGTATCAATGTTGTTTCCTTGCCTAGTCGGTCTGATCACCAGTGGTTTGCCATGTGAGGAAGTGTGTAGAAGCCTTGCCAGATAATTTTAGAACCTCTTCATGAAATGTCTTTATATGGGTGCTTACATCAAGGGCTGCTTCCAGTTCACACCTGCATGAACCAAACTTTTAATCTTGAATGTTCTGCCTGTTAGGTTATTTTAACACAAGACTTTTTCTTTATCTTTTTTCCAATTGTATCCTTTCTTAATTCAATGAACCTTGATTGACTGGCTAAGCATAAGAGGAATCGGTCATGGAGATGATGTTTGAATTTGCGGACATACTAATATGCTCCTATGAAGCATCATACCTTGGTGATCTTCAGTCTAGGGCAGTCGTGTAGATCTTCATCCTCAATTTGCGGACTCACTTCGAGAACTGTTTTCCAAACTTGGACTTCATCAAATTCACTTTGTTCAAGTCTTTTGTAATACTTCGGAGGCCTTCCTATTGATCTTGATGTGCTCATATTCAGTTCTACCGAACAAGGGGATATCATCCAAATTCACATCATAAAGTTATCAAAATTTACTTAAAACATTTCATTCATGAACTTGGTAATGGTTGTCAGGTCCATTGCAAACAGGGACACCTGGTACTTGAACAATGGCATACTTGGATGTCAATCCCAGGTTAATGAAAGAGGAAATTATTTAATTGGTCTAATGAATTGCTAGTTTGTAATAGGGGTTAATAATAATAATAATAAAAAAAAACAATGAATCAGTGTACATCCTTTTAAGTACAGTTCTTCAGTTGCAAAAGTGCGCTATCCACATGAACCGTTGCTATAATCTATCACAGCGATCTCAAGAAGCTCTATGATGTGTCTCTGATTGCTTTCTTTTCTAGCATTGTGCTTTTTGGCAAACCCTTATCATTCAATAATATGTAGAACTCCTTCAGTAGTTTGTGAATTCCAGTTTGCTCATTCAGTTTAAAGGATCATGTGTTGTGAGGCAGTGCTTTCAGTTGATTCTCTTCCTTTGGCACTATTGTAGTATTTGACATGTCAAAATCCAGTCTCGTTGTGTTGTGTATTAGCAAGCAAAAAATTCTGAAAAATTATGCCTTATGAGGAAACTACAAAACTTCAGAATGTCTAATAGGGGCTATTCATGTACCAAATTCTTCCCCAAACCCTATCCAATCCAGCTCAAAGTATATTCAATTGGCTTGGAAGTAGGAATCTTCACAAACAAAAAGTACACTACTAGAATTGTTCTATGTTTTAAATCCCATACTAGACTGACTAGTGATGCAGTTTATGCCGCTCTGCGAATACCCTGCTGAAGTTTAATGTTACTGTAACACCCCGAACTGTCTATTCGATGCCATAGGCTGATCAATAATGCTCATTTCATGCGAATTTAAGATTGTTTTTAATCAGGATTATGTGACTACCATGTGAAAACTTTTGTTGTCTTGCTGCTCTGATATCATCTCATCTAATTTCTTATATCTATCATATGTTATTCAGGAAACAAATCAGAAACAAAAAATAAGAGGAGAAGGTCCAGTTGAGCTCCAATTGTTGTGGATCTAGCAGTGCACTATGTTTATCTTTTGGCGCAAGAATTCTGGTACTCTCGTAGTTAACATGCCATGTAAAGAGCCATCTAATGCTAAAGACATCACCTCTAGCTTAGTATTTATACTAGTGTGATATCAAAACATGTTTTGTAGATGCCTTGAATGTGCCTTTTGTCCTTAATTTAGTTTTTATGTATTCATATGGTTACTGTTGCTCTTCAGGACTATTTTCTAGCTCTTATGTTAATAGTGATCTTGCATTCATCTGCCCACATTCACATACATCTTTTAGAGCTTTAATTCAGAGTGCTTTCATTGTTCTTTGTAAATACATGTGATACCTGTTGAAGAAAAGATAAGTTTGAGGAAGAGGTTGTTAGGAGATTCCTTAAATTGTGGAATTTTAGGAGTTGTAACTAATTGATCTTATCTTATTTTGTTTTCCTTATTTTTAACCTAGAGAAAACTGTGCCTAATTGTATAAAAGGCTGACCTCTGTATCGTTGTATTCAATTTTTTCTAGCTAATGAAATATTATTCCAGTTTATTTCTGAAAGTTCGCATGGTATCAAAACTGTAAGGCTTGAATCTTTGAACCTTCAAATTTCTTTCAAGCCTTCATTGCAATTTTTTGTTATTTGTTTTTGGCCTTAATCGCCCAATTTATCTAAACCTCTGTCCATCACTATGTCTGAGTTGGAAGGCAACATCTCCACCACTGCACAATCTGATGCAAATCAGTCCAAACCATCAGCAGCAGGAGAATTACTGAATATTCAGGCAGCATATAGATTGGACGGGAAGAATTATCTAAAGTGGTCTCAGCTTATTTGCACTATCCTCAAAGGACGCGGCAAGCATAGCCACATTCTCGGGACTGGTCCTAAGAAGGGAGAATCTGGTTTTGATGCGTGGGATGAGGAAGATGCTATGATCATGGCTTGGCTCTGGAATTCCATCACTCCATCAATAAGCGATACCTGTATGTTTTTGCCAACAACAAAAGCTATCTGGGACTCTATTCAGCAGACATATTCCAAAGCTCGGGATGCAGCACAAGTGTACGAGATCAAGGTGAAGATTGGAACAGCTCGGCAAGGCACTAAGATGGTCACAGAATTCGCAAACAGGCTGCAAAATCTATAGCAAGAACTCGATCATTATCGGTGTATAGAGACAAAATGTTCTGAGGATGCGGCAGTCTTGAAGAACTTTATTGAAAAAGATCGAGTTTATGATTTTTTAGTTGGCCTTAATATTGAATTTGATCAAGTTCGGGTGCAAATTCTTGGCAAAGATGAAGTTCCGCCACTTAATGAAGTCATCTCCATCATTCGGGCTGAAGAAAGCCGGCGAGGAGTGATGCTTGAACCACACACATTGGACGGGTCAGCTATGGTGTCTACCGGATCTGCCTTAGCTAGTACTGGGACCGAGAAGCCTCCTGCCACTGAGAATGGTACTGCTGATTTGTCTAAAAGATCTAACAGAGACAACTTGTTCTGTACGTATTGCAAGAAGCCACGCCATACACGGGACCGGTGCTGGAAATTACATGGGAAACCTCCTAGCAGTGAATGGGGAAATAAGCCAAAGCAAGGGCAAACCTATCTTAGCTATGGCCAGCCAAGTGTCTCATCCAAGCAAGAGTCGGTTGAATTCAATAAGGAAGAGGTGGAGAAGCTGCGCGCATTGATTGGAAGTCTTGAGAAACCTTCAGGTACTTGTTCATTGGCACATTCAGGTACGTTTCCTATTTCCATTGGTTTTAATGTCTCGGATAATATGTTTGTGAATTCATGGATTATTGACTCGGGAGCTAATGACTCACTCTTCATATTTATTTACCACCTATACCCCATGCCCAAGCACCAGAAAAATAGCCACTGCTGATGGTTTCCTCATCACCATTGCTGGTACCGGGGACATTCAAATCAGTCCTAGTCTTATACTAAAAAATGTCCTCCATGTCCCTAAGCTGTCTGCTAACCTGTTGTCCATTCAAAAAATCACTCATGATTCTAATTGCCATGTCATTTTTTCAAACCTTACCTGTTTGTTTCAAGACCAAGATTCAGGGAAGATGATTGGACGTGCTAAGGAACACAACGGCTTATATTACCTTGATGTGCCAAGCTGCCGTGGTCCTACCAAGAAAGGTTCATCCTTGCTTTATCTATCTGAGACCTTGTCCTCAAATGAAGCTAAAATTTGGCTTCATCATCGTCGATTAGGTCATGTGTCCTTTAGGAGTCTTAAGATCTTGTTTCCTTCTCTATTTGTTGGTTTGAATTTTGAAAATTTCCATTGTGACATTTGTGAGCTTGCTAAGCACAAACGTGTACCCTTTCCTATTAGTAATAAAAGAAGCTCGTTTCCTTTTTATCTTGTCCACAGTGATATTTGGGGACCATCTCCAATTCCTAATATTTCTGGTGCTCGTTGGTTTGTCACATTGATAGATGATTGCACTAGAGTTTCTTGGGTATTCCTGTTAAAACACAAGTCTGATGTGAGTCAAGTTATACCAAACTTTGTCAACATGGTTAAAAATCAGTTTGGTGTCAGCATTAAAAGAATTCGATCTGATAATGCACGAGATTACTTTAACCAAGTTCTAGATCCATACTTTCAAAAAGAGGGAATTATCCATGAGTCATCATGTATAAACTCTCCACAACAAAATGGGGTTGCTGAGCGGAAAAATGGGCACTTACTGAATACGGCTTGTGCACTATTATTCCAAACACATGTACCGAAGCACCATTGGGGGGAAGCCATTCTTACTGCCACATATCTAATAAATCGTCTTCCAAGTCAAGTTATAGATTTTCGGAGTCCAATGGAAACCCTCTCTCAATTTTACCCCCACGTTCGCACCACAAATAATCTTACTCCTCGGATTTTTGGGTGTGTATCCTTTGTTCATGTTCATAGCCAAAATAGAGGGAAGCTTGATCCAAGAGCGACAAAATGTATTTTTCTCGGGTACTCATCCACACAAAAAGGGTTTAAGTGTTATCATCCTCCAACAAAGAAGTTTTGTCTCCATTGATGTCACTTTTCATGAATCCCAATCCTATTTTGTTGATCCTCATCTTCAGGGGGAGAACTTGTTAGTGGAAGATAAGGATATACAAGACAACGATGACAATGTTCCTTTCTTTCCATTAATGAATCCCCGCGTCAAGACACCGAGTCCAACACCTATCACTTCTCCTACTGAACCAAATGAGTCTAATTCTCCTTGTGTCCATGAGCCTACTGAACCAGAAACAAATCATGTCCAGCCACTGAGAGATAACTCTTCCACTCCTCAAATTGGTAGTCCACGGTTTGGGAAAGTATATTCAAGGAAGATGGCCGAGAATCCAACACCTCTGCAGGTCCATGAATCTGAACCAACTCCTGGAAATGAGGTAACACCACAACTTTCTTTTTCACATTCAACTGAAATTCCTAATGATCCATCTACTCCTCCAATAGCTATTCGAAAAGGAACAAGAGCCTGTACCAAACATCCTCTGTACCCCCTAGCTAAATATGTATCCTTTGACAGATTCTCATCTACACATAAGAGCTTCCTAGCAAATCTAAACAATATTTCTATTCCACAAACATTGTCTGAGGCATTAGCTAATGAAAATTGGAAACAAGCTATGAATGTTGAAATGCAGGCCCTGGAGAAAAATAAGACTTGGGAGTTAGTGAGCTTACCACCGGGGAAGAAACCAGTGGGCTGTAGATGGGTTTTCACAGTAAAGTACAAGGCTCATGGAACACTTGAGAGATATAAGGCGAGATTGGTGGCCAAGGGGTACACTCAAACATATGGGGTGGATTATTTGGAGACTTTCGCACCGGTGGCCAAAATGAATACAGTAAGAATACTCCTGGCCTTGGCGGCAAATTATGATTGGAGTCTGGAGCAATATGATGTGAAAAATGCATTCTTGCATGGAGATTTAGAGGAGGAGATTTACATGGAAATACCACCAGGATATAAGAATAACATGAACATGAATGCCAATACCGTTTGTAAGTTAAAAAAGGCATTATATGGGCTTAAGCAGTCTCCAAGAGCATGGTTTGGGCGATTTACAAAGGCAATGGTGATGATGGGATACAAGCAAAGCCAAGGAGATCACATTGTTCATTAAACACTCACTAATAGGGGGAGTAACAATCCTGTTAGTGTATGTTGATGACATCATAGTAACCGGGAATGATAGTGAAGAAAAGAAGCTACTAAGCTGTTGTCTAGGAAAGGAGTTTGAAATTAAAGCTTTGGGAAGATTAAAGTATTTTCATGGAATTGAAGTAGCTCGCTCAAAGCAAGGAATTTTTATTTCTCAGCAGAAGTATGTGACTGATCTACTCAAGGAGACAGGAAAATCAAAGATGCAAAACCAAATAGCACACCTATTGATTCAAACCATAAGCTTGGGGAGGCAAAAGAAGAAGATAATGTAGACAGAGAATCATACCAACGACTTGTAGGAAAACTCATCTACTTATCTCACACTAGGCCAGATATTGCCTACGCTATTGGAGTAGTCAGTCAATTTATGCATGATCCAAGGGAAACCCATCTACAGGCAGTGTATCGTATACTTCATTATCTCAAGGGAGCACCAGGAAAAGGCATTTTATTCAGAAGGGGAACTAGTTTGACAGTTAAGGCATTCACTGACGCCGATTTTGCTGGTTCGATAATAGATAGGAGGTCAACATCTGGATACTGTACTTTAATTGGTGGTAATTTAGTAACATAGAGGAGCAAAAAGCAAAATGTGGTGGCGAGGTCCAGTGCCGAAGCTGAGTTCAGGGCAATGGCTCTAGGCATTTGTGAATTACTTTGGATAAAAATCATTCTAGAAGATTTGAAGATAAGATGGGAAGGACCTATGAAGCTCTATTGTGATAATAAGTCTGCAATAAACATAGCTCATAATCCAGTTCAACATGACCGTACGAAGCACATTGAAGTAGACAAACATTTTATAAAGGAGAAGTTAGAAAGTGGATTGATTTGTACTCCTTATGTGTCCTCAGGACAACAGCTCGCAGATGTGCTCACTAAGGGATTGGACAGTTTGGCGTTCCAGCAAATTGTTTCCAAGCTGGGAATGGAGAACCCCTACCAGCTTGAGGGGGAGTGTTGAAGAAAAGATAAGTTTGAGGAAGAGGTTGTTAGGAGATTCCTTAAATTGTGGAATTTTAGGAGTTGTAACTAATTGATCTTATCTTATTTTGTTTTCCTTATTTTTAACCTAGAGAAAACTGTGCCTAATTGTATAAAAGGCTGACCTCTGTATCATTGTATTCAATTTTTTCTAGCTAATGAAATATTATTCTAGTTTATTTCTGAAAGTTCACAATACCTTTTGATGATCAGATGATGTCATGCATATGTCAATGTGACATCTATTCTTTGAAAGATTAATATTTAGACAGGAATAGGTTTGATTGATTATTAGTAACATGTCACCAAGTGGAGCAGGTCTTTGTCTGGTTTTGGAACTCTCATCCAGGGGCCTACTTCCCTGCTTCATGTCCCTTGTCTCCCTTAATAATATCTATATATTTCTTTAATTATTTCAACCCACAGAAGTCACAGGCATCTTTGGATTTTGCATTTTCTTTTGCATTTTGGGACCATTGGGACCCTACAAACAATGGCCTTGTAGCCCTCATCAACTCAATGCCACACACCAAACAAGTTGCTCTTTAGCTTTCATTGTGTACATGAAAGAAGCCATGCAAGTTTGGCAATTACTTCCAAAACTTCCTTTCTTATTTGAATGTGTAGCCGCCATATAGCTACAAGTTAACAAGATTGTAGTGAACCATTCATTTAGCCATTTGCAGTGTAGCATTTGCTTTCATTTCAGTGGCAAGAAAGCTCATCTTAGATTTTTGGGAAAAGATATACTTACCGACGAAGTATCCTAAAACCGTTCATGGCATCTCGAGATGTATGTGTTGATGATCCCGATGCACCATCAATGGTTTTGGGAACTGTTTTTGGGATACTTTGTTGGTAAGTATATCAAGTATATCACTACTCTAGATTTATTTGTGGAATGGAGGAATGGAGGAATCTTTGAAGAGTGATTGATTGAGGAGAATAGTATGAGATCATTTTCTCCAACCATCCAAGTCTTGTATGAATTTAAACCACTTGCAACTTGGATCAAGTGATTACATGAACATTGTAGTAACTCATTGTCCCTGCTCCCCAAAAATGTTATTACTTCACCATGCTTCATCTCTTAAAGAAAATAATGGAAAACTTTAAAAAGTATAACCATGATACACAAGTTGTCAAAATAGATTTTAATTAAAAAAAAAAAAACCCATCAAACTGAGGGCATCCAATCATATAATAAGTTATTAGTTTTGTTTGAATCATACATAAGAAATTTCTCTTTCTCTTCCTTATTATTCCATGGAGAACTATTTAATTAATCCATACTTGATATATACTATTATCCTAAAACCAAACTACATATAACCATAACAGCATTCCTTCCACTTCTATAAGAACCTTAAACCTCAAGAAGAAGAAGAACAAAAACCAGAAGAGCTTTATGGCATACACTCTGAATCACCAAGCCAAACATCTACTCCTCCTTCCACTCTCACTCCTTATCTTCTTCTCATCACCTTGTCACTCCCAATCCTGCAACTCCCTGACCATCTCCACAACCCACACCTTCACCTCCTGCAACCAACTCCCTGAGCTCTCCTCCTCCCTCCACTGGACCTACAACTCCTCCAACTCCACCCTCACCTTCGCCTTCACCGCTCCTCCGGCCACCTCAACTGGCTGGATTGCATGGGGCATCAACCCCACGTCCACCGGCATGATCGGAACCCAAGCCATTCTCTCCTTCCCTCATTCCAACGGCTCCCTCATCGTCCACACCTTCGACATATCCTCTTACTACCCGGTTGTGCCATCTCCGATAATGTTCGATATTTGGGGGCTCTCAGCCGAGTTTATAGGCCATGCCGGCACGTTGAGGATGTTTGGCAATGTGAAGTTGCCGCCGGAGATGGTGGAGCTGAACCAAGTTTGGCAGGTGGGGAGCTCTGTGATGAATGACAGTATTCCAAATAAGCATGCCTTTGGGTTGCAGAACCTCAGAGCTAAGGGCACCTTGAACTTGATCACTGGGAGGACTTCTGGTTTTGGAGACTCTAGGATTAGGATGAGAAATGTGAGTGTGTTTGTGTTTGTGTTTGTGTGTATTTCCATGCATGCATGCATTGCTTTTCTTGAAATTAATGGATTTATGGTTGTAGATACATGGAGTGATGAATACAGTTAGCTGGGGAATTTTGGTGCCATTTGGAGGAGTAATTGCAAGGTTCTTCAAGGCATTCAGGCCAGCAGATGGAACCTGGTTTTATGTTCATGTTTCAACCCAACTGATTGGTTATAGTGTGGGTGTGGCTGGATGGGGCACTGGACTCAAACTTGGTAGTATGTCCAAAGGGGTTAAACACACTACCCATAGAAACATCGGCATTGCCCTCTTCTCACTTGCAACTTTACAGGTATCAGTATACTACATCTTAATAATCATAATAATACTACCATATAGTCTAATTAAACAGGTATCAGTATAGATAAAAATACACCTCTGTTTTTCTGGTTTCTCTTGGTTGCACTGTATGGCATCATCACTAGCACATACTAAAAATATAAGCCCAAGTAAAAAGCAAATAGGAATATTTTTAAAGAAGGGAAGTAAAAGCAAACATTGGCTCAAACTACAGAATGGTTTTATTAAGATGAAGCTCTCTATATTAATTTGCAGGTCTTGGCATTGTTTCTGAGACCAAAGCAGGATCACAAGTATCGTTCATACTGGAATCTGTATCACCATGGTGTAGGCTATGCAGTTATCCTGATGGGGATTATCAATGTCTTTGAAGGCTTGTCAATCCTGAAACCTCGTAAAGCATGGAACTATACATACATTACCTTCATTACTGTCTTAGCTATCCTTGCCTTTTCCCTGGAAATAAGTACCTGGATTGGAGCTCGTCGGAAACCAAAGGCTAACACCACAACTGAAAAGCATTATGATAGTACCAGTGCAGGTAATGGACAACATGAGGAGCAGCAGTCTCTGCCAGCTTGAATTCTAATTAGTCTTGTTTGATCTTCATGTAAAATGATAATTACAGTGCTATGACTCCTCGACTTCGTTATAAACCGAATTTGACTCCCTTCAATCTTTGTCGTTATCATAAAAAGTAACCCTAACTAAACTAGAGTTGAATTCTAAGCTGACATGTGAAAAATCACTTCTGCCCCTAATTTTTTCTCAAATTTTCTCCAAGATCATCAGGTGAACATTAAATTGTATAGCCTAAGATGATGTCTCTATTGCATATGTCATGTCACAGAGGTTAGCTGCATTCCTATTACCTACTTGCTAGCAACTCAAGAGTGGCAAAGTAGACATGATGTAATTATACATTTCAAAATGACCACCAATACAAATTGAGATATCATGTCCAAAATCTAGGTTGTAATTTTGGACTCTGGATAAAACATGGGATAATGCCTCATGGTTTGATTCAAATTCTAAGACATCTTATAAAGCAGTCGCTGTATGAAAAATCGCGACTCTGAAAAAGACACATGTGGTGATTATCCATCATTCGGAATAACCTTTTCAGTCTCAGCACCAGATCTGGAACCATAAAAGCAGATACGGGTGTCACCGTGTTGAAGCCTTTGATGAAAGTGACTCTTGTACAAATCCCAAAATTCATCCCTGCAAGGAAAAAGATGGAAAATATATGCATGAGAGCAGCATGAGTTGGTTTTGATTTCAGGAACATTGAAATAGTGAATATATTGGCATGGAAAGATGCTGGGGAGATTTGGACACTCTACCTGACTTGTTTTAGTGTTAATAGTGTATAACCTTTTGCATCTCTGTGCATGTCCAACACAACTAGTGTTAAGCGTGATAGGAGCATGGCATCCATGTCAATTAACTTCTTGATCCTGGAAAAATAAAATGCAAGAAGAATTCATACAAATAATAATTGGTTGGGTATGATGTATACTGAACTCAAGACCATTAGATAAAATAAGTGACACCACCAAAGGATTCAATAAAAGCCTAAAACCAAAACTGAAAATGTCATGTGGAAGAGACTTCAACTAGACCTGCCACTTAGAAACTTGTGAAGGTGCTTTATGGAAGCAGACCACAGGTGAATATAAAAGTTTAAAAACAAGGAAAAATTAAAATTATAGCTACACAATTGTTAGCGAATCCAATCAATGAAACTATACTTAAGTGTTCTTTTTCACCCAAACCAAGGGTAAATGACTGTTCATAAAAGGCTCTCCCCATACTTAATTTCCAATCTAACTTTACAAGATCACCCAGTGTTTTCTACATTGCTCAATAGAAGTTATTCATCTGCTCAGTGCTTCAAGTTTACAGCAAACCCATTGGAAATCTTATGAAGTTTGGTGCCTTTTGCTTTTTTAGGACCCAGCATTTTATATTATTTTTTGTTGAACTCAAAGCTCTCTTGAGACAGAAATGAGGGCAGTCTGATAAATGGTCCAGAATAAAAAATAAAAATCAAGCTCAATAATTAAATGAGCAAGTTTACCAATGTATAACCATTTAGAAGGATTTCACACTATGACCAGCAATATTGAAGTTCAAGGATCCAAAAGAGTCCAATCTAAAAGGAAATATTTGATATAGCTATTATTTGGCTGTTAAATTGCTAGTGATTAAAAAAAAAAAAAAAATGCTCCCTTCAGAGTATCTGTTGAGTCTCTCAAAGAAAGCAAACAAGGATAATGAAACCAAGAACTGAACAAGGACATGATCAATGTAATTGCTATAGCATTTAAACTCCAACAAAAGGTGAGCAGTACATGCAGACATATACGATATCAGCAAGTGTCCATATAATAGAATGACAAAATAAGCATGAAGAAATAATGTAAAGAAAGTTAAACAATGGATTTACAAAAAGTACCTGCTTGGTGTTCCACTGGCAATATTGACTCGTCCTTTAAGAACTGAGACCTATTTTAAAATATTTGAACAAAGAATTACAGAGGAACTCCACTGATAATGAGCTAAAAAATTGGTAAGTAAGAGAGAGACCAGGAAATAGCTGAGGCATCTAAGGAAATAAAACCACACGCTAGTTGTTTCTCATGAGTATAAAAATAAAAAAGGAACAAAAAAGGAAACTACAATGACATCTTCTAGTAACCTCATGCCAAAGTCTAACAAAGTGATATTTCCCATTTTGATATGCCAGGCAAGCGGTGCTTAAACAATGATTCATAATTTCAAGGAAGTTTGTATGAAGGTCTATACAATGCAGGCATGAAAATTTCCTCAACCTAATTTAAAACTTGCACAAAGCTTTTCTTGTTTAAAGATGAATTGGGTTTGCTGAAGTGATGGAATACATCACTTAAATCCTCAACCCTACATAATTTTTTAGGAGCCAATAACTATCTCTATATACACAAGAGAACACAACCTGGACATGTTGGGTTGCTACAGAGATTCTTTAGAACAACTAGGGCATATTTAGCAATAGCCATTTTTGAGAATTTTAAATCCAATCTTTGATGAATCAATTTTACATGTGTTAAAAACATGTTATTACACCAAATACCATACGGAAATGCATTATGTGTTCTCAGAAATTCTGGTGTAAGTAAACCAAGCTCAGAGCTTTAGATATTTAAAACACACTTCAAGGCTATAAATATCTAGGTCAGAAATGCTTTATAATATTTTGCAATTGAAAAGAATAAATAAGCAGAATTTGTGCTTGAACACAAGCATGCAACCCAAGTATACCACTGAATTTACTGAAGTAGCTTTGAAAAATAAATGCCAGAGCTACCTGGTCTTCCACTTTCATATGTTTTGCGAATAACTTTGCTGGACGGCATTCTTTAGTGAATATCTTCAAGCCCCTATAAAAGCAAAACAAAATCTATTACTTGTTGCGAAAAATTAAAAGAAGTTAATTAATTTACAAATTCAAGCACATTGAATGCTTGTTGCACATAATGTATCAATCTCCTTTCAGCAAATCCACTATCTTTCTATCAAACAGTTCATTAAATACACAAAGTACAATAAAGTCATACATGAATAGTTAAAACTCTGTAAACACAATAAGCACAGACCGAAAATCATAACCTTCTTTAATTGCCTTGAGTACATAGGAGTATTTAACATATTTTCATTCATAGAAAGCACATAAAAATTTGTGCAAAAAGGGAAGCCCGGTGCTACAAAGCTCCCACTATGCATGGGTTCTAGGGAAGGGTCGGTGGCGACAACTTTACCGTTGCGCCAAGGCTCCCCTTCTAAAAATTTGTGCAAAAAAAAAAAATGATTTGACAACCAAGTTCAACCTTTTTCATTTGCGAATCTCTTAAATCAATGGTTGAAATATCTTAAAATCTTTGACAAAAACATTGCATCAAATGTGCAAAGTACATTTAACTTTCAGTACACTAACAGCCTTTTGATTATTTTCTTTTGAGCATATTATAAAAGAACATATTCAAAAGATGGTAGTTGTTGGCATGACAACATAAAAAGAAATACAGAATCAGGAAGAAAATTCCAGATTAACAAGTTGAATAACTGTGAGAACTGCATCTAACTAGTTCTGCAGATGCACTGACTAACCCAATAAATTACTCACTAGATGTACTCATAGTTTGAATAAGCCATACAGCTACTAAGTCAAACTATCACCTTTATATGTATCAAATCTTCTTTTGGCAGCATGGAATGCAGTGAAAATTTGAATATCATTGAGATAAAACCAAGAAAGAATAAAATGGGATTGTCATCAAAGATTAAGAAAAAAAAGGGTATCACTAGGCCAATGCAAAGAGTTCCCATATCTAATCTACATAATGCAGGAGACAAATATGGCCATAGTATATTTCAATATCCCAACTCTGATCCTGAGTATACTTGAAATATCTGTCATCTATCTGACCCTACAAATTTGGTTTCCCAACCATAAAATTCTGAAAACAATGACATGATACTAAAATTCCACATAATTGCAATTAAATGTATCTATCATAAATAAGCACACACAACTGATCAACAGCTGGAAGATACTAATGAATAAAAGTCTATGAGATAATAAAAAATCAATACCACATTAGATGTCCGGAATATATAAATTGAAAACTAAACAATGTTAAAATCAGAACTTTCCTTTAAGTACTATTGAGGAAAAGCAATCCGCTGTGGGTCATGGTATTAACAGAGTGTGAAGTTTATAAAAAATATATATATATAATTAATTAATTAAATTAAATAGTGAAGTGTCAAACTTTTGCATAATCATGTATATGGACTCCTATCTTCCATATAAAACCAAATGCAAAGTATCAAACAGGTTTTTATTCAAAGTTTCTCATTTTGATTGAAAACTACATCTATGAGTAAATAAATTCAAGAACAAATAAGATAAGTACATCATAGACTTATCATAAACATCTAATGTCTAAGAAAGATGAAAATGCAATGCAAACTTGAAGAATATAAAATACAAAAACCATTTTGCAACAGTTGACATTGACTGCTGAATTCAGGAGTGAGGTCAGGATGGCAACATAATTTTACAATCAATGGAATCAAATATGCTTCTTTCCATTTCTGCCTTGACACCCTTCATAAATGCACATGTGAAGAGGTTCACACATCATTTTTCTACCAGCTAATCCAAACAAACAATTTAATAGCTCTTTTCAAAAGTTCTGATGCATTAAGTAGAAAAACTATTATATATCAAGACATTATGCCTTAAGCCCATTATCCAGTAATAGCTAATAGTTAGTTTTCACTGTGATTAGGATGTAAGCCTCCAGGAAAAAAGTTTTAAACATGAGTTTCGTGACAAATTATAACCTAACAATTGGTTTACAAAGCATGTTCTCCTCTCAGACATTATTTATAATTCTATAGCTTAAATTCATATAAAAGGAGAAAATTACTATGAAAGTCAACTTGGCATGGAAAGAATATCGAAGCAGAGGAAAGAATAAGGTTTACAAAAGGGAATTCCAAACTTGAAGACACATAGTAAACTGAAGAAACAAAGCTAGGCATTCTCCAAAATAAAAGGAAACATGCAACTTTTTCTTGTGAAAGCATAACAAAATTCAGATTAAAAATGAAGATTAATAAACCTGAGAAGTTCCAATGATCTCAAAGCAGATGTGCTGATAACAAGGACTGCCGGGCTTCCAGCATCAATTCCCTCTGAAAGCTTTCCCTCACAAAGCACTTCTTTCCACGAGCCACCAAAAGTGGCCTTTATATGGTCACTGAAATTATCCACATCCTGGGCTGCACCTTGAGGAAGTTCTACAACACATGTATCTGTACAGTAGGACATTTTCACTTAAATTCCTCTATTTGAATTGACAAAGTTAAAATTTGCAAATAACACGCTCTACACCTTAAGTGGCATTAGTTTTGACTGTTCAACATATTCTATCAAAAGTAAGAAAGGAGGTATTACTAAAGGCACAATATTGGCTTCAAGTTCCCTGGACTAGATACATAAAATTAGTAGGACCTAAGAAGTTTTGATGTGCACAGCTGAAGTACTAATATTTTGAACCCAAACATAGCTAATCTGGTTTTCACTAAATATAGAAAATTTCCGAGTCCCAATTCCTTCAAAAGCATCAACAACAGTAAAGCTTCTTAATTTCAAGCATAATCTTTTAATACTCATACAGTAGCTGCATTAGCCAAAACTAAGCTAACCAATGCTAATATCCTTCATCCTACAAAGTACAAACTATTAACACCAGGAATATTTCAAGTAATCCAAACATAACTAATTTGATTTTCCCTTGATATCAGATAAATTCTAAGTCCCAAATCCTTCAAGGCATCACCAACAATAAAATCACTTGAATTCAAGCTTAATTTTTTTACAATCATACAGTAATTGTGGATGATATCAAGTAATTTTAGCCACAATCAAACCAACAGAAGCTAATATCTCATTCCACAAACTATTAACACTGGGATGAAATCAAGTAATCCAGACATGACTAATTTGATTTTCCTTTGATATCAGATAAGCTTTGAGTCCCAATTCCTTCAAAGGCAATGACAACAGCAAAGCTTCTTGATTTCAAGCTAATTTTTTCAATACCCATAGAATAATTGTGGATGATATCAAGTAATTAGGTTAACCAATACCAATATGTTCATTCCACAAACTATTAACACTGGGATGATATCAAGTAATCCAAAAGGTATTTCCGAAAAAGAAAAAAAAAAGGAAAAACTTTTGTACCCTTGAAAGCCTCCAGTTCAAGAGGGGAGAGCTTGATGCTATTGGCGGATTGGTAACGGTCGAGAAAGAAACTGAGCTGCTGGGCCGCAGGGAGAGTAGATAGAAGCAAAGCATCATGCTCCGCTTCTCTGCCCTTCTTCTTCTTCTGCTCCTCCTTGGCCTTGCTCTTGATGTCGGCGACGATGGGGTTCTTGCCGAGAGGGATGAGATTAGGGTTTGCCCGGCTTTTCTTCTTGTGCTTCTTTTTACCGGTGGCATTGAGCGAGAATGGTTTAGGGGGGCGGTCTCCTGGCAAAGGCTTCTTTGTTCTCGGGGCCTTGTGCTGCTTGGCCGCCATTGATGATACCTCGGAGGTTCCCTTCCTTTTTTTCCCTGTTTTGTTTTTTCCTTTGCTGCTTATGCCCACCAGAGGAAAGAGAGGCTCGAATTCATGTTTTGTTCGAACTCACAACACATGAACACATGGGATGTGAATGAATTTTATAATATATATATATATATATATATATATATATATATATATATTATGGGCCATATATGGCCCAATATATATTAATAGTAACTAATACACAAATAATAACTAATAGGTGTTAGAGTGGGCCGACCGCCAGTGCAGTCGGCCGAACTCTAACACCAAACTATATATATATATTACATCCAAACTTTTTACCAATTGAAAACATGAGCATTTTTTATTTATAAAATGAATAAATCACATTCATTCATTAGAAATTAGAGAAATAATACAAGAATATAATCCGCTATGGATTTGATACATGGGATATGAATATCCCCATATGATGTGTTACTCTTTTACTCCTGAATGTCATCAAAATATGTCCCTAGTGGATGTGATGGTGACTTTTCCGGTGTGAATGTTAGGCTCTTTTTGACGATGGACTCCAGAGCGATCAGTTTCAACTTCTTAGACGCATGCAACATCAACCCAGAAAGTAGTTAGGAAGAATGGTTTCCGAGAAAACGCATTGTTTATTTTGAAATCATCTTCTATTTTATTTCAGCCACAAGTTAATAGATTATGGCTATGGTAAGAAAATCTCATCCCTTTCTGGTTCCCCTCGATGGTTGGTTAATCATTGTATTGCTCCCCAGAGATATTGTATCCTTTGGAGGTAAAACCTAGTTGGAAGAGTTGAGCAAAGTACTGTCACACGTTTGCCATGTAACCACAGTATATGAGAAGGTCTTCGATCGTTTCCTCCTCCTCTTAGCATAGGTAGCACAACCTACAAGTATCACTCCATACATGCCTCCTTAGGTTATCTAGTGTGAGGATTTTGTTGTCTCGTACAAACCAAGTGAACAATTTACCAATCTATTTATTTTTAAAAAATTTATTGTTTTTTAACCCAGGTCATTTTAAAAATGGACCTGCATTAGATCCTAAATAGATGAAAATTAATATTTAAATATTTTAGGGGTCTTAATAATAATAATAATAATTAGGGAGCTACATTCATACTTTCCATTACCTTGTATACACCAAGTAAAAAAAATAAAAATTAAAGTATCACTCTTAATACCCTAAACTAATATTAAACAATGAATAAAACCAAAACTTTTTTATTTGACATTGGTGGAAGCAATTTCTAGAATTTTTTTTCTAGGTGCTTTTGACATTGTTTTTGGTTGAACAAGAATGAATTAATATAAAAAAAATTCATTATTAAAATTCTCTTTTTCTTTTCTATTATGCGTTTATTGTTCTTTTCTTCCTTTTTTTGTGAAATACAGAGCTTCTAGAGCTAAACTAGATAGAAATCCTAATACTTAGAACAAAATCACACACCAAGCTTGACATGTCCTCAAACTTATCAAAAAAACCAGTCTCTCTTTGTACTCAAACTAACCAACGACATAAAGGATCTATTGATACCGGATTACTTTGTTAAGAGGTTCCACTCTCTTGAGAAAAACTCAGGATCGAGCCCCCCTTCCCTTATAAAAGTGGGAACTCAAGCACATCGAGCGTGCTCTGTGCCTGACCCATCCTTGACTTCCCTCGGGGCGTGCTTGTCGCCTTTGTCAAAAAAAAGAAAAAGAAAAAGAAAAATGTACTCAAACTAATATAATATAACTGCATGCACATATTTAATCTTTACTTCACTCATACGTCAATGCACTCTTGAAGTATATAGGACACCATGCCATTGATTCAACCAAAAAAGCCATCTAACCAATATTGATATTAGGAAAAGTGGTATTATTTATTCTAATCTTCGATTATTAATCAATAGCATCACACCATATGTATAGGTTCTTCTGTATTTGTATTGTAAGTATACTGCAATAGAATACCATAATTTTTTTCTTTTTTCTTCCATTGTTGTTGTTCTCTTATAAATGTTATACAAATGAACTTTATCCAGATCTATGAAACAACATTTGAAACAAGAAATGGAAGCTTGCAAAACATTGTCATGCCATTAGGTCAATAGTGGTTGCCTTTGTTTAGCTGGTACACTGAAAATGCATACCAGTTTTGTGGTTCATCATCTCAAACCTAACTTTTTAAAAACAGGCACAAGTAGAGAACAGGTAGCTTCTTGCTCACCTCCATGCCAATCGACCCCATCCCACCGGCCCCATCCTGGGCTACGGTGGCTGGTGATGCCAATCGACGAGTAACATCACCTCTACCTATCGACACTGAGGTGCTGGAGAAGCTCAAGAACCTAGTCACGGACACTGTCCGTGTGGACGAAGATAGCAGACATCGAGCTCGTACAAGATTCCAGAACGCTCTGTATGGCAAGCTCTTCGGCAAATCTCCGCCATTTGAAGTCATCAAAGTAGCTCTATTGGGACTTTGGAATACGTTTGGAAGTGTCCACATATCAGATATGCCAAATGGCTTCCTGCTCATACGATGCGAGACAGAGGAGGTTAAAGAGAAGCTCCTGTTCGGAGGACCTTGGACAGTGCAAGGTATCATCCTTCAATTGGCTCCACAGTCAAGTTGTGTTTGAGCAGCCATGAAGGCGCGAAGGCGATGATATGGGTTCAACTGCACAATTTCCCTGTGGATTATTGGGATGGCGACTCCTTCGAGACTCACCGCAAGGCCCATAGGCGGTTGGTCAAGATAGGCGACCTTACTTCTTCTCTAGCCGCACAAGATTTTGCAGCTTGTTTGAAATCGACTTTGTCTCCTCCTACAGGCGAGGTTTTTGGCTTGAGGATGATGACAGGCGCATCTTTGTGTTCGTTCTATACGAAAAAACTCCGATTCTATGCTATAGCTGTGGATTGGTGGGGCATGGAGTCAACTCATGTCCAAATCGGAGAGATCCCTCTGTGCAACCTCCTGAAAACAGTCAAGCTGATGCTGTAGATGGCCGGAATCCTTCGAGACTAGTTCGTCCGGGAGCTTCTGAGTCTACAAATAACAGAGCAGCTGCCCCTAATGATCATGATCCCAGTGTGAAGACGGCACCAACTGAAAACCAGGGATGGAGATGGAGACCGTTACCCTTGGCCACAGAGTCAGTGGCCGTGGCCGTGAACCAGAGGAGAGGGTTTCGCTTCACGTGGACAGCACGTGATCCCAGAGCCTTCTCGTGGAAGCCAACAGCAAAGGTGGCGACCCAATTGCATGCGGCACGCGTGGAACGCATCTTGTCAGCCCGTGGCGAGTGAAGTGGTGGCCCGTACTGCACGTGCGCCTCATGATGCCCCTCGTGGACGCCAGCTACTCGCCGCTTCGGATGACCAACACGTGGCGGAAGCTGCTCGAAATCAGGCGACAAGTGGCAAAGTTGGACGTGGGCAAAGTTGGACGTGGTGGACGGGGTGGGTCGCATCTCACATCGACTCGCTGCGTGAATTTTAACTCTCGCAATGTTGACTTCGCGTTGGCGCCCAACCATCAGTTCATCGGTGCCAGCTATCGTGATGGAGGGCTAACCAGAGGATCAGCCAGCAAGAATCAGGATTGTGGCGATGGCTCTGCAAGGATGGACGTAGATATCAAAGGAAAAGCTAAACAGAAGGTTGGTGCGTCAACGCCCCTGCTCTTGACGTCGGCTTCAGTCCAGAGGGCAGAGTGCTCCTCCGATGCTCATCGGTTGTTTGTTGAAAGAGTTGAGCAGGCCCTTGAAGCAGGCAAGCAACCCTTTGAATCTCAGAGCGATTCGGATAATTTGGACGAGGACTCGATTTTGGATGATTCAGCAGATGAGCGAACACTTTGGGAAATCCACAAATCTATGGAGAAAGGATCCCGGGATAGAAAGGGTGTGCAAGCTCTATCAGCGGTTCAGAAGAAGAAGATCCAGAAGAAGAAGGGCAAGGGGAAGGCTGGAGGCAAGGGTTCTCTCTCAATCAGCCTTGCTGATTCTTAAGGTTTTTCAGTTAACAATGCCCTGCTTGTGTTTTTTGGGTTTAAATTTGATGTTGAATGCCTGTGCCTATCTTGGTTGTTAGCTTTGTTGTTGAATGCTTGTGCCTATCTGGGCGGTTGGATGATGATGCTGTAATGTTTTAACTTTTCTTAATATATAGCTACTATGTAGCTCTTCTCGACCAAAAACCTAACTTTTTTTTAAATACATTGATAAACACCCCCACAGGGACTTCAAAGGGCGTGTACAGAAGTGACCACTCAATCCCACAAGCTTGTCCCCGTGAGAACAACGCCACACCCAACCTTCAGCTTGCAAGATTGGGGATTCGATCCCGGGCTCGTCTACAGAAGAATCTCATTTCGACCCAAATTCCAATAAACCTTTGGGTCATTGGTACTCAAACCTAACTCTTGACTGAGTGAATCAGGACTGGTTCAGAGATGAGACACATGGGAGAGGCCATGCACAATGTCCAACAAGTAAAGGTTCTCTAGTTCAATTTCAATGCAAGGCTTTTCTCCTTTTCAGTACTACATATGGTTCTAAATTGTCCAAGCTTACTATCAAAGCATTGTTCCTTGACAAGACTTGTATCCCTATCATGAGAAAGCAAATACAATTTTGATTTTCAAAGTGTGTTAAGATAGATGCTTTCTACTTGTCAATATATATATGGTTCACACTGAAATATTATGGGGATGACCTGTCAATACAAGTACATCAACAGAGCACAGAGAATCCAAGAATCATATATTGGTTGGGGTGGGCCAGAAATCAGACCATTCATTAAACAAAACTGATAAGAAGAAAACAAGATAGAAAATTTATTGCAGGAAATTGCAAAGAAAGAATAGATGATACTGAAATAGTAACACTTTGCATTTAGCAAGTTAAAACTGCTGTTAAAGGAACAAGGGCCCCTAAGTATTTAAATTAGAATTGCTTGGCTCCAAATATTGCTGTATTTACCTATTGAATGCATGAACCATCAAATAACGACAAAGATAAGAAATTTATGATCAGATTGAAGCAATTCAATGAGCAAAGTCAAAGCAAACTCTACTAAAAAGAGTGTAAGATTGATTGTATCCAACTATGACTGAAATACAACAATGATGGATACTAACTTCTAATTCAATCTTCTTAACACTAACCCAATCAGTCAATAGGATTGGATTCCGCCTTTCGTCCTCCGTACTCAGCTTCAAAGTGTGGTATTGCTTTGTTCAGAGGAGACTGTTAATTAAAGTCCCCAAGGTCCACTTGAATTAATAGCATTCATAGGTTTCAATGATAAGACTTAAGAAAGAGGGGAGGCCAGCCAGTATCAAAATTAGTTGAGGGAAATATGTACTATTACAGCATTGAAGGAGGGTAAACGGTGATTAATAGACTTAATGTAAAAACTTTACCTAGCTGAACTCTTATAGACTCATTTTTGCAGATAGTGGTTAGCAATAGAGTCATTTTTGCAGTATTACGATAGTATAATTTTTTACTTCAATTGAGTTACTACCCCTTCAAGAATAGCAGTTCAAAATGTCATATTCACAGATATATATTATAGCAAGCAGAAATGTATAACCAAAAAAAGAAATTCTGGGAACCAAGTCAAAGGAGCTAAACAAGACCAGCAAAGCCTATAAACTGTTCATAATGAAAATAGAAGGAAAAAAAAAACAAAAAGCAAACAAAACAAAAACCTGTGCAATAAAAGTATCAATGAAGAAGGAAGGTGAAGGTGAAGGGGAGGATATCGACATCATCCTGGTAGCCTGAACCATGATCTCCTCCATTCTGCAAGGATACTAACCTGTAAGTAACCAGAGTTGCTGATCCACAGCTTAGCAAGACGGCACAGAAACATAGAGGATTTGTGCTTTCCATATAGCCAACTCAACTAGAACTCTGGATGGTATTATTTACATGATGGCTATCTCTTATCCATTAGAATGGCATCTAGCAAGAATAATGTGTAATATGCATTGATCTTCTCAGCCTCTCAAGGATCCCACCAGCCTTTCTGCGTGCCCTTGAAGTGCCATTCTGAGCAAGCTGTGAAATTGTACCACTCAAACTCTCCTCTTCACCAACTTCTCTCAGCTTTGTTCTATCATTCATACAGATAGAGAATAGGACAACAATTGAATTCTCCTTGTTCCTTGCACATGAGCTTTCCTTTATAATGGTGAGCAAGATAGGAACCCCACCAATCTCCCCAATCTCTTCAACAGCATCATGATTGCTTGAAAGCATTGCAAGGATAGCCAAGGACTCATCCACAAGGGTGCGATCCCTGATGGTCTTCATAAAAATGCTAACTGCCCCTTCTCTCACTGCTCTCACCCTGTTTTCATGTGCCATACACAGGTTGAAGATTGCAGAGGCAGCATCCTTTTTCCCAGTTGGGCTACCTTGCTCAAGAAGATCTAGTAGTGGTTGCATCGCCCCTAGCTCACCAATTTTAATCTTATTTGAATCAAGGGCTGATAGGGTGAAGAGGGCCGCTGCTGAATTGCTCCTAGTCTCCATGGTCCCTGTTTTCAAGGCATCAATGAGCAGAGGGATAGCTTGGGGGTTGTCCGCAACAATCTCCTTGTTTCTCTCATGGATAGACAGATTGAGAATTGTGGTGACTGTATCTTCTTGGACCTCCTTGTCTCCCTTCAACCCAGGTACAGATAAGACAGAGAGCAATTGAGAGATTGCTTCGGGCTTCTCCCCTAGAAGGGCCCTGAAGGAGGGATTGCGTTTGGTGAGGAGCCGCAGCTCCTTCACAGCTTTCTTCTGTTCAGGGATGGAGGAGTAGGAGATCTTCTCCAGAAGTGAGTTGACTACATTCCGCTCGCTTCCAATGATCACAGCTTCCTCTTGGTTCTCAAGCAGAGGAAGAGTGATTCCATGTTCACAGCACCATTGAGATATCATTCTCCGGATTAGGTGATTAGGAGTAAGAGTGGAATTGGATAGGACTTGTTGAGTTTCTGGGCAAATCAGCTTGCCGGCGTTCAGCCATTCTTGAATGTAAGGCCGATCATATGTCTGCATGACAATCTCAGTTTTCAGTATCAGTGAACAGTTGATCAAGGAATAACTCAGGGTAAAGTGAGAGACACATGGAATCAAAAACATGCATGTGTCAACATTGATAAAAGAACAGAAAAACAAAGAGCATAATGAATTCTGTGGCATAATATATGAATCAACAGAAGACATTGCAAAACTTTGAAAGGATTGGTATTCAACATGCAGGGCAATGGAGTCAGAATCCACAGCCAAATAACCAGCAATGGAACTTTATGAAAAATGAAAAATAATAGAAATAACACTCACAGAACCTTTGGAAGAGTGATGTGAAATATGAACCAACAAATCAAAATCCACAAGTATTAGAATAACCAAGAATTTGCTGTTAATTTTTGACAGAATAAAAATCTAATACCTCGGCAAAAGAGAAAACCCACAGTGAAAATTCCAACCCCAAATATTATAACAGCAAGAGATCTAGAAAACAACAATAGAAAGGGTGATTCTAGCAGAGACGAGATTGAAAAAGAAAAAAATATTAAATAAAAATCCTCAAAGAGAGTAACAGATAAAATCTTGTCCAGTCTAATATTACAGCATGAGCATAGTGGCCAACAGATTATAGAATGATAATAAAAGTTCTTAGAACAATAACGATCAATCATGATAGAAAAAAACCAAATTAATATCAGATTTCTTTTACCGCATTCTAACGGAGAATAGTACAATGAATTCAGAAAATTACATGAAAATAAGAAGAAGAAGAAAAATCAAGATTTGTAACTCTTAAAGATTTGAATCCATGAGAACCTCCCATGAAGAAAAAGGAAGCAAAAAAAAAAAAAAAGAGTTCTGCAAAAGTGTGCATATTGAAATCAAACCCAATTTCCGGCGAATTAAACCAAGAATGAAAAGCATCACAACCTGACCGGAAGCGAGAATCACAGGATCCCTCATAATCTCCGACGAGATCGGGCACAGGAAATGCTCGGGGACCTCCACCTCCGACCCAGCATCGTTCCTCTTAAGCTGCCGATTCTTCTCCTTCTTATTGGGAGACAAAGGGGAAGAAGACCTCTTCGCAATGGTACTCCCTTTGCCATTAGACTTCATCTCTCTGAGAGCCGTCAACAACTTCGCCGCCTCCTCGAAGGTCCCACTCCTGACATCGTCGTCATCAGTGATGGAAAGCACCAGCCTCCTCAGCTCCCTCTTCAACTCCCCCGCCGCCCTCGCCGCAGCTGCCCTCTCCTCCGATTTCGCCATTACCTCCTCCCTATCTCTCCCAATCTACAAATGACTACAACTATTCTAGATTCTAAATGGAGCTCAGCTCGGGGATTTCTCTTCTGCGGAATCCTCCTCGGCATCCCCGGCGTTCATGGCTCCGCTCTCTCCGGCTCCGGTGATGTCTTTCTCGGCCACTGAGGCGAAGCAGAGACGAAGCATAGAAGAATGAGCGTAATTGGTGCTAATTTATATATATATAGAAAAATTAATTAATTAATATATATATCTTAATGACACGTATGCTGTGTGTTGTCCCGCGGTGCAATTTAAGTTATTTTTGCGTCCCATACGTGTGCGATGTGTGGTACTATCCACTGGCGCCTGCGCTGTCTGCATTGCCGCCACGTATGCAACAAACCCCAACAGAATTTTTTTCCAATAATTTAAAATATTTAAAATATTTAAATTTTTTAGATTCAAACTCTTGATTATTTTTTCCAAAAATAAATTATTATTAAAATTTTTGAAGGAAAAAAAATGATAGGAAAAGGCCGGAACGGTGGGTGGGCAGGCGCCGCTCGTTGCTGGGACCCACCAATATAGCGTGAGTTTGAGGGTGGCCCACACGTTCCACCTAGCTCGCAATTATGGAACCCCTGGCTTCACAGCTGGATTATTCCCCTTTTATTTATTTCCTTTTTCTCTCTATTTTTATTTTGTTGATATTTATTATTATTATTATTATTATTTGCTAATATCTCCCTGAAATTTATTATATTTCCAATCTTGTTTTTATACGGAATCTTCAGTTGTCAGTAGGAAATATCAGAAAAAGAAAGTTAAATTTCCATGTGGTATCACTGAAATTTTTTTATATAAATTTAGCGTGAAATATATATAACAATCTTAATTTACAGGGTATATATCTAATTATAAGTGTTTTTTGGGTGTATATGTAAAAAAAATATATATAATAAGTCTGAAAACTTCAGGGAGATTGATTCAATTATAAGAAATTCACGGGGATTATTGCAAATTTGGAACATTGAGATCAATGAGCAAAGAGCTTGTTAGGTAAGCCGACGGTTTGTGATGACTGGACTGGATGAACGTCTAGCCAGATGCAACCTTTTGGTTTTAATTACGATTTTACCCCTTGTTCAGCTCCGATTCCGAATGGACCCGTTATTAAATAGCGGAGCCACAGAATGATGATCCACATCGGATCCGGAATCTTTGATACCCGAATCCGAAATTTAAGGATGGATTTTTTTATAATCAAGTTCTTATCTATTTGGTCAAAAGATTTATTTTCTTTAAAATTAAATATTTTGATCTATTTGTACGAATTTCTTTTATTACTTTTTATTGGTTCTGAAAGTATTTAATAATAATAAAAAGTTGATAGAAAAGTACCTCTTCTGAACCATGATTTTAATTAATGTCCATGATGTGCATTTATATCTCAAGCTAGAAAATAAAATTAAAAAAGATGAATGACTTCTACTTGTTCTAACTTGGAGTCTTGGACTCACCCAATGTACAATGGGTAAATAGTTGGGTTGATGATCGATTAGAACAAAACATAGGAAAGAAAATAAATATTAGTGTTGTTTTTCACAAATTTGTAACATCATGGACACAAAGTTAAGGTAAATTTAAATTTATCTAAAAATATTAATTTAATTATAAATAAACATATATAACATATTCAATTTTGTTTATGCATATTTTATCACATTTATTTATGTTTTATTTATATAAATTAAATATAATTTATTTATTAATCATATTTTTTCATGTCATATGCATAGTGTGTGTATTAATAGTGGCGTGTTGGAATTCGTATTTATTAATTGTTTAATTAATCATATTTATATATCATGTTTAAGCACGTTTACAGGTTTTCTGGTATAATTTGAAATATTTAAAATAATTTTTAGATTTATATGTTTAACATTCAACTGAAATTAAAAAATATATATATTTTTTTTTAATTATAGACAAAGAGACAGAGAGGAAATGAGGGTAAAATTATATTTTAAAAAATGTCAATTGAGACTTAACTCAGGGATATATATGTGATTATGCAATGTTTGTGGAGGAATAAAATAAATAACCATTTTATGATGGTAAATAAATTCATAAAATGAAGTCTTTTAGTTTCCACTCAAAGATATTGGTTTTTTAATAAATTATATATAAAGATATATAATAAGATTGGATGATTAATAACGAAAACGAAATGAAGGGATTGGTCACCACCCTCTGACTGATTCCATGCAAGTAAACATGATACAATTAAATTAATGAGCCTGATTTGAGGGGATTTGATCTCAAACATGCATGAGATCTTTCACGTCACATTTAATTTTTCTAATATTAAATTAATCCATCTACACACGCACAAGATTTCAATGAAATTTCAAAAATATCCATATTTTATCATGAATTAAATGGTGAGACTATGTGTGCATAAAACACATTTTAACACTAATAACTTCTCTATACTAATGGCAATAGAGTCAATCATCAAGGAAACCTTGATGTTCACCAGGGAGGAGGAGACCACCCAATGCAAACTTTCCTCAATGTAATACCGACCTATGTAAGTGGGGCTCTTTAAGGCACCCAACCAAGGACCCAACTATCCTCTTTATTTTTTTATTTTTTTTGGATAATATGAATAAACCATTTTTATTAATGATAATTATAAAGAGTTACAAATATTTTGCCAAGTTCTTTCCATGTTACATAGTGGTACATAATATGCTCTCGGGTTAATTGGACTAAGCAGTTTTTGGAATGCTTTTGTTTGATGACCGCTCCAAAGGACATGTTAGGTCGGAGAAGTCTCCTCATCCTCGAAATCTGTGCCCACCGATCACTGTGGATGCTCTTCCTCTCCTATGAAGTTGTAACTTCATACTTCTTTCTATTACTAACTCCACAGATAATAGTTTTGGTTGTTTGGATCGATGCGGGAGTTGTATCAAACTAAGAGAATAAGAGGAAATTAATGTTATAGATTATTTTCTTGAAAACAAGATATTTATCATGGAAACATATCCTATTTCTTTCCATTCATACACATCATATTATCGCCATCACCTTTATTATTATTATTTATTAATAAATACGGTTTATTCATTTTTATAAAACTAATAATAAATAAATAAATAAATAAATAACCTCAAGAATTAAATTGTTTTTAAAAAAAAAAAATTGTCCTATTGTTCTTAATGCTAGTAATTAACAGGCTGCAAGATTGAAATAATATGATGTGATAGAACACATAACAACCTTGGGGACTAATCAAATACAAAACTTTTGGTTGATATACTGAGATTGATAAGTTTGAGTTGTGACATTGATTGATTACTGAAGCTATATGTTATCCATTGAGATTTATAAACAGTTTAATTAACATATTATTATTTTTAACATTGGTTGATGTGTAGGAAAACTCCAAAAACACCCTTGAAGACCAATTGAAAAGTCATAGAATTCCAAATTTATACATCCACGAGATGTATCATGTATGAGTTAAGTTTGATGAGTAACCGACCAATTCAGTTTAATAAAGTGGTCATGTCTTCCAATCAAAACAAAAAGGTCTTCATTTCATGACTAGTTAGATGGTCCCATTATGTTCACGAATCACCAAGCTGGCTCTCAATAAGAACAAAGCCCATTTACAGTTACACTCCTATCAAAAAATTCACATGCATATGAACCCCTATAAAATTTATAATTACATATGTAAATATATGTATACATCCAAGAATTCTTTGTTTGATGTTTTTATGGTAAATATTTCAAAATCTTATTATGATGAGTTAGAAATGTCCAAGAATTGTATTTTGTATATAAAGAGGAAGAATCCAAGAAATTATAAATAAATTATAGAAAAATCCAGGGAGGTGAATGCAAAAAAAACTGAAACGCTAGCGCTGCCTACAGACAACGCGGCCAGGAACGAACGTGGTGCAATCTAACCTTGTCATAGGCGCAGCCAACCGAGGAATGGGTCCACTTCTCAGGCCCAACTCACCATCACGTGATCTGTTCATCCAATCAGATCACACCCCAAATCAAATGCACTCTATCACGAAATCAACAATATAAGACATATATAAATATAATTTTTTTTCTGGCTTATTTTTACATTTAAACCCTTCTAAAATGAGTGGTGATCCAATGAGACCGGTCCCATGGTGGAACCGAGACTTGGCAACGTGTATATATGAAAATTTTATTAAATTCAAGGGAGATTGCATTCTACAGTATCGTGGGTTTTGTACCCACGATATAAGTTGGGTTCAAAGCTTTTATTTTTAGATTCAAGCTTTTATTTTTTGGGTTCAGAAATACTGTAGTAATATTATAACAAAATGGCGACTGTAAGGTCCACATGAAACCCAAAACATATATATTAGAACTCACAAAACACTTCCATAAGATCTACACGGTATAATTACTGTAGTATATTGTGGAAATAGTTCTCACGGTATACTAGAATTCACCTTGTAACTTTGTACATTATATAATAAAAAGATAAGAGGAATCTTGGGGCAAAGGTTTGGAGAGGGCACGTGGCGGACGCAAGAGCTTGGGCACAATGTCACAGTACGGTACCATAGATCAAGAAGACACGTATACGTGTACGGTGTGGCTTAGGGTGAGGGGGAATTGGGAATAGTGATGACTGGGTGGATGGATGCTGGAGAACAAGAAAGTACCTTTCAAAGCAAGCATTATTTCAGGCAACTTGTGACCAGAAAACTTTGGACTTGGCCCCCAAAACAAACTATACTATGATCATTTACTACTCTCTCTATATATATTTTGATGCAAATTTATTTTTTTTAGATTATCGAATAGCGAGAGAGATTAATTAGTGGAAGTGAGAATTCTTCAAAAGATTTCCGTGAAGAGATCGACAACAATTGATGATTCTTTTTCTCTTTCTTTTCGATATATACGATCAAAGCTTTTTTTAGAGATCTACCTTCAGGGGTTGAACCTCACAGAGAGAAAGAGAGAGCTATGGGAGAGAAAAGGTTTGAGCTTTCGTGCTTTAGGGAAGAGGTTTGAGTGCTAGTGCTTCGAGGATTGACCCTCACAAAGAAAGAAATATGAGAGCGAAGAGGTCTGAGTGCTATGTGACCTAGAGCTTGGAGGTCACAGGTTCAAGTTAGGAAAATATATAAGACTATATATAATAGACCTAAGTGGTCCAACCCTTCCTCGGACCCCGCACATAACGGGATCTTTGTAGTACCAAACTACCTCTTTTTAGAGAGAGAAATATGGGAGAGAAAAGATCCGAGCACTCATACTCGGGGAAAGCTTCTAACGCTCAAGTCAGGAATCAAAAAGGAGAGGAAAGAAAGAGAGATACAAGAATTCCATAACTAGAGTTTAGAATAGGAAAACAGAATTTCAACTGCCTTCTTTAATAGCAGACGCCCTCCGATCCTTTTATACCTAGTGAACCTTATTTATCAGCTTTCAGTGTCCTTGGGAATTCCTTCACGTCAAATGACCAAATAGTTGATTAGACAATTGAACTTTTATTTCAAAGGTATGCACCATGCCATGTATTATAGTTATTTTTACCCCATAATATTATATATATATATATATATATATATATATATATATATATATGAAATTACAAGTATACTCCAAGATATTTTTTAAAGTTTGCTTGGATACATTATTTGGTAAAAAAAAATCATTTTCTTAAAAATATAAAATTTATTTCCTCTCTTGTAAAATTATAGAAAGATCGGGGAAAATGGGGGAGGGAAAGAGGATAACAGTAGACTTTGGCTATCTCCATCCAAACAGTTTTATTTATTTTTAGTTAGAATTTAATATTTTTTGAAAATCAATTTAATTTAAATTTTTTTTTTTTTGAAAAAATCAACTTTCCTTTAATAATGAGAGGTTGAAAGTTAGAACCAAGTACGTTGTGTGCTTGGGCTTGCCACATTATTAAAAAACAATTAATAAATTATTATAATTATTAATTAATATTTTAAAATAATATATTAGTAATAAAAAAATAAAAATAGATAATAATGATGATTATTTTAATTAATATTAATTAAATCAAACTTTTGTCAACTTAAATAATTTCTAAAAAATAAATTCAAACAACCTTAGGATTAGAGTAACTTAAAGTATTAATTAAAGAGATGTTTACCCTTAGGATGCAATCATCACATCAAACAATGAGTTCACTTACATGCTAATAATCTTTTATTAGTTAAAACCATACGTAACTACACTTCTTAGTTTCAATAAGAAGGATTAGTCCTTCAAGGATTACTGGACTAGTTTATTTTGGTTAGTGATTGATTGTTAGTTTGAGACTGACCTTAATCTAATGCCAACTTAATACACAATCCCAAAAAAAAAGTTAAAATTACGTATCTTTAATACTTTAAAAAAAAATGGATGTTATCATAGTTTGCATATATGATCCTCAAAAATTCAAATTCTTAAAAAAAAAAGTTGAGGGATGATAGTTTCTCACAGGTAGTCCAGATTATCTGAAGGGTTATTTTGGGATTTTAATTTTTTAATTATGGGCTAATTGCCACTTAAACTCCGTCTATGCAAACATATGCGAGCGTAGTGTCACGGGTGAGGCAAATTAAGTTGGTTGGTTGAATTTGACTAAGTGTAGTGGATGGAACAATGCTTTGTGCTATTTTGTCTGTGGAGCTGGTGGTATTTTTTGTGATGTGTCAACTATCAAGGGGATTTGTTGGGCTGCATTGCTGCATAGAATTGGCTAAGTGTTATAAGGAAATAGGTCTGTGATGTGGGGGCTGGTTGTAATGTGGTTTTGTTATTTAGCTTGTGAAGCTAAGGGATTGGGTGTGTGTTTGTTTGTTGCCTTATGCCAAGTTGGCAAAACTTTTGTAATATGTGTGTCAGATGGGACACATGTATGGTGGATGGGTTGTCTAGGTGTCCCACTATGTAGTTTGCCCAGTTGTACTCTCTAAAGTGTCTAGGAAATATGGGCATGTGTCAGTGATGGTCTAGAGTATGATGGTATGTATGGTGTATTGGAGATCATCTCCTTAGTGAATTCAGAGACAGAATAGAGATGAACACATTCTCCCAAACTTCATCTTCTCTACTTTCTCTACTTGTTCTCTTGTGCATTCACTCAAGCTCTTACTCTCCATTAGCCTCCTTGCCTCCCTCATGGAGAAACCAGACCCCCCTTGAGAGCTTGCTGAAGCTACCTACTAGAAGGGCAGAGCTTCAAAAGAAACTCGGTTTGCTTCTGCCCGAGTTTTAACCCCGTGACAAGTTGGTATCAGAGCCGTACGTGACTTCTGCACTGCGAGGAGACAAAGCTTAGTCTTCAGTTGTCGTTTTCTTTAAGAAGAAGCTAAGTAGTGATAGATGTCTCAGTCCAAAGGTGTTGCAAAGCTAGGTCACGAAAAGACTCGCCCAGAAAGGGGGGAAAAGGAAGCAAAATGGGAAGGAGAAGGAGATGATCTCCAGTACACCATACATACCATCATACTCTAGACCATCACTGACACATACCCATACTTCCTAGACGTTCTAGGTAGTACAACTGGCCAAACTACATAGTGGGACACCTAGACAAGTCACCCACCATACATGTGTCCCATTTCATACACCCATTACAAAAGATTGCCAACTTGGCATAAGGTAACAAACAAACACACACCCAACCCCTTAGCTTCACAAGCTAGGTAACGAAACCACATTACAACCAACACCCACTTCACAAACCTGTTTCCTCATAACACTTAGCCAATTCTGTACAGCAATGCAACCCAATAAATGTCACCCCTTGATGGTTAACACATCACAAAGTACCTCTAGCTCCACAGACAAAGTAGCACAAAACATTATTCCATCCACTACACTTAGTCAAATTCAGCCAACCAACCTGATTTGGCTTGCCTATGACACTTTCCCCGTCTATTCCACAAACATCCTCATCGTGGAGATTTGAACCTCGGACAATATGGAGTAGAAGTGTCATAATTCATATCATGTTGATCATCTAGTCGATTCCCTACAAAACAAGAGTTTGTGTGGATAGCCTTACACCATGCGCCTCGTACATTGCACGTAAACTCCACGTCCCAGCTTTGTACCGAGTGCTCCACTCTTGCACATTATTGGGTATATGCAAAACAACAAATTAAAAAAAAAATTATAATGGTATACGTGTAATTACAGATTTTATTGGGTATATGCAAAACAACAAATTAAAAAAAAAAAAGAAAATGCTTATTTGTAACATTGGCAAAAGAAAGAAAGGGAAAAAAAAATTAAAAGCGCGTTCGAAGCACTAATTTGAGCTTGAACCAATGCCATGTACATCTTGAAATCAACCTCTGAAAAGCAAAATTATATTTATGACAATTATTCTTTTTACAATGCATGTACATGACTACCAACACCATCATCATCATTCATTCTATTTTTGACTGATAGAAATTGAGTGTGGTTTGGGTTCATTGAATACAAATATTTCTTTAATAAAATCTATAAATATATATTTTTTTTCCAACTAAATATTTCTTTAATAAAAAAAAAATCAAAATTTGGACACATATTTGATATTTCCCTCCAACTAAAGAAAGGGTGGTTAGGGTTTTTTAAGATTTTTTTAAGATCATCCTTTTTCATAAAACTTATTCAACATCTTATTTTTAGTTTATTGGCTAGAGTTTAGGGCATGATTTCATAAAAAAAATTAGGGATATTTTTTTACTAGTTTTATTAAAAAGCTAGAGAGTGTGTGAGAACACAAACAATACGCTCATTTGTATAGCACATGCATTAAAATAAAAAATATTGATAAATAAGTAGCATTTACATCAAAATAAATGAAAAGACAAACCTCAAATATAAATATTTTTATTTTGCATTAATATGCAAAGTTGGACTATAAAGCCATTTTTTTTAAAAAAAAAATCAGTATTATAAAATCATCGATAAAAGCATGTAAAAAATATTTTCAAAAATAATTTTTAATTTTAAAACATTATATATATTTTTAATGATATTATAAATCATGCTAGAGTATTTACAATAATTATAAAAGAAAAAAAACTTTTTTTTTCTATTATTTGAAGAGTGGGGCTCCAATTCAATCCATTCCTTTGTGTCTCTATCCAATGTAGGTACTCTTATCATGTTTGAAAGGGAAGTGAGACAAGCATGAGTCAATTCCCTTCTATTATTAGCATGTGTTTAGGGCTCAGTATTGTCTCCTATTCTTTTCTCTTCTTTTTTCTTTTTTCTTTTTTTTAACAAATTTAAGGTTCAGGCGTTTCCCTTAGGAAAATTAATAATAAATTATTATATAAATAATAATAATAACTAATGCATGACATTTTACTTATTTTCACAAAACTCGTGTTAATGAATTGTAAACAGGTTGTGTAAAACTTCTATGTATGATATGATTAAGACATGAAAATAGAATAAGTTATAGATACCAATACATAATTAATAACTAACTATAAAATTTATATTTTTAAAATGATTAATTTTGTGTAATATTGTGCCTAATAATATTCATGACAATGAATTAAATTTTTTTAGTATATCCCTATAAACACGTAAAAACAATTTTTTAATATATATTATGTAAAAATACTTAATCTTTACCAAAAGTTGACTTTGGTTTGGAGTATTAGATATAGTTTTTTATATTTTATTGTTGATTTATATAATTATATCTTAACATATAATCAATACCTACTATTGTAACATCTATATATTCATATATTCAATACTTAACCTCCTCAACAGTTAACTTCCTCTATCGACCGCCTCTTAGTTTATTAGTATTGGATTTTATACAGGATGTATTCTTCTTTCGATTGAACCATGTTCGAACCCCAATCATGTAGATGAGGGTTCATATGTATTGAGATGGGCTCCATATTTGTGCCCGTCCCTGACTTCCTTTATGAGGGCGCTTGAACTTGCCTTTATATATAGAGTCGTGATATATAAACCGACTGAGATTCCCGAACTCACGACACGAAACCGTTGATACACCCCCGAGATCAACAACCCACCTATCCCAAGATTGAATCAACGGGTTCGTGTCAGCACTTCGGGAAACTCAGTCGGGACGTTTAGAATTACTCTTATATATATTTAAAAAAAGTTAACTTCCTCTATGTATCTTCTTTACATATATTATAGAGAGAGTAAATGAAGTACTATTGAAGGCAAAACTTTATAGAGAGAAAGTAAGTAAGAATGTGACAATACTTAATGTGGAGGGGATCCACCTCTTGAAATAGTTTCATGAGAATAAAACTGATCATCCAACTCATTGATGCTTCCTGTTGCTTGCTTTCCTGTGACACCTCATTTTTTTCCTTCTTGATTGACATTTTAAAAATAAAAATTTCACTTCTAAAAATTTCACATGTGCACAAAATTTTATTCATTCAACATTAATTGGGTGTAGATGTGCAATTTATATTTTCAACATTAAGGTGTAATTTATTAAAATGTTTTGGTGTATTATTTTATATCATACTAGAGGTGTTCATAGTAACTGCATGTAGTTTCAAGTTATAAATTAAGTTGATTCTTGAGATTTTTACCAAAACCATTATTACACTTAGTTTATTTATAAAATAATTTTACTAAATATACTTCCCAACTCATTTGTGGAGGACCACTGCCATGTATGCTTAGAAGTAGGTAAAATGAGAGGACCACTGCCATGTTTGCTTGGAAGTAGGTAAAATAGGGAAAACAACCGTCATCTTCCGTTTTAATAAGGAATGTTGAATTAGAGGGATTCTAGAAAATGGTGAGAGCTTAGTGGACATCTATCATGTACTAGCAAAAAAAACTCATACTTACCAAAAACCATCTCAAAGACTGAAATAGTAAAAATACAGGAGTCTAAAAAATCATAAAGGGAGAAATATTATAAAGATTGGAGGAGTTGACAAGAAGCAAGAAGCACAAGTTCTCTCTCCAGAAGAGGAGGCGGAAAACAAGACACTCCAAAGGAAATTGAACACTATATAAGGGAGAAAGAGGCGTTATAGAGGCAAAGATCAAAGATCTAGTGGCTCAAAGAATGGGACAATAATACAAGCTTCTTCCACGCGGTGACAAACCAACAAAGAAGCATAAACTTGATCCATAAAATTGAGGTAGGGGGAAGAACAATAGAGAAACCAAAGGATATTTTAGAAACAATCGACCACCACTTTAAAGAACTATTAAGCACCAAAAGGGAAATAACTGGAATCGCATATTCTCTCACAAGGAAAGAATTAACCTAGATCAGTTGGAAGAACCATTCTCCCCAAAAGAAATAAGGGTGGACTAAGATTTCTTGCGAGAAGTTCTAGAAGCGAGAGGGTTCTGACCCAAATGGATCAGTTGGATTCATATAATTCTTATTTCCTCAAAGGCCAAATTCCTTATCAATGGATAGCCTACGGGGTATGTTAGACATAGAAAAGGACTGGATGAGGTGACCCCTATCCCCATGCAGGATGTCTTTAGCACAATGTTAACCAAAGCCACAAGAGAAACCATATTTTGCGGCATTCGATACGACAACCAAGAGAATGAGGAACTAACCTCTCTCGAGTACGTGGATGATTTACTAGTGCTCTACTCAAGAGAACTGGAACATCTACGGATCGTGAAAATAATTTTCTACCTATTCGAAGGCCTCTCGGGTCTTAGAATCAATTATCATAAAGGTGCTCTAATCCCTATCAAGATAAGAACACACAACCCGTAACAATTGGCGGATATTATGAATTGTAACACTGGAACACTCCAGTTCATATACCTGGGGCAACCAATCTCTGGAACAAGGCCTCAAAAGGTAGATTGGCACAAGCTGATCGATAAAGTAAGGAAAAGAATCAGCTCTTGGAAGGGGAAAATGTGGAAGAATCACCTTAATTTTCAGGGTATATATCTAATTATAAAAAAATATAAATTTTTTTATATAAATTTAGCGTGAAATATATATAACAATCTTAATTTTCAGGGTATATATCTAATTATAAGTGTTTTTTGGGTGTATATGTAAAAAAAAAATATAATAAGTCTGAAAACTTCAGGGAGATTGATTCAATTATAAGAAATTCACGGGGATTATTGCAAATTTGGAACATTGAGATCAATGAGCAAAGAGCTTGTTAGGTAAGCCGACGGTTTGTGATGACTGGACTGGATGAACGTCTAGCCAGATGCAACCTTTTGGTTTTAATTACGATTTTACCCCTTGTTCAGCTCCGATTCCGAATGGACCCGTTATTAAATAGCGGAGCCACAGAATGATGATCCACATCGGATCCGGAATCTTTGATACCCGAATCCGAAATTTAAGGATGGATTTTTTTATAATCAAGTTCTTATCTATTTGGTCAAAAGATTTATTTTCTTTAAAATTAAATATTTTGATCTATTTGTACGAATTTCTTTTATTACTTTTTATTGGTTCTGAAAGTATTTAATAATAATAAAAAGTTGATAGAAAAGTACCTCTTCTGAACCATGATTTTAATTAATGTCCATGATGTGCATTTATATCTCAAGCTAGAAAATAAAATTAAAAAAGATGAATGACTTCTACTTGTTCTAACTTGGAGTCTTGGACTCACCCAATGTACAATGGGTAAATAGTTGGGTTGATGATCGATTAGAACAAAATATGGGAAATAAAAATAAATATTAATGTTGTTTTTCACAAATTTGTAACATCATCAACACAAAGTTAAGGTAAATTTAAATTTATCTAAAAATATTAATTTGATTATAAATAAACATAAATAATATAGATTTAAAATTTTACAATATTTGTTTATTTGTTTTTGTAAATATATTTAATTTTGTTATGCATGTTTTCTCATATTTATTTGTGTTTTATTTATATAAAATAAATATAATCTATTTATTAATCATATTTTTTTCATGTCATATGCATAGTGTGTGTATTAATCGTGGCGTGTTGGAATTCATGTTTATTACTTGTTTAATTAATCATATTATATCATGTTTAAGCACGTTTACAGGTTTTCTGGTATAATTTGAAATATTTAAAATAATTTTTATATTTATATGTTTAACACTCAACTGAAATTAAAAAATATATATTTTTTAATTATAGACAAAGAGAGAGAGAGAGTGGAAATGAAGGTAAATTATATTTTTAAAAATGTCAATTGAGACTTAACTCAAGGATATATATATATATGTGCTTATGCATGGTTTGTGGAGGAATAAAATAAATAACCATTTTATGATGGTAAATAAATTCATAAAATGAAGTCTTTTAGTTTCCACTCAAAGATATTGGTTTTTTAATAAATTATATATAAAGATATATAATAAGATTGGATGATTAATAACGAAAACGAAATGAAGGGATTGGTCACCACCCTCTGACTGATTCCATGCAAGTAAACATGATACAATTAAATTAATGAGCCTGATTTGAGGGGATTTGATCTCAAACATGCATGAGATCTTTCACGTCACATTTAATTTTTCTAATATTAAATTAATCCATCTACACACGCACAAGATTTCAATGAAATTTCAAAAATATCCATATTTTATCATGAATTAAATGGTGAGATGTGTGCATAACACACATTTTAACACTAATAACTCCTCTATACTAATGGCAATAGAGACAATCATCAAGAAAACCTTGATGTTCACCAGGGAGGAGGAGACCACCCAATGCAAACTTCGAGGAGGAAGAGTAATACCCACCTATGTAAGTGGGGCTCTTTAAGGCACCCAACAAAGGACCCAACTGAATTTGAAAGCATACCGTCTAGTAAAGTGAGAGACTCTGACTAGATCCAAAGAGGAGCCAACCTTGATTCGAAAGCATACCATCTAGTAAAGTGGGAGACTCTGACTAGACCCAAAGAGCTAGGAGGTTGGGGAATACTGAATTTGAAGGTTTTCAATGAGGCCCTCCTCGAAAAATGGTGGTGGCGGCTTTTGAAAGGTCAAACCGGTGTGTGCGGTAGGATCATTGCGAACGCCTACTTCAGGAGATCACATGTGAACCCATATAAACCAACACCCAGGCGGGCCTCCTATTTCTGGAAAGGTATTAGAACACATCGCGATCCTACCATGGCCAACGTGATCACCACACCAGGAAATGAGGAATCAACCAGGATATGGCATGACAACTGGTTTGATGGACGTAGCCCCTCCCGATAATTCCCAGAGCTCCAAACACTGTGGATTAAAACAGATCACACAATCAGGGACGCACGACGACTACAAGATAGAGGAATGTTGATTCTGAAACCGGGACCCCTGACGCAAGGGGCATTAGAAATGCTACAAGGCATACAAGAGCACCTTACAAGCAGAGAAACCCAACATGAGGATGAAAGACGATGGCAACTCACCCCCAACCTGGAATTCACAGTTAAATCGTTATACCTCTTCAAAATCAATGGCGGCATGAGTAGCTACCTACCAGCATCCTTCTGGAAACAAGCTGCCCCCCTAAAGGTCAAACTCTTTACTTGGCTGGCATTGGAAGACAAACTTCCCACACTCCAGAACCTGATAAAGAGGAACTGCCATGGGGACGTCAGAACGCTCTGCTACCTCTGTAACGAGCAAGAGGAGACCACCGACCATCTTTTCACCAGATGCAACTATGCATACGAAATATGGTCACATTATGCACAACCCTTGGGTATCGCGGCCCCTCCCAACAGGATACTAGATCTGTGGGGAGGAGCATCGATAGGCGAGAGCTTGGAGAGGAACGTCCGTAAAGGATGGCAACTGCTCACGATGTTAATCACCTGGAACCTCTGGCTAGAAAGGAATAGACGATGCTTCACGAATAAACGACGCGTTTATAAGCGACTCATCCGCTAGGTTGATTTTCTAGTCCTATCATGGATCGATGGAGCCCATGCCACCAAAAAACTATAGCTGCAAGCTCTAAAAGATCTCGTCACACATAGCCTCGCTCGTACCAGGGAAGAACAGGCACCGAGACCTCCGGGGGCAGACTTCGAGGAGGCGAACCCGGACGATACCACCAGAGAACCACCTTATGCCGGGCAAACCCCCTGGAATCTTGTCCACACCTCAGGTCCAACTACGGACCCAATGTAACCACACAAACCTCACATGGTTTGTACTGTATCCTCTCTACTTGCTATTTCCATTAAATAAAAGAATGTGGTTTATCCACTTTATCAAAAAAAAAAAAACAAAAAACACAAAAACAAAGGACCCAACTATCCTCCTTTTTCTTTGGATAATATGAATAAACCATTTTTATTAATGATAATTATAAAGAGTTACAAATATTTTGCCAAGTTCTTTCCATGTTACATAGTGGTACATAATATGCTCTCGGGTTAATTGGACTAAGCAGTTTTTGGAATGCCTTTGTTGGATGACCGCTCCAAGGGACATGTTAGGTCGGAGGGGTCTCCTCATCCTCGAAGTCTGTGTTCGCCGATCACTGTGGATGCTCTTCCTCTCTTGTGAAGTTGTGAACTCCAAACTTCTTTCTATTACTAACTCCACCGATAATAGTTTTGGTTGTTTGGATGCGGGAGTTGTATCAAACCAAGAGAATAAGAGGAAATCAATGTTATAGATTATTAATAAATACGGTTTATTCATTTTTATAAAACTAATAATAAATAAATAAATAACCTCAAGAATTAAATTGTTTTTTTTAAAAAAAAATTTGTCCTATTGTTCTTAATGCTAGTAATTAACAGGCTGCAAGATTGAAATAATATGATGTGATAGAACACATAACAACCTTGGGGACTAATCAAATACAAAACTTTTGGTTGATATACTGAGATTGATAAGTTTGAGTTGTGACATTGATTGATTACTGAAGCTATATGTTATCCATTGAGATTTATAAACAGTTTAATTAACATATTATTATTTTTAACATTGGTTGATGTGTAGGAAAACTCCAAAAACACCCTTGAAGACCAATTGAAAAGTCATAGAAATCCAAATTTATACATCCACGAGATGTATCATGTATGAGTTAAGTTTGATGAGTAACCGACCAATTCAGTTTAATAAAGAGGTCATGTCTTCCAATCAAAACAAAAAGGTCTTCATTTCATGGCTAGTTAGATGGTCCCATCATGTTCACGAATCACCAAGCTGGCTCTCAATAAGAACAAAGCCCATTTACAGTTACACTCCTATCAAAAAATTCACATGCATATGAACCCCTATAAAATTTATAATTACATATGTAAATATATGTATACATCCAAGAATTCTTTGTTTGATGTTTTTATGGTAAATATTTCAAAATCTTATTATGATGAGTTAGAAATGCCCAAGAATTGTATTTTGTATATAAAGAGGAAGAATCCAAGAAATTATAAATAAATTATAGAAAAATCCAGGGAGGTGAATGCAAAAAAAACCGGAACACTAGCGCTGCCTGCAGACAACGCGGCCAGGAACGAACGTGGTGCAATCTAACCTTGTCATAGGCGCAGCCAACCGAGGAATGGGTCCACTTCTCAGGATCAACTCACCATCATGTGATCTGTTCATCCAATCAGATCACACCCCAAATCAAATGCACTCTATCACGAAATCAACAATATAAGACATATATAAATATAAAATTTTTCTGGCTTATTTTTACATTTACACCCTTCTAAAATTTAAAAATTGGGCACAAATATATAGACTGAAAAATAATATAATTATCAATTTTATAGAGTGTATATATGAAAATTTTATTAAATTCCAGGGAGGTTTGTAAGGGCACTGTTCCCACAGTATGCTACAGTAATTTTGCTGTGTAAGTCATAGGGTAGTGTTTTTGGGTTCTAGTGTATATGTTTTGGGTTTCGTATGGATCAAATAGCCGCCATTTACTATAGTATTACTACAGAATTATTTAGACCCAAAAATAAAAAGTTGGACCCAAAAAATAAATTTGACCCAAATTTCTGATACCGTGGGTATAAAACCCACGGTATTGTAGAACGCATCTTTGTAACTTTTACATTATATAGGGTTAATTTTTTTTTTATCCATCTGAACTAAGTTGCTTTTTCGATCCGGCACCTCAACTTTTTTAACTCTATAAAACAACCTAAACTTTTTATAAGTTTCAAATAGGCACCTCCGTCATCATCCTCCATGTGACGGCCGTGAGATTAAGTTGTTAATTTGTTCATTAACTGAGTTAATTTAATAAACTAATGTTATTAAGCTTTAATCAAAAAATTAACTTTTAAAAATTAAATTTTAATTAATTATTCTCGATATCCGAAAGGACAGATGATGATGAACCTGCTCGCCGGCCGGCACGATTGTTCTTGATAACTCCCCTTTCCGGCCGCCGCTTCCCCCTGTCTCTACTCCTTGAGCACATTCGACACCGCCGAGGAAGCCGCGAATCACCTGTGATTTCCCCCTTCTCTCTACTATCCAAACTCTCGGAATCTGCCGAGGAAGCTCCGTTGTTTCTCGTTGAGATCTGCCTCCCTCGTTTTGTCCCTCCCCAGGCTGGCCGTGGCGTACGCTTCTTCCGGGCCGTTCTTCTTCACTCTACGGGCCAGCTTCTTCCTCTCGCCTCGCCTCAGCCTTGGCCTACGATGCACACCGCCACCGCCAAGAAACTCCCAAAATTCTCATTGTTTCCGTCAACTACTGTCTCTTCCCTGAGAATCGGTGGCCTGCCTAATACCTCAACGGCCTCGACACCCTCCGCTTCCTAGACATCGCCGGACTCGATCGATCCGACGCTGAGGCCGCCGCGATTGCCGATATCTCCAACGTCTTTCTCACCGCCGACAGCGCTGGCGGTAACCTAGCCCACGACGTCGCCCGTCTCTGGGCCTCGAAGAATGAATCCAAACCATAGGCGAGGGTTCGGATCTCGGGAGTACCCTGACGCCATTCATGCTTTCTATGTTTTCCTGGAGCTCAAACGCATCGCCGCGTCGGCGGTTGCGATGGAGACGGATCTTGGAGAGAAGCGACGAATGCCCAGACGTCTCATGTTTAATTTTTTAAAAGTTAATTTTTTGATTAAAGCTTAATAACATTAGTTTATTAAATTAACTCAGTTAATGAACAAATTAACAACTTAATCTCACGACCGTCACACGGATGATGACGGAGGTGCCTATTTGAAACTTATAAAAAATTTAGGTTGTTTTATACAGTTAAAAAAGTTGAGGTGTCGGATCGAAAAAAACAACTTAGTTTAGGTGGGGAAAAAAAAATTAACCCCATTATATAATAAGAAGATAAGAGGAATCTTGGGGCAAAGGTTGGAGAGGGCACGTGGCGGACGCAAGAGCTTGGGCACAATGTCACAGTACGGTACCATAGATCAAGAAGACACGTATACGTGTACGGTGTGGCTTAGGGTGAGGGGGAATTGGGAATAGTGATGACTGGGTGGATGGATGCTGGAGAACAAGAAAGTACCTTTCAAAGCAAGCATGATTCTCAGGCAACTTGTGATCACCAGAAAACTTTGGACTTGGCCCCCAAAACAAACTATACTATGATCATTTACTACTCTATATATATATATTTTTTGATGCAAATTTATTTTTTTTAGATTATCGAATAGCGAGAGAGATTGATTAGTGAAAGTGAGAATTTTTCAGGAGATTTCCATGAAGAGATCGGCAACAATTGATGATTTTTTTCTCTTTCTTTTCGGTATGTATGATCAAAGCTTCTTTCAGAGATCGACCTTCAGGAGTTGAATCTCACAGAGAGAGAGAGCTATGGGAGAGAAGAGGATCAAGCTTTCGTGCTTCGGAGAAGAGGTCTGAGTGCTAGTGCTTCGAGGATTGACCCTCACAAAGAGAGAAAATATGAGAGAGAAGAGGTCTGAGTGCTATGTGACCTAGAGCTTGGAGGTCACAAGTTCAAGTTGGGGAAATATATAAGGCTATATATAATAGACCCAAATAGTCCGACCCTTCCTCGAACCCCGCACATAACGGGATCTTTGTAATACCAAACTACCTCTTTTTAGAGAGAGAAATATGGGAGAGAAAAGATTCGAGCACTCATACTCGGGGAAAGCTTCTGATGCTTAAGTTAGGAATCGAAAAGGAGAGGAAAGAAAGAGAGATACAAGAATTCCATAACTAGAGTTTAGAATAGGAAAGCGGAATTCCAACTGCCTTCTTCAATAGCAGACGCCCTTCGATCCTTTTATATCTAGTGAACCTTATTTATCAGCTTTCATTGTCCTTGGGAATTCCTTCACGTCAAATGACCAGATAGTTGATTAGACAATTGAACTTTTATTTCAAAGATATGCGCCATGCCATGTATTATGGTTATTTTTACCCCAGAATATATATATATATATATATATATATATATATATAAAAGTATACTCCAAGATATTTTTTAAAGTTTGCTTGGATACATTATTTGGTAAAAAAAAAATCATTTTCTAAAAAATATAAAATTTATTTCCTCTCTTGTAAAATTATAGAAAGATCGGGGAAAATGGGGGAGGGAAAGAGGATAACAGTAGACTTTGGCTATCTCCATCAAAACACTTTTATTTTTTTTAGTTAGAATTTAATATTTTTAAAAATCAATTTTAAAAAAATATTTGTTGAAAAAATCGATTTTCCTCTAATAATGAAAGGTTGAGAGTTAGAACCAAGTATGTTGTGTGCTTGGGCTTGCCACATTTATTAAAAAAACAATTAATAAGTTATTATAATTATTAATTAATATTTTAAAATAATATATTAGTAATAAAAAATTAAAAATAGATAATAATGATGATTATTTTAATTAATATTAATTAAATCAAACTTTTGTCAACTTAAATAATTTCTAAAAAAAAAATTCAAACAACCTTAGGGTTAGAGTAACTTAAAGTATTAATTAAAGAGATGTTTACCCTTAGATGCAATCATCACATCAAACAATGAGTTCACTTAATTACATGCTAATAATCTTTTATTAGTTAATACCATACGTAACTACACTTCTTAGTTTCAATAAGAAGGATTAGTCCTTCAAGGATTACTGGACTAGTTTATTTTGGTTAGTGATTTATTGTTAGTTTGAGACTAACCTTAATCTAATGCCAACTTAATACACAATCTCACTTTTCCTATGCTACCCAAAAAATAAAAAGTTAAAAATTACGTATCTTTAATACTTAAAAAAATGGATGTTATCATAGTTTGCATATAAAATTCAAATTCTTGAAAAAAAATTTGAGGGATGATAGTTTCTCACAGGTAGTCCAGATTATCTCAAGGGTTATTTTGGGATTTTAATTTTTTAATTATAGACTAATTGCCACTTAAACTCCGTCTATGCAAACATATGCGAGCGTATGGAGGTATTTTTTGTGATGTGTCAACTATCAAGGGGTGAATTTACTGGGCTGCATTGCTGCATAGAATTGGCTAAGTGTTACGAGGAAACAGGTCTGTGATGTGGATGTTGGTTGTAATATAGTTTTGCTACTTAACTTGTGAAGCTAATTAAGGGATTGGGTGTGTGTTTGTTTGCTGCCTTATGCCAAGTTGACAATCTTTTGTAATAGATGTGTGAGATGGGACACATATATGGTGGATGGGTTGTCCAGGTGTCCCACTATGTAGTTTGCCCAATTGTACTCTCTAGAGCGTCAAGGAAATATGGGCATGTGTCAGTGATGGTCTAAAGTATGATGGTATGTATGGTGTATTGGAGATCATCTCCTTAGTGAATTCAGAGACAGAGAATAGAGATGAACGCATTCTCCCAAACTTCATATTCTCTACTTTCTCTACTTGTTCTCTTGTGCAATATTCACTCAAGCTCTTACTCTCCATCAACCTCCTTGCCTCTCTCCTGGAGAAACCAGACCCCCCTTGAGAGCTTGCTGAAGCTACCTACTGGAAGGATAGAGCTTTGAGAGAAGCTCGGTTTGCTTCCGCCCTAGCTTTAACCTCGTGACAAGTTGGTATCAGAGCCGTACGTGACTTCTGCACTGCGAGGAGACGAAGCTTAGTCTTCAGTTGCCGCTCTCTTGAAGAAGAAGCTAAGTAGTGGCAGATGCCTCAATCCAAAAGTGCTGCAAAGCTAATTCACTAAAAGACTCGCCCAGAAAAAGAAAAAAGGAAGCAAAATGGAAAGGAGAAGGAGATGATATCCAGTACACCATACATACCATCATACTCTAGACTATCACTGACACATGCCCATACTTCCTAGACGTTTTAGGGAGTATAACTGACCAAACTACATAGTGGGACACCTAGACAAGCCATCCACCATACATGTGTCCCATTTCACACACCCATTACAAAAGATTGCCAACTTGGCATAAGGTAACAAACAAACACACACCCAACCCCTTAGCTTGACAAGCTAGGTAACAAAACCACATTACAACCAACACCCATGTTACAGACCTGTTTTCATAGCACTTAGCCAATTCTGTACAACAATGCAACCCAATAAATGTCACCCCTTGATAGTTAACACATCACAAAGTACCTCTTGCTCCGCGATAAAGTAGCACAAAACATTGTTCCATCCACTACACTCTCTTGTGACACTCTCCCCCGTCTATTCCACAAACATCCCTGTCGTAGAGATTTGAACCTCGGGCAATATGGAGTAGAAGTGCCATAATTCATGTCAGGTTGATCATCTAATTGATTCCCTACAAAACAAGAGTTTGTGTGCATAGCTTTACACCATGCGCCTCGTACATTACACGTAAACTCCATGCCCCAGCTTTGTATCGAGTGCTCAACTCTTGCACATTATTGGGTATATGCAAAACAACAAATTAAAAAAAAAATTTCTAACGTTTACGTGTAATTACAGATTTTATTGGTATATGCAAAACAACAAATTAAAAAAAAAAAGAAAATGCTTATTTGTAACATTGGCAAAAGAAAGAAAGGGAAAAAAAAATTAAAAGCGCGTTCGAAGCACTAATTTGAGCTTGAACCAATGCCATGTACATCTTGAAATCAACCTCTGAAAAGCAAAATTATATTTATGACAATTATTCTTTTTACAATGCATGTACATGACTACCAACACCATCATCATCATTCATTCTATTTTTGACTGATAGAAATTGAGTGTGGTTTGGGTTCATTGAATACAAATATTTCTTTAATAAAATCTATAAATATTTTTTTTTTCCAACTAAATATTTCTTTAATAAAAAAAATCAAAATTTGGACACATATTTGATATTTCCCTCCAACTAAAGAAAGGGTGGTTAGGGTTTTTTAAGATTTTTTTAAGATCATCCTTTTTCATAAAACTTATTCAACATCTTATTTTTAGTTTATTGGCTACAGTTTAGGGCATGATTTCATAAAAAAAAAATTAGGGATATTTTTTTACTAGTTTTATTAAAAAGCTAGAGAGTGTGTGAGAACACAAACAATACGCTCATTTGTATAGCACATGCATTAAAATAAAAAATATTGATAAATAACTAGCATTTACATCAAAATAAATGAAAAGACAAACCTCAAATATAAATATTTTTATTTTGCATTAATATGCAAAGTTGGACTATAAAGCCATTTTTTTTTTAAAAAAATCAGTATTATAAAATCATCGATAAAAGCATGTAAAAAATATTTTAAAAAATAATTTTTAATTTTAAAACATTATATATATTTTTAATGATATTATAAATCATGCTAGAGTATTTACAATAATTATAAAAGAAAAAAAACTTTTTTTTTCTATTATTTGAAGAGTGGGGCTCCAATTCAATCCATTCCTTTGTGTCTCTATCCAATGTAGGTACTCTTATCATGTTTGAAAGGGAAGTGAGACAAGCATGAGTCAATTCCCTTCTATTATTAGCATGTGTTTAGGGCTCAGTATTGTCTCCTATTCTTTTCTCTTCTTTTTTCTTTTTTCTTTTTTCTTTTTTTTTAACAAATTTAAGGTTCAGGCGTTTCCCTTAGGAAAATTAATAATAATAATAATAATAATAATAATAATAATAATAATAATAATAATAATAACTAATGCATGACATTTTACTTATTTTCACAAAACTCGTGTTAATGAATTGTAAACAGGTTGTGTAAAACTTCTATGTATGATATGATTAAGACATGAAAATAGAATAAGTTATAGATACCAATACATAATTAATAACTAACTATAAAATTTATATTTTTAAAATGATTAATTTTGTGTAATATTGTGCCTAATAATATTCATGACATTGAATTAAAAAATTTTAGTATATCCCTATAAACACGTAAAAACAAATTTTTTAATATATATTCTGTAAAAATACTTAATCTTTACCAAAAGTTGACTTTGGTTTGGAGTATTAGATATAGTTTTTTATATTTTATCGTTGATTTATATAATTATATCTTAACATATAATCAATACCTACTATTGTAACATCTATATATTCATATATTCAATACTTAACCTCCTCAACAGTTAACTTCCTCTATCGACCGCCTCTTAGTTTATTAGTATTGGATTTTATACATGGTGTGTTTTTTCGATTGAACCGAGTTTGAACCCTAATCATGTAGGTGAGGGTTCATATGTATTGAGATGGGCTCCATATTTGTGCACGTCCCTGACTTCCTTTATGAGGGCGTTTGAACTTGCCTTTATATATATTTAAAAAAATTAACTTCCTCTCTGTATCTTCTTTACATATATTATAGAGAGAGTAAATGAAGTAGGTTTGAAGACAAAACTTTATAGAAAGTAAGAATGTGACAATACTTAGTGTGAAGGGGCTCACCTCTTGAAATAGTTTCATGAGAATAAAACTGATCATCCAACTCATTGATGCTTCATGTTGCTTGCTTTCCTGTGACACCTCATTTTTTTTCCTTCTTGATTGACATTTTAAAAATAAAAATTTCACTTCTAAAAATTTCACATGTGCACAAAATTTTATTCATTCAACATTAATTGGGTGTAGATGTGTAATTTATATTTTCAACATTAAGGTGTAATTTATTAAGATGTTTTGGTGTATTATTTTATATCATACTAGAGGTGTTAATAGTAACTGCATGTAGTTTCAAGTTATAAATTAAGTTGATTCTTGAGATTTTTACCAAAACCATTATTACACTTAGTTTATTTATAAAATAACTTTACTAAATATACTTCCCAACTCATTTGCGGAGGACCACTGACATGTATGCTTGGAAGTAGGTAAAATGAGAGGACCACTGCCATGTTTGCTTGGAAGTAGGTAAAATAGGGAAAACAACCGTCATCTTCCGTTTTAATAAGGAATGTTGAATTAGAGGGATTCTAGAAAATGGTGAGAGCTTAGTGGACATCTATCATGTACTAGCAAAAAAAACTCATACTTACCAAAAACCGTCTCAAAGACTGAAATAGTAAAAATACAGGAGTCTAAAAAATCATAAAGGGAGAAATATTATAAAGATTGGAGGAGTTGACAAGAAGCAAGAAGCACAGGTGCTCTCTCCAGAAGAGGAGGCTGAAAACAAGACACTCCAAAGGAAATTGAACACTATATAAGGGAGAAAGAGGCGTTATAGAGGCAAAGATCAAAGATCTAGTGGCTCAAAGAACGGGACAATAATACAAGCTTCTTCCACGCGGTGACAAACCAACAAAGAAGCATAAACTTGATCCATAAAATTGAGGTAGGGGGAAGAACAATAGAGAAACCAAAGGACATTTCAGAAACAATCGACCACCACTTTAAAGAACTATTAAGCACCAAAAGGGAAATAACTGGAATCGCATATTCTCTCACAAGGAAAGAATTAACCTAGATCAGTTGGAAGAACCATTCTCCCCAAAAGAAATAAGGGTGGACTAAGATTTCTTGCGAGAAGTTCTAGAAGCGAGAGGGTTCTGACCCAAATGGATCAGTTGGATTCATATAATTCTTATTTCCTCAAAGGCCAAATTCCTTATCAATGGATAGCCTACGGGGTATGTTAGACATAGAAAAGGACTCAGATGAGGTGACCCCTATCCCCCATAACAGATGTCTTTAGCACAATGTTAACCAAAGCCACAAGAGAAACCATATTTTGCGGCATTCGATACGACAACCAAGAGAATGAGGAACTAACCTCTCTCGAGTACGTGGATGATTTACTAGTGCTCTACTCAAGAGAACTGGAACATCTACGGATCATGAAAATAATTTTCTACCTATTCGAAGGCCTCTCGGGTCTTAGAATCAATTATCATAAAGGTGCTCTAATCCCTATCAAGATAAGAACACACAACCCGTAACAATTGGCGGATATTATGAATTGTAACACTGGAACACTCCAGTTCATATACCTGGGGCTACCAATCTCTGGAACAAGGCCTCAAAAGGTAGATTGGCACAAGCTGATCGATAAAGTAAGGAAAAGAATCAGCTCTTGGAAGGGGCAAATGTGGAAGAATCACCTTAATCAATTCGATACTATCGACGTACTACGCAACAACTTCCTATAGTGAAGACCAAATATGGAGGCAAAAGCATACAGATTGGTCAGTTGGGGAAAATTATCCAAACCAAAGGAGCAAGGGGGATGGGGGATCTTGAATCATAAAGCTTTAATGTAGTGGTGCTCAGGAAATGGTGGTGGCTAATCCTCACAGGGGAAGAGGGCATTTGCCTGAAAATTATCAAGCATTCCTACTATAGACAGTGCTTCATCAACCCACACCAAAAGATACCAACCAATGCATCATATTTCTGAAAGGGCATTAGCCACACCAAGGATGTAATATTAAATAACATCACAGTTAAAGTGGGCAATGAGAGATCAATGAACCTTTAGTGGGACAAGTGGATAAGGGGGCAAGCGTTGTGAATCCTTTACACAATATTGTTAGGCTGATGGGAAGTAACCACATTAATGTGGAACAAACCATAAGCAAGTTAAGACAAGGGGTCCCTTTCCTATTGTTGGGAGGGCTAAGCTATAACGGCGAGGTACAATTAACCACCATAATAGCAATACTGGTGGAGCCCACACCAGGGCTACCAAACTACAGGGAATGGATACTAACCCTCCAAAAGAGGTTCATAGTGAAATTGCTATATCTCTTCCTAGTGGACGAGGGTTTAAGGAGCAAATTACAAAGGGATTTTTAGAAACAACCATACCTAAACAAGACCGAAATTTTAGCTTCGTCGGCATGGGATAACAAACTCATGACCCTTGATAACCTGGCGAAGAAAGGATGGAGAGGGAACATATCACAATGTTTCCTTTGTGAGGATGCCCAAGAAACAATCATACATCTCCTCATGCAATGCCCCTACTCTGAACACATCTAGGCACACTACAACCATTTATTCGAAATAGGGAGCACGCCCAACCAAATATAAGATCTTTGGGGCGACAACATAATCCAAAAACAGGTGGACAAGGAGAAAAGACTCGGATAGAGTCTAGCAATCATAGCAATCACCTTGAGCATCTAAAGAAAAAGAAACCCAAGATGTTTTCATAATAAACATTGTGTTTTCACGAAAACCGCCATGAACATTAATTTCCTAATGCTTTGCTAGTTTTATACAATGCATGTGTCAAAGAGACCAAAATTGGCGGCATTGGAGTCAATAGCAAAAAGGAGCTTGGTATTCCCTTGGGATGAGATGGACACACCGCTAGGATATGACTTCGATGACACAACCTCAGAATCGGAAAATACTGGCTAGGGAGGGATATTAGGCTGAGAGGAAGCTCCTAGGGCCAACTAGGGTCCCCAGAAACCCCTTTATATTATGTAAACTTTGTACTATCTTATTAATAATAAACATAGTTTACCCACACCTTTCCCTAAAAAAAAAAAACTCAATGATAGAGATTAATTGTGTTTTATAAGTTCACCCACATCCAAATTTCAAGATAATGATTATCAATATGTTGAAAAATCTATTAGTAAACATATTTTACACAAATAACATTAATTTTTGAGAAATAATATCATCTGATTAAATATAGTTATATATATTATAAATTTTGGTTAAACAATTTGTTTAGAATTGAAGTATTATGAAAAACAATATGAACAAGACATCTACTAAACCCTAAACCCTAATATTTTTCTTGCATCCCATTTCTTTTGACACTTCCATCCAAGTTATTTTCTCATGTTCCACTACTCTTTCCACATATTTAAATACTACTAACCTAATATAAAATTATTCAGTTATTAAACAATTCAAAATTTATTGAATCCTAATTTTTCTTTTTCTTTTTAAATTAAATTAAATAGAGCTCTTGTTCTATCTCTCTCATCCTGCTGTACTTAAAATAATAGGAAGACATTGAATGTGACCACTTCAACTATAAAATGGATACCATTTATGGATCTTAGGGCTTTAGGCTATGGACCACTGACAAATTAAGTCTTAAAAATGGTAACCTTTTTAAGGTCATTGTTATGATCTCTGTTGAGTCATGACCTAAATGATGCTAACCAAGATCAATAATATTCCCTCAAGATAAACTTTATAAATCTTCTTATACCTTCTCCATCTTATATTATTAAGTTTTTTTTTCCTTGCGAAATTCCTACTCATATACACATCGCCATATATCGAACATCGATAATGGAAGTCACTTTTGAACCCTACATATATCTGTGTGTATATATGATCTATATCGTAAAAACTCCGATAATATGAAAATTCATCTTTATCTATAAATATAGTATTAAATAGGAAACTCATGAACAAATCAAATCAAGGCTCTTATACAAACTAAAAACTTTGTATTGGTGTACCAAACACAAGAAGAAGAAGAAGAGGAGGCACCCTACATAAATAAGGTGAAGGTCCCTTGAGAACCAACATAGTGCAAATAATGGGTGACTTGGATGCCTAACAAAAGTTGGGGAGGGCCACTTGAGGCTGAGGTAGCCCCATGCAAGCATAGGACACAAACAAGGAGACAGAGAATGGTTTTGGATACTTGAAGAGCATGTTCCACTACTCCATTGTCTTCATTGCCACCCATCTCAACCAACCAATTCCAATGTCTTTCCTTTACTCTCTTATTCTAACTTTTGGTTAGTGGGTCAATTCCATCCACTCCTATTATTATTTTTATTTTTCTTATGTTTTTTATACCTGTAACTTTTGCATTAGTCAAATAGTATAGATTGAGGCCAACATTATCTGTATTATAATAAAAATAAAAAGAAAAGCTTTTGATGATATGGATTTACATCATAAATAACTTAATTTTTATTTTTAGAATCAAAATATTTCTTTTATTAGGAAATCATATATAGATGTGTTTAGGGATGTTTTGGGAAGAGGATACTACTCCTTGAATTCTAGAATTTTGTCATAAAATAAATTTTTGTTATTTATATAAATAAAATAATAACATTTATGTGTTATTAGTACATCATCCATTATCAATTTATTGTAAAAAACTTGATGTATTAAGACTATTTAATAAAATTTTTTTTGATATTTTTGGTAGGGTTAGGAAGAGAGAATGCTTTTACATAAGTGATTAAATTTTGTAAAAACCAACTTCAAGAAAAGTTGGCTAACTCATTTCCTCTCATAAAGAAAAATTGAGAGTTCAAATCACGCAGGTGGTGTGTTTCTAGTGGCATATTCATATTTATAAAAAAATAAATTATAAAAAAAGGCAGCTCGATGCTACAAAGCTCCTGTGTGGGGTCCGGAAAAGGATCAGACCCAAGGACGAAACCAAGGGGGCCTAGCAGGGGCTTCAACCCCCCGGCACTCGTAAGTCCCTGGAGTTTGCTCAGTAGCTCGAAAGGGAAGCCCCCCTTTCCATCAGAATCCTCTGCCCTCAACCCCCCCTCAAGCCCTCAACTGATAGTCACCCCCCTCTACCAATGAGTCCTGATTTCATTTTTGGTCGGATCACTTGAGTCAATTGTACGCAATTTTATCCTGTTTTTTATAAGAGGTTGTTTTCACCAAGCTCCCCTAAAACAATATCTATATATATAAGGGTTTTAAGTTGATGATGACATTCCACTAACCTTATACCTTATCTTTCCTCCACTGATGCTCTAATTAGATGAACACGAGGTCAAATGAGAGGTGTTAGAGGGGAAGAATCTAGCTACCCTAAAAAGAGGATGATTGACAGTGTTTCTTTAATCCAAGATAGAGTTTCTTTATGAAAGTGGAAAATGAAGGCACAACAAGAAATTTTCCTGTTTGACTGAGTAGTGTTCATTGAGGAAAAAAGGCCATGGATGCTGTTAATGAATCCAATGAAGCTTTGTTTGTTTTTAATCTAATGGGAAATGACTTGCAAGAAGGGATAACTTGTAGTTGTGACTTCAATAAAAGTCATGCCCTTCTTTAAGGCATTTTAAAGACATCCTTCTTTTATACAAAGACAAGTACAAAGTGTTTGCTTTTTGTTGAAGCCTTCTTCTTCTTCATATTATATTGATTGGAATATCATAAATTGCATCAAGGTCTAAACTATGCTATTTATATTGCATAGTTTAGACCTTGACGGCAGATAGTACAAAACAGAGCTAATAATTTATAGTTACATTATATTAAAAAAAACTCATATATTTGTGAAAATTTATTACTCAATAAACTTTTTTTTTAACAAAAGTGACAAACACTCCTCTAAAAAAGAAGTCAAGGATGGACAGCAGATGCGAAACCCGTTCAACACATCTGAGTCCACATCTTACAAGAGAAGGGGCTCGATGCCGAAACCCATCCACAAAGATTGAAACCCACCTCTTAGTAAAGGAATTCGGTACTAATAGACCATCATGGTCATTGATTAGATACAACAAGAGTATAAGCTACAACGGACTCAGGAATGAATCTTAGATTTTTTATTTTTTCAAAATTCAAAAATAAAAATCCAAAATTCATATGATTTTAGATTATATTTTTTCTATTCATCAGAGGCTCTAAAAGATGAACACTAATTATTCTAAAAATACATGAGAGAGTTTAAAACAGAAACAATTGAAACTACAAAATGGATGAACTTAGTTTTATGTTGGCAATCCTGTTGAAGGCTAACCTCTCATTTTCACTCAGTCCTTGTAAATTATAATACAGAGATTTTTTTTTTTTTTTTTTGATTCATACAATGCATATATATTAATTATTGCAGTCATTTTTTTTTCCAATTGGCAGGCACTATGATTTTTTTCTTTTACCAAAATGCTCAACTTCCAGGCCTTGTTTTTCTTCTTTCAAGGGTGTTTTTTTTTCTTCTTTTAAAATATAAATAAAATGAATAAACTACATTCTTTCATTGCTGCTTATCAAAACGAGTGGTGATCCAGTGGACTTAGTTCCACTGGATGATCAGTGGAACCGAGTCCAAATTACATCACAACCATAAAAGGTGTCTCGAGATGTATGCACCACATATCTCAAGGCACCCATAAAGATAGCCTTGAAATATGTGACACAAGCAATATAAATAGTTGTGATGTAAAGTGGACTCGGTTCCACTGATCATCCAATGGAACCGAGTCCACTGGATCACCACTCTATCAAAACAAGGTTTTCTGGGGTGTTATTTTCATTAATAGTTTTATAACATGCAAATTGTATGTTAACTCAAAGCAGACAGCGTTGAACCATATAATAAACCCAAGTGTATTACTCTTTCCCATTAACCCCAGAAGCAGTCCACAAAGCATTCCAATTCATTAGATCAACAACCTGAACTATGAGATGAACACTACTCACAAAATAAATTGATATAATTCTGGATTAATATTAATTAATTAAACTCCCAAATAAAGTAGAACAAATCAAACCATTCAACAAATGAACTGAATTAGAACAAACACAAAAATGTACTCAAGTTCAACTACTGTGGTCAAGCTAATAACATGTTAAATACCAAGACTATTAATGGTGAGAAACTTGCGTAGCTCTATTAGAGGCAAACACCAAACCGTGACCAAGTTTTCGAGTAATCCTTTTTATCTGGTGTGTGAGATTTCTATAACCTGCAACATAACATACATCTATAACAACATGTTACATCCACCCACTAATGTCTCTGCTTCTTATCAAAACAATTGGTCTCTGCTCATAACAAAGGCCATGCGACAAGTATTTTCCATTAACTGAGAAAATTAATCACAGGTTCAAGGTAGAGAACAGATTGTGAGCACAAGTAATGGGGACTTGTGAGTATTACCCTTTTATCTTTTCAAAGAATATCAACCTTTCCCATGTGTTTTGATCTTACCAGTATAATGTGTATAAGAAGCATCTCCTGCTGCCAACATTTCCAGAACTAGATGCTAGGCAGAAAAGAATGTTTCAGTGTCAGATTTGGAGAAATCCCCAAAGAAAGTTGATCAACATCAGTTGAATAAAGGAGTTGATACTTTAATGATGCTTGCAATACACTGAGGGTAATGCAAACAAACGTTTAGTTGTTTTACAAAACATTACAGAGGAAGGCTATGATGGCATCACGAGAAGGTTTTCATGCCCAAAAGATGAGCAGTTACACACTCCCCCACATAGTACCTAGCATATGAGGATAGACATTAATTAGATCCCGAGATATAAAATGTAGAACAATTAACTATGTTGACGGTATAGAGTTGAGAACATAATGTGCATAGGAAAAATAAGCCACAGCAAAAAGCATCTAGAGAGCATAAAACCTAGACAACAAATATTGGGTGGTCACATGGATAATTTACAACAGAAAATGAAAAACCTTCTCTCCCAATATAGACACTGCACAATTGTCATCAGATATCATTTGATTGCAGTCAATGTTAAACAGCACAAATTATTTCAGATTTAACCATTCAACAAACCAAAAGCCAAAATGGTAACATCTGTGTAGGCCTCCACATTTCAATTTAGGCATTAAAATAAGTATATATTGCAAAGTTTGATATGTATTTAGTTGCTAAATGTAACAGTAGAAGAATTCCTTCATTTATTTGGAACGGTAGATTCCTTGATTGGTGGCTCAGATGTTAATGTAATAAAAAACTAATAGCAATGTCTGTCTTGAGATTGTTGAAGAGATTTTGCAACTTCATGGCTAGTCAATGCAACTGTGAACTAAAAGGGAACACCAACAAACATCTAATGAACACACACCTTCCAAATAAAAAAGAAATGAAGATCCAATGAATTTCTTTAATGCTGACTACCGAGATAAAACTCATCCCAATTCCCTTTTATCTTTATGATTCTGTTAATTAACATCCTGCTGCATATGTATAAATCAATATATCAATGTGTATCATAAATTCCATAGGCTTTGTGTTTGTACATGATTATCTTGATACAATTGTCAGTGTCATCAATTTGTTTCCAAAAGCCTAACATGCATCTTACATGATGACAGTGATTCCTGAGGACTGGTAACCAAACACAAACAGCCAGATGAACTCGATATCAGGTTGTCACAAGCAGGCTGCAAATTTTTTACAGAACATAAACATGAATTGTAACATATATAAAAAGAATAGGATCTATGGCAATTATTTAGTCCAAAGTAAATAATAAAATTAAGAGTTTGGCAAACAGAGAATTCAACCTGTACCAGTGATTCTAAAATACCAATCCAAGGATAGACTTGGTTAATGGCCAAAAATTGAATTTTCTATTTTCTATAATTGGAGTAATCCACTATAGAGAGAAGCTCAGAACAGAAGATTCATGAGAACATGGTAACACAGAAAAAACAGTCGATCAGAATCAACAACTACACAGGATAACATGAAACTCAATGGTTCAAACACAGTCAACAGTAATACATTTTACAGATGATTTGCATATTTGCAAATTAAACAATTAAATGGTTGATCATACAGAAGACACATATTGGCTTGAAAAATTTAGGTGATTGAGTACAAAAATAATATTATACGGGTTGAATAAATGTTGCCTTAAACTTAAAGACTAATCAAAAGTTAAAAAAAAGCCAATTTCAATCCATCATGTATAAGTGTTTTCTACCATATATATTCAATGATATTCTATGATCAATTTGTTAACCTTTATGCTACAAAGTTGTGGTTGCCTACTGATAGAACAAGTCAATAAATCTAAAAATAAAAATGTGTAAAGTTTCTTTTAGAAGCATCTTGTCAAAGAAACCAAAAATGTTACAATTCCATATATCACCTCTCATCAGGATAACACTATTTGTAGGTCAACTTATTCACTTTGGTGATGTTTGGTCAACATGTAATCCAACATAATGGGTTTATCCATAAATGGCACGCTTAAACAAATTTTTTGAACAAGGTCAACTTGAAGAATAGCTATCTGGTTAACCATATCACATGTATCAATGAATCCATTTGTCAATCATTAGTTATACCTTTAATTTTAAGGAATACATTCCATAAAGACATGGATCTAATACCAAATAATAAGCAATTTCTTAGTAACACCCAAACAGGACCATATTTATGCTTAAAAAAAAGGGACCATTTATAGGAAGCTTTCTCAATGGTTTTCAAATTCAAATGATACCAAATTTGTTATTGCTCACCAAATGCAGTCTTTGTCACTAGAAATGGTACAAATAAGAAGCATAACAAAATTGTTTCCTTGTATTCTTTATCTTACCATCCTCATCACTGCCAGTGTGTGTGTGTCCAAATTTGTTATTGCTCACCAAATGCAGTCTTTGTCACTAGAAACGGTACAAATAAGAAGCATAACAAAATTGTTTCCTTGTAATCTTTATCTTACCATCCTCATCACTGCCGGTGTGTGTGTGTGTGTGTGTGTGTGTGTGTGTGTGTGTGTGTGTGTGTGTGTGTGTGTGTGTGGATTTAACAGTCAATACATACATGGCATTAAATACATGTTATGAAAACAGTATGACAACTCATGGGTGAAACTAATAAACCAAACAATATAAAATTCTGGAGACTTGATCAGCCATCCCTTGGCATGCTATACTATCATTTGACGTCAGGAATCAATGTACTTATGCTCTTTTCAAACCAAAGTTCCATAGTACTGAAAACTACCCCTATTCAGAAGAGAAGAAAAGAGCAGTGACAGAACTCACCCGGATTGGTGTACCCTCAAGTTCACAACTCATCTTGGACCAATGAGAAAGAATAAAGAGAAAAATGTAGGCTGAAGCAACAGTAAATTTCATCTCTAATGCAAGCAATATAAGCATCTTAAAGCATATCTAAACTTTCTTAACCAAAGAAAAAAAAAGTAACAAATGTAATCCAAAATAGTATATATAGTCTGGCAAGGACAGAGAGAAAAACAGTTAGATGTTATTCAAGCAAAGTCGGTATTCAAAAGAAACCAAATATGTGTTAAGTGTTTAACACGAGCAAGATGAAGAAAACACAGTGAAAAAACATTTCCTTGTGATAAGAAAATGGACAATTTGAGGATACACAGAAGGATACAGAAGTAGGGCATATTCCTGAGCCTGAATAGTTAAGACTGCACAGATATCCCAAGCAAAAACCTTTAAAAAACTAATAAGAAGGAAATAGAAATCATGACAAAAAATCAGAAGAGAATTAATTTCAACTTACATAATGTCAAAAAGATGGCAACTATTTTGTATGATGATCCCGTTTACCCCTTTTTGTAGCAATTTCTCCTGTGGCCAGTTCATCTTGATACTTATCATCATCGGGTGGGCAGCAATATCTAAGTGCCCTGACACTATTGCTGCCTACAGAAACATCAGCATAAGCAGTGTCATACCCATCATATGAGCTATAAGGATCGTATCTGTCCTCAAATCCATTTTGTGCCAAAGGTGCTGATCTGCGACTCACAGAATTTCTGCCTCTATGTCTACTACCATCTTTGGATTTATGGTGATGCTCTTCCTCAGGTACATCTTTCACAGATGTTGATGTCAAAGTTGATCGGGTTTGATAATCTTTGGATTTGAAAGAATAGCCTTGATCTCTCCTATTATACTTAGTCCTATGTTCTTCATCATAATCAATTGCTTTACGATCTGGATATCGCTCACGTAAATGACCATAATTAGTATGTTTTGAAGGACTCTTGGATCCATAATTCTTCACTCTCTCATTGTCACTTCTTTTGTGGTCTTCCTGATATCTCCTCTTCTTATATGATTTTTCCATGCTAGAATCAATGTTAGATCCATCTTTACTACAGGCATCTCCATGTAACCCAGGATTGGCCTTATATTCGGCATGTAATGGCTTTCGACAGAAGGATGAATCCGCTTCTGCTTCAATTGTGCCACTTCTGCTTTCTAGTTCACGAAAACCTGCAGTTATAGCCATATTCGGAGTAGCTTTTGCACTACCTCCAATTCCTCCAGCCTGATTGATTTCTTCCATGTGCTCCTCAATTATGTCCCGCATTACCTTCAAAAATAGCCAAATAAATATACTTACTACAAACCCAGCCAGAAGGAATGTAAGAATTATCACAACTATGTTATCTCATCAACAGGTAGCAAATTTGGAGTAAATTCAAAACTGGTAAACAAAATCACATATTTATTAAGACATCCAGTTCAAAAAACCATTCCTAGAAAGCCAAAATGCCACCTGTGTCAGTGTTCGCTTAACTTTCTTCCCTCGATAGGACATTCTCCTCCGCTTATAATCCCTTTCCTCAGCCAAGAGCTCCTCTCTTGTCTTCTCTTTGTTTGTATCCTATGTACAAAAATAGAAGATAAAAATCAAAATAAGCCTTCACTAGTTAGCTAAATTGCATAAGCTAAAAACAGCTGCGTTACAAGTTACAATTGCACGCTATGATAAAATAAAGCTATTTTAACTATAGTATATAATATCTACCTTTGTATTTTGTAAGATCCTAATATCTAAAGATATGAAAGAAAAAACATGGATAAAATATTCTGAGGTCATGCATGAATCCTTTGCTACATTGAATAATTCACACAATACAGTGTTTACTCCTATCAACCAAAGTCACAAATTTTTGGTTATTAGCCAGCTACAACAATTATGATGTTCAAGAAATCTATGTAGAAACATATCTAGCCATTAGTTTACACACGTCACTCGTATGTTTAGGGAAATTAAAGCCTACATGTAGAATTTGAACCTTCAATATCCAACAAAGAAACATCAACCATCCTTACGATATAAACATCATTAAACCATTCATCAACATGGCAAGAAAAAAAAAAAATCCATGCTTCTCATGCCAGTTCAAACATTTGCCAACCCAAATCTTAACAAAATGTCAAAATCCATTAAGTACATTCATTAATGACTCACTTGGCCTTGCGCTCTTTGCCAAAGAAGGCCATCATGCTCTAATACAGCTTTATAGTCAGGTCGATTTATCCGTTCTTCACTGCTTCTCGTAGATATGTATGAATGTTCAGTTATTCTGAAAATGTCAAATATCACTAAAGTGAGAATAAATGAAAGGCAAAGCAGTTTGTCCAGCAGCCAAGGCAACAACAAAAATAAAAATAAAAATAAAAAACTGGCGAAAAACTGTCCAGCACCTAAGGAGAGTAAATCAAGGAGTTCTGACTATGTTAAAAGAAAAAAAAAAATTGTAGCATATTACATGAACAGAGGAGCGCACCAAGTTAAGAGAGCTAAATTGTTCCCTCGTTTTATACAAGAAAGCAATTTGATATTTAGCTCAATGTTTGTTGTATTTACAATTAATTTGAATAACAGAAGAGATTGGACTTTCTCATATGATGAAACTTGCTGAAAGTGCATCACATGATTTTTCTTTATTAGGTATGTTGCCCTCTGCTCTGCCATGCTGGAATGTATTGTCTCCCACCAAATTGATATTAAGAAAGAGAAGATAAAATTGTTCATTATTCCTATTCGTGCCACCGTTTTTCTTAAGTTAATTACTTAATTCTTCAATTGAGAGGGAAACATACAAATCTCATTCTTCACAGGAGAACATAATCTCACAATGCCATAGCACCTATCATGAGAGAAACATGCATGAAATAGCACCATATATCAAAAGGTGACTTTGCATTATGAGGCCATGAGCTTGAACATAGAACAGATTCATACTTCAGAACAAGAGCTTACCAAAAAGGGCATGCCTGATTGAAGCTTAGTACAGTGTAACACTGCTCTGTGCTTTCAAAAATAGAGATACAATGATCTTTTTTACTGATGGGAGCAAGTTGACAAGTTGTGCTTTTGGATAATCCAATAAATATATCTATTAGAATCTCACTTTGAAAAACAAAATAATCATATCACGCTTAGCTCAAGTGCTTTATCACTTCCATTAGCTTTTCATATACTAAAGAAACGATGATTCTTGTCACAAAGGGAAGCACGTTATAACCATATTGTCATTTTTAGGTAACAAAATAGATGCACTCAGTTGAATAAAACTTTGGAAACAATAAAATCATTTTATAGCGCATCCAACCAACGTTGAAGTAGTTAATGACTGAACCCTTAGTTTTGCAAATGCCTTGAAAGCCCTGTTGTAAAAGAGGGTTCACTTTTTCCTAAACCTATTCACCATTGCTACAGAATCATAAGTAGCTCTGTAAGAATCAAACTTCAGCCAATTTTCTGAATTGGATAGCCTATACATCATAAATTATTAAGGACGGGTATCTCAAGGCAAGAGTTCATATGTCATCTATCTCAAGACAGTTGAAAGTATCCAAAAACACAAGCCATGAACGAGGAAAGATATCAAAGAATAAAAATTGCAATAACACATACAGCTGAGCTTTTGTAATTGGTTGCCCAAACCGCAGCAACTTGATCTTTTCCTCCAGCAAAAACCTTTCATGCAATGCCGAAACTGCAGCTGCAACCTGATACACAAAGACATGTTCCTCACAAGCTACCTCGCAAAGTTTTTTGATCTCTGAATTTCCAGATGTTCGCGACTCAGTCATTTCACACTTCTCAGTAATCACACCATCACTAACTGCACTCCCACAACCATCCTCTCTGGCCTTATTGTTTTCAGCTTTAAACAACATCAAACATGATCCAGCACACAACAATGATTCCTTAGCCATGCCAACTGCAAAGAAGTTGCTATTCATCTGCCCATACAAAACAGAGAGCTGAGAAGCTAACCAGTTCAGGCTCCCAACCAACCTCGGGCACTCAAAAATTCGACCACTTTGATCCAAAAACTCGTCCTTTCTAAAAGCCACCTCAAGAGTGCAAACAGCTTCTCTTTCAATCACTTTCAAGCACAGCTTTAGCAGCAAAAATATATGATCCCTCATGGCAGAATCAATCACAACCCCAAACACAACCGAATTCAGTATGATCCATCTCTTCAACCTCAAATTATCAACCTTTTGCAAGCCAGCAGCAACACGAAGAACCGTGCATGAGTACGAAACTGGGCAATGGGTCCACGACCCGACCTCATACTTCAAACTGAAGAACTCCGAAGGAAGAATACCCAAAACCCCAACTTTCTCCTCCTCAAACGAGAGACAGGACCCTCCAACGAAGTCGGAGCACTCGGAGGCCAAGAAAGCGGGAAGCATGAAGGATCTCCTTGACCCATCAGACTGAGGGAAGGCGACGACGCCATGGCAGTCCTTGTAGAAGAAGTTCGAGCTGGAAGCATCCAACTGTTCATCGAGGGAGAGGATGAGGTCGGCGTCGGGCTTAGGGCGAAGTAAGGGGGCCTCGGAGGGGGATTGGAAGGAGCCGGGGTATCGGAGGGAATCGAGGAAGGCGAGATCAAGGAGGCGGGCGCCGGGAGCGGAGGGGCAGATGAGAGAGTGGCGGAAGAGGGCCTCGGGAGGCATGCGATGAGAGGAGTTGAAGGGGCATCGGATGAAGGCGGGAAGAGCGGAGAGGGCGAGGAGTTCGGAGAAGGAGGTGAGGGTGGAGTTGGCGAATGAGATGAGAGATTTGAGAAGGGAGATGGTGGTGAGGACGTCAGTGGAGGCAGTGGGGTTTGGAACGGGGACGGGATTAGGGTTAGGGTTTGGAGGAAGGGGAGTGAAGGAATAGGTGGAGGGGACGGAAGGGTCCATAGGAAGACGGGGAGGGGGGAGGCGGTGAGTTGAAGGTTTCGGTATTAGAAAAGAAGGGCTTTTATGCATATATACTCAAAAGACTTTAAAATTGCAGATATATCCCTTTCTGTATTTTTTTCAGAAATAATAATAAATAATATGAGATAAATAACTAAAATACATCTCACCAAACAATATATTTTCATCCCAAATTGAGGAGAAAAAAGTTGGATACAGACCAAAAGGCTCATAGCCTAGCAGTATAATCTTGGGTCCTATGTATTGGATAATTCTTCGAAGAAGTCCGTGATCGAGTCCCTCGCGAGTATGTCAGTGAGTTTATTCTCGAGGATCAGATACAAGAGAGGGATCAAAGACGATCGAGTGAGTTTACTCCTCGGAGTCTATGATCACGTCCCTAACTGACTGGTATGGGAGTTTTTTATGGCCTATGTTTTAAAAAAAAAAAAAGTTGGATTCCGAGTTATTTATTTTACTATTTTTATTTTTGAAATAGGGTTATTTTATAATTAATTATAAGTATTTGGGGAGGACGAAATCATAAATTTCCAAATATTTGGGTTTAAAAGTAAAAAAACCATTAAAATTACCAACAAGGATTAGGGTTTGGGATATAAGAGCAGGAATAGGGCGCAAAGGATTGGCGGCCGTGTCCCAGACGAGAGTTCAAGAGAAACCCTCTCTACCTCGGCGATTCTGCGAAAATGGGTAAGAAACTCTAGATTTGGCGTTAAATCTCCCTGAGAAACCTTAAATCTAGTATCGATCTTGCTCTGGCGATTGATTTCCATGGCGTTGTTGTTTGCTGGCAGGTATCTCTCGGGATTCGATGCACAAGCGCCGCGCCACCGGCGGCAAGAAGAAGGCTTGGAGGAAGAAGAGAAAGTAAGCGTCCATCCTTGTCTTAGTCCCTTCTCCGTTTGGTTTTCTGAGATCTTGTTAGATCACTTAAGAAACTATTAATTTTTTAGCTTGCTAGTTTGGTTTCATTACTTGCGGTTAGGGTATTGAATTCTCTTTGTTTCATGGCTTGTTGGTTCTTTTTGTTTAATGTATGATGTGTATCTTCTCATTGTTTATACTTTTATTGTTCTAGATGAGTTTGCTTATATTTTTCGGAATTTTTTTTACATATTTAAATGACGGATTCTAGTTTCATGAATCCACTATATCTATTTTGATTTACAGGATTTTTTTTTAAAAAAAAAATCCATAGTTGCAAATTTTAATCTTAGAATTTTTTTAGTGGAGGAATAAGGTTTGGCTGAAGCTTATGAATGTTTGTCATTGATTTCTTGTGAGAAACTTCAGTAGTAGGTAGTAGGTCCTGATCCTTTGTTTACTAGTCATTTGAGCTGGCCTTTTTATGACCTTGTCAACTTTTTATTGAGTGTATGTGGCCTCTGCAATTCCGATTCATGTTAATTCTATTTGTATTTGGGAGTAAATAAACTGTGCTCTTGATGTTATGGTGTATTTTGATGGATTTCTCTGACCTTGATGTGTAATTCAGTTCACATTGGATGAGAGCAAAGTTTTACCAAGTGGTGGACCATGTTCTTACTGGATTCTTTTAATTCATAAACTTACAAAACCATTGTCTTAATTATTTCTTCATGTGGTTTTCCTTTTAGGATGGGTTTCTCTTGCCGTTTAAATTAAGATTTTTTGTTGTATCTCATCCATTTGTAGCTTCTCGATAGTTGAATGAGGTTTTGTTTTGCTCATTCACATCACAGGTATGAATTGGGCCGGCAGCCAGCAAACACTAAGCTCTCGAGCAACAAGACTGTGAGGAGGATCCGTGTGAGAGGAGGTAATGTGAAGTGGAGGGCTCTTCGACTGGACACTGGTAATTATTCATGGGGTAGTGAGGCTGTCACCCGCAAGACTCGTATCCTTGATGTTGTGTACAACGCCTCGAACAATGAACTTGTAAGGACCCAGACTCTTGTTAAGAGTGCTATTGTCCAAGTTGATGCTGCCCCCTTCAAGCAGTGGTACCTCCAGCACTATGGTGTTGAGGTTGGGAAAAAGAAGAAGGCTTCTGCAGCTGCTGCTGCTGCCAAAAAGGAATCGACTGAGGTAGGTTTCAATTTTGTTCACTTTTATTCTTCTACCAAGTTTGAAACATGTGGAAATCAGTTTGACATAAATTTGCCCTATACTATTTCATCTGAATGATTTTAGTGTATCTTTGAGTATTGGCACATTTCATATTTTTCTGTGTGTGTTTGCAGTTAAGTCTTTAAATATGACCATTGATGTTTTGGAGATGCATTAAATAGTTTTAAACAGTACTGATATTTATGAAATGAGCTTTTTTCTGGTGGTTGGGGTGCAAATCAATAGACTTTTACCTTAACATTTGGTTTAGATAAAAACATCCATGGCGGTTGTGATTCACCTCAAACCATGTGTTGTACTACTGACTATCCTCACCTCTTCTTACATGATGTAGTTAACGAAGCATCCAGCAAAATGCAGGATCATATGATCTGGTGCTCTAACTAAGATCGTAGCTTATTATATTTGTGCTTGGTTGTTTGCTATTTCTCTGTTTTTCTTCTTGCTATGTATGTTGGGTGGCTGTTGGCTTATTCTTCTTGCTGGGGCTTTGATCTTTGTTGGCATGATGAAGCACATCTTTTAGTTATTTGATGTATCTTGTTACCATGTCATAATACATAACAAGAATAAAGTGATATATCTTTGAAGCCTATGAAATAATTCTTGTTACCAAGCAATAATATACCACCTTGCCTATGAAAGAAACCTATTGATTCATGTTAATACTTTGTTTGCCATTATGGCAGGATGGTGAAGCTGCTGTAGAGGAAACTAAGAAGAGCAATCATGTTCTTAGGAAGCTGGAGAAACGGCAGCAGGGTCGTACTCTTGATACTCATATCGAGGATCAATTCGGTAGTGGCAGGCTGTATGCTTGTATCTCTTCCCGCCCTGGCCAATGTGGCAGAGCTGACGGGTAAACATCACTCTTTGTTCTTTCCTTCAAAAGAAAACCGCATTTCTCTTGTACTTCTGTTTGAACACCATTATCTCCATTTAACCCCTCTGCTTTTGCAGATATATATTAGAAGGAAAAGAGCTGGAGTTTTACATGAAGAAGCTCCAGAGGAAGAAGGGCGCCAGGGGTGCTGGAGCCGCAGCTTAAATGAGCCTGCTCATTATCAATTTAGTAGAGTTTATCCTAGTTTACAGTGTCTGAACAATTTATTTGGCATGCATGATCCAGATTTTGCTATGAATTTCATCGTTTAGGCAAGCACTTTATATGTTTTAATGTATTATGATGCTGTGGAACTCGATGATATTTTCTGTGTTGGTTTCACTGGAGAATTTGTTGGTTTGAACTTTGAAGTATTTTCCCCAATGAATGTCTGGATGGTTTACTTCTTTTGGATGAACAATGTGAAATTTCATATCAATCTTTTTTATACTGAAGCTGTATGTACAAAATTCATACTTAGGGCATATGAACAAATCCAAAATTGTTGGGTGGTGTTTTGTGACCTAGAATGAAATTAACAACACTAGAATTGAATTATGTATATATATATATATATATATATATATATATATATAAATAAATATAAGATCTAAAAAAGTACTTGTTAATCACTACAATATGAAATATATTTCATTCACGTATCCACATAATACATATATAAATATATATAAAAGATCTAAAAAGAAATACTTGTTAATCACTATAATATGAAATATATTTCATTCACATAAGCATCATCACATAATAATAGTTTGAAACCACTTGTACAACTTCACTATTAGTAGTAGCAACATAGATCCAGACGTTATTGAGTTACTTAATGAGCACTAGGCGTGAAGGAGATGAGCTCCTTGGACTTGAGCCAGGGCTTCACGACGACCACCGCGTCGAACACCTTGCGTGCATGATGAGAATCCTCGGCAGCGATCTTGAGATAGTACTTGGTCCCGGCCACGACCTGGCTCTGCGCGGCGACGACGTGCGTGAAGGACAACAGCGTGGTCGGTGGCGCTTTGTTCTTCTCCTGGTTCCGATTGTAATTTTCCACGGCGAACTTGCCGAGGCTCTGCACCAGCTTGTTCGATCCCACGTTCTTGATGTCCGTGCGGCCGCCCACGATCTGATCGGTTTCGAGCGCGGAGAGGGCGGAGAGGGCGGTGGCGGCGAGGAGGAGGAGGAGGATGAGAGGGATTCGTGCGGCCATGGCTGTCGAATGGCTGATGAATCGATGGATGTCGGTAGAGAGACGGGAAAGAGGGGTATTTATAGGGAGGGGAAACTGGGAATCGGGGATGGTTGGCACGTGAAAGGGTGGGGTCGGTGGGGTGTGTGTGAGCGACGTGCCTCGTCTTGGCGTATATGGGTCAAATTATCGTGGGCTGACGGTTAGTTTCTAACTTCCGTTACACTCCACTTCTTCCTAATGGGCCAGAACAGGGAGACTTGGAGTTGGAGCATAAATTTGGATTTGTGTTTTTTGAAAATTTTAATAAATTAATATTAATTTTGAAAATGTGTTCATGATTAAAACTATATATTTTTAATTGATAATGGGTATTTAATATTTTTAATAAATATTGATTATTAACTATATTAATTTATTGATTAAATATTATAAAAGAGTTTATCATTTTGACGAAGACGACAAGCACCCCCCGAAGGACGTCAATGGACGTGTACAAGTTCAGCAGTACGGGAGCACAAAGGCTCAGCATAGATCTGTTCACTTGACCCTCACCCTACAAGGAAAGGGGTTCGATCCCGGTACTTTCACAAGATTACTACCCATTACTTAACAAGGGCCCTGATACCAATAAGCTTTTGTGGCCATTGGTGTTTATCATGTTTCTTGTTGTATCCTCTAACAAATGGTGTAATATCCAATTTAGTCCATCTAGTATACCGATTTGTGACTTTAGGCCCCTCTATTATAATTTGAGCTCTGGGGTCTCACGATTGTTAACTTTAGGGGCTAAATAGGCCTTTAAATATGTCTTTAGGGACTGACATTTTTAAATCGTGAAAGTATAGAAGGACCTAAAGTCACAAATCGGTATAATAAAGGGACTATATTGAATATTCCACCCTAACAAATTATATGATTTTTAAAGGGTATATATTGTAATTATGTATAAATTTCTAGGTACCGGAAGAATATTGAACTCATTAACTAATTTAATTTTGTTTATTAATCATTTATGTAAATGCACCCGAGTGGTTTTTATTTGTTAAATTTCGAATTTGGTATGCTTTAGTTTCAAGGGTTTTGTTTATGGAGTGGTTCTTATCCACAAGGCCACAACCAAGTCAAGTAGTAGGGCCATGCATCACGAGAACCATAAAAGACTAACCCAAATTCAGGGTCACCTTTGAAAATAGACTTGCATAAAAACAAGCTATATGAAGGAGAAAGTCAAGCATAGTTCGTCTATTTCTTCATGTTTTGCTCAATCAAACTCACCAACTTGCAACTTAAAAAAGGATATCAATTTTTTAATTGAATTTTTTATTTCAAAAGTGAATGAAACCGTCAATTTAATTTCTCGAAAACCTAGTAGTTTAGCCGGCACTTCAAATGTGAGAACTTGATGAATTAGCCTACTCAAACTCAAACTCAACACAAGGGACATAGGATGAGAAGCTTTTTTTAGAAAAGATTATGGGAAGGAATGACCTTTATATGAGAAATGCTAAATCGATTAAATTGTGTCGGTAACCGACACTCAGCTGAACCGGTCGGAATCCGTTCCAATTGTGAGCTTACATAATCTGTGAAACTTATAAATTGAATTGATAAATCTTTTTTTAAAATAATTTATTTTGAATTTTTATAATAGACTAACCACTCATGAGCCTCCTTTAAAATTGAATTAGATTAAGGATAATTAAAAAAAAACAATTTATCTTGAATAATTATCCCAAATAAAATAATTTATCATGAATTTTTTGATCAAATAACTCATTACACCATTGGCTTAAAATTTACCTTATAATTAAATTATTAATAATGGGGAGAAAGGGGGGATATTAAAGAAAATAAATAAATAAAATAGATAAATCACATTTTATTTATAATAGTTGATAATTAGAATAGGTTACATGGCACAATTCTCAATAGGAAATACAGGTACATCATTCATATTAGCCTTTTTTTTCCTTGACTAAAATGGTGTCTTTGTGTTCCTCCTCATGGTCTTCCTTGATCAACTGGTGGATCATCCTTAAAGGCATCTCTGCCTTCGTCAATCTGCTCAGGGGTGTCAATTGTGAATTCCAGGTGCTCATCACCAGACTTGTTGCCGTCTCCAATTTTGGCCACTTGGCAATTGGAGCTGCATCCAACCAAGAGAGTATGAGGAAAGAACTATCATGAATAGTTCTTAAGAAAACACATTGTTTATTTTGGAAGCATAGCCTATTCCTTTCACCCCAAGTACTCCTTGTGATTGACAAAACATCTAAGTCCCACCCCCTCTCGTAAAGTTTTGTTAACCCCGAGGGAGATGTCCTTGGGACCCCAGAGGGGTCTCAGGTCAGTCACCTCTGTTCTTATCCCAAACATATTCCAGAAGTAGTTCCAGATACGCGTTACATAAGGGCATGAGATGAACAACATGAGATGAACAGGTGTTGCATCGATTCATCCTCATTATCACATAGGTAGAATCTGGTGTGATCTCCTCCCCATTTCCTTTTGTGTAGATTGTCGAGTGTAAGGATCAGATCTTCCCTGACCATCTATGCGAATAATTTAATTTTTAAGGGACATGATTGTTTCCAAAATCTGCTCACCAGGTCACACCGAGTTCCCCCATCAGATCTGAAACAATATAGAGATTTAACAGAGAATACTCTGTTTGTTGTGAGGATCCATTCCTTTGCATCTGGTACGTCCGGGTTTGTGTTGGAGCTAGTGCCCATTATCACCTGTTTTATTGATTCAAGACTTTCTGCATCTTTGGTTGTTAGGGACCCCGACTTGAGCAACAACTTGCCCATTTGTAGCCTATGTCGTGCTTCTTAGATGGTCAGGTGTCTTGGCATAGAAAGTTCATGAAGCCCGAGGAAGGCATTGCATAGTGATTACCCTTCCCACCAGTGATCCATCCAGAGATTCATAGAATGCCCTGTTCCAGAAGTGATTTGCATATTTGCAATTAATGGCGGGGCTTCCCGGCATAGACCTTTCCAGAAAGACGAAGCTCTCCCTAGGGCTTGTTTGAAGGGATCAATGTAGCCTCTTCTTGAGTAGACTTCTTGAAATATCTTCTGACGGATCCCCGCGCTTCCTGTAAGGATCCTCCACCACCATGTACCCAGTAGAGCTCCGTTGAAGCTTTGAAGGTTTAGGATTCCCTATCCTTAATTTTCCTTAGGTCTACACAGTCTCTCCCAATGGACTAAATGGTAACACCGTGTTTCTTTATCCAAACCCCTCCATAAAAATTCCTTTCTGATAGAGTCGATTTTTTTGATAACCCATTTGGGGAGGCGATATGCCGTCATCCAATGAATCGGTATTGTGGATATAACCGAGTTAAATAAGGTGAGCCTCCCTCCTAATAATAGTAGTTTTTCTTTCCAGGAAGCCAGCTTTCCCCTGATCTTTTCTATTAGTGAATTCTAGTCCTCCTTTTTTGGTCGTCTTCCCGATAAAGGCACTGCCAGGTATTTAATTGGGAAGTTTGTTGTCACGCAATTCAAAGCTTGGGCGAGACCTAGGTATTTAGTGTTGTTGTTGTCGTCATCGTCGTCCTGACACAAATTAGTTGGGCTAAATAGAGTTTGATATCAAGTTATTCCATAAATGCTAGAAAGGAAGGTGTTTTTGATAGGGAACAACATATTGACGACTATCAATTGAGCTTCAAATGTTATACAACAATAATACAACTGACTATAAACAATGACATGAACAGAATGCTTACTTTTTAATCTTGCCAATAAATGGCATTACATAATTCTATAAGCCACACACTGCTCTGGATAGCATTATCCCACTCTCAATGATAAACAAAAAAATTGAACAGAAACAACAACTCATAGGTCTTCTACTAACGAATCAAAAAGGTAACCAAAGAGGAAAAGAAAAGCTAACAAATACCTTCACATCTGACATTCCAGGCATAGTACAGTCTTCCCCAGCCCAGCATTTAGATCCACTTGATATTAAGAAAACAACTTCTCAAGTTTATGCAGCTGAATCCATCCATATAACTGCAATGATAGATGAGGAAATGCGGAAAATAATACCTTCTTCTTCTTCTTCTTCTTCTTCTGAGAAATTAATGATCTGATGGTCAATGTGACCTTTCTGCTGGTGCAATGGCTCAGCCTTGTATAAATTACATGACAGTGGAAGCTCCCCGGAACAACAACTTGAGGACCAACTCTAGGATTTCAGCTAACTTGCTCTCCTATAAGATCAAGCCCAACAACTAGGAAAGTTATTCCTTGAAATAATAAGAAGTAGAAATGGATCCCTTGAGCTGACAAAAGACTTCTGGCAGAGGCAGTTAATAGGATAAATGCAAGAGCAAGTTCCTTTCTGTATAGGCGGTTTCTCTTGGCCTTCCCGGCTTTCTTAGACATCTCTAGTTTGTTCAACTCGGCAAGGCCTGAATCAGAAGATGCTCTCTGTAGGCCTCCACCCTGGGCTGAAGGTTGGGCCTCTTTCTCAACAATGGTAACCAAGTCTGCTTCTGATGACCTCCCTAATTTCTTGGTGACTATCCATTCATATGAACTCCCAAATTTGAACAGACCCGATATCATTGCATTGAATTTAGTGACAGACATTGTGTTCTCAAAAAGAAGGTATGGGACAATAAACGGGAATGACCTTGGAGCTGGAAGGATGTTTATGATAGACATGATTCCTGGCACATAGCAAACAACCCATGCTGGCAACTGAGCTTCAGGCAGGAACATTGTCAATGGGAGGATTATGCAGAAGAGAGTGAATGAATAGAAAGGTAGGATAAGCTTCCTTAAGAGGAAGAACAGGAATATCAAGTTGGCTTTCTTCAACCAGCTGACCTAGAATATCAAGAACTTATGATCAAAACTAAGCACATCCAATAAAATTAAAATGGTTCACAGAATTCAGGAAAAAGCAAAATTTTATAATTGGACATGCCAAGAGAAAATATTCGTGAAACTCACCTTTGAGCGAAGGATGTCAACAAAACACAACCTAAACAGCTGCATTGGACCAGAATGCCACCGATATTGTTGTTTCTTGTAGGCCTCGTAGGATTCAGGAAGTTCGCAAAGACACTGCACGGAAATCATGGAACTGTAGGATTTCAACTCTATACTATGATCTAAAGAAGCAGATCACTGAGCTTTATGATAGGAGGGCATTATGCATGAACAAACCTTGACATCGTTAAGATATATAAATTTCCATCCAGCAAGGTGAGCTCGGACAGCAATGTCCATGTCTTCAACAGTAGTCCTCTCCAACCAGCCACCAGATTCCTCAAGAGCTTTTATCCTCCAAACTCCAGCAGTGCCATTGAACCCAAAAAAATTGATAAATATACCATTTACCTGTTGCTCAACCTCAAAATGAAATGATAAATTAATATTTTGCAGCCTTGTGAGCAAGTTTTCATCCTTGTTCACAAAAGCCCATCTAGCTTGAACCAATGCCACATCATCATTTCCCTGGGAAAAGTAGAATAATGTATTCAAATTAGTTACAGTTTACAGTCAATATTCCATCTTAATTTTGTAGATTATTCAAAGACTTGTTATTTACCTTAAAATGTGGAATAGTTCTCTTTAAGAAATCCTGTGTAGGCTGAAAATCTGCATCAAAAATAGCCACAAACTCATAGTCCTTTACATAATCACAGCTCATGGCAGACTTTAAGTTTCCTGCCTTGTAGCCTGTGCGAAGCAGCCGATGTCTGTACAAAATGCGTACACCCTTTTGTTGCCATTTCTGTACTTCTGCCTTTATGAGGGCCTGCACGCCCATATCATCAGAGTCATCCAAAATTTGAACAAGCATTCTTTCCCTAGGCCAGTCCTGAACGCACACTGCTGCTATAGATTGCTGGTAAACCTGTGTGAACATCAAAGCCAAAGATTTTTTAATTTTTAGCTCTCCCTTGAATAAATTAATGAAAGAAAAAGCTTTAACAAGATTTTAGTTGATGTTGTACAAAATAATAAAAGCTTTAGCCAAAAATATGTAGAAGCTTGAAGCTTATTTTGAAAAAGAGAAAATACACTTGGAAATGTTTGATTAGATAGAATCTTGGGCATCAATGCAATCCAAAAATCGAAGGGGGACATATGGGGGTGCCTTCCTGTATTTCCCAATTTTGTACGATGCCATGATAACTATTATTTTCTTAACAACAAACCATTGGTTATCTATGTAAATCACAATTTTCAGTTTCTTATGAATTGCTTTTCAATTAAGAAGTAAGATAAGCGAAAATACTGAAGGAAGAGGCATCTGTCACATAATAGAATGTCCCATATTTTTGTAGGTGATAAAAACATTAACCAGCTAATAAAAACTTATGTTAAAAAGCAACCTCTACAAGATGTAAATAAAAAACAATAATCTAGGCCTGCGAGTTTCTAAGCAACCAAAAGTCTACCAGAGCACTTCTATTGTTTTTGACAAGAATTAATCTGTCTCACAAAGATTTTTCATTTGATAATGTTTGATGGAAACAGCTTCTATATAAGCATCAAACTTTAGTCTCATGAAGAACTCTAAAAGGATAAAAGGATTATATTTGAGTTATACACCCATGTTGTTTTAGCTCTTCATTAAGGTATTGGAGAACCAAATAAACAAGGGATTAAGAGAAGTAGAATTCAACTTATACACAACTATGATAATCATAAATACTTGTACTAGGTTTGGATCCCACACTAAGATCCACACCTAATAATGCATTATCTGAATTTAGCAATGAGAAGACCCTATCCAAAAGGCTAAAAAAACACAAATCAAGTAGCAAAGAAACCAAATCAAATATGAGTCAACCAAATAGGGACGGACTTTTAAGTGTTTGCATTTAAGGACCATTTACTAGAATTGATCCAATAGACTAGGACAGTAGAGATCAGAAGACAGACAAATCTAGCTTGATGATTCACGTAATGCCAGTAGGCCTTACAAAGAGGCCTCCACTAAGTTATTCTATGATGAGATTAAAAAAAAAAAAAAAGTTGGTTGAAAACATGGTTTAACAGCACAATGTACACAGAAAGCTTGTAATCTTACAATCCCAAACTACTTCTGACCCAAAATTGGTCACAATTTAATTGATCTATAACTAATGGGTTAGATTACCAAATAAGTGGCACAAATCAAGATTTGAAAAAGATGACTCAAAGGGTTGTGTTAAATCTTTAATGTCAAATTGGACATATAGGCATGAATGGGGCATGTGTCTGCGTCAAAGTGATGTGCTACAAATGGCACAAACTTTTTACCATACACAAGAACAAAGGTAAATATTTCACAACCTGATTTATGCGAAAAACATTAAGATCTTGAACTCAATTATATGATCAATATTATATACCAAAACAAAGATAGATTGTTAAAGAATGTACGGTCCAACAAAGGGAAACTTTAATTTCATTTATTTCAGCACAAATCACCAAAAGAAGTTTAACTCTCATTCACACATCATGATGGTGAAACATCAAAAAGTATAGTGATCTATATGGTCGCTCATCCCATTGAACTGAAAGAAAATAACCAAGAACCTTTGAAGAAAATTAATACTAGGTCATTCTTCATCAATAGGAAAATAATCACACATGATAACCTTCACCGGACCACCAAATAATGTAGTTATCTTGTTCATCAAAATTGGTTGATCCCTAGACATTTTCAATTCTGCTAAAGTTCCTTAATGATCCTCTCGTAAACTATGGCACACGTTGAAAGCATGACAACAATATCTACCATATCAACCATTCATCTATGACATTTGCTATATTAATATAGAATGAGTGATTCAACAACAAAGAAACACCATGAAAATTGCTTCTTCATTGATGATACCTCTGCCACATTGGAAAAACTGAAAGTAATCATAGAAAAAAAATGACATCATCATCAGTAAGACCAAGATTATCATCAACAACAATTCGGGGCACTTACTAGTAAATTTTCACCATGAGTGGTTTTTCCCTTGAGTCATCCAAATAACCCAATTTGAGTGGAGCTTAATGACACTACACATGAAAGTTCTGTGTTTACAGATGTACAATTTCAAAATCATATTACTCTATCCTTTGTGAACTGAATGCAGTTTATGAATAAGACATTTCAGAACAGAATTTCTCATTCCATTTATTGGAGGTGAGTTGAAGGCCTTATTACAATTGGAACAGCAAAAATCTGCTAAGTCATCATTCTTGTGTAATCAAATTAAGCAATGTTGTCACAATTAGATGTTTTGGAATTATAAAAATTGAAAATCATGGTAATAAATTATAGAAATATCTAAAACTTCAGAAGTTAATAAATTAGAATGCATAATGAAATTAATTTACTAGAATGTGTGTACTGTGCGGGCGTGCACGGGCCTGCAGATATATATAAACCATAATGTCACATAGCTTGTAACAAAATAGTTTTATATTTTCAGATGGAGAGGAGCTAAGGCTCATTTTCTTTTTCCTTAAAGAAGTCCTAGAAAACTTGTTTTCCCCTATTTGAGAATTCAAAAAGTGGCATAAAGTACTACATAGAAGAGTTCATAACTTTATTATTATCATTATTTTCCTTTGAAGTGGATCATGGATTCATAACCTTGGTATTATTTTGAATTGAATTGAATCATGTTATTATTTTTTGAATTAAATCATGTTTCAGAAGATTTCAATAAAATGAAATTTACCACTGTTTATTTATACCTGTTAACAACATTTATGCCAGAAGTACAAAATTAGTGTGATCCCAACAACTAAAGGAATAACAAAGACCATCAAAATGATTGAGAGAAATCAACATATTGGTACCACGACACTATGAACGTTGATTTCCTTATTTATTTGGAATATTGCTTTACATAATTACAAGATTGACAATTATTGACTTGTCACTGACTCATCCATTCATTAGACATGATTTAGTAAATAATTGACTCTTCAAATCTCATGTGCTTCTCCAGTAGTTCCCACATTCTCATGTTAGCATGTTTGAATAAAAATAAGAGTTATTTTTCCCCACAAAGCAAACTCTGTCAATTTTCAAACATTTCTAGTACACTATTATAAATTGGAAAATCAAACTTATAACATATTAACTTCCCATATTATCATGCAAAGGTTCTAAGTATGAAAGGTTAAAGCTACTACAATGACCTTCCCTAGACTCTATAACATCATATTCATACTTCCTTTGTAGTTTTCAAACATTGACACCAAAATTATAATTTTTTTGGCCAACAACAATTTTGCATACTTATAGCATCTTAATTGCATGAAGGAAGCTTATAATAATTTTTCTTGATTCTTTTTCTATAAATATTCCACTTAAGTATGATAGCATACAGTGAACATATTAGACACGAAATGCATTTCTCCATTTCATACACCTTATTCTAGTTCTGTCAAATGAATATCCCACATGAATTTCATTTTTTGTTCTTACTTTTAGTCACTTTAAAGCTTGCCCTTTAGTTCTAACAAATGTCTAGCTCTAACTAGCACTTTCATAGGCAGAACAAACAAATTTACTTCCCTAGAATAGCATAGGAGCTTCAACCATAATCGATGTCAATATATCGGCTCAACATTACCATTCGTGTGAGCTCATGGTGCAAGAAATTTATTTTTTTATTGAAATGGTTTTTCTCCATCCAATCGTACATATTTTCAAAGTTCAACATCACTTCTAGGTATTCTTAAAAACGAATCACATATAGACCCACCAATGCTATCATATCTTTATTCTAGTAGAAGAAAATAAATTGAAAAGTCAATGCCTTTTCAATATAGCTTTCAATTTGTATCTGATAAAAAATAATAAAAATAATAAAAATAAAACAAACAAACTTTTTTACTTTTATGGAATATTAAAGCCATACTGATTATCCAAAAGCATTGTCACCCATCTTACCCTTTGTCCTTTACCATCCCTTAATATCACTATGAGATTCATAAGAGTAATTCATATACTGAATTAACTGTAAAGGAAGATAATACATTGATTTTCTAACCTACTTGCATCCCCAGACTCTTGAGATGTCCTTCAATGAATAAAATAGAAGATGTGCTACTGAAATCAATGATTCCCTGGATAGGTCATCCCAGATTAAAAAATACTTCATAAAGCAGATATATTAAGCCTAGAACCTGAAAATCCTAGTAGTAACCAAATCAATCCAGGAAAAGCTACTCCAGTTTATTACTCGACCTAGAATAAAATTTATGAATAAAGCAGATATATAAGGGGTGGGACTCTAAAATCCTAAGTCACTAAATCAATCCCAGACATCAACTCCTCATTGGCACATAATGTATATAAGCTAAATAACTAAACTGATTTCTTACAGCAAGAAAAGCTACATTCTTCACAGCAAATCAGCTTTGAATGTTATATCAAACATTTCAAACCGATCTCTCCTAAACTCAATTCAAAATTCCAACATTTGATTTATGAGCCAAAAAAATGATGATTAGCATGAATAGGCAGAGAAGAAAATTTCCCATTTTCTCTATCTAAATGAAATAATATTGAAAAGAAGAGGATGCAAATGTGAATCCAACTCTGCTATGCATGTTCAAAGAATAACATAATGTTGGAGGAGAACCTACATCTGCTTACCTCCCGCTCGTTGCACATTGGGATCTGGATCAGCACCATCGGATACTCATGGTAGTCGCTTCTACTCCCCTGCTCCAAATCTCCATCCTCCTTCTTCCCATACTCCATGGCAGCCACGGGGCGAGCTCCTCTCGCCCAGATCCAAGCGCATCCCAGCATCAAAACCAGCCGATCCACCGATTGCACCAAGAAAAGGACGATGCACACGTTCGTCATCGCCTGCACCGGCGGCGCCAAATACTCCGCCCTAACGTAGAGCCATTGCGCGTATAAGATCTCCAAAGCGTGGCGTGAGGATGCGTAGGAAGGGGGGCTGAAGTGCCAGCCCTTGAAGTAGGCCACGAGCTCGAGGGCCAAGAGGAGGACAGCGATGTAGAGGAAGGCGCGGATGAGGCGGTAGAGGCGGGATGCGGGAGAGGAAGTGCGTTGGGAAGAGGAGATCCGGCGGGCGGCAGTGCGTCCCAAGAGAAGGAGGATGCGTGGGAGGGCGGATAGGGCGGCAAATGGGCGGTGGAGCTTGAGTAGGAGGAGAAGTGAGATCTGCCGCGTGCTCCGGCCACGGAGGCGCGCGGCTGCTGTGGGGGTCCCGGCGTCTCCGGCAGCAGCGAAGCCGGAGCTCGCCGGCGGGCTGAGGCCGAGGGCCTCGCGCTCGCGGTTCCAGAATTCTTGGAACTCGTGGTTCTGAGGAGGCGGAGCCATAGCGTGAAGCTCTTCTCTCTCTAAAACTTTTCTCTCTCTATCGACATCGCTCTCTCTGTTTTCGGGGAAGAAGAGGAGGGGTAGAATGGGAAGGGTAGGGGGAGGAGGGGCGGATTTAGCGGGAGGGGATGACGTGGCGGAATGTGATTGGCCGGTGCAATAAGAAGGAATTAGTTCATACTTCTCAGTGGCTTAAAGACCATTTATTCCACCAATTTAGAGAAATAGAAGACCACGTCAGAGACATTGGAAGATGCAGTTACTATTATGCCCTTTATTTACATAGGTATGGGATAGGACTCATGCGGTATACTAATCGGTACTTTAGTAATTCTTCTGTTTCTAATGTTTTTTAAAGTCACTCTGAAAAAGGACCGGAAATATTGACCTGAAAAGTAAGAGAGCCGGCTTGCCGCGTAGTGACGTCATTGTGGGTTCGCGATGGATTAGACTCTTGTACCCCAGGAAAAACAGATAAAACTAATTATATGTATATATTAATAATTATATTTAAAATAATTTCTCAATTTATTATATTTACACCTGCCAAAAACTTCTTTCCATCCAATCCAAGTGCACCATATGAGCGGAATGAAGAGCGGATCCCATCATAGCATAAGTATTTTGTCTATTATTGTTCTCTTCCTACAAAGATTTTGTATTTTGTCTACTCCAGTGAAGTTTAAAAATGGCCCCGCATCGCTGATATATAGGGATAGAGGAGCAAAAGATGTGTTATCAATTCGCTTTCTCAAAACAACTTCTCACAAAAGAGGTTTTTGAGCCAAAGGCCTCTTAGCTGAGCGGCATGGTCCCTTTCGTAAGGGGTTTGACACTCGAAAGACCAAAGATCGAATCCCCGCTGCGGGAGGTGAGGGCGCAAGCCATGGGCTACTCCAGTGGGGCAACCCATGCGACAAGCGAGTCTCCTCCATGCTAGATCGTACGTTGTGTGAAACCTTTGGACGGTAAAATAAGCTGCATTATGTAAAATCCGGGAAGAATCGAAACTCATGCACTCGCCTATTTGACTGATCCTTGTGACGGTGCTTGTCGCCTTGGTTAAAAAAAAAAGAGGTTTTTGAGACTGCCAAGTTTTGATAGAAGTTTTTGAGACTGCCAATCTTCATCGGTTTTAAATCCTTGATACCCAAGCCACCCTCAATTTTATGTTTGGAGACAATGGTCCAATTAATGAGATAGAAGCCATTTCCTTTACTGTTTGATTTCCAAATAAATTCCCTAACCAATTTTGAGATTTTTCCTAGCACTTGCATTAGTATGGTATATGTGTTTAAGCGGTAGACAGGGAGTGACATTATGGTTGAATTGACTAGTGTAATCTTGCTAGCCATGGATAGTTGCATGGTCTTCCAATGTACCAGTCTCTTCTCAACCTAGCTAACTAAAGCGTTAAAGTAAGACATATGATCTCTATTTGGAGAGATCTAACTTCCTAGGTATTTAAAGGAAAAACTATCATTATTTAATCCCAGTATTCTAATTATGGCCCACCTGATTCTTTTATTGATCCATGAGGGAAAATATATCTCTGATTTGCTAAGGTTAGCCCTTTGTCCTGTAATGCTTGAATAAAGTTGTAGACTCATGTTTATAGCTTTAGATTCACTCATGGTAGCTCTGTAGAAGATAATTAAGTCATCTGCATATAATATATGATTTATTGACATGTTTTGATTGATTTGTACCCTCTAATCATCTTCAGATTTTCTACTTTATTTAAAATATTGGTTAAGACTTGAGCCACTAAGATAAATAAATAAGGGATATATTGGATCCCCCTGTCTAATACCTACATGAGGCTTGGTCCATTTCCCTATTCTATTATTGATTATAAAAGCCATAGTAGGGGTCTCTATGCATGCCTTAACCCATATAATCCTTTTTAGTGAGAAACTCATTTTGGTTAATACAACTAGAATAACATCCCATCTCATTATGTCATATGCCTTTTCGATATCCATTTTTATCATCATCATAGGGTGTAACTTGGTATCCTTTTTTGATGTATGTGCAATTTCTTGGGCCAGTATAATATTGTATGATATGTTCATATTTTTAACAAAAGCATTTTATTCCCTTCCTATATTGTTAGACAGTACCTCTCTGATCCTATTTGACATGATCTTAGTTACTATCTTATAATTAACATTACACAGAGAGATTGGTCTATAATCTTGAACTGTTTGGGAATTTTCTTTTTTGGGAAGTTAACTAATTAGAGTCTGATTCCAACTATTAGGCATATGTCATTGCTCAAAGAAATATGTAATTGCTTCTATAATAGAATCTCCTATCATATACCAATATGCTTTAAAAAATTCAACTATGAAGCCATTAAGTCGAGGGGCCTTACATTGGGGCATTGAATTCAATGCACTGAAGATCTCATGTTGGAAGCCCATTTAAATATGTGGGCCTTCCTATGTGTATGTTTCAAAACATTCATGTACATTAGAAAAGTTTAGTACCACATTGCCTATTCACAAAACTTGTACCCTCTTTAAATATGTTCCACACTAGTGTCATGTTAGCCTTCTGTAGTGGACATGCTTTCTTATGCGCGCGTGCGCAAGGGGGGTGCAAATCCGGGTCCAGTTTGGCTTGAAAATTCTAAACTCGTGTGGACGCATGGTGTGCACACAAATGCATTGGTTTTATGGCTGACCATATACAGGGCTAGTTTTTGTTTTATATTTCCTTTTAATTATTTTATCAACAGTCAGTAACCACCTTCAACAGTCAAAAACAGCCAACAGTCACTGCTTTGAACTGATGCATCCCTTTGCTTAAACTGTTGCTTCTCTTCATCCCAAACAGATGCCTCTTTTCATTGAACTGATGCTTCAACTGTTGTGTCCTTTGAGAATTCACTCTATAAAAGGAACCTTCATCCCAGCCTGTCAGATATAGAAAATTTCTAACCTTCTCTCCTTTCCTCTTGATTCTGTAACTTTCTTAAACCTCTTCTTCTGTCGGAGCAAATCAAGAGCATTACTCTATTTCTCAATTCGGGTGCACGAATCTGAGAAAGCCGACTGTTGTATCCTGGGAGAACATCGTCACTTTAATCCTGCTGCACCGAGAGAGGAGGCGAAATTGTTCTTAAGGACAGTGCAACCTGCACGCCTGAGTCACAACAATCAATCAGCACATCCATCAATCAACAAATTACTCCAACATCTCATACCTGCTTACTGGCTGGATTAAGTTTCTTCCATGTTCTTCTATGAGAACTCGTAGGTCATCAAGTAGAGCACCAATTGTTTCCTCCAAATTGACCTCCTTGTTGCCTTGCCAAAACTTAGTGTAGAAATTTATAAGTCATGCTTCAATATTTATAGGGTTAGTTGAGACTATACAGTTCTCATTCTTGATTTGAATAATCTTATTCTTTCAATTGTGATTCTTGGTTAGTTGATGAAAGTATCTAGAATTATTATCACCATTTTGTAACCAATTTGTTATGGATTATTGTACCCCATAAATTAGTATTTTGCCTTAATAAGGCTTGATGTTTATTGTACAATTCTCTAAGCTTTAGCCATATATTTCCTTCTAATGAATTGGTTTTATTAGTTTCAGATGCCTCTATTAATTCTATTACTCTTTCTATCAATTTGATTCTTTGTTCTAATCCTTGAGTTGTGTGTTTACAATTATCTATTAGTTTTTTTCTTAAATTATGGAAGTTATGATTGGCAAAATGCACTGGATTCTCTGTTGTACTTCTTTTCCAAGTTTTCTCTACAGAATTATGACATCCTATTGTGTTAATCCAGTTTACATCAAACCTAAATGGTCTAGTACTGTAAAGACCACCTCTAAAGTGTGGTAATAATTTAATATTTAATTAGAGTAAATCGAATTATAAATTTGAATAATATGGAATGGGGAGCCTTGACAAATAATCAAGAAAATGTGAAGGACTTGTGTGTAAGAGTTCTATGGTGGAAGGGTCTATGTGCAAAATGCCACCACACATGCCTTTTGAAAGATATGGACAGTAGTTTATTTTAAACATTTGCAAGGGTTCAAATGTTACAAAACATTATGGTGGAAGAGGAATATTGAGTACCAAGGAGTGAAATTTAACTATGTTCAAAGACATCATAGCCCATTAATACGTTCAAACTTCATGAGGCTTTAAATTTCTTTATTTATATCATGATGTCATACTCCACTAAGGTCTAAAGTTCATGAAAATTTAATGGAGGCTTGTGGAGAGGCTTGCATGAAAGTCATTTTTATTAAAAGGATTTAATTTGTGACATGAGTAAATGTGGGGAAACTTGAGGACATATGAGGAAATGTACACCTCTTTTAGTTGATAACCTGGACGGTTTTAGGAAAAGAAAATCAACATCATATGAGATGTTGACTAAAAATATTAATTGAAGGAGTATAATTTAAAATGGAAATATCTTTAGCACTGAGGCTTTCTCAGGCTTTTGTCACACATGCTCCAATACACCATCTCATCCTTAAGTTAGATATTATATTTGAAAATAACATCACTATCGGAGAGGATTGAATTGATAAGTATTCATAGGCTTGGTGAGAAAAGAAATAGGGAGATGGCTTGCAACTTGGTGAAGCTGCCAGCTTACTTATAATATTGAGGGAGATAGTAAAGGAAAACAATGAAGTAGGAGATGGCTAAAGAGAGGAGACGTGGAAACAGGAGGAGATAGGTGGTTGCATGGTGCTTTGAGAGGAAAGCACCTCATGCTTGGGTTTTTTTTAAAGTTATTCAACCAGCTGAGAGGGTCTTCATTCATGTCCAAGAAGCTAGAGTGAAAGGAACTGAATATCAGTGAGTAACCTGCAAGTCAATGATGATCCAATTGCAAGCTTGGAGTTACCTTGAGAGGCGGGCTGTAGAGCAGCAACTTTGGCGGTCTCCATGAGTTAGATAGGTGTTGTAGTTGGAGATTGTTCTGGTGTGGATTAGTGCTCTGCTTGTGAATTTAACCGCAGAGCTTACATTTGTTTTCGATTCAAGAACTTGGGAACCTGGTAAGTTTGTAGAGCTGCAAGTTAGAACACAAATTTTTTTGAATATATTCTCTATATGCTCGTATAGGAAATATCAGCGTCGGTTGAACTGGAATAAAACTTAGTTAATTAGTAGAGGTCATGGTAGACTTGATGTGTTCTTCTATACTATGGGAGTTGATTAAAATAATGGACCGTAAGTTCAATGGTTGATTAGAATAGGGTTTGAGATATGATGAGGGGCTATATAAGAGATAGTGTTATTTATATCGAATTTATACAATAATCATATCAACCATAATATTATTATGGTTCAAGTATATATGTGACAGGTTCTAGATATAGTTTTGTTAGGTACAGTGTGGTTGAACCACATTAACCAAGAAGCAAGTATGTGGGGTTAAGAATTGGTTGCGGTCCACTTCTAGTAATGGTACCAAGTCATGGTGGAACCAAACCATTGATTTATACCATGAGTGTATTCATAATTAATATTGAGAACAACAATATTAGTTATATAGCAAATATACTGAGAGTGATATCCGCTTATCAGATCGCGGGATTGAGTGGAGTGCCGCGTGAGAAGAAGTGTTATTTGATTCAGAATTTGGCTGAGATACAGGTAAGTGCCTTAGCCTAGTTTTCACGATCATTGGGTGTTTGTCTTCACCATTGATATTTGTTCCTTGCGCACACATACATTGTTGAGGTATTGGGTGACATTTATTCCATGATTGTTGATTCCATAACTTGTGTGCGGATACTTGCTTGATCGAGTGGTTGTTTCCGCTCGGTGTGTGTTATTCTTGGATTCTTGACCCGAATTGCGCTGGAGCGTGGTTCTCGGCGAATGCGGGCAGTGGACATATTCGTGCTTTCCGCCGGGGGCGTATACTTTAGGCGCCCTATGTGCTGTCGCTGGGGCGACACGGCCGACCGTAATGCGACATGTATGAGTTGTAGCCATCGGACTCTTGGGTTCGGTGAGAATCGAAGTTGGTCGACATCGGCGGAGGCCGGCGATATTTGCCGAGGATGGTTTGGCGAAGCTTCGTGAGTTGCTTATACGCCTTGAGGCGGCGGGCTACGATTGCCATGGGTTGGGAGTCCCCACCATTGATTGTTTTCTTTGGGTGGGTACCGGACTCCCGTTGGTGTGGTTTGGTACGGATGGTAGTACCTGTATTGTTTGACTTGTTCATGTTTGTATTTTGATATGCTTTTCTTTAGCTTATCATATGATATCTGTGACATGACCTGTTTTACTCCTTGCGGGGTACTTACTGAGCTTTCATTTCGAAAGCTCATCCACTTGTTGATTTCCTTTTTTAGGATCCCGAGGAGTAGAACACGCGGAGCCATAGGAGTGCGCGTGGAGACCCTGCATGGGATTTCTTTGGGATTACCGAGGTTGGCTACCCTTGTTTTTTATCTTGTGTGAGGGCATGTTATAGGTTCTTTTGTAGGAACCTTGTATATTGGAGACTCCTGTGGATGCATATACCCTTAGATTTTAATTTCGTTGTGTAGACATATTTTATTATGTCTTTGGATTTGATATACTCGGTATGCATATTTTATGTGATTGATGATCATCGAGGAAGCTTCATCCGGGTGGGGCTCGTCTACGCTTCTGTGGCCGATGCATGCGTGCCCGGTAAATGGGCCCGGGACCTCGGGGGCGGGGCGTGACAAGTACCTTTACTAACTTTGGATGTGCAAGTCAACACTATTGGGTTGTGGTCTGATTGGCACCTTGCTAAGTGTTCTATATAGTATGTTCCTATTTCATCATGCCATAAATCATTTGCAATTTTTATCTAATCTAGCCCATATCCTAGCCATTCCTCACTGATTGTTACACCATATGAAGGGTGAACCATACTATTTAAGTTCACTGAGATTATTATAAGGAAGCATTAAAATACATGGTTTTCAATCATGTTATTCTACCTTGGGTTTATTTTTTTCACTTTCTTTCTTTACTGCTCTGAACTGCATTAAAGTCACCCAGCAATAACCATGGGAAGGGGATAGCTGAAAGATTGGCCAGATTGTGACAAGTCTTACTCTGTATCCTTAGTGACTGACTGTTGTAGACTATGGAGACCAAACATAGTTTAGTTTTGATTCTAGTAACGGCAAGATGGAGAACATACCTGGATTGTGCCAGCGACGTTACTCTATCCAGATCTTTTCTCCATAATGATATTATTCCACCTGATAATCCAACAAAGGAGATTGTTGCCCAGTGCTAGTCATCTTTGAATTTTTTTACAGAAGGACTCTAGCTATGCGAGTCTTGTTTGCTCTTGTTTTAACTAAATAGATTAGTGATAAATTCATAGTTCGAATAAAGGAGAAAATTCTACTTACTGTGTCAACCTCTAACACCCCCTACAATTCCACATGAGGATCTTCATATGTTTGTTTGATAGGTTAGAGTGATACCTTTTGCATTTGTAATATGACCTTTCTTCTGGGTTTTACCTTCTTTAGTGGAGGCTCTCTTGCTCCCATTCCCTTCTCCCTTCTGTTGCTCCTCGTTTTCCATATCCATAACATCTTTAGCATCAGATGGTTATTCTTCATACATCCCTTCTAGCTCTATGTTCTCCTCCTCCTCTTGATAACTGAGATTTCCTGAAATACAATGGACTAGGGCCTCATGAGTTTTAATTAAATTATCATTTAAGTAATTATCAGGAGAATAGATATTTCTCTAAGAGGTTTCAAGGTTGTTATGATGGTTCTCTTCGTAAACAGAAGTATAAAATTAATTTAAACTCCTCCTCTTGATTCCCTCCAATAACTTCTCCATCCACGTGTAACATTTTAGACCCTTGATTAACTCTTTTGGAATCCCTCATCGCCACGTGGCTTGAGCAACCACCTCGGCCTCTCCAAGCTTCCTGAGACCTCAGCAGCGATGCTCCTTCGAGTGACTTGTCAGGTTGAGTGTGCCTCGGACCTTGTAAGATGGCATCGTCTCTCCCACAACGCCCTACCAAACCTCCTCAGGATAATGCGCCATCTTGAAATGAAGCACCATGCATGTTAACGATGGCAAGCCCGATGTTACCCTTAATTGTCTTCCACGTGTCCAACGTTTGCTAAGTTTCTCGGACAAACATCTCGATCGTGGGTATCATGTGGTGGGGACATGCTCGTTTTCCTCCTTATCTCTCTATTTTAGAAGCCTTTTTTGGCCATCGTAGGTCTCCCTCTGTTAGATCACCTTCTGACAGTCATCCAAGATCCAAATCCTTGCTCCTTTCCTCCTCCTTCACCTAAGGCTTCTTTTTTTGGTGTATTGCTTCTTAGGGATTCTGTCTTTCGAGAAGATGAGTAGGCTTCCTCAACAACAACGCCTTTCCCTTTTGGGTCTAACACTTTGTAATAACCCACCCAGAACCTATACATAAATAGGTACTAGAATGGAAATGTGAAGTGATTGTTTGTAATTACCTATTAGTTCGAGGACCTAATTAAAGTTTCATAATGGTGATTCAATGTGATTAAACCAACATAGTCCAATTTATCATGCAACCTGACTTGGATTAACCTTATAGGGATTAACATAAGATAAAATAGAGAATTATAAAATGATTATGATTTATCTTTATCTCAAATATGACTTGTAATTTGAGTAGGATATTTTATTTGAGATTAAATTAGACTTATCTCATGAAAATAATTATAATTGATCTTTATCCAAATATGGATTTTAATTTGATTAAGATTCAAAGGTTGAATTTGAATTGGATGAAAACTTATCGAATAGAGATAATTATAAAAAAATTGTGATTTATCTTTATCTCGTTAGAGTAAGATTAGGACACTCCCCTGTATATAAGGAGAGGCATAATTAGAGCATCGATATACAATTCAGTGAGAAAAGAGATTGAGTGATCTCTTATGAGGGATTTGCTAAGAGGTATTGGCGTGGAGAAAAGGGTCATACTAGGAGTAGGTCTCGAATTGAAGTAAGTGACTCTTGCCTAGCTCCCACCCAGAGATGGGTTTCTTTGGCCTTCTTATTATTTGGTTTGGTATGTCCTTTGTTGGTGTCGTGATTGTGTTTGTTGTTATGATTTGGATATCTATTGTTGACTCCCGGTATATATATTGTTGATGTTTCCACATCTGTTGTTTGATTGATTGGACAAGTTTGATGGATGCTCGCTGAGCATGCCACCGTGGACCGGGACATTACTGTGAGACTCGTGGTGCTTGTGTTTAGGTTGGGTCGGTATGTGTCTGGATTGGGTATGCGTACCCATGGAGCATAGCCACCTGTCGTTCGACACTTGACCATTGAGGCACGCGGCACTTGTGCTGACCTTGGAGGTATGATTGGATGAGTGTAGGGGGCCCCGTTTATTTGATTTCTTGTGCTGATCTGATTGTTTCCTTGATATGATCCATATCTTGACTTTATGGTTGTGCATATCGTGATTTCTCTGCAGGGCACTTACTGTGCTTTCATTTCGAAAGCTCACTTCTTTTTCTTTTAATCCCTTTCAGGTTCTGAGGAGTAGGCGACACGATCTCAGGTGTCGTGTAGATAGCTGGTAGGGGTTGATTTGCTGGGGTCGGCAGACCTCGATATTTTCTTTTCCTAGTGGGAGTCACCAGTTTAGTACCATTAGAAGACTATTTTGTATAGGGCGTATGAACCTTTATATTTTTATCTTCCGCATTAGTACTCTGACTTTTAATGGAATTATGAACTTTTGGGATTATATTATGTTATCTGCTATTGTTACTTAGGCCTTGTATTCGAGTGGGGCTAGTCTCCACTTGGGTACGACCGATCTGTTTACGCGCTCGAGGTCCCGGGATTCGGGTCGGGGCGTTACACACTTGTTCTTCCGTTTCAGCTTTACCTTAGTAACACCCTGCATCCCCTAGTCCGTAGTTATCCACGTTGTAACCAAATACACCACACCTATAACAGAAAACTGGAAGTCTTTTATATAATATCACAACGAAACATTTCGATGTTAGAGAACTTACCCACACTCCCCATTTGAGGGTTGATCCAAGTTGATTTTTATACAAATCCATGCATACCTACTTCTACTCAGATTGAGGGTTGTTTCATCTATCTTGATGACTCTCCCAAAGAAAGAGGCCACAGTTTCTAAGGTGTCTGATGCCCAATATTCCATCGGGAGGTGGTGCAGTTGCACCCATAGGGTCGCGCAGGTAAGTTGTTTGAAACTTGGTTGGAAGTATTCCCTCCAACGCATCAAATGAAGTACCATCCCATTTATCATCCATGGCCCCTCGAAGAGGACCGTTTCGATCATACAAACCGATGAATATTGTACACTAAAAAACCCAATCGACATGTCAGCCAAAGAGAATTCCCCTAGGTTTGACCAAAGCCCAGAGAATGCCTTTCTAGCCACCTCCAAATGAGGAGCGCGACCAAGAAACTTACCGTATATAACTAATCTCATACCTTTGCGGGCTTGGGATATCACGTCTTCCTTAAGGGTGACCACGTCCACTACTAGCTCTTTCAAACGCTCTAGAATAGGCCCTAGGTTGTGGACCGAAGCCCCGACCCCTCCATGATTAGGTTCCCGAACCATATTGGCTGACGATCTCCCAACTTGCACCAGAGCTTGCAAAACAACAACATTGCTTAATTGTTATTATCACTTGTACCTGGCGAGATTGGTTGGGGGGGGGGGGGGGGGGGGGCCCCCCCCCTAAGCGCTTGGCTTGGGTCTCTTCCTTCTTCAGAGGGGTTTTGGGTCAAGGTAGAACGTTCTCTCAACGACCCCTGCAACCTGCAAGGGAAGCTCAGAGTATTCCACTGGTATGGAGACCAGGCTCGCATTCTCATATGAGTTCATGGGGGCTAACACCTTCTTACGATTTTCTCGATGTGTCATTACTACTCTCCCCCACCTCCCAGTGTAAGTGGGAGATAGGGTTTCTTGGAGAGGGGAAGCTTGGGGTTTCCAAGGTCACTTAGAGCTGAGAGCAAGAGAGCACCAAAGAGCATGTTTGCGCAGACTAATGCTTCGTCCTTGATGTAGGCCCCATTTGGATTGACTTATAATTTTTTTTTCTTTTCAACTTGATTAAATGAGTTTTGGAAAAAGGTTCAAAATAAGTTAAGGGCTTCTGTATATTTTGTGTTTTGATATGTTAATTCAAAAGTATTTTTATAGTTGAGAAGTTGTTTAGGGCAAGGTTGTCAGACCCGGCCCGGGGCATTGACTCGGCCAAGCCCAGGGGTTAGGGGTCAAGGGTTCAACCGGGGTTAAACCGGGGTTAATACTAAAATATTAAAATATAATTTATAATAGTTAATAATGATGAAATATGATATAAAATACAATTATAATAATAATAAATATGATTGATTAACTAAATTTGATATTTATATTTAGTCCACGTCCAAAACAAACACATATTAAACAAAACAAAATAATCAAAAATATTAAAATACATAATTAAAATATAACCATAATTACTCAAGTATAAAAATACAACTTTTTGGTAGCCCATCTCATTTTGGGCCTTATTATGAGCTTGTTTTTAAAAGGATTGGTTTCAAATATTCAAAAGCTTTGAAGTATTTAGTCCTACATTGCTTATGGAAAAAAACTTTCACTCTCTTTAAATATGATTTCATTCTGCCAACTAATAGGCCTTGTTGGTGAAAAGGCTCTCTCCCGTGCGCGCGCAGGGGGTGCAAATGTCGGATTCAGATTGACTTGGATATCCAAAACTCATGTACGAGCGCGTCATGCGCACACGAATGTTGGGTCGAGTTCAGGCTCCCCGTGCTATATTGATTTTGTTGATCCATGTTTTTTTTTTCATTTTGATTTTGATTAGAAAAAAAAAATTAAACCGGACCGGTTCACCCGCCCGGGTCAGTTGGTTCCCTTTCCAACCGCCCGAGTCGGCCGGTTCCCGGCCGGGCCACATCCCACTCAGTTCTGGGGGCCTACCCGGCTCGGTCCCCCCACGGGTTCCCGATTTTTCCAGTTCAATCGGCCAGGTCAGGCCTGGTCTGACAACACTGGTTTAGGGCCTGTTTGGATTATTTTTTTTTCCCCACAAGCACTTTTTTATAAGTTAAGCGATTATGGGACAAAAAAAAACAGTTTGTATTAGCTTTTTCAGATACGCAGAATCTGTAAAAAACTGAAAATTAGTTTTTTTTAGAAACTAATGGTTTATAGCTTCTGAAAAAGCGTTTTGGGAAGTGTCAATTACCAAAATACCCTTCTCAAGTCTTTTCAAATCTATTTTGGAAAGTGTCATTTATCAAAACACCTTTATTATTATTATTATTATTATTATTATTATTATTATTATTATTATTATTATGAAAGTACTTATTATTATTATTATTATTATTATTATTATTATTATTATTATTATTATTATTATTATGAAAGTACTTCTGAATTAATATATCCAAACACAAAAATAATATAACCTCTTAATTTACTTTGAGAATTTTTTTTTCAAAAGTCCTATCAAACTAAGAAAAAGTTCTTTTTTTATAAACCAATCCATACGAGGCATTAGATGTCCATTACCAAAAGTGTTTTTTCCGTGACAAATTACTAAAATGGATATTCACTGAATAAAAATAAAAATAAAAATAAAAATAAAAATAAAAATAAAAATAAAAATAAAAATAAAAATAAAAATAATAATATGTTAACCAGAAAATTGGTATCACCTAGGAATCAACAACAATCCTGGCTAACGGTTAGAGATTTATATTGAAAGGACCAGATCGAAGAGGAAGATAAGACATCCAAGTATATAAGAGCACACTGTCAGTATATGTGGAAAACCTCATAATTAGGGGAAAAACCACGGGCCTTGCTGTAGGGACAATTCACTATGTAGGGGCGAGTACAAGCATTCAGATCCAGTTAAAGAGAAATACAACCTCGTATAGCAGAGAAGAGAGCAAGAACGTACATAACTCCTAGGAGGGCTTTCTGAACTCTTGTAGTCAATAGAAGGGCTCACTGGCCTCAAGTAGACAATCGAATGGCTCACTGGCCTCATGTAGACAATAGAAGGGCTCATTGGCCTCATGTGCCTTGCAAATGCTCATGCATTCAAGGGAGAGAGATAGAGGAAGTGTACCTCGTTGGGGGCTTGTCGGGAACCATCAGAGAGGTAGAGAAAGAAGGTGCTCGCTATGGAGTTGAGCTCGCTAATCGAAATTCATAGAGAGAGAAAGGACCTCGCTGGAGTCTGTCGGAGAGAAGTGGAGGGTCGCAGTCGTCAGCACTCGTGAGAGAGGGCCGGGCGTATTCGCTATGATTGCGGCCCATCGAAGAGAGGAGAGAAGTCCACCGGAGTTCACTGGTGGTGTGAGGGAAGCTTGCCAGCTCGCTGACGCTCGTTGAAGATAGAGGAGGAGCTCGTTGGAGTGGGTCTCCGATGAATTGAGGGAGAGCTAGCGGAGCTCACCGATGATAGTGAGGTGAAGGTCCTTTTGTCCCCCCTAATTGGTCATGTGCTCTCTTTTCCTTTTAAGTCAAAGGGCGCCACTGTTGTCTCTTAGGATCCGTGCCTATCCTTGGACCATGTGCCCTCTTGCCATTCCAAAAATGTTAATATAATATAATATAGTATAGTATAATATAATATAATATAATATAATATAATATTCATTATTATTATGCATTTTTCACATATTATAATTGCTACAATAATTATAATAATTATGTTATTATTATTATTATGGATAATTAATTTTTAGTCCCTGAAACAGTGCCATTATCCCTATTGGTCCCTGGGATATTTGTGGGTGGGGGTGTAGCAAATAGTGGGGTGGGTAGGGACCTGGTTAACTGTTAAATAATTTGCTCTTATTATTATGTTATTATTATTATTACTATTATTAATATTAGTACTACTATTATTATTATCATTATCATTATCATTACTATTATTATCATTATTATGATCATTATAATTGTTATTGTTGTCGTTATTATTCTTATTCTTATTCTTATCATTACTATTATTATTATGATCATTATTATTATTATTATTATTATTATTATTATTAAATATTACTACTACTATTATTATTATCAATATTATTATTCTCATCATTATCATTATTGTTGTTATCATTATTATTATTATTATTTGGATCATTATCAATGTTATTATTATTATTATTACTATTATTAGAGCACTTCCACCGCGCGGGTGGAAGGCAAGGCAAAGTGCCATTCTGGCACTTTGCATCTTGAAAATGTGGGCACCGCGCCACGGATTGCCGGGGCAATTCGTGGGTCCCACGCCACAGTGCAAGCGCGAGGCGAAGTTTGCGGCTTGACCGGGCAAATTGATGGTGGGGCCCACTTTTTTTTATTTTTATTATTTATAAAATTGTTTTTTAAATACTAATTAGTTAGATTATGAGATTTTTATATATGGAGTATTAGATTAGTGATTTTTTTAAACCATGAGTGAATTTTTTTAAAAAAATAAGGATTAGTTAAATTAGAATATACAACATGAATTATTATTTTTAAAAAATTAAACAATGGATAAAGTTTTTTAGGGTACATATATATATATATTAAAATCTGTTTATATTTATAAAATTGTTATGCATTAGTTTTTTAAAAAATTCTTCTATTTTTTAATTTTTTAATTTTTTAATTTTTTCATCTTAAATTTATGAATTTGTTTAGATATGGATAATTAGTAGATAATTTTTTTACATATGGATAATTAGTAGATAATTAAATATTTCTGGCCACATATTTTAGATATCTTTCTATTTTTATATTATCAAGTTTAATTAATATACTTCATTACAATTATTTAATTAATATATTTTCATTTTAATTAATATACTAGTTTTGTTTTAATTAAATTACAATACAAATAAGACATTAATTATAAATAAAAACTATCATTTAATCAACGAAAAATATAAAATATATATATATATATGAATAATGATTGCCCGGGCAATCGAAGGTTTGGGGTGTATGAATTTTTTTGGTTGAGTGGATTGCCAAGGCAATTCTTGCCCGGGCAATTGAGGGGGAGGGGTGGAAGTGCTCTTATATTGGGCCCAATTGAATTTCATGACATGCAATAGCAAATTCAAAATATCCTGTACACATGACCGGTTTGGCGGTTTCCACTATCCGAACCCGATAAGCACTATCGGATCTTGTACATCCATTGTCACCATCCGACCCGAAAACCCGAAAATTCAAACTCTCCCCGCACCCAACCGTATCGCTTGCCCATGGACAACAATTCACTACGACAGCCGCTTATTACACTGCCCAACAACGAATAAAAGATCGCCACGTCACCATATAGACATTAAACTCCCCTCCATGGCTATTCAGTCGTCTGGAAATGTATATTCCCCTCCCCGAGTCATATGAAATGACTTTAATACCCTCATCCATTTCAAATCCCATCCCCTCTCCCCCAACGGCTACATCACACATCTCCCCCTCTTCGATCTTGATCTCCATTCCTCTCTCTCTTAGGTTTCCTCGAGCTCCATCTACGCTGTCTCCTCGCGCGATCGCCATGAAGGCGCTCTCACATCGTGGCGCTAGGTCTACGCCCGCCGAAACCCTTGCCACGCCCTCCGGCCACAAGCACCGGCCTCCACGGATCCCCAAGGAGAACCTCGACCCCAACTCCGCCACCGCTCCTTCAGACACCTCGCCCTTCCGCTCCCCCTCCTCCAAGCCCCTCACCTCCAAGAATCGAAGCCCCCTCCCCCCTCGACCCCCGCCGTCCAACCCCCTTAAGCGTAAGCTTAGCTTGGAAACCCTCCCGGAAAATGGGGTTCCGCCGTCCCTCGCCACCGATTCCGGTGTCCAGGTATGGTTGTAAGCGATAGATCGAGGTTTTCTTGCTGGGTTGATGTTTGATTTTTGAAGGTTTTTGTGGCTAGGTGGTGGTGCGGATGAGGCCGTTGAATAAGGAGGAGGAGGAAGGAGAGCAGATCGTGCAGAAGATTTCATTAAATTCGGTCTCGATTCTTGATCACACTTTCACTTTTGACTCTGTAGCTGAAGCTGGCTCTACTCAGGTGTGATTCTGGTTTAATTTTATCTTATTTTAGTCTTATGTTACTTATTCTTTGTTGGATTTTTCTTAATTTCTTGTTGAATTCTTGGTCAGCAAGATATATTTCATCTGGTCGGGCTACCGTTGGTTGAGAACTGCTTGGCTGGATTTAATAGTTCCATATTTGCTTATGGACAGGTGATTCAACTTCCATGACTTTAAGATGTGTTTTTTCATACTGTCTTGTTGATGTATTTTTCATAGGGGTGTTGATCTAGATTTTTTTTCTTCTTAATTTTTAATTTTGTCTTGCTGGAGAACAGACTGGCAGTGGAAAGACATACACAATGTGGGGACCTCCAAGTGCTTTGTCAGAGGATGATTCAGTGGGCAAAGAACGGGGTTTAACGCCCCGTGTCTTTGAGAGGCTCTTTTCTCGCATAAGTGAAGTGGGTTGAACTATTTAATCTTTGGCGAGTCTTGTATTTTAGTTGCTCATGCTCTATGTTACTCTTTTTCTAGGAGCAAACTAAGCACTCAGACAAGCAGCTGAATTATCAATGCCGATGTTCTTTTCTGGAGGTGAGTGTTGCAGTATCACTTTTGACTTTCTGTGATCAGATTTTAGGTTTTTAATCATATTTTTTATCCTGTTTTTCAGATTTATAATGAGCAAATCACTGACTTGTTGGATCCAAATCAAAAGAATCTTCAGGTTACAGCTTAAAATGCTTACTTTAGTGCGTATATTTTCTTTTTATTTACTTTATCCATATGCACTCAGATTAGAGAAGATGTTAGAACTGGTGTTTATGTTGATTACCTGACGGAGGAGTATGTATGCTCAATGAAAGATGTACTTCAGTTGTTGATAAAGGTGAGTGTGTCCCGGTTGGTTCATCTATATTACTTTAAACTTGTGACGGGGATGCATTTTGCATCGATACATCATCATTTATTTTCTGGAGAAAGAGAATTGATTTTATGATAATACATGGGCTTTTCTTCTTTGGAAAAAGGTCTATTAAGAAAGATTTGAATTGCCTTGCGTACCAGACATGATTCATTCATAGCGTCTCTGTGATAATACAGGGACTGGCAAATCGGAGAACTGGTGCAACTAGTATAAATGCTGAGAGTTCACGATCCCATTGTGTTTTTACATGTGTTGTTGAATCTCGGTCAAAGGTACTTTCTTCTTATTTGTCGAAGAAGGAAATTACGGTTCTGTTGCTGATATCTTGGGTGCTTCTCTTTTATTTTTGAGGGAACTTCAGTTGATGCTTTTAGTGGGTATTCATGGCGAGTTTCTGTTGTTCTTTAGCTAGACAAAGAGAAATCTCTATATGCCCTAAATATACCAGTTAGACTACGTCTAAGAGAAAATACTTGATATAAAAGATATTTAAAACTTATTTTTTATCCAGTGGAGATTTGGAATGAGATATTTTGTTATTTCATGTATGTAATAGGCTTTAAATTGATGTCATTCCTCTTAAATTGGTATTTAATAAGACAATCATCTGGACCACGTGGTTCCATGACATTTTTTTTGTTGCAAAAGTATATGTTTATGTCAGTTGTATTGCATTTTAGGAGTGTAATGTAGTCTGGTTATCAAATTATCTTGTAGTGCATTGCTGATGGTCTAAGCAGTTTAAGGACCAGTAGAATCAACCTTGTTGATCTGGCTGGATCAGAAAGACAAAAGCTTACAGGTGCAGCAGGGGAACGGTTAAAGGAAGCTGGAAACATTAATCGATCCCTCTCACAGCTTGGGTATGACCAAATCTTTTGGGGTGATACTTGATGAAATATGGATGGAGCATTTTATTATCTATTCAATCATTAAATTTATATTGATTTTACTTTGCTGAATTGTTAACAATGGTAAAGTTGTCGCCATGTGATCCGGAGGTCACGAGTTTGTGTCGTGGAAACAATTTCTAAGGTTGCGTACAATAGACCCAAGTGGTTCGACCCTTCCCCGGACCCCGCACATAGCGGGAGCTTTGTAGCTCCGAGCTGCCTTTTTGTTAAAAAAAAAAAAAAATTCTAACAATATATAACACCATAAGTTTGATGAGCTTACTAATGTATAACCTTTATAGGAGCATTGTAGTTGGACTTGACATGAATATCTGGGGTTATTATGCATTATATTGTCTATTTATTTAAAACTTTAATCCACCAACAAATCAAACCTTACTATGATGCAGTATACTTTTAGAAAGATTTCATAGCTCCTTACATAATAGATTTTGTTCATACATAATGTCATAGTCTGTGGTGTAGCATGGAGTTGATATATCAAAGCTGCACTATATAATGGATGGCTGTGATTGGTTATCATGAATCATACCCTACTTTTCTAATTTTAGTAGTGGGTTAGTTTCTTGTTCTCTGCAATATTTACATCACTATCCTTCACGCAGCAAAGCCTTTTGGGCATGTTGAGAGATCTATTGAGAGTATGAACCTTTTTCCAATGACAACCTTGCCTTGATAGTAATGTTTCTTAGAAGATACTCATTGTAAATCTGTTTGTTTTGGTAGGTTGTAGCTTAACTAGGTGTGATAAACATCCAACAGGTCTTAATTTATTAACTACAGTTTCATATTTCTTGGAATTTGGAGGTGGTTTCTAGAGTCAGTTTAACTCTTCAGAATAAGCATTATTATTTTCTATGAGCTAGCAGAGTTGCCATTTTTCACCACTAGGTTCAGCTGCTCATAATTTTTTAAACCAATTATCAAGCAGTTCTAACATTTATAGCAAGAGTTTGGTCATCAATCATCATGCTTTTATCAAAGATGCTTAAATGATGTTGAATTTTTGTTGATTGACCCAGTATTAGTTAATCTCATCAATTCTGTATTCTATTCATCTTATTTTGTCAAATATTAGATTCCAGTTTTCATGATATTCATTCTTAAGTTCTATTTAATCAAGATGTGTAACTAAAAATATAAGGATACCATGTTCAACACTTTGGTTGTATGCTTGAATACCATTTGAGTTTCTGTTGACAGCAGTTTATTTGGAGTTGCAGGAACTTGATTAATATACTTGCAGAAATTTCACAATCTGGAAAACAGAGGCATATTCCATACAGAGATTCCAAATTGACATTCTTGTTGCAGGAATCTCTTGGTGGTAATGCAAAACTTGCGATGATATGTGCTATTTCACCATCACAAAGGTGAATTCAGAACCTAGTGCCTTTTTGTCTTTGCTTCTTTCTCTCTCTAAATGTAGTTTGTGTATGTGTGTGTGAGCTTTGCAGTTGTAAGAGCGAAACATTCAGTACCTTGAGATTTGCTCAACGTGCAAAAGCCATACAGAACCAGGCAGTTGTAAATGAAATAACGCAGGATGATGTTAATGTCTTACGTGAACAGATACGCCAGCTGAAGGTAGTGTTGATGTGGATATCGTAATTCAGAGGTCGTTCTTATATTATGACTATGCAGTTTAATATGTATAAAGAAATATTCTGGTGTTTTACAACAGGATGAGCTTCTCCGAATGAAGTCTAATGGGACATCAGCAGACAATAATGGAAGCTTCTCAACTGGATGGAATGCACGAAGGAGCTTGAATCTATTAAGAATGAGCCTTAATCGTTCAGCTGTTTTACCTGTTGTGAAAGATGACAGTGATGAAGAGATGGAAATTGATGAGGAAGATGTTGAGAAACCTTGTATGCAGACAGGTGCACTGCCAACTCCTGGTGAAGACAAACTCCTGGTTAAGTTAGAGAATTTGAAGGAGATGAGTTCCTGTTCCAACCATCAAATGGTTCTTGGAGATACACAACCCATGCAAATATCTGGGTCTGATTTTGTCAGTAATCAAGCCTGCAATTCTATGGAAGTCCACTCTGAAAAACATGATGTTGCGGAATTGGAAGAATGCCAAAGTAAGAAAACACTGGATGATGATTCTGCAGTAGAGATTTCTGTGGAGAAGACACTGGTCATATCAGATGGTAACTCACTTAGTCCAGGATCTCTGGAAGAAAAGGCAAATACAAGTCCAGACTCTATAGTTTGTGGAGATTATGCAGATACTTTGGTCACAAGCCCATCATCTAAATCTGCATCAGCCTCAAGTCTCAGTATTGTGCCATTTGAGACTTCCTCTCTTCTTCAGCTACCTTTGAGTTTATCACCTAGAGTTGAGACTTGCAGTAGGAAAAGCCTTAGGACATCATTGTCAACATCGGCATCTCAGAAAAATATAGTGCAAAATAACTCTGATTCAGGAGTTCTAAACTTATCCTTTGCAGAATCTTTGAATCATAATCCTGTGACTGATTTAATAGTTACAACAACAAAAAATTCCCTTTCATCTACTGAACACCTAGAAGCCAGTCTCCACCGAGGTCTTCAAATTATTGATAGTCATCAGCATAGTTCACCTCTGAGGCGATCATCATTTAGATTCTCAATCAGACCTGTTGATCTCAAGCCAATCATGCCTGTTAAAAGCATAAGTATTGGCATACAAACATCTTCTCAAGAATCAGAAATGGCAGAAGATTCGGCCTCATTTATTTGTGATTTTTGCAAGAACAAAGTGCCTCCACTTGAAGATAAAGATATCATTGCCTGTGGGGATATGCAGTTAGTACCTATTGAAGGATCTCAATCATCTGAAAAACCCAAGAAACAAGTTCCTAAAGTAATCTGCACATCTTGATTTTTATTTTCTTTACTATATAATCATTCATCTTGTTAAGAATGTTTATCAGGCTTTTATTGTGTATATTCTACTGAAAGGAGATCTTCCCATTTTACAGGCAGTTGAGAAGGTCTTGGCTGGAGCAATCAGGCGGGAAATGGCCCTTGAAGATCACTGTGCGAAGCAAGCTACTGAAATAATGCAACTAAACCGTTTGGTGAGGGATATTTTCTTTCCAATTCTTCAGTAGTTAAATGTACAGTATGTGTCTCAATATTCTCATTGCATTTGTCCATTTGCAGGTCCAGCAATACAAGCATGAACGTGAATGTAATGCAATTATTGAACAAACCCGTGAGGATAAAATTGCTCGTCTTGAGGGGCTTATGGATGGTATTATTCCAATTGAAGAATTCAGGGAGGAAGAGCTCATTTCACTCACAAATGAGCACAAGGTCTTTCAGATTCTGTTAGCTAGTCTATGTTTCCTTTAAGCTTCCATAATTTAGTTTCATTATGGACTTGTCAATCTGCTTTCTTGGTAACATTTTCAATTTGGTAATTACAGCTTCTCAAGGAGCAATATGAAAATCATCCTGAAGTCCTACGAGTAAATATCGAGTTGAAAAGAGTTCAGGAAGAGCTAGATGCCTATAGGAACTTTTTTGATATGGGTGAGAGGGATGTATTGATGGAAGAAATTCAAGATCTAAGAAGACAATTGCAATATTATACTGATTCTTCTTCCACGTCAGCGCGGAAGTTTACACCATTACTTCATCTTATGCATTCAAGTGAACCAATTTCAGCTCCCCTCAATACAATATCTGAGTTGTCTGAAGAAAATGTGAATGAGAAATTTGAGCAGGAGAGGCGCCTCTGGATGGAAACTGAGAGCAAATGGATTTCTCTTTCTGAAGAACTTAGAATTGAACTTGAAACTAGTCGATCTCTTGCAGAAAAGAGGAAGTTGGAACTTGATTCTGAGAGGAAATGTGCGGAGGAGCTTAAGGAGGCCTTGCAGACAGCAATGCAGGGGCATGCTCGGATTCTTGAACAGTATGCAGAGCTTCAGGAGAAGCATATTGCTTTACTTGGCAGACATCGAAAGATAAGTGATGGTATAGCAGATGTGAAGAGAGCGGCAGTAAAAGCAGGTGTAAGGGGTGCTGAATCCAAGTTTATTGACTCTCTTGCTGCTGAAATTTCAACATTGAAGTCTGAGCGAGAAAAAGAGAGGAGGTACTGGAGGGATGAGAATAAAGGGCTTCAAGCACAACTCAGAGATACTGCTGAAGCTGTACAAGCTGCTGGAGAACTTCTTGTGCGCCTCAAAGAGGCAGAGGAAGCAGCTGCAATTGCTCAGGTAGATGCTTTGTTGTTGATCTGCTTGTTTGCATGGTTTAAAATCACTGCTACATTTCACATATACAAACCATATGCATGCATGTGTCTCTTTCAATAAATCATGTGTATACTCTGCATTTTCAATCAATTATAATTATCTCATGTGCATTTTCAGTCGATCATATTCATAATTTCATATTGTGTGCATTAACACAATGGTGGTTCAAATGGGTAAAATCAAAATATACTATACCTCAGAAAGATGTAACTTGATGCAATGATATCTATACATCCTTTAACATGGAAGTTAAAAATATTGAAAATTTCTATCATAAAATAATATTTTAGTTTTTCTCATTTATAGATAAATATTTTCTTATTGCTCATGTAATGCATTGATGTTAACTGTTTTTTTCCTTTGGATGGATAGCCTTGTAATGTGTATTATATTCATGTATTGAACTTATCAATATCTTCTTTGCAAAAGTTTGTTGTGATACAGTAATAAGATAGTGGCAATTAGTGAGAGTTGTTTGACTAGGAATGATAATTATTTATCCACATTGTTGAGAGCTATCTTGAAAGAAAAGTTGAATGTCTTAATAATGGATACTATCCATTTTTCATAGCAGTTAGATAACTTTTGAAAATAATGATTTTCCATTTATTTGTTTTGTTGTAGATCATGAATAATTGTGTATAGCCAACTATAAGGTCATTGGTCAGTTTTACGAAGTTCACTCTTTCGACCTTGATCACTCCATCCTCCGTTTCTTTTCGGTCTGTATAGTCTGAAAAAATACAACTTTAGTATAAATTCATAGTTATTAATAAATTTTCTGCATCTTAGTATCATAATTTGGATAATCAAAAGGTTTCATAAGTTGGTTCAAAGAAACAGTTTTTTTCCTGGAGGTTGGCAAAATGACTTGGTCTGATAGGATATTTGGGTTTGATTAGGACTTAAGAGAGGAGTGGAAAGTGGTTTAAGCCAACTTTGTGATGTTAAGAAGTTTTCAAAATTTTCATATCCAGTTGAGAGTTAGCTGTTACGAGTTCATGCAGAATTAACTACCAAGTTAGTGAGTCTCACAAGTTCTTTGTTAGGAATTAGTTTTGCATGGTATTAATGTAAAAATTGTAATAGGCAAATTTTGGAGTTTGTAAAATAATAATAGGAAAGAAAGAAATAGGGACTCACCATAAAAATCCTTTTAATTGATTTTTTTATCTGAATAACTTGAACAATTAATGATTAAAACAGTATTTAGGAATAACTTTTTAAATTTCTGAATAATTTATAATAGTTAGAGCTTTAAGTGAATAAATCCCTTCTTTAACTAACTATTCACAAACTATTGAATTGTTTAATGAATGGTGTGCTATAGCTCACTAAATTATGTACATGGTGTGTGTAAAAGACTAGGGGAGAATGTAATCCTGCATTTATTATATAGACATAAAGGCAGCCAGGTGCTACAAAGCTTGCATGGGGTCCAAGGAAAGGGTCAGACAGCTTGGGTCTATTGTACGCATCCTTACCTTGCTTTTTTTGCAAGAGTCTGTTTCCACGACTCGAACCCGTGACCTCCGGATCACATGGTGACCACTTTATTGTTGCGCCAAGGCCCCTCTCCAGAGAAGGGTCTTTTACTTATTTTTTCTATTTACATTAAGGTCTAAAATACATCCAACTTTTAAGAGTCAAGTTTCATTGGAAATCTAAAAATGGAGATATTAATTAAATTGGTTGGTCTTTGTAGGCAAGAAAAAGCCGTATGCCAATAATTTTATCTTTGTTAATTTAATCTTGAAATTTTAATATTTTCACATTTGGAAAATGTTGCGGCTTTTATGAGTGCTAAATCTATCACCATATGGCAGTTTTTCCATTGCAATTTGAATGTCTAAGTTTCCTTCAAAATCATTTCACTAAATATGACACTATTCTATCTTAGCATATTCCTTTAACAGTCTAGACTAAAAAGTTTTATTGCATTGTTATTATTATTATTTTTTTTTTGACATAGGGGATAAACCCCTTATTGCATTGTTATTCAAGGCCAAACTTTTATGATGTCTAAAATTGAAGGAAGTTCTGTTATTCAAATATGTGGTAGTTCAAATGCTTTGCTAATGGCTCAATTAAGTTGAACCACATGATCATTTCAATTTGGGTTTTTGTTTTGGTATATTTACAATTATCTCTGATAAATAAATAATTAAAAGGGTCAATTTCTGAAAACATGTGCTATGTAAATTAAATAAGAAGTTACTAATTTGATTTCTTGAACTTATTATTATTAAGATGATGTCTAGATAGTGTCTGGAAGGATCCTCACATGTGGTAGTCTGAAGGTTTTGATCACCTTATGTGATTTAAGCCCAAAGAGACCAAATCTTCCATTTTCTGAGGTAGTTGACAAAATTACACAGTACAATTAGATTCTGGTACTGATTGACGTATTCGGGAAGCAAACATTAGTGTGTGAACTCATATGGCGGTTGATAGTTTCAAATTTGCCTTATAGTTCATGGTCAATTAGTTATAACTCATATGAGAAGCATAAGACATAGTGACAAACCAAACAATTGGAAATTTATGTTGCATTGGCAACAACTAATTTATACTTTCCCTCAAATAAGGATGCAAATGGATCATTGGCTGTATTAAAAATTTATATTTTAAATTACTGTAGAAATAGGAAACAATTCAGTGTAAGTTCAGTGACGGGAATCTCTTTTGAAAAATTATTTGTCACAATACTATTATTTCAAGGTCAAAATATTGCATTCTATACCCATGTCAACAAGCTTCTAGAATAGGACGTGCTGTCTCGTCCTGAAGCTGGGGATGTAATGCTTCTGGTGGTTCCCAAAGTTCTATTCTTTAAATTTTTTTGTTCTTTTAGGATAGTTTCGTGCTAATATTAAGCAGGCTATTTGGCTATTGTTTCACCCATTTGCATTAGATAAGGTCTGTAGGTGTTGATCAAGTGAGTTTTCGAGATATTAGCATGAATTCAAAGTCAGGCATGACAATGTATTAAAAGAAACCTAACAAATAACACTTCTGGTGGTTACCAAAGTTCTATTCTTTAATTTTTTTTTTTTGTTCTTTTAGGATAGTTTCGTGCTAATATTAAGCGGGCTATTTGGCTATTGTTTCACCCATTTGCATTAGATAAGGTCCGTAGGTGTTGATCAAGTGAATTTTCAAGATATTAGCATGAATTCAAAATCAGGCATGACAATGTATTAAAAGAAACCTAACAAGTAATAGTCAGGGTGAAGCATGAGTGCCAATGAAACTATCACTACACTATCATTCATAAAACTATATCCATGTCCAGCTCCATCACCCTAATTACAATATGTTTGAAAGGATCAATTCAATATCTATCACCATGATCTTCATCCTTGTCTCATCCTAGTTATCATCTCGTCACCAAGGTTCTGATTGATATAATATATGGATCTGCTTTAATCTTACACACACCCCACAAATGGGATTTGGAGAAAGCATCTGGACTAGTTGTGCTGCAACCAAGAAGGGAAATAATCTTTAGCATTTCCATGGTGGTATTTAACCTTTATTTTTTAAATTTATTTAATAATTAGTTGATCAATATGAATTTTAAAATACTTGTAGATCAGTTGATTTTTATTTCATCTAAACTCTTGATAGCTTTTCTATGTTCAGTGTTTGATCCTTGTGCTGACCAAACATGATTTGTGAAACCTTACCTTATACATATTAAGTCAAATGTTAATTATACAGATGACATTTACGGGCTGTTGTTTTTCCTTTCCTTTTGAATTCTATTGTGAAATGGTGTTGTATTGATTACAAAAGAGAGTATTGTAACTTGAACTACTTATCTGATCCACTTCTTTTCACTACTATGAACTTAATATGATAATTCAACTTTTGGGAACCAAAGATATATTTGAGATTCATGAAGGAAATATTTGTTATGATGCTATGAGTATATTAAAATCTATGGTTGTTGGCTTTGAAAATCAGTGATTTAGATACGGCAACTGTTATTTTTCTGCAGAAACGAGCTCTGATGGCAGAGCAAGAGACTGAGAAGGCCTATCAAGAGATAGAGATGCTGAAGAAGAATTATGACAGAGAGATACTCTTATTAAATCAGTTTGTTGCTGAATCTCGTTTGCCCAAAGAAGCTTTGCAGCCTCTACCAGTTGAAGCTGATGTTGCAAAATTTGATGGAGGTGAAAGCGTCACTGATCAACGATGGAGGGAAGAATTTGAACCTTTCTGTGAAGGAGTAGATAATGAATTCTCTAAAGGAACAGAGCCTTACTCTTGGTACTCTGATTATGATCGCTGCAACATCTAAAAGAAGAAAATACTGAAGAGAAATCTGTATGTATCATTAAAATTTTGTCGTACACTTTAATCAGTGACGGAATATGTTGTTAATTGGTGTTGATACCCAGAAAGGTGGTTCTCACCTGCTGTGAGGACCATCTATTCTGTTCTACAAAACCATCCCCAGAGCCATATATGCCTTGTTTCATCAGGAGGTTCTTAACAATCTGTGCCATTCTTTATATTGCCACCATAATAGCAAATGCAGTATGCCAATTGATATATTCTATCTGCCTAACAAGTTACTTTCACTTTTTCTCACGAATCCTTTGTTTGATTGTCTGAATCCAGGTCTTGTTGGTTCATGAAATCTGTATGTATCATTAAAATTTTATTGTACACTTTAATCAGTGACGGAATATGTTGTTAATTGGTGTTGATACCCAGGAAGGTTCTCACCTGCTGTGAGGACCATCTATTCTGTTCTACAAAACCATCCCCAGAGCCATATATGCCTTTTGTCATCAGGAGGTTCTTAACAATCTGTGCCATTCTTTATATTGCCACAACAATAGCAAATGCAGTATTCCAATTGATATATTCTATCTGCCTTACAAGTTATTTTCACTTTTTCTCATGACTCCTCTTTGTTTGATTGTCTGAATCCAGGTCTTGTTGGTTCATGAGATCACAACAAGCAAAAGAGTCACAGAAGACACTGGTGACTTAATTTCCCAGCAATCAATTTCTGTAGGTAGGTAGTGTCAAACACAATCTTGTATGATTCTGATCCCTTTAGCATCTTATCATAAACACCTGCTACCTTCTCTACTTCTTGCACAAATCATACCAGCAGACAAACTGATTGTCGTGATCTGGCTTTTGCAATTTCATGCAAGAATTGATGTAAATCTGATGAACACATGCTAAGCTGTCTCATGATGATTAGGATGTGAATATCTCTAAATCATCAAGTATTAAGGAGAAAACCTTACTGGTGTTAGGGTCTTCCGCATTGAGCTGTTCTTTCTATCTAAAACTACTGTGGCCACAAAAACGTCCCAGTTTTATCGAAACTTTATTCTATATGTGCGACTGATTAAAACATGCAAGTTGATTGGAGGAGAGTGATATGAGGCTTTTGCCCCAGGGTCCAGCTGGTTGAGAGGGATGTGTGCAGTCTTGTTGCTTGAGAATGAATCCTACTGATCCATTGAACATAAACAGAGATTTGAGAGATTGTGATGTGAAGTTGTATAAGATCTATACTCTATAGTGACAAATATCCTTGTGTTTTCATTGTCTGGGAAAAATCTATTTGTTTTTATAACCTGGAGGGTATCAGGGAGAATGAAAAGATGTTGAGGACTGTATGATGTTCAATTGTATGGACAGCATAGCAAGAGTATCGCGGAAATGCATTTTTTTGTAGTAGTCACATGGGTAGTAGTAGCCAGTGTTTATGTTACAAGAGCAGTATGTATTTTGCAAATCTATGTTGTTCTATAGTGTTGTCTGACAATTGCTAGTATGGATGGGTCCACCTGTGGATCAAATGGCTTTTGCCAGACGCTGCCTTGATTTCCTCCTTGTTTTCTTGCTTGCTGTGCATGTTAAGTTGGTGTGGTTGCATGTAGGGCTTGCTCTTCAATGGTCCGGGCCTGTTCCAGCCCTTAAAAAACCTTGATTATGAAAAGAATTGTGTACAAGTCTTTGAAAGGCTGGTAATATCCATCTACCAGGTTTCTCACCAGTGCAAATGTCCCTAATTTAGGATGGTTCATATCATGTAGGAAGTGGGATTATTTTTTATGAAAAGGGTTGCAGGGATCCTTGTTTGTTTTGAACATGTTAGATTTCCAGGCCTTGGCCTTTTTGGACAAGTCAAACATATAGTTTGTGGCTCTTCCTCTCTGACTTTCTTCATTTGAGTTTTGTTTCTGCGGTTGACTTATAGTTGTTGCCCTTGATATTTTAGTTATAACTTATAAGTCTTATTTCTGTTCCAGCTTTCCAGTGCGTATATTTTACCACTATTCTCTAGGTTACAAGTTTGTAGTTATTACTCACTCTATCAGTTCCTGTTTTAACTGTACATGTCCAATGAACCAAGCTAATGCTGTTGATCTTAATTCTTATTGTCACATTATATGTTAAATAATTGATTATAAACTTATGTAAAAAGTTTTACTTTTCCAGTTTTCCTGGAAAATTTAGAATCTTATCAGGAATGAATGGGAGCCCAAGCCCGACCCGGCCTATCTAGAGTAAAGCTTTCAAGTTCAAAGTGGACCAGGGAGCAAATGACCCACTTCTCCTGCTGAAAGTGAAACCCCAATGTAGACAGTCCACCTACACCTACATGTACACTTGGCCTTATCATCATCATCATCATCTCAAATGAGACCACAAAACCAGGTTTGGGGCCATGTCCTCTCTGCCATGAATGCAACCTTCGACCAGCTCCCAGACAACTCAGTAAATGAGAGGGGAGAAACCCTGTCCTTCATCTCTCTGTACTTACTTATGCCCCCCCCTTCTTTAAACCTTCAATCTCTGAGCCAGCCACCCTCTCTTACAACCTGCTTGTTTCCATTCAATCATACCATTTTCCCTTGTTGTTTTTTACTGTTGTGGTAGGAACAAAAGTCTTGCTTTTTACTGTTGTGGTAGGAACAGAGGACCATTGGTCTAGCGGTATCTCGGGTCTGTGTGTTAGGTAATTCATTTGATTGAGTATGCTCTTAGGTTCGAGTCCCGGCTCCTGTAAATGGGATGAGCAGTTTGGCTAATTCACTTGGTGAGCACAAATCTCCTAGGTTCGGGTCCCCACATCTATTTACGGTGAAGGGTCTTCGTCGTCCCAAGCTACATGGGGAGGTCTTTATGGCCTATGTCAAAAAAAAGGGGGGTGTGTCTATATGCAATTACAAGTGTTTTTAGGTGTATAACAACACAGGAATGCTTGGTTTCTGTTTTCATATTTGCTTATAACTCACTTCAACCTTTGTTATATTATTTAGGGTTTAAATTGTCTGTAAGATGACACATAAACCTTATCTCTTACTCATTGTAAAAAATCTATGAGATGTATTGCAGTTGTTTTTTTGTTGTTGCAATCTATGAACAGTGAAATCCTTGTGTAGATGCATGCACTGCATCCAGGTTGATATATATGCTTGATGAATAGATAAGGTTGAATGAAAGTAGACACTCTTGGTCCTGCATCCATGGTATAATGCATCCATAAAGCTCAATTAGTGGAGGATAGAATGAATGCCATGAAGGCACAAAAGGGAGTAGACATTGGATAGTGACTAGAGGGCACTTCCCCCCACAGGGACCTCAACCTGATTATGTTAGTAGGGAATGTGCTACTATTTCTTTGCCTCACTTAGAGTGGTCTCACTGTAGGGGAAGGCATTGGACCGTTTTCATTGGTCCTGTTTGGGGTCCGGTTTGGATGAAGATATTTATCCAGGTTTTATTTACCAAACAATATGTTTCCGAGTTTTGTTTATTTGTGCTGAGATGTATAAAAATGGTTTGGTGGAGGTGGAGATGAAGTGTCATTTTTATAAATGTTGTAAAGGTTTTGGATCCAAATTATACCAAGAGAAATGGAGATTCCGGAAAATGAATGAAGTCTGTTCATTTGAGGAAGTGAGATTTTTTATGTTTTTATTTTCTATTTTTGTATTAAACTGATTTGAAATTTAGATCTATCAAAATGGAGAAATTTCTTTTTTTGTTATATATCAGTGTGGTATTATTTATTTATTTATGTATTTATGATGTAGAACTGTTAGCAGGGTGAAGGTTAAGTTTTTGGTGGTTATTGATAATGTTTGGCAACTTGATTAGTGGACCAATATGATGTGATAATCCTCCCAACGCCCACAAGAATAAGGACATCCTGCCCTCATCCTAATTGTTCTTTCTTTGGTTTGGACCACTTTAGCAACATAACATATATATATATGAATAAGTTACAAAAGTAAAGGTTTTTTTTTCTCTCCATTAATTGTAAAATTTATAATTAATGTTAAACAAATCGTCTTACAGATTAATGTTCCTAGGTTTAGAGGGGCAATTACAAAGTTTTCAGGGGGTTATATATAAAAAATCCAAATAAATTGAGGTTTATTTTGTCCCAGTTGTATATTTTTATTTTCCTCCAAATACCAAAATTCATTTATTATGATAATAAAAAATTTTGGTAGATTTTTTTTATATAAATATGAATAAGCCACTAAAAACTCGCAACAGGCGTGGTTCAAACCCTCTACCTCTTTGAGAGAAAATAAGCTAGTCAATTTTTTGTGTGAAAGTTAAGTGTTTTTTGTTTTTGTAGATTTTTTGTTGTCGTGGAAACTAAAATGTATTACTTTTCTGATATAAACTAGTATAAACACATGCAAAGAAAAATGCTCTAGTCTACTTGGTTGGACCACTTACGCACCCGAATTTAGTCGGCTAACCAATTTAAGTTCATCAACCGACTTTAAGGTTGTAAACTTGGACTCGATGTTGAATTTAGCGTGGATGTTAGTTATGTTCAATTAATACAATCATAAATTTTATATGACTAAAATTTTCATAACTAAGCCAACTGAACCAAACAATGAATTCAAATTATACTTTATCATTACATAAATAACATTAGATTTTTATAAAATAAAATTCACATTAAATTTACCTAGAAAAACTTTAAACACAACAAACATAATGACTTTGCAATAAAGTCATTGTATTTTAAACAGTAATTCAAACTAAAAATTGTTCTAGATTGAATTAATTTTATTTTTATTTTTAAAAAAGTGGATAAACCACAATCATTTATTGATTGTTGCATAGGGATACATTGTGTAAATAGCAATTAGCTATTTACAAATTGAATAATTGAATTAATTTTAACCCAATAATTTTCTACAAGAAGGATCTTGATTTTAGAGTGATATACAATCAATTACAATTTTTTAAATTATTATTATTTTTTTTATAAAACAATTCCGTATGGTTTAGGTGATGCACAAAGTTGGAAAACCTGCTAATAAGCTAACATTGTAGTTGCATTGATGCCGGTCCCAGTCCTTCATAAAAGAGAGAACAGTAGCAGGAATTCATAGAAGTGGGAATAGATCCAGTGGGGATGCAGATGGACAATGACTTGTAACCTTCCTTCTTTTTCATTTCTGCATGCTTATTTCAGGCAACAAACACTCACAGGATTTCTATTTATATCTCAATTCACCAAAAAAAAAACATATATATAGTTTTATTCTATGATTTCTGTGATTAAATTGAGGACATTAATGGAATGGAAACCACCCATTGTCCAGGGAATCTATCCATTCTGGACTCTTAGTGGCATTGTTTCATGGAATCAATCAAAACTGAACAGCAGAAAAAGCATCAACAGATTGGATTCCAAACCAAAGAGTGTTGAAGTTTCAATCAAGGAATTCCTCATTGTTTGTTGGATTGTGGAAATTGGAATCATTTCCAGTTGAAACCAGCTCAAAACCAGTATCAGTGTTCTTTAATTTCTTTCAAAACATATGGGTCCCAATTCAACAGCTGTTTTGCAGAAAAAAAAAAAGGTTTTGTTGATTTCCACAAACCATTATTCCAACTTTTTTATTATTTCTTTTTCTGCAGAAAAAAAAGGCAAGACTTGCGACGAATGACCGGGTAAAACATGTTGATGAATCGATGATAATAAGTATGTATTACAACACCATGGAACCAAATTCACTCACATTGCTCACCATGTTACAGCATCTTACATGTGGTGTTTGAGTAAATAGCACCACTGGATGCAATTAGTCTCTAGAATTATACACTGATACTTGTAAGAATTTTCTGAAAAGAATGAGTTGTTTGCCAAGAATGAGTTGTTAGTTCAAAGCTTCTTTTCGAACCAACTTATCGGTATGTACAAAGGCCTTCTCCATCCATCTTCTGATTTGGATTTATAGATTATCAGAGCTCAATTTTCATGTGAGCTGTGGGCAATGTTCCTGCAAATTCAAGAAAAAGTTGAAAACTTTTTGCAATGAAAGAACATTAATGAATCGATTGGTCTCTCGCTTCCACCTACCATTGTTGAAGCTCTGAGAGGACAATGCAACCTCCTGGTTTTGTCCATATCCCATCTGAACAACACTCTGGAGATCATCTTCCCAGAAATTGCCCAACTGTAATCATTGATCATAATACAGAAACATTCTTCATCAGTAAACAAGAGATTCATCTATCGAAGACCGAGATGCATAATCTTAGCTTGGATCTTTCTTTACCTGAGATGCAACATCTGCAAACCCATCATGTGGCTGCATTTGCATGCTGAGAGTTCGGCGAAGAAGAGCGGACTCCAAAGGATTCATAGAACACTCAGCTTCAAGAGCATTAGTAGTGACACCATTCTGCAGAGGAGTCCCTTGTTGAGGTTGATAAGCATACGAAAATGCCGCCTCTAACTGATGAACCGGAAGTGTCTGGAAATAAAAAATGAAACCAATTCAAAGGCATTAATTCACAAACTAAACTGATGGTGAGTGTTTGCAGATAAGTCTGGAGATTAGACGAGCTCTTACATCTTTCGGTACGAAATTTTCCATATTGAATTCCAGCCTAGGATTCACAGTGGCCAGTTTCATAGAGAGGAACTGTATACAAATTCAAACAAGAGAATCAGATGCATAGAATTCTAAAAATCAAGCTTAAATTCTTCTTGCAGAGAAGCACTCCTACCTCCACCTGGCGCTGCAGTGACTGCACATAGTTTATGATTTCATCAAGCATCACTGCTTTCCCAGTTACCTACATTTCACATTTGGAATTAGCTTTTCAGTAATTAAAACATCCATCTCTCTCAATTGAAATCTTCAATCAATACACACCTTATTGCAACCAGGCACCAGATCTTGCAAGAACTTCATTCTTTTACTGATCTTCTCTCTTCTGACCTGATGAATTTGGTCAATTGATGTGTAAATAAACATCAAACAGATCAAAGAATTGTCACAGAAACAGGAATTTGTTCTTATAAATGTCTTACTCTTTCTGCAAGGCTATGGCTATCAGTAGCTTGGCCTCTTCTTGCCCTGACATGGATATAGTCCTTCGGAGGCTCCAGCGGCTTCGCATTGCTATCCTTTCCATTTTTCTGACCACTGGCCTCACAGGCATCCTTCTCGGCTCCATTGTTCTCTCCTGACTTACATCTCTTTGCATTCACATCCTCCTCCTCTTCCATCTATAAACAAACAAGAAAAACAAAAAAAAAAACAAAAAACCAAAGATTCAAGCTTTCTGGATTATGATCATAATTCAGATAAAGAAGAAGCTAAAGATTCAATCTTTGAGAAAAAGGAAACCTTGGAGGACAGAGGAGTAGTCTCCTTTCCTTTGCCTTTCATCACTGACTTCCTTTTCCTTGAATTGCTCTCGCCGGAGACCGATGACACCTCTTGGAGAGGCTTGAATTCGGTCTCCAGCGGCGTCGGAGGACCTGAAACTCTTCCGGCGAGCTTTGACCTTGCATCCATCTCCATTTGAGACCCTTCAAGCATTGAGATCTCCTTCCCATTCTCCATTGCGCTCACCGGAGAACCGCCACCATTTCCGGCCTTGAGTGACTTGCTGCTCGAAGCTCTGGAAAGCTTCCCGGCCTCCGGGAGCCCAAACTGGCCGTAGTTGCTCCTTCCAGTGAAGCACGAGTACCTCGCCGCCCTCTCCGCGAACCCCGGGTCGGCGGAGAACGCCGGCAAGCTCGCCGGCGGGATCAAATTCCCGGCCATCATTGAAAGATTGAGCTTCGGAGGGGAACTCAGTGGCGTACTATAAGAAGAATTGCCCGCACTGTGATTCCCGTTGAAACGCGACGACGGAGGAGAGATCTCGCCGGAGTTGCAGATGCTTCCAAGCCTACCAATGAGCTCCCGAATGACAACACCCTCTCCGGCGACCGCCGGATTAGACGAAGGCGATGAAACAAGCGAGCTAAGAGCTGATTCAAAGTGCGCAGTGGCGCTCTGCTCGCCGGATTGGTCCCAGTTAAGGTTCAGAAACGCCGGCAAGTGGTCGTTCATCTCCGACGAAGCCTGCGTCCAGTTGAGAGCAGTGTTCTGAGCGGCAAAAAAGCTGTCTTTCTCCATTGCCGGCGAGAGAAGAAGATAAAGGAAGCAAATTTAGATGGAATTGTGTGGATTTGAGCAAGAAAAGGAGGAAAAGGAGGAGGCTTTCTTGAGTGATAAGTGAGGAGATGTTGAAATGGAGAGAAAGAGGGAAAGATAGGAGAAAAGGTGGGAGCTTTTGGGAGAGGAAAAGGTAAGGAGTGAATGGGAAGGAAAGGAAGGGAAGGGAGAGGATTATGAAGAGGAGAGAGAAGTGGGGGACAGTGAGGAGTAGGAAGAGGAGGAGAAGGTATGTGTTGACCTTTGATTCTTATTTCTCACACAGACACACAGTTTATATATATATATATATATATATGGAGAAAATGGTAGAGAGAGAGAGAAAGGGGATGGTCTCAGCGTGATAGGTGGAGAGGGTGAAGCCGGGCCTTGGACGCAAGAGGAAGTTGTCCCCCTTCTTGGAGCTTCAAATGGTTTTTGGGGATTAGCTCTGTGTTTTTAGCTGCCATGCCAATGCAAAAAAAGATGCAAAGGAGAGAGAGAGAGAGAGAGAATGTGGTTTCAAATGGTTCTTGTGATGAGTTGTGAGGAAGAAGAGAGTAGTAGTGACTAGTGAGTGGGTAGTGAGGTAAGTAATAAGAAAACATATGCAATGTAATGCAAGTGTTTTATGCTTTGTTCCCATTCAAGTATAGATACTTTTTCCTTTCTTTTGGCTTGACAGAGTGTGGGAAAGAGTTTTTTTTTCCTTGATGACAAAGGTAACAAATATCTCCCAAAAAAAAGGTTAATAATGGACAGCAGATGTGGAATCTGTTTAACATAACTGTGCCCACCTCTTGCAAAAAAGAAGCTCGATTTTAAAATATGTCCATAAAAATCAAGGCCCACTTTTTATTAAGAAAACACGATATTAATAGACCATCATGGCCGTTGGTAGTGAGAGAGAGAGAGTTGAGAGTCTATTTTTTAAATTATTATTATTAATGATAATATTTAATTTTGTTATCTAAGAAAATATTTGTGAGAGGGAGAGGTTCCTTGTGCTATTTAATTTTGGACTTTGTTGATCCCAAGTTGGAGAAAGGGAAAGTGGAGTGTGTGATGTGCCTTTTGGCATTATAAAGTATTTGATTTTTGAGGTTCTTGTTATTTATTTTTTTCTATGTTTAAAGAAAAAAGAGAGAAAGGAAAAAACTTATACTTTGCCATGTTGTAAAGGGTGCTAAAGAGTTGAAGGTGAGTAGATAAGCCTTTCTTTCTTAAATATAGGTAGGGGCTCCCCACTTCTATTCCTCTCTTTCACTAAAAATTTTCCCTTTTTTTCTTCTAATTTTTGAATAAAAATAGAGTGGAAAAAATGGTTGGCCACACATGTAATATTCTATTAGATAACTTTGTTGATGTCTATATATATATAATGCTTGCATGTCTTCCTTTCTCTCTCCCATGCATTTAACACTAGTTTGAAAATATTTTTATTTTATATTATTTTAGTTTGATACAACATATATAATCAAAAAACAGAAACCGGTGTCAATGGAATTCATCGTTAAGTGGAGTCTTGCATAAAGCTTCGATGATAAAGAGGAAGAACAAATGACGGATAGAGGAGTCTACTTTGCAAGCACCCTCTCTAGGGAGGATAACAATTTAGGGTGAAGAGGGCTCCTTGAGATATAATTCGGTGGATTGGGAAACCACCAACACTATCAGTGTCATGTATTTCTTACATATTTTGACCATTACTATATACCCCTTTTGAATTTAAATGAAATGAATGTGATTTATCTATTTTTTTAATTATTTTTTACATATTTATCGGAGATATTCTCAAATTTTCATTTATTTCAATTTGAATTAATAAAGATAACAATTTTACTACTCTCACATCACTTATAATTCTTTTCTTTCAATCAACTTAATCTTTTAAGTCCCATCAAACTCATGTGACAAGAATTAATCCAACAGATCATGCACTAAAATAAAATAAAAACAAAGCAAAAGATTAAAAACCCTAAAAAAGAAGTTGGTAGAGGGGTGAGGTGTTAAGGAACCTAACCCTAGTTAATAATGTGAAGTTGAAGATACAAAAATAAAAAATTAAAAAATTAAAAAATGGGGTGTTTTAGATTAATGTAAGAACACTACAGCAGTGCATCTGGATTGCTGTTGACAGTCACATGGCAGTGGGTGTAAAAATTAAGAGGAGTTTTGATTTGATTGGATGTGGGCTTCCACTTCCAAGTTCCAACCAATCAAACCATCCTCTTCTCTCTTCATTCCAACCCTAAAATCATTTGATTAACACTCATATCCTCCTCCTCTTCTTCCATTGTCCACTATAATATATAATATATTCTCCACCATTACTTTTCTTTTTTATTTATCAAGTGTGTGAGGTGAATTATGGGTTCATTGCTTCCTTCCTTTTGATTTTTAATCCCTTGCAATCATTGAACTCCATGTATTATTATTGCCTTTGTTTGTGGATGGATGTGGAAGGTTAAAGGTCAAGAGTGAATTGGAAGCATTAATTAACACTATTTTGAACTATCTATCTCCCCTTTTTCTATATTCTCTTTTAATTATATCATAAAGTTAAATAAAAATTATAAAAATTCATTGCATGTAATTTGGTTTTTTTCTTCTTTTAATTAAAGTGATAAATCACATGCATTTATTTAGACTAGAAAATCATTACATCCTCCTGGGTGAGGTTTACATTAATGCTTCCCCTGCATGTTTGAGCCCCCCACCCTCAGCATATAAATGTGTTCTACGACTTTGTTCCTTCTGTGTTACTCCCCCCCGGATGTGGCAAGGTCATCAAAGTCGTCTCCGTCATCTTTCATGTCCATAGTTATAAGAATTGGACCGAAACATTGAACTGTTCAAGGTCCCGGGTCACCGGTTCATCAGTTCAACCACCGGGTCAATTGGGTCAATGTCAGGTCAATATAAATATTAATGATAAAATTTTATATTATTGATAAATAAGAAAATACTATTTAAAATAATTTAATATTAAAAAAAAACGGACTGGTTCAATGGTGGTACAATGGCGGTTCAACCCGGTTCAATCCTGGGTCAATTGCAAAACCGGACCGGTTCCATGACCGATTCACCGGTTCAACCGGTCGGACCGGCGGTCCGGTCCGGTTCTGATAACTATGATTATGTCCATCATTCCCTCATTTATAAAGGTGAGGCTCCGCTTGACGATGTTTTCCATTGACACCAACTTTTACTTCTTGGAGGCAGACCTGCATCAAACCAAGATAACATTAGAAAGTTAATCCTTCGGATTACTCTAGTGAAAACACATCATTTTTCTTAAAAGCATCTTTGGTTCTTTTCAAGCTAGGTGCTCCAAGTGATAGCTGTCACTATAAGGTTCCTTTCAAGCCAGGCGAAAGCATCTTTAGTTACATTGCATGTAATTTCTTCTTTTTTTTAATTAATGGATGGCCTCGCAATTATCAAGAAAATTGAGTGTGAGCGGGACAAAATAAACTTCAAACATGATTTCTTATTATAAAGAATTGGTTGCTTATCTTTACCACCTCGAAGTAATATAGATCCGGATCCTCTCCTTGTTTTTTCCCTCCTTGTATTTTCTTGTTTTCAATCTTGACCATTGATTTTAAAATCCAAAGGCCAAAAGCTTGCCAACTAAGCTTTGCCCTCATTGAATGCACATAACCAACTCCAAGACTCATTCAATGAGGGAAAGTTCGAAGCAGTTTTACTTCTGGATTTTAAAATCAATGGCCAAGATTGAAAACAAGGAAATACAAGGAGGGAAAAAACAAGGAGAGGATCCGGATCCAAGTAATATATTCTTAATATACAATCATAAACTCTAAAATTACCGTTTCTACACATAATTAGAGAGTCTCGGTTTAAACAAAGTAAAAAATGGAGTGTAGCATTACATTTGGAACTCAAGGAAATAATGATGATACACTTTTAAAGAAAAGAAAAAGGAATTTCAAATTAATCAAAAGAGGGGAAAAAGTGATATGAATCCATTTGGTTTTTTTAATGGATGATGTTCTCATAGTTAGTTATGATCCAAGATAGTACTCTTCTAAAATGTGCAAGGGAAGGAAGATCATATTTTTATGAATGTTGTGCCCACTTTGCATATTATCTCATGTATCATGTGTAAATGTTTCACAAGAAACTTCATTAGCTGTTTTTTTTATTTTTAAATTGTGTAATTCATCATTTTTAATCATATTATACATTTCATGATTGTGCTCATAATTCATATTATCTTGTGTTTGTGGTTTTATTATTTTCATTTTCCTACAGTGTTTCAAGGGAGAATATGAAAAGAGTGTTCATTTATTTCGGAATATGTTTTTTTTTATTTACAAGGATTTTTTTCTTGCTATTTTTTTTAAATGGATGAATTGACAAATAAATAATTATTTTGAACATTTTGGAGAGATTGAACTAAAACAATCAATCAACATTTTAGACTGAACTAAAATAATCCATTGGACATACATATCTGGTTCGAACCCTCAACCTCTTCTTGTGAGAGGGAATCAGTTATCAATTTTTTTTAAAGGTTTGTTTAGACATATATGACTTGAGATTTACTTTATAAGGATTAAAAATTGAAAAAAAAAGAAAAAAAATATAAAAACTAGAAAGATTTCAATTAAATTAGAACTATACAAGACAAGAATTCAAAGCGCAAAACTTATAATAAAAATTGGAAAAATAATAAAGTTAGATATTAATGGGAATTGAAACTCAGAAAAGCTAATTAAGTCAAACATATCAAACTCCAATAAAATAATAAACCACTATTCTGTTGTTATGTATTATTATTACAACATCCAATCCAATTCTCATAGAAAGAAAGGAAGATATATTTTTTATTCCAAAAAAATAAACAAATAAAGAAGAAGTCCCTGAGGCTCCGGGTCAATGATTGCTTTTAAATTCGTGTCATCCCCGTTCCGTTGAACCCGGTTCCGGTCGGGTTCCACCCTATGCCGGTCCAAGCCCCAACCCTTCTCCATCCCTTCTACCTTCTTGTCTCCCTTGAACCTCAGCAACTCTTTCTCTCTTTTATTTATATATATATTTTGTTGATGTAGAGATCGGGTCAGTGACGCTTATGGTGCTTTGGTTAATTTTGAGAGCGACATCGGTTGTGATAGACGATTTCTCAAATAAATTCTTTTATGCTCGCAAGATCAATGTCTCATTCAAAGATTTATAGTCTTCAAGGATTAAACCTCATCGGGAGAATAACCTACCAAAAAAAGAGGGCATGAGTGCTTGTGCTCTTGGAGAGCCCCCGACACTCAAGTCAGAGACTCCAAATGAAGAAAAACGTAGGAAAAAGAGTGAGAGTGAGAGTGAGTGTGGGAAAAAGTACAGAGGATTCTGAGAGTGAGAGTGATGCTCAAACTAGTGATCCATCTTAGTGAACTCATAATGTAGCGCACTGCATCGTAATGTTTTCTTTGTGGTAGGACCTTTTATATAGTCCGCAAGCTAGTGAGATCGTTAAAGTTCAAGACAAAATTTTAGCTAATTTGGGGGTAGTTAGTTGCTAGCTTTCAGCATTTTTTTGGGCTTTTTGAAATCTATTACCCACCGTCAGATGATCAGGTGGTTATGATATCACATGTCGGAAGCACCACTTTATATAAAACGGTATTTGGATAGAGATTAAAAGTGTGGAATAAATCACTTATCTATTATGGATTAAGAGTACGTCCATCTCAAAAACATATCTAATGCATGAATACTTAAGATCAATTTAGTCTAATTAATAATTTGCACAAAGTGATGTGACATAACTTGAAAGGAATATTTATTGGGATGGAATTTGCATTCAAATCCAAATCATACATTAAAATTTGGTTCATGGAAGTTTGTTGATTGAATCCAACGCTTTATTGGTTGAGTCAAATCAAGAAATTATGGATTGATGAATGTGGTCCATTGTCCTATCCAAGCTCATGGGAGTGCCTTCCAAATTCTCATCCACTATTCTATCTATCTTGCTCCTTTGTAGTTGTTCAATCTCTCTCCCTCTTTCCTTATCCCCTTTCTCTTTTATTTATTTATTTATTTATTTATTTATTTATTATTATTATTACACCCCTATTAAAATCTTGATGTTACACATTTACTCCTATAAGAAATCGATGATTTTTAACAAATAAACATTGCTAATTGTTATTTCTATTTTTTTTCTTAAATTCAGGGGCTTTATATATATATATGCTGAATTTTAACCAAACATTTTATAAAGATGTACAAGTTGATAAAAAACTATTTTTTAAAATTTTACAGGGCACATAAAAAAGAGTAGGATATATGTAAAAACCTAAATTGTATTGAGGTGTGTATTTAAATAAAACTTTTATTGGTGTTAAATATTTGTATTAAAATTTTATAAAGCTATATAATAAAAAAAAAATCTTTCATTTGAGCATAGGCCTTTACACAAAATTTATATTAATATTAAGGACATGTTTGATCTTGTCTCTTTTTAAAACCATAGTTTCTGAAAGGAAATCGATAAAAATTATTATTAAAAAAATCATAGTAAGTGAAAACAAAGATTATTATCGATCCCTTGTAGAAATGAAAATGTACAAAAATCCAACATATAAAATAAAAAGAAAGATAAGAATGCACACAATCTTTGACTTGAAAACTAGACCATATATATCTCATTTGTTGTTGTTGTTGTTGTTATTAATGTAAGTTTTGTCGATCATCGGTTAGTATCGTATAGTCTAATTAGATGAACCCGACTTATCGGGTTGTGACAACCGGAGGCTCCGACAATTTTTCCAGCTAAATCTGAGGGTGACTCATTAATTTCATCCAAAGTCCTAATCTATTTAAGTCATTGTCTCTCTGTATATTGATGTTGAATCAACACACAATATATATTCATGAACAGCTATATATATATTATATATATATATGTACTCCGGAATTTCGGAGTCTCTTTCTCTCTCACTTTGCGTCTTTCAGTCGGTGTTGTCGACACTCAATTTTTGATGGAAAAAAACAGTAATTAATAATGAATGCATGTTTATAAATTCCTACCTACCAAAGTGTTTGAACTCCAATTCCATGAAGTGTGTTGTAAGCTCATTGTGATGTAATAATATATTATTAGTTTAATCATAATTCCATCGATAGCTATCTCTCAAGACTATTAAGATGAAAAATTAGTATAATATATATATTTTTTAATAAAGGCAACAAACGCCCACCCCTGAAGGTAAGTTAAGGACATGCATAATATACATGGCCGCTCGATCCAAGGTTAGTCTACAGAAAAATAACATCATACCTGACCCTCACCTTGTAAGAGTGAGGATTCGATTTCAGGTTTGTTCGAACCCCTATCTTAGCATAATCTATTTTGAATCATGAAAAAAAAATCGTGTTAAAGCAATTGATTAGTAAGAAATGACTCACTGATAGTAATTATGAAATATATGTTTAAAAAATTAAAAGTTTAATTTTACTCTCAAATTTTTTTTAATGATTTTATTTCTAAAATATGTTATGTATAATCTTAAAATATAGATATTAATGGAAAAATCCTTAAGAAAAAGAAATTGAATAATCTTTTTTTTATTATTTAAAAAAGCGAATAAATCATATCATAGGTGTGACTAGATTTTTACGCTGATTGTCAACCTACTGCAACCCTACTCTTTTAACCGAGCTTGGGACCGGCTACGTATATTAGATATTGAATCGGATTTTGTCTTTAATAAAGGGATATATAGATTGAGAATCCAAGTTTTTTTTGACGATTGATTTCATTGTCATCAGTTTCAGCCTTTTCATGGCACGAGCTGCATCAAATCAGAAAATTGTAAGGAAATCAATAGTACGGATTAGTATCTTGAAAACACGGCGTCTCTTGTTTCTTTCCGTCCATATGCTTCAAGTGATCTCCATTACAATCAAGTTCCATCCTGGTTTGGCTTCTTTCTCCACTTTATTGGAGAGGGATATGTTATGGGGTAAAAATAATCGTAAACACGTGGCATGATCTAGATCGCTCAAATAGAAGCCAAACTACTTGTTCATCCGACGGTGGAGGATGAACTCCCAAGGGCGCCAAGATCGGGCATATCATACCTGTGAGAGTATAAAAGAAGGTCATCAGCCCAATGAGAAGGCATTTTGAAACCCATCCTGAAATTGGGTATCTCTCTCAAAAATCCAATTCAACCTGAGTTCTCTTTCTCTCTGAATCTTAACTTGATTGTCAGAGGCTCCTCCGGGCATGAGCGCAGAGCAGGATTCAACTTGTGAAGACTAATCCCCGAAGAAAACCTTGAACCAGCGGAGTGAAGAAGAAGGATCGCTAATCTTGACCGACCTCTTCATTGCAAATGTCTTGAAGAATTCTTACTTTTTTTTAGCAATCTCTATCGTTGATTAAGATCTGCTTTGATCTCGAGAAAGTGCGGATCCTTGCATCAACGGGATACATTGCCCCCGCATAAAAGAAGTCAAATAATCACTGTCACTTGCACTCTTACTTCAAAAAAAAAAAAAAAAACATTTACTAATCTCAATATGGGAAAATCCATGATATTCAACTCCAAACATAAGTAAAGTAGAGTTTGGACAAATAATTAATAAAATTTAATAGGTTTTTTTATTATTATTGAAAGATAGAATAGAAGAAAGAAAGCTAGATATTATATACCTAAGCAAACAATAACATGGATTAGAAAATTGGAGCATTCATCTGTCCCCTCATGGAAGAAAAGACTAAAGAGGAGTTGTTGGTTGGTCTCTAAAATGTCAAGAAATGGGAGCAACAAATAGAGTCATAAACAATGGGATTCATATGTCCACTTGTTCTTGTTTTCCCTTGATTAAATGCATTGTTTAACTACTTACTTTTCTCTTGAAAATAAGTTGTTATTAGGAGTATTTTCACACAAAATTTCACATTAAGGTAATTTGAGTTTATTATTACCCCACCCCTAAAGATAATAAAGCTTTCTAAAGATATAACATTAAATGCAATACTTTGAGAAGTATGCACATAAATAGTAATATATCTAAAGTTAAACTAAAAAAACATATAGTTTATGAGATTCAAGAAGACATAAATTAACACATTTCGAACGAAAAGCTAATATAAAGAATTAAACTATCATTTCGATTCAAATCTTAAGTTGATTTTATAAGTTTTTCAATCTAAAAACTAAAATATTTCGATGATAAAACAAGATCTTTAAGATTTATTTATTTATTTATAATTTGTTAGTAACCCAAAACTATTAAAAACATGAAGGATACTGTGGTTCAAAGTGTGGATGCATTGTCTCTAAACAAAATAACAAAGTTATGCATTGTCTCTTGGATAATGTGGCCTTCAATCATTGATGAGCACACAAACACACAAGCATGTGTTCTTGGGGTGGAAGCCCTCACCACCCTAAACCCTAAACTATAAACAAATCCATTAAAACTATTCACTTCTTCTATATATGGAGCTTCAAGTAGACACTTGTAGTCCTCTCATTGGTTGATTGGGGAATTTACTCACAAAAATAAATTATCCTTAACTTGTTTTAAATTAAAAGTATCATGTCTAGTTTTAATTGTTTTATATCTCAATCCAATTTATATTTTGAGGTAAATAAAGTATAATGTACAAGTTGTATTGCATATTCAACCTTCTCTTAAGGTAAATATAAAAAATTATATTCAATTAAAACATGAACTCACTGAAACCAAGGAAGATTCTCATTAGGGGGAATAAATAAAGGCTCTGTAAAAGGCCAAGAGATTGATTGGATTGGCAATGGAGGAAGGTGGCTCATGATTGAGAGTTGTCAAAGTGGAGGAACCTTGATTTAGAGAAGTGATTGGTCTCATTGGAATTTGGAAACAATAATAAAAAATTGTATTTGTTCTTAATCCTTTTTTTATTTTTAACTATAATTTACCTTTTGAGAATATGAATTTTACTATTAAGTTATGTGATTGTGATTTTATTAATGGAACTTTTATGTTAAATCACAATTTTTTGTTGATATTTTAAAAAATTAAAATTTGAAATTGAAATTTATAGACTAATTGTGCATTTGATTTAATGCAACATAGTTGTTTGAAGTTAATTTTAAATTTAAAATGTTACCAACTGCTTCTTGGCCTATTGGTATCTAGTCCCTTACTTAAGACAGATAGATAGGATGTGTTCTCCCGAATGATCCCACGATCGAGCCCCCACACGCACAAGGTGAGGGCTCAAGTGTGTGTAGCAACTAAGCTCCATGCCTGGTCACGTCCATGACTTCTCTAGTAGGGGTGCTTGTCGCCTGTCAAAACAAAATATTTTTCAAATACATTTAAAAATTCAATTTTGCATCTTCATCTATATTAATCAAACACTAGATTTGAAAATTTTGAAACTCCAAACACTCCTATATAAAAATTTACACTTAAAAACTAATTGTTGTTTTTTCATAGGCGTGATTCGAACCTTCAACATCTGTTTGTGAGAGAAAATGAGTTATCAATTTTCCTTACGAAAATTAGTGACTAATTATTATTTTCATCATCAGTAGTTTAATTTTGAAATGAGAATCAAACATATGAGAAAATAATCAAATTTTCTCGACTAAAGTATATAGACTCATGAAATGATCTTGATCTAATATAAAAATTCAAGTAGATATGAATCATGATCGTACAACAAGTCGGTGATTAATTTTCAGATTTTTTTTTGTTTTTAATCTTCAAACTTGATTTTTCAAGTGAAATTTCAAATGCTTCTAGTACAACATACCAAATGCATTAAAAGTGTTGAGCTTTTTTGGTGGTCAAAGGATGCGGCTTGAAATCACAGTTCACAAATATACTCCACCTGCCAAAATTACACATTAATTACATCAGACCATCTTGTCTCCTCTTCTCCTTCTTCTTCCTTGTTTCATCAACTTAATTTGGCATGTGTGTCTTTGAGTTTGGAAGAAGTCAATTTTTTTTCTCTCATATATATGTAAAATAAATTCCATTACTAATGTTTACATATATATAGTTTTACAGTTTTACGTTTTAGTATGATCGAGTATTTAGTTCAGGTTCGTTTCCGACTAACCATCAAAACACAAGAAATTACAACGTTATGCCAAGAGTCTCTTGATTTATTGGTATCGGATCCCTTATGTATGGCTTCGTTAGTTGTGACAAACTGGATTCAACCTCATGACCATATAAAAGTACACACGTTATTATACCAACAATGTCTCGACTTTCGTGAGTATTTTATCACTTTTATAAAATAAAAAATAAAAAATAAAAAAAGAAGAAATTATGACGTTATTAACTTATATAGTATAGTTTAAAGTATCAAATATATATTTGGTATAAGATTATGAAAAGATGTGACTAATTAAATTATTTGATTAGGATTGGAAAGGATTTGCAGAAGACTTAATTGGAATCAAGTTTGAGATATGATAGTTTTGTTTGTCTTGATATCATCAAGCAAAGAAGTCTAGCAAATCAACCGAATGGTAATTAAAACCATATATACCAAATGTCTCTTGATGATTGAAATATTGTTTAATTACCATTCAGTACCAACTCCAAATCTTTTGATCTTTCTTTAAGTCCATCAAGTTTGAAAACCATCCAAAATTTTGGTTGTTGGTTTCCCAGTAGTTCATAACAAACAACACCAAACCCATGTGTTCTTAGCATTAAATAAAAGGCCTAGCACATTGTTTAATTTCTCTTTTGTGTTGTGTGTGCCTCAAGTTTTTTTAACAACATGCCGACAAAACCAAACAGAGACATTCAGATTTCCGATAAATACGCCGATTTCTTTATATTTTAAGAGAGAATTATATTAAATTTAACAATTTTGTTCAAGTTTTTCTTTTGAATCATTTGAATGATATTTTCCATCACTTTGAATATTTGAATGAGAAATGAAGGGGCTGGCAAAAGCTTCAGAAAACGTGTGGTTTTTATGGTGATGAAATGAAGGTAGCTGAAAGTGAGTTGGATGAAGAAATGAGAAGCATATATATATATCTATATATACAATAGTAAGTAAGAAGAGACAATATTGTCAAATTATGTGCATCTTTTATTGGAGACAGGATGGCAAGTGATGGATGGATGGATGGATGGATGTTTAATCTTTCTGGACATCTCTTTTCTTTTCTTCTACCCTGCTTTCTTTCTGAAAGACAGACTGGAGAGAAGACTAATTCTTCAATAGCAATGAGTGTGTTGAAATTACTTTTTATTCAATTGTGTTTGAAATACTCATATAGTCGTACGTAACAATCAATTGCTTAAACCCTAAACCATGCAGGACCGGTCCGAGGGTCTGGAGTGATTGACGGAACGTCGGAAAACCCTGAAGGCTCCATACAACGGCGGCCGGATGTGGAAAAGCACGAGTAGTTAAAATATGGTTCTTGTAGGAGATGAGGAAGAGTATTTTGTATGAAAATTGAAGAGGAAATTTGTGGATATTTTGTGGCAAAGGGGCTTTTTCTCATTCAAAGAGGGGAGATGAGTAGCCACCACTCTCTTACCTCAAACATAGCATTAGGGCATACAACCCATTGCAACACAAGTCTCAATGTTCCACAATATTAATTACAAACATGCCATTCACATACATTAATATGAATTACTTCTAACACTTCCCCTTAATTCATATTTTGTATGCCCAACAATTCTCTAAAGTATTGAAATTTGTTCCTTGGAAGAGTTTTAGTAAAAATATCGGCAACTTGATCTTCGGTTTTGAGATATTTGATTTCAACTTCTTCATATTCAATTGCATCTTTAATGAAGTGATGCTTGATAGCAATATGCTTTGTTCGGCTATGATATACCGGATTCTTTGTCATGTCAATCACTGATTTGTTATCACACATAAGTGGAGTTGCTTCCTTTTGTGGTTCACCAATGTTTTTCAAAATTCTTCTCAACCATATTGCTTGTGAGGTAGCCAATGAAGCGAACACATATTCGGCTTCGACGGAGGAGAGTGTAGCCTTCTCTTGCTTCTTAGAAATCTATGAAAATACACCCGATCCAAGAGAAAATGCATAAGTTGAAGTGTTTTTCCTGTCATCAATGCTTCCGGCATAATCACTATCACAAAATCCAACTGATTTGATAGGAACATGTCTCTCATAAAAGATGTCATAATCAACCGTACCTTGGATGTATCTCAATATCCTCTTTGCCGCCCCAAAGTGATTTTGACTTGACTTGGCCATGAACCTTGCCAACAAATTTGTAGCAAACATAATATCCGGTCTTGTTGATCCCAAATATGACAAACTTCCAATCAAACTTTTATAGAGTGTGCCATCAACCTCCTTAGAGCCATCATCCTTGGAATACTTTTCATTTTCAATCATGGGGGTGTCAACGGGCTTGCAATCCTTCATTTTGAATCTTTCAAGAAGACTTCTAGCATATTTCTTTTGAGAAATGAATAGACCATCCTCACTTTGATTAACTTCAATTCCTAAGAAGTAATGTACGTAGAAGACCCAAATCATTCATTTCATACTTGTTCATCATATCTCTTTTGAAATCTTCAATCATCTTCTCATCACTACTGGTGAACACCAAATCATCAACATAAAGAGAAACAATGAGAGCATTGGATTTACCTTGAGTCTTCACATATAATGTTGGCTCACTCTTGCTTCTTTGAAAATCATTTGCTTTAAAGTATGCATCAATTTCACTATACCATGCCCTTGGTGCTTGCTTTAGGCAATACAATTCCTTCTTCAACTTGTATACTTTTTCTTCTTCACCTTCATCAATGAAGCCTTGAGGTTGCTCTACAAATACCTTTTCTTTCACTTCACCATTCAAGAATGCTGATTTCACATCAAGTTGATGCAAATGCCATCCCTTTTGAGCTGCCAAGCTAATGATAGCTCTAATTGTTTCAAGTCTTGCCACCGGAGCATAAGTTTCTTGAAAATCAATTCCGGGTTGTTGAGAATAACCTTTTGCAACCAATCTTGTCTTTCTTCTTTGAAATGAGTCATCTGAGTTGAGCTTTGTTTTGAACACCCGTTTCGCACCAATTACGTCTTTTTCTTTTGGTCTCTCCACCAATTCCCAAGTGTTGTTTTTCTCAATCACATCTATTTCTTCTTCCATAGCTTTCATCCATGCCTCTTCTTTAATTGCTAGCTTCTTCAAAGTTTCTTGGTTCCATCACACAAAAATTACAACTTGCATATACCTCATTGATATGTCTCATTCTCCTTGGTGGTGAGCTTGGATTTGATGGAGAGGTTGGTGACCTTTGAGAACTAGTTTTTGGAGAAACTTGTGGAGCTTCATGAAAGTCTTCATGTTCTTGATTTTGCAACCCTTCTTGAGAAGTAATAACTTGATTTTCTATCTTTTTCCCTTTCCAATCCTATGAAACCTTCTCATCAAAGATAACATCTCTACAAACAATGACTTTATTCCTCTTCAAGCTAAAGAGTCTATAGCCTTTTGATTTTGAGCTATAGCCAACAAAGATGCATTTTTCACTAGCCTCATCAAGCTTGTGTCTCACTTGTTTTGGAACATGAGCATAGCAAACACACCCAAATACGTGTTGGAGAAATAAAATATGATGGAATAATGAAGGACAAAAATTGTTAGAAAAATAAGATAAAATAATGGAAGATAAAAGAAGATGAACCAAACAAGCTTCAAGGCACGAAGGTGACAACGCTTTCTTTTAGACGAATTTCTCCCCTTTTGATAAGATTCACGATTGCAACGGGGTGTGTGAGAAACACCTTCAGGATACAATGAAGCCCTTTGATTGTTGTTGAAAGACGAGCTTGCACTATTTGTTTCAACCCGGAAACACTCTTCTAAATGTCTTTGATAATGTAGAGAAAAACCAATTAGAACTAGAGAGAGAGAGAGAGAGAGAGAGAGAGTATGAAATTTGATTTTTTTGATATCCTTGCATCACAAAGGGCTAGTCTATATATAGAGTCTCAAGAGGTTTCATCATAAGGTACATCTCTTGGCAACATCCTTTCATAAAGGAGAACACCCTTTGGCAAATGGTCACACATGAAAGGTAACATCCTTTCATAAAAGGGAACACCCTTTGGCAAATAGTCATACATGAAAGGTAACATCCTTTCATGTGTAGTAGTGTCCCTTCAATACCAATGAAAGGGAACATCTTTTCATATGCAAAGTATCTTTTGATTCATCAATTAATGCCATATACATTTATTCTTTCAATTCGATTCTCAAAGAAAAACATAGAAAACACATTATTATTGAAAACATCCAACAATACGTTCAAGTGATTCACCGATGGTTTCCTTCTACTCCAAGCTTCAAATGGTGCTTTGTTTTCCACCGCTTTTGTTGGACATCTATTCAACAAGTACACCGCTGTGTATACCGCTTCACCCCAAAAGGATTGAGGCATTCCCTTCTCATGAATCATAGATTTAGCCATCTCCACAATGGTTCTATTCTTCCTTTCCGCCACCCAATTTTGTTGAGGTGTGTGTCCAACACTCAATTGTCTTCTCAAGCCAATATAATCACAAAACTTTTCAAACTCATGAGAGTTGTATTCTCCCCCTCTATCACTTCTTAGCACTGTTGGATATTTTTATAATAAAATATAATGGTTTAATGAAAGGTTTTTATAAAAAGGTTTTATGAAAGGATGTAGAGAATGGAATGGGTGTTACCTATAGGAAGGGACACATCTCATCCCTTTGGATGCTACTTTTCATGATAGATTGTGTCTCATCCAATAAGGTGTTACCAAAAGACATGATTCATTTCATGATAGGTTGCTTCTCATCAAAAGGTGCATCATTGGCTATAAATAGAGCCTATGAGTATTCCAATTTTACACAACAATTCTTTCTCAAGCATTCACTCTTCTTTTCTACACTCCTCTCTAAAGGCATTATGCGTAGTTTTGGTGCTCCGCATAAAAGCATCAAAATTTCGATTCACTTTCTTGTTTTTCCTCTTTTCAAAGGTTTTCACTTTCGAGCAGTACAAGCTGCCAGTGAAAAGGAAGTTCCGTTGTATCCTAAAGGAAATTAGCCGGTAACCAGTTGTACTACTGGATTGGTGGGGGCTAATTTACCCTTAAGGGGAGCGACATTGTAACGTGCCTCGAGACTTCATCTCTACTAATCCATCTTCCACCGGTACATTTTCTACAACATTCTTAAGGGTAAATTATTCATGATGGATTTGGCGACATTGAAGGAGATGGGCAATTTAGTCAAGTTGGAACAATTCAATGGGATCTAATCCTTCAAGCGCTATAAAAGAGGATGCATCTACTACTTGCAACTTTGAAAGTGGTGTACGTGTTGTTCACTCCAAAGCCTATTGAACCCGATGATCCGTATCGAGAATCTTTGCATGCGGCTCTAAAAAGGCAAAAATGGGAGAAACCATGATTTAATGTGCCGCGGGACATATTATCAATTCCATGTCCGATGCTTTGTTCACTCATATCAACATCACACTATCAAGAAAAGAGATATGGGATGCATTGGAGCAAAAATACATCCTTGAAGATGCCGCAAACAAGAAGTTCCCGGTCGTAAGAAATTTTTCAATTATAAAATGATAGATGGTAGATCTATCATTGAGCAATTTTATGAGATCGATAGGATTCTCGCGAACATTTAAAACAAAATAATATGAATATGGATGAAACCATCATAGTGACCTCTATCATAGATAAACTCCTCCTTCTTGGAAAAATGTGAAACATAGTCTTAAAAACACAAGAAGGAAGATATTTCCCTGGAGGATTTGATTAATCATCTCCAAATTGAAGAGGAATATCGAAAGCAAGAGGATGGCATTCAAAAGATGGATGAAAAGTTCAAGGTCCTCTTGGCAGAGGAGGAAGTCTCATCCAAGCTCTCAAAAGGAAACAAGAAGAGACCCAATCATCCTACCAAAGAGCACGATAAGAACAAGAAGAAGAAAGGTGCTTGCTATTATTGTGGCAAGCCGGGGCATTTCAAGAGAGATTGTCACCCCGTAAGAAGGATAAGGAGAATGAAAAAGCTCCAAAAGACAATTTTGCGTACCATGATCTTTGAGCAAACATACTCAAGATAACATTTTGGTGGGTTGATTCTCGGGGCTACAAGACACGCGAACAACAAGAGTTTATTCAAGAAATTTGAGCCTAATGTGGATGGAATTTCTCTCTTTATGGGAAACTCAGCTAGTATATCTGTTCAAGGCAAGGGAGTGGTAGAATTGGAATTCACATCCTGAAAATTTCTCACTCTAAATGATGTGTCAGATGGCTCCCCGGGTTCAAGGAACTTGGTGTCTGGAAGTTTGCTTAATAAGCATGGGTTTAAACTTGTATTTGAGGCGTATAATTTTGTACTATCTAAGGGTGGGAGTCTTTGTTGGAAAGGGTCATTTGTATGATGGGCTTCTTAAGCTTAATGTTAAAAAGTAAGAACTTTGTTTATGTGCTTGAGTCCTCTGATTTATGGTATAGTCGCTTAGGACATATTAATTATAAGAAATTGCATAATATGTCTAAAATGAAATTATTACCTCACTTAAATGATAATGGGAACAAAATGCTTTACTTGCATGCAAACTAAGATTGCTAGGGAAGCCTTTTTCATCAAGTTGAAAGGAATTTAAACTTGCTTGAATTAATACATAGTGATATATGTGATTTGCATGCTACTCCTACTATTGGTGGTAAAAATATTTTGTGACATTTATAGATGATAGCTCTAGATTTTGTTATGTTTATCTTTTGTGTTATAAAGATGAAGCTATGGATAAATTTAATATCTTTAAAATGAAGTTGAAAATCAATGTGGAACCAAGATTAAATGCTTAAGGACCTGATAGGAGGGGGAATACTATAGTCCTTCATATTTTGAATCTCATGGGATTATACATGAAGTGACAAATTGCCTGTGATACACCACAACAAAATGGTGTGGCTGAGAGAAAGAATAGAACATTAATGGAGATGGTTAACTCCATGATGTCTATGTCCGGCCTATCAAATGGATATTGGGGTAAAACATTATTAACTGCTTGTCATATTCTTAGTAGGGTTCCTGCAAAAGGGAAACTTATGACTCCATATGAGGCATGGAAGCATAAAAAACCCAATCTCAATTATTTGAAAGTATGGGGTTGTCGTGCTATAGTAAAGGTACCCGAACCTAAAAGGAAAAAGTTGGGTGAAAGAGGAGTGGAATGTATATTTCTTGGGTACACAAATATAGTAAGGCATACAGATTTATGGTTATAGAACCTAATGATTCAATTTCCATTAATAAGGTGATTGGAATCAAGGATGCTATATTTGATGAATCAAGGTTCACCTCTTCACCTAAACAACACGTAATTTAAGGAATCTTACATAGAGAAGCAACTTCTAAGGAAGATTCCAATGAGCTTCGACGGATTTTATAATTACCAAGAATACCAAAACATATGGATCCTGACTTCTATATGTTTATGTTAGAAGGTACCAATGAAGATATTGCTGCAATGTATTCCAACTGCTTTAAATATTGAGTCCTGATCCCAATACCTTCAAGGAAGCTATGTCATCATCGACGCACTTTTGGAAGGAAGCAATGAATGATGAAATGGACTCAATAACGGGCAACAATACTTGGATTCTAGTAAATCTCCCACAAGGATCAAAACCAATTGGTTGTAAATGGATATTCAAGAAGAAAAAGAGAATTGATGGTACTATTGAAAAGTACACAGCTAGATTGGTCGCTAAAGGCTACACTCAAAAAGAAGGAATAGACTTCTTTGATACTTATGCTCCTGTGGCTCGAATGGCTTCAATAAGAACTTTGATAGCATTGGCCTCTATTTATAAATTAGAAATTCATCAGATGGATGTAAAAACTGCATTCCTAAATGGTAAATTAGAAGAGGAAATTTATATGGAGCAACCTGAAGGTTTTGTGGTACCAGGCAAGGAAAATAAAGTATGTAAATTGGTTAGGTCATTATATGGTTTGAAACAAGCTCCTAAACAATGGCATGAAAGATTCAATGAAGTGCTTTTATCAAATGAATTTACTGTTAATCAATCAGATAAATGTGTATATAGTAGATTTTCTGGTGGCAAAGGAGTTATTATTTGTTTATATGTTGATGATATGCTCATATTTGGGATTGATTTAGAACAAGTAAAATCTACTAAGATGCTATTATCTAGTAATTTTGATATGAAAGACATGGGTGAAGCTAATGTCATTTTAGGAATCAAAATATTTAGAAGTTCTGATTGTATTATGCTTTCTCAATCTCATTATATTGAAAACATGCTTAAGAGATTTGAACACTCTAATTGTTCACCGGTATCTACTCCTATGCATCAGGATGTAGATTGCTACCTAATACTGGTAGGGATATCTCTCAATTGGAATATGCGAGAGTAATTGGATGTCTAATGTATGCAATGACAAGCATGGCCGGATATAGCATTCGCTGTCGGAAAGCTTAGTCGGTATACAAGCAATCCAGGACATCAACACTGGGATGCAGTTAAAAGAGTCCTCAAGTATCCGGAAAAGGAAACAATGGATTATCAGATTTTGTTACAATGGGAATCCAAGGGTGCTTGAAGGTTTTACTGAATGTAGTTGATCACCAACTATGAAGATCATTCATCAACAAGTGGATGGTCTTCATACTTCATGGGGAGCTATTTCTTGGGGATCCAAGAAGCAAAACATGTATAATAGATTCCACAAATGGCTTCGAAGTTTGTAGCGTGTATCGCGCAATTAGGTAAAGAAGCGAGTGGCTAAGGTCTCTTTATTAGAGTTACCATTATGGCCTAAGCCTATGTCTCCTATATCTATACATATAGTCAGTTTGGCTAGAGCGTATAGTAATACTTATAAATCTAAAAATCAAGACATATTGGTCTAAGACATAGTTATGTAAGACATGTTGATACAAGATGGAGTTATCAATGGATTTTATAAGATCTTTGCCAAAATTTCACTGATCCTTTACAAAAGGTCTCTCAAGAGAGTTAGTCTACAAGACTTCCAAAGGGATGGGTTTAAAGTCAATATCTAAGATTCATCAAGATGGAACCTCAACTCAATTCATGAAAACTTCATGTTTATGAGTTCAATGAGAAAAGTACATCATAAGTATGAAGGCAAGCACCGATCATATTAACATCCCAAGGTTAAGGTGTGTTTGGTACCCGTGAAAAGAAAAGGAAGGGTGAGCTCATGCTCTTAATGAATTCATGGACTATTTGTCAAGTATTATAATACTGGGATACTAATTGATTCACCTATATGAATGCAGTGAGGAGGCCGGCTTCTAAGTTTTTCAAGACTTTAATTCTAAGCATTCATGAAAGGATATGAGACACATAACGGCCATAATGGTGTCTGTAGTAGATTGAAAAGATAGAAGATTTGAAGAAGTTTGTGTAGATTCAATCCGTTATCAAAATGAGATGCTAGTTCAAGGCAAGGTCCCACTATGTATCTCTGCTTAACTTTGATTGAATTCTACTAAGTGAAGGTTCAAATCGTGAGATACCTTCTCATTTATGCAAATGACTTCCAAGAAAGTGAGAATGCCTAATGTCAAAATATAATTTATTTATTTATCTATTTATTTTTATTTTAAAAAATAGTGGGGAATGTTGGATATTTTTATAATAAAATATAATGGTTTAATGAAAGGTTTTATAAAAAGGTTTTATGAAAGGATGTAGAGAATGGAATGGGTGTTACCTATTGGAAGGGACACATCTCATCCCTTTGATGCTACTTTTCATGATAGATTGTGTTCCCATCCAATAAGGTGTTACCAAAAGACATGATTCATTTCTATGATAGGTTGCTTCTCTCATCAAAAGGGTGCATCATTGGCTATAAATAGAGCCTATGAGTATTCCAATTTTTACACAACAATTCTTTCTCAAGCATTCTACTTTCTTCTCTACACTCCTCTCTAAAGGTATCGCGTAAGTTTTGGTGCTCCGCATAAAGCATCAAAATTTCATTCACTTTCTTGTTTTTCCTCTTTTCAAAGGTTTCACTTTCGATAGTACAAGGCCAGTGGTGAAAGGAAGTTCCGTTGTATCCTAAAGGAAATTAGCGGTAAACCCGCTGTACTACTGGATTGGTGGGGGCTAATTCTACCCTTTAAGGAGAGCTTACATATCAGAACGCGGCCTCGAGACTTCATCTCTACTAATCCATCTTCCACTGGTACATTTTCTACAACAAGCACCTTCAAGAGATAACCACTTTGCCTTTCCACAAGCATTTGAAACTTCTTAAATATAGCAAACACATCTGATTTTTGCCTCATGAAATAAACCTATGTCATTCTAGAAAAAATCATCAATGAATGTGATGAAATATTTGTTACCTCCATTAGTTGGAGTGACTATTGGCCCACAAACATCGGCATGAACAAGCTCCAATGGTGCTCTTGCTCGCCATGCCTTCTCCTTTGGAAATGACTCCTGGTGATGCTTGCCTAGAGCACAACCTTCATAAACTTCCTTCAAGTCTTCAATTGTTGGCAACCCATAAACCATGTTCTTTTGTTGCATATTCTTCAAGTTTTGGAAGTTCAAGTGCCCAAACCTTCTATGCCAAAGCCATGAGTTGTCCACAACATCCACCTTCAAAGCCACATCCTTTGAATATCAGAAGGTAATAGGAAAACTTCTATTGTTCTCCATCTTGAGGTTTGCTACAACTTGCCTTTTGTCACCTTTGTTATACACCTTGCAAGAGTTATCTTCAAAGTAGATAGAATACCCATGCTCAAGAAGTTACCCAATACTCAACAAATTTTGCTCCAAATCTGGAACCAACAAAACATCTCTTATGAATTTCTTTCCCATCTTGGTCTCAATGGCAATAGTACCTTTCCCTTTTGCATTGACCAAAGCACCATTTCCCATCCTTACTTGAGAACTTGAGGAGCCATCTATCTTCACAAAGATACTTTCATCACTGGTTATGTGGTTGCTACAACCACTATCAAGGAACCACATCATTCCTGTTAGTGCAAACAACACTTCAGTTGGCATTATTTGACAACTTACTGGAGCACGAGACAAGATGACAAGCAGTGGTTTACTTAGCAATGGCGGCCGTTGTAAATATGGATGTGACACAGATTGCAACCAAGGTTCCTGAAGACATGATGCGGCCTTGATAACATAACTGAGGATGATGTGGTCCGTAACTGATGACATGGCATCTGACTACAAAGGCTCAGTTGACCTAGTCAGAGTATGTTGGAATGAGCAGGAATATCTTTGGAAAGCTTCTAGAAGATCTCACTGGTGCTATCTTTGGGAGATGACTGAGTATGCAAGTGAAGGAGCTATCATTAGAAGATTAATATGTTTAGCAAGCGCACATGTTTGGAAGGCGCTGTATATTGAGGAACAAATCTATCAAAGATCAACTTGGAAGTTGGTTACACTAATAATGGTAACAAGGATCCAAGTGGAGCTGAAGACATCATAAGGAATATATTTAGAAGGTGTCTAAATATATCACTGCCCAGATTTGGTAAGGAGCTGATTTGGAAACTTTAAGATTTATACTATTCCATGAAGGCCATGCTTTGGCGGGAGGCCAAATATGGTATGAAGAAAGATTCAATGGAGATACGCTGAAGACCAAACTTGAGTGAGTTAACAGCTAAGTTTGGAAACTGATGATGTTGACGCATCGGGAGACGGCACGCCGGGAGGCGACTTGATGAGTTCGTGAACGTGACGCAAAGGGGTCCAGCCAGTTGCCGTGGTCATGATCGGGAGGATCAGACGGAGTCGACTTAGATCAAGCCGGGAGGGTTTAGGTCTGGAGTTCGAAGAGCAACGCAAAACTGCTGCCTTAGTTAGTTCACTAGACTGGGCCACGTTGCAGGATTAGGTGCGATAGGATTTGCAATGGTTATTTTTGGAAGGAGTCCAAAGATGGTAACCGCGGAGATTTCAGAGATACAGAGAGAGAGAGATAGCAGGCTTAAGGAGCAGCTATATAAAGGACCTAGCTTAAGGGTTCGCGTGATACACAAGTGAGACCTAAGGGAGTTAGGTAGTGTGGGCATTAAGCGATCTTGAGGATCTTGAGTGGGTGTTTATGTATGTATGAGATGAGTGACAAGGGAGTTGTACTCATGTTTTCTCTTCTCTTTTAGTGGATCGTTGTCTCCGGGCTTGGCCCCCCAGACATAGGCTTGGAGAGCCGAACTGGGTTACCAATCTTGTGTCTCTTTTTCTCTTGATTGCAGTACTTGCTTGAGAGTGTGTGAGGTTGTGTGGTCAGTGAGAGTGAGTTGCAATATTCATTACAACCAAACATACAACCAACCCATCTGGAACTAACAATTCCTTTTCTCCGAAGCCGTTTGGTAAGTATAAAACATGTTGTCTCTACTTTCTTGTTCTTCTAAAAAATTTGCTTGTTGATTGCCCTTGCCTCTATAATCCTTCTTCAAGTGTCCAAACATGCCGCAATTGTGACACTTTGGTTACCCCTTGAACCAACAATCATTTTCATAGTGAGTACCATTTTCACAATTTCTACACCACTTTCTAGTGAAGCTTTCATTCTCTCTTCTTTGGTAAGTGTTTCTTTCTTTTCCTCTTGAGTTCATTCCTCTTCCTCTTCCTCTTCCTTGTCTTCCACCTCTTGAAGACTCACCTTGGACTTGAAATTTCTCTTGATTTTTGGAATCCACCTTGAGCCATGATTGAAAGGCACTTTCAATAGAGTTTTTGGAAAGCTTATTCAATGTTTACTCAAATGCTACAATGCAACCCATCAACTCTTGAATACTCAAATTTTAGGTGTCCTTGGTCCCTTCAACAACAACATCATACTTCGCCGATAAGGAAATCAAAATCTTCTCCACAACTTTTTGATCACTAACTGCTTCCTCATAAGTCTTCATTTGATTCACAATCTCAACAACTTTTGAAAAATAATCACTTAAAGATTCTTTGTCATTCATCTTGATATTCTCAAAATCTCTTCTAAGAGCTTGAAGTTTGATAGTTCTCACCTTTATGGTGCCTCTATACTCCTCCAAGATCTCCCATGCTTGCTTTGCACATTAGGCATTGATGATTCTTGGAAAGATTGCATTGGAAACTCCTTGTTGAATCAAGTGGAGAGCTTTTGCATCCTTCTTTCTATTCTCCTACAGAGTATTCTTTTGGGCATTTTACAAAGCATCCCCATTTTGGGTTCTTCAAACCCTTCTTCCACCAGCTCCCAAATATCATAAGAAATGAGAAGAGTCTCATTTTTACATTCCAATAATCATAGTTTTCGCCATCAAAGATAGGAAAAGGAGGTGCTTGGATCCCACTTGAAGTTGTCATCTCTTCTTCTCTAAATGCCATCCTTTTCTTTAAAAAAACACCACCTTTTTCCTGGATCTTAGCTTTGATATCATTTATAGGAGATGAGGAAGAGTATTTTGTATGGAAATTGAAGAGGAAATTTGTTGATATTTTGTGAAGATCTCAAAGGGTTTTTTTCTCATTCAAAAGAGGGAAGATGAGTTAGCCGCCACTCTTTTTCCCCAAACATAATATTAGGGCATACAACCCATTACAACACATATCTCAATGTTCCACAATATTACAAACATGCCATTCACATACATTAATATGAATTACTTCTAACATTTCATGCATGCAAATAGACTCAAACAGGTGGAATCCTTTCGTTGGGCTTGACCCACACTTAAAATCCGGGCAAAACCCACCATCAATGTGTTTTAAATCCTCACCGTCCATCCACGGATGCTAATCCTATGGCAACTCAAGGTGGTTTAAATCCACATCATGTTTTTATTTTTTATTTTTATTTAAGTGCATGTTTGAGTAAGTTCAATAGTATTTAATTTGGACTAAATATTATAAAAGAGCTCATGAGGCCTTTTTTCTCTTAAAAAAACAAAATGCCCGATTGTTATAAGGGAAAATTATAAATGTGTATTTTTTTTTAAAAGCAAAAACAAACATTCATAAAATAATTAAATGCTTGACTTATAAAATAATTTTTTTTGTTAAAAAAAAAAGTCATCCGAACTAATGAAGAACATGCTTAAATTATAATTTGATGCATGTGGTTTATCCAATTTAATAATAAAAAAAACTTATAATTTGATGAGTTGAGTCAACTTTGTTAAATAAGAAAATTAATTTTTGAAGTTTAGTTTTGTTTGAGATGTGATTTTTCAGGTAGTTTTCCAGTAATAAGTAATAACTTTCGAGTTTTGATTGAAAACTAATACCAATTGTATACAATAATATTTTGTTCCGGGTTTCAATGAGCAAAATGCTCATAACTTGGGCTCAAACTGAAACGGCCCATGAGTTGATCATTAGTGTGTACTGGCAAGTGGCAAATCCCTCCCAATTTATATTTAGCTTTGGATTAATCAAGTTATAAAAAAATAATTATTTATATAAATATTTACTATATATAATATTAATAAATCTATTACATATAGAAAATTTTAAAATAATCTTGTATTTTTGTTTTTGAAATGCATTCTTCTCTTCTATCATATATATTTATTTATTTATTCAATTTTTATGTTATAACTAGGCATTATACATGATCTTAATCAATATTTTGAAATAATGAACATGCTTGAAAATATATTTAGGTTAACACATGTAGATCATCTACATATATTTTAGAAATTCAGCACTAATGAAAAACTCATTTTAATATTATCTATGAAAAATAGTGGAATATATTAATTTTATGTTGGCAAATGAGAGGTGTATCCAATCCAATATAATGAAGAAGATTGAAAAACGAAATTTTTGTGAACAAAAGATAAATCAACTAATGAATATGGTTTATCTATTTTTCCAAAAAAAAAAAACAAAGATGGTACCTAGAGCCGAGCCCCATAAAATAGCTGTTTTTTTAAACTCCTTCAAAGGAAAAAAAAAAGAAAAGAAAAACTTGTTTTACTCTTATTAATTTAGTTATATTAGTGAAAAAATTTCTTTCCTTTCTCTTTTGCTTGAATAATGTTCCATTTTTTTCTTCTCATTTCCTCTATTTTAGTCTCTAATTAGTTATTAATTCAAGAGATTTTAAATCACAGTATAAGAGAAAATTAGAATTGCTTTGCAATTTTTTTCTTCATATTTTTATCATTGAAATTATAAAAAATAAATCACCTATGTAAAATTATTCTTACTTTCTTTCCTCCTCCTCCTCCTCCTCCTCATTATTATTATTATTCTTTGAGAGAGAGATAGGATAGTGGAATTAGATATCAAACAAAGATACCAACAGTAATGAGGCCTATTGGTATCCGGGTCCTTTGTTAAGAGGTGGGGTTCTCCTAAGGATCATTTGGGATCGAACCCCCACTCTTACAAGGTAAGGGTCATCGCTCAAGTTTTTGGTTTGGAGACAAAGTGCAACTAAAGTTTATTTTTCATGTTTGGAAGAAACTAAACCTTAAAGTTGTCCAAAAAAACAAAAAAGCTAATTCAGAGATACAAAGTCTTGTTCAAAATATTCGAAGATTTGAAAATGTTGAGTACAATATGATCTACTTAAGGTTGAAAGTATACCTTATTTTTCATGTGAGTTTCTTAAAACCATGTAGTAGTAATTTTATATATCTAAAAAGATAAAGACCAAGTATATCCTACAAGTCTTATAAGGTGCAAGTTTAAAAATGTACTTTCAATAGTGCAAAAGAAGTTTGATATAAATATGGAAAAACACAGTGTGATATTATCCACTAGGGCTCTGATACCACTTGTTGGATCACTGAGTGGCACTCCATATTAGTGTGATATTGTCCACTAGACCAAAGGCTCACATGATTTTGTTTTTGGACTTAATCCAAAAAACCTCACACTAATAGAGATGTGTCTCTTTAGTTATAAACCTTTTTACTTTTCCTCTCCTAATCGACGTGGGACTATTATTCGGACTCCTAATAACTTGACTAGTTACTACTCAGTGAAATGAACCATATGTGAGTTTGAGAAAAAGATTAAACACTATCTTGACTCTACGACAAGTGATGACATCAAACTTTGTTAACATGAGAGGTCTTTGTGGGTCTTGCAAGCAATTGCATTGTAATAAGATGTAATAATGAGGATGATGTTTGTGATATAATCAAGGTATAGGCTTGCATTAAAAATACTCCAACTATAGGAGCACTTTTGAGGTGGTATTGATTGATCTAGGTCCTTTATAAATCAGTAGATAATTGGTGCAACTGGTGCACACTGTTTGTATCTAAAAAATGTATATATAAAAATATATATAGAAGATCCCACAATAACAAAAATATGATTTTGTGATTCGATATATCGCATGGTGTCTCTTCATAGACATGATACCAGGTGGATATTTTCGATCCCACACACACTAAGAATCAAGCATACTATTAGTACAACTAAATCCAATACATCATGTTTGAACTTAGACCCAAGTGTTAAGGTTGGGCTATGACTGAAGAGGAAACAATCTCAGGGATTTGAATTCTCTTAAGGGGTGAGAGTTGGTCATTATTATTATTATTATTTTGTTAATGTCCCTTATGTAAAGACCTTGAGGTTTGAGGTTTGTAAGTTAGAAGTCTTACAATGTCATATCTATTTAAGAGGAGATAACATAGACAAGGGTCTTCCCTTTCTATGTAATATGTGTACTTACATTAATGTCTCTTTATTGTAATTTCGGTTGGTTTTTGTATTACTTTAGTTTGTACATGCATGTTTTGCACAAAACCTCGGTGAATTTGGTTGTAATCTTATTAAGAAAAATTTAAACATAAAACTTGACTTGTGAAACTTAGTTCCGCTTGGATTGTGCTTTTTTGGGTCCGATGCACTTTTATTTTTTAAGTTAAACACTTATATGTCATTTTTTAAATGTTTGTTTTGCATATTGGGAAAAAAAAACATAGCAATGAAAAAAAAAATCAATTTTACCACTTTTATTTAGAAGTTATTGGTAGGTACTTCTCGAGCAATTTTGGAGCTATAAAAATACCATGCCTTCTTTTTCAAACAAAATGACCTCTTTTTTTGGGACAAAAATACACTCATACATGCTTCTTTAGTGGCTTGTCCAAATGAAAAATTGCTTAACTTACACGCAAAGCAATAGATGTTGAATGAATCCACTCTTTGTGCATCTCTTGACTCGCTCTGAGTCGCTTGTCTTCCCAAGTTGAATATTCGAATTTTTTCCGATCTCCGAGACAGAGGGCTCAGGGCCCTAGGTTCTTGTGTCTCCAAGGAGAATGAAGTCCAAGATCCTAACACCTCGCCCACTTACTTTGACAGGTGTGGGCGGAGAGATGATGGCGAAGAAAGTGGAAAACCCTAGTCCAAGTCCCTGTTTCCTTTAATGTTTCTTCCTCGCAAGTATATCCCAGGGAGGAGGAAAGAACGGGGCTGTGAAACCCCGGTCACAAGCGAATGTGGTCTGAAATCAACATCCAAGCCAGGAAGACTCTATAGCAATACTGGGACCAACCTTGGAACGATTGAAGGCGACGATCAAGGACACCATAACACTAGAGGAAGAGGTGGTTCTCAAAGCCCAAATGAGGATGAAGAACACTTTGTATGCAAAGTTGTTTGGTAAGGCACCATCATTGGAGATAATCAAAGAGAACTTTAATAGACTATGGGGAAGCCTGGGGGACTTCACCGCACGGACTTGGGAAACGGCTATTTTTTGGTAAGATACTCAACTGAACACATGGTGGAACACCTCCTCACTAAAGGACAGTGGGCCATCAATGGTATGGTTTTGTACCTATTCTGGTGAAGGGAGCACTTTCAACCCTGGTTTGTAAGACTCACCTCGGCTGTAATGTGGGTTCAACTTAGGGATGGCAATGGGGCGGGGCGGGGCAGGGGTGGGGTAGGCCTCTACCACACCCGCCCCGCTTGAACCAACTCCTGCCCCGCGCCCCGCCCCGCCCCGCCCAAATATTGGTATTTTCAATACCACAACCGCTACCACAATTTTTCCCTATTCCTCGCCCCGCCCCGCCCCGCCCGACCATTATTAATATATAATTTAAATTATTAAATTATGTACAATGTACATAGTGAAAAAGTCCGCACCATCTGCTGAAATCCTACAATCATCCATATTCCAAGTATAAAAAATATGGTGAGTTGTTCCTTGGAACCAATTTATTCCAGCTTCTCCAAGCCTTTGAGTAGCTGCTAAAACAAACAGATTCACACACAAGCAATCACAACGGAACCAATTCACAACATCACTGTGAATTTGCAGTGCCTTTGAGTTTGGAATGGAAAACAATTCACAACGAAACCAATTCACAGCACAGGATGAAATTAGAAAAATTCTGCAGAAAAAAAAACAAACAGATTGAACACTCACCTAAACAAATCCATCCCAAAATTAATCCCATTGCACGGACAGCGTCACAGCGGGGACGGTGAGAACCAAGAAGTTAACAAGTAACAACTAAGTACTAACAAGCAGTCAAGCACAGTGCTGAAGCCGCTGAAGAGGAGTAACTTGACAGAGGGGCGCACGGCGGGCACTCACCGGGAGAGATAGGGATGGCCATGGGTTTACGCGAGAGCTTCTGGACTGGAGGCGTGGTGGAGTTATGGACTGATGGGGAATCGGGGATTGGAGAAGGAGAAGGACCAAGGTGGAGGCGTGGTGTAGCAGCCGCCAATGACCATACAAACCAAACAAAGCTTCACCCTAAAGTTGTAAACCCTAAACTATATAATATAATATATATGCAAGGGTATTTTAGTAATTTCTTTAGCGGGGCGGGGCGGGGCGGGTTTAAAATAGATGTTTACCAAACCTGCCCTGCCCCGCACTCCTCACTAAAAATCCCCGCCCCGCCCCGCCCCGTGCCCCGCTCTCCAACAAAAAAAACCGCCCCGTTCAGGGCGGATCGGGCCAGAAACCACGGATCGGGTCGGGGGTTGCCATCCCTAGTTCAACTACACTATTTGCTAGTAGAATATTGGTCCTCGGAATGTATAGGGTCGGTTGCGTTCTTTTATTGTCGTTTGGTCAAAATAGATGATACCATAATGTCTGTGGATCGGGGTAGGTATGCGCGTATTTGCATTGAGGTAGAATTGGTAAACCCCCTCAGGCGAGGGGTGTGGGTAAGGAAGACTACTAAGTTTATGGTATCTGTGTCTATAATTTACAAGCACTTACTTGTATTTTGCTACAAATGTGGGATAATTGGACACACGATGGAGAAATGTACGATGGAACTCACTGGGAGCAACCACGGGATCCACAGAACCGGGCCTGCTAACCTTGATCGAAGAGGTAAAGGGATAATGACTGAGGAAGTCGAGGTCGAGGTTAGAATATATACAAGAGTTCCAAACAAAACTAAAAGTGATTTTCAGGTTGAAATAAATCGAGAAGAAGAGGAATAGGACATTGGATGCTGGTGAAATGAAGGCCAAGAAGAGGGCGTCCACAGATGACCGGAAAAGGAGGTGTAGGTGTCGGACAATCATAAAAGACGAAGGGCTCGGGAAACGAAAAAGCAGATACGTGATTCAAAGCAAACCTGTTGAACCAGTTGAACCAGTGTTCAGTCAGAGAGAACCAACGAGAAGGGAACCGGCTGAGGGACACGTGGAACTCAGGGGAAGCACAAAAGGGCGCAGGGACTCTAATCGAGGTGGAGGGAATTGAGGGGGCACCATATTTAGCCAAAGGAGTGAGAGGAACATGCATGGGAAATCACAGACTCAAATACAAGCATGGCCGGAGGATAAACTAGAGGGTAAGATTGAATTAAAAAATAATTATTTCAGGATACATTGCAGGGGTACGATAGGCAAACGAGAAGAGGGAGGGGGGTTTTGGAAATAAACAGGCACTAGATAGTAGGGGTGTCTCGAGATATATATGGTGATGATTCATATCAGGACTAGATGGAGACATCAAAGGAGGAGCTCGATCTGGATGGCTACGATGGTCTCCTGACTTCAATCGATGAAGAATCCATGATTAAAAACATGAAGAGAAGAGGAGAGCATTCAGGTAATACTCAACCTTCCTTAGAACTGGCACTAATTGAGTCCCATGTTTCCCTGGTAAATAGGGTTACAAGAGCTCTGGGACGTCCACCTGAGGCACATGAAAGGGACTCAACAATGATAGAGATTAATGAACCTCCAGACCCAGACGAAATAATGGGAGTTGAGACAGTGGTAACAATAAGAGGGGAACTTAATACCAAGAGAATGACAAGTAATGAAATCCAAGCCTTAAAGGAAGACAGAATTGACAAGGGAGACTACCTATATATCGAATATAACAAATGAAAATGCTACAATGGAAATGCAGGGAGTTATAAGCAATGATACAATAAGTAGAATTTTTAATATAATGAAATCTCTTAACCTCTTAATTCTATGTTTGGTAGAAACAAGAGCAAACCAAGAAAGAATCCTTAGATTCTGTAAAAAGTTCCAAAAGGCATGGAATTAGGCAACCATCCCAGTAAGAGGGTTTTCATGAGGAATTATTATTATGTGGGGGAAAAAGGTTTGGAAAGTGACTCCAATTGTTTGTTCCAGGTATGCAGTTCATCTAATTGTAACATTGGATAGTAGTAGATCATGGTTGATATCTACTGTGTGCAATAGTCAATTAGTGAGGAAGCAAAAGGGTTAGGTGGAGAGAACTAAGCAAACTGGCTCCAATTGATGACCCATGGTTAATCACTGGGGATTATAATGCGGTAAGAAACATGTTGGAGAGGAAAAATGGATCCCAAAATATATCTCCATGTATGAAATCTAGAAACTTTAGCTCCTTGACTGATAACAACCAAACTAAGCTGAATTATCTGGGTTCACTTATACCTGGTGTAATAACCAAAGAGGGGGAGCCATAAATTGGGCATGGTTAGACAGATACATTGTAAATGATAATTGGATATATAGGAAATTTAAACATGTACAACATTAAACATCTACCTAGGTGTTAGTCAGATTACAACCCAGTATTGCTTGAATGCATATGCTAGGAAACCAAACATAGTATGCCCTTTAGATTTGAGAACTACTGGATTAATGATTCTAATTGTAGAGAGTGTGTGGAGAAGATATGGCAAACAACTCATGTAGGAAACTCCATGCATGACTTGAGTCATAGAATGCATAATTTGAGAGAGGGCCCGACCAAGATACTCAGAAGACCTAGATTAAATTTAGAACAACAAATACAACAGATAAAAGAGGAGATCAGAAGAATAAAGGAAGAAGACAACTTATTACAGAGGGAAAACAGAGAGAACTTAGGGCTGAGAACACTTCATAACAAACAACAAGCTATTATGAGACATAACACAATTTTTTGGGCACAAAGGTCACGTATGAATTGACTAAAAAATGGAGATAATAATTCTAAACGCTTCCATAAGATGACCAAGAGCCATAGGAACCATAATAGAATAAATCAAATTGTTAATGAGAGAGGGGAACCTATAACAGATCTAGAGCTTATTGAGGTACAATTTATTAAATTTTATATTGATCTTTGGCAGAAGAGACACTAGGAGTTTAATGACCTTTTGCAGGCCTTGGCTGATGACCTCCCAACTCTGTCTGAGTGTTAGAGAAAATCACTCATAAGGCCAGTAACTAGAATAGAAATATGCAAAACACTAACTGCAACGCCATTTGGTAAATCTCTTGGACTCTATGGACTAAACTCAGAATTTTTTTAAAGCATTTTGGAATGACATAAGGAATTCAACTTGTAATGCTATTACTTATTTCTTCTAGAGAGGTGCTTTACCCAACAGTTAGAATCAAACTCATATATGTTTAATTCCGAAGACTGAAAACCCTACTAGAGTGAAGGATTATAGGCCTGTATCTCTATGCAATGTTAATTATAAATCATGGCCAATAGAATTAGGCCAATGTTGAAATTTTTGATAGGCAAGGAGCAATTTTATTACAAGAAGAAGTATCTATTATAATATTTTCATCGCATAAGAGTTAGCACACACACTTGAGTTTAATACCAATGACCCCCAATGATACTAACAAAAATAGATATAGAGAAAGCATATGAATCATATGATATTATGAGATGGGATGTCATTATTGCAGTCTTAACTTAGATGAATTTCCCTAGCCTTTGGATTACTTGGGTTAGAGCTTGTATTGAGTCCACATCCATGGCTTTCTTAATTAATGGTAGGGTTGGAAAGTGGGTGAAACCTAGGGTTGGTATTAGACAAGGGAATCCACCGTTTCCTCATATGTTTATTCTAGTCTCTCAGGTGTTATCCAATATACTCAATAAATCTGAAGAATTGAAACTCATTAGAGGGATTAAAATTTATGAAACCATGTGTATAAATCATTTCTTATATGCTGATGATCTTTTACTATGTGTTAGAGCTAGCAGAAAAGCTGCTAAGGCACTCAACCTTTGCTTAGATATCTGTGGGATCGAAAATACGCGCCTGGAATCGTGTGACACCAGACGATATATCGAATCACAAATATCATATTTTTATTGTGTGGGTTCTTTCAATTCCTAATAGAGGCAAGCCCCTATTATTAATTACCCCAGACATTGTCTTGGGAACCTCCGATTAAGGGCAAAAGTACAAGTAGAGAGAATGAGAAAGAATAATTTATTTTATTGCAATGTAATATGATTCGTTACATATCAGCATATGTTTATATATATAGATATATTTATTTATTTGTTTATTTATGACGCCCATACTCGGGATGCATGCCCGCCATATGGGATCCATAATCCACCGGTTACTTTGCGCTTGAGACTTGTGACCGAGGTTCAGATCGCCAACTGAGCCGCCTTTTAAGAGTTGCATTAGCCATTTTCTCCATCAAAATATGCACTGCCCGAGCTGCAAAAAGGGCTTGTGCTATATACGACTATTGAAGCTCTTGGTATCTAGTCTTCAGCGCCGCAAATTTCATTCCCATTGGAGTTTCCAGGCAGGAATTATGAATTTTTTGAAAATGAGTCTTCGGCATTGTCAACGGCAGGATCATTGAAATTGACTATTTTATCCGTCAAAATTTACACCGACTGAGCCGCCGAACGATTCTGTGTTGTATATGATTATTGGAGATCTAGATATCTAATTTCCAACGCCACAGATTTCATCTTAATCGGAGTTTTCTGGCCAGAGTTATGAATTTTTGAAATTGGGCGATCAACATAGCTAGCGGCAGAAATGCTGAAGTTTACCCTTTTGTTTATCAGAAATCCACACTGATCGGACCACCGAATGAGTTTGTGTTGTATATGAATGTTGGAGACCCGGATGTCTGATTTCCAACGTAGCAGAGATTATCTCAATCAGAGTTTCCAGGCCAAAGTTGTGAATTTTTGAAATTGGGTGACGATGGTCATCGGCAGTAAATCTTTGAAATCTACCCTTTTATTTATCAAAATCTACGCTGATTGGACCAGCGAAAGGATCTGCACTGAATATGAATATTGGAGACCCAGGTGTCTAATTTCCAACGCCGTAGAGATCACCTCAATCAGAGTTCTATGGACGGAGTTATGAATTTTTGAAAATGAGCAATCAGACGAGGTTTCAGGAATTAATTTGCCGAGCTATAATGTTCATCCTTTTTCCCCATCAAAATCATGAGATCGGTCTGTAGAGCGAGTTTTCGTTGTACATAGCTGTTGTGGATCTAGATATCTATTTTCCAATGCATGAGACCTCACTTCAATCGAAGTTCTCGGCCGATGTTGTGAATTTTGAATATGGCCCTTTATTACGGCTGACAGCGGCTTTTTTGGCAACAACACTTCAGCCGGCTAGCGTGTGATAATTTCGGTACCGTTTAATAGCAACACGGCAATGCTTCACCTGGCAAATTATGCAGCCCCGCTATTTAGTATTTCGTCGACTTCATCTCTTCATTGATTTCGATGGTAAAAGTTATCACTCTTCTCCTTTCCTCTCCACAATCTCTTCTTGTTTCACTTCTTTTGATCTCATAGCACCATTTTCTTCTTTCGTATTTATATTTTGTTTCTACAATCTTTCCCTTAGTTTATTTTGCGTGACCAAGAGCTTAAATCTTTCATTTCTTTTTGCAACAATTTCTTACGTGACAACGGCTCATATGTATTTAAAAATTTGCCATAATTTCCCAGTATGCAGGGGCTCCTATTTGCTATACAAGCATTCACATATCTCAAAAAATTCAAACATACACATCAAAATAAATCCCATTTGGCGATAATTTCAGCAGCTCAACAAGTCAGCACAATTGATAGCAACTTTGATGACGAGCATCGGGGTTGATGACGAACAAGGGTCATTGATGCGTTCTTTGTTGATGTAGATGAGTTGATGTAGAATTGTGTTGCTGACGCCGATTTCTGTTGATGATTGTTGATGACGATCTTCAAAACTGTTGGTGGCAATCTTCAAGATCGTTGGCGGCGATCTTCAAGATTTTTGGTGACGATCTTCAAGTTTGTTGATGACGACCTTCAATGTTTGTTGGTGATGATCTTCAAGAATGCCGATGATGACGACCTTCAATGTTTGTTGGTGATGAGGAATCAGCTGCTAATTGTTGATTGTTGATGACGATTTGATGATGAACTGTGCGCCGATTTGTTGACGACGAACAACGAACTGTGCGCCGGTTTTGTTGACGATGAACAGTAATTATTTGATGACGAACAGATGGGGCTGCTGATTGTTGATGACGATCAGATGATGTCCGAGGTGCTGTTGCAGACGAACAGGTTGATGCCAAGGTGCTGTTGCAGATGAACAGGTTGATGCCGAGGTTGCTGCAGTGGTGGACAGATGCTGAGGTGCTGGCCAGAATTGCTGCAGATGGGATGTTGGTGTCGACGTTGCTGCAGTTGTTGCTGGAGGTGGGATGTTGGTGTCGATGTTGCTGCAGTTGTTGCTGGAGATGTTGCTGCAGGAGCAAGGAGAAGGTGGCGGCGGCATCAGGCTTCAGAGATGCTGGCTGCAGGGCTTCAGCGGACCTTTGATGGAGAGCTTGGGCGTTGGGGCGCAGCTGCAGGCTGCAGGTCACGAGGCGTAGGGCTGCCTGGCGCCGGGCTGGAGAAGCCGGGCAGGAACTGCAGCTGACGCGCGCGCAGGTGAGCAGGCGCGCGCAGGTGCGCCAGTGCGCAGGTGCGCAGGCGTGCGCGCAGGTGCAGAGCGTGCGCAGGTGCGCGCGGATGCGCTTGGCGATGGGCAGCGTCTTGCGGGACGCTGCAGGCGTCTTGTAGCAGGTATGCGCTGGTGCGCGCTTGTAGCAGGTGCAGGAGCGCGCGCGCAGGTGCGCAGGTGGACGCGTAGGTGTTAGTGCTTGTACGGGCCAAGCAGCTTCTTCTTCTTTGGGCTGTCTCCCTTTCTCTTGATTTCTCCTCTCTTTGATTTTTTCCTCCCTTTGATTTCTCCTATCCTCTTTTTATCGAGTCACCCCGAGCGGTTCCTTGATCGTGGCCATGTTCTCCTCAAAGCTCGGTAGACCAGGTCGTGAGTAGGACCAGATAATATATTTTTTTATTTTTATTATTATTTTAATAGAGGATAAGGTTATGGATAAGATCAATTTTTTTGTTTTATTTTTAAATGATAATAATAATAATATTATTATTATTTATATATATATTTTGGATTTGCCTCGGGATTGGCATTCGGACATCTTGGGATTTGTGTTTGGGGAAGATGCCTCGGGATTCGTGTTTTTGGGGAGGATGCCTCGGGATTAGCATCGCTTTGGCATATGATCTTAGGCATGCCTCGAGATGTGTTCTCAGGTTGTCCTGAAATTTGGGTTCGCCTCGAAATATGTATTCTCGGGCCTTTTTTTTTTTGGGAATTTGAGGTCACCTCGGGATATGTGTTCCCGGGCCAAGATGAATTTTCGAGATTGCCTCAGGTTATGTGTTCCTGGACCGTCTCAAGATTTAAAATTGCCTCAAGATTTGTTCTCGGACAATCTTGAATTTTATATATACCCTCGACCTGCCTCGAGATATGTATTTCTTGATCCGCCTCGGGATTTGTATTCGGGTTCGCCTCGAGGTCAGACCATCTTAATTTCAAGATATTTTGAAATATTTATTTCATTTGAAATATTTCATATTGCCCCCCTGAGATATATTATATTTTCAAGGCTCCCCTTTTATATATATATATATATATATATATATATATATATATATATATATATATATATATATATATTTGGGTATAAACAAATGCCCCCTTCATACTTCTCTCACGAAATTTATTTGAGAGGGAGAAGTATGAACATATAAATTTCTTTCATCCTTATGGCTGAGCCTTTTGGAGACTTGAGGCCACTTTTCATCATTTTGGAAACGAGCCCATTTGTTGCAAGCTTGTGATGTCCATGCTAACATCGCCAAGTGAGTCCAATTCATATTGATGAAGGAGAATATTGTTTTCATTTGATATTTTATTTCATAATACCATCTGAATTTGGAGGGAAAGGACTGCTTTGATCCCAAACACCAAGGTTTGTGGTGTGGATCATGTGTTATATAGGTTGTATGATAACCGCACAACATCTCAGGGAGTCTATAATGCCGGCTCTTTTATCTTTGGACATAGCTTTTGATTTGGATGTTGTCGGTATCTCTTGGCACATATGGCATTTTTAGCATATTCAATGCAATTTCTACCATATCGGCCAATGACATCCTATACGCTTACTCTTAAGTCGCATCTTGGACCTGGATTGATGTGCATCACATATCACGAAGTATACATCGTGCATAACTTCGTTCGCTTCTTCATATGAGGATGAATCTTAGGGCGCCTCGCTTTACCTGAAGGCCTTCTGATTTGCCCCCTGGGAGTTTATCATATCCCAAATATTTCATAAATGGTTGTCTCCAAGCTTCCTCTGATATCTCGAGGGCGAAGACTTCCACTTTTGCCCCCAGCATTTTCCTCTTCAACATCATCGAGGATCGTACTTATGGGCCTTTTATTGATCCGAAATTTCATATGTCTTGATTATCTCATCATATGAGTATTTGAGAAACCAAGTATGCACTTTTTCATTTCATCATTTTTAGAAATCTCGATTCCATTTTTTTTTTGGAATATGTGAAACTTCCAGTGTTATATTTTCACCCGACCTCATTGATGGAGGGTACAAGTTTTGATATTTCATATTTCCTTGGTAATCTCATCTGATGAGTGTATGAGAACCCAAGTGAAGAATTTATATTTCATCATTTTTAGAAGCGTCATTTTTTTACCTGACCTTATTGCTAAAGGATACAGGTTTGACACTCCATATTTCCTTAGTAATCTCCAAGTTTGACATTTCATATATCTGGTGATCTCATTATATGTTTGAGAACCCGAAAGACATTTCATATATCTGGTGATCTCATTATATGTTTGAGAACCCAAATGACATTTCATATATCTGGTGATGACATTTCATATATCTGATGATCTCATTATATGTTTGAGAACCCCAGATGAAGATTTCACCATTTTTTAGAAGCGTCATATTTTTCCTGACCTCATTAATGGAGGATACAAGTTTGACGTTCCATATATCTTGGTATCTCACTATATGAGTGAGTGAGAATCCAAGTTTGACATTTCATATATCTTGGTAATCTCATCATATGGTGTATGAGAACCCAAGTGAATTTTTCTTAGAAGTCTACGGCTCCATGGTCTAATATGCTAAACTTCAAGAGTCGTATTATACGACCTCATTCATGGAGGATGTGAGGTTTGAGAGTCATATATGTTGAGGAGAGGAATCTCAAGAGTTGTATTCTTGATGCGCCTTGAGTTTCATATTCTTGGGCAACATCGGGATTTGTGTTACTTTAAGATGTGTGCTGAAACGTATGCTTTGCCACCTCGGGATGATTTGGATTTCATCATTTGCCTCGAGATATGTGCTGCTTCGACGCCTCGAGATTTGTGCTAATTTGAGATGTGCGCTTTACCGCTTCGGGATACACACTTCATTGCTTCGAGATTTCTAGGATTTGTTGCCACCCTGAAGTGAATGCTAGATTGCTTTCTCGAGATTTGTAGCTATTTTGGATTTGTATTTCATCAGCTACCTCAAAATGCATACCCTATCGCTGCTTTGAGATTTGTGCTGCTTTAGGATCTATCATCGGCCATCTTGTGCTTTCACCGCCTGGAGATTTGCATCATCAGTCGTCTCGAGACTTGTGCTCTATTGCTACCTCAAAATTCATGGATGGTTCAATATTTGTATTTCATCATTTATCCCGAGATGCGAGCTCTCCATTATCCCCTTGAGATTTGTCATGCTTCAAGATGTGTGCTTCACTACCTTGGGATGCACAATGCTTCTAGGACTTATCGCCACCTCGAAGTGCATGTTAGATTGCCTCCTCGAGATTTGTAGCTTTTTTTTGGATTCGTATTTCCATTAACCATCCTGAGGTCCGTACTCCATCGTTGTCTCGGATCATTCATAGTTGCTTTAATATTTGTATTTCATCATTTATCCCGAGATCGAGATGCACACTTCATTATTTTTGTTTTGAAATTTACTACCACCTCAAGATGCGTGCTACATCGGCGCCTCGAGATTCATGGCTGCTTCAAAATTGTACTTTCATCGATCGTCTTGAGATATGTGCTCTATCACTGCCTCGAGACTTGCGTCGTTTAGAGATTTATAATTTCATCGGCTATCTTGAGATGCGTGTTTCACCATGCTTCAAGATCTGCGTCATTTTGGAGTTTATGAGTTTATATATTTTTATCAGCCGTTTTGAGATTTGTGCTCCATCGTTGCTTCAAAATCCTTGGCTGGTTCGATATTTGTATTTCATCAGCTACCCCGAGATGTGTGTTTTATTGCCCCCTCGAGATTTGTGATGTTTCATGATTTATATTTCATTGGCTGCCTTGAAATGTGAGCTTCACCATGCTTCAATGTCGACGCCGTTTTGGAGATTTATATTTTGATCGGCTGTCTTGAGATGTGGTCTTCACTATGTCTCAAGATTTGTACCATTTTGGGATATATATTTTTATCAGCTGCTTTGAGATACGTGTGTGATCGTGATCTCAAGATTTGTGCTGATTCGAGATGTATGCATCATTGCATCGGGATGCACACTTCTTTGCTTTGGATTTGTTACCATCTCGAGAGGCATCTTTCATCATCGCTGTTTCCGAGAATTGTGGCTGCTTTGATATTTGTGTTTCATCAGCTGTCTCGAGAGGTGTGTTCCATCCTTGCCTCGAGAGTTGTGCTGCTTTGAGATGTGTGCTTTATTGCATCGGGATGCACACTTCATCATTTTGGATTTGTTGCCATCTCAAGAAGCGTCTTTCATTTGTTGCTTCAAGATTTGTAGCTTGTTTGATATTTGTATTTCATCGGCTGTCTTGAGAAGTATGTTCTGTCCTTGCCTCGAGAGTTGTGCTGCTTTGAGATGTGTGCTTCACTGCATCAGGATGCGCACATTCTCGCTTTGGATTTGTATTTTCATCAGCTGCCTCGAGAGGTGCGATCCATCCTTGCCTCGAGGGTTGTACTGCTTTGAAATTTATATTTCATCAGCTGTCTCGAGAGGTGTGTTCCATCCCTGCCTCGAGTGTTGTGATGCTTTGAGATGTGTGCTTCACTGCATCAGGATGCGCACATTCTTGCTTTGGATTTGTATTTTCATCAGCTGCCTCGAGAGGTGCGATCCATCCTTGCCTCGAGGGTTGTACTGCTTTGAAATTTATATTTCATCAGCTGTCTCGAGAGGTGTGTTCCATCCCTGCCTCGAGTGTTGTGATGTCTCATGATTTATATTTCATCGGCTACCTTGAGATGTGAGCTTTACCATGCTTCAAGGTTGGCGCCATTTTGGAGATTTATATTTTGATTGGCTGTCTTGAGATGTGTACTTCACCATGTCTCAAGATTTGTGCCAGGAATATATATTTTTATCAGCTGCTTTGAGATACGTGTTTGATCGTGATCTCAAGATTTGTGCTGATTTGAGATGTATGCATCATTGCATCGGGATGCACACTTTCTCGCTTTGGATTTGTATTTTCATCAACTGCCTCGAGATACGTGTTTAATCGCCATCTCAAGATTTATGCTGCTTCGAGAAGTGTACTGAGATTGCCTCTGGTTGCACACTTCGTCATTGGATCTGAGGATTTTGGTGCTTCGGGATCCATTCTTCCATTCGCTTTCAGCATTCCCGTGGTTGATGTCGGATGAGATGTCTTTTCTTTCTATGGGGGATTTTATTTCTCCTGCGCTGGAAAGCGAGCTTCTTGCCCCCGGCCTTGGATAAGGAAAGATCGGCTCTGTCTCGTCGACGGAAGAGAGAATCCTATCGCGATCGTCAGCCACCATCTGGATCCACTACTTTGATATCATTCATGCCCCCAATTTATATCAGAAATGAGCCTTTTATCTGTGACCATATCTGAAATGACTTGAGTGCAAATTTGTGGTGTTCTTGCATGATTTGCGGTGAGGTTTATACTTGTATACCCACACGTTATCATAGGTGAGGCAAGTATCAATCCTCGTTATACCCTTCGAGATAAGGCATCATTTTCTTATCAAGTTTAATAACGACCATCCGCAAGGCCACTTGTCTGATCATTGTTGTCAACTACTCAAGGATAGAGGCACCTGAGGTTCTTCCTTGTTCCAGTAGCTTGAATTTTTATTTATGCCGAGGGACAGGCTATTCAACATTTGTATATATGCCTTCAAGTTGATATACTACCAAGCCAACCAACGGTATACCGCATGTTTTCATTTGTTGAAATTTCCTTAAGGAGGATTTTGAGTTGGAAGGAGGATTTTGTTGTTGAGGTTCAATCCCCGTTCATTGCCCCCTGTGTAGCTTGTGGCATCTTATGAATGGTGTGTATGATGAACCTCCTCGGGCCTCAATAACCATCCAAATTATATGAATTTATATATCCATGTTTTCTGGTGAAAATGCTTTAAGGAGAATTTTGGGTTGGAGGCAAAATGGATCCATCCTCTTTATCCTTCCTTTTAAGAAAATTTTGTTGTCGAAGGTCAGCTCTCGTCCCTTGCCCCCTGTGTGACACGTGACTTGATCCTTCTTTCATATGCTGTTTAGGACTTTATCACAATTTATGCACGGTCTTGTGAATGATGCATGTGGAGGGTCTCCCCAGGCCTCCATGACCATGATATGAATTTGCACATCCCTTTAAAGAGGATTTTGGGTAGGAAGGAAAATGGATCCATCCTCTTTATCCTTCTTTCTAGGAACAATATGTTGTTGAAGGTTAACTCCTGTTCCTTGCCCCCGTGTGGCAAGTGATCTTCGATTATGCCCCTGTGATGGTGTAAGTATTGGGCCTCCTCATGTCTTAATGACCGTCCAAATTACATGTGTTTCCCATTTTCTTGTAGATTGACTTGGCATCATCTTCCTAAATGTCGAGTTGGTTCTTTTTATAAAGAAGCCTCTCACATTTTGGAGACCTACCACCTTTAAATTCATCTGGTCGAGGTCATAAATCTGCAGTAATTGAGTTCATTCTCACCAACCCACGGGGTTTGAGTGAACCCATTTCATTATGACATTGAAAGAGAATAGAGTGCAACTTTTGATTTCTCTTTCTTTTCTTTTTTCTTTTTCTTCTTTTTTTTGTTTTGTTTTGTTTTGTCTTTGTTTTTTTTTTGTTTTTTTTTCTCTTCCTTTTTTTTGATTTTTTTTTTTGATTTTTTTTTTTGATTTTTTTATTTTTTTTATTTTTTAAACAAGCCTTTCAAAAGTTGAAGATTCCCTTGTCTCAAACTTTTTGAAGGTGTGTGTGGTCATCGTTTTCTTCTACAGAAGTTATCCTTCAAGGCTGGGCTGGGGTAACCTCTACAGAATGAAAGTCAATGCCCATAGATGGAAGGTATGGGACTATTAGGGTCTCTATTGATGGTGGGCTTCCAACTGCAACAGAGATTCCTTTATAAGTTCATAAACCTCTACTTGTACTTTTGCCTCAAAGATGGAAGGAGGAATATGTCCCCACCGGGCGTGCCAGAATTTGTGGGATCGAAAATACGCGCCTGGCATCGTGTGACACCAGACGATATATCGAATCACAAATATCATATTTTTATTGTGTGGGTTCTTTCAATTCCTAATAGAGGCAAGCCCCTATTATTAATTACCCCAGACAATGTCTTGGGAACCTCCGATTAAGGGCAAAAGTACAAGTAGAGAGAATGAGAAAGAATAATTTATTTTATTGCAATGTAATATGATTCGTTACATATCAGCATATGTTTATATATATAGATATATTTATTTATTTGTTTATTTATGACGCCGCCCCCGCCTCAGGATCTGTGCCCGCCATATGGGATCCATAATCCACCGGTTACTTTGCGCTTGAGACTTGTGACCGAGGTTCAGATCGCCAACTGAGCCGCCTTTTAAGAGTTGCATTAGCCATTTTCTCCATCAAAATATGCACTGCCCGAGCTGCAAAAAGGGCTTGTGCTATATACGACTATTGAAGCTCTTGGTATCTAGTCTTCAGCCAAGAAATTTCATTCCCATTGGAGTTTCCAGTGTGAATTATGAATTTTTGAAAATGAGTCTTGGCATTGTCAACGGCGGGATCATTGAAATTGACTATTTTATCCGTCAAAATTTACACCTGAGCCGCCGAACGATTACGTGTTGTATATGATTATTGGAGATCTAGATATCTAATTTCCAACGCCACGATTTCATCTTAATCGGAGTTTTCTGGCCAGAGTTATGAATTTTTGAAATTGGGCGATCAACATAGCTAGCGGCGTAAATCTTTGAAGTTTACCCTTTTGTTTATCGAAATCCACACCGATCGGACCACCGAATGAGTTTGTGTTGTATATGAATGTTGGAGACCGGATGTCTGATTTCCAACGTAAAGGTAGATTATCTCAATCAGAGTTTCCAGGCCAAAGTTGTGAATTTTGAAATTGGGTGACCAAAGCATAGGTACAGTCGGCAGAAATCTTTGAAATCTACCCTTTTATTTATCAAAATCTACGCTGATTGGACCAGTGAAAGGATCTGCACTTAATATGAATATTGGAGACCCAGGTGTCTAATTTCCAACGCCGTAGAGATCACCTCAATCAGAGTTCTATGGACGGAGTTATGAATTTTTGAAAATGAGCAATCAGACGAGGTTTCAGGAATTAATTTGCCGAGCTATAATGTTCATCCTTTTTCCCCATCAAAATACGACGTCAGTCTGCGAGCGAGTTTTCGTTGTACATAACTGTTGTGGATCTAGATATCTATTTTCCAATGCCGCAGACCTCACTTCAATCAGAGTTCTCTGGCCGATGTTGTGAATTTTTGAATATGGCCCTTTATTACGAAGAATAAATTTTTTTTTGGCAACAACACTTGACCAAAGAAGCGGCGTAGTAATTTGCAGCCGTTTAATAGCAGCTCGGCAATGCTTCACCTAGCAAATTATGCAGCCCCGCTATTTAGTATTTCGTCGACTTCATCTTTTCATTGATTTCGATGGTAAAAGTTATCACTCTTCTCCTTTCCTCTCCACAATCTCTTCTTGTTTCACTTCTTTTGATCTCATAGCACCATTTTCTTCTTTCGTATTTATATTTTGTTTCTGCAATCTTTCCTGTAGTTTATTTTGCAGCAGCCAGTAGCTTAAATCTTTCATTTCTTTTGCAACAATTTCTTCGTGACAACGGCTCATATGTATTTAAAAAAATTTGCCATAATTTCCCCTGTATCTGGGGCTCCCATTTGCTATACAAGCATTCACATATCTCAAAAAATTCAAACATACACATCAAAATAAATCCCATTTGGCGATAATTTCAGCAGCTCAACAAGTCAGCACAATTGATAGCAACTTTGATGACGAGCATCGGGGTTGATGACGAACAAGGGTCATTGATGCGTTCTTTGTTGATGTAGATGAGTTGATGTAGAATTGTGTTGCTGACGCCGATTTCTGTTGATGATTGTTGATGACGATCTTCAAAACTGTTGGTGGCAATCTTCAAGATCGTTGGCGGCGATCTTCAAGATTTTTGGTGACGATCTTCAAGTTTGTTGATGACGACCTTCAATGTTTGTTGGTGATGATCTTCAAGAATGCCGATGATGACGACCTTCAATGTTTGTTGGTGATGAGGAATCAGCTGCTAATTGTTGATTGTTGATGACGATTTGATGATGAACTGTGCGCCGATTTGTTGATGACGAACAACGAACTGTGCACCGGTTTTGTTGACGACGAACAGTAATTATTTGATGAGCGGATGGGGTGGCCGATTGTTGATGACGATCGGATGATGTCAGGTGCCGCGGTGCGAAACGTGTTGATGCCAAGGTGCCGCGGATGAGCAGGTTGATGCCGCAGGTTGCCGCGATGGTGGGCCGGATCTTTGAGGTGCTGGCGTAATTGCTGCGAGATGGGATGTTGGTGTCGACGGCGTTGCCGCAGCTTGCTTTGGAGGTGGGATGTTGGTGTCGATGTTCTTTGCCGCAGCTTGTTCTTTGGAGATGTTGCCGCAGGAGCAAGGGAGAAGGTAGCGGCGCGCATCGCTTGAGAGATCTTTGGGCTGCGCAGGGCTTGGACCTTTGATGGAGAGCTTGGGCGTTAGCCGCAGGCCGCAGGGGCGCCAGGCGTGTGGCTGGGGCGCACGGGCGCGGCTGGAGAAGAGCTGGGCGCAAGCTGCAGGAACAGCGCGCTGACGCTGCCTGTAGTGAGCAGGCGCGCAGGTGCGCGCGGACGCGGGCGCGCAGGTGCAGGAGCGCGCGCGCACAGGTGCGCAGGCGTGCGCGCAGGTGCAGGAGCGCGCGCGCAGGTGCGCGCGAACGCGAGCGCAGGTGCGCAGGCGCACGCGCAGGTGCGCGCGCGCGCGCTGACGCGTGCGCAGGTGCACAGGCGTGCGCGCGGGTGCGCGCGCACAGGTGCAGGAGCGCGCGCAGCAGGTTGCCAGTGTGCGCGCGGACGCCTTCATGCGCAGGTGTGCAGTCTTGTGTGACGCCAAGCCTTCTTCTTCTTTGGGCTGTCTCCCTTTCTCTTGATTTCTCCTCTCTTTGATTTTTTCCTCCCTTTGATTTCTCCTATCCTCTTTTTATCGAGTCACCCCCGAGCGGTTCCTTGATCGTGGCCATGTTCTCCTCAAAGCTCGGTAAACCAGGTCGTGAGTAGGACCAGACAATATATTTTTTTATTTTTATTATTATTTTAATAGAGGATAAGGTTATGGATAAGATCAATTTTTTTGTTTTATTTTTAAATGATAATAATAATAATATTATTATTATTTATATATATATTTTGGATTTGCCTCGGGATTGGCATTCGGACATCTTGGGATTTGTGTTTGGGGAAGATGCCTCGGGATTCGTGTTTTTGGGGAGGATGCCTCGGGATTAGCATCTCTTTGGCATATGATCTTAGGCATGCCTCGAGATGTGTTCTCAGGCTGTCCTGAAATTTGGGTTCGCCTCGAAATATGTATTCTCGGGCCTTTTTTTTTTGGGAATTTGAGGTCACCTCGGGATATGTGTTCCCGGGCCAAGATGAATTTTCGAGATTGCCTCAGGTTATGTGTTCCTGGACCGTCTCAAGATTTAAAATTGCCTCAAGATTTGTTCTCGGACAATCTTGAATTTTATATATACCCTCGACCTGCCTCGAGATATGTATTTCTTGATCCGCCTCGGGATTTGTATTCGGGTTCGCCTCGAGGTCAGACCATCTTAATTTCAAGATATTTTGAAATATTTATTTCATTTGAAATATTTCATATTGCCCCCCTGAGATATATTATATTTTCAAGGCTCCCCTTTTATGTATATATATATATATATATATATATATATATATATATATATATATATATATATATATATATATATATATATATATATTTGGGTATAAACAATATCTACTTCTCTTTGATTGGCCAGCGGATGAACTTGAATAAATCTAATACTTATTTCCCCTCACGGATCAATAGAAAGATTAAAAGATCTATCCTAGGTATTCTGAATTTGCATCAAGACCAGTTCCCCTTTAAATACCTTGGTTGCTGGATCTCTCCCACTAGAATACAAGAATTCCAACCAATTACACAAATGATAGAGAACATATTAGCACACTGGAAAACCTTGCATCTTTCAATGGTAGGCAGACTAACCCTTATCAACTCAGCCATTATGTCACTGTCAGTATATGGACTCAATACTTATGCTATTCGACTTGCTATACTTGAGAGTATGTCCAAGATAGTGAGGAGATTCATATGGGGAAGCAATGACAATAGTGGTGGGGCCTATCTCATTGGCTGGAAAGTTGTCACCAATCCCAAAATTGAGGGAGGTCTAGGTGTTAAGGACTTGAAATTGATGAAGTCAGTTTTACTCTCTAAACATGCTTTGGACTTGATCAATAACTCTGAAAAGAATTGCATCAAGTACATGAACTTTAAATGCAAACCTATAGAAATTTGGAACATTCCAAAATACTCTAAGTTATCATGCATATTTAGGTTAATATGGTTCCAAAAATCAGAGAACATATTAAACAACTGTCTGTTTTTTCTACCGATAGAGTGTTTGATGAGGCATGGTTATTTGATATCCCTTTAATGTTGAAACCCACTTTCATTAACATGGACATTGATCTCTCTTATGTTACAATTACTCAGTTAACTATGTACTCACAGTGGGATGTTGATTTATTTATTATATGATTTATTTCCAAGCTATATTGTAAAATATATAAATAACAAGCATATTGAATGGAGAGAAACAAGAAAGCTTTGGAGCTGGAATAAAGGAGTAAAGGGAAGATCTATAACAATAACAATATATGATTCCTATAGAGTCAAAAATATTTTCACAGGGGGGCAAGGTTGGAAACTATTTTGGAAGCTAGATATTGCTCCTAGAATCAAAACATTATTTTGGAAGTGTTTTCATAAATGTTTGCCAACCAGGAACTAGTTATATATGAGGAATATGGGTCCTAATGATCTTTGCCCAATGTCTGATCTACATTTGAGACAGACATATATGTTTTACAAGGCTGCAGATGGACTCAAAGGGTATGGGAAAAAGTGAAAGGCCATGGGTTTCTAAGGAGCTTGAACTTATACACTGGGAACTTGGTGGATGACCTGTGGCTGTCAAATAGGATCCTGGGAGCTCACAGAACCTCAATGGAGGAGAAGCTCATGATCATTATCAACGCCCTTTGGCAATTATGGAAGGCTAGATGTAATAAAATTTCCAAAAACTTGGATTACAACCCTTACACAATAACAGACAAAGCAATTACATTGGCAAAAGAGTATCTGTAATACCCAAGGGTATTTTGGTCTTTTTGAAATAATTGTGGATTTTATTATGTTAATTATTATCATTATTGGGTTGTAAATTCAATCTTTGTGAGGACTGAAAAGAAATCCTCTTTAAACTTTACAGAAAGGACCTGCAGAGAATTATAATAAGTTCAAGGAATTTGGAGTAAATACTCCACTCTAACTGGATTTGAGTGTGACTGATTATTAAAGATTCCAGGGGGTTTAATAGGAAAACGCCTCTGCTCTCACAGGTTTTGAACTTGATTTAATTTAGGATAGGTATGAGGGGGATTTACGCAAAAGACAACATTCCACATGCATGATAATAATAATGGAGGGCTGAGATTATGCAGTAGCAATTCTTCTAATGATCTAACGGACGAGGGATTTCCTGGGAAATTAGTATCGCGTGAGCCGAGTGCCTCATCGCCGGTAAGTTGCGCGTCGCCGGATGACTGGGTCTAATTCTCCGCGAGTAACGTCCGGATGGGGATGAGAAGGACGCGATCACGATCGAGCTCGTTACGGGGTGAAGGGATCGTGATCAACTGAAGGTTGATGGTTTCTATAAAGTAGAGAGAACCTCTAACCTAGCATTGTTTTCCACCGTGCCCAACTACGCCGCCACCACAAGATAAAGAGAAGGAGAACAGGCCTGTGGATTGGAGAGGACACTAAACTCGACAGCGCGCAGGAAGGGAGTAGTAGGTCGCCGAAGTTGGAGCAAGCCATCTGCCGGAACTCTTGTGCACAGTCCGGTAAGCCCTCCTTGCCCCGCTGTCTTTTTGTCCAGTCTTGTACATGTGCGCGCATAGAGTTCATGGGTGTTGCATGGGGTTTTGTAATGACTGTTATTATTTTATGTGGATTGGAGGTGCAATCCTTGACTGGGTATTTGTTGATATTGATCCTTTATAGTGGTTATGGATGTGGCGTTGTTGTTTAGAGGAGAACCCGAGATATAGCCTTCAATAGAACATGGGAGTTCAGATTTATTGTTCATGAGAGGAGGGATTTATTTCAGTGATTTTAAGAGTATAGAAAAGGATTTAGAAGCCTGTTGAACAGTAACTCTACGAGTGTATATTTATACGATTGTGGGATATGGCTGTGGAATAACATGGATTTTATTTGAATTAATACTCTTTGTTTAGGCTTTGGTTTTCCTGGTTTAATGAGTGTGAGTCTAACTCTATCATTTTATGAGGACTATTGGGTGCTCAGTGTGTGGATAATTCATGTGCTTTGTTTTAAAGGTTTCCATGATTTTATTTGTGCAAAGCTTGGGTTGAGTTTAAGTGAGAATCATGGGTATATATGTATGAATTTTCCCATGAATCTGTACACGTGATGACTTGCTATGAAGTTTCTTGAGGTGGTAGTTATCAAGAATTTTTTTAGAGTGATAACAAAGGGCTGTGAAGGTTTGGGTTTAACTTTGGATACCTTTGAATTGATATATGATTGTTATTCAAATCATTAGTGATAGTAATACTTGGGTTTAAAGTTTTGAAACCTGGATGATGAATGAGTGCACTCAATTGACAGAGAAAAGAGGTTTAGATATAGTTTCTGCAGGAGATAGAAGCTAAGATTTGGAATGGTTTCTGTGGAATCTTATTGATCTTCTTGGTTTGGATTTCATGGTGATTTAGATTACTGCTTGGTGAATATATGAATATGAATGTGGTGGTGCCTCTGGGGATGTGTGCAGACAGGGAATCGAGTAAAGACAGTGCCTTTCATGTGATCAGTAAATAGAGGTTGTGGTGTGTGATTATGATCTTGAATTGGTGGATGGTATATGAGGTTCATTAAGATGAATTTAGTTGTTATTAAATTATTTGGTTATGGTCAAGTGAGATGGAAATCCATGGATTAGATGTTTAGGAAATAGAAAAGTGGCTGATGGTGATGTGCCTAATTTAGTTCACTTAGGATGGCCTTGCTTGGTTGGATAATTAAAGGGTATAATAGTGATGAAATTATATAAGTGAAATTGGTAGGCTGCAGATTGGTTGTCCACTTAGGGGGATTTCTGGGCAATCTGTAGGTACCCGATGGGGACGTATTACATGTCATTGGAAAGATGAGAAAGAGATATTTCCAATGAACTTTAGATCAACTCGATCAGGTCTCTAGATCAAAAGATATGGGTTGTTTTTTGGGACTGCGCAACGGGTTCAAAAATTCTGCATTGATATTATTTTGAGTTTCCTGAGAATTATTGTTTTGGTGGTGTTGTGATCAAGTGGGTTGGGCCTTTGGGCCAGTTTGGAAAGTTGAGGATAAAAGGTTTATCCTAGATAATTAAGGAATTTAGATTGACTAAAGGTTTGAGTTGAATTTATTGGGCCGGACCCATTTGGTAACATGTGAATTATAAGTGATAATTTTATTAAACACTTGTACGTGTGTTGAGTATAGATCTGTGTATACAGATATTGTCGAGGAGCGTGGTACTTCGATGGGACAGATTTAGAGTGTTCGATTGGATTGCGATCAGAGGTAAGTCACTCTTGCCTTGTTTCCACCCTTGCATGGGTTTTCTTACTTTGTTGGATGCTATCTGTTAGCATGATCTTGTTTATACTTACTCTTGTTGATACATGCACATAGATAATTTGATTGATATCTTTCCTGTTATGTGCATGGTTGAATTGCTTGTGGTAGTTTAGGACTACCGTTTGTTGATATACTTAGTTGGACTACCCACCCGTGGGCCGACACTTGATCATGGGTACATGGTCTTGTGTGTTGGCCGGGAGGTACGTGCCAACTGAGTCCTGATCTTCCCCCCGGTTGTAGTGGAGTCCGAGACTCCGTATCCCTGTCAGTGGGGTTGATTTGCTGGCCGTGTCGACACGTAGAGGTGGCGCTACCGACCGCGACAGGTTCGTCGCCACATTTCGAATTTGTTGTTGCGATCCAGATCGCGTTTCTTTATTACTGACTGAGAATTTGTCCGGGGAAGTGTTTCTGCCGAATGTTCTTAGACTTCTCATCCAGGGCTCTGAGGGCCGTAGCTGGATGTTAGGATCTGTTTGTTTGCATGGGGTGTAGCCCCTTTGTTTGATGATCCTATATTTTGATATCTGTTCCAGCTGACCATTGTGATTCCTGCAGGGTACTTACTGAGCTTTCCATTCGAAAGCTCACGACTTTTCTCTTCTCTCATTTCAGGTCCTGAGGAGTAGGTAGACTCGAGCTCAGGGACGGCGAGAGTTGGGACGGGATATTACTGAGGTTGGAGGACCTCCCTAAGTTGTTTTTCTTTTGTGTGAGAGAACATTGTCATTTATTTTATTAGGACCCTTGTAGGGCCTGGATTATCATAAGGGCGTGTAGACCCTTATTTGATTTCATATTGTTTCCGCTGGGATTTTATGGATTATTTATTGGTTATTTTCTGATTAAAGTATTATCTGCTTATCGTTATTAGGCCTTGTAACCGATTGGTGCTTGTCTCCTTTCGGGTACGGCCGATCTGTCGAAGTCCCCGAGGTCCCTGGAACCAGGTCGGGGCGTTACAGTATCAACAAAGATTGATTCCGATAGAGGAAGTTGGTTTCAGTGTGCAGAGGAGATGGTGTAGAGGACTGTACAACCATCTCCTTTATATTGACTCCTCTTAGAATGCTGAGGTAAAGAAGGCAAGGCTAGGTTTCATAATTTTAACTATGGAATTTTTGTATTACAGGGGCTAGCAGTTTGAGGGCAAACTCAGTCTTTGATGGAGAGATACAAGCTTTGATGGAAGGAATCAAAAGATTAACAGAGTTGGGGAGCAGGAGAGCTATGATATACACTGACAACCAGAGGCTGGCCAGATGCCTATAACAAGATATGGCAGAGATAAATTGGAGCACAATGAGAAGCATTGATGAATGCAAAGAGATGTTAACTCAAATTCAAGACTGGAAACTGGAAGACATCCCAAGATAGGCTAACACTTGTGCTGATGTATTGGCTGCAATGACAAGAGATCCAGGGACAAACATAGTGTTTAAAGACATAAAAAGCGTGTCAAATTCATTGAAGTAACTATATTTTGAGTTAAAAGCTAGTATTATGGTTTAACTATGTAGTTCTTTCATTTACCAAAAAAAAAAACCTTACTCGCAAAGCACTTACACATTTTACTGGAGAAGTACTTTATATTATTTTTAAGAGTCAATTCAAAGAGGCTTTACTATCTAAACTATTGTTAATAAAAGCTTTGAAAAATAGTGAGGTAAATTACACAGGAAATCCCTCAACTTAGGCTTCTTCCCAATTGGGTCCCTCATCTTAATTTTGTAACACGAAGGTCCTCGAACTTTAAAACCGTAACTTAAAAGTCCCTTAGTCCGGTTGCCGATTAAAAAGAAGGTGACATAGTGGTGAAGAGGTTGACTCACTTCTACCCATTTATCTGACATGACAAGTTGTAGGTTATATTTCATATACGGTCCCTCAACTTATGAATTATTTTATAATTATTTTTAAATAAAATAAAGTTTTTTCAAAACCATCTTTGTAATTTAAGTTAATTACTACCCCATCTCCTTCCTCTCCCTCTCTCTTGCCATCAATCCCTCACTGACGTCCCTTCCTATCTCTACTGCCTTTTCCTCTCCTCCCACCGCATCTGCCAGTCCTTCTCCCCCTTCCTCCTACCCCTCTCCTCCACCCTCACTTTCCACCTCCCCTTCCTCATCGGCACCCAATCCCCCGCAGCCCCCTCCCAACCCCTCGCAACGAATTCCTAAACTCGAAGCCCCCTCCCAATTATGTTACTAGCCTTGGCCATGGTTCGATAAGAGGATGGATTCTTTGCACAAGGATCAGAGAGAGGCGCTGTTCAAACAGGAGATTGATAAGTACCGTGTATCTAACCCTAAAATCACCTAGTAATTCCATATCTGAAGCGGAAGCTTGCCGATCTTATGCCATAGTAGTGGGATAGTGAGCGAGGCGAGGAGGCAGTGCAGTACGGCGGCGAGCGAGGAGCGGCGAGGCAGCGATAAGATTTGGGGATTTTAAAACCAACAGTGAATTGACCAAGAGCGTGCGCAGTAACTTGAGGAGAGAGGGAAGGGGGGAAGTGACTCAACAGGGTGGGAAAGGAGTTAGCAGGGTGAGTAAGCTCTTTTACCATCATGTCACCTTCTCTTTAATCAACAATCGGCTTGAGGGACTTTTAAGTTGCGGTTTTAAAGTTGGAGGACCTTCATGCTACAATTTGAATAATAGGGACCAAATGTGTGTGAGAGAGAGAGTATACTTGAGGACCTCCGGTATAATTTACCCAAAAATTGTGAACCTACAACACTATTTAATATGGCCTTTGGCGGCCCACAACAACTTGTCAGTGTTGGTATCATTTATCGCTACAACTTTCTATCTAAGTCATACCATGTATAAATAATATTTCATTTTATTATCTATGATAATATATTACTTTCCTCTTCCAAGAAAATTTGAATCCTTTGTTATCGCTTGAGTAAAACAATTATTAACTTATTAATAATTATTAACTTTTTTCTTGATGTCATCAACATCAACATGCTGAGACATTTCTCAAGTTATTAATTTGCAGGGTGTAAAAGTAAATTATAAATAATGTAAAATTTTTATGAAATTACTAGCTTTCACAGGGGTGTATAATGCATAAAAAGAGGACAAACATAAGAAAACCCAGCGTAACATTCCCAAACCAAAGCAAACACTCGATAGAAAACTAAGGTGGCGTTTGTTTCACTGGTTTTGCAGTTACAATGTAACTTGAGTTACGATGTAATTACAAAACCAACGTTTGTTTGGATGTAACTCAAACTCAAATGGCTTGAATATTAATTAAAAGTGGTGTATTTGGTCTTACATCCAAATGGTTGTAAAGCACTAAATACATCATTGAAGTTACGCCACACGCCATGTGACCTTACAATGTAAAAAAAATACATAATGTTATAATCATAATAATCACAATCATATTATTATTATTATTATTATTATTATTATTATTATTATTATTGTTTTATTATTATTATTATTATTATTATTATTATTATTGTTTTAGTGTTATTATTATTCTTATTATTGTTATTATTATTATTATTTTTATTATTATTATTATTATTATTATTATTATTGTTTTATTATTATTATTATTATTATTATTATTATTGTTTTAGTGTTATTATTATTCTTATTATTGTTATTATTATTATTATTGTTATTATTATTATTATTATTATTATTATTATTATTATTATTATTATTATTATTATATTATTATTATTATTATTATTATTATTATTATTATAATAATAATAATATTATTATTATTATTATTATTATTATTATTATTATTGTATTATTATTATTATTGTTATTATTATTATTATTATTGTTTTATTATTATTATTATTATTATTATTGTTTTATTATTATTATTATTATTATTATATTATTATTATTATTATTATTATTATTATTATTATTATTATTATTGTTATTATTATTATTATTACTATTATTATTATTATTATTATTATTATTGTATTATTATTATTATTGTTATTATTATTATTATTATTGTTTTATTATTATTATTATTATTATTATTATTGTTTTATTATTATTATTATTATTATTAACTTGAAAGCCAAAAACATGTTTTCAAATTCCAGATTTACAAATCCCTCCAACCAAACACAAATTCTCAGAATACAAGATTTCCAGCTACACCTAACCAAACACCATATTTAATCAGCTGCGTTGTATTTGAAATACATGTATTTATACAATGAATCAGAAATCCACCGTGATTTCCAGTTACATCTAACCAAACGCCACCTAAAACTAAAAACCGATCTCTCTCTCTCATCCCCGCGGAGATCGAGATCGCAACAATGGCGGCCGCGGACCTCGCCGGCGCCGGCTTCGGCGGAGCCCCATCACCGGACCCCGAAGGTCCCGACGGCGTCCGGATGACATGGAACGCCTGGCCTCGCTCCAAGGTCGAAGCCTCCAAGTGCGTCGTCCCCGTCGCCGCCTCCATCTCCCCGATCCGCTCGCATCCCGACGTCCCCGTCCTCCCCTACACCCCTCTCCGCTGCAAGCCCCCCTGCTCCGCCGTCCTCAACCCATTCTGTACCGTCGACTTCTCCAATCGGATCTGGACATGCCCCCTCTGTTTCTCCCGCAACGTTTTTCCCCCTCACTACCATGCCATCTCCGAATCCAACGTCCCCGGCGAGCTCTACCCACAGTGCACCACCGTGGAGTACGCCCCCCAGCCCGCACCCCACACCCCGCCCCCTCCCCCTCCCGTCTTCCTCTTTGTCCTTGACACCTGCCTCATCGAGGAGGAGCTCGCCTACTTGAAGTCCGCCATGAGACAAGCGCTTGGGCTTTTGCCCGAGAACGCCCTCGTCGGGCTCGTCACGTTCGGAACGCAGACGCAGTTGCATGAATTGGGCTTCGCGGATCTATCCAAGGTGTATGTTTTCCGGGGCACTAAGGAGATCTCTAGGGAGGAGATCTTGGATCAGCTCGGGTTGTCAGGGCGTGGCGTGGGGTTCCCCAAGGGCGCACCAGCTCACGCCAATGGGTTGCAGCAGCACCCTGCGACGTCTGTTAATCGGTTTCTTCTCCCGGCTTCTGATTGCGACTACCAGCTCAATTTGGTGACCGAGATCTTTGGTTTTGAGTAGCATTTTATGTGAAAAATTTGATCTTTGTGTTTACTTTTTTTAAGTTGATGCTTGTGGTGTTTGTGGGCAGTTGTTGGATGAGTTGCAGACGGATCAGTGGCCTGTGGAGGCTGGGAACAGGGCAAGGAGGTGTACTGGTGTTGCTCTGAGCATAGCAGCGGGATTGTTGGGAGCCTGCTTGCCTGGGACTGGGGCGCGGATCATAGCTTTGGTTGGTGGGCCGTGCACAGAAGGTCCTGGGATGGTAAGGCTTTTCATTTCCCTGAATGTTACAGAAAGTCTTGAGCTTCTGCTGGTAATTGGTAGGGCTTTTCTATTTTTAGGTTTTTTATTCTGGGTTTTAGTTGCTTAAGAAAGGCATCTAGAGAAGCAATATAGTGGTTTAGAAATGAAAGTTCTTATGGTATGCATTGGGCCAATTAAGAATATCTTCAAAGTATCAATTGCTAATGCAAGAATCTTATATATGACTTCTAGATTACAACAGGATAGCACCACAATGTAATGTAATGTTTTGTTTTTCTGTTTCCAATGGTGATGGATGAACCCGTTGGATCATTTCAGGATGAAATCCCTTGATATATTATATGCTTTTTTCAAATGATTTTAGCAATTGATCAAATTAGAGTATGAGTAAATGAAAACTTTGACTTATGGAGACCTGTATGAATCTTGATGTTTAGATTGAAATTTAATTTAGGTGGAACATGTGGATTGTGAGCTTCCCTAAATTTATTATCCCCAATTGGGTTTTCATAACAGATTGATGGGCTGGAATTAGGAATAGGAAATATCTGAACACATTTCTTTAGGTTTAAGAGTTCATTATTGAAAATGACATGGAGCTTATAAGGAAAATGTGCTCTGTAGGGTGTTGCTTGGATTAAATGGATAAGTTCAGTTGAAGTTTAATGTGATCATTTAATCCTTTTGAAATTGATTGATAGATCACATGAGCTTATTGATTAACCTATGGCACTCATAGTACTAAAAGTTGGTTTATTAAGAAACACTATAACAACAAAACTAACGTATGAAAAGCATTTTAATTGAACTTTTATTGGAGAGTCATTTGAGATGGTATTAGGGAACAACAGGAGGGTGTGAAATCTAGTTGGTAGAAAGAAGATGCAAAGGAGGCCAAAAAATATTGGATAGCAGAGACTAAAGTTTATAAAACAAGAGATAGTGTTGGATAGAAATTAATGAAAAAGAACTCAAGTTGCAGTTCACTTCACGGCTCATATTTGTGCTAGCATATAACACATATTTTTGACTCCTCCTCTGTAATCATCTGAAATTCAAGCTTGTTACTATATCCAAGTAATGGTCATGGTTTTATCTATTATTCCTCAAATTATAATAGCTAGAGTAGTATTATCTTGTGAATATAGATCACAGGACATTTTTAGGTTGAATAAAAAAAAAGGTGTACATTGAAGGTTTAACTATCCCCATATTGGTAGTTACCTTAATATAAGTGACTTCTTTGAAGAGAGCCAAGTGATTCAATTATTGTTGGTTTAAATACTAGATTACTTTCTAGTTCTCAATGTATTTGATAATTTTCAACCATTTGTTGATCTGTCTTTCATATAAGATCTTTTAGCATATTGCATATAGTAGTAGTTCTACCTATAAAAAACTTAATTTGAAAACATTAATACAATTTATTTACTAGTTTTCACACTAGGCTTTGCTGTTCATTTTGCAATTTTAGGATCTTCTTTCTCATTTATCACTCTTCTACTTTTGTTGGTCCATCTTTATTAATTGATTGTGAACAAGCAACACCACAACAGGCTTGCTGATGTTGTAGGAAGAAGGTTATTAGATAGTTGAATTGTATGTGTAAGCACTCAGTACATAAAAGTTTACATATGTGTGTGTGTGTGTGTGTTCTTTTCAAATGTCAAAGTATTCCTTGTAGGTTTAATTCAGCTATCTTTTTCAGATTGTGTCCAAGGATTTATCTGAACCAGTGCGTTCCCACAAAGATCTTGATAAGGATGCAGCACCTTATTTCCACAAAGCAGTCAAGTTTTATGAAAATCTTGCCAAGCAACTGGTTAGCCAGGGTCATGTCCTAGATTTATTTGCTTCTGCGCTTGATCAGGTTTGACATCATTGATTATCTATTTTGCAACTTCATATTGACTCATTTCAAAAACAATTGTTTTCACAGATGCTATTACTCAGTCTGGTGATATTTCAAAATTGCTATTTTTTTGGTGGATAATATTTTATCTTTGTGACTAAATAGAGCAACATCCTATGTTTTAATGCGAGAACTTATGTTTAGAAGTTCACTCTTTATAAGACAATTTGTTTCTTTCCAAATAGGAAATATCATACTCTTGGATACTCTGGAATTATTTTGGTGATAAAATTTGTGTATACAAGTTGCTATGGTGATAGACTAGTTTGTAATAATATAAATCATTCATCAATATTGAACTTTTCTCATTCAATCAATTCTATGTATGCAAAGCCTGAGCAATATATTGTTCAGAACTGGGTAATTTATAAATGTTAAAGTATTTTGTCCTAAATTGTTTCAGAGCCTTGATAAAAGAGATTGATGGTGTTTATATTTTAATTTGATTCTACCAGGTCTTACCAGACAGTTCTCCCAATTTGCTCTAGTCTCCTCCTTGATGGATGGTCTTGAATCCTAATTTAATGGCTAGTGGCTCTAGACAACATCTGCATCCATAAAATAAGCTAGTTAAATCCATGAAGTTTCCATGCATTGGCTACTTATCTCGTTTTTCTTGAAGTATTTTTCCATAACAAAATTATCACACTCACAAATCTTATACTATTTCAGATTCTAAATTACATTTAGTTAACCTTTACATGGACACAATCTTAAAGCATCGGAAACATTGAATAGTCACATAATCCATGGTGGACTAAACCATAGAGAATAAAATGCATGACTCTGGGTTAGTTTGTATGGCTTTTCTACTGAAGTTTCAAAGTGGTGACTGGAAAACATTAGTTTTTTAATTAAATTTCATCCGACTAGCAAGATAAAATAGATCTCTTGAATGTATCCAGGAATCTTTTTCTTCTTTCATCCCTTTGTCTTCTTGTCCAAAGACCTATCTATTTATTACTAGAGAGTCAAGAACATATTCTTTGCTGTTATTGAGTTTCACTTGTTAGATAAAGTCATCCTGGTAGAGAGGTAGCTGGTGGTTTGTTGATGCACTTAGAATAGAAATGCTTGGTAGCCAATTTCAATATTTCTGTCCATGAACTACAAAACTAATTTATTGTGATATTTGACACATTACTGGATAAGATATTTCTATTTTTTTTTTTTAAATTTAATTTATTTATTTTTTCAATGGCAAGGCTCTATATGAGTCATTCTCTATATGCTATCTTGTTTAAGGATAAACTCTAATGGTCATGCAGGATAATTTGTATAATTTGTAGAAGTCTATGAAGCAATCTGGAAATGCAGGCAAAAAGCCTGAAGCACCCTTTATCAGTTTGGTCATAAATTGAGATTTCTTTATAATAAAAAATAAAAGACTATGAAGTGGACTATTTCCATTGTTTACCATTCTTCTTAGGTGGCAAACAATGATAAGAAAAATTCTACCTTGCCCAAATTATGTTTGCATTGTCTCACTTGCTTTTACATGTTACCTAGGCTTTTAAAGAGAATAACTCATCATTTATATTGAAAGAGTCCCATCTTTCATAGGTATTTTGGTGAAAAGATTCAAAAACTTCTAGATAACATTTAAAGGCAAGTAAGGCAAATGAAGTTAATGTGAGCATCAAGACCTTGTCCTACTGGTGGAACAAAAATATTTGAAAGTTAATAGGTAGTTGTAGATTTTGCCTCATTGAAAATAAGCTTCCCCTGGCCCATATGGTGAGACACAGCTGCACTGTGGTGATTGGTGAACCCTTTAAATACAAAAAAAAGGTACCAATATCAAATAACTCTTATCAACTAGTATTTTTCATGTTTATCTTCTACTTTCATTTTGATTTGCCTCCAAGTGGATCAATCTATGAACCGCCAGTTGATCCATGGTTGTGTCCTGGTCTATAACATCAAACCATCTCTTTGGTTAGTGTATCTCTAAATGACTAGTGAGTCCATTTGAGTGCTTTTCCTAAGTTGTTGGTGTAAGTGATTGAACATCTGTACATTCATTTTTGTTTCTTAGTGATACTTAACTTCTTATCATATATTACCTTGATCACTCAACATATCTCTTTGGCAAAAGATGGCAGTTATATTTTTAGATGCAATAATTTAAGTAAATGAGTATGGGGAATTGAATATCTCCTCTAGCATTCATAAAATTGTTTGATTCATGTAAACTAATGATATAGTTGATATGAAATGTATAATTAAATGATGCTTTCATAGGATTTTAAGAGATCTTTGTCATCATTGTGGAGATAATTTTATATATTGTGGTTGTTTTGTGAATGAGGTTAATTTATAAGAGGTAGATTTGACATAACTTGATAAAACGAAGTACCTCAAATGGTAACTTTATGTTTCTTATGTAAGAAGATTGGACAAGCAGTCACTAAATATAAGTGGGCAAAAAAAGAGGCCAAGAAAGCAATTAGCAAGACCTGAGATACATCTTTAGCTGATTTGTACCAAAAATTAGGGACGTGAGAAGAGGAAAAAGGAATGTACAAGATAGCATGGCTAAGAAATAAAAAAGGGATCTGAACCAAGTCAAGTGTATTAAGGATGAGTCTCAACAGGTCTTGACATGAGATAAAGGAAATTAACGAGAGATGGAGAAGCTATTTTGATGACTTATTATGCAAGTTATGAGGATAACGTTACATATCTTTATGCATCAGTGATAGAGAGAAACTTTAGCCACACACATAGAATAAGGCCTAGTTAGGTCAAGGAGGCACTGAAAAAGATGAAGGTCGGGAAAGCCTGTGGCCCAGATGATATCACGATTGAAGTTTGGAAATGTCTTGGAGAAGTGGGGGTATCATGGTTAACCAAACTTTTTAACTCTATCCTAAGAAGGGGAAAGAAGCCAAACAATCGGAGAAAGAGCTTTTTGGTTCCTATATATAAAAACAATGGGGATATTCAAAATTGTACCAACTACCGTGACATTAAGTTAATGAGCCACAAGATGAAACTCTGGGAGAGGGTAATAGAGCATCGACTCCGCGATATTACGAAGGTGTTGGAGAACCAATTTGGCTTTATTCCATATAGATCTACAACAAAAGTCATTTTTTTGTTAAGGAGCTTGATGTAGATCTATATAGAGAAGAAGAAGGATCTCTATATGGTTTTCATTAACCTAGAAAAATCATATGATAGAGTATCCGGACAAGTCCTTTGGTGGGCATTGGAGGAGAAAGACATTCATATTAAATATATAAATGTTATTAAGAATATGTACAAATGAGTAATGACGAGTGTAAGAACAGTGCGGGGAGATACGGAGGAGTTTTTTCTATAATAATGGGTCTACATCAAGGATTGGCCTTGAGTCCATACTTATTTATTTTAGTAATGGATGAGTTAATTAGTTGTATCCAAGATGACATCCCAAGGTGTATGTTGTTCGCAGATGACATTGTCCTAGTTGATGAGACTAAATATAAGTTAATTAGAAGTTAGAAGTGTGGAGAAACACTCTTGAAAGTAGAGGCTTTATGCTAAGTAAAAGTAAGACAAAATATATGCACAATAATTTTAGTATAAGTAGAAGTGATGGAGGGGAAGTGAAACTAGGTGGGGTGGTAATGCCTAAGTATAACCATTTGAAGTATCTAGGTTCTATTTTCCGTGATGATGAAATGATGTGTAACCCACAGAATCAAAACAGGATGACTGAAACGGAGAAGTGCCACGGGTGTGTTATGTGATAAGAAAATGTCTAACAAAGTGAAGGGAAAGTTCTATAGAATGACACTTAGACCAACAATGCTATACGAGAACGAGTGTTGGACAACTAAAGTTCAATATATTCAAAAGATAAATGTGGTAAAAATGAGGATGTTAAGGTAGATGAGTGGTCATACATGATTGGACAAGATTAGAAATGAACACATCTGACAGAAGGTGCATGTTGCACCAATTGAAGATAAAATAAGAGAAGGACGTTTAAGATGGTTTGGACACGTGTGTCGTAGACCCCTAGGTGCCCCGGTTCGAAAATGTGATAGTTTAGTAATAAAGGTAAGAAGAAGGATAGAGGTAGGCCTAGGATTACATGGAGAAAGATAGTATCTAACGACCTATGTATATTAGACATTGAGCTGGATCTTATGGAGACAGAATCTATATACCTGACCCCATCTAGTATGGGATTAAAGCATTGTTGTTGTTGTTGTTTTTGTCAATCACTAAATTAACAAAAATGAACTACTGATTGGATCATGTTTTTAATATACTTTGAGAAATTCATATTATTCTTTTAGTGTATGTAATTAAAGTGGTTGTGTCAGTTGGGTTCTAGATGCGGTTGAACTGATACTTGGGATTGTGGGTAACAATTGGAAAAATGTGCTACTGATAGTCTTTGCAAAAACATATTAACATGTGAATGCCTCACTATATTTTACAGATTAATTTACAATGTTTCAGCTTCACCATGAGTGCAACTATTGTCTGAATCATATCTCCTGTTTTCTGTTTATATTGTAATTCTAGGTTGGGGTTGCTGAAATGAAAGTTGCTGTTGAGAGGACAGGTGGTCTTGTTGTCTTATCAGAAAGTTTTGGCCATGCAGTTTTTAAGGACTCCTTCAAGAGGATTTTTGAGAAAGGCGAACAGTCTCTTGGCCTTTCTTTCAAGTGAGTCTCTATATTTTATTGTGCTCTGTGATTAAGCAACATGTGGATGTAGGATTTCAACCCACCCATTATATTTACTTGCATATGCGCATGCAAGTAAGCAACCTGTGGATGTTGGATTTCGACCCCCCTATTATTATATTTACTTGCATCTGCACATGTTCCACACATGATTTAAGTTATTTAATTTATGTTGGGACTTGTTCTTTGCTCAAGAAAACATATATCCATCAACTTGTTCACAATTGTTTTTTTGCTAGAAAAAACAGAGTTTTATCATGGTATTTGTTAAGTTTTAATGTCTTGTACCTGTGAAATTGGTAATTATACAATTAAATGGAGTCCAGTTAGTATTCACTCTTTTCATGTGCACCTGACAGGATCAAAAGCCTATGAACTTGAACACCCAATACTATTTACATTGTTTGCAAATCTATATTTGATACTATTGAATGAGAGCATAGAATTTACTGATCACTAGCAAAGTTATTATTCATCAAGTTATCATATGTTTGTTATAGCTTGAATTTGAACCAGAAATAGCACTCAAATTTGAATTAACTTGATTCAGAATCAGCATTCAGAGCCATGGAACCATTAGATTGGTATTGATTTCATGACTCTTGATTATAATGAGTCATTGTGGCTATTCCAGAGATTAACAAGGTAGTTAGACCCGGCCCGGGCATTGACTTGGCCAAGCCCAGAGGTCAGGGGTCAAGGGTTCAACCGGGGTCAACCTGGGGTTGAACTAGGGTCAATAATAAAATATTAAAAAATAATTATAGATGAGGATTAGGTAAAAAACTTAACTTAATATGAAGCTTATATTAAATTAATTATAGATTTTTTAGATTTTTTAATTTATTTTATCAATTAAATCAATTTTTAATATAAGAATCTATAAAAAATGGCAAGTAAAATTTTTTTACCATTTATTTAAAATAATAAATAGATCCATTTTTAAAATCCTTTTTTATTCTTATCTATTATTCGATTGTGTTAAAAAAATTATGATCACATTTTAATGGAAAGTTATGCTCAATTATTATTAAATTCTAAATTAACTAAATCATGGTCCACGGCCCAATAAGTGATACACATTGGCTGGAGTCTGGAGGCTAGAAACTATTTGAAAAATAGTCCCATATCAGCCAATTGTAAAGCTTGAATAAGATGGGATAATATAAAATGATTGGTTGGGCTAGCTTGACACCATGGTTACTTGGATGGTATAGTATAAAATATAAATTCTAAATTCTAAACCCAAACATTGTGACCCGGTTGAACCTGCTGAGTCACCGGGTTACGACTGGGTCAACCCACATCCGGGTCTCTGAGGTATGCCCGGACCGGCCACATGGCTGGTTCCCGGTTTTTTCGGTTGAACCGGTCGGGCCGATCCGGCTCTGACTACCTTGGAGAGTAACAAATGTGCCATTAAAAAATTGCTGAAGCATAGTCCACATTTTAAAAAGTGTGGATTGCCTGCTTGGGATCTCTTTCAGATTTTTATTTCATGGATAATTGTAAGACCATGCTTTAGCTATTTCTCATTTAGAGAAATGTACATTTGATTACATATGATGGTATGATCTGGTAAGTGAACTATTGGAAGTAAGAGAAGGTTTTCTTGGACTAGATCAAAGACTCTAGTGTCATAGACGGTGGAGGGAGTGTGAAGAGCTAATTAGCAAACCAGGTTTTATAATTGAAATTTTCTTCCTAAGAAGTGCATTTTGTGTGAACTTCTTGAAGTTATCTGTTGTACTGGTCATGCCCATGGGTATTGTACCATTTCTTGTCTTTATAACCAACAAAATCATTCAAACTTTTTATCTAAATAACACTAGCTTTAATGATGTAGCATAATAGTACTTATTTCTTCATAGCAACTGGTATATCACTAATTTTTGTCCTCAAAATGGATATTTAGTGACCATTTGGGAAAGCGTCTGTTGGGATGCATAAAATTATATGCTTGTTTCTTAGTCTGTTTGACAGTCACAAAATTCGCAAATAATTTGTGAAATTTTGGGGCATCCGAATTACTCTCCTTTCAGTTATTCCATTCTGGATTTTCCATTTTGAGATGTAACATAATCGAAATCATGGACAGTTTTTTAAAATATGAAATATAATTTTTATTTTTACTCATTAAAAAATTAAAAGATCTTCCAAGCCAATCCTTGTGTTTAAAATTTCCCAAATTCCATAATTTTCATGTCTACCAAATTAGTCATGAATCTAAAACTTGTAACTATGGCGTTTGTTGGGTATCAGAGTGGAACTTTGCTATCAATTTTTTCTGTTTGGAACTTTTGTCCACTTCTTCTGGTCGTATAACTCTTAGATTTTTCCTGCTCATTGTAACCACGAACAAAATATTGCTGGACACCTCTATTAAAGTGATATTGACAGAGAAGAGGCTTGTGTGACATGATGAATCAGCATTTTTGCCTATGATTTCAGTTTTTTTTGGTCAGAATTAGATGGATAAGAACAAGAGACTTGAAAGGCATAATATTTAAGCTGACATAAGAGCTAGTAGAATTTAGATGTATTTAACTTGTACCTTACTGGAAGAGCATCTATGCAGCTAGCACCTCAGTATCTTTAACATTTTGCTTAGTGATATATTCATATGGGAAACTTTATGGACTAACATGTTTACCTATTGGAAACATTTTGAAGTTTTGAGTTATTTTATATTTCAGTGGCACTCTTGATATTAATTGTTCAAAAGACATCAAAATTCAGGGGATAATTGGGCCTTGCACATCCATGGAAAAGGTTGTCTCATACTTCTGTTATCATATATCTGTATTTTATACAGTATATGTCATGACATTATGCTTCCGGCTGTTATGGAACTTGCAGAAGGGAGCTCTTTGTGCTGATACAGTTGTAGGACAGGGAAACACAACATCATGGAAAATGTGCGGACTTGACAGTAGTACTTCTTTAACTGTCTTCTTTGATATATCACCCAGTGAACGGTCAAACCAACAGGGCATCACCAACCAACAATTGTATATACAGTTCATGACAAGGTAGTCTTGTACTTTCAGTCATGCAATTTTTATTGACTAATTTTGTTGCATCTGGTAAAGTGACTTGGTGCATATTTCAACTAATGTTCAATGTGCTTCTAGCTATCAAAATGCAAATGGTCAAATGAGACTAAGGGTTACAACGGTCACCAGAAAATGGGTGGACAGCTCTGCTAACAAAGAGGTTAGCAATGAAATTATTTCTTAATAAAAAAATTAATGAAATGATTTAGAGAGATAGGAGCCTACATTTGTGATTTACTTGTTTGTGTTATTGTGTTTTACTTGATTTCATGGAATATGGACATTTTCCTAACTTTAATTTAGGAATTACTCACTACTAAAATTCATTTGGAGAAATCTGTCCAGGATAATAAAAAAAAGTTATGAAAGCTGAAAAGCTTATGTAGAAGTAGAATATATATATTTCTTTGATAAATGTGGACAAGCCACTTTTTATTTGGTAGACGCATACTTCGATCCCTTCACTTCTCATGTTGAAAGGGAGTGTGGTAGTGAAAGTTAAATAGAATAAATTTATAGTGAGCAATCTTTATGATTTACAATGAGTTTTTACCTTTGTTCCTTATTCTACTTGAAACAAGATGTTAAAAATTATATATATATATATATATATATATATATGTATATACATAAAGAGATGATAACATGCGGCCGGCCGGATTACTGTTCCAATCCGACCGCCGCATGTTTTGAGCCCCTGGACCATGTTTGAATGATTTTTTTTGGTATGGATGGGAAGATCTGCTAAAAATAAGCTACCCTATCAATTTTTATACAATTTGGTAACCGTTTGGTCCTCCCACTTAACGGTTGAAATTTTGGACCGTTTAGATTCCTATAAATTTTGATCTGTTAAGATGAAGACCCTATAAGTTCCCAAATTGTATGAAAATTGACAAACTAACTTATTTTTCGATGATCTTCCCATCCATACGGTTGGATTTCCTTGAAACATGCTCCAGGGGGTCAAATCCGGCGCGACCGCAAATGAACAGTATTGCGGCCGGCCGGACTGAATCAGTTCTGTATATATATATATATATATATATATATATATATATATTTGAAGTTGAAATTTTGGTGAAAGCTAGTTTACATGGATTGAAACATGGATTGAGTTTTTACCTTTGTTCCTTCCAACGTTGAAAATGAAATGGCTTGCAAACATGGATTGAAACACTTTTCCGAGAGGTTTGAAGTAGGTCAAAACTCAATGAAATAAATCCAAAAGAGATTTGAAACAGGAAACATGGTTTGCAAACATAGATTGAAACACTTTTTTGAGACGAGTTTATACCATGTGATCTATCATTTTCTAGTTTTGATGTTTTATTGTATATGTTGCGCTTGTATGATTAGTCTGTTGATGATCTAAATAATCATTTGGCAGGAATTGGTTGAGGGGTTTGACCAGGAAACTGCAGCTGTTGTACTTGCTAGATACATTTCCTTGAAAATGGAGATGGAGGTTAGTTACTATTTTCCAGACCTAATTTGGATATCATGCTATAATTTTCCCACTATGAAACCTTATCTAAATTTCTAGCAAAGGGTGCTTTTCCATCCATGAATTTATCGATTTCCATGCTTATCAGATAAATTTGTACTTGTGTGTGTGTGTGTTGTTATTTAAAGTTGTCATACTTTTGATGTTTATTCTTCTCCACATAATCCCATCCTTGCTATCTAGTTTAACTCCATTCTTCCACCAAAATGGTTCATCTTGCGTAAATTGTCTGCTTTGGATAGTGTATTAAGATGATGAAATAAGCTTTCCTTCCCTTTTTGTCAGGAAGAGTTTGATGCAACACGGTGGTTGGATAGATCTCTCATACGACTTTGCTCAAGATTTGGTGATTATCGGAAAGATGATCCCACGACCTTTACTATTAATCCAAATTTCTCAATATTCCCACAGTTTATGTTTAACCTCAGGAGGTCACAGTTTGTACAGGTGTGATTTGATGTAATGTTGTGTGTGTGTTTGTGTTTAATTTTAATTTATTTATTTTTAACTAAAAGCACTCCCTAAAACTTTCCTTTGACCTTGTTTCTGTAGGTTTTTAATAATAGTCCTGATGAAACAGCTTACTTCCGGATGCTATTGAATCGTGAGAGTGTCACCAACTCAGTTGTGATGATCCAGCCTTCATTACTTTCATATTCTTTTAATGCACCTCCTTCGCCCGCATTGTTGGATGTAGCTTCCATAGCCCCAGATCGTATACTCCTTCTGGATGCATATTTTAGTGTCGTTATTTTTCATGGAATGACAATTGCTCAGTGGCGTAACATGGGTTACCAGAATCAGCCAGAGCATCAGGTAATTTGGTTTATTAATTCTGAACTATATTTTCATTGTTCATATTGATGATATGAGTCATGAATAATTTCACTGATGAATTCTTTTGTGATTGTTATGCCTAGTATGATGACTTGTATATTTACTTGCCGGCTTAAATTGCTATTTTGCTTTATTTCTCTGGTAGGGAGTTAATATTGTCCTAAATGGAGGAGGCACATTAGTTATTCTGATATAATTAAGATTGAGATGCCAAACCCCTTCCTTTCTTTCTAGGGAAAAATCACCACTCATTTTAAAAGTGTGTCCGAAGGCCATCACCAAGCGAGAAACAGTGGAATTCCCCATCTAGAAATGGCCTTTAGTACTGCAACGTTCTAGTTTTTGTGAGTACAGAATTTGATTCTCCTGAGATCTATCTGAATTCAACTTTTAGCCTCAGATATTCAATTTACATATAAGGGAAATCATCATCTTCTATGAGAATTTTATGTATAAAAAGGGTCAGTTTGTAGGATTATTCTATAGTCCTGTAGAGCCCCAAACCTCTCAGTGCTTGTTGAAATCCAGAAGGCAACAGTGTAAAAGGTACAAGATGGGCAGCTAGGCAAAACATCCCAAGAATGTATCATTTGACTCCATTTTCCTAACAAGTGCATGATTGAGGACTTTTTTCTTGCTATTTACCATGATTTTGTTGGTCTCTAGTATATCCTGCAATAAAATGATTTAATTAAGCAGCTTGTCCTAACTCCTGATTCTGGCAAGCAGTAAGCACATTCCCCCTACCTAAATACCTGATGGATGTTGGAAGTTTATTTGTTTATAAATTTTTACTACGATGGAATTTAAAAATTTTTATGTATCATTTTTTTGAGTGCATCTGGATGTGATAAATCAGAATTGTGTCCTTGCAACTAATCACCACTTCGACCAACGACCCTTGGGTCATATTGATAAGGGCTTCGCCTCGTTGAGGTCCTGAGTTCAAATTGTGGGTGAGGGCACTTTTTTGAGTGCATGAACAGTGGTAGTGAGTGAGACTTTCTTGCCCATTATGCACGTACCCTACCCTCCACTGTCTCATGACGGAGGACTATGCACACCGTTGACTTTGACTTAGTAGCTGGCCACTTGGCTAGCTGCTCTTTCTGTCAAAAAGCTAATCAGTAGAATATGCTTAACTTTCATCAAGAAATGTCAGGCTGTGGTAGGCTGAGATGTTTATTCAATAGCACTTGGTTTCTATATGCATCTGTAATTTGCGTTTGATGAAACAATTTTTTCAGCATTTAGTTTTATGCTGCATACTTGTTTGCAAGATGCACTTTAACTGTATATTGGGTTTGTTTTGTCTTTTGCGTATTAGACGTAAAGCATGAATTGTGGAATTATATGTTGTGTTGCCAAGAGTATTAAATTATTGGTCCCAACATTCTTGTAATATAATTCTAAACACTTGGTTATAAGTGACCTTAGTATGGTTTAATTTGTATATTGTATTTTTTTTTAAAATTACTATTGAATATCCATAGTTTTAGGTCATGAACAAGTTCGTACACATTTATGTTCCCTATAATAGTTCGTACACATTTATGTTACCTATGATAGGCTTACCTATGATAAAATAAGAGAATGACGTTTAAGATGGTTTGGACACGTGTTGTAGACACCCAAGTGCCCCGGTTCGAAAATGTGATAGTTTGGTAATAGAAGGTAAAAAAAGGGGTAGAGGTAGACTAAGGATTATATGGAGAGAGATAGTGTCTAAGGACCTACGTTTATTAGATGTTGATCCGGATTTTGTTTTTGACAAAGCTACATGGAGACAAAGATTTCATATAGCCGACCCCATCTAGTATGGGATTAAGGCTTAGTTGTTGTTGCTGTTGCTGTTGTAGGTAATAAGGTCAATCAAAATCTTCTTTTTTTTTGAAAAAGGTGGATAAACCACATTTATTAAGAACTTTAAACTTTTACATCAAAATCTTTTTGGTTTGAACAACTTTGCACGATCATGGCTGGGTAAATTGTCAATTCAAACTCCACATTTCAATTTTATAGATTTACCTCCCGGGTGTTTGACTTGGGTCATATTTAACAGTTAAATCAATGCTTTAATGGTCAGACGCCGTGTTCTTTCAGTGAAACATTAACATGACAATTTCCAAAACTGAGTGTGTAAAATTGATTTTTACATAGTTTATAATGTTTGTTCTCTTGTTCTATTAATTGTATATTCTAGCATTTGTATTTGTTATTATAACCTTAATGTCCGAGGGTTTTGAGATCTTCAGAAAACAGTGTTGTTTTAATACTCATAAGATTATCATCTTTGAGATCCAATTTCTTTCTTTATTTCAGGCTTTTGCACAGCTATTGCAAGCTCCTCAAGATGATGCCCACTTGATCATTAGAGAACGATTCCCTGTCCCTAGATTAGTCGTTTGTGATCAACATGGCTCTCAGGTATGTGAATAGTGGTTTCACTCTACCCTTTAGATGACTCATGTGCTATGGTTTCTTCTTTTAGAGGAAAGAAAATTATGTCTCAAATTAAGAGAGCTATATGTTTTTGACTCTCAGATCATTAATTTTTTTGAAGAATCCTTTTATGAAAAAAAATAAAAAGAGTTCATACTCGGTTAAACTTTTTGTTCACTTGCAATTTCTCTGATCTAGACTGAACCGCTTTTATGAATTGTTACTGGTTTATCAAAATCCGAGGCTGCTTGCTCGTTGCTAACATCATAGATGTGCAAATTGGCTGCAGGCAAGATTTCTGCTGGCAAAGTTGAATCCATCAGCTACATACAATTCTGCTCATGAGGTTGCTCCAGGTTCCGACATTATATTCACCGATGATGTTAGCCTTCAAGTATTCTGCGAGCATCTCCAGAGGCTGGCAGTGCAGTCCTGACAAAATATACAAGTTTCTCTGGGATATTTTTATCCTTTCTCTATATGATAGCGATAAGGAAGTTGCTCTGCCTAAGCTTTTATTCCTCTTGCTCCCCTCATCGTTTCTATTGTGCCGCCCTATATGTTTCTCATACTGTCCGATTCCGTCTTTCTTTAATGAATAAAGCAGCATTTGTATCCATTCTTTTTTGTTTTTTAGAAGAAATATTTGAGCTCTGATTTTTGTGGAAATTGAGGTATGTGATAGTGCAAGGACAACAAGATAGTTTGTTACTTAATTTAATGATATTGGTTTGAGCAATTTAAATCCATGCAATCAAGATTTTCTATGTTATGTTAGCATTTGGAGTAAACCTCTGGATTTATATGGTTGCTAATTTATTGTTCATTCAGGAAAGTATGCGATAATGCCTGGAATTTCTACCAATAGGAAGAATTAGAATTTAAGATAACTGAGTAAAGATGTTGCAATGGACTGATTTCTCATCAATCATAGTAAATTAATAGTTATTTTTTAAAACTAAAGGAGGAATATTATTGAAAAAACATTAATATATAGAGTATCATTCAAAATTTCATATTTTAAAGATTTCTCAATTAAACTAAGAAAACTGAGAAAATTAGATTCTGAAATATACACACACACACGCTTATCAACCAAAAAAACAACCAATATCTTTCGAAGGTAAACCCGACGGATTCAAACATCGTACATGAAAGGATGTTCAAAGGAGATTATGCATCTGATCTTATAGCTGAAGACATGAGAGTTTAGATTCAAAATCAACCTTCTAAGGCCTCTTGGCCTAGCGGTATCACTACTTTACATCAGACATATGGTCTCAGGTTCGAGCCTTCACTCGCATAAGATAGTGACAAATTCCCTACTTAAAGGTGTTCGGTACGTTAAGCTTGCTTCGTGATAGAATCCTCTTTTACATAAGATGAGGGCACCCTCGTAGGGTCGCTTGTCGGTTAATTTAAAAAAAAAAAAAATTTCAAAATCAATTAAAAATACATACCTAACCACAATAAATTAACACAACATTGAAAAAATAAACCCTGGTCACAAAGCATTCTGATCAATAGAAAATGAAGATTTTGAGAGTTGAATACCTATGAGGTTATAGATCCTTGCTGGTGGTTGAATAATTTCCAAGATTCCAGTTATTTTACAAAGCCATGATAATCATCTTGATGATACTGACATGTAATGTGAATGTCAAATCATTGATGTTGTGTATAAAAATAACAACTGCATATCTCACCAATAATATGAACAATGACAACTCTTGAGAAGTTAATTCATGATACTTGAAACTAGTGAATATTGAACTCCTGAAATGAATCAAGCTTTCTTCATTGCATAAAACAAAGAAATAAAACAAAACAACAGACTCGTTGAGTCATTTAAGACAAGCAATTTTCCTACTGATTTGATTCTAAAACATTCCTGTCTTACAACTAAATCAGATCATTGGCTGGTTTTCTGTTCAACGCATTCAGCAAATGTCACCCGTTGTCCCTGTAAATAAAATTGTAAAAGAAATCAGCCTTAAAATTATGTACTTATTAATCACACCAAAAAATGAGCAGGTCTGCAGTTTCAATTGCCAAACTTGATGGTACTCACAGGGATTCTGCAGTGTGTGTAAAGGTCGTTGAACATTTGATTCACGAGGTGCTTTGCTGTCTCCTCTGCTTTGAGAGCTCTTTGGCAAGCTCCTTTCACCTGCTCCTATTATAAAGAATTTTAATCAAATAATACACTCATATGGATTGCATTCTTTGTGAATGGTAACAACATTGCAGTGAAATTGAAACTTGTTTGACCATATATAATAGAATTTTGAAGTGTGGCTCTATATGCTCTCAAGGAAAATAGTAGCACTGTAGAAGGGCAATGAGGATGAGGAAATTGGCAGAAGTAGGGGCACAATTTTAAATTACAGACACACAATGCAAGATAGAAACTAGAGGAGAAAAGTTACCTAAATGAAAAGAACATGATAATCACTGAAAGAACTAAAACTCTACATGATACCCGTGGTACATCACCATTCAATATCACCTACCATTATCTTAATAATACTATTACTAAAATAAAACACAAGGATTTTTATCGCTTTATACTCACTTAAAGTTCCCTTCCACATGAAATGCAGAACAAGTTCTCATAGTGGACTGCAATTTGGCTAGAATAGAAGCAGAAGAAGAAAAACAGAAGTTGAACATAATATCTAAATAACATGTAACCTGATTAAGCTGAAGCTCTGAATGGCACTCTTTTTCTTCCACTTTAAGCATGGATTTCTCCATTATACTCCTTAGGCATGAAAGCTCCTTCATTAGCCCTATTATGATGTCGTCTGCTCCATGCATCTGTTTCTTGGAGAATTCAAATGCCCTCTGTGCGTGGACAAGAAAAATGGTGCAATCCAAACACGTGCAGGGACCTCTGCATCCGCTCGTATGTCTCTTCAAAATACCTTTTTTAGGAGCAAGAACATTGTGACTCATTGGATGAGGAACTCTAGATTGATAAGTATCTGCAAGAGGGGTCCTATCCATGCCTAATATCACTTTTTGGGTGCCTTGAACTTTATCTGTCAAGTATGGAATTGCGTGGGTACTACCAGCCAGCTCATTAAGTGATGGCGCTTCAAGCTTGTCTGGTGGCGAATGCAATGGCCTAAACATTAGCTCCAATTCAATGGTGGCACCTTCTTGAGTAGCCATTGGTTTCACATCATTAAGTTCTCTTCGCCTCTCATCAATCCCTACTGTTTTTTGTGTTGGTTTATGATCAACAACATTAAGAGTTCTCAAGATGTGGTTTTCACCAACAATTATTTCAGAAACATTAGAGTTATCACTCCTTTGAGCATTCAAAGACTCATCGATGCCTTCAAATCCATGCTTTTCTTCAGGCAAAGGACTTACTTTATGTGATAGAGGCTTCTTTGCAGGATAATTTGATGAGGCAAGTGTTTTGACATCATCTACATTTCATCAATGTCAACTTCAATTAAGCATTACAAAGAATCAATAAATGGTAATGAATGAAACACCAGAGGGCAATGGTCTAGTCAATTACCCGAACTATCCAGTTCCATGAGAAACGGAAGCAATCTTCTGTAGCTAAAAGAGTTTGGGTTTCCATACAGCTTCGACCGAGAGCAAGGAGCAAGCCCCTGGTAAATATTAAAATGACTTTCATAAGTTCTACAGACTAAAGAAATTCTAGGCCACTGCTGATCATGCAAATAGCTTCCACAATTTGTATCAGAAAAGAAGTTCAAACTCAAAATCACAAAGGAAAACTTTGAATTGCATGGAAAATGATGTCCAGAACCAGCATTGGGTAGACATGGCCTGCTGGTTATATTCATAATTGACATTACAAGAAGTCTTAAACCTTAATCATAACCAGACAACCAACATTGCATGAACTATGAAGCACAGAACAGGCACCTCATAAACATTGTTAATGTTTTAGTCTTTTCATAATTCACATAATAAACATGGCCAATGGTTTTCCTCACTTGAACTGTGAGCACAGAATCGGTCCATAATAAACATGACCAATGGTTTCCCTCACAATTCACGTAAAAAATACCCTAGTCCTAGATTCAAAATAAGAGAACTTGCATTGCATGAACCATCAAAACACCTAAAGGGGCAAAATAAACTTGACAAATGGTTTTCCGCACACCTCACACAGCACAATAAGCCCTGACCCTAAAACCAAAATCAGAGAACTTGCATAGCACAAACCTTGAAACACATGCCCAGAACTAGCGAACATGGCTAATGGTTTTCCTTAAGATTCATACACAGCACCAAAAACCCTAGTCCAAACACCAAAGTCAGAGAACTTGCATAGCATGAACCAGCTCCTAATATACCTGGCCGACGGTTTTGCTCACAACTCAAACAATACCATAAACCCTAACCATAAAATAAAAGAACAAATAACTTGCATGGTGTGAACAAAGAAGCAATATTTAGGCAAAAATTTAAATTGAACTGAATCCTCACCAATCTCTTCTTGAATTGATTCCTCGAATCGAGCTGCGGCTCGTGTTTAGAAATCCTCTTCCCTTGACCAATTCCGTCTCCAGAGAAAATTGATTTACAAGAGAACCCGCTATCTGATGGCGTGCTCTGGCTCAAGCCATCCTCCAACCCATCAGATCGATCCCCAACCTCTAGCTCCACTTTTTTCCCCAATATGCCGATCCCATCATCGGCGGCACGGGGCTTCATAGCTTGGTCCACGGAGTTATCAAAGGAGGTGGAGGCGGGAGAGAATACCCTTCGGGAACGGAGGTCCTTGACGGAGATAGAGTCGGATAAGCAGCCATCGCCGACCGGAGGATGATCGGGGAGAGTGGATGTTTGATTTGAGAGCGGGAAGTCGTTGAGGCGGCGGGCAGGGTCAAGGAGGCGGACACGGCCGGAGCGAGTGCGGTGAAGTAGGCCCTCGGATTGCTTTCGAGTAAGAACGCCCTGCCTCGCCGGCGGCCGGTCAAGTGGTGCTCCTCTTCTCTTCGCCATTACCATTACCGAGGATTGAGCTTTTTTTTTGCTTGCTCGTCTTTTAATTTCATGATTGAAGAGTGTTTTTTTTTTGGCGGGAAAGATGGAGGGAATTTGTTTTGGCGCCAAAAAAGTAATATTTAATGTAATTTTATTATATACATACAATTTAATAGTGATTTACCATTTATATTTGTTAACTGCCTAATATTTACAACATGAGTCCTATTCCTATTTAGATTTAGATATCATATATTTATCCACTATCTATCCACTACTTTTATTTACATTAATTTAAGAATTTTTAATGTATATCCTGAATTAAAATACAACCAATTTTAGTATTTAATATTTTTATGTAAGTAATATTTGACTATGATCAAACTTGATATTCAGGGGAAATCATATATTACATACTCTTGAATTACTACAAAATAATCCTTAATTTTTAAATTCAATTATTCTATAAATAACATATCAGTTTCTATGAGTTTATAATAAATCAAACCTATTTTTCAATTGGTAAATTATAGTTTTTGAAAACCTAAAATCAATGCACAATTGCAAGAAATTGATTATTAAAACATAATAAGAGTTGATGTCATTTTATAAATTAAACCCAAAAGACATTAATCCGTATTATTTTAAAAGTTTTTCTAGTTTTTCTATTTTATTGTAGTAGCACTATATATATATATATATAATTATTTTAATTCTTCATAAAATGAGGTTAATTAATTAGCTAAGAAAATTCGAATTGGGCTAATTCAACTCAAACTCCACTCATAATCCGATTAGATCACTAATCAAACTCCTATTATAATAGAAACCAACATTTGAGTACGAATACAAGTCAGTCTCACTCTTTCTCTATATATATATATACAAACCAAGCACCCTCTCCAAAGTTTCATGAGAGAAGATATCATGGAGAAGAGTTGTAGAGTAGAGGTATGCTTCCATTGTGGCCAACAATATTCAACTTGCTTTGATAGTTCTGGGTGTATATGGAGTCTCGGTCAATCTATTCATGATACAAACCAAGCACCCTCTCCAAAGTACTTTCATCAGTTCATGGGAGAAGATATCATGGAGAGTACTAGCAGAGTAGAGGTATGTTTTTCTTGTGGTCAACAGTATACAACTTTCTTTAATGGCCATTCATGGGAAAGGTTTGGCCCTTCTGGGTGCATATGGTGTTTAAGTCCAGAGGAGTTGCAGAAGCTCTCCACCATCTCTTCTTTTTCTTCGTCTTCATTATCACCACCATCATCTTATTATTTTTATCCTTCTTTGTCACCGTCTTCTTTTTTTTCTCCTTCAGTAGTACCATCCTCTTCTCCTTCACCTCCTTCATTATCGTCATCATCATCAACATTGACAACGTCGTCTTCATTGTCGTCATCATCATCATCATGTTCTTATTCTTGTTCTTCTTCATTGCCATCGTCTACTCCTTCCTCTTCTCTTCATTCATTGATAGACTCTTTCAACTTAGAGAAGGATCTTTTAAATTTAAGACTCGTCGACGACGCAACCTCGGTCACGGATTGCAGTGATATTCTCGAAAGGGAAGAAAACATGATTAGTGTAGCGAGTGATATCAATTCTTCATCATCTTCTTCCACGACATTATTTGAGCAAAGACCAGAGAGATTCGATATTTACAACTTAGAGCAACTCTTTGAAGAAGAGAAGCACATCGATCAAGGTGATCAGTTGTCTAACTTCAAGTGTTCCGACTTAGAGGAACTCTATGCTAGGACATGTGAAAGCACTACGGCTATAGCAGGGAAGGAGGATGACATTTCAACAGTGAGTTCAAGAGATCTCCATTCAGCAAACAAGAACGAGTGTATTTGTGAAACACCTACTTGCATCCCAACAGATCATGAAGGCTTTACATGCTTCGGTCAATGCTAAGCAATTCAGTGAGAGCTATTTGTAACTCAAGCAATTCATGAGTGATTGTAGAATTTTGTCATTCATCCTGTGGTTGGATGTCTAGGAACAATTACTAGATTTTAGTTGTAGATATATTTGGTTACCAGAATTTTTATTTTAGATGCATGAAGTTCATATTGTAAACATATATTCAGAAATTTTTTAGTCTGTTCAATCTATTTTGCTGTAAATTACAACACTGCTTTAAGATTTCATGTGACTGTGATGATTCTGTTGCAAATAATTCATATTGATCAATAACTACAACCATTTTGAAAGTAAAATGGAAGAGTTTGTGTAATATATATAACCTGCATGGGGAAAGTTGAGAGAGATTGAGGGTTCAAACTACTAATTCAATGACTTGCCACATTTATAAAAAAAAGAAAAACAGCTTGTATATATATATTTTTTCTAAAGTTAAGAAAAAGCCTTTGCTTGCTGCCACGTGGCAGTTGTGATATGTGCAGTTCTACCAGCTCTGTTCGGAAACGTACAGTTACAAAAGATAAATAAAGACTTCATTTATTCACCATATAAACATATAGATGCATTTCTTCAAAATATATATATATATATAGATGCATATATATATATATATAGAGAGAGAGATAATTCCATTAATGAGCAACACGAGCGCCATTAGTGAGAAAGAGGAGTAGAGAGATGAACAAAAAACAGATGAGAAACGTAGACCTAAAAACAACTACTGAATCTCATGACAACAAACATAAACAGAGTATATATTTGCAACAGAAGTTGCTCCTTATCTTCAACGATGTTGAGAAACCATGAAGATACACTTGGATGGGTTGCTTGTTTCAGTCCCTCCTGCATGCTTGACGAACCCAGCCTGTGAGAATTCTTCTCCATGACAAGCACACATTATGCAAACTCAAAACCACCATTTCACTGTGTTTCTGTACATTGAACATGCTTAATTAGAAAAGGGGCTCACCATAAAATACCTAAGTGCTTGGGTTTTATAAGTGATGATCATCCTCATAAATACAAAAATTATCACTAATTGTAAAATTTTAACATGGTATCAGGTCCTTTAATTGGCCCGAAATACTTAAGTGCTTGAATTTTATAAGTGGTGGTACTCATAAATACAAAAATTAATACTAATCGTAAAATGTCAACATTCTGAAGATCATATCCCAAGATGCTCTTCCCATTTGGACCATCTCCCTTCGTCGCCACACTCAATGCAAGATAGACGCTCAGGAGCCTTCACTGCCATTTGTACGAAAAAGGAGGTGCTCACTACCTGAATCCTTCTCCATTGTTCTCTTCTTCTTCTTCATCCTCCTCCTCCTCTTCCTCTGAAGTTGTTACTGGAGCAAGAGAAACTCCTTATAGAGAGAGTGAGGAGAGATAGAGAGTTAAAACACTTTGGATTAATATATACCTGGAAACAAGCTGTCACCATGGTGCATTTTCTGTGAAACTTTAGATGAGTTTTTCAAGAGTAGATCATTGCTAGAAACGACTCTCCTGAATGCACTACCATCGTTTTCTATAGTTAAGATAGCTGGTGAATTAGTACCACCTTGTCTCGCAGTCGGCACGCAACTCACCGGGTTTACCGGGATCATCGTCGGCATGATATAATTAGCCGTCGGGTGAGTCCCCATTGGAACCCAGCAGCACGGCATCATGTAGGGGATACCAGGATAACCGAGCCCGTTGCCCACACCCATCAACTGCACACAAGGATAACCGTACCACAGTTGAAAGATAAACGGTGGAGCCGATGGACCCAAGTTCCCGCCGGTACGGAGTTCAAGCATCGTGTTCACCGGGGATGAACTGCAACCACACCAAACATAAAACTAGGGTTAGGGTATAGGTTTTCATATAGTGATATTGAATTAATGGAACACGATCGACCAGTGATCATTATTGAGGCTAGAAGAGTCGTGTATATGAGAGGGGCTCTTCCAGTGAGCCTCCATAAGCCGGCGTTGCTCGGCTATTGCAGAATAACAACTTATTCTCCGGCGTCTTTTAGTTTCCTGGCGCTCCAAGGCCTCCCTTCTGTTCCTTGTCTGCATGGCTCGTCGTTCAACAGTTTGAGTGTCAGGAATGACTGCATCCAATGGTGGTTGCGGCCGCGGCAAGGGATAGAATGGGATACGAGAGGAGCTTGGGCTACTATTATCTGGTTGGACTACTTCTGTTGTTCGGTCTGAGACCGAACTCCTCCCCGGGGCATCAGGTTTGGGCTCCATCTTGCCATCTTTGAGCAGCCATTGCTCACGGACCTCCATTTTAGTAGAAAAGCTCTAAGAGGAGAAGGAGGAGGAGAAGAAGAGATCGATGAAGGGCTAGCTCTTGAGTACTGGTGCAATGGTGATGAAGAAGATGAGCTATTTATAGTGGTGGACGAGCGAGCTGGTGCTGCCACATGGATGAAATGCATGCACTGTTGCCACATAGGTGGGGGTAGTCCACTAACAAGTGGGTTGGCATGCATGCAAAGATATTAGAGCATCTTCTAATGGATATGAACTAGAGGCTGTTTGCTGAGATAGAGGGAATACCTGATCTGAGAAATTAAGGAGAAGGCTTGAACTCGTGCTACATATCCATGATTTAATCTGGTTTTTAATTGCATTTCATGTTAAAATGTGTTCAATGCAATGTATTAATTTATGGATATATATATATATATATATATAATATATATATATATATATTTCAAGCTAATCTGATTTAGATATAAATAAAAATTTATGGTTGCACACATACAGATATCATAAAACAAGATAAGACTACGTACAATAGACCCAAGTGGTTCGACCCTTCCCCGGACATCACGCATAGCGGGAGGTTTATAACACTGGGCTAAAAAAAACCACATACACACAAATAAATATCAGAACAATCAAGAGTGAGGAAACTATAGATCAAAAGGATGCATATGAAAAATTTATAGGTAGTTATGCTCTAACAAATGTGTAAAATCACATGCTTTAATCAATCTCTTCTATACTTACCCATTTATAGCCCAGAATCAAACGTCTTGATGTATCTCCATGCTGACATAAAATTGAAGAAAAGTCACATATGTATAATTGAGCAAACAAAATTTGAAATTTGAACTTTAAATTCATTTACCTTTTGAGTTGAGTTCGTTCTACAAAACTCTTTCAAAGATTTCGTAGGTAGTGAGAGAGAGAGAGAGAGAGAGAGAGAGAGAGAGAGAGAGAGAGAGAGAGAGAGAGGAGATCGATGGAGAATTAGCAGAAGGAAGAGATGGTTGAAGAGAGCAGAGAAATTGAGAACTGAGGTTAGGGGAAGTCTCTAAAAAGGATAGCTTTGTGTGAAAGCTACCAGCTTGTTTGCTGCTATATATAGTCTGAAATATTTTATATTTTCTTAAGTCGGTGATGAAATAACTTCGTAGATAACGGCCCTTTTACCAAGTGATAAAACTAAATAACATATATCCGTATAATTTTTATAAAAAAAATTCCAAATGATTTTAAAGAATAGGAAATCACTTAACATTGTTTAGCAATAGGGCTGTCAAACGATCAAGCTTTTCGTGAACAGCTCGAGATCGACTCGGTAAAAGCTCGAACTTGGATTGGAATTTCGAGCTTTCGAGCCGAGTTCGAGCTTCAATTTCGAGCCGAATCGAGCTCGATCGAGCTCAGCTCGAAAGCTCGAAATTTAATATTAATATATTAATATATAATATAAATATTAATAAAAAAATTAATAAATATTAATCAATATTATAATATATGAATAAAATATTTAATATTTACTATTGATATATAATATATAATATGAAAAAATTAATTTATAAATAATTTTTTTAATTTCAAACTAAATCCAAGATTTCAAAATTATAATTGAGTTCTTAATTTTGAGCTTTTGAGCCGAGCTCGAGCTTTCGAAATTAAACTCGAGCCGAGCTCGAGCAAACTTATTCGAGCTAATTTCGAGCTCGAGTTAGGCTATTTCGAGCCGAATTCGAGCTGGGCCCAGTCCAATCAAGCCCAGTCCAATCAAGCTCGGCCCGTTTATAGCCCTATTTAGCAATTATAGAGAGTATTTTCCAAATTTAACTCTTATATTAAATCTAAGCTTTAGAACCTTAATATTTCATTTAAAATCTTTATAACACCTTATTTACCCATTATATGCTACATATAACTTCTATAATTTTTAAATTTTAGAGAATAAATTTTTTACTAAATTTGGAATATTGTAAGGTATATATGTACAATAATTAGTTTTAAATTTTAATGAGATTATTGTCGAATTAATTAAGATGATAGTCTAGGTTAAACTATGGCTTGGTGTTAAAAGGTTCGCAACATATCCCCTTACAAAGAGGAAAAAAACCAAAGTATTGCATGGTCACCGATGTAGCAGTGTTTATGATTGATTCCTATTTACATTTTGTTATGTTATGCGCTCTGATACCAAAACTAATTAAGAACAAAGAAGAATATTTGAAATATCTCAAAACCACCCCACTCTTGTCGCGGTAGGTGAAAAGAATAGAAGATAAAGAAGCCAAGATAATGCAAGGAATAAACTAATTGTTTATATATATAGTTTTAAAATAAATTAATCTAGATTTTTCTCAGTGTTAAAGGAAAAAATCATTTAAAAGTTTAAGGCCTTGTTTGTTTAATGGTTTGCAATGGTTTCGTAATGTATGGTATGGTTTACTTTCCTATATGTTTTTATTTCCATTTAGATGGTATAGTTTTTTATGGTTTTTTGATGCTTTCCTCTGGTTTAAAAACTTCCATTTTTGTTGGATTTTTCAAACCACCGATTTGGTGGTTTCTAATGGTTTTAATTTTTTTCTACCAAAAGTATTCTTACCAATTTACTTCAATCCCTTCTTCTACTCTAACAAAATCAAAATCAAAGAAAGTTATAATCTCCACAAAAAAGTCTTATCTTTTGTTAATTTTGTATATTAATTTTATTATAATTTTATCAATTTTAAATTACTGGTTAATAATTTGATATATATTTTGTAACATTTTAATAAAAATTATTTATACTGAATTTAATATGGTTTTTTGCAGGTGTACCCTTGAATAAAACATAATTGCATATATCTCTAAATAATAAGTATAATTATGTACCCCTGGGGTTAATCAGATGAAAAACTGTCAGTTAACAAATGGTAAACATGCGAATAACCATTATACCCTTTACATATATACCCTGAAAAGTTTGTTTGACTCTAAATTTACAAATACACCCTTTAAAAATATGAAATTTAAAATAGCTAAGATATATAAAGAGAATTACTTTGGAAATTTTCCAATGCTTAACTGAAGTTGTAACCATGGTTGAGATAATCTTATTAACTTCTATCATCGAAACCTAAAAATAGGGGCATATCTATAATTCAACCCGTTTTTCTGGGGTATACAAGCAATTATGATTTTTTTAGGTGTAAATATGCAATTATGAAACTTTGAAGGATATATAACCAATTTTTTCGATTTAACATGATTTTATATTAATTTGTGTTAGAGGGTATTTTGGTCATTTTATTATTTCTATAACCATACCATACCATCAAAACAAACACAAACAACTAATTAACCATACCATACCATACCATCTTTCCAAACATAATAAACAATACTTACAATACCATACCATACCATACCATACATTATGAAACTATAACAACCAATCATCCAAACAGGGACTAAAACCGCCTCACAGTCAGAGGCTCACCTCTTCAGTCTTTCCCTTCCAAGTCTCCCTGTACTCTTATCCTGCGCCATCATCTGCTCCGCCACTCTCTATCCTCCTTGCCAACCCCGCCTCCAATCTCCAATATCGTGCTCCACCACTTGATCGATCATCTTGATCGTAGCGATGCAGCCTCCACCGCGCCGCGTGACAGGAGGAAGAGTCCTCCTCCAAGAATTCCACCAAAACCTCATGACAAGAATCCCAAGTGGGGAATTCGAGATCGGGAGAAGCAGCAGAATCCAAAGCATCATCAGAGTAAGAGTAAAGGCTCTAATAAAAGATGATTATGAGTTTTCGGAGTTTGAGAGCATCATAAGGGTTAAGGCTCCAATAAATGATGATCATGAGTTTTCTTGTTCCTCCATCATTTGAGGTTGTTTTTGTGAGATTAAGGAGAACAAAGAGAAGAGAAAGCCATGGCGGCTGAAGCTCTATTCAACATCATTACAACATTTACAAGATGAGTAGGTTTACATAAGAAGTAAAAGTAAAGTAAAAGGACTATTCTACCCTCACTAGTAATATATTATAACTAAGTAACCAAAGTAGTAAAATAGATGAGTAATATTGCTAACCCCCCCCCCCCCCCCCTCAAACTCATGATGCGGCAGCAAGAATCATCGAGAGTTTGTCAACAAAGAAACGAAACCGCTGAATAGTGTGAGATTTCGTGAAAAAGTCAGCTATCTGCATGGAGGAAGATATAAAGGGTAATGTAATCGTCCCACGCTGTAATTCTTGCCAAGTAGTATGACAATCAATGTCAATATGTTTAGTCCGCTCATGAAAGACCGAATTACGAGCAATTTGAATGGCGCTTTTGTTATCACAATAAAGGGGAGTAGGTGTCGTAATGGAAACCCCCATATCTGGTAAGAGCCAACGCAACCAAAGAATCTCATTAGTGGTAGTGGCCATTGCACGGTATTCAGCTTCAGTGGAGGAGCGAGAAACGACTTGTTGCTTCTTACTTTTCTATGAAATAAGAGAACTGCCTAAGAAGATGCAAAAGCCTGTGGTAGACTTACGATCGTGAGGGTCACTAGCCCAATCAGCATCAGAATATGCACAAAGGTCCAAAGAAGAGTTGGAAGGAAAAAAGCAGACTTTGACAAATGGTACCCGTAGATAGCGTAAAATACGAAGAACAACAGTCGGATGAACAGTAGTCGGAGATACAACAAATTGACTAATGATGTGGACAACATGAGCAATATCAGGTTGGGTAATAGTGAGATAGATTAGACTGCCAACCAAGGTGCAGTATAACATGGGATCAGGTAAGGGAGTACCATCTGTAGGGCTATAACGAGCATTAAGTTCCAAAGGTGTATCACAGATTCGAGTATCCGTAAGCCGAGCACGCTGAAGGATATCTGCAATGTATTTGGATTGAGACAACAGATAACCTTTAGAAGAGGAAGCAACCTCAATCCCGAGAAAGTAGCGGAGGGGGCCCAAATCTTTCATGGCAAACTGATGAGTCAAATCGGTCTTCAACAATGCAATACTAACAACATCATCACCCATGATAATCATGTCATCAACATAAAGGGAGAGAAGAATGCGGCCGGCAGAGGAGGACATAACAAAAAGAGCAGAATCATGAGCACTAGAGGAAAAACCAAGAGAAGCAACTACCGTAGGGCTTGTTTAAGACCATACAACGCCTTTTTGAGTTTGCAAACTTCCCCTGGATGATGAGATACCCCAGGAGGAGGTACCATATAAACTTCCTCCTTAAGATTCCCATTCAAAAATGCATTTTTGACATCCATCTGAGTAATATGCCATTTGTGGACGAAAGCAATGGCAATAAGAGCATGGATAGTAGTCATCTTGGCCACCAGTGCAAAAGTCTCCTCGTAGTCCATATCATATTGTTGAGCAAAACCCTTTGCAACTAATCGGGCTTTGTAACGCTCAATTGAACCATCTGACTTTTTCTTGATTTTATAAACCCAACGAGACTCAATAGCACTTTTACCATGTAGAAGAGGCACCAAATCCCAAGTATCGGTCCGATGTAAAGCAGCCAGTTCCTCAGCCATAGCTTGTTGCCAATTGGGATCAAGAACGGCCTCCGAATAGGAGGTGGGCTCAGAAAGATTGTGAAGAGACACTAAAAAGGGAGCAAATGAAGGGGAATAACAAGAGTAAACAAAATCAGGTAACTCAGTGAACTTACGAGGGTGCATTGGATAGCGTGAGGATGTAGGATCTGCAATCACAGGAGGTGATGAGATGACTGTAGGATGGGATGGAGGATCTTCATTTGTAGAAGGTAAAGCACAAAAATACAATGAGTAGTACCATCAGTAGGTGCTTGAGTCCTGCGAGAATAATAGAAAGGAAAAGGTTACGTAGGAAGAGGAGAACCAACAGTTAAGGAAGAGGAGTTTGTAGAGGATGGAAGGTCGGAAGGATAATCGAGGAATGGATCAATGTGTATGAGATCAGATTGAAACAAATTGTGAGACGTGGGAGGAACAGAGAAGAAGGGAATATGCTCAAGAAAAAAGACATAACGAGAGATATAGAATTTTCGAGACAAAGGATCATAACAACGATAGCTCTTTTGACTTGCACCATAACCAAGAAAGACACAAAGAGCAGAGCGAGAAGACAACTTGTCTCGCTCAACATTAGGACGAAGGACAAAGCAAGCACAACCAAATACCCGTAAGGAAAAATAGTCAGGAGACTGACCATATAATTTTTCATAGGGAGACAAACCTGAAGTATGAACGGTGGGTATTCTATTGATCAAATGCACCCCAGTGAGTGCAGCTTCACCCCAAAAAGGACATGGAACACCAGCAAATAAAAGAAGGGAATGGGCGGTCTCAATAATGTGCCTATGTTTCCATTCAGCAACGCCATTTTGTTGGGAAGTGTCAGGGTAAGAGGATTGAAAAAGTGTACCATCAGAAGTAAGTAATTGAGAAAATACTGTAGAAGTATATTCCCCACCCAAATCACAACGAAAGCACTTTATTATAGCAGAATGTTGAGTTTTAACTAATGAGTGAAAAGAATTGTAGATTTATAAAAAGTCAGATCTACGCTTCATTAGATAAACCCAACAATATTGAGTATGATCATCAATAAAGGAGACATAATATCTGGACCCGCCTTTTGTGGCAACAGGAGAGGGTCCCCACACATTAGAATGAATTAAGTCAAAGGGTGCAACAAAGAGTGAGACACTTCGATTAAAGGGTAAAGCAGAAAACTTTGCAAGCTTACAACCTCTACAATCAGAAATGTTATGAGGTTTTAAATCCCCCAAGGATCCTTTAGAAACTAAATATTGCAAACGAGAGGCTGAAACATGACCAAGTCTAGAGTGCCACAAATAAAAACTAGATGAAGAAGGAGTCAAATGAAAAGAGGATAAATCCACACTCGAAGCAGCTACATCCGGAACTTGCAGCTCGTTTAAGACATACAATCCTCCATGCCTACGTTCTGTCCCAATCAGCCTCTTGGATTGAGGATCCTACATAGAACAAGAGGTAGGAGAAAAGTGAACAGAATATCCAGAGTCACAAAGCTGACTAACAGATACAAGGTTTATGGTAAGTTTAGGAATGTAATAAACATCAGAGAGAGACAAATGAGGTGTGCATACAGAACCAACACCTGTTAAAGGCATGTGTGTTCCATCAGCGGTCATAACAGACATAGAGGAAAAAAAGTCAAACATAGATGCAAAAGATGATAAAGAAGGTGACATATGATGAGAGGCTTCGGAATCTAAGACCCACAAGGAAGAAAGTTTACCTGCAGAATCAGAAGGAATCAGACCTGAAGAAAGTGGAGTGGATATAGCATAAGGCTGTGACGATGCCTGTGTAGCAAGGAACTTCTGAAATTGCTCTACAAAGGATTCCATATTAGGATCTGAAGATGATGCCACCTCAGGCACAAATGCTATAGTGTTGGGTTGTGATAACTTGTAAGGTGGCTGCTGAGATTGGTGACCAGGACGGCAATGCGATGGAGATGATGGTGAGCGCCACTGTGGACACAATTGCTGTTGTGTTGGTGAAGACTGTTGATATGTTGGAGATTTGGACAAAAGTTTAGGACATTGAGCCTTCCAATGTCCTTTCTGTTTGCAAAAACTACACTCATCAAAACCAACTTGTGCAGGTGTCTTTGATTGATTCTTCAAAATAGATTTACTCGGAACAGCTAGAACAGATTGACTAGAGGCTGGTGAAGATCCCTTTCCTGCTTGTATTTTGAGACGAGTCTCTTCTGCTAAAAGTTCACTTACCACTGCATCAACAGAGGGATGGGGATGTCGATGCAAAATATTTCCCCGAAGACCCTCAAAATCGTCACAAAGGGCCATTAAGAATTGAACAAGGCGTTGCCCTTCTCGATAAGCTATATAATGAGCATTAGATTATAGAGGCTTAGGTTCTGTGAGTGCTAACTGATCCCAAAGATCAGACATTTTGGAATAGAAATCTTGAATGCTCATATCCTTCTGCTGAATTTCTCGTATATCAGACTCTAATTGATAGTGTCTTGCAAAATTTGATTGTGTATATAGGCGAGCTAAGTAATCCCATGAGGATTTCCTCTTGCGTTGTAGTTGATTTTAAATTTCGAGGACGAAATTTCTGTAAGGGGGATGATTGTAAAATCCAGGAATTTTTTGGGAATATTATCTTCTAGTTATACTTTAATTAATTAGTCAATTAAAGAAATTTCCTCAAAGTTTAGAACCAATTGGATTTGTTTATATATAAAATATAAATAAACATTTTATCTCATTGAAAGTGATTGGGCTGAGATAAGATTGATAGAATAATAATATATGTATATATTCATTTTATATTATATATATATCCGATTAGAGAAATGATTTTAAAAAAAATCTTGTTTAATTAAGGCCTTAAGGGACTAATATATATATTTTAAAAATCATGGGGACTTGAATGGAAGGTTGCATCTTCTCTCAAGTTTTAAATGGCGAAGAAGCTACATGTGATTACTAACAAAAGCGAGGGCTTTTTATTAAAAAGCTAAAGAATCCATGCCATAAGAATCCATGCCATGGAGATAGACATCACGTGGAAGGGAGTAGCGTGCCTGTGATAACCCTCGCGCGCGATAACCCTTATCCATAATCAACGAACCGGCCAACCATGGTGGCGGTGATCTCGCGCGTCCGTTCCGCGGCTGAAGGGATCACGATCACCTACACCTTGAACCACGATTTCTTATAAGGGTAGAGAGCTTGGAAGCCAAAATGCCACCCCACTCTCTCAGCCGCGATCAATACACGCCCACCCAGCTCTGTCTACTAACGAAGAAGGTCGAAATTCCCGGATAGCAACCATCGCTAGTGGGTGGTTGGAGCGCCGCCGTAGTTGACCACCACTCTGACCCATCGTCGGGGAAAGCATCGGAAAGCACGAGAAACCTCCAGAGACTTCTGTAAGGCTCCTTAAACCCATGTACATCTATCTTGATTATCGTATTTAAAGTATGCTTGTGAATTGATTTATACTTGGACTGCTGACAACTAGTGAGGTATATCTACATATAGATCATGGGTTCTGGTTGACTGTCATGCATAGGTGGTCTATAGATTAGTTGTATGAAGGGAAGTGGATTACATAGTGCATGATGGCAATGAATGCATGATGGAATGGATTAAAAAAAAAAATACATGAGAGGCTTCTGTATTTTGTTTGGAAGAGTTGGTAACAGAAAGGCAGGCACGTTGGAAGTTTGGCTTCAGAAGACATGCATGGCTACTTAATAATATAAGGAAGGGTTGCCTGGATTGAGGTTTGATATCTTTAATGTGTGCTTGATGGATTAGAGGATTAAGTTAGTGGCATGAGTTGTGTGAGTAAGCATGTTTGACTGTGATGATAATGGAGAGGATATTGGAGTTTCTAATGGGCATTGGTGAAAATCTCTCTGAAACTTATGGAAACTAACTATTCTCTATGTGTCCATGATGGCTTTTAGAATGGGACTGATCATTTATATAAATAACAAGAAGATGGGCCCTTTTGTTGAGTGTTAATTTAATGATTAGAAAGGTGGAGTTGTGAGCATCATATGTAGGGCAGTGGACCCTTGCGACTATTATATGTTATTTGTGCACTTTATTTGTTTTATGTATTATGGAGGTTGATGTTATCTACTATATATACTTAGGCCTTGTACCCGAGTAGGGCTTGCCTCTACTCATGTACGGCCGATATGTAACGTACTCGAGGTGGACGTTACAATAGATGAGTAATATTGCTAACAGTTTTCATTCCTAGATTTCATTGAATAGGTTAGAGAGAGATAGATATCTTGATTTCATTGAATATGATGTTCTTCTTGATCAATGCCGGCTCATTTCTGTGGAAAAATTACAATAAAATTTGGACTCCATTTTTTTTACAATTTGAAGATTTTGTTTTCATTCCAATATTTCATTGAATAGGTTACAGAGAGATAGATATCTTGATTTCATTGAATACGATGTTGTTCTTGATCAATGTTGGCTCATTTCTATTGAAAAATTACAATGAAATTTGGACTCATTTCTTTTCTTTTTTCAATTTGAAGATGTTGTTTTCATTCTTAGATTTCATTGAATAGTTTGCAAAGAGATAGGTGTCTTGATTTCATTGAATATGATGTTCTTAATTAATGCTGACTCATTTCTATGGAAAAATTACTATGAAATTTGGACTCATTTGATTTTGTTATATTAAAAAGTTTTTCATGTATGTTTTTAATTAAGTATGCTTCTTGACCAATTTACCATATTATATTTAACATCTTAGAATTAATAGCTACAATAATTTTTAAAAGTTTGTTAAACCAATGTGTTTTTAAAACATCCTTTCAAACTATTTGGGCATTAATCCACGATATTGACTTCCTAACCCTCTTTTGGTTTGGTGACGAAGAAACCGAAGCTCATGGCTATGGAGTCCATTGTCAAGAGAAGCTTGGCATTCACCCGGGAGGAGGGGCTTCAACACTCACCAGGGCATGACTTTGAAGACACCCAGGCTTAAGGGTTTTCACCACCTCATTAGGTGGTCATACCTAATGATGGTGAGATCTAGGGTTTTAACTTAATCAAAGTTCTACATATGTAACCCAATCCTTGTGGACCTTTTGAATTTTAAATTAATGACTATGGTTTATCCATTTTTATAAAAAAAAAAATTATTTGGCAATAAACGATTCCTATTTTCATTATGTTATGTGCTCTGATACCAAATTTGAATAACTAAAAAATTAAGAATAAACAAGAATATTTGGAAGACCTAAAAAATAACCATTAGTCGTGGTACCTCAAAAGAATAATAGATAATGAAGCCAAGATGAAGCCAAAATTTCTTTATAAAAAAAAAATCCAAGATGAAGCCATTTATATATATATCAAAGACAATTTGGTATTAATTATAGTTAATTAAAAATAATGATTAGAGTTGGTCTTTCATATTTAAAAAAAAAACTATTATCTTAAGAAACACAATTATTACTTTATTTACTGAAAGCTTATTTGAAATTATTTATTTATTTATTTTACAAAGTTTATAGTGTTTATATATACATCTATTTTATGTTCCTATTTTATCAAATTGCATTATTATATTATATTATATCAAACTAAATTACAATAATGTTTAGAGATGAATTTAGGAAATTATTTTTAAATAATTTAGTATATGTTACTTGGACTAAAAAGTAAGTGAGATAAAAAAATGTTTTAAAATAAAATTTAATAAGTTTCACTTGGGTTAGAGGGAGAAATAATTTAAAAGTTAAAATTATCTCTTTGTCAGCTCAACTTTATTCAGTCCCTCCCTCCAATCTCTCATCTCTCCTCTCTCCTTCTATTACCCCATACCATCCACTCTCAATTGTCGCCGTCATAGGCACCACTTCGTTGGTATGTGTGATCTTTTGCGTCGGTGACCATGCAATACTTTTTTTTCCCCTCTTCGTAAGGTGATATGTTGCGAACCTCTTAACACCAAGGAATAGTTTAACGTAAACTATCAAATTAATTCAAAAATCATCTCATTAAAATTTATAACTAATTATCATATATACCTTAATTACAATTTCCTAATGTAGCAAAAAAATTTATTTTCTAAAATTAAAAAATTATAGAAGTTATATGTAGCATATAATGGGTAAATAATGTGTTGTAAAGATTTTAAATCAAATATTAATGGTCTAAAAGTTGCATGTTTAGATTAAATAAGAGAGTTAAATTTGGACAATACTCTTTTTAACTGCTAAACAATGTTAAGCGCATGATTTGCTATTCTTTAAAATTATTTGGAAATTTTTTTTATTTAAATTATACAGATATATGTTATTTAGTTTTATCACTTGCTAAAAGGGGCGTTATCTACAAAGTTATTTCATCACCGACTTAAGAAAATATAAAATATTTCAGACTATATATAGTGGCAAACAAGATGGTAGCTTTCATACAACTCTATCCTTTTCAGAGACTTCCTCTAACCTCAGTTCTCAATTTCTCTGCTCTCTTCGACCATCCCTTCCTCCTGCTAATTCTCTCTCTCTCTCTCTAAGAAATCTTTGAAAGAGTTTTGTAGAACAATCTCAACTCAAAAGGTAAATGAATTTAAAGTTCTAATTTCAAATTTTGTTTGCTCATTTATATATATGCAACTTTTCTTGAATTTTATGTTAGTATGGAGATACATCAAGAAGTTTGATTCCGGGTTATTAACTAGAAAATATAGAAGAGATTGATTAAACGTAATTATACACATTTGGTAGTTGTGTTTTTTTAACTCTTGATATATAGTTTCTTAACTCTTGATAGTTCTAATATCTCTCTGTGTCTTTTTTCCTTCAGTCTGGTGCTACAACGTTCTTGCTATGCATGGGGTCCGGAGAAGGGTCGGACCACTTGGGTCTATTGTACGCAACCTTACTCTGCTTTTTGATATCTATATGTGTACAACTATAAATTTTTATTTATATCTAAATCAGATTAGGCTTAAAATATGTATTTCTATATATTAATACAATGAATTCTAATTCATCTTAACATGAAATGCAATTAAAAACAAGATTAAAATCATGGATATGTAGCACGAGTCCAAGCATGGCCTTCTCCTTAATTTCTCTGATCAGGTATGCGCTCTATCTCAGCAAATAGCTTCTAGTTCCTATCCATTAGAAGATGCTCTAGTATCTTTGCATGCCAACCCACTTGTTAGTGGACCCCCAACCTATGTGGCAAGAGAGCATGCATTTCAGCCATGTGGCAGCACCACCGCGCTTGTCCACCGCTATAAATATCTCTTCTTCTTCATCACCATTACACCAGTACTCTAGTGCTAGCTCTTCATCGATCTCTTCTTCTCCTCCTCCTTCTACTTTTAGAGTTTTTCTAGGTTAGTCGATCTTTAGCTTTTTCTACTAGAATAGAGGTCTGTGAGCTATGGCTGCTGAAAGATGGCAAGATGGAGCCAAAACTTGATGCCTTGCTGAGGAAGAGTTCGGTCTCAGACCGAACACTAGAAGTGCAAGCTTCAGGATTCCAGAGGCTTGAGCCCTTTGTCCAACCTGATAATATTAGCGCAAGTCTCGTCGGAAGCTCCTCTCGTATCCCATTCTATCCATTGTTGCGGCCGCAACCACCATTGAATGCAGTGATTTTGAACACTGAAACTGTTGAAATGCTCTAGAAACAACAAGTCATGTAGGCAAAGAACTGAAAGGAGGCCTTAGAGCTCCATGAAACAAAAAAAAAGTTGGAGAATGAGTTGTTATTCTGCAATAGTAGAGCAACGCTGGCTTATTGAGGCTTAGTGGAAGAGCTCCTCCCAAATACAGATATAATTACCTATAGATTTTTTCATATGCATACTCTTGATAATTATGATATCTCTCTGTTTTTTTTTCCTGGCGCTCCAAGGCCTCCTTTCAGTTCTTCGCCTGCATGACTTGTCATTTCTGGAGCATTTCAACAGTTTCAGTGTTCGGAATCACTGTATTCAATGGTGGTTGCGGTGGCAACAATGGATAGAATGGGATACGGGAGGAGCTTCCGATGAGACTTGCACTAATATTATCAGGTTGGGCAAAGGGCTCAAGCCTCTTAAATCCTGAAGCTTGCACTTCTAGTGTTCTGTCTGAGACCGAACTCTTCCTCGGTAAGGCATCAAGTTTTGGCTCCATCTTGCCATCTTTCAGCAACTATAGCTCACAGACCTGTATTCTAGTAAAAAAAAAAGCTAAAGATCGACTAACCTAGAAAAACTCTAAAAGGAGAAGGAGGAAAAGAAGAGATCGATGAAGAGCTAGCTCTAGAGTACTGGTGTAATGGTGATGAAGAAGAGGAGACATTTATAGTAGTAGACGAGCGAGGTGGTGTTGCCACATGGCTGAAATGCATGCTCTCTTGCCACATAGGTTGGGGGTCCACTAACAAGTGGGTTGGCATGCAAAGATAATAGAGCATCTTCTAATGGATAGGAACTGGAAGCTGTTTGCTGAGATAGAGCGCATACCTGATCAGAGAAATTAAGGAGAAGGCCATGCTTGAACTCGTGCTACATATCCATGATTTTAATCTGGTTTTTAATTGCATTTCATGTATAGATGAGTTAGGATTCACTGTATTAATATATGGAAATACATATTTCAAGCCTAATCTAATTTAGATATAAATAAAAATTTATAGTTGTACACATATAGATACCAAAAAGCAGGGTAAGGTTGCGTACAATAGACCTAAGTGGTCGAACCCTTCTCCGGACCCCATGCATAGCGGGAGCTTTGTAGCACCAGATTGAAGAAAAAAAACACAGAGAGATATCAGAACTATCAAGAGTTAAGAAACTATATTTTAAGAGTATGCATATGAAAAAAATCTAGAGGTAATTATGCTGCTAACAAATGTGTAAAATCGTATGCTTTAATCAATTTGTTCTATATTTTAAGAGTTGTATGAAAGCTACCATCTTGTTTGCTACTATATATAGTCTGAAATATTTTATATATTTTTTTAAGTCAGTGATGAAATAACTTTGTAGATAACACCCCATTTAGCGAGTGATAAAATTAAATAATATATATCTATATAATTTTTATAAAATAATTTCCAAATAATATTAAAGAATAGCAAATCACTTAACATTGTTTAGCCGTTAAAGAGAGTATTTTCCAAATTTCACTCATTAAATCTAAACATGCAACCTTTAGACCATTAATATTTCATTTAAAATCTTTAAAACACCTTATTTACCCATTATATGCTACACATAACTTCTATAGTTTTTTAATTTTAGAAAATAAAATTTTTTACTACCGTAGGAATATTGTAAGGTATATACCATAATTAGTTATAAATTTTAATGAGATGATTGTTGAATGAGGAATTTAATTATAAGTCCCTCCACTATTCAACCACTATTTACCTTTTCCAAAACCTCACCCAAACTACTATTAAACCTAAGTCCCCCCCAAGGACCCTAGGGGGAAGATGGAGGTCCTTGGGGAGGGACCTATTGTGAATAAGTGAACAGTGCAGGGGTGTATAATTAATTAACTATTGTTGAATTAAGATGATAGTTTAGGTTAAAATTTGGCTTGGTGTTAAGAGGTTCGCACCATATCCCCTTACAAAGAAGAAAAAACCCAAGTATTGCATAGTCACCGATGCAATACTCACTAATATTTGTGTTACGTTAGGGAACTATCAATTAATTACACTTTTTCACTAATATTTGTTGTCTTGGCTACACAACTTATGCACCATTGCTTGATTTGAAACTCGTTTCCATGATTGGCATGGTTATTAACTATGGATTCATATGCGGCAGTTGCACTACCAAGTACCAAGTGTTTTTTTTTTCAGGAGGTTTTACAATAGGTGGTGCATAAACATCCATTGCCGAACATGCATTGCCAAGATGTGTTAGTGTGCACTAGTTGGTGCAAAGACATGCATTGATGATATGTTAGTTATGTATTAATTAAATAGAGTGGAGACTTGTTAGTGTTGACATGTATTAATTTGCATTAAAGGGTTGTTTGGTTTGTAGGAAGTAGCTGTGATATAAGTGATTTTACAGATAAATTATCTTTTTCTCTGTTTGCTTTGTTGTGAAAAGAAAACTTACTTGTCAAACCATTAACTGAAGTAGTACTTTTGTTGTAATTCAACTTATATTTAAATTTTATGTACGTTGAATTCCAGGTAAAAGTTTGAGTGTCATCACTACCATCAATGTCTCTTTTTCCCTTTTGGTCTGTTTATATTTTTTTAAAATTTTTTGAGTTTTTTCATGTAATATTTTGTGGACATATCTAGTGTATTTATTTCTATTTTTGAAAATTTAGAATTAATATTCAAAAATATTATAAATTTATTCTCCTTCACAAATATGTCACAACTTTTAGCATTATCCTTTAATAATTAGGAAAAATTACCATATAGTCCCTGATTGTTTACATTCTTCCTTTTTAGTCCCTCTGACAAAAAAGTATACTTTTAAGTCCTTTCTTTTTAAATTAATTACTTTTAGGTCCCTGGCGTCACAATTCCAGTTACCTTTTTGTTTTAACCCCAAAATGCCCTTCCCGGTACCCACCCAAAATGCACCTTTTGGCTGAAAAGACAGGGAGCAAGCCACAATGCTTGTCACCTACACTCCCTGCTATGTACTTCCATGCTTGCAAGAGAAGCAACTCTTCTTCTCCTTCGTTTCGTCTTCTTCCTTTCTTATTTTGCAGAGAGATTGTGTTGTGTTTTAGTCTTGTAGAGAAGCTACCAAGTCCGGGCTGCAAAAGCCTGGGTGGGAGAGTCTTGCAACGACAAACAACAAAGGTTTTATCCCACACTCACTTTCCCATCTTTTTTTCATAGCTTGCGATTATAATTCTGATGTTTTTGCAACAACATTCTTGTTGCATGATTTCGATAGAAACCATCTTTGCCGTCGCGCGATATGGGAGAGAAGGTCTAGCCTTGGAGCTCACAGTGTTGACTTGTTGGGAGTCGGTAATGGATGATATATGTGAATGGTGGGATCTTGACTCATCTGGCGTGAGAGTGAGTTATATTGCACCAGACGATCATAGAACAACTTGTCATTAACAATTCTACAGACTTTGGTGCGTATGTGCAACATTTTTCACTCATTCGAGAAGAATATGGTCGAACTTATAGTAGACACAGGTGAAGTGATCGTGGCCGGCGAGTGCGGGTCTTCGTTTCTAGCATAATTCACTGTCTTTTTCTCTGGTCATGTAAAACTGAATATGCTTATTATTTTCCGCAATCATGTATTACAAACACGTAAGTCTTTAGTATTTTCATTAAGTCTTCAGTATCCACCTTATCCGTTTAGTATTGCTCTTATCTCTTCATTATCGACAGTAAGTCTTTAACATCAATCGTATTCATTTAGTATTCCGTCGTTCTGCTCAGTATTGTCTCACTTAAAAGAATCTCTTATCAATCAACAGGGATCCTCTAGCCGAGAGCATACCCTTGAACATTGTGAGTTCTTCTCAAACTCTCGAGATTGCAGCGCTCAAAGTCGGCGAACGATTTCAGAACATAGAACACTTCTGGAATGCGTTCCGTGACTTTGCTATAAAAAGGAAATTTGACTTTATCTTCATAAAAAATGACAAAGAAAGGGTGATGGCCAGATGTGCCAAGGTAGACTGGGATTGGAGGGTCCATGCTCCTAGAGAGGGAAATTTGCACACCTTTAGAATAAAGACATTGTTGTCCACACATGTTTGTAACATCAACCAATACAATTGGGGATCGGGGAGGTTGTGGAGATTCACACTCTCCCTGCTCCGGAGGCGAAGAACATCTCTTTGCTTGCATGAAAAATAAATAGTTAATCAAATTGAAAAACAAAGCAATTTGATTATTGATAGTTTCGTCAGGGCTGTTGTTTGGCTTTAGGATAACTTTCTTACTCAAACGAACACAAAAGCTCACACACACATACAATCAAAACAATGCAAACATAAAAAGAGGAGACACAAAAGTTTGGTAACCCAGTTCGACTTCGAAGCCTACGTCTGGGGGGCTAAGCTTGGAGATAACAATCCACTAAAATAAGGGTAAAAATATGAGTACAATTTCCTTGTCACTCATCCTCACCACATGTACAAAAACCCTCTCAAGATTTTCCGACCACCACTCTAACCCTCACCATTGGGTCCCACTCCGGTGGTTCTCCTCAATCTTCAAAGCTTCAACCTGTATTCACGCTCTACTAGCCTAAGATATCACTTGCCTCTTTTAGGATCTCTGAAATCTCCATGGAAACTAATTTGGACACCTCCCAAATTTAGCCGTTGTAATTTCTGTTGCAACAGAACTTGTAACGTGGCCCGACTGCTGAACTGACTAAGGCTGCAGCTTCTATTGTAACACGACCCCAAGATGCCTCCAACCCTCCCAGTTGTGTCTGAGTCGAATACTGTCGGATCCTCCTGATCACAACCACGACAACTAGCTGGACCCCCTCTCCGTTACGTCCGCAGTCTTCTTCAAAGCTCGCACCTCACCAAGGCGCACCAACACCTATCCAAACTTGATCTCCATTCATCCAAGTTTGGTCTTCAAAATCTTTATCAAATCATACCATGTGGATCTTTAATCAAATCTTCAATCAAGGCTTCAATCAAATCTTCGCTCCTCTTTATATGTGGCATGCACATATATGAAATCTCTAATCATATATTCAACTTTTCACTAGATCTGGGCTTGCACTATATTTTACTTAATATAGCCTTCAATCAATATGTTTTCAAGTCGATTATGTTGTCATATGTGTTGCAGCCACTTTCCAAACTTCAACTTGCACAAAGCTTGCTCTCTAAATCAACAACGAAGTTACTAATCATAGCTTTTCACCAAAGACACTTCCATGAAATCTTCAAATCCTTCCCATATAGAGTGCTCCAAGCACTTGCCAACCTGTTATGTTACCACGATGTCAAATGATGCCAACCAAAGTGCCTTTGTGCTAACAATTATAATTTTTTGCAATACCCACAAGTGCCAATTGGAGTTGATGGGAATAATAATCTCTTTATAATCAATGTTTTAAGTCCATTAAATTCACCTTAATATGAATAATAACCAAAAAGGCACAATTGCATGCCAACCAAAGATTAAAGCCAATTTTGGTCCTTATATTTTGACTAAATGTTCATTTTCGTCATTGAATTTTAAAAATTTTCTATATGGTCCCTGTATTTTGGGGTTTTTATTCAAATATGTCCATGATGTTGACATGGCAGCACAAATGGAATACAAATTGAATATGGTTAATTTTTTATTCCATGTGGCATGCCATATCAACATACCACATCAGCATTTACAAAAAAGTTTATTCAAAATTCATTTTGTCATGCCATGTCAGCATGCTACGTCATCCTAACCTTGCCATGTAAGCCGCCACATCAGAAATACTAACCACACGTATTGTCAAGTCAGGACTAGGGACGTATTCGAACAAAAACCACAAAATACATAGGGTGTATTGAACATTTTTAAAGTTCATAGACGGAAATGAACATTAGATCAAAGTACAAGAAACAAACTGGGATTTATCTTTTTACAAAACAACATTGTTAATGGACTCATTATGATCAACCAAAAAATGTAGTTCAAAAAAACTGCCAAATTTTTTTCAGATTCATCGTGACCACAAAAAGATAGTCTTTGACGCAATAAAAACAGAATACAATCAATCGTTGTAGTCAATCAAGTTCGATAATCCTTTTGACCTTGCTCAGATTGCTTTATGATGAAAACTAGAATTCTTTGACTTTGGTTCATCAAATCTTGACATTTTATCCAAACATAATTATAAGCACTATTTGAGCATCAACATATGTTTGAAACCTTTCCTTCTTCCAATTTATAAATCCCACTGGCATAAAAGCATCCCTCACTTATTTGTACTCCAATTTCAAAACTAAATAGATAACAACAAAAGCAAAATACATCTTTTTTCTATGCTATATTCTTACCCAATTGCCATACTCAGTTAAACCACTGCATGACCTTTGTGTCATGTCCAGTAAAAATTACCAAACCATAAACATGCTGGGTATTTATAAGTTTAGAATCTCTCAACAGAATCTGCTGTGGAGAAAGAGGATAATGGATACCTTCATGATGCATAGCCCCAACAAAAGAATACAGATTCTCATTTGGATCTTCAAATTCAATCAATGCTTTAAATTTTAGAAAAGAATGATCACTACCTAATGTTGAAGTCACCTGCAAACACTGTTTCATTTTCAAATTGGCTTCTCCATCAAGGTTCATTGTTTCAACATAACAATTCCCATCATCATGACTAGATGAAAACAAAACTAGGTCATTCCCATCATCATGACTAGATGAAAACAAAACTAGGTCAGCAGGAAAGAACTCATCCTTCTCCACTTTAACAATATCTCCAACTCTAAAGCTTCTTCCATTCTGTTTCTTCAAATGCATGGCTGCCATCATATACCTTGACCTTTCTGCTGTTAACCTCTATGTGCTAAAAATAAATAATTGAACACAAGCACACAAGGCAAAGATAAGCTTAACCATATAAATTGTTTAGCGATAACTGAAACTAATGACATTTGGGAAAGTAAAACTTAAAAGAGATAAATTAAAGCTTGAATGAGAAATGTCAGGCAAATTCTCGACACAAATGCTGGATTGAATAGTTAACCTCTATGCCTAAGTCTCTGTAGCAAAGTAAAAACCACATCAAGGAAACTCCAGTCCATAAATAACTCTAACTGTTACCAAGTATGATGTTTCTTTCTTGACATTTAATTTTAGCCATTTACCAAGATACAAGATAATGCAGTTATTGTTGGAAACAAGCACAAGTTATTTGGTAATTGGAACAGGAAAAAGGTTAAGGTTACATGTACCTAGGGTACCAAAACCAAACCCTAATCACATGTATCATATATGGTTCATATATGACTTAGTAACCAAAATTATGGCAATATTTGCTTATAAATAACTCTTTGTTCCAAACAATCAATACATCCAACTCAGCAAAAATTTCATCTACAATACTATTAAATGTTGCAACTCTTTCTATTATTGTCATAGATGGATGCAAATTATTTGGTAGATGGAACATGTAAAAGGTTAAGATTATAGGTATATATATTATATAGAGTACCCAAGCCACCAACGGCTACAAAGGTCTATTGGTACCAGGGTTCTTTGTTAAGTGATGGGTAGTAAACTTGTGAAAGACCCGGGTTCGAACCCCCTCTTTTGCAAGATGAGGGTCAGGTGAACGGATCTCTGTCAGGTCTCTGTGCTTCTGCACTGCCGAACCTGTTACACATCCTTGACGTCCTTCGGGGGACGCTAATCTCCTTAGTAAAAAAAAAAATGTAGAGTATCCAAGCGGAATCCTAACCACATATACAGAGAAAAAAACTATTTATTGGCGGTGCTTATTGCAGTACTTAGCATTATTTTATTATAACGAGCAATAAATCCAATCCAAGAAAGTTCAATCTATAGTGTGCTTAAATCTCACATTTTTTTTATTAGCCGTAGTTGAAAGAATGCAATGGAATACTTATTACACTAATAACTTCATCTATACATTAGCTTCTGGTGTCCTCACTGTACATCATTCCACGGAGACCCTTACAAATGGATAAAGATAAAAAATTAAAAAAAAAATCTCAATTTTTGGAATCAAAATAACAACTATATCAGAATCAACAAATTCAACATCAAAATTAGGGCGTACCTGCTTCTTCAAAGCCAGTCTTCGACGGTTTCCTTCGCCATCGTCGCTCCAACAACGACAAGCGGCAACAAGATACTCACAGCTCGATAAGCCGCCAAGTGACTGAAGGGCACACAAGCGACCACCAAGAAGAAAAAGATGGCGACCCGCCGCAACTGCTCGAACAAAGGTTAGGGCAAGAAGTTGGCGATCGCGTACTTGGTCGTCGACACGACGTTGGGAGAGTACAAGGGCCGACCAACGCCCTGGATCTCAGGATCGTTGCATCGCACAATCCGTGAGTATCCCGCACCGCTTTCCATCTCCCTATCCGATGATCCAGATCGCCGGCAGGACCATCGCCGGCGCAAGTGGCCGAGCATCTTATCCATTTCGCAGGTGGGATTTGATTTCGTGGGAAGCGCATGAGGGCTTTTCAAGGGATTGAAAAATGGTGACACGTTACCCAAAAAAAAAAAATCAAAAAGTAAATTTTGGTACTTTTACAAAAAACACCTTCATTAAATGAATATTGGTTTTAGAAATTGCTGGGTTTTTTGCAAAAATGTTTGATAATTTTACACAAACACACTCCTAAAAATTAAAATCAAGTTATCGAAACTATTGGATTTTTCTGTAAAACCGACCAAAAGATTGGTACTTTTGCAATTTTCAAAATTTGCTCGGTTTTTTGCAAAATGTGTAAAAATTTGACAGTTTTACAAAACACCCTCCTAAAAATTAAAATTAGTTTTTCAAAACTACTGGGTTTATCTGCAAAAACGACCAAAAGTTTTGTACTTTTGCACAAACCCCCTCACAAAAAAATAAATTAATTTTCAAAATTTCCTGGGATTTTCTGCAAAAATGTGCAAAAGTTTGACTTTTTGCAAAACACCCTCTTAAAGTTAAAATTAATTTTTTCAAAACTACTGCGTTTATCTGCAAAATGACCAAAAGTTTGGTACTTTGCAAAAAACCCCTCATAAAAAATAAATTAATTTTCAAAATTTCCTGTTTTTTTCTGAAAAATGCGAAAAAGTATGATATTTTACAAAACACCCTCCTAAAAGTTAAAATTAGTTTTTAAAACTACTGGGTTTATTACAAAAACGATCAACAGTTTGGTACTTTTGCAAAAACCCTCTCATAAAAAATAAATTTAGTTTTAAAAAACTGTTGGGGCTTTGTGCAAAAATGCAAAAGTTTTGACAATTAAAAGAAAACACCTTCTTAAGAATTTAATTAAGTTTTAGAAACTACTGGGGTTTCTTGGAAAATGACCGTATAACAAATTGTCAAGCATGGAACAGCTGTCAACGAAGTCGTTGCTTCCCAATCCCCTCCAAACCCCAGCACCGCTCTTTTCCGATCTCCGACGACCCCAAGCCCTAGCGCTCCATCCATTCCCATGGATTCCGCCGCTGCTACCGGCGGAGCCGCCGCCGGAGGCCCCGCCCCCTTCCTTATCAAGACCTACGACATGATCGACGAATCCTCCACTAATGACATCGTCTCCTGGAGCTCCTCCCGCACCAGCTTCGTCGTCTGGAATCCTCCCGAGTTCTCTGCCCGCCTCCTCCCCACCTTCTTCAAGCACAACAACTTCTCCAGTTTCATCCGTCAGCTCAACACCTACGTGCGCGATTTCCCCGATTCCATCTCGCTTTGATCTTCTTCTCTCCATCTGTCCTTGATGGAATTTTATTGTTTTTGTAGGGTTTCAGAAAGATCCATCCAGAGAGGTGGGAGTTCGCGAATGAAGGCTTCGTTCAGGGCCAGAAGCATCTGCTCAAGAATATTCATCGCCGGAAGCCGATCCACAGCCACAGCCATCCGCCGGACCACGAGAGGTCAGCGCTGGAGGAGGAGATCGATCGACTTTCCCGCGAGAAGACCGCCCTCCAGGCTGATCTCTGCCGGTTCAGGCAGCAGCAGCCCGGGATGAAGACTCAGCTCGATGGCCTCGACCAGCGACTTCAGGACATGGAACAGAGGCAGGAGAAGATGATCTCTTTCATCCAGAGAGGCATTAGGAACCCTACTTTCATGGAGACTCTCGTCAAGATGGCTGTTGCTGGGTCCATGGACTTCTCGGCAATCCACAAGAAGAGAAGGCTCCCCAGCCTCGATTGCAGTCAGGACGTGGCTGATAATAGTTTCTATGATAATCACAGTACTACTTCAAAGAATGAGATTGGGCATGTTTTTCATCGAGATTTTAGTGATAAGCTGAAGCTGGAGCTCTCCCCAGCAATCTCTGATTGCAATTTGGTATCTGCCTGCACACACAGCTCAAATGAGGATCAGGAGAGCCCAGGTCAGCATGAGAAGCAGAAACTGATGGTTGAGGGCCTTCCATTAGTGCCGGAGACGGTAGAGCTCTCAGACACCGGAACCTCGTTCTGTTCAAGAAAGAGTATGTTGTTCTCGAGCACAGTGGAGGATGGGGATGGGCTCATGCCCTGCCATCTTAATCTCACGCTTGCATCTTGTTCGATGCAAGTGGATGCAAATCAGTTTCAGAGCAGGACTCCAATTTTGGAGGAGCAAAGTGCAGGAAATGCCAGTGTGCTGAGGATGAGCAATGAAGAAAGAGACGAGGGTTTTTGTAGAGATATTAGAAAGAATCAGGACAATCATGGTAACTCTGCCCAAAATCAAAATATTAATAATCAGGCTCCTGCAGCTCCTGCTGCTACAGGAAGAGTGAATGATGTCTTCTGGGAGCAGTTCCTTACTGAAAGACCAGGCTCTTCAGAAGTGGAGGAAGCAAATTCTAGTGTGCAGGTGAATCCTAGTGAAGAGCAGCATGAAGAGAGAACGCCAGGGAATGAGAGCATGTGGAGAAGCAGGAAAGATTTGGAGCAGCTGACCCTCTGAACTGCTTAGAAGTTGTGGATGCTTAGCTTTGTGCAACGAGGTACATGTAAGCTTCTGAGATGTTGCAATTTCTGTACTAATGCTATAATAGAAAGATATGATTAGCTTGTAGAGAAATATTTTAGTTCTTGTTATATAGCTACAAATGAATGGAATAGTGTTTGATCCTGAATATGCCAATACTTGATAATGGTACAGTATTCTATTATGGGATTCACTATTCAGCCAGGGTACCTTTTGTATATTGTTGGTTAGGATTTTTGTTGTTCTATTAGTTGGATGCATGATAATGGTGATTATGTTGGCAGCCTTGTGATATATTTATTTTAGAGTGTTATTCAGACTTGCTTTTCTTCTTCTAATTATTATTTCATTATTAACAAATTTCAACTACAACATGAAATGTTATTCTTCTGAACAATCTTATGTTGAGCATGCATTGAATCTAATACTTCTTGTAGATTATGTTCTTTATCAACCTTTTGTGCCTTTGGATTTCCACTATTGTAGCTTTGTATTGGTGATGAAAACATTTGGAAATATTTGATCCCTAGAGAGGATCAAAACAGATGGTGCTTCTACTAGTAATGTCTAAGAAATTTACAATCTTGACATTCCTTCTATCCTTAGAGATCTATTATTATGCTTTATTGTCTTTACTCTTTAGAGCATATTTCTGCTTTATCTTGCTAATATGTTCTTATTATTGCTCTTTACATTCTATACAATCCTGTATTTCTTAAGTGTGCTTTTTCGATTTCTGTGTCAATAAATTGAAGGTGTGGTGGAGATTTTTAATCATACAAAAGATTGGATTAACCATTGGATTCTTTTTCAAAGATGAGGTTTAGACATAATTGTGTCAAAGCATTAAAGTATTATCAAGACATATAATGGACATAAAAGAACTAAAATAAATTTCATCTTTAGTTATCTTATTTTTCAGTGATAATGAAACTGCTCTGTCAACTTCTTCTGTTTTTTTTTTTTGATAAAAGTGGATAAATCACATTCCTTTATTTAATTGAAAGTTTCAAATAAAGTACATGATAGTGGATCCTCATCGGATCTGTTCTATTACATTGCAAAAGACTCCATTATGTATTCGGATGTCCCATTAACCTTGTGAATTCTGTGCCTTTTGAGCCCTCCATTATGTGTTCGAAGTTTGCCCCCGGGGATGCTGAGAGGTCTCCTAACGAGTAAATTCTAGGCTTTTTTTGACAATGGATTCCATTGCCAGCAGCTTTGGCTTTTTAGAGTCATGCACTGCATCAAACCAAGATATTTTTTCACCAAAGTTGCTATTCTTTATGAGTGACAAAGCACAACCAAGTGAATTCAGGTGCCCCTTCGGGTTTGCAATTTCATGAACCATTCAATGAGTGGCAAACAAATTAGTACTCCATGTACTTTCATAATTCTCTATGTAAACACTATATTATTGTTCCGTATTTCAAAATTGACCATCTGTGTTGTTATTTGTGTGTAATGTTTTTAATTGTGCTAATTACATATTGACCATTTCTAAATAAAAAATGGATATTTGATGCTTCATGGAAATATTATATTCATAATGCAGATATGGGATTGTGTTTAAATTCGATAACAATTTTTGGACATATGTTTTGATTTAAGCTTTGATTAGATTTTCAAGTGGCATTTATAGACTTGACTCTTGATTGTGGAAAAAGACAAATTAATCTTGTTTATGTCTTACCTGTCATTTGGTTGATGATAAATTGTTCTATAGAAATGTTTTCCTGAATTGGAAATTTACTTTGATAGGAATTGAATTAAATTTGAACTTGAGTGTGATGTTTTATATGCCTATCTGTTTTTTCCTTTTCTTGCTTGCTAAAGTAGGGGATTCCAATTCGGGATTTTCCTTGGTAGGTATTGGGAAGGAATTGGAATGTGTCATCATTATTAAGGAATCAAAATTTTGAGGGTGTAATAAATGTATGTGTGATTCTTAAATGGAATCTTTCTTTTGGGCTTGACCTCTGTTTGTGAATTGACTATGGAGCAATACTATGCACTGAAAATACCATATTGACTTCCCAAATAGATTATAGTCATTACTTGCTCCCGTGATGCATTAGTTTTGCAGTGAACATACCCATGACTATGTTCATTGACTGAACCAGTCTTGCAAGAGAAGTTTAAAAGACTTTGTTTAAATGTGTGCTTTTCTTGATGTTCGATAGAAAAGGAAATCAAGCCTCTTAAGGAGAAACATAATGTGACTCTTGATAGATCGGATGCACCATTCCTTTAATGGGGAGATACATGCAACCATAGATGTAAGTAATGGTGGTATCTCGTTAATGAACTCAGTACTCAAGTTGAATGACATTTCTATGATTTATTTTTGAATAACCCTTGTATTTTGTTGTGCATTGTTTGAGGAAATGCAGTTTTTCATATCATGAACCCTACTTTTGATTTATATATAAGCATGCATATAAAGACATTTTTAAGTTTTGCTTGAATATATGACTGCAGGCTTAGCCTGTTTAAAGTTTAAATGTGAGCTCCCTGGTGATTTTACTTCATTTGAATTTTGTTAGATTTTCATGTGTTTAAGTTCTATGAAAAAAAATGTAGCAGGTACAGATTGTCGATTTAGCAAATTATGTACATGAAATGGGCTATAACCCTGTATCAAGTTGATTAACTAGGTGATTCCCATATGCATGCCTTCAATTATTTGCAATTTTCATGCAAAGATAAGCAAGTCCTAGTGACCTACTTTTCAGAAAAAAAAAGTGAAGAAAAAAAAAAGAAAGAAAGAAACATCTCAGTAACCTCAATCTTTCTTATCAGTTCTCTTAGACCCTGAAACGAACTTTGAGAACTTTTTCATCAGACTGATGTGCTAAAGAGCTTTGAGCAATTGCCTTCAGAGACAGTTCATTAAGTTTGTTGTCTTAAAACTTTTGAATCTGTAGAAAATATTTGGCATGATGTGCTTAAAATATCCGGCAAAATGGTATATCAACATGCATTAGTCCCAGCTTACACTAGAATAAGACAGGTATCGGTGCCTTCCGTTGGAAATGCATAGGAACCAAGACATTATAAATTCTGTTGTTTGATTCTTTCTTCAATTGCGATGTAACTATCCACAAGTGTATAGGGTTAGTCAAGTAGTAAAATATTCAAAAATGGGTTATCGAATCCATAGGAACGAGAATACTAGTACCTAGGAAAGTAGTTGTGATTGGTTGATTGTCCTAAACGAAACTAACACGAATAATTGGTAGACTGTGAACAATCAGAGATGAAACGTGGCACCTCGGATCTCAATCTCCTTAGGATTCTTTTATTAACAACTGTTGATGCCAAAAACTGGTCCACCTCACTCTTTGGCTACTGTGGCCTCGTGATCTGGTCTCAGCCTTTGACAAACGGTTAATATTTATAGTTGGTGTGGACGCTTACTTCTTCTTGTGAACAGGGAGATGCGGAGGGCACTCGACAATTTCGTCCGTAATTATCCACTGATAGACCTGTGAAGAGGAGGAAAAGTGATCGGAATTGGGCCTTTCTGCCCGGATTTAACTCCGATGCTTAAGTCAGAAATCAGGGCGAGAAGTCCTAGGCAATGCTTTGTGTAATGTGTAGTGAGTGTTTCTTTTTTTCGGATCACTTCCTTTTTGTCCTTCCGCCCTTTTTATAGCAAGTTAGAGGCGGTTTTAACAAATATCTTGCAAGGCGGTGGAGTAAGGCGGTGGGCTAGGTAGATATTTTGTAAGGCGGTAGGAAAATATCTGCCTAGCGTGTAGGTGCTCTGTAGGTAAGTAGAGTAAATATCTGCCCACTGTAGTAAGTGGATAGGGCCTACTTACTGTAGAGGCGTTAGATATTTACTTCTTTTCCTCCACCTCACGCCTTGTATAAGAGGGTTGTTATAATTCCGACGGACTCATTCGCAGGATTTATTCCCCACGTTATTGCCGAACGGAATTGTGCAAGGTTATTTGGTGATGTTGCCACGTGGCTGAAGAAACACGGTCCTGTGTGTGACAGGTGGTCCCTTAGGTTAATGACATCTGTCTTACCAAATATATCCGTAACACCAGTCCCCCCTAAAATGTACGTGTTCGAAGAATCTGAGCGAGAGGTGAGCTACTCGCACGTTTCGCTTGGTTCGAGAACAAGTATTCTTCTTAGTTGGCACGTCTATGTAGGAGTGGGTTTCGTCTATGGCTATGGTATACGTGTTTTTAATAGGTGACCGACAAGCATCGTGTTCTCCTTATACCAAGTATCGAAGTAGATTTTTCTCCGAAATTTTCGTCTATTTTTCTACTTAAGGGCTTGTATGGGTAACGTTCATAGTCAGAAATCTTTTGTATCATGGCTCAACGCTTGTCTTTTATAAATTCTTCACTTTTAGCCAATGCTCTCGTCACTTGCAAATTCCCAGCTCCTTTCACGAACATCTGTCGGAATTAAGGACTGGGTTTATCCACCTAGTAAGTCCGAACGGCTGTGTGTGGCCGGGCGTTCTATTGATTAACGGGACCCAGTGAGATATGTATCGGCGCAGAGTGGGAGGCTTTTCATGTTGATCACGGCATGGAGGCGGGGACCTTTTAGTTGTCACTTATGCAGGGGGCGACGCTTTGAATTTGAGATGTTTGGAGACTCACTCGCCGTAGAGAAGTGGGTCCCTACCTTCGCCTCCCCGTGTTGATCCGTGTTCTCCTAGTGGGAACGAGGATAGTGACGGCCATGGAGTCCGTGCATCTCCTCCGAGTCTCATTCGAGCGTGGCTTCGGACGAATCCGCAGATATTTAACTTTAGTCCGTCGGATAACATGTTTTTGTTATTTTTGCTTTGTTTGCGTTCGTCATGTAACCTGAATAAATGATGTTTGTCGTTTTGTTTGTAAATCCTTTGGCATTTTTATGGCCTTCACTGGCGATCCTATGTTGGAATGTGTGTTTTGTCTTTTATGGTGTTGGTTCTATGGTATTGTGCTCATTATGTCTTTGAGGGACATGTGTCTTTGGCACTGTTTCATATTAAAGGGGGGATATGGCGTAACATGCGCGGTGTGCGTTTTGTCAACAGCATGATGGGCACGATTACCAATATGTGTCAGGCGGCGTTTGGTATGCTGATGTGGACGGATTTTTTGGAGGAGTAATAATGGCTTATTGGAACGGTCAGGATTTGGGGACCTTTGGTTCAACGGTTTTGATCGGAATGTAACACTGAGATCTAACGGCAAGGGATTCGTTGCTTTTCGTATATATGCGAAATCGTACAGGCCGAAAAAGGTTTATTTCGAAAGTTGAATCGTGTTTTCTTCCTAAGATTTCGTCTTCTTCTCCAGCGAGCTCTGGTTTCGAGTTTTCTGTGTTTGTGTTATCTTTTTCTTTCCTAAGGTAATGGCTAGCGCTACTTCTTCCTCCTCTAGTTCTTCTCATGAGCCCTCGATTCCTTCTCCGTCCAACCTTACGGTTTCTGTTGCGGTCCCGGCGATTCCGGGTGAACTTGGAGGCGCTCCTGCCTGTGGTTCAAGTGGGTTCATCCCCGCTTCTAGGGCACTGGGTAGGGGGTCGGACACATTCATAAGTCTTCTTGGACAAAAGGAAGTAGATAGCCTGGTAGCGAGGTATGAGATAAATCTGTCCCTGTTTGAGGTTAGGGTTCCCTGTTCTGGGGAGAGGGCAAGTTCTCCTAGGGAAGGGGAGATAGCCATCTATCAAGATGCGCTATTGGGTGGCCTTAGGCTTCCTTTTTCTGATTTTGCTAAGGCAATACTAGAAGAGTATCATTTGTGTCCTTCATAGTTGGCCCCAAATTCTTGGAGACTATTGAACGGCTTTGTTATTGTTTTCAAGCATTACGGAATAAGTCCGACCGTCCGTTGGTTCCGTATGCTTTTTAGCCTATGCCTAGAGTCTAATGCCGATTGGTATTACTTCTACTGCTCGGGAGGAAATTTTTAGGGAAAGTTCCTTCTTCCATTGCGATGGAAGAGTAAATTTTTCTTTGTCAAAAGTAATCCGAGTGGGATGTCCAACAAAGTGGGAGGTTCCCCTAACGGACATCGCCATGAGGAAATGACGGAGAAGAGGAGGTTCTTCTTAAGTCAATGATGTGGCTATCCAAAGTGTACATGGATGAGTTCTTGACGAAGGAAAACCTTGTTAAATGTCGTTTAATAGTGTCCGCCGGTAGGCATTATTCGTGTATCTTGCTAGTCTGATTTTTAACTACGGTAACTGACTTATTTTGGCCCTTGTTTTGTAGAAAATCCGATGGAGGATGAGGACCTAAGCTATGTTAAGGGTCTTTTGGCCTCTTTCGAGGGCGAAGTTCACCTGGCCCCCTTGCCGGGCGGAAGAAGAAGGAAGTGGTACTTGGCCAAGGGGTCATACCTCCAAAGAGGAAAGAAAGAAGAGGGAAGAGAAAGGAGACGGATTCTTCCAAGAAGGGGCGCAGGGTCCTCACGGGAGAGGAGGACCAAGAGAAAGAATTCGAGGACGTGACAGTCCCTAATTGCGTAAGAACAGTGGGGTGCCTCAGGAAGAGGTTCGTACGGAAGAGGTCCGCCCGGCATTGTCCCCAATTTTCGAGGGTCCTTCTTCTAGCCGGCCGGAGGACATCCTTCTCATAGAGGTGAGAATTTCTATATATATTTTTTCTACGGGTATGTTTCACTTTTTAACTTAGGTTCTATTTTATAGGCGGAGGCGGGAGAAGCGGCCCTCTTAGACAAATTAAAAGTGGCGGATTCAGTTTTAAAGGGATCTGCCACTAAGCAAAAGGAGTTATCTTCTGAGGATACTCCTTTTCGCGACGCTGGGTCCGTAAAGGACGTTTTGATGGCCATGAGGCCCGAGCAGCTCTCCACGAAACTCCGGAGGGCTGGGAGGGAAGAGGCCACTTATCAACTATTCCGCTCGCCACGCTTAGTAAGGGTTGTTCTCACATTTCCTTTTACTTCTAAACTTGGGCGCTGCTTTTTACGAAGCGCTTTGTTATTCTCATAGATCGCATTAATCGGGCGGACTGAGTCGGCAATCTTTGCCAAGAAGATTTGGCAAAGATGGAAATGAATAGAGGCGTACATCGCCAGCCTAAGCTCTAGGGTGGCGGCCTTGGAAGAGAAGGAGAAAGAAACGACTTGATGCTATCCGGCCCTTGAGCGAGATAAATCCGAAGCCGCGGCAAATGGGCCGCTATGGAAAAGGAGAAGGCCGATTTAGCGGCCCAATTATCTCTGCTTCTAAAGGTTCTCTTCTTATCACTGAGGAGGCTATCAAAGGGTTACAAAATGAATCCAAACTTTGAAAAAGGAACTTCAATCGACTTCGGGATGAAGCGGCGGCCTTCGATGGGACCTAAAGATGAAGGCTGCTGAGCTTACCGCCGTGCAAGCTGAGTTGGCAGAAATAAAGGGGGAGCGTGACACACTGAAGGAAGATTTGGCTTCCCGCTTGAAGGCTCCTAAATCCGACTCACAAGAAATTAAGGATTTAATAGAGCGAGCGGACAAATTAGAGAAGGAGGTTGCCCGGCTTAGGGCGAAAGTTAAAGATGGAGCCACTCGTATATATTCCGTGGTGCAACAAGTGGGCCATCACGTTCCTCCTACGGAAGTTTTGTCTATGGGTCGGGCCGGAGTTTTGAAGAAGTTCACTTGAGCCGAAAAGAGCAACAAGTTATCAAGACTCCAGAGGCTCTGCCCCCGCTACCTTGGAGCCTTCTACCCAAGTTCCTTCGTATAGGCCACGCCTGGGGCCCTAGCTCTTAGGATGTTTTTCTTTTATGAACGCTTACAGAAATTCTCAATCACTTCGAAATGTAATTTCTATTCATATGAATGAAACGCAAACCTTTATTTTGGTGAAGATTTATTTCCGAGTGATGGTTGTCTTTGAACCATGTAAGAAATTCGCGAACTTTTTTATTCTTCCTTTGGCTTGTAAGTTTCGTAACGAGTCCTTAGTCCAATCATGGGACTTTGTTGAGTGAGGTACTCGCCTTCATGAATGAGATTGTTGCCTCATATTTCGATCGGGATTTTTGTCTTTTGAGAGTTGTCGTTTATCTGTGTAAGATAATTCCGACTCGTCTTTTAGGAATGGGAATTTCACCACATTTTAGTAGAATGGGAATTTCACCGCATTTTAGTAGAATGGGAATTCCACCGCATTTTAGTAGAATGGGAATTTCACCGCATTTTAGTAGAATGAGAATTTCACCGCATTTTAGTAGAGAATGGAAAAGACTTGAACTTTACTCCATGAACTTTAAGAGACAGCTACAGAACTCATTGATAGTAGCGTCGTAAGTGTTCAGCATGGAACGGACGCTTGAGCGTTTTTCCGTCCATATTTACTAGATAATAGGCCATTTCGAGGCGATCCTTTTCAGACGACGTAAGGGCCTTCCCGCTAGGGAGTTAGCTTCCCTGCTCGGCCTTTATTTCCTTGGAATTCATTTTCTCTTAGGACGGATCGCCGATTTGGAAGAAGACTCTTTTACCCTTGTGTCGTAGAACCTTTTGATTCTTTGGCGATAGGCGGTGGCCTTTATTTCGCCATTTCTCTTCGTTCTTCAAGTAGGTCTAGTTCTCGCCGGAGATTTTTCTCATTTTCTTCCGACGAGAACTTCACGTGTTCAGAAGTAGGCATTCCTATTTCTGCAGGGAATGACGGCTTCGCCCCGTAAGTAAGAGAAAATGGACTTTCCCCTGGGAGTTCTCGTAGTTGTCCCAGAGGGCCCAAAGGGCGCTTCGGAATTTCTTCCACCCAATTGGTTCCATTTTTGGATACCCGGGTTTAGAGTCTGGAGTAAGGTACGGTTTGTCACTTCTACCTGGCCGTTGGCTTGGGGATGTGTCACAGAAGTCAATCTGGATTCAATTCCGAGTTCAGAACAGAAACTCCTGAAAGCCTGGTTATCAAACTGTCGCCCATTATCGGAGATGAAGGCGACTAGAATTCCGAATCGGCAGATGACCGTTCGCCATAAGAATCCCTGGCAAGCTTTCTCTGTGATCTTGGCTAAGGGCTCAACTTCCACCCATTTGGCTAAATAGTCGATAGCGACTATTAGGAACTTCAGTTGTCGGATCGAAGTAGGGAATGGCCCTAAAAGATCAACCCCCCAAATAGCAAACGGTCGTGGACTGATAATTGGCGTAAGTGGTGCCGGTGGTCGTCTCTGAATTTTAGAATGCCACCGCGTGCATCACATTTCCGAGCGAACGCTATTGCATCTTGAGTTAGCGTTGGCCAGTAATAACCTTGCCGCAAGACTTTGTAACTCAAGGCTTTGCCTCCTATGTGACCACCGCCGATGCCCTCATGAATTTCTTGAAGGATATAGCTAGCTTCTGTAGGATGTAAGGATCGCAAGAAAGGTTGTGTGTAGGACCTTTTGTACAGGCTTTCGTTGATGATGGTGTATTGAGCGGATTTGTAAGCGATCCGTCGGGCCTCCGCTTTGTTGGGTGGTGCGGGCCCACCTTGTAGGAAACTTTTTATGGGATCCATCCAACTTGGCTCTTCGGCCACACTTTGCACCTCTCCTTCCAGTCTATCAATAGTCTTTGTGGGAAGGTACTGCAGGTTAAAAGAGGATTCTGCATCTCCGTTTGGCATTGTGGCCTTTTTGGATAAGGCGTCCGCCTCTTCGTTTTGCGCTCGGCAAATTTTCTCAATCTGGAAATAGGCGAAGCATGGTACTATTTTCCTCACTATGGCTTGGTATTTGATCGTGTTCTTTTCTTTTGCTTCAAAGTTGCCTAGGGTGTGGCTCACGACTCAATCATGAATCAGAATACACATGCAGACGCTGAATTCCGAACCCCGGGCCAGGTGTAATCCGGCAAGGAGTGCTTCATATTCGGCCTCATTGTTAGTCTCTCGGAATTGGAACTTGAGTACTGTCGCCATTTTCCATTTAGAAGGAGAATAAAGGACAAAACCTGCTCCTGACCTTTCTTCAGTTGCCGACCCATCAACGTATAAGGACCACGGGATGCTAAGGCACTCTTCTGGATTTTGTGAAGGGAGTTCGCCCTCATTCGCAGGAAAAGTTAATTCTGCGATGAAATCGGCCAGTACTTTGGCCTTGATTGCCGTTCGGGGCTTGTAGGTGAGATCAAACTCGCCTAATTCTATTACCCACTTGGCTAGGCGTCCGGAATTTTCCGGTTTATGAAGAACTTGCTTTAGTGGCTGATCAGTCAATATCGTGATCGTGTGGGCTTGAAAATATGGTCTCAATCTTCGCGCAGATGTAATAAGAGCAAAGGCCAACTTTTCAAGTGGCAGATATCTTGATTCCGCATCATTAAGGATCTTACTTGTGTAGTAGACTGGCTTTTGAACTCCGTTATCTTCTCTCAAAAGAACCGCACTTCATCGCCGTGGGCAACGGCCAAGTAGATGTAGAGTTCTTCTCCCACTTGCGGTTTAGCTAATAGCTGAGGCGATCGGAGATAATTTTTAAGCCCCTGAAAGGCTTTTTCGCATTCCTCCGTCCAATCATTTTTGGCGCTTTTCGCAGGGCTTGAAAGACGGGAGATTTTTCTCTCCGGCTTTGGAGATGAATCTGCCAAGTGCCGCAAGGCGTCCATTAAGCCGTTGAATTTCTTGAAGACTTTTGGGCGATCCCATGTCAAGAATAGCTTTGATCTTTTCTGGGTTTGCCTCTATTCCTCTTTGTGTCAAAATAAATCCCAAGAACTTCCCTGATCGAACACCGAAGGAACATTTATTCGGGTTTAACCGCATAGTGTAACTCCAGAGTGACTGAAAAGCCTCTTGTAAGTCTGATAGATGTTCATCGGCTTTTCGGCTCTTCACCAGGATATCATCTACATACGCCTTAACATTTCTACCAATCTGCTCTTTGAAGATCAGATTTATGAGCCTTTGGAAGGTGGCTCCAAAGATTTTTCAGCCGAACGGCATCACCGGTAGCAAGTAAGTTCCAGCTTGTAATGAAGGATGTTTTTTCTTCGCCGCCTTTGGCCATTCGGATTTGGTTGTAGCACGAAAAGGCGTCCTAAGAAACTCAAAGATCTCATGCCCCGTTGTAGAGTCAACCAAACTATCAATTGATGGCAAAGGAAACGAATCTTTTGGACAAGCCTTGTTCAAGTCTGTGAAATCAACGCACATTCTCCATTTTTCGGACGGCTTTTTTACTACAACAACATTGGCCAACCAATCTGGGTAATACACCTCTCGGATAAACTTAGCCTTTAGGAGGTTCGATACTTCTTCCTCTGTGGCCTTCTGCCTTTCTGGAGCGGAATTTCTTCTTTTCTGTTTCATAGGCCTAAATGACTGATCTACGTTAAGGTGGTGTTCTATGATCTCGCGTTTTACGCCTGGCATATCCTCTGATGACCAAGCGAAGAGATCAGAATTTGCCCTTAATACTCTCATGAGGTCTTCTTGCTGTGCGGTTGCCAAGTTTGCCCCAATCCGTACTGCATGCGGTTCCGCCTCAGTTCGCGTCTAGGGAACTGTTAGCAATTCTTCAACTGGTGTAGGTCGAAGTCCTTCATCTTCCCGTTCGGCTATTCTGCTGACTAGCATGGCTTCTGAAACCTTTGTTTTCCTTTTATTTAGGACTTTCCCTTTGAGGGTCGAGACGTAACATTGCCGAGCTAAGGGTTGGTCTCCTCTTACCTCTCCACTACCACTCTCAGTTGGGAATTTGAGGAGAAGATGGTAAGTAGAGATGATGGCTTTCAAGGCGTTGAGGGTTGGCCTGCCAAGGATCACGTTATAACTTGAAGCACAGCGTACAACAAAGAATTTTGTTGTCACGGTTGATGATCGTGGTGAGTTTCCCATCAGAATCGGTAGAGAGATCATCCCTTCGGGTCAGATCACCCTCCTGAGAACCCTACTAAGGATGATTTTACCGAAGTAAATAATCAAGGCCATACCTCATTCTTCGAAAGCACTCCGTAAGAGAATGTCAACCGAACTTCCACCGCCTATCGTAACTCTTCAGCTTGGAAACCGGAGACCTTGATGGCAATAACCAGCTGGCCATCATGGGGTGGCGATTTAACTTTACTAACATCGTTATCATAAAATGATGGGAGCCTGGTGAGACCTTCTTTGTGGTGTTTACGTCTCTTGCGCCGCTCCCACCATTCGGCATAACTTTTTCGAGAGGCGGAGCTTTCCCTCCACAACCGTGGGCCACCACTAATAAACCCCACCATCTCCCCTTTTTCTTCTTCAGTTGTGAAGCTTCGTGTTCCTCCGAATCTCAAGGTTGATATATTGCTCCAACCTGTCCTCTTCAACGACATCCTCTATCGTGATTCATCAAGTGGGTACACTTTTCCGTGTCGCGTGTCCTTTAGATTGATGAAACCGCAATATCTCTTGCTATTCTTTTGCCGATTCGGTATTTCTCATGAGGCCACAGCCATGTCAGAAGCTTTTGCTCTTTGATTTGCATAAGGATATGGCTTCTGGTTTGATTTAGTGGGGTATGATGATCATATTTAACAATCTTTCCTTCCTTTGTAGGTTCTCGGGGCTGCAGCATATGTCGTTGAGGGCGTGTTGAGGTTTCCAGATTTCTGTTTGTGCCCTTGTCGTCCCTATATGATCTTCTTTCCTTCCGTATATCCGGGGGCCTTCTGTTGACACTTTGGTAGGTTTTTCCTTTTAGGGTGTCTACAGGCCCACGTCGAGTCTCTTCTTCCCACCGTATAAATTTCATCGAATTGATGTATTTTTGGGCATGGCTCATAAGGGCGGGATTGTCTTTGGTGGATCCAAAGTGAGAGAGAAACGAAAGGGGAGTCTCCAATCCCTCCATTAAGAAGGTTACGGCCATTCGCGGAAGAAGGTCTGCAACATTTGTTGTTTCGTCTATATAACGATTTAAATAGGCTTGGAGTGTTTCTCCCTTTCGTTGTTTAGCGTGCAAAAGGGTAGACGGAGTTTTCTTTTGCTTTGAGTAATTAGCAAAGTAGGCTAAAAAGCGATCTGCTAAAATCTGAAAAGAAGTAATTGTGCTAGATGGAATATCGACAAACCAGTCTTGCGCTTTTCCCTCTAAGGTGGCGGGAAAAGCTCGGCACATACGAGCGTCGGTAATTCCAGTGAGGAGCATCTTTGATCGAAAAGACTTCAAAGCGACGGACGGATCGGTTCTCGCCTTCATATGCGCCATAATAGGTGGCTCAAGCCGCCAGAACTCGCTCTTCCAATATCTCCTTGACAAAGGGCGAACACATACCGAGAATATGCCGCTCGGATTTCTTGTTTTCTTGGGAAAAGTCCCGCCACTGGGTCCTTCTATCCACAGCTTTGTATGGATGGGCTATTTTGTTCCGCTCTTGTCCGCTCGGTTCTTGTAGCGGCTTTGCTCTCTACGCCGAATCCGGAGGGTTCCGAGCTAGCGGAAAAGGCGGTTCTTTCTCTTTTCTCCTTATGGAGTGCGGGTTCTTGTCCTCCCTCTACTTTCGAATTAGCTAACGGGACCGTTGATACGTTTGGTGTTGGGGCTTGTGTGGGAAAAGGTGGAGGATGGGTCAAAGTGTGGACAGCTTGAGCCAATTGTTCCAGTTGTTGCTGCATGTTAAGGTAAAACTCCGGAATGGACCCTTGGGGTTGGACGGACGGATTTTCTGATGGGGGTAAAATGGGTGGATTGTCCGACCGGATTTCTTCATGTCTTTGGACTTCGTCAAGTTCGATAGGTCCTTCAGGGCTAGTAGGTGCTCCTTGTCCTTGGAGTCGTTTTGATCTTCTGATAGTGGTCATTTGGCTTTTAGTAAGGGTCCCCACAGACGGCGCCAAACTGTTGATGCAAAAAACTGGTCCACCTCACTCTTTGGCTACTGTGGCCTCGTGATCTGGTCTCAGCCTTTGACAAACGGTTAATATTTATAGTTGGTGTGGACGCTTACTCGCCAGCAGGGAGATGCGGAGGGCACTCAGCAATTCCGTCCGGAATTATCCACTGATAGACCTGTGAAGAGGAGGAAAAGTGATCGGAATTGGGCCTTTCTGCCCGGATTTAACTCCGATGCTTAAGTCAGAAATCAGGGCGAGAAGTCCTAGGCAATGCTTTGTGTAATGTGTAGTGAGTGTTTCTTTTTTCCGGATCACTTCCTTTTTGTCCTTCCGCCCTTTTTATAGCAAGTTAGAGGCGGTTTTAACAAATATCTTGCAAGGCGGTGGAGTAAGGCGGTGGGCTAGGTAGATATTTTCTAAGGCGGTAGGAAAATATCTGCCTAGCGTGTAGGTGTTCTATAGGTAAGTAGAGTAAATATCTGCCCACTGTAGTAAGTGGATAGGGCCTACTTACTGTAGAGGCGTTAGATATTTACTTCTCTTCCTCCACCTCACGCCTTGTATAAGAGGGCTGTTATAATTCCGACGGACTCATTCACAGGATTTATTCCCCACGTTATTGCCGAACGGAATTGTGCAAGGTTATTTGGTGATGTTGCCACGTGGCTGAAGAAACACGGTCCTGTGTGTGACAGGTGGTCCCTTAGGTTAATGACATCTGTCTTACCAAATATATCCGTAACAACAACTAAATTCTAAGTATTGGTTCTCTATTGATTGATTCTCGAGAGTTCAACAATTGCACCATCTAGATGCCACATCCGATCTCTCGGTATGTAGAGTGGACTCGTTACCTATGTCTAGTTGTAACCTAACTAAAAGAGATATGAATCTATGCATAAAAGAGATATACAAGTCAGAACCCTAAGCACGTATGTGCCTTGCTAGAACATAACGAGATATATGACCATGGCTCATGCAAATTATAATCGCATAAATCAAGCACATATTTACAAGAATTATTAATAAAGGAAAACCAATAAATAAAATGATTCAATTAATAAATCATTCTAGGGTTCATGTGTCTGAGGCATCACCAAAGGGGTTTAGCCTCTCATGTTAATGGAAACATTAACAAAGATACTGGAGAAAGACATAATTGGAAACATGGGGACTCTATTGCTCGAAGTCTTCTCCGCCTTTGATCTCCTCTAAAACCCTCGCGGTTCTCCGTACACCCGCCGAAAACTACTCTGCCAAAAGTCCCCAAAATCTATGCATTCGGCCGATTTATATAGGATTTCATCTGATTTGGCACGGTCGTGCGCATCTAACACACAACCGTGCACACTCCCGCAGATCGTCCTCTACATGTTTTGAAACCTGTGAATTGCACGGGCGTGCACAATTCTGCTAAGGCCGTGCACACCTCTGTGAATGGCTCTTTTAGCTTTTCGTCCTGATTTGTCTCGTTTCTCATTCCTTTCGCTCTGGGTATCTATTTTACATGTTTAATTACAAAACAAACCCAAATGAGCACAAAAATAGAGGAATTGATCTGAAACAATGGAATAAGTGCATATAAATATGATAAAAATATATGTGTAATTATGCACTTATCAAGACTCTTTGTTGGAGTTATTATCAACTTATTTTTCATTTGATCATGCAAGAAATCTCAATACACAAGAATGGTGATTTGTTGTTTTTGCTCCGAGCTTTATAATTTGTTCTTTTTCCGTCCCTTAATTGTAGCTACTCAAAACTGGACTTAGGGTGGGTTTGGATTGGCTTATGAAAAAAGGATTTTTTTTTTATTTTTATTTTTTTTAGTTTTGTAGGACTTTTGTAGAAAGGACTTCTGCGAGTAAGTTAAACGCTTCTGTTATTTTTATGTTTGTATATGTTAATCCAAAGTATTTTTATAATAAAAATAAATAATAATAATAATAATAATAATAATAATGGTATTTTGATAATTGACACTTTTCAAAATAGGTTTAAAAAAGTTTAGGAAGGGTGTTTTGATAATAAACACTTTCTAAAACATCTTCTACAAAACGGGTTTTTTCATAAGTTACAGACCACTAGCTTATGAAAAAAACAGTTTTTAGCTTTTTTTTTATAGTGATTTTGTTTTTTTTTCTTCAAAAAACTCGTCCAAACATGTTTCTTTTCCATATAAATGCTTAACTTACACCAAAAGCACTTTTGGGAAAAAATAAGTCTATCCAAACACCCCTTTATATTTGTTGACTCCAGTGTTCCCCATTTGACATTAATAATCCATCTAGCTAGGAATCTATAGGTAGTGTTTGGATGGTGGGATATATATATATATATCCTTTGGATGGGAATATCCATGGATGGAGATATTCATGGATGAAATATAATTTTATATAGGTGTTTGATTGGTGAGAATATCCAGGTATCTTCATCAACTGAGGTTTAACCTGAAAAGGGTGCCTTCTGTTGGAAATGCATAGGAACCAAGACATTATAAATTCTGTTGTTTGATTCTTTCTTCAATTGCGATGTATTTTAGCTAATTGTGATAAATATAAGTAATTATATTTATCGATTCTATCACCATGAAGTTGTTTTTTTCTACAGGAGGTGCGTTAATGCACGCACAGGGTGTGCGATAACTAGCCACTAGTGTATGGGGTTAGTCAAGTAGTAAAATATTCAAAGGTAGGGTTATCGAATCCATAGGAACTGGAATACTAGTACCTAGGAAAGTAGTTGTGATTGGTTGATTGTCCTAAACGAAACTAACGCGAATAATTGGTAGACTGTGAATAATCAGAGATGAAACGTGGCACCTCGGATCTCTCTTTAGGATTCTTTTATTAACAACTAAATTCTAAGTATTGGCTCTCTGTTGATTGATTCTCGAGAGTTCGACAATTTCACTATCTAGATGCCACATCCGATCTCTCGGTATGTAGAGTGAACTCGTTACCTATGTCTAGTTGTAACCTAACTAAAAGAGATATGGATCTATGCATAAAAGAGATATACAAGTCAGAACCCTAAGCACGTATGTGCCTTGCTAGAACAAAACGAGGTATATGACCATGGCTCATGCAAATTATAATTGCATAAATCAAGCACATATTTACAAGAATTATCAATAAAGGAAAACCAATAAATAAAGTGATTCAATTAATAAATCATCCTAGGGTTCATGTGTCTGAGGCACCGCTAAAGGGGTTTAGCCTCTCATGTTAATGGAAACATTAACAAAGATACTGGAGAAAGACATAATTGGAAACATGGGGACTCTATTGCTTGAAGTCTTCTCCGCCTTCGATCTCCTCTGAAACCCTCGCGGTTCTCTGTACACCCGCCGAAGACTACACTGCCAAAAGTCCCTAAAATCTGTGCATTCGGCCGATTTATATAGGATTTCATCTGATTTGGCACAGTCGTGCGCATCTAACGCACGACCGTGCACACTCCTGCAGATCGTCCTCTACATGTTTTGAAACCAGTGAATTGCACGGGCGTGCACAATTCTGCTAAGGCCGTGCACACCTCTGTGAATGGCTCTTTTAGCTTTTCGTCCTGATTTGTCTCGTTTCTCATTCCTTTCGCTCCGGGTATCTATTTTACATGTTTAATTACAAAACAAACCCAGAGGAGCACAAAAATAGAGGAATTGATCTGAAACAATGGGATAAGTGCATGTAAATATGATAGAAATATATGTGTAATTGTGCACTTATCAAGACTCTTTGTTGGAGTTATTATCAACTTATTTTTCATTTGATCATGCAAGAAATCTCAATACACAAGAATGGTGATTTGTTGTTTTTGCTCCGGGCTTTATAATTTGTCCTTTTTCCGTCCCTTAATTGTAGCTACTCAAAACTGGACTTAGGGTGGGTTTGGATTCGCTTAGGAAAAAAGGATGTTTTTTTTTTTTATTTTTTTAGTTTTGTAGGAATTTTGTAAAAAGGACTTCTGCGAGTAAGTTAAACGCTTCTGTTATTTTTATGTTTGTATATGTTAATCCAAAGTATTTTTATAATAAAAATAAATAAATAAATAAATAAATAATAATAATAATAATAATAATAATAATAATAATAATAATAATAGTAATAATGGTATTTTGATAATTGACACTTTTCAAAATAGGTTTAAAACAGTTTAGGAAGGGTGTTTTGGTAATATACACTTTTTAAAACATCTTGTACAAAACGAGTTTTTTCATAAGTTACAGACCACTAGCTTATGAAAAGAAAAAAAACAGTTTTTAGTTTTTTTTTATAGTGATTTTTTTTTTCAAAAAACTTGTCCAAACATGTTTCTTTTCCATATAAATGCTTAACTTACACCAAAAGCACTTTTGAGAAAAAATAAGTCTATCCAAACACCCCTTTATATTTGTTGACTCCAGTGTTCCCCATTTGACATTAATAATCCATCTAGCTAGGAATCTATAGGTAGCGTTTGGATGGTGGGATATATATATATATATATATATATATATATATATATATATATATATCCTTTGGATGGGAATATCCATGGATGGAGATATTCATGGATGAAATATAATTTTATATAGGTGTTTGATTGGTGAGATAAGGAATGAGAGATAAAGATTGTTAGGCGTTTGTTTGGATAGATAAGGATATGTAAAGTTTTGGAAATATATTTTTAATAATTTATTTGGAGGAATAAAAATAGATAAAATAAATTTATATAATTGTATTTTAATTTAAATTATAATATCTAAAAATAAAATAATATTAATTATTTATAATTAGATTTTTAATGATATTTATATTAATTAATAGATAATAATAATTTTAACTCTAGAATAATAATATCTTATATTCATCATTAATATATGATTATTATATATTAACAAATTTTTTTACTTTTTTTTAATATCAAATTTAATAAAATTTAATATTTAAATTAATATATAATTATTTTTAATTTTAAAATAATTAATGATTATAAAAAATCCCTCTTCCAGGGACGAGCGAGCGGGATCCAAACAGCCCGTGTGAATGTGCTCAGTTTTTGTATGACAATCCGCAAGTACTGGTCACAATCAAGTGTATGATCGGAGTCCATTTCTTAGCAAATTGGTCCACCCATTTTGTTTGTGTTATAATTAACTTCGCTGGTGGAGTAAAAAGCCATCCAAATTATCTTTTGATGTTTTCGTGGATCACAAGAAAGAGTTAAAAACTATCAATCATTCCTCATGATCAGTATTGTAGAAGGTCAGGCCAGTCGACCCGGCATATTGGGCCGGAAACCCGTAGCTAGTCTGCGCTATAGCGGGTTCGGTTATGAGTTGGGGTTTTACGAAAATAATGTATATTTAAGAAAGAAAAAACATAATCACAAAATAAGATAGTAAAATGGACAAATCTATCTTAATTCATTTAATGACCAATAATGGACAAATATTCAAGACAATATTCAATTCTAGGTGACACGTGGTCTTGGAGGAAGCCGAGGAAGACACTCTTCTTTATTTTGATCCCTCGAAGAAGTGCACATGACCCGAGGGATAAAGGGGATGAATGAATGAGGCGATAAATGGCAAAGCAAGGGGAGGCTGAGTAGTGAGGGGGGAGGGTTTCTTCATGGCAGGCAACACCTCCATCTCCAGGAGGGAGGCTCCTACTCAAGAAGCTCCATGGCCTTTCCCTCAAGGAGAGCTCCAAGCATGAAGGTATGATCTTCTCTCTATCATGAAGCTTCATGGTCATTCTCATGGTCTCTTTCTCTCAAGAAAAACTCCAAGCTAATGAAGAGCTCCAAGTATGAAGTTTGAACCTTCATGGCCATTCTCATGTTATCTCTCTTTCAAGAGATCAGCTCCAAGCTCATGAGAGCTCCAAGCAAGAAAATAATCAAATATGGCATTCTCTCTCTCATGAAGCTTTATGGCCATTCTCATGGCCAATGGTGGGTACAAGGGAGGGCGGGCAAGAGCCACTGCAAAAAAAAATTCCAGTGTGCCATTCAAATTTTGCAAAATTTCTCATTGCCCCCAAAAGTTTAAAATTTTTTATATAAATATAAAATTTATAAGTGTTTAATTGAAAAAACCTAAACTAAAACTTATCTTTAACCGTTGAGTTTCATCCATAGATCATACCTCTTCTCTCATGCTCACCGTCACCGCCGCCAAGACCCTGAGAAATCTAGTGCACATGCCCTGAGCATATCCTCCAAAACCTGAATGGTCCTCTCGCATCGGCCCATCCGTCTGTGGGTGGAAAGTCAGATCTTGAAAGCCGGACTGCCTGTGAGCCTCATGTAGACTATCCCAGAACCTCGACACAAATCTCGAATCCCGATCAGAGGTAATCGACACTGGCACTCCATGCAACCTCACAATCTCATCTATGTACAACTGAGCCAACTGCTCCAATGAAGCGCCCGTCCTCAACGGTAAGAAGTGTGCCGACTTAGTCAACCGGTCCACAATGACCCAGATTGACTCTTTACCCCTCTGAGTACGGGGCAGCCCTGTCACAAAGTCCATATTAATATGCTCCCACTTCCACTCCGGAATGGGTAAGGGCTGTAAAGTCCCAGCTGGCTTCTGATGCTCTGCCTTCACCAACTGGCAAGTGATGCACTTCGACACAAATTCCGCAACATCCCGCTTCATACCCTTCCACCAAAAATGGTCCTTCAAACCCTTGTACATCTTGGTACCTCCGGGATGAATCGCATAGCCTGAATAATGTGCCTCTTCAAGGATCTCCTCCCTTAACTCTGGGACACTGGGCACACAAAGTCTGTCATCGAACCTCAGTGTACCATCCTCATGAATCCTGAACCGTGACGGTTCACCCTGACCAACCTGACCCCTGATCTCCTCCAGATCTAGATCCCGTCTCTGAGCATCTCTGATCCTGCTCAACACTGAGGGTCGAACATGCAAGCTGGCCAAACTAACATCCATGTGCGGCATAATCACCTCTAACTCCAGTCTCCTCATCTCCTCCAACAAGGGCCTCTCAGATGTCAATAATGCGGCAACTCCATAGTTAGACTTCCTACTCAAAGCATCTGCCACCACATTAGCCTTGCCCGGGTGGTAATGAACACTCAGATCATAGTCCTTGATCAACTCCAACCACCGCCGCTGTCTCATATTCAGCTCCTTCTGTGTAAAAATATACTTGAGGCTCTTGTGGTCTGTGTAAATCTCACATGGTACACCGTAGAGGAAATGCCGCCAAATCTTCAAGGCAAACACGATCGCTGCAAGCTCCAGATCGTGTGTGGGGTAGTTCTCCTCATAGGGCTTCAACTGACGGGAAGCATAAGCAATCACCCGCCCGTCCTGCATCAACACACACCCCAGGCCAGTCTTGCAAGCATCACTATAAACTGTGTAACCACGTCCACTCTGTGGTAGTGCCAGAATAGGTGCGGACACCAATCTCTGCTTCAACTCTAGGAAGCTTTTCTCACATGCCTCTGACCACACAAACTTGGTGCCCTTCCTGGTCAATCTAGTCAACGGTGCTGCTAGCCGGGAAAAACCCTCAACAAACCTCCTGTAGTACCCGGCCAATCCCAAGAAACTCCTAATCTCCCTGACTCGGGTCGTGGTCTCCTCCTCCAATCGACGACGGCCTCAATCTTCTTGGGGTCCATGAAACTCCAAAGACCGCATCACATGCCCCAAGAATGCAACACTCTCCAGAACTCACACTTGAGAACTTGGCATACGGTGCTTGCCTCAAGATCCCCAACACCGCCCTCAAGTGCTCCTCGACTCGAATAAATCAGTATGTCGTCAATGAAGACTACCACGAACCGGTCCAAGTACTGCCTAAAGACTCGGTTCATCATGTCCATAAACACTGCAGGGGCATTAGTCAACCCAAAAGGCATCACCCTGAACTCATAATGCCCATATCTGGTCCGAAATGCACTCTTCGGGATATCCTCCTCCCTGATCCGCACCTGATGGTATCCAGACCTCAAGTCTACCTTCGAGAACACCTGGGCTCCCTGCAACTGATCCAACAAGTCATCAATCCTGGGCAGAGGGTACTTGTTCTTCACTGTCACCTTGTTCAACTCTCTGTAGTCGATGCACAGCCTCATCGACCCATCCTTCTTCTTCACAAACAACACCGGTGCCCCCCAAGGTGACATACTGGGCCTAATGAACCCCTTCTCCAATAACTCCTCCAACTGTGCCTTCAGCTCCTTCAACTCAGCTGGCGCCATCCTGTAAGGAGCTCTAGACACTGGGGCTGTACCCGGAACCAAATCGATAAAGAACTCCACCTCCCGCTCCGGAGGTAGTCCTGGCAAATCATCCGGAAATACATCTGGAAACTCCCTCACTACCGGCACATCTCCCACTGCGGGTCCACTCTCCTGCTTTGCCTCCGAGATCGAGGCCAAATACCCAATACAACCTCCATCAAGCAACCTCCGCGCCTGGAGAGCTGAGATCTCTCGAACCAACGAGCAATCCTTGCTACCATGGAAGGTGAACTCCTCGCCACCCCAAGACTCAATGTCACTCTTCCTACGGCAATCCACTCACCGCATATGCCAAGAGAGCCAATCCATCCCGAGAATCACGTCGTAATCCCTCGTGTCCATCACATGCAAATCACGGCAGCCTCCGCCCCTCAATCATCGGGCATGCGGTGACATCCTCGCCACAACCCTAGCGGCTCTAATCGGCGATCTACCCTCAAATCACATGACAACTCCACAACAGCAAAGAATGGCAAGGCAAATAAAGAAGAAACAAAGGAATGCGCTGGCACCCGGGTCAAATAAGGTACAAGCATAAAAGGAGCCGACCAAATGGTACTGCGACTACATCACGCCGCGGCCTCCTCGGTAGTGAGGTGGTAAACTCGCCTCGAAGTCATGGGCCTCTGCCGCCGCTGGCCGCACTGTAAGTAGAAGGTCAGCCCCAAAGCAATGCCCTTCCCTTTCTTGTCACCCCCTCGGCCTCGGAAATCCAACAGACCGATTAGAGGCCCTATAAGATCGCTGGCCGCCGCCGTGCTCCACTCCACGCCTGCCACCTCGCCTCTCGCGGACACCGCTTCCTCCTCGTGCTCTAAGCCGCCATGTGAAGCACCCTCCGATGATCTTCTGGACACCGAGATCTCTTGCGGACTGCACTCATAGCATCTCAAAGTCTCAGCCCTCAAGATGAACCACCGCCTCCGGATGAGGTCAAGACCTGCATGGTCTACCATACGGCTGCACTGCTCCCCGACTTCTTGCTACCTGAACTCTTGCCGGAGAACTTCCCTTGACTGTCCTGGCTCTTCTCCTGCTTCAACTGTGGTGGCACAAAGGTACTCCCCAGTCTGGTGGCCTCAATAAGCTTGGCCCTAGACACTGCATCGCTGTAAGTGGTGCACATATGCCCGGCAACATGGTCCCTGAGTGATGGATGCAGCCCCTCAATAAATCTCTGAACCTTGCTCTCCTGGGTGGAAACAAGGTTCGGTGCAAACCTGGCAAGCCTATCAAACTCCGCCAGACGCTTCTACTGATCCATTACCACGAGTAAGAAACATAAGTCGCCTCCATCATGCAATCCTGCCTCGTGAGAAATACTTGGCCAAAAAGGCCTTCTTGAACTCAATCCAGGTATGGAATGGTGCTCCATTCCTGGCCCGTATCTCTCCATGATACCAATCCTCTGCAGCACCAAGCATCAAATAAGCCACAGTCCTGATCCTCTCCTCATCATCTGTCTGATGCATCTCAAAGGCTTTCTCAAGCTCCCTGAGCCAAGCCTCTGCTGTCTGGGGGTCTGGGGCACCCTCAAATGGTCTAGGAGCAGGCCTCCTGATCTCTCCCATGATACCTCTAGTAGTCGGTGCTGCTGGCGGAGGTGGAGGAGGTGGTGGTGGTGGAGTCTCAGAATCGCACTCTCTATCACCCCGCCATCCGTCGTGCATCCAACATGGCGGAGGTATCCCTCCCCTCAAATCCTGACCTGCCGCCTGTGATCCTGCGGCCTGCAGCGTGGCGGCTCGCCAACCTCCATGCCAACCGCCTGCGGGGAACCTCCACTGGGCCGTGGTATCTCTCTTGGAGGCCGTGGGTGCCTCCACATGTACTGGTCGCCCTGCCTCCTCCCCGTCCTCCACGACCTCGTCCACGAACCATGGTGCCTGTCACGTAATTTCACAAATCAGTTACTTGATTTAAATCTTGGTCTACCCGACCCAACACTCAGTTCAACCTAATTGTCTATGTCACTAAGGCAACTAGGTGTCATTTATCTGCTTTTTTTTTTCTGATACCACTTTAATCATAGCGCTCACCGGTTCCTGTGGACCTCGCATCGCCGACAGATCGGCCGTATCCGAAAGGAGACGAGCCCCAATCGAATACAAGGCCTAAAATGATAAGCAGATAATAAATTTAATCAAGAGATAATCAATAATAATCCATAAGAATCTCAGCGGAAACAATATGAAATCAAATAAGGGTCTACACACCCTCAACATAATCCAGGCCCTATAAGGGTCCTAATAAAACAAAACAATGTCCTCACACACAAGAATAAAATAACTAGGGAGGTCCTCCAACCTCAGCAATATCCCGTCCCAACTCTCGCCGTCCCTGAGCTCGAGTCTACCTACTCCTCAGGACCTGAAATGAGAGAAGAGAAAAGTCGTGAGCTTTCGAATGGAAAGCCCAGTAAGTACCCTGCAAGAATCACAATGGTCACCGGAGCGGATATCAAATAACATAGGATCATCAAACAAAGTGGCTACACCCCATACAAACTTATCCTAACATCCAACTACGGCCCTCGGGGCCTAGGATGAGAAGTCCAAAAGCATTTCAAGAACACTTCCCGGATTAGCCTCAGTACGTAATAAAGAAACGCTAGCCTCGATCGCAACAAATTTCGGCGTGAGCGACGAACTTGTCGCGGTCGGTAGCGCCACCTCTACGTGTCGACACGGCCAGCAAATCAACCCCACTAACAGGGATACGGAGTCTCGGACCCAACTGCAACCGGGCGGAAGATCGAACTTCGGTTGGCGTACCTCCCGGCCAAAGACACAAGACCATGTGCGCGATCAAGTCGCCCACGGGTGGGTAGTCCAACTTAGCATTTCAACAAAGGGTAGATCGAACACTACCAAGCGTAACAACCAAGCACATACCAGAAAGAAACAATCAAGCATGTATGCATGGAATCAAACAAAGCAGGTACTATACAAGAACATGCTAACAAATAGCATCGAACAAAATCAAGAAAACCCATACAAGGGTGAAAACGAGGCAAAGTGACTTACCTCTAATCGCAATCCACCTGCACGCTCTGAATCTATCCCGTCGAAATACCGTGCTCCTCGACAATATCTGTCAACCACGAGTCTCAACTCAATACTCGTACAGGTGCTCGAAACAATAATTTCCATATTAAACACACTATTTAATGGGCCTGACTCATAATCTTCAATCAACCCTTTAATTAATCACATATACTTACTTAAATAGGAAAAAATCCACTATTTCCCCAAATTGGCCCAAAAGCCCATCAAACAAGCTCATTCTGTCCTTTAATAAAATAAAAGTCAACTATAGCATGAATAGTAGTTTCATAAATAGTGAAACTCCTCAAAACACTATTCTCTCTTTCTCTCTAAATTTATATATACTATTTTGCAGAAGCATCTGCGGATTCCACACTTAACCAAATAAAAATCAAGAAGTGTAAACCCATAATTCAGGTTCATCCGAACCTCATCAAGCACACTGTCTCCTCTTCTCTCCCTCTCATAAAATCAGAGAATATAATCACTAGAACCCACAAGAATAATTCAACTCAATAATAAAATCAATTATTCATTTCTCAATTATCCATCTACCAAATCACCAACATTCAATATACATCCAAAGATGGCATACTTTAACTCTTAACAATTAGGTTACTGTACCGATTCAACTTATCCTCATCAAAGTATATAAAGATAATCTAATTAGCTACAACATCCCAAAGGAACCAAATTCACATCTCCAACTCATTTGCCAACCATCATGCAAATCATATCCATTGACCTTGCATCAATCATAAGTGTACCACAAGAATATTACCAAGGCTTACTGTACATAATAATGACAACAATATTTAATATACTCTTCCAATATAAAATCATTCGCATGAATCAAAGACTTGTATACAATCTGTTTAGTTTCATACTAGATTCACTACCCTCCTACTGTCATCAACATACCTGAAATTACAAAATGCTAGCACTGTATCCATCCATTCTCATTCTTGCAGGTGACCAAAATAGAAACTCTTATAAACCTTGGACATAGAGTTCAACTTCTCCACTCCCATCAAATGTCCTGGCAATACCTAGAATGTCCACCAAGAGTACTTCTACTCTCTATTACCACTCTCTCTATTAGACACTTCCCAAAGCTTCTATACTACTATCAAGTATCTATATTTCCATGATCTACTTCTGATCATGCAAACAAAAACCATTTATTCATTGTTCTTATACCCATGCAATAATGAAACTCCTTCAAGATCCACCATTAACAACAGTTATCCTAAGCCTCAACATAAAACACTAATCAAGGAACATCATGATGAAACTCCCCAGCCTTCACATAAAATGTATGATCTTATATCTCTTTCAAGACCTTCTGGTATCCCTTGGCAGTTGCAACAATTGGCTGGTTCTAGTCATCACCAACATTCACATTTTCTAAGATTCAAACTCCATTAAATTGCATCAACCTCACAGCCGATCAGGGCTATATCTAACTACCCTTTCCACCATGGCTCTACTACTCCATCACCTCTTTAACATGCACAGCTGGGTGCACCTCACTCATCATGTTTACTTGTTAAAGCTATTATCCCTAGCATGTGTTCATGGCCTGGTATGTAAAAAAAACTGGGCACCGAAAGTAGAAGTAAGGATGGACTTACCGGCGATCAGTAGCCCGTCGGTGTTCTCTCGAACCGATTCCGGCAACCCGCGATGGACCAGCAGGTGACAGGAGGTATCAGCACCTGTCTCACAATTCTCTTCTTCCCCGTTTGCAGCCGCCAGCGACCCCCCTTCTCTACAGGGTTTTCGAGATGAGGTTGTTCTTCATCTAAATAGGGCGCTGTGAGATTTAGACGCAGATACGATTTCCTTATCCTAACTGTCACGCGGAGGGGACGCGTCCTTATCTCCCCACTACTATCCGCCTGTCGTTCACGCATTGAAACCTGGTGGTCGTGTGCGGTGAAGAAGGCGTGCTCGTTTCTGTTTCGCGATCAAGACCCAGTGCTGATGAACGGCTGGTACTAGCGCATGTGGCGTACCCAAGCTCGAATTGTTTCACGTGCATGTCTGCTCGCGGCTTTTGTGAGATAGCCCCTTCAAACTTTAAAATTTACTCACAGTGTAGTAGTGTTCTATTGCAACTTTGCATAAGTACCCCTGAGTTTAATTTATTATGTGTTGGTTCCTCTCCTCAGAGAGAGTTGCATATTCTCCTGTAGTCCTCAAAAGGGTAATAATTTCATTTTGATCCTTAACAGTCCGATAACTCAATTAAATCGAATTTAATCAAATAAACCCTCCATCTTTCAAATTTTATCTTCCATTATTTCCCATAACAAAATAATTAATATAACAACATTCCACAATTATTTGAAAGGACAAAAATACCCTTGGGTTTTACAAGATGCGCAGCATGCCTAAGATGTCGCCTTCCTCTTTTAGCACCGCCAAATCTCCGCAGCTGCTAAATCAGACTCCTTCCCCATTTAGCTGTTGCAACATAGTTACAACTAAATTGCAACTTAGCCCGGCTGATCAATTGACCAAGAGTACATCATCCATCGTTCTTCGACCTCGTGACACCTCCAACCCTCCTGGTTGAGTTCTGAGTCTACTCCGTCGGATCCACCTCTCCGTCACGTACTCAGCCCTTCAATATCGCACCTCACCATTGATGCGAGATCGTCAACCTCATCCAAAACTTGATTTCCTCAATCACAGTTTTGGCTATCCAATCTTCCTGATTTTCTCCTCAGCAAGTTTACCAAACTTGGTCTTGATTCACCACTGTTTGGACTTCAATCATCAATCAATCACTCCTTCAAACAAGGATAGTATCAATCACCAATTGTTTTCCAAATCCACTCACGAAACAGCATGTGATGATCTCCTTCTAAATATGTTTCATCCAAGCTGGAACTGCACCTTGTGTTGACCACCATGTGGACTTGTGGCAAATATTGCCAACCAAAGACATTAGCACTAACCATTTCTATCCATTAGTTTGCTTCATGAAGCTTGCTTCATGCTTTATATTACACTTGTTGATAAATTAATTTGATTCAACTTGTTCTAGTTTGATTAAACTTTTATGTATGGTTTTTGTCAATTTTATTTCTTGTAATTTTAATTATAATATTTATCTAATCAGTTTTCGTGTTAATTAACTTAGATAGTTCTAATAAAAAATCAAACAATTGATTCTTTTTTCAAGAAAATGAACTCTTCAATTGGTACATCTACTTCATTAAACTTAGTTGAACCTTCAATAATATTAGTAGATAGTGAAACTATTGTACCGTATCTACATTTTATTTATTTATTTTAGTTCATGTGAACTTTTATATACAAAAATTATATTTTGATTTTGATTTCTTCTTTCTCAAATGGTAGAAGATAGTTGGTGAATTTAATATTTTGGTATTAGTAGTTGGAAGTATAATGAAATTGTCTAGGTTAGATATTTAAACTTTAATTTTATTTATATTTCAAATCATATATGATTTAATTATTACATAATTATAATTCAAAATTGGTACTAATAATTATAATTCAAAATTGCTAGTAAAAAAAGATTAATATTAGGCAATAACTTTAGTAATTCCCCCCCTCCCCTTGGTCTAATTTCGGGATCCGTCATGGCCTCTCTCCCCCAAAAAGAGCTCTAAGCTCATGAAGAGCTCCAAGCATGAAGGTATGGCCTTCTCTCTCTCACCCAAGAAGATGTCCAAGTTCATGAAGAGCTCAAAGCATGAAGATTTGGCTTTCTCTCTCTCACCCAAGAAGAGCTCCAAGCTCATGAAGAGATCAAGCATGAGGGTATGCCATTATCTCTCTCATGAAGCTTTATGACCATTCTCATGGCCTCTCTCTCTCAATAAGAGCTCCAAGTATGAAGCTTCAACTTTTCAAGAAAGCTCCAAGCTCATGAAGAGCTCCAAGTATGATGGTATGACCTTCTCTCTCTTATGAAGCTTCATGGTCATTCTCATGGTCTCTCTCTCATGAAGAGCTCCAAGTATGAACCTTCAACCCTCATGGCCTTCTCTTTCTCATATGAAGAGCTCCAAGCTCCATGAAGCTCTTATGAAGCTCTTGAACTTCATCTCCATGAAGCTATCTCAGTGGTTGCCCTTTATTTTCATCTCCATGATTATTGGGCTCTATTGGGTTCTCCAAGAAGCTCATCTCCATGATTATTGGGCTCTCCATGAGGCTCATCTCTATGATTAGACATGAAATTGTCAGTGGTGTTGTACTCCTCTCAAAGAGGATATGGAGCCTTCTAATTGGCCTCTATTGAGTGGATTGCTCCGGTAGTTGGAGCTCTGCGGTTTTTCCCTGGATTTATAGGGTTTTCCACGTAAGTCCGGTGTTATCCTTTATCTGCCCTTGGACCTCACTCCATGGATCTCCAGGCTTCCCGTGATCTTCTTCCTCTCAATTACAAATCACAACCGTTGAGCATGATCCATGCCGATCTCCAGACGAAACCTATTTTTACACCAACGCTAGGTAATGTCAAACAATAAGTTCAATCAACAACTATCAAAATTCAAAATTTTTGTAAACTAAGAAATAAGAGAAATAATTTTTTTATGAATTAGGATTTAGTCCATGAAGCATTTGGATCCCCCACCACTTTGTGATGAATCAAAGAGCGATATAGTTCTTCCTATGGCATTCAATGTAGCTACAAGCATCACATGAATACAAAAGAAATACAAAAATGTTATTTGAATATAAAGATTAGCAACTGTGAATATAAATCATACATATTTTAAATAGATATTATGTAAATTAAAATACAATTTAAATAGTGGACAATCTAGCAGAAAAATACCTACGCAAATTCAGAAATTTTATAAATAATCTATCATACATTAGAGGGAGGCACAAGCCTGGTTTTAACCTGGCCCGGCCAGGAACCAGCCTGATAAAACCCATCGTGTCACGACTGCACGAAGTCGGGCCAAAAATCAGAATCGCCCGCCATCAGAAGGGGTGGCTACGGATTAGGAAAATCCCAACCCGTGACTCGGGTTGAACCGCTAGGTCACCCAGGCTGACCCGCTGGGTTGGGAAAAACAAATAAAAAATAAAAAAATAAATTATTTACATCTTTCCATCTAATTTTTTCCCATCTTTTTATATATGTTTCTATCTAAATTATTTCCATCTAATTATCATATGGGATCATAATTTTTTTTTTTGTTTTGTTATTTCCCTCTAAAAAATATATGTTTCCATCTAAATTATAGGAGAAAATTATTTCCATCTTTTTTGTTATTTTTTAACTTATATTTTATATTTTTTTTAAAAAAAATTGGAATTCGGTGGGTCGACCCGTGAATCGGCAGGTTATGGCCCGGCCCTCTAGTTCCATTAAGTGGCTCGAGCCGGTTACGGGTCACCCGAAGGTAACCCAAGACTCGCTGGGTCTGACAAGTCAACCAGGCCCTGCGGGCTACTACTGTTGCCCAAGCCAGTTTTAGGTCGGCCTTTGGCCGACCCGAAACCAGTAGGTCGGGCCCACCGAGCCCGGTTAATCTTCGTAGATCCTTCTCTCTCCACATAATCTTAGGCCTACCTCTATTTTTTTTCTCTTCTATTATTAGACTATCACATTTTCAAACGGGGGCACCCGGGGGTTTACGACACACATGTCCAAACTATCTTAAACATCATTCTCTTATTTTATTTTAAATTGGTGCAACATGCACCTTCTTTCGGATGTGTTCATTTCTAATCTTATTCAATCTTGTATGACCACTAATTCTTCTTAACATCCTCATTTCTATCACATTCATCTTATGAATATGTTGAACTTTAGTTGCCCAACACTCGCTCCCGTATAGCATGACTGGTTTAACTGCCGTTCTATAGAACTTTCTCTTACTTTGTCAAGCATTTTATTATCACATAACAAACCCATAGCACTTCTCTATTTCAGTCATTATATTCTGATTCTATGGGATACATCTTCATCTATTATCTCATCCTCTTAGAAAATGGAACATGAATACTTAAAATAGTTACACTTAGGGACTACTATCTCATCTAGTGTCACTTTCCCTCTATCCCTCCTACTTTAACTAAAATTACAATACATATATTTTGTCTTATTTATATTTAGTCCAAAGTCTCTACTCTCAAGAATGTTCCTCCACAATTCTAACTTCTATCAACTCCATCTTTAGTTTCATCCACTAAGACAATATCATCTGCGAACAACGTATATCATAAGATGTCATCTTGAGTACAATTAGTTAATTCATTCTTTATTAAAGACTTAAAGTAAACAAATATGGGCTCAAAGTTAATTCTTAATACAAATCTATTGTTATAGAAAACTTCATGGTATCAATTATTCTCACACTTGTAAGAGCACTTACACCCCAAACCTCCAATTGCCGGGCCAGAATTGCCAGGGCGAGTGAATTGCCATCATAAAAAAAAAACTTCCACCCCAAACCTTCAATTGCCCGGGCAATCACTATTTATAAATATTTTTTTATATTTTGAGTTAGTTAAATGTTAGTTTTTATTTGTAATAAACATAATTTAAATAAATGACATTAATTAAAACAAAGCAAAGCAAATATATTAATTAAAATAAAAAAAATTACATTAATTAAAATTTTAAGAAAGTACATTAATTAAACATGATAATCTAAACAAGTAGGAAAAGATCTAATCAAACCAATCTGTTGATGTATGATCTTCATCCACATTGCTAGGGGTGCCCTCATTCATATTGCTAGGGGTGCCTTCATTCATGTTACTAGGGGTGGCTTCATTAAAAAGACTTCTTAGGGGTGGCTTCATTAAAAAGACTTCTTCTCCTCATAATTTCCATACGTTCTGCTTTCCAAAACTTTTTCCTATCGGGAGAAAATGCCGAGCAATCCATGGCCATAACCTCTCGATCCTTTAGATCTTGTTGTAGTTGACGGGCGTATTCTTTATCCTTTTGGAGTGTCTCAAATCTATATCTTTCAAATGCATCTTTTTCTCTATTTCTTTCAAGGTTGAGTTTACCTGTTGTGGCTAATTCCTCAAGATACTTAGCCGTGTCCGGATTATATGAACCGGCGGCTTGCTTCAACTTCTTTCTTCCTGCCGGTCTAGCCACTCCACCGGATTGTAACGCCCTCCTACGTACGAATGGTGATGTTGTAGCAGCATTAGTTGGTGTCCCCTCATCACTGGGGGAATTAAATGTTGTTGGCTCTTAGGATGTTGGCCCCCATTCAGTCGATGTCACATGTTCAAGCTGAAATTCTTGGATAATCATGAATCGTGGATAGCTCTTAATAACTTCCCAACATTGAAAATGAACGAATTCCTTCTTGGCAGTAGCATTGTACCAACGTTGTGCTTGAATTTGCTAATACAAATAAATAAATCAAGTAAGTATATATTTAAATAAAAAAAATTAAGTTGCAATTTTAAATATTTAATTAAACAAATTAAATTAAAAAAGTACTTTATCCCCAAGATTGGTGCCACTTTGATAATTTTCTGATACTTTCTTCAAAGCATCCCTCCAATATCCTAGCGATTTATTCAACACTTTCCATCTGCTAGACATACTCATTTCCGTGCGAGGAGAATTCACCGCTGTCGATATGAATTTTTCGTGGATGAGGCTCCACATTCTTGCATTTTTCATCTCATTCCCCGTCAACGGATTATGGGCAACTTCTCCCCAACATTGGCACAACAACACATCTTGGGTGAATACGAAATACCCAAAGACACCATTGAAATTCCCGAATATAAAGAAAAAACAATAAGAATGTAGAGGGAGTTTTTGTTGATATGAATGTGTGGAGAGTTATGAGATGGTGTTGGGTATTTATAGGATATAATTTTGAATTTTTAATATTTATTTTATTTTATAAAAATATGGCCGTTGGAATGTATCCGTTGTTTTATATTTTAAAATAAAATAATCTAATATGAATCTTTTGATAACTGTTTTATTATAAAAAATTAACGGGCCCCACTATTTGCCCGTTTGAGCGCTCCGGCAAGATTGCGCCAGCCCGGGCAAATCTTGCCCGAGCGCTCATGTGCGCGATGTTAACCTCTCATTTTTCAAAAGGGCCAAAATTGCCTTTTGCCCTCCGATCCCCCTCTGCGATAGAAGTGCTCTAACGGATATACATCAAAATATTGTACTAATAATATATCTATAAAAGTATAACAGATAATAGATATAATAGATAATAGATAATCAATTTGGTAAAAATAATATGATTCTAACCTGGGTGGGTGGAGCATGGTTGGTGGTGGCCCTGCTGCCTTAAATTATGTGATGCCATTGGTGAACAGCTTTATGCTTTTATCTCTCATTATCCCCACCATTACAAGACTCACACAGTGTGCAGGATGGAAAAGGACAGTAGAAAACCATGATATGTTGCAAAGAAAAAGAGTGGTTTGAACAGTGATGTCATTAATGTGGGGTATTGTGATGTCTGGTGGGTGGGTGGTGTTCCTCTGCAGGCCAGAATGGCAGTGAGTGAGTAGGTGCCAGTCATGACTTGCCAATCAATTGCATTTCCACTTGATAGACAGTAGTTGCTAACAAGGAAAGGAAGGATCTCCACTCTCCAGCAAGAAGAACATGATGGCAATGTTCATGTTCTTCTCCTCAGTGAACAAGATGGTGGTGGTATCCTTGTTGTTCCTCATTCTCTGTCTTGGTGCTTCTTGTGTTCAAGGGATGAAAAGTGATGGGTTGTTATGGGAAAATGAAGAAGGATTTGATATGGAGATGGAGATGGAGATGCAGATGGACTCGGAGATCAACAGGAGGATTCTCTGGGCTACACAGAAGAAGTATATAAGCTATGAAGCTCTGAAGAACGACGTAGTGCCGTGCTCCAGGCCGGGAGCTCCCTACTATAACTGCCGTGGTGTCTCTAGGGCCAACCCTTACACACGCGGTTGCGGCGTCATCACTAGATGTGCTAGGGATGCGAATCCTTGAGGAGAGGAGGTAACTCTCTGTTTTTGGCTTTGCTGGTATTTAGTAATTATGCAGCTAGATTTGGTGGTGTGTATATATTTTTTTTTTAATAATAACCAATGTGTATTACTTGGGTTATTATTGGAATTGTTTTTGAATTTTGAGGTATGAATCAATCAATGTTTGGGAGAGAGTCCCAATTGTCTGAAGAAAATGAGGTGAAGTTGAGCTGCATTGCTGAGAAATCAACTTGCCCTGTAAGAAAATCATGTCACTTGACACACACATTATCCATTAGCAGCAATTGCCCCAATGTTTTACAAGGATTGAAGGGAAGGATGAATTCTACTTCTAATTGTACCCAGATCAAAACATGAGTGTTAGACATATCGTTGAAAAGAAGAAGAGGAAGGATGTAGCAACATCCAGTGTTAAAACTGAATATATGACTATTAGGAAAGATTTAACAAAAAAACAACAAACGTTGAAAGAAATAGAATGAAAACCTAGCTCATTATTCTCTCCTCTCTCCCGGCATGCAAACAAAATGAATGAAAAACAAGGACTACATTAATGGTAATAATAACTCTCAAGGGTTAAACAAAGAGAGCTTGATGATGATGTTTGTTTGTGTTCTTGGTGGTTCTCCTTGAGAAGAGCAATCTGGTTAGTACCTGTAGTGAGGAGGCTTATAGGGACCCTCTACTGGGACACTGATGTAGTCAGCCTGGTCAAGTGTGAGCTTGGTCAGTTTGGCTCCGAGTTTGTTGAGGTGAAGGGCGGCCACCTTCTCGTCCAGATGCTTGGGCAGCACATACACCTTCTTCTCATACTTTCCACTAGCTCTTTCCTTCCACAACTCCAGCTGCGCAATCACCTGCACAGACGTCAGCCAGGTGAAGTTGGGTAAAGTGCAACACATATGAAATAAAAATTTATAAAATAAAATAAAATAAATGGAGGTGAGATTTCCTCCACTTCATCACAAACAATCCAATCCAATCCAAGAGAATGTGTTTCTAATTTGTGTGAATTTTGTTCTAATTTACATTCAGGTGACAGTAGAATTGAGTAGTACAATCCTTTTTGCACTAAGCCAATGCATTAGGGAGCATTTTATAAACTCCTAAAAAATTTAAAATTTCAACTAGATATCTTTCAACTGTCAGTAAGAGGGAGGAAGATAGATGGAAAATACCTGGTTGGTGAAGGAACAAGACATGACAAAGCTGGGGTGGCCAGTAGCACATCCAAGGTTCATCAAGCGGCCCTCAGCAAGAACAATGATCCCAGAATTGGTGTCTGGGAAGACCCAGCGATCAGTCTGGGGCTTAATGGTGATCTTCTTGACACCAGGGTAAGTCTCCAGACCATGCATGTCAATCTCATTGTCAAAGTGGCCAATGTTGCACACTATGGCATTGTTCTTCATCTTCCTCATATGGTCCACCATCAGTATGTCCTTGTTTCCTGTGGTGGTCACAAATATGTCAGCTTCAGATAACACATCCTCCAGAGTTAACACTGGAATGCCCTCCATCAAGGCCTGGAGAGCACAGATGGGATCTATCTCTGTTACGATAACTCGTGCACCGGCCTGCTTCAGGGCTGCCGCGCAGCCCTTGCCAACATCTCCATAGCCACAAACCACTGCCACCTTTCCGGCGATCATCACGTCAGTTGCTCTCATCAGGCCATCAGGGAGGGAGTGGCGGCATCCATATAGATTGTCAAACTGTTAATGTATGCATGGCCAAAAAAGATTCTCAGCTAGGAAGAATCAGGGGATGCATATTTATAGCAGTGAATGAAAACCAGCAGTGAAACAATTCAGCTAAGACTTGGTAGTAGTTTCAGATCTCTATCTATTGTAGAATATAAGTGTGGCCATTAGGATCTGAAACCAGATCAACAGATAACCAAATTGCCAAGAAGACAAAACAAGGCAAATATAAGAATCTGAGTATAGATAAACAATAAACTTACAAGTTTAAGGCTCAGGTACCATGACCACTTACAGCTATACATGCCACTGTTACCTGGTCTTATTTACCAAAGATTCAGTTTTTATTTACAAAAATACTCATGGATGAGTCTTAAAGAACTTAATTAATAGGGCAATGAGCATAAATAACAAAGGATGGGGTCTTCTTCAACTTTGCTTTTACCAAACTATTAATTGAGCTCTTCTGCTTACATAACAGGGCTATTTGGCAATTCTATAAAAACATTTAAAAGTTCAAAAGTTGAAAAAGAAGGTAAATACAACTTTAGGTAAAACTTAAAACCCATAACTTTTACCAAAAGTCATTTTCAAAAATTTTTGTTTGGAAAAGAGTTTTTCCAAATAAAAAACAAATGCAAATACAAGTAAAACATGTACTTCTGTCACAATCGGCCTGGGAATGTTTAGTAAGTATAAATTTGTTTGAATCCAGAAGACTCAAAGCTTTGCACTTGGAGCTGAAATTCGACTCCTTTAATTTTTTTTAAAAAAAGATGCTATGAAATGAATCATTTTGTTAATATTTTTTTTAAAATAAATGTGGAGAAGCCACTAGAAACATGTTACTGGCGTGATTTAAATCCTCAACCTCTCATGGGAAGAAATGAGTTAACCAACTTTCCTTGTGAAAGTTGGTTCATTTTGTTAATATCCTAATGCTGCAATTCTTCATTCTTCAATCAAACAGAGAGCTTGAACATAGGCTAAAATTCACAAATTTGAAATCAACATTGTTTAGGAGCTATCATTAGAAATTTCTCATAATAATTCACTTGCAATTAACAACTAGACTGCAAATTTCCACCATTATCTAAATCAACACCTAAATTCTTTATATTAAATTTCTAAAATATAGCATACATGAAACTCAGATTTTCTACCATATATTCTCTTCTAACAATTATAATTACAAATATAAAACTATAGCAACTTTTATAAGGAAAATTGACTATCACACCCACTCTACAAAATTTGAGAGGTTGAGGGTCCGATGCATGTCTGAACCATGGCAAAATGACTTGTCCACATTTATCAAAAATAAATAAATATATAAATATAATTATCTATTTCATGTATGTCACAACAAAATTTAAATTGTTTATGCATGACCCACCATAACTCTTGTTATTCAATATTAGTTTAATTATAATTAAATCATGGTTAATTAATTCTACACTTCAACTAATTACATAGAAACTCCTTCAATGAAATTTATAAGTTAATTAGCTCATTTCCTTTCACAGGAAGAGGTCGAGGGTTCAAACCACACCACTGGTGTGTTTCTTGATCATTTTCAATCAATAACTTGCGAGCAAAGAAGAATCCAAAAAATACCATCTTATACCCTTTCTACAAGTTAGTAAGCCAAGATTACACAGCCAAATTAATATAATTTTTACCAGGCTATATGAATATATATGCGTTTTTGCAATTGTATATATGTAAAAAAGACCTAAATTTAGTATAAAGGATAATGTTAACTAAGAAAGTAGTAGATCTTCATACACTCATTGAGCATCATCAAAGATATGCAAATCCTAACTGTTAATAAATAAATAAATAAATAATCTTTACATTAAGTAAATATCAATCTTAATCCATTCTAAGATAACAAAGCATAACAATATTTCATCAAAAAAAAAACAAAACAAAACAAAACAAAACAAAAAAAAACAAAGCATAACAATCAACTAAAAAAAATTAAATGTTTGTTAGTTCTGAGTATATATCTCTATCTCTTTGGTTTATTCTATAAATTTCTCTACAAATCACATACAATGATCTTGAGAAATTTAAAAAAAAAAATCAAATTAATGTAAACAAATTACTAATTCTTTTCCAAGACGAGTAACAAAATGATAAATTGAAGAAAACCCATCGCGATCTCTCCGCATTAAAAAAAATGTATAAAAATTGGAAATAAAATGGGATCTAAATCCAAGAACAGAGTAGGAGAAGAATTAGCATACCTTGCTCTTGGTCACAGAGTCATTGACATTGATGGCCGGGAAGAGCAGCGTCCCATTGGCTTGCATCTGGTACAATCTCTTCACCCCCGTCGTCGTCTCCTCCGAGACGCCCACCAACCGATCCCTCATCTTCCGATACTTGTTGGGATCCACTTTCAGCCCGTCCCTAATCAATCCTAGCACGATCTGGAACTCGGGGTTGTCCGTCGAGTTCGGATCCGGCATCGCCCCTGTTTTCTCGTACTCCTCCTCGGCCTTCACGCCCTCATGGATCAACAACGTTGCATCACCGCCATCGTCGACAATAAGGTCCGGTCCGCCACCGGGGCCCCAATCGAGGCACCGCTCGGTGCACCACCAGTATTCCTGGAGAGTTTCACCCTTCCAGGCGAACACAGCCGCGGAGTCGCGGGCAATGGCGGCGGCGGCATGGTCCTGGGTGGAGAAGATGTTGCAGGAGCACCATCGGACCTCGGCTCCAAGAGCGGTGAGGGTCTCGATGAGGACGGCGGTCTGGATAGTCATGTGGAGGGAACCGGTGATGCGGGCTCCGGCGAAGGGCTTCGACGGGCCGTACTCCACGCGGCAGGACATCAGGCCGGGCATCTCGACCTCGGCGAGCTCGATCTCGAGGCGGCCGAAGTCGGCCTGAGAGATGTCCCTGACCTTGAACTCTCGCCCGGAGATCGTCTTCTCGACGAGCAGCGCCATTGTTGGAGCTTGTTGGGAGGAGCGAAGAGACGAAGATTGGCTATATAGAAGAATGGAGGGTGGGGATGGCTTCTTGCGGAGTGATCTAAGCCGTTAGGATCGGACGTTGGATTCGCGGGAGTGGCGGGCTTTGAGCTGAGTGACAGGGTGAGGATGTTGAAACATTCATGGTATATTCCGTTTTTTCATACATTTATTTTTATATTTTTTTAATATTTATAATAATAATAATAATAATAAAGGAATTTCCTTGGGTACATCTTTTAATATTTCATTAAAAAAATTACTGTTAATATTAGCTTACAAAATAAACTCCATGACTAATTTAATGTTCAAAATCTCTAAAAGTTTTAATTCAATGATTAAAAAATTTTAGGGCCCAAATTGGATGGTTGACAGAACTATTAGCGGATTGATGGAATTAGCAAATTGTTGGTTCAATAAAAATTTTGGTGTACATCTTATAAAAATGAAAATATTTCTATCTAACTTTTGTAAGGTTTATTTATTTTATTGTTTTATTAAAATATTTAACTATTTTTTTAGTCTATTAAAAGATTTAATGATAATTTTAATTCATTAAAGGAACTCAATGATCTCTTTTAACAAAACAAGGGAAATATTATTCAAATAAGTTTTCTAATATATCCCTTTAAATAGATTTTTATTGATATACCTTCTAAAGTTTGGAATTACTTGAATGCATTTGAAAAAATTAAGATCAGTTTAAATATTTGTTAACAATGATTTGGTTTAATATAGTTAAAATCTTAAATTCTACAGAAGCTAAATATGAAAAAGTAGAGGTATATAAAATAATAAAACATATTTTACAGAAATATGTATCTTTTTTTTTAGCTAAAGGGGATAAACCCCAGTCTCCGCCCAGGTAGGACGTGCACGGGCTTGGACTATCACTGGGTCCGTGTTGTATGGGCCCACCCGGGTGACTACCAAATCCCGCGCACTCACCCCGTCACCGCAGGGATTCGAACTAAGTTCTCGTCCCTGGATGCGGAGGACCTTTGCCGCTTGACCCAAAGGTCTTTGGCAGAAATATGTATCTTCGGGTACATCTTATTTGCTAAATTTTAATAAAATTAAAATCTAAAATTCTATTTAAATGTATCTTGTAGCTCTTGTTTGGTTAAAAGGGAGAGTTTGGAGGGAAGGGGCGAGGGGGAGTTTGGGAGGAAGGATGAAGGGTTTTGAAAATTTTGATCTTTGGTTCAATGGGGGAAGTTTGGAGGGGTAATCTAATTTTTTGTTTGGTTGTGAGGAGGAGTGTAATATGCATTTGATTATTTTAACCTTTATTTAATAAATATATATTTATTTATTTGTAGAATGGGAACACCAAAATCATTTGGTCTCTTATTCATCGTTATTTTCAAATCAAGTAAGTTTAATTTATTTTATTATTTATATTTATTTTGTTAGAAATTATTTATTAAGTTAATTATTTGGTAATAAAATAAAATAATTTTATTATTTATCAAAATAATGATGTTATATTTATCAAAAATAGTTTATCTATCTTTTTAAAAAAATAGTGCATAGAAAAATAGTTTATATAGGACTAAGATCCCCCCCCCCCCCTCACCAACCAAACATCCGGAGGAATGTTCCCTGCATCCACATTTTTTCGGCGTAGACGACCAACATAGTTTGTACTCACCAACCAAACATCCGGAGGAATGTTCCCTGCATCCACATTTTTTCGGCGTAGACGACCAACTTAGTTTGTAAACTTGACCTATAGAAGAAATTGTGGTGACAAGCAATGTCAGTAGCATGGAATCCACTCTAAAATATGACACTGACTTGGCAGGCGATAGACACACGCCTTTCTTCCCATTCTCTGATCAGCTCAGCACAGACATCTAACCATTTCACTTGTGATCGCCCTCGCCTCAAATAAAGGTCGTAGTGAGTTACAAGTGGTGGAATGTGTTGCACTCCATTGAATTGCCGCATCACCCTGTACAAGCAATGCGGCTTTGTAATATGCATGCACCACAATGGGGCACAGGTTCTCCATACTTGGTTTCCCCTCCTACACCGCTCAGGCAGTTTGTGAAGCATCTCCTTCTTGAAAGGGGTCCAACAAACCTAAAAGATTGATTTTCTCCAAGTCTGGATGGAACGATGGAAATTGTTCCCAAATCCACAACTTCATCAGGGGTATGCATATGGGATTATAAGCATTAGAAACACAGAAAAACCAGTACAATATGTTTTACCTACATGGAGCAAGGCACCACACAGAGTTGTGGTTAAGCAGTTCTTTCTAGAAGCTCTGCGAAGTTCATAGTACAGATGCGCAAGCGCATCAGCTCCCTAGGCCAACTCTTCGCACGATTCAAAGTCAGGAATGATCATCAACCATTTTAGGTACACCATGTTGCCTAAGGAATACATCATCAGTCTCATTCCAATCAGATACATGATGTAAGGATGCGCGACACAGCCCTCATGCTTAGGTGCCTCTGTTACAACGCCGAAGGTGGAATAGAACCAACTAATATGCACCATGCCATTGCTGGTGTCTTCGGGTGCTTCCCTGAGTATCTCCTTGCACAAGTGTGACCATTTATGGTACATGTTAGCGACCACTGCCCGACCATTGGTATCCTCAACCCGATCAGGACCTCCACGTCATGGAGTGTGATGGTCATGTCACCAACGGGCATGTGGAATGTGTTCATCTCTCCCCGTCACCGTTCGACGAATGTGATCAACAAGGCGTGGTCCAGACAGACATATCGTATCAACAAGACGATATCAAAACCAGTTGTCTTCATCTTTTCAATGACAAGTTCGTTAATTAGATCCCACTCGAAGACTCGGTGGTCAACATAACGGAGTTTGCTTTATTGAAAGGAATTTAAATTTGTAAGCATGGGAAGTCCTCAGGCTCGTTTCTATACACAATTAATACTACAAAGAAAACAAACAAAAAGGAAATCAGTACCTCTCTATTCCAAACCGCCTCGGAACGGTGGTTTGGTTGATTTGTAAGCACGGAGGGGTCCATAGGGCCAGGGGTTTCCATTTGTACAGATGTCATGTCCCTATTAAATGAAAGTATATTTTAATGATTCCTAAGTCCATGCAGGTGGGGAACCCCACCCCTACCGAAAAAAGAAAGCAACATGCAACATGCTATATAGAGACGAAGAAATAGCAATTGCAATGTAAGGTAAACAACCCCGAAGAACAACATCCGGAACATGAAAACAAATGGATAGTCAAAATCTATGAAAAATGACCATGTCCATTATGCACGGTTTCGTAATACGGAGGAAACAAGTGTGATGAAGAACAATTCAAGAGGGTAATTAACATCAAACCTTAAAAAAAAAAAAATGTAAACCTACACACAACCCAACCATAAATCCACAATTCTAAGTAACAATTAGAATTTGTTGTTACAATTGGCATAGAAAATTAATTTGATGGAGTAATGTCTTGCAAATCCTGACAGAGGGTGCTCAAAGAAATTGGAAATTGAAAAACCCTAAACCCCGACTAAATAGTATCACCAAAACCCTAAATCGCAAGAGAATACAATCATGAACCGAGTTTATAGGGCAATGATCCAAGAGTTATATGAAGCATTACCTCTATTATTGTTGTTTGTGCTAGGAAAGCGACCCACAAGGAATCCTACAAGATGGAGGCAGGACGACTGTGTGCGACCTAGAGGCGATACACATCCGTGGGAGCGGTGCTAGCGGACTCCAAATTAAGGCCTTACTCACAAAAATAGTTTGGAAAATGATTCTTGGGTAGTGGATGACGGTCTAAGCTAGCGTTTGGTTGTCGGGATATTGTATCACATGGATGAGGGATATACATAGATGAGATATTCATGGATAAGATATTCATCATATGGGTGTTTGGTTGGTAGGATTAAAAGGAGGGATATTGTATCACGTGTGGCGACAGATACGAGCAGGCGGGATGGGGAATGAAGCGAAATTCTTCGGCATTGAAGATGGTCTTCTCATTATCAATGAGAAGATGCGTGAGGGGTAAGTGGGGATTTAATTCCTTGGGGTCAGTTTAGTAATTACACACCATAAGAGAGGAGGCTTGGAAAATTCAACAAAATTATAACATCATTAAAAATACTCGGTTTATGATTGTCCCACCAAAAATTTAATATTTTTTTTAAATTATTCCACTTGTCTTAACCCACCAAAGAAAATCCTCTTACCAAATAGGAAGAGTGTTTGGATGGGCTTATTTTTATCCCAGAAGTACTTCTGGAGTAAGTTAAACACTTCTTAGGAAAAGAAACATGTTTGGATGGGTTTTTGAAAAAAGCAAAAGCACTAAAAAAAAGCTAAAAAACTTTTTTTTTTTCAGAAGCTAGTGGTTTGTAGCTTATGAAAAAAGCCGTTTTGTAGAAATTGTTTTAAAAAGTGTTAATTACCAAAACACCCTTCCTAAACCTTTTTATACCTATTTTGAAAAGTGCCAATTACCAAAATACCATTATTGCTATTATTATTTATTATTATTATTTAGTATTATTTATTATTATTATAAAAGTACTTCTGGATGAACATATCCAAACATAAAAAATAGAAGCGCTTAACTTACTCTCAAAGTCCTTTTTTCATAAGCTAATCTAAACACACCCTATATATATATAGGGCTAATATGGTGCGGTTGGTCGCCCTTGCAGCCGACTTGCCATATCTCTACATGATTGGGCCGAGCCTCGGGCGACCCGGGACCCGGTCCGATATCACATGAGATATAGCGGGTCGGCCGCAAGTGCGGCCGACCGCACCATATCAACCGCGTATATATATGACTTAAAAAAAGTGTTTTTGAGAATAAGTTAAGAGCTTATGTTATTTTTGTGTTTGGATATATTAGTTCAGATGTATTTTATAATAATAATAATAAATAAATAAATAAATAATTATAATAAATAATAATAAGAAGAAGAAGAGTATTTGGCAATTGATACTTTCCAAAATAGTTTTAAAAGACCTAAGAATGATATTTTGGTAATTGACGCTTTCCAAAACAACTTCCGTAGAATGATTTTTTTGCAAAATCTATAAATCACTAGTTTTTAGAAAAACAACTTTTGTTTCTATGAAAAAGTCAACATAAACATGTTTTTTTGTTCCCAGAAGTTGATCCAAACAAGCATATAGACACACATCCATGATTAACTTCTCCCAATTTTCTTTCACTATAGAGCATCACTTTCTAATTACAAACATTTAAAAATTTTATCATCATGTTTATTCTTTTATATTTCTTTCTCTTATATGGTTTAAAAAAAATTTGCGCCCTTCCTTATTTCAGTTTATTATTTAGCATAAAAATTTATATTTATAAATTAGAGTTTATTTTTAAGAATTAAATTTATTTTTCTTAGTTAGAGTTTATTGTTCTTAGTTAAAGGTAATCCTCCCCGAACAAGAAAAAGAAAAAATGAATTAAAAAGTTTTCAAAGACGTTCACTGTCAAATCAGTCTACACCTTCAAAGTGGATGGGGGACACAGGTGCCCACTGTTAGAAAAAATATCACTGAAATAGCATGCAAAAACACAGCAGAAAATCAGCAAGCAATCAAGCAATCAAGCAATTAAGTTAGAAAGATCTGGCCTGGGCTTGGCATGCAAGAGCACTGTCTTAACACAGATTTAGCCTCCCTCGTGCGAGATTGATGGCTTCACTCCCTGTGCTAAGGTACGCAAACCCACGACAACAAGATCTTGTCTCCCCGCCTATCACGTTCGGCGACGAGATCGTTCAAGTATCAAGTAAGGTTGCAAGGAGTGCAAAGAATAACTAGAAAAGATGGCCGGCAATAATGATAGGAAGCTTAGTAGTGAAGAAGAGGGAAGAATGAGAAGAAGATGGTTATGATTTTACGCTCTAGCCATTAGGGTTTTCCAAGGATTGACATATATATAGTCAAGACTCCAACTGATGAAATCTAGCCGTTGAAATGATGTAACAGATCAAAAGTGACCATTGGAAGTATAGTACCCAGGTTTTGGTGTACAAGGAGTGGGCCTGGGCCGGCCCACTTCCAACACCCACTAGGAAGAAAGTTATGGAAAACCCCATGCCCACCAAAAGTCAAATACTTCACATGGTTAGCTTGGGACAACAAAATCCTTACCTTGCAAAACCTCGCGAAGCGACAATGGAGGGGAGAAAGGACAAATTGCTACCTCTGTGGAACGGAGATAGAGACAATTAAACATCTCCTATTCTAATGCCCCTATTTAGCTAGTATCTGGAACCACTTTTTTGCACACCAGAAGGCCTGCGAGGGAAACCAGAGGAGATGGATGACATTTGGGGTAAGGCCCGTTCACCAAACAAGTGGAGAAAGATTGTAGAATGGGATGGAACATGATGGGAATGGCAATAACCTGGAATATCTAGCTGGAACGATGAGGGTTGGGGTAGGTTGACAGCCAGCGAAAAACTTTGTCACTCTTATGATATGGATTCTCTAATATATACCGTTGGGACGTGCTCACCTAAGCACGTGCTACATCGGCACCCGGATGTAGTATTAAATGAGCAAGGGGTTTCATCACATCGCCGCCCGGGTGTGATGGAGTATAGGCAAGGGTTCCCACATCATGGACGGGTGTGGGTAAAGAAGTTAGTCCCGCCACATCGGCGCCCGGATGTGGTGTTAAATGAGCAAGGGTTCTCGTGATCTTAGTGGGCCGGATCACGAGTAAAGAAGTTAGTCCATGAGAGTAGGATTAGGATTGGTAGTTGGAATATAGGATCTTTGACAAGAAAATCTATGGAGTTAGTTGACACTCTAAAAAGGAGGAGGATAGATATAGTATGTTTGCAAGAGACTAGGTGGATAGGAAACAAGGCTAGAGAGATTGGTAACACAGGTTATAAATTATGGTATTGTGGAGAGGTTAAACATAGAAATGGTGTTGGTATAATTATGGAACCAAAAATGAAGGACAAAGTGGTTCAAATGAAAATGGTAGGAGACAGGATTATACATTTGAAGCTAGTGTTGGGAAAAAAAATAATTAACATAGTGAGTGTGTATGCCCCTCAAGTAGGCTTAGGAGAAGAAGATAAGGTCAAGTTTTGGGAAGATTTGGATATGGTAGTTCTAGGGATTCCAAGTGAACAAGAGCTTTTTATTGGGGGTGATCTTAATGGACATGTAGGTAGACTTAGTGATGGCTACGAGCAAGTGCATGGAGGTTATGGAAATGGCAACAGGAATGAGGAAGGAAAATCTATATTAGATTTTGCTTTGGCTCATGATTTGGTGTTGACCAACACTTGCTTTAAGAAAAGGGAATCACACTTGATTACCTTTAAGAATGGGGGTAATTGTAGCCAAATTGACTTTCTTGTTACAAGAATAAAGGATAAATCTATTTGTAAAGATTGTAAGGTTATACCTGGAGAAGCATTAACCACTAGGTTGGTGGTGTTGGATGTGAAGAAAAAGGGCATAATAAAAACAGAAAGGAGGGTTAATCAAAATAGAATTAGATGGTGGGCGTTAAAAGAAACGAACCAATTAGCATTTAAGGATAAAATATGGGAAGAAAGAGGCACAAATGTGAAAGATGATGCAAACACCTTGTGGAAGGAGATGTTGAATCGTATTGAGAAAATAGGAAGTGAGCTCCTAGGGGTCTCTAAGGGACTGAGACCTCGACCACAGGAATCATACATGGTGGTGGAATGAAGAGGTTCAAAAGGCTATTAAAGAGAAAAGATATTGGTATAAGAAATTACCCACAGCTGAGAATGGAGAAGTCTTTGAAAAGTATAAAAAGGCAAAAAAGGAGGCCAAGAAAGCGGTTAGCGAGGACCGAGGTAAATCCCTAGCTGATTTATACCAAAAGTTAGGGACACGAGAAAGGAAAAAGGAAGTATACAAGATAGCAAGGCTAAGAGATAAAAAATGGAAAGACTTGAACCAAATCAAGTGCATTAAGGATGAGTCTTAACAGGTCTTGACAGGAGATAAGGAAATCAATGAGAGATGGAGAAACTACTTTGATCACTTGTTCAATGCAAGTCATGAGAATAACTTTACGGATTTTTACGCATCAATGATAGAAAGGAACTTTAGCTATACACGTAAGATCAGGCCTAGCGAAGTCAAGGAGGCACTGGGAAAAATGAAGGCTGGAAAAGCTTGTGGCCCAGATGGTATCCCGATTGAAGTTTGGAAGTGCCTTGGAGAAGTAGGAGTAGAGTGGTTAACCAAACTCTTCAACTCTATCCTAAAAGGGGGGAAAATAAAAGAGCATTTTGGTTCCTATTTATAAGAATAAGGGAGATATTCAAAATTGCACCAACTACCGTGGTATTAAGTTAATGAGTCATACAATGAAACTCTGGGAGAGGGTAATAGAGCATCGACTCAGGTATATCACGAAGGTGTCAGAGAACTAATTTGGTTTTATGCCAGGTAGATCCACGAGAGAAGCCATTTTCCTATTACGAAACTTGATGGAGATCTACAGAGAAAAGAAGAAGGATCTCCATATGGTTTTTATTGACCTAGAGAAAGCATATGATAGGGTACCAAGACAAGTCCTTTGGTCGGTATTGGAGAGGAAAAACATTCATGTAAAATATATAAATATTATTAAGGATATGTATGAGGGAGCAGTTACAAGTGTGAGAACAGTAGGAGGTGATACTGAGGAGTTTCTTATAATAGTGGGTCTACATCAGGGATCAACCTTGAGCCCATACTTGTTTACCCTAGTAATGGATGAATTAACTAGTTATATCCAAGATGACATCCCATGGTGTATGTTGTTTGCAGATGATGTTGTCCTAGTGGATGAGACTAGAGATGGAGTAAATCAAAAGCTAGAATTATGGAGAAACACTTTAGAAAGTAAAGGCTTTAGGTTAAGTAGAAGTAAGACAGAATATATGCACTGTAATTTTAGTCTAAGTAGGAGAGATGAAGGAGAAGTAAAACTAGGGGGGTGGTAGTGCCTAAGGTTAACCATTTTAGGTATTTAGGTTCCATTTTCTAGGATGATGGGATGATAGATGAAGATGTAACCCATAGAATCAAAGCTGGATGGTTGAAATGGAGAAGTGCCACGGGGGTGTTATGTGATAAAAAGATGCCTAACAAAATAAAGGAAAAATTTTATAGGACGACAGTTAGACCGGCCATGCTATACTGGAGCGAGTGTTGGGCAACTAAAGTTCAACATATGCATAAGATGAATGTGACTGAAATGAGGATGTTAAGATGGATGAGTGGTCATACAAGATTGAACAAGATTAGAAATGAACACATCAGACAGAAGGTGCATGTTGCACCAATTGAAGATAAAATACGAGAAGGGCGTTTAAGATGGTTTGGACACGTACGTCGGAGACCCCCAGGTGCTCCAGTTCGAAAATGTGATAGTTTAGTTGTAGAAGGTAAGAAGAGGGGTAGAGGTAGGCCTAGGATTACGTGGAGAGAGGTGGTGTCTAAGGACCTACGTATGTTAGATATTGAGCCGGATCTTGCTTTTGACAGAGCAACATGGAGACAAAGAATTCATATAGCCGACCCCGCCTAGTATAGGATTACCGATAAGTCGGCTAAAATGTTTTCCTTCATTAGCTTAACTTTGTTTGTAAGGATACTGTTCTACTTCTAACATCCCAATCTCTCATAGAATTATTTGTTGTTATTATTATTTATTTATGTATTTTTATTTTTTATTTTATTTCAGTTTATTTCAGTTTATTTCATTTCATTTTATTTTATTTTATTTCATATTTGAGAGCGACATGAAAACAGAGAATCCATATAGCCGACCCCATCTAGTATGGGATTAAGGCTTAGTAGTTGCTGTTGTTGTTGTTGTTGTTGTCGTCTGGCTGGAACGAAATAGGCGTTGCTTCCATGACAAACAACTTGTTTTCATGAAACTTATCCGCTCTATTGGTTTCCGCCTGCTATCTTGGCTAGATGCGGTCCCAGAGACCAGATGACACACGCTGCAGCTGGTGGAGATTACAGCAAAAAGAAGCCTAGAGGTGACCAGTAACGAGGCCCCCCGGATAGGATGATCGGAATGGACTTTGAGGACGAGGATCCCCCTAACACAAATGTGAGAGATTGGACCAGCGAGCCAAGCCAAGGCACCACCGCTTCACCCTCTCATGTTCCCTAGTCTGTGACATCTGAAAGGGTCGAAGCAATATCGCATGATATGTATCATCTATTATATAGCCAAGGCACCACCGCTTCACCCTCTCATGTTCCCTAGTCTGTGACATCTGAAAGAGTCGAAGCAATATCGCATGATATGTATCATCTTATATTGCTTTGTAACTAATATGTATTTGCTTAACTGACAACTATTTTGAATGCAAAAGTGGTTTATCCACATTTATCCAAAAAAAAAAAGTTTCAAAAACGTGACAGGGGAAAATGGACATTTCCACAGTTTGTTTCTCGGTCCTTCAAGGATTGCAAAGATAAATAAAAGATTTCTAAAAAAATAATTTAAATAAAGTTGTTCAAATTTAATCTTAGCCGTTCTTGGGTTTAGAAAGTATTACTCAGAATCTTAAAGCTACGCTTCCGATCTACATCTGCCCGAATCTTGAAGCAATGGTTCTGTTGGGCAGGAGCTGATGACTCAGCGTTCTTATCCATCTCCATCTTTACCTCCTCCGTCCCCATTTTCATTCTCCAAACCCTCGTCGATCGATCCATCGATCGCTTCTTCTACGCCTTTCCCTCGATCAGTAATCCATGGACTCCTGCGCCCGCTGCAAGCCAATCACTCTCCCTCGTGATCCCCTCGTCGGCGACCCTCTCCTCCGCCGCCGCTCCCGCCCTCTCTCTACCCTCGCCTCTCTCACTCCTTTCCGCCTCTCTTCGAATTCCCAGGTCCTCGTCATCTCTCTCCCATTGAATTTCTCCGATTTTTTTAAATTTTTGGATGGATGTTCTTGTTTGATTGGAGGAGTTTCTCATCGTCTGTGTGTTTGTCTGGGATGAATAGGGATTATTCAGGATGCGAAGGATTCGATCATTTGGTGCTAAGAGAGTTCCTGCGATCTTTGTTATGGCGAGTGGGGACTCAAATGAATGCGATTGGAGGAGCGTTGGGACGCCACTTGAGCCGCAGTCACCGGAGGGGAAGTTCTTGTGTGGGATTCTGAAGAACCATCCTCATATTTTCCGAGCCGCTGCTGCTGAGCAGCTAAAGGAGCTGGCTTTGGAAAGGGAGAGCGCGTTTGCTCGCTGGGAACATAGCGTTGGTTCTTCTGAATCTTCACTTCATGGGTTAGTACAACTGCGACATCATTCATTTGTTTCGTTTTCCTTTCTTCCTCCCTTTTCTAGTACAGCACGTGGTATTTACTATCTAGTGTTGTGTTGTGTTGAGTGCTTCATTCTGGTTTTGGTTGCGTTATTATATAATATAGCTAGAGATAGAATGGTGATTGTAGCATTTTTGTTTGATTGGGATTAGTAGTCTCATTTATTTGTTCTTTGTGAGAAGTTTTATGGTTTTGAAACGAGCAAACTTCAGGGAATTCCAATTTTGATACATGCAAAGGTCAGGGAATTCCATTTAATATTGGAACCTTAAGACTTAGTAAATTAGAGACGTATTCCACTTTGATAAGTTTGATATTGTAGGGAGGATATGGTTTAGGGAAACTTTGTTAACTTAAAAGCATTATTACGTGCACAAGTATTTTGGAGCATATTTTTCAAGGCTTTGTTATCACAAGCTTTACTAGTGATGACCAATGACAATGTTTATTGATTTTTCATTGTCGTAGATAAACCAAAGTTATGGTTTAGATGCCTGAGGTGGAAGATGGGTGGCAGGATGCCAGCCCTCGTGGGTTTTATTGGAGTGTAGGATGAATTCTCTATAGGTTGTTGAACATGCAGCAACAGGAGATTTAGGGTTGATGTTTGAGTACAAACAAGGATAAGTTCAACGGTCAAACATTAAAATTCCTACTTCTGTGGTTATGTATATTTTCTGAGGTGCAAATGAAAGAAGTTTTGATATAAGGTTAAGATTTTAGCAAACAGAAAAAGAAAATAAGAAAAATAAAAAGAAAGAAAGGAGAAGAAAATCATCTGTAGTCCTTTTATTTTATATGGATATCTAAGGACAACTTTCAAATAAGTACTTTTCTGGTCTCACAATAAACTGATCTATCTGTGCCAAAGGTTCAACCAGGAACCTTGATTTTGATAAAGCAATGAATGAATGTGGTTTATCCACTTTATCAAAAAAAAAAAAAAAATAGTAAGTACTTTTCTATGGTTAAGTGCGTGGACTTGTGCACGACTAATAAAAGGGAAAAGTAGGATTGGATGCATGCATCTATGTGACTCATTTTGGTTATGTTTCTATCAATTATTCCAAGTCATTTGGTCCTAGTTGTTGGTGAAACTCTTCATTTTAGTGACCGGTACCTAGACCACGACCATCTGGTTGGTTTGGGCGATCCATAGTTCAGGGAATAACCGAATGAATGGTGATCCCTGCCAATATCAAAATAAATATTTCTATTAATGTTTTCATTCAGTAGACACATCTGGTTTAAGATGGTACAATTCTGAGAGAAATGTGATGGGATAGGTTATAGAGTATCCTAATTCTCTTCGATTGTCCTCTCCTTCCTACCATTCCAACATGAATCCCTATCAATATTAAAATAAATATTTCTACTAATGCTTTCATTCAGTATATGCATCCGGTATAAGATGGTACATGACTTTATGAGAGAAATACAATGGGATAGGTCATAGAATATCCAAATTTTCTTCAATTGTCCTCTCCTTCATACCATTCCAACATGAATCGGCTCCTCTTTTCTTGAGAACTAACTTCATTCTTTGTTTTACATGGCTACTGCCCTAGTACATCATAGTTCATTGTCCATTAGTTTCTCATAGTGATGCTTTCAGGTTACAAATTCTTGATTTGAATTTATGGACATCTCGTCCATATGCTTTGTAAGAGAAGCACTTCCCTCACCTTCTCAACAACCATAGTTGTTGCTGAAACACACCAGCACACCACACTGTCACTTCGCAATTAGGAAAATTTCATTCATTCTACTATGCTATAATTTAAAACTTTTTGGTCATCTACTCGTGGGCTTTTATTGCCTCCATCTCAATTATTAGCATACCATGTACTTATCAGTCCCATATCTGATCTTATTTTTACTCATTTTCTAATCCTTGAAACCAGGAGGATAGCACAAATGAAAGAGCAAGAGTGCCAGATTGCTGCTGAAGATGTAATGTACATGTTAATCGTCCATAATTTTTCAGAGATAAAAGTCCCCATGGTTCCCAATCTATCCAAATGTACCAACAATGGAAGGCTAGAGATATGGTCATCAAAAGATAGAGAGTTGGAGTCGATCCATGGACCAGAGGTGTTAGAAATGGTAAGGGAGCATCTGACTAACATCCTCAAATGGAGAGGGAAATCCGACATCGTAGCAAGCTGGTCAACAATGAAGATCAAGAGGCTACAGCTTGGACGGCTATACGCAGCTTCCATTTTATATGGATATTTTCTGAAATCTGTCTCTCTGAGGCACCACCTGGAGCTCAGCCTTGCTCTCTCCCATGATGATCTCTCACTTGACAAAATGATACAGTTTCCTCTCCCCAAGGTACACAAACATGAGCCTGAAGAGAATCTGGTCCCTCTTGGCTGTTCAAGCGACATGACATTTTCCTTCTGCCCAAGCAAAATCAGGGGAGGAAAAACGAAGCGACTGAGAGGATACATGATGGGCTTCGATTCAAAGACATTGCAGTTGTGCGCAAAGCTGAGATCCAGTGAAGCTGCTAATCTGATTGAGAAGCATAGCTGGGCGTTGTTCAGGGATCAAGAGAGCGAGAGCTTGGTGAAGGATGAGTTGATTGATGTCTCATTCTCAGGCTTGAAGAGACTGGTTTTGGAAGCTGTTGCATTTGGGTCTTTCCTTTGGGATGTAGAAGGATATGTAGATTCTGTTTACAGATTGAAGGAGTCCTGAGAGAATTTATTACCAAACATTCTCATTTTGACAAACCTTGAGGATTTGGCCTGATGTTTTCTGTAGATAAAAATAAACTTTCTTGCACTAGGTCTAGAATAAACCCTGTTTTCTGGTTCCATGGCTTCTGCTGTGTGACCATTTCTTGATTTTGCTCCCTATCAGGATGTACAAATTACTTGTATCAAATTACTTTTAAAATGATGATATATCACTCATGTAATGTTGTGTCTTTTACGAATGGTAAAAGAGTTCATGAAAGATTTTAGGAAGTTATTTGAAAATCCTATCAATTTTTTGTTTCTTTAGGGCTTGTTGGTTACCTGTAAGTTGCTGTTAAGTAACTTGTTTTACAGTTAAATTTTACTTTTGACTGTTTGGTTTACTGTAAAAGGTTCACTTACATGTAACTTGTTTTACATTTCAAGCCATTTTTGTTGCATTTCAACTTGCAGTAAAAGCATTTGGTTAAAATAATCTCTCAATTTACTAAATTTATTATAGGGGCTTGTTTGCAAAATTGCCGAACTTTGTAATGTTTTTGCAGAAAAACCCAAAAAATAAAAATATATTTATTTTTTCGGAAGGTGTATGTGCATATTTTCCAAAATTGATGTTATTTTGCAGAAAACCCCCTTAATTTATCAAAATTATTACAAGGGTTTTTTTGTAAAAGTACATACCTTTGTGTCTTTTTTTCAAAATTTCCAAAACCCAAGTGTCTTTTGCAGAAACCCCTACATTTATCAAAATATATATATAATAGATAATAGAGGTAACCTCACCACTTACTTTACTAGATGAATTTACATTATTTTCATTTACAGGAAAACAAACAACCTTGATATAAATTAAAATACAGTAACATGTAATTACACTTATACTGTAATTTGAAATATAGGACACCAAATAGCCCCAAACTTAATGGCTATTACATATGTAATGTACTAGTCTGCAAAGCATTAATTCTAAATTGAGCTACTTCTCATAAACTACAAGAGTAAATAGATAAAAGTTTTGGATAGGCTCACCCAAGTTTTAATCCATTTCATACTTTTTGTTTATTTATAGTTAAATGTACCCTGGCTCCCCAAATCTCCAAATCTAACTTTTAAACAATGTGTACCTTAAAAAATAATAAATAAATAATTGTTTTATATAAAGAAAAACAATAGCCACACGAGCACAAATGCAAAGTCTAAATATAGTTTTTGCTGTTGCACCCTTCTTTATCTCCATTTTTACTAAAACAGGATACCAAGTTCTTCCAATCCAAAGCTATATTTGGATAATAGAGAACTTATATAAGGACTCTCCACCCCTTCCTCAGCCTCAAACATTGGGCACTTTGGGCTCCTTCCCACTTCTCCCTCTCTCCCTCTCTCTCTCTTTTTCTTTTTTTTTTCCTCTTTGATTCTCTAGTTTTTTTTTTTTTTTTTTTTTTTAAAGAGAGAGGTCATAATGGCGGGTGGTGCAGCTGTTAATACTGCTAAGGTAAGAGACTACCCGGGAAAGATGACACTTTTTGTCTTCTTAACTTGTCTTGTGGCAGCTACTGGAGGTTTGATCTTCGGATACGATCTTGGCATCTCTGGTAATATGTCAAAATTTTTCAATACAACAACCATCATTATTTGTTTCTCGATTCAAATGTTGCTTAAGTCTTTATTTGTTATTCCTAAACAAAGGTGGTGTCACGGCCATGGATCCTTTCCTCTTAAAATTCTTCCCAAGCGTTTACCAAATGGAAAAAGTAGACAAAAGCACCAACCAATATTGCAAATTTGATTCCGAGCTCCTCACATTGTTCACATCCTCTCTCTATGTGGCGGCTTTGCTTGCTTCATTTTTCGCGAGTTTTGTTACAAGAGTATTTGGAAGAAAATGGTCTATGTTTTGTGGTGGTATCACCTTTTTGGCTGGTTCTGCTATCAACGGCGTAGCTGAAAACCTCTTCATGCTTATCCTTGGTCGTTTTCTCCTTGGTGTCGGTGTCGGCTTTGCTAATCAAGTAATATAAACGTGCATACATAATTCAATTATATTGCTAATCAATCCTTTCAAATTGTTGTGCTCATCAAGTTTCACATTATACTCACACGCTAATATCCTTTTGGAACCATGGCAGTCGGTGCCGGTCTATCTCTCAGAAATGGCTCCAACACATCTCCGTGGCATGCTCAACATCGGTTTTCAGCTTATGATCACCATTGGCATCCTTGCTGCCAACCTCATTAACTATGTCACATCTAAGATTGAAGGAGGGTGGGGATGGCGTGTTAGCCTTGCTCTCGCTGCTGTTCCAGCAAGTGTCATCACAATTGGTTCACTCTTTCTCCCTGATACCCCTAACTCCCTTATTGAGCGTGGTCATGAGGAACAAGCCAAGGCTATGCTCCGCAGGATCCGTGGTACCGAGGACATCCAAATGGAGTACGACGACATGGTGGCGGCAAGTGAGGAAGCCAGAGCCATCCAACATCCATGGTCTAATATCATTAAAAGGAAATATAGGCCCCAACTCACCGTCGCCATTCTCATCCCTTTCTTCCAACAATTCACTGGCATCAACGTCATCATGTTTTATGCACCAGTTCTCTTTCAAACGCTCGGATTCAAAGATGATGCCTCCCTCATGTCTGCCGTCATCACCGGCCTTGTCAATGTCTTCGCCACATTTGTCTCCATTGTCGTTGTAGACAAACTTGGAAGGAAAGTGCTCTTCTTACAAGGTGGAATTCAGATGTTTATCTGCCAGATCGTTGTCGGAACAATGATAGCCATCATGTTCGGAACAGGTGGTGATGATGTACAGATATCCAGAGGATACGCTACTTTGGTGGTGCTCTTCATCTGCATCTATGTTGCAGGCTTCGCATGGTCTTGGGGGCCTCTAGGATGGCTTGTCCCTAGTGAGATATTCCCACTAGAGATTCGTTCAGCTGGACAATGTATCAACGTATCAGTGAACATGTTCTGTACCTTCATCATTGCACAGATATTCCTCTCAATGCTCTGCCACATGAAATTTGGTCTCTTCTATTTCTTCGCCGGTTGGATGGTGATCATGACTATCTTCATTGCGTTATTCTTGCCAGAGACTAAGAATGTGCCAATAGAGGAGATGATCCTAGTGTGGAAGCGCCACTGGTTCTGGAGCAGGTTCATCACAGAGGAAGATATTCATGTTAAACATCATCGCCAATTATAAGCTTCGTATGAGTATATAATTTATACTCAATATATTTTCTATATAAAAAACTTTCACGGATCTATCCTCTCTCCAATATGTAATACATGAGAAAATGAAGAAAAATTTTCTTACCAGGAAGAGTGGATTTTCCAAGATATCTTCATTCAACTCTTTGTAAGACCACAACGTTTAAGTTTTTTTTTTTAGTGAAATGAATAAATTATATTTATTTATTAATATTAGTGTAAGTTCAGTTTACTGAAAGTTCGGCTTACAGAATTCAGTCAAATTATCATGAAAAATACAATATTAATTCAGCTCTAGGCATCTGATTGAGTTGAGGAGTGTCTCAAATCACTTGATCCACTTGATCCGCTGTCATGCCGTCCTCGAAGGCCTCATCATCCCTTACAATCTGTGTCGGCATTACGCTTGCGAACTCGAGACTCCTCTTCACCAAATTGTAGGCTGCCTCTAGCTTCAGTTTTTTTGATATTGGAGCCGCATTCACCCTGAAGAGTATAAGGAAGGAGACATCGCGAATGAGTGTTGAAAAATTTAAATTATATATAAATGAAAAAGAGAAGGTGAATTCACACAATTTGTCATGGGCTATCCATGTTTGCTTCCATATCATAAATCCATTGCTAATTTAATCGTCCATATATATCATTGACTCGAATATGGGGCACCATCTAATATAAATCTTTATTATATAATTAATACTAATTGAATTGAGGTTAAAATAATCAATGAATTTAGACGAGCTCACCATTTTCATATAGATTCAAAAAATAAACAAGAAATCCTTACAAATACTTCAAAACTGAACTTAGGAACAAAAATAATGTTTATTTCCTAAATGCCATTAACTTTGTTTAACACAACTATACATGTATCTTCACCAATTGCTCTATGGATACTTAATTAATTTTACCAATGGATACATTTTATAAAAAGCATTGTTTAAGCGGGTGTATGTGTGGTTTTTTAAATTTGATTTCATTATGCATAAAAATGTGCAATTGTGAATATATATATATATATATATATATATATATATATATACAGGTATCGTGGACCGAACATCGCTCCACCCAAATACTTCCCATTTTGGCCCCTGGAGCATGTTTGAATGATTTTCAATCGTACGGATAGGAAGATCATCGAAAAATAAGCTAGCATGTTAATTTTCATACAATTTAGTGATCGTTTGATCCTCTCACTTAATGGTTGAAATTCTGAACTGTTAAAATTTTCCTAAAATAAGAACCGTTATGGGAGGATCAAACGGTGCCAAAATGGGAGGTGGCCGAATCAGCACAGTGATCCGGCCGGCCTGATCTTAGTATCACCGTGTGTATATATATATATATATATATATATATATATATATATACATGTTGATTCAATTTATTCATAGATGTATTTATAATTTAAGTTTTTATGAAAATTAAAAAGGGTTTTTGCTTACATATCCATGTAAAACTTTGAAATTGCTTAAATATCCATATAAAAATAATATTTGATTGCATACCCCTGTAAATCAATTACTTTTGCTTATATGCCCCTATGGTTACAATGTTAAATCAAATTCAATTGATGGAATGAGGGTAAATTACTAAACTGGGTTTGCTTATATACCCCTCTAAACTTTTTTTCTTATTTTGTAGAATATTTAGTTATTTTATATGACAAATAATCATTATGAGTTTGTTAATGTATCCCTCTAATTTTTTTTATCATATTTTATGGACTTTAAGTTATTTAAATTATAAATAACCAATATAAATTTTCTTATATAGACTTTTAATATTTTTTAACTTTTGAAAATTTATTTTTTTGAGTGAATGACTTTAATATTTATATGATTTTTATAAACATATCCACAAAAATTTACATTATTAGTTATTACATGGTTTTTACAAACATACCCTCAAAAATTTGTAGACATGGTTTCGAAAAGCATGTGTCAAAATATTTATAAATATATAACTAGAATTTATAAGCATGATTTTTACAACATGTGACAATATATAACAAACTATAACATACAACTAGTGAAAATGTAATGACATATGAAATTTATAACAAAAGATTCCAATAATTTATTTTTTGAAACAAACAAGTTCCCTCATCAAGTTCTTTATTAAAACAAATTATATCCAACATCAAGTTTTTAGATAATACTTATGTTCTTTAAAACAAAAAACACAATTAAACTTCTAAATAACAACAATGCTCAAATAACCCGAATACCAACAACCCAAAGTCTATCCTCAATTTCAACCTAAAAAATTAGATGAATTTGCAATTAGAACTTAAAAATAGATGAAAATTTTTCATTAATGGCAAAACGATGGAAAGAAGAGATAAGAAAAATTCACATTAGCCTCAATATACCTCATTTTCCTAGTTTCAAGAAGAGAATCCATTGTTGTCTAATCGAAGGAGAGAGAACTCAAAGATCACAATTAGGAGTTTAGAGAAATGAATAGCTACCTCTAACGGACGGAGACGCTCCACTACCATGATATGTAGCTGAATCAAGCCGAGAGTACTTAGAGATCACCGTCAAGGAGTTTAGAGAAATGAGAAGAAAAGAGGGAAAGTGATTAGAGAAAAAGATGAGGATAATTATGTAATTTTTTTAACTAAAGTTAAGTTTTAACTCTAGTTAATCCTAAAAATTCTAACAATGGTGACTAATAGCAGAGGTATATAAGCAAAAAAAAAAAAAAAAAGTAGTTTTGAAGGGGTATGTAAGCAAATAGCATTTTAAAGGAATGTAATCCATCGTCCCACTGAGCTTGACCTTCAATTAAGAAGATTCACCACCAATGCCACGGAATAGGGATGACTTTGAAGAGGAGTCAGCAGAGCAAACATCACAGGGGTAATCTTCCAATGTGTAACCCTGGAGCCTACTAGAGGTGACCAGAAGGGATTCACTATGCAGAGACTATCTATGTACTGGCTCTAGCCTTTATCATTAATGAATAAATCAATGTGGTTTATCCACTTTAATAAAAAAAGGTATTTGTATATGTATAGTCAAATAAACTTTTGAGAGGTATATATGAAAAGGTATAGTGGTCATTTCACATAACTACTATTTGTTAACTTACGGTTGACCAGCTGATTTCAACCTCAAGTTATATATGCAATATAACCAAATATGAGATATCTGATGAGGGTATGCAGGCAATTATGTTTTTTTCAAGTATATATATATATATATGTACTTTGATATTTTTCAGGAGTACACCTGCAAAAACCCCTATATATAAATATATATATGCATCATATAAATTTGTGGTTGTGCGGTTGTTTTAGCTACCAGCATAAGATCTTGTGGAAGTAGTTGTTGAAGGCAAAATACATGACATGGAAGTGATGAGGAATGGATTGGTTATTATTTTCATTAATCATCAAGGGTCTCTAACAAACCAAACATGGTTTAATTAAGTCAATGTAAAGTAAATGCCTAATTATTAATTGTTGATCTCTTCTCTATCTATCAGTTAACTCATAGAATAAACTATTGACCAAATATATTAGTCAAATATTGGTTTGCAAGTAGATGATTCTTGGAACAACCTAAACCTACTGACTAACTAACAAAGTCTTCAATTATTTGGGGGCTTAGAGGAACCCCACATCTGAGTGCTTAATTTAATGGTGGTAGTCTTGCACAAGTCATTTCATATTCTTAAAAATAAAAATTATTTTGATTGTTTTAAAGTTTAGAATTTTATTTTATTTCCTAAATTACAATATCATAATATAGTGAAAGATTAATATATTAAAAAATGACCAAACAAACAAGTCTTAATCCCATACTAGATGGAGTCCGCTATATGAATTCTGTTTCTATGTAGTTTTGTTAAAGACAATAAAACAATGAGTTAACCAATTTTCCTTATATAAATTTATAATCAACAAATAACTTTTAACATTTTTGTTTTCTAAAAATTGAGTAGTAAGAATTTCCCCGAGCAACCAATCTTTACAAAAAAAAATTAATAACTCATTCCCTCTCGTGAAGAGAGGTTGAGGGTTCAAATCACGTTTAGTAACTTGTTTTATTTTTTATTTTGTTTAAAAAAAAAAATTTAACCTCAAAACACATCATAAGAAATTTCCCTAAACAAACCTTGAAATAAAACCATGCAAACCCTTGCACGCGTGGACTTCTTCTTTACCCTTACTTACAAGAAAGTGTTCAACAAAACCTCTCTCTCTCCCCTTCACCCTTACATAAAGGAAGTGTTCAATAGCTAGCCACCCCCCTGTGAAAACCCTTAATTAGAACAGCAACACTACCACAAATTAAAGGAGATCAAAAGTAAAAGAAAGAAAGGAAAAATGGCAGTGTTCTTGCTAAGGATGTTGTTCTGGTGTATTGGCACAGCAGCAAGCATGGCATCTTTGATTCTCTTGAAAACAACAGCAGTCCTTGTAGTTGTGTTCATCCATATGTTCAAGATCCCAGGTATGGCCCTCAATGGCCTTCTCGACCAAGCTGCAGCTCTACTCAGGTCAGGAGTAGAGTACATGATAGGCCTTCTTCTCAACGCTGTCTGGTCTCTAATCTCCGGCGGCTTCGATCTCATCACCGGTACGGCCACCGGCTCCGTCGCCCTCACCTCATCGGCCATGATAGAACTCATGGATAACACCAGGACGGCGCTTGATGATCTTGCGGAGATCTTCCCGGAGGTATTCTCAGGAACGTCGGAGATGGTGGGGAGCTTCATTGTGAATCTATGGAGCTACTACAAGGATGCTGTTGGGTATGTCATGGAGAATGCTTAGATATATCGTATGTTTCTTTCATATATTGTACTTTTCTTTTGTTCTAGTACGTGCACATATATACCGCTGTTTTTTTTAGTTGAGGGTGAATTCCAACTTTTCTCATAGTTTTGTTTGTGAGTGCGTGCTCTTTTTTATTTTTGAATTTCTTTTTTTAAACTTAATTTAGTTTTTTTAAGGCCCGTTTGTTTTACGTTTTCCATAATTTCATGATATATGTTGTGACTTATTTTTTTATTTGCTTTCAGTTCTATCCAGATGGTATAGTTTTTTATGATTTTTTGATGATTTAAAAATTATAATTTTTTATGGATTTTTTAAACCACCAATTTTGTGGTTTCCTATAGTTCTAAATTTTGGTCTACTGAAAATAAAAATAGCTTACAATACCATATAATCTTTTCATACATGATAAATAATAATTACAATATCATATCATACATTATTAAACCATAATTATAAGTCATCCAAACAAATAAGGTCTAAAAGAAATTTATTAGAAAACACACCTAAAAGTGAGTATAAAAGTGATTGAGTTCACATATTAAATTCAGATTAAAAAAATTAAAAATTTTAAAAATAGGTTTAAAAAAAAAGTTATACAGACATTACAGTAATATGGAAATCTAAAAAGGGACTATGCACTAATTTTTCTCAATAAGTGTATATAAAAATTCATAAAATTAACCTTGGTTAATTAGTTTTTATAATCTAATTATAAAAACTAAACAATTCTTTACAGAATTACTCCCCCACGTCAAAAAAAAAAAAAACAATCATTAAAATGAACGCAAGCCATGTTAATAATCTTGAGTTCAATAACAGCCGCCGATCTTAAGTAGATTATTGACTTAATTAAAACAGAGCTATTTCAGAGCAATAAACGGACCCCTCTGTAACAGTACCAATCTATTTATAAACAATCAACAACCTAATCTGAGCATATTTAAGGACAAAAAATGGGAAACAACACTTTGGCACTCCAGTGATTAATGAGAGCATGTATTCTTGCAGAGTGAAAGTGTAAAAACCTAAAAAAGAACATCCCCAAGATTAAAGCATCACCTAAAAATAAAATTAAAAAAATAACAATTCCACATCTCAACAATGTTTGCCCTCTGGCTTTGAAACCAGAGTGACAAAAAGGGTAAACATATTATATATGAATGAATGATAGTGGCCTTCCTTCATTTCCCCCTCTTTAATGTACAACCTCTTGTTATAGGAAAAATTTACAAGACACTGAAAAAAATCAAAATTGTGGTATTAAATCAAGACACCCTCTGCTCCCAATGACACAGCCATCAGCCCATCATCTTCTCATGTTATTGAGTTTTGACACTGAAATGAATTATTTGCACCACATACGGGTGAAAGTGGCCTTGTTCTCAATCCAAAAATCTTGCAAATCATGCATCAATGGTGTGCGTGAAGAACACAAGTGGTAAAAAATCTCATTTATCTGAGTCCCAGGCAAGGTCACGAGCAGGCATCAAATTATGCTGAGACATCCAAGCTCATACCTGAAAGTGCAGTAGCATATGAACAAGAGAAAGCAACTTGAAAAATGCTGCTCCTTTGGCTTGACAGAAGGGCATGTGATCAGAATGTTTGGTGCAAGTTGGTTGCCCTTGTTTAGATTAGTAAGGAACCACATACGGCATAGCAAAAACATCAGCCGACTTGATCTGCGCCGCCTCTGCCCACACTTGGGGTATTTCTTCAACCTCAAGCTTTGGTCTTGGCTTCTGTTGATTGTTATCATTGCTGAACAGCCATTCTTGGTCATCATACTCCGGCCATTCATCCATTTTTGGAACAGAATATACTTTGGTGAGAAATTTAGTGTCAGGATGTGGTTTTGCATAAACTTCACCATTGGCAGTTGCTGAAGCAGACAAAGATTTCATTTCAACTTCAGATGTATGAGCTTCTTTGATACCATTTGCCTTGCGGTCTTGGATATCCAGGGCTCTCTCTGCCTTAACACTAACACTATTAAAAGCTCTTTGCCTCATGAAAGAATTAGGTGTGATCAAATGATTGAGCTCCGCTGTGCTTCCATTCTCTACAGGGAGGTGGGAGGAAGACGCCAGTCTTGGAAGTTTATGAGGCCGCTCATCATTTTCTGTAAACACAATTGCAACGAAGTATCATACAGCAAAAGGGCTAGACTATGATGTTAAAATCCACATACACACAATTAAGTCAGAATCAATTGGAACAACGATAGGGCTCAACAGAAGTAGAGGGGGGGGAAAGGAACTCACCATGTAGAGCGCCATTCATCTCAAAGTCCTTCCTCTTCTTGATGGTTCCATCAGGAACAGTATTATTTTCAGTGTCTATGTGAGGGACTGCAGGCTTAAAACTTAAATCGTCTACCAGATCCTTTTTACCAGTGTTTTTTAATTTGTCTTTGTTCCCAAGTTCACCTTTCTCCCTCATCTTTTCCGTTTCCTTTTCCTTCTCTTTATGTCTGCTTTTATCCTTTCTTTTGCTTCTCTTCTCTTCTCGATTTTTCTCCTTGTGCCTTCCAGGTTCTCTTTCTTTGGCCTTATCATTGGTCTCACTCCTTTTCTCCATAATTGATTCCACTTGTTTGCCCAACCCATTGATTTTTCTATTCTCCATTCTAATAAGGTTTGTAAGCATTTTGTTTCCTGTAGCTCTTTCCTTGTCAATTTCAATCCTTTTCTCTGCATCCGTTTCCCCTTGCTTGCCCATCCCATTCTTCTTTCTTTCTTCTGTACCAACAAGGTTTGGAACCAATTTGCTAACAGAACTTCTTTCCTTTTCCACTGCCATTGAATCCACCATGCTCTGAGTTCGGTTTGGACCAAAACTGGTAATTGCAATTCCAATGCCTTTACTGTCCATTCTTTTCTGAAGAGAACCACTAATTGCAGTTCCAGTAGATTTGCTCTCGGTCTTTTTCTGAAAGACAGCAGTTTGGGTAATGCTCTCAATAGGATCTTGCATTCCACTAATTGCCGATCCAGTCCCAGTGTTCTCAATTCTTCGTTTAACTGAACCACTGACTGCAGCATCAGTTCCCATGATCTCAGGTCGCCTTTGAAGTGAGTTAATATTTGCATTCCCAGTTCGCATGTTTTCAAATCCTTTTTGGCCTGTACCACCAACTGCAGTAGTTCCGGTAGCCATGGAATCCATTCTTTTCTTGATTGCATCATTAACAGCAGCTCCAATCTCCATGCCTTCAGCTCTTCTGTGAATTGAATTGGAAATTGCAATTTCACTGCCAATGTTTTCAATTCCTTTTTGAATTGAACCAGTACTATCAACCATTCTAATTGTTGCCCCCTTCTCTTCATCTCTAATCCTTCTGCCCAACTCCTCCATATATTTAGAATCTTTAATTTCCTCAGTCTTCCGGCTGTTATCTCCAAGTTTTCCTTCATTGTGAGCTGAGGCCTGTCCTTCAATTCTTCCTTCATCAGATGTCCTGTTTTTAGACTTGTCTCTATCCTTCTCTTTTTTCTTATCCTTGTGCTTTTCCTTGCGATCCTTCTTCTCCTTATGTTTATCTTTGCTTCTATCCTTCTCCTTTTTATCTTTTTTGCCTTCTTTCTTTTCTCTGTCTTTTTTCTCCTTTTTATGTTTTTTCTCCTTGTGCTTCTCCTGGAAAATTGTGGTAGACTCTAAGGTTAGTTGAACAGTCAAAACCAAATATTAAATTGAACATACATTAAGGTAAGAATGACACCTAAAAACCAAAGAATAAGGAAACAAGATCTAGAGAATTGGCAGTCTTTCATGTCTTTTAACTCCATAAAAATTTGTAAATACTTTTCTCACCACCAACAGTCTGTAACTAATCATATAAAACTTTGTAACTAAACTATTAATCCAAAATAACCATCATCAGTCAACCAAAATTTGAACAGAAGTTTTCAACAATTTAGTAAAAAAATCCCTTTCAGAACACATGCTCCATTTATTGTCAGCTTGATTGTCCAAAAGAACTAACACAGATGCTAGGATAAAACACGTACTATGACATTTATATACCAAATTAGAGTCTAAGTGAGTGAAGAAAAAAAATGAAAAATAGCTACATGATCTCATTCTAACTAGACATGACTAAATACCAAAGTCATGTATGGAGCCCACTTTGCAAACTATCCAGTCCGATCAGGTTGGATGCAGGTATAAAAACAAATGCATGAAGCTCAGCAATCTTTGCCTGATCCTACTATACTACAATCACAGAAATATCAACGAGAATCAGTTGCCCTATAGAAAGTTTAGATTGTTGCAACTGAAAATCTAATTTGCGACGTAGATTGATTCTTAATTGAGATCCATCACTAGCTAGGAATCAGACCAACATTAACCATTTGTTCAATAGGATGCTTAATGCATGTGCCTGACCAGATGAAGAAGACAAATATTTGCGTGTTTCAAAAGACTACTACAAGTGTCATCACAGATCAAGGTACAAAAAGTTGGGCATATGAAGAACCAACTATTGAACCTCAATACCCCATATGAGTGTCTAATTCTATGAAACCTTTTGCATAAAATGAATAACTTTGTGTAGCTAATATTTTCTCTCAAAGCATCCATGTTATGACGGATAAATTTTTAAAATTCCCTTTTGGGAGAAAGGTGCCAATCATTTGCAAGAACACTGAAAGGTCAAAACCAAAAGCATTCACATGACCTTTCATAAAGTAAATTTTTGGACGCAATATTGATCTATGAAGAAAAAGATATAGAGGACAAGGGCCAATTATCAGTTACAAATATGATACAGTAGTTATTGAAGGTTCTTTTAAGCCTATTTATCAAAAAATTTGCTACAATTAGTCTAACAAATATTTAAAAGCAATTTCACTATGGAATTGATCTTCAGCTTTTTTTAGTACTTCAACCACTAAACTCTCACCAAATTCGCATGAGATGCACAAAGAAAAGCATAATTATTCTAGCACTTTGCCTAAGAATTTCCCTAAATACAAGGAAATAATATGTTGAAGAAATGTGCATCCACTAATATTTCCCAAAGCATAGGTTAACTATGATATGCGCATTAAAAGATGAGCAAATTGACCATGTACTTTTGGTTCTAAAGAACTAATCACCTCCATCAAGCCTCACCTTTTGTATTACTTTTCCTTGATTCACTGTATTTGAAAGAATAACTACACATTAGGCAACACTGCATGCCTAATGTGGTTTACACATATTTGTCCATAGAACAACAAGCTAACAACAAATAAAGAAATTCTAGTTGCCTCTATTTTTCCAAATCTAGAAACTTGATACCAAACAACTTCTATGTTAACAGGCATCAAACTCTATTTCAAAAACAACAACCGGAAATGTACAAATACGATGTTATCTTTGTTTACAAAAGTATTTCAACTAAAACCTAGCAGAAAATAAGGGTGTAGGAAAATAATTAAGTTATCAGGTTCTGACGAGAGAACAAATTTATTAGAGTTTGAAGAAATGGCAAACATATATAACTTCATTCATTGTTTAACCTCAAGTAACAACAACTACACACATGCACGCATATGCGCAGGCACACGCACGCACACAAATAATAAAATAAAATAAATAATAATAATTATTATTATTATACAATTACAATAATAAACCAAAAGTGTGAATTTATCTGCATCAAGCAAATACATGGCATATGAAATCATATAACAAGTACAATAAATTGTGTACCTTATTTCATTGCAACACACCCCTACCGCTTGTAGATATATGAAGAGTCTCTCCATTATTCAAAACTATCCACAAACCACTGAAATCCTCCCCATTACCCTGAAGAAAACCCAACCAGTGTTTCTACAAAGTTGTTTTCACTAGGGTTTGGTGATTAACCAAACTTAAAATGACATCTTTTACTCTTCTCCATCCCAATGGAAGAGGTGCTTCAGATACATAACCTAAATCTCAGACTTCAATCTCCTATTCAATTGTGTTAAGCTTTGTTCTCATCATTTCTAATGCTTATCGAATTCATTTTTCTTCAAACTCGGCCAAATCAAACTCACATTTTCCACTTTTATCCTATTCAATTGTGCTAAGTTTTGTTCTCATAATTTCTCATGCTTATCTAATTCATTTTTCTTCAAACTCAACCAAATCAAACTCACATTTTCCATTTTGAACACTCATTTATTTTTGTCATCTTCCAGCTCTCGAGGAATGTGCTTTTGCAACTCTTCTACACCCAACTATTCTAATACCTTGATCGCTTCAAGTGACATTCCATTGGGTGTTTCTTTCATTTAGTAGAATGGAGATGGAGAGTGGGAGTGGTGGTTGTAAGAACTTAACAACATGAATGGAATTAGGGAAAGAATCTAATGATTTGGACAGTGCAGAAATAACTAATTAGAAGCAATCTTAAACCACGTAGATTGATATGCTAAATGAATTCATATGATTATCACACACACACACACACACACACACACACACACACACACACACACACACACCAGTCTGTCATTTTGAATAGAATAGGAAGATAAAACCATAAAGATGTGCCTTAAAGACTACAATGGTGGGCATCTTATAGTTTTGCATCTTACAAATAGTTAAGGTATTTTGTCTCCAACTAAGGAATCAAACATCCAAATGCCTGGGGTCACACTACAAGCGATTATGGTATTAGCTAGATTTAACGCATTGGCATTCTTCAATTCGGTCATTTTGAATAGAATAGGAAGATAAAACCATAAAGATGTGTGTTAAAGACTACAATGGTGGGCATCTTATAGTTTTGCATCTATACAAATAGTTAAGGTATTTTGTCTCCAACTAAGGAATCAAACATCCAAATGCCTGGGGTCACACTACAAGCAATTATGGTATTAGCTAGATTTAACGCATTGGCATTCTTCAATTCGGTCATACCAGGATTCGTGGTTTATGCATTCGTACATCTTTTCCTATTTGTTTGTAACAAAAAGTCAGTTCAGACTATGTCTTGATAGTGACATGCTCAACCTCAAATTGAACAAATCAAATGCCATCCGATCTTCTGAAGCAAACATTGCACAAATGGGAATAGTTTATTTGAAATAAGGATTAAACAAGTTTAAAGCCACATGCTGACGGAAAGTTGTTGTAGCTACGCAGATCAATTCTTATAATTGTGCATATCGGCAGATTGCATACTGCACATCAAAGTCATCCAAAGACATAGTAAAATCTGCAAGTATCTATATAGTTACCCTTTTAGAGATTCCACAAGTTATTGAAATCAAGTGCCTTTATCCAGCAAAAGTAAAGTTTCATCTGTACTGACAACTATCAAGACTAAATTTCAGTCCACTATAACATGACAGCAAAACCCGGAATGTTTGTTATGCAGAGAAACACAGACATCGCAATTCACAGAGCAGTCAGCTTATCTTGTACTAAAATCACACACGAACCATAGAAAGTAGCAACCATAGTTATGATCAGCACAAATACTCATTCAAACACAATCCTTGATTGCAACTATCCAACTCTTTAATAACTAATTAATAATCAAGAGAACAGACGGAACAAAAAGAGAGCAAATCAATAATCAAGATAAACAATCTGGTGGATGATGAACCTTTGCAAGTAATTCTCCGTGATCACCAAGCTTATTCTCGTATCCAGGTGGCGGAAATGGGAAGCAGCGAGACATGGCAAGGCAAACCCAATCCAGCAATCCCTGCTAATTTCCAGGAAAGCTGTTCCAATAAGGGAACGGGAAACTGACAATACTCCTGCCCATCCACCATGTCCTCGCACTCATCCCCAAGCTCCAATGCTACTCCATTAAACCACCACAAACCATCTCCAAACACTATCCAATCCCACCAAGATCCCAAATTTCCACCACCAAACAATTCCCCCGATCACAATCAGCGGAAACAATCACACAAAACAAAAAATCCCAAAAACAAAAGGCTCCTCAGCAGCAGAAACTGCGAAATCGAATGCAGTCTTGCTCCATAACTAACCAAGGGCTAATCCAACACAAAGATCACCGTAAGAATCCGACCAATTCTGGAAAGATCCAAGGCTGCCTCAGCGCCCATTAATCCGATCTCCAATCCAGCACCTCCAAACCCTAGAAAGCGCACAAACCCTAGAAAATGGATCTCCGTCCAAAAAGGGGGAAAACAGAGGTTTCCACACAAAGGAGAATATTTTAATTTATAGAAATCACAAGAACTTCAATAAAAAACAAAATAAAAAATCCCAATCTTGAGAACTCACTAACCAGAGAAAACAAATTCAAGAAAAAACAGTCCCAAATCACAATTTCTAGCGTGCAAAACTAAGTAGCTCTCTCTCTCTCTCTCTCAATCTCTCTCCAAAACTCATGTGTTTCTTTCCCTAGATTGGAAGTGCTGTCTTGTGTGAGTTCTCAAGGCTTCTTTCATTCTCTCTCTCTCTCTCTCTCTCTCTCTCTCTCTCTCTCTCTCAATTTGGGGGTTGGTATGAAGAAGCCTCAAAGAGGAGAAAGGTTTGGGGGTCTCAAGGGAGAGCATTTATAGTGCAAATGTAGAGAGAATATGAGGAAAGCTGTGTCATTTTACATTTTTAACCCTCTCTAAATATTTTATTCACTTGTTTTTAATTGTAATTGTTCTTCAATTTTTCTCATGTCTTTGGGTTTTTATTCATTTATCAATTTTATTCTTGTGGCTATTCCATTTTATTTTTATTATTAAAAATAAATAAATATAACATGGAAAAAATGTATTATGTTTTTTAATATATATAAATTATATTTGTAAAACATTTTTTCTATTTAGAGTAGCAAAGAAAAATCAAGGGCATGTTTGGATGGATATGAATTTTTCATGTAGGAATTTTATTTCATAGGATGTGGAAATGATTCCTATGGGGAAAAGTATATGAAAAAATCATACGGAATGAGTATTTGGCTAAGCACAATAAAACTTTCTTATGAAATAATTTTAATAAAAGTTTTTTACTTATCACCCCTCAAAAATAGTCAAATCGCTTATCACCCTCTCACATTTCAATAATACTCCATAACCCTCTTATTTATTTTTATTTTATTTGCCACCTTGAGTTAGTTCTCCCAATTAAAAGTTTTGAATCATTTTTAAAACCCACTTTAAAAAAATAAAATAAAAGACAAAAATATCCTCTTCTTTTTATAATTGATATTTGTCCATTACTAATAAGCAATTGAGAAATTCTAAAAGGGGTTATAAATAAATTATGATTTTATAAAGGGAGTTATAAGCAAATTTATGTTAAATTTGTAAAAAATGTGATTAACATATATTTTTATTTCAATTTTAATAATATATATTAAAAAGTTATTTGTAAGATATTCAAAGTAAAAAAAAATAGATTTTCATTAAAAACATATAAAATACATCTAAAACTAAAATGGGTACATCGTAAACCTTTTGAGCTGATAAATTAAAGTTTTTTAATGTTTGGAAAATAGGAAATATGAAAAAAATCATTATCAATATATAAAAAGGGTAAAACTGTCACTTTACCTATATTATAACCCTATGTTTTACATTTAATCCAAGTTAAAGCATAAAACTTTGGTCCAGGGTGTGATAAGTAAAATAAAAATAAATGAGAGGGTTATGGGTTATTATTGAAATGTGAGGGGGTGACAAGTAAAAAAACTCTTTTAATAATAATAAAATATCCATTTGAGTTTTATGAAATAGCTAGCAAAAAACATAGGAAAAAAAAAGGTTTGACCTCTTTTACATATTACTATGGAATCCTTGGATTCCATAGTTATATTTCCCCGTACAAAGGGCACGTTTGGTACTTTGCATGTAAAGTCTTTGCATTCAAAGTCTTTCCATGCAATCACTTTCCCTGTAATCACTTTCCCATTGCAATGTTTGTTATGCCCAATAAAAAAGTGTAATTAAAATGCATGCAATGTGATTCATCTGTTTGGTATTAATAGGTTTATCATGTAAAGTAATGTTCATTCCCAATTTTGCCCTTGATTACTTTATTAATAAAATTGGGTTTTATATAAGAACTTTTTACTTACCATCCCTTGAAAAATAGTCAAATCACTTGTCACCTCTTCGTTTTTCAATAATACCCCATAACCCCGTATTTTATTTTATTTTCACTTGTTGCCCATTGAGTTAGTTCTCTCAATCAAATGTTTTGAATAATTTATAAAACAACGTAATCGGAGAAGTATAACACAAAAATACCCTTTTTTTAATTATATTTATCTATGCCTAATAAATAATTAAGAAGTTCTAAAATTATAAGTAAATTATGATTTTATTACTCTACTTAGTAAAATTGAAAGAGAAGGCAAGAGAAGAAATAACTAGTTAATAGATGGGCAAATTTGACACTTTACCTCTTCTATACTTTCCCACCAACCTTGTAATCCTTTTCACACCTTCCCCCATGTGAAACACTTTCCCTGGTCAAAGGGAAAGTAATTACAAGTCAAACTTTACTTTACATGGTTCATTTTATAATCAAACGTGTGAAAGTGATTCTCGGCCTTTACTTTCCCTGCAAAGTTCTTACTTTCCCTCATACCAAACGGGCCCAAAGGGTAACTAAACGGGCCAAAATAAAAATTTCATCGTAATGTTACATTCCATAGTAACGATGGCCATTACTATAGAATATGGGTGCATCCAAACAAGCCCTAAACCCTATCAAAAGGAAAATATATATACTTCGAGAATATGGAAGGATCATTTCCCATGCTTTTGTTTTCTTCTTATTTTTCCTTTATTTTTTTTTCTAAACCTAAAGATAAAGAGCACACACTATAACCGTTTTTTTTGTTGAAAAATGGATAAATCATGATTTATTAATAAGATAAAAAAGTTTACAAAGTACATGTAAATAGAGTCCATGTGGAATCCTAGTTGATCTTGGGGCTCTTCCCGAGTTTGTTATCCTTCCTTAGCCTGTGTTTTCTTGATCTGATGTTATATCCTTAAAGTCATATGTGTCCAACCTATTGCGGATAAATGCTAAATTTTGTTTTATAATTATCTCTAGAGTCAAATACGAGAGTCAACTATAACCATATCACATAATCATTGAATAAGAGAATATGGTTTATCGATTTTAATAAAAAAAATTACCTCTAATAGTGTCAGATTTGGCTTTTTGGACACCAACAGTGCATCAAATCATAAAAATATTAAAAAACTAATTTCTGAATGATTTTTGTGAAAATGTGATGTTTATTTATCTTTGATTTTTCTTTTACTTTATATTCTCATGTGTCATAATTGTTATGCTCCATTATGGAACTCTTTATTTGACCAAATTGCAAAATTATTTAATTAATATTTATTAGAGAAAAGAAATGTAATGACAATGAGCTTGAGCCCAACACTCAATTGAAAATAAATAAAGTTGCTTTGAAGACGGACAAGATTGCAAATTTTGCATGTGGTCAATGAAATGTATAATGTGATATAAACAAGCAAAAAAATTTCTTCAAGAAAATAATACATGTACATTTTTTGAACTTGTATTGCTGCTCCTAAGTTATTTTGAAAAAAAAAATCATATTTATTAGGATAAAATTTGATCTTTGAACCATTTTAGATAGGTCTGATCAAGTCTGATCAGATATATTTTAGAAAGTGTATTGTTTTTAGGGCCATTTGCCAAAATGGCCCTTGTCCATTTTTTTATTTATTTTTTTGGCCCTAGGTTGAATATATTTGCCAAAATGGCCCTGGAACTGCGCAGTCAGCAACCAAACTGCTGACTTGGATGCAAAACGGCCTTTGAAAGGCCGATTAGCTTAATCGACATTTGAAAGACCGATTTGCTCCATACTCCATGAAAAAGAGCTCTATGGAGCTAATCGGCATTTGAAAGGCCGATTAGCTTCAAAGAAGTCCTCTTCCTGGGTTGTGTTGAGCTAATCGGCATTTCAAAAGCCGATTAGCTCTAGAACATCATCTTTGCAGCTGATCGGCATTTGAAAGGCCGTTTTGCATCACAGTCAGCAGTTTGGTTGCTGACTGGGCAGTTCTAGGGCCATTTTGACAAATATATTCGACCTAGGGCCAAATAAATAAATAAATAAATAGACCAGGGCCATTTTGGCAAATTGCCCTTGTTTTTAAGTTTCTCTCAGCTTTTACCATCATTCTCCATCCACCCTTTTTTAGCTTTAAAAAAAACGTATATAGAATAAAAGTTATTTATATAATAAATGAGTTAAACTTGAGATAAATTTTTAAACTTATTAGTAAAAGCACAGAGTTCAAAATAGAGTGTTAGTGCAAACTGCACTTAGGTTGGTATTATTTGACAATGCAATAACATGGCAAATAAAGATGCAACCTGACACAAGCTCACATGACACAAGTTGATAAGACAGAAGTTTACACAGCAAAGGATGCCGTTGCAAATCAGGATATGATACAAGTAACAACGCAGTAATGATGTTGACATGGCATGGATGATAAAGCATGGAGTCAGAGACTTGATGACATGACATATGACTAGTATGATGGAGCTTAGTTGACTAGGTCAAAGCTTGGTGAAATTACACATGTGGGGAAATATCTTTGAAAAACCTTTGAAAATCTCACTGGTGATATATTTGGCAAACAAGAGGAGCGAAGATACTTTGAGAGCCAACATTGGAAGGATGATTTGTTTGGCAAGAAACCATGTTTGAAAGGCTTGATATATTTGAGAGCAAATCTTAAGAAGACCAACTTGGAAGGCGGTTACACTCATTATGGCAACCGGATCCAAATGGAGTTGAATCTATCATGAAAGCATCTATTTAGAAGGAGTCTAAATATATCAACGGGTTGATCTGGAAATATGATTGAAGATTTAATCAAAGATACATTAAAGGCCATGTTTAAGCGGGAGGCTAAATATGGTAATGAGGATGATTTGGAAAGATCTTGAAGACCAAACTTGAGGGAGTCAAAACTAAGTTTGGAAACTACTTGCTGTTGACGCGTCGGGAGACACCATGCCAGGAGGCAGCATGAAGAGGTCAGTAGACACGACGTAGAGGAGTCCAGTTAGTTGTCGTGGTTGTCATCGGGAGGATCAGACGGAGTCGACTCGGACCAGAAGGGTTGGACGGTTTGAGTTCGTAGAAGCAACACAAAGCTGTAGCCTTAGTCAGTTCAGCGGACTGGGCCACGTTGTAGGATCGGGTGCGTCAGGATCTGCAACGGCTATTTTTGGAAGGTGTCCAAAAATAGTTTCCCCGGAGATTTCGGAGATTCTAAAAGATAAAGGAGATATTTTAGGCTTGTGGAGCGTCTATATAAAGGACCCAGTTCAAGGATTTGAGTAGAGCCATCGGAGAAAGACTTAAGGGAGTTAGGTAGTGTTGGGATCGGTCAATCTAGAGTGGGTGTTTATGTATGAAGTGAGATGAGTGACAAGGGAGTTGTACTCATGTGTTCTCTTCTCTTTTAGTGGATCGTTGTCTCTGGGCTTGGCCCCCCAGACGTAGGCTTGGATAGCTGAACTGGGTTACCAATCTTGTGTCTCTTTTCTCTTGCTTGCACTAATTGCTTGAGTATGTGAGGTTGTGTGTTCCTGAGAGTAAAGTGAGAGTGTGTTGCAATATTCACTACAACCAACCACACAACCGACCCGTCGGAACTATCAAAGAGGAAATTTCAAAAAAAAACTTTCAGAATTTTGCAACTCTTCAAAAAGCCCATTATACTTTTCATATCCTGAAAAAGCCCTCCTTTTAGACCAAATATTATATCAGTTTGGAAGTTGTTGAAATACCCATGAAATTACCTAAATGCACATCAATAGAGAAGTAATGCACATTACCTAAATGCCCATCAATAGAGAAGTAAATGCACATTGTTGTTGCCTTTCTCCCCAACTTCACAAGAATCTATACTGTTCGTTGCTCTTCTCAGCATATTCGCAGCACCCAGTCTCCGCAGGCCACATGGAAAACCATCTATCTGAAGCGTCGCCAGCCACAGGGAAGACCATCTTCTCGATCGAAGCATCCAACGATCATCTCCAAGTGAAGCCCCTCCCAAAGGAAAGCTCTTCGATTTTGGGGGTTTAGGGTGTGTGATTCAGGGCGAGCCTCTCTCAAAGGAAATCCCTTTGTTATTGGGGGTTTAGGGTGTGTGATTAAAGGGTTTATTTTTAGGTTCTAGGGCACAGATTGAATGTAAAAGGATTTTCAAACTTTGGTTGTGAACCAAGGTAGAAATTAATGTCTCATTTCTCCTGATTCTTTGTTTTATCTATGAGAGTTTCTGTAAGCATGTATTTTTTGGGGGGTCTGCGTTTATTTTTTTGGGGGGTAATCATGTATTATTTTTGGGGTCTGCGTTTATTTTTTGGGGGTAAGCATGTTTTTTTTGGGGTTTGCATCTTTTTTTTTATAAACATTTACTTCCCAATAACTGCATGCAGGTCTTTTTCCATATCTAAAGAAGAAAATAAAGAGGAGAAAACTTGCAAGGGCGTGGTTACAACCCACAAACTAACTTTACTTATAAGATAGAATAAAAGATAGTATAAGATTTTTCAAACAGTCTATACAATTGCTTTGATAATTAGTCATATCCAAAAAACAGAAATCCTAAAAAACAAAAACCCAACAAACAAATGCTACAACATGACTTTCATCTTTAAGAGCACACAACGTCTCCTTAGCAACTTGCAAACAAACATAAACCTTGTATGCAAGATGAAAATGCAGAAACCTAGCTGGAAAAGCATAAAACTTGGTATTTTTCAAAGCAACTAACATTGGAAATGCGATATGACTAGACGGAAAATCTCCCTCCAAAGCAACCACCAAGGTAAAATTGATATTTTTTTAAAAAAAACCTAACAGTCCACCGACTGGAGGGACCTACAAAGGAGAATGTCAAAAAATTGAAAAATCAAAGGGTTGTCCGGGAAGTTGGACTGTACGGTAATTTACCCTTCAAAAAATGGATTTTAGTTGATAAAACTCAAGATCATTAAATCCACAATAATAAGCAAGGTTTTATTAATAACTTTTAAATTTTATATTGGATAATTTAAAATTGAGTAATTTGTTAGAAAAAAAAATAATTTACACAATTCATTGATCAGCTGTTATTTTCATTATTAATCTGATTTTTAGAACTCAAAATAATTAAATATTAAAAAAAACCACCATTAGCCCATTTAAGCCTTAAATAAATAAAAATTTAAAAAAAATGAGCTTTGCTTCAAGCTGGACTCGTTAAGCGGCTAACTCAAGCCTGGTGTTTTTTTTTTAATATATATATATATATATATATAAAGGAAAGAGCTACAGTTTAGCTATACTGATACATTACATTTTGATTGAAATTTAGTACAAAACACTATAATTTTATAACTTCAGTTTGAAGCGATTCTACCAAAGGACCATTAGTCTAGTGGTATCTCGAGTCTCATGCGTTGGGTAATTCACTTGATTGACTGGCTCTAGATTCGAGTCTCCGCCCCCGTAAATAGGGGGAGTAATTCATTTGTGAGCACAGCTCCCAGATTCGAGTCCCCACATCTGTATGCGCACGGTGAGGGGTTAAGGGTGCTCGTCACCTAAGGCTAGGGATGACAATGGGGTGGGGCAGGGATATAGGGCAAGCCTCTACTACCACCGCCCCGCCCCACCCGGCCATGCCCATATTTTTAACCCTTAATACATGAATCATGATTGCAAGTTGGTAGCTTGTGTTTTATACTTAGAAAATTGATGATAAACCTTGCACAAGTATTGATAATGCACATGAAGTATATATATATATATATATAAGGGCATTTTTATAATTTCTTTAGCGGTACGGGGTGAGACGGATTTAAAATAGATGTTTACCAAACCCACCCCGTCCTACCCTGTGCCCTGTTCTCCAACCAAAAAAGTTGCCCCATTCGGGGCGGATCAGATTGAAAACCATGGATCGGCTTAGGTTTTATCATCCTTACCTAAGGCCACACCCCGTGACACGCCCTCTAGGAGGTCTTTATGGCCTATGTCACAAAAAAGAAAAAAAAAACAAAAAGCAAAAAGAAGCCATTCTTGTATTGTATCCTGGATCCATAGTTGATACATTTCGTCTCCCTCATTACTATTTTGGCCAGCTATCTGCTCCTTCATTCTCCTCTCTTGGAATTCACTAGATGTCCCGTCTGTTCAAACTATCCAGTATTCTTTTGCACTGGCTTGTGGACTCTCTACTGGCCTCATTTGGCTCTTGGTTGTTGTTGAGGTTGGCAGTCTTTGTCCATTCACAAATGACTTGAACAATTGCAAAGCTCTGCCTGGTTGTGCATATGGAACCATATGAGCAGCACCCCTCACTGTAGCAAATGTCAGAAGATAACACTGGAATTGTATCTCTGGAGACTGATCATTGAAAAGAAGATGAAATTTAGTAATAGATGTATAGTTACCAATTTTTAAGTTAAATTAAACTATGTATAAACCTTTTTCCATCCAGGATCCTTAAATGAAAAGTAGGCCTTCCGGGATACTTAAATTCTTCAGGGCTTGACAGAGCCAAAAGCCATACCTGCATTATCATTACAAAAAAAGCCATACCTACAAATCAAAGCAACAGGGTCCCAGCAGTCCTACAAATATTTCCAATACAAAGTTGCTACAGATATCATCAGTTCAAAAATGACAAACTATTAAAAAGGCAGAAAAAAGGAAGAAAACAGGAGATACAATCTATCTGTCAACATGGAAAATCAGACCCATGGATATTGTGGCATGAATATCCATGAATATTGTGGAAAATCAGAACCTGTCTGTCAACATGGAGCTGATACCTTCATGGCTCAGTTCAAACTAAAGCACTGTCATCGGCATGAGTTTACAAAACATGTACAAAAGCACAACAAAAAGGAGCATCTCATTTAAGGAAATGGCTGCAGTGTATGCCTAATATGGCCACCCAACTACCTCGCCTCATGCCCTGAATGACAGCTTTTATTTCACAAAACATACAAGTAGGAACAATGAAAACATACAATAAAAACAAATAAAGGTCATCAAAGGAGATGGGCTGCAGTGGATGACTACAATGGCCTCCCAACTGCCTCGCCGCAGTTCCTCGATGACAAAACTATTTTTTTCAAAAAAAATGCAAGTAGGAAGGAAGGAAGCATGCAATAAAACAAAGAATTCATTGAAGGAGACGGGTTCCTCACAAACAATTCCCGAGTAAACTAATGCCTCAATGTGCTCTTGTTTGTTTTCATCATAGCCATATACGTCAACACTTGCAAGAAGATAATAGTAAATTCCAACATAGTTATCCCAATACAGTCTTACATATTAAGAAGGTCCGGGTACGATAACAGTGCTCCAAAATACAGTGAAATGAACACAAATAAAGCAAGCAAACATGACAGTTCTACAAAAAAGTTAGAATTCAAAAAACAGCTAAAAAATAATAAAGATAAGCAGTCCATGCAACCAAGAAAAGATAATAAGCAAGTAAGTCCATGCAACAATCTAAATAAAAGACCCAGCAATTCCATGTGTTTCATGGCATTTGGGCAATAAACTCCTCCATCCATGCTTGTCGCAGGTCTATATCCTTCACCATGAACATCTTCCCTTCATTCTCATTTATGAACAATACATCATACACCTTTGCCTTCAACCGTTTATTGGTGCCGTCAACCTCCATTACCTTCCGGTACAGTATATGATACCATTGGGTTGGGTAACCTGGGTTCTTAATGGCATGTGTCATCTCCCATACAACCCTGATTAAATCACCCATGTTTGCTTCGTTTTGTCCCACAGATCTCCTGCTTGAACATTGGGGTCGGCTAGCGGATGACACATTAGGAGTGTTAACAACAGGTGGGGTTGTATTGTCATTCCCATCCTCGTCACTATTCTCATTGGGCTTTCATCCATATTGTCATTGTCCATATCATCTGTGTCTATCCTAATAGCAAAGTCAGAATAAACAGAAGTCGCATAAGATCCAGTGGCTTGGCCTTCACCACAAATAATTCTAAGACCTTCTGTAAAATCCGGGGATTTTAGAGAATAATTTTTCTTTAATTGTGCAAGAAGTTTCTTTTAATTTGAATAAATGGAGTTTAATTATTTTAGTGAAATAAATTGTTAACTATTGGTATGGTTACCAAGGGTACTCAGGTAAATAGAGATTGATTGGAAAAAAAAAGAAAGAGAAAAAAAAATAGGGAGTAGTAAAAGTCCCGAGGGCATTTTGGTCAAAGGGCCATGAGGGAGTTTAGAAAGGATATTATTTCATAAATTATTTATTGAATGATTTAAGTAAATTTGGAAATATCCAATTTAATTACACTTGGAAAGCCCTCTAAATGATCATGATTGGGACTCAGAAGGAATGGGGAAAATCATTGATTAAATCAATGATTTTATTAAAGGGAATGTCCTAAGTTAGTATGAATAGTGTGAATTAAAAGGGAAAGAATAAATCAATTTAAAACATATAAATTTAAATTCTTGGGCGTAGAAGATTTAAAAAGTAATTTTATAAAGTTTCAAGGACCGCAAAGTAAAAGGTTTTGTCTCCGAATGAGGACCTAATAGTAATATAGAAGAGTAGAGGGACTAAAAAGGAAATTGTGTTTTCCTCTCACGTAATAGGGACCAAATAGTGAATTTGAGAAACTGAGGGCCCTTGGCGCAAAAACAACGAAGGAGCTGAGTATAGAGGTGGTTGGACGGCTCGGATTAAACGAATCAGATGATAAAGACTAAGCTCGAGGCACTAGATGGCATCTCAACCACTCGTTCAGGATCACCAAGATTAACGTGAGAGCGCCCTTATCGTGCGTGCGATTTTGTGACCGCCCATCTATGGCTTGTGACTCGATCCCGAGGCATCCACTGTTTCCCTTCTCCAGCCAGAGCGCCACCACGATCGGATCTTGGCGCCACCGCCATCATCGAATCTGCAACTATGGAAAGGAAAAGATTTTCGCATAGATTGATCACGCGAAGCATCCCCGTGAATCTCTATATAAACCGAGGCCTTCCCCGAATTCTAGCACCACCGGCGAGCGACGGCGAGTCCAAGCCATTGTGGGAGAAACCGGGAAGAAGGAGAAGGTGAGAGATCTCCTTCTCAAGGAGACGTTCGCGGCCGTCTTGGGAAGAGGACGAAGGTACCAAGGAGGACGACGGCACACGAGGGGAACAAGGTAACACCGAGGCTGGCGCTTCTTGTCCACCTCACGGAGTTAGCGGCGTGGGTGGAGCCTTCCGAGAACCTGTGAGAGAAAGGCTGACCTTCTCGTGTGGGTCTCCTTTTCCTTATTCTCAAGCATGCATATTTAGCCGAGGATAGACAATGCGAGGGAGCTCAGGAGAGCCTCCATTCATCGGCCGTGAGTGATTTGGGCCGCCGGTGAGGATCAATCTGAAGCTTCGCCCGTCACGACCTTCAATGATGCCGCAAGCTGCGGACGGAAAAAGGGGAGGAGCACCCGGCGGGGGCTCCGACAGCGCCACCGGCGACCTCCGAAGGCGGGCTCCCTGGCACTCCGGCACTGCGATGAAGAAGGAGAGGCTGAGAGAAGAGAAGAGAGAAGAGAGAGAGAAATAGGGTTTATTAGATAAATTAAAAGATAAAATTTTAATTTATAAATTTGGATATATGAATTGGATGGATAAGTTCAGATTTTGAATTAAATAAATTTGAATTAATTAAGTTAGTTAATCAATTAACCGAGATTAATTGATTAAAGTTTAAATAAAACTATGGCTTAATTATTTAACTGTGGATTAGTTAGAAATCAAGTAATTTGATTATTAGTTTATTGGTTGAGTAATTGAGAATTAATTTAAATAAAAATTTTGTGATTAAATCATTTAGTATATTGGTATGAAATTTATTATTTATCATAATTGATTTATTGTAACTTAGTCATTTGACTAATTAGTCAGATAAGTATAGTTTTTAATCTAATTATTATTATTATGGATAATTAGATTAATTAAGGGATTAGTTGACTAATCAAACAAGTATGGGTTGATTAACTAGTTTTGATTATTAAATTTAATCAAATTAAAAAAAGGGTGGGATCAAGTATGATGGAGAATAATCAAATAAAATATTTCTTTGATTAATCTAATTAGTTGATTAACTAAATTAACTAATATCTACTTGGTTGGGTAACTAACTAATGAATAATTAATTAATTGGGAAATTAATTAATTGGTTTGAGCCAACTAGCTAAACTAAGCAAATTGAGTCCAACCAATCTATGGTTGAGTCCGGGGCTAGTAAGTTGGTTAATGGATGATCATTTAGGAGATTAGTTAATTAGTTAATTTGTTAACTGATTAAGGGATCAGTTTAATAATCAATTAGTAGATTAATTAACTTGATCAGTTAGTTAAGTGGCTAATAGAAATAAAAGAGAAGGTGAATTGATTTGATAAATCAATAAGTTGAGATAAGAAGATGAGCTTAAGGTTGATTCGAATCAATTCTAAAGGGGCTGAACCAAGGTGGAAAGACATGGAAACGCGAGAGAGGGTCTACAAGTCGGACTTGGGTCCGTTAGAGCATGCATAGTAGATTCATTGCCCATAGACCTATAACTTACTGGGAATAGGTGAAATTTATTTTTTCAGATTTTGATTTGGATGCGTCGAGAAGTCCCGTGGAGCACGAGACTTTGCGATTTTAGGTAAGTACACTTGCCTTGTTTCCTCTCTTCGGAGATTTTATTGACATGTCGTTATTGTGACACATTGCCTTGTTTTCATACATGCTTCTATGATTTTGTTGATATCTATCTTTAGCATGTGTGATTGATTTGGGATGTTGGAATCCCTATGTGTTCTGTTCTTCGTCCCGGACTCAGTGGAGCAGGTGAGCTCCTTTTTGCGGACATTCAGGGACGGGACACCCTGGTGCTCCGGCATTGCCATGCCAGAGGGATCGATACTCTGGTTGTCCCTGCCAGTCAGTGGGGTCGATCACTGACCATGTCGACATGAGAGACAGGTGGCGCTACCGACATACGACCCGAGGGCCGTAGCGACCGGATGGTCGTTTTCTCAGTGAGTATGATAGTACTGACCGGGGGAGACGTTTGTGGAGCTTCCGTTGGAACTCTTAGCTAGGAGTCATTATCTTGTTTATTTTTGTGATAGACTCCTAGGGCTTGCTTTGAGGGGCGTGCCCCGAGTTTGCTTTGATATTCATTTTGTTGATATCATATTTCTTGAACCCCGCAGGGGTACTTACTGAGCTTTCCATTCGAAAGCTCATGCACTTGTTTTCTTCCTGTTTACAGATCCTGAGGCGTAGGACACTAGTACGCAGGAGCTGAGCCGATCGTGGGTCGGGTGATTAGCAGAGGTCCGAGGACCTTGTCTATCTTTCTGTTTTGAGTGAGATAATATGTTTTGTAGGTCCCCTTAGGGCCTGGTATTTGTAGGGTACTTGAACCCTTGTTATTTATTTTCCGCTGAACTCTGTTTATTTTGAATAAATTAAGTTGTTTATTTTGCATTATCTGCTTACACACTTAGGCCTTGTATCCGGGTGGGGCCCGTCTCTACTCGGCTACGGCCGGTCTGCACACGTGCCCGAGGTCCCGGGATCGGGTCGGGGCGTTACACCTTCATATTTATCAATTGGCTTGTTTATGAAGGGCTTAGCAGTTGGATGTGCCTACAGTTTTAGAAGTTGGTCATTAAGTTTTTATGAAAAAATACTTGTTAGAATTGAAAACAAACGAATACATATAAAAATTATTGTGCACTTACATTCGTGTAAGTCTTGCATACCATCGGGTCAAGGGTGATCATTTTGAGGTTGTCATCCCATCCAGCGCCACTCAGCTACTTTGCTTTTTTAATCACCGCATATCGTGCTTTCAAGGTCCTGTAATGATTTTCCACATTTTCAGCGGAGTAGTCTACCTTGAAAGTGTCATTCATTGTTGTTGCAGCAGCGACAAAGGCTGCTTTCTTGAATGTTTTGTCATACTTCAACCCTAAATTAACTTGCTCAACCAACACTGGTATTACAAAATTGCTAAATGCCGTTGGCCAACGTTTGTTTCGGGTTCCACGTTTTGTTCCAGATCTAGAAGAACTGTCGTGCTCCATCACTATATCAAAACATAAAAATGTTTAAAGCTACAAGCTATAGAATTAATAGATAAGTAAGCAGTCCATAATGACATCAGTGCAATGCATCAACAAATGTCAAGCACGGGGTATAGTACAAAACTACATAGGAAAATAAAAGGCACAGTTCAATGATAAGGAAGTAACATAGCACAAAATAAAAAAACTAGCGTCGTGAAGTAACATAGTGCACTCACATTTCGTTGGCAATCTTGTCCCGCAATTCTATCCACAGCCTATTTTCTTCCCTTATTTCCCTCTGGGATCTGGACTGGGACTGGGATGCACTTACAATATTATCATTGTCTGGGGTCATATCATCTTGTATGATCATGTCATTAGGATCAACACCAGCAATGAAATTGTGGATGATACAAGCTGCTAGGACCAGACGCACTTGAGTCTTATAAGGGAAGAATAGTTGCGATGTAAGAATCTTGAAACGATTCTTAAGAATAGTAAATGCCCCCTCAATCTTAGACCGTAACATTGAATGTCTCAAGTTAAACAGCTCCTCTGGGGTTGCCGGTTCATGACCACTATGTTCCTTCAGATGGTATCTGACTCCCCGGTATGGAGCGATGAAACCGTTCATCGTTGAATAACCTGCATCTACCAAGTAATATTTGCCTGCAAGAAACTATTAGGATGAAGCATTGTTTCCTGGAAGAATATGTATTAGCAAAAGAATCTTCTAATTAGTATTACCTTCAATAACTTTGAGCCTTTCCGGTTGTGGGCGTGATAATGCATCTCTTAACAAGGTGAAGTCATTAGCCGACCCTTCCCACCCGGCCAGCACATATGTGAATATTAAACCGGGGTTCACCACGGCCAACACATTTTGTGTTGGACCTTTCCGGCCACGGAAACGTGCTAAATCGGCCGGGGGAACAGATGCAACAATGTGAGTGCCATCTAATAGACCGATGCAATCCTACATGTTTAGTAAACAAGAAAAAAAACTTTATTATAACAATTCACACATTTTTAAACCTATCAAATTGAAGTTCGGCTTACTTTGAAGAAAGGGTACCAACTAGGGTTGGTCTCAATTTCAGGGTGGCAGATGGATGTAGATGGCTGCATGAAGTCATTGCGGACAACGCAAATAGCACGCAGGACATTGTTGAAGTACCTACTAATAGTCTCGCCGGAACGGAAAAACTCAATCCGCATTGTCCTATTCTTTGTGTTGTGTCCCACAATGTGGAGGAATAGAGCTAGTTGTTCTTCTACTGATACATGTCTAGTGTCGCGCAACAGATGTCTATCACGCATAATCATCGATAGACGCATAAAGGGACCTACATCCATCCTAAGATAGCTCACACAATAGTCTCTCCCACTCCTCAGAATACGACACATGTGCTCGTTCCTAGTTAGGTCCCTAAACATTGAAGGTTCAATATATCGTACCGGCTTTTTTTTACGCATTTCTTGAAAAAGAAATGCAACCACTACGACAATTGTGGTGTAGGCTGCAGCCAATACCCTTCCCCTATCATTTATTGGCCAATTATCCATCTACAAACAAATAATTGGTATACAATTTGAATCAGATCAAAACAATGGATTTGAATCCTAATAAACAAAAATAAATTTATGCATAAGCACCCTAAAACACATTAACAATGAAATGGAATCCTAATAAGTATTGTAACACTTCTATGTCTCATCAAAACACAATAACAAAAAAAAAAAAAAAAAGCTACATCACAACCATCCATCTCAAGCAAACTTCAGAGGCACCTAGATGGTATGGTAACAACTAATTATTCTCTTGACTATATATCCCTGTTAGCCTTCTAAGACATTAGAAAAAGCCAGTGGAAGAAAAAAAATTTTGATCAAGTAACACTTGCTTTTTAACTTGTTCTCATTGAACAAGACTGTTCACTACTGCTGGCAGAGAGTAGGCTAAGCTCCATTCTATATATGTTGGCCCTGATAATGGTCCTGTATTTGTACTGATATTTAAAGTTTTAAACCAACAAATTAAAAGAAAGAAAATGGCAAATGTCGTAATAGCTTGTTAATAAATGATGATAGAAACATGTCCATGTAGATATCTATGGACAAGACAAATTACCGAAAAATAAAAAAGATAAAATGAGGTTCTGCATCAAGTACAATTTTAAACAACTATATGGATTTCATCAATCACAAGAGATTGGATTTCATGCTTCCTTTAAACAACAAAAACAACTATATGGAAGTAGGAAACATCAGCTAGCTTGAGAAATAATGCATGACATAAAAGAATTAAAAAAATTTCCTTTTTTCTAATACAAGGAAAGAGAATCGGATTAGGAAGCCTGCATAAGCAATTGATTAAGTTGAAACAAGGCTGGCACCAAACATAGGAAGAAGTCGTACAGGAATGTTTAGACAAATGCTAGTTCATGATTGTTCTCCAATTTCATAAATTAATCAATATGATTAATTAGTGCAGTTTGATTGTACATATGAAAACTAGTGCTCTACTACTCTTTAAGCATCTCCTTTCTACCTTTGAGGTGACTTAAAGTCATGCAAACCCATGGACAAACAAGACCTATTTTGGGTGCTATGAGGATGCATGAGAGGACAAACAAGACAAACAACTCTCTCTCATTGAGCAGGTCAAGAAATAGGTATGTTCAAGGAGGGAAAAAAATTAACTACTTTCTTATGATGAATCAAGATATACAAAAACTAAGTAAAAGGACCAAAAGGAAGTTGCATGTATTATCATTATTTAAAAAACACAAATCACACAGTTGGTATTCATGTTTATATCTATGACTAGCAAACTAGGTTGTATTAACTTACTAACTATGATTAAATACAATTCTAACTGAACAAAACTTTCATTTCAACACCCAGTTTCTCTTGAGCATTTTCGAAGCTATGTTCAGTAAATACCCAATCAACAACATATCCTCTTTCCTTTACAAACCATACAACAACCCAACAGTAATATGGAGACTTTGCTTGGGTGTTATTACTAAATAGAAGTGCAAAACCCTCTTTGGCATTAATTCAAACACTTGACATGCGCTCTCGATTGAACAAGACACTAATTATTCTCTTGACTATATCCCTGTTAGCCAACTAATCATTTGTCATTTTCCTATTGATTCTTCTAATTGACTATGTGAACAACCTAGCTCAAAGTTTATCCACATACAAAGCCATGCATATTTTATAATTTATTTAAAACTAATCACATAAAATTTATTGATTCAGGGAGATGTGAATGTTCTATCATATACTTCAGGGAGATGTGAATGTTCTATCAGGGAGATGTGAATGTTCTATCAAAGGATTGATTCTTCTAATTGACTATGTGAACAACCTAACAAATTAATTTGTGCTTCAAAACAAGAATTAAAACAATGCAATTGAAAAAACCATGAAATTAAAGGAAAACCATGTGAGACAAACCTTAGATCTGGGCGAGAAACAGCAAGAAAAGGCAGTAACCAAGTGAGAGGAGATAGATCTGTGCTCCAAAACAGAAATTAAAAAAAAAAACCATGAAATCAGAGGAAAAACCATGAAATTAAAGACCCAAAACAATGAAGTTTTAAAAGGAAGAGACAAACCTTAGATCTGAGCAAAACAGAGGCGGATCGCGAGGGTTGGAGGAGTTATCGAGTGGAGGGCTCTCGCGCTTCTCAGGAGATCGCTGGAGGGACAAGAACCGGTGATTAGGAAGGAAAACAAGGTCGCGTTCGGCTTTGGAGTTCTTGGGACAACTAGAGAAGAGAGCTCTCTCGGGCACGATGATGAGAAGAGAGAAGACGGGGAGGGGGTGACTCCAACTAGCCACGTGAATCTGTCAGACCGAAGTGGGACTTCGGTCTCATGCTCAGAAAACACGGAAAAGCCACTTCGGCTCTAAAAATTTGGAAGTCAAAACGGGGAAGTCTGTACAATTCAGAAGTGTGAGTTCCACTTCCGTGCCCACTACCGCGAACCAAACACAGCGAAGTGACGGAAGTGGCTCAAGTGGAGCCACTTCCGTCACTTCGGTGCCCACTACTGCGAACCAAACACGCCCTTAGTCTTGTAGAAGGCATGACCCAAATTGTACCATGAAGTTAAACTTTAAGATAATGTTTGGCTTGAGAGATAGATAATCTAGGATAATCTAAATCCCAGGGTATAATAATAATATTTTTAATAAATTATTTTTCAATATAATTCTTAATTATTATTTACAAAATATACTACTAATAATAAAATATAATTAATTAAAATATAATTTTAATAAAAAAATTTTCTAATTATTATTAAATAAATCGAAATTAGTTAAAAAGTTCTTTAAGAAAAAAATTTAAAAAAACCAAAACATGAACTTAATTTAATCTCATTTTATTGCAACCCCAACCAAACACAGACACCTTCAGGTAACTAACTTGAAAGAAAAATTTACAGTATAATTTCAAACTTAATTATGAGGGTGTTCATGCTGTTTTAAAAGACAAGGAAAGATTGGAGGGGGCTTATATATAGATCTACCTTTTATAAAAGAAGATACATGGCTTTGTACAGGTAATAGTGCTTTGTTGCCAAAAAAACACTAGCATTCCATCACACAAAAAAACAAAAAGCCAAAGCCTACATTTGGATGGCAAGAGACAACCAAGTAGTTGTGTGCACTAGCCATATGGTTTTTGAAGGCAATTATCACACACTGTGTTCCTGGAAATGACCAACTTGTCTGCCCACATTGCTTCATATCATACCATATGTTTTGAGAATATATAGTTCCCAGACATAGAAAACTTATATAAAATCTATTTATCAAGTTTTTGTTTTTAAATATCATTTTGATGAAAATCTTAGTTTGACTTTTAACAGTGATTAAATGAGTTGCTACAAAGTTACATTTAATTGCAAAGATTTCAAGGAGTTACAGTTAGAAATCAATAGCAATTTTCCTAAGATAACTTTTTGAAGACTCCAACCACACCTGTCATCTATTTATTAAGTAATTGTGTTTATAAAGAAAGTTGATTAGTCCATTCTTTTCCATAAAAAAAAAGGGTTGATAGCTCCAACCATGTCTGTCATAATTCTAATGACTTATCCACACTTATTGAAAAAAAACAAAAAATTTAAAAGCTCCAAAAGAATGGTGATGGTGAAGCTCCAAAAGAAGTGGAATGCACATTGACTTAAAAAAAACAAACAAACAAATAATTCCTCTTTCAATAGTTTTAGATGGTGATATTGAGAGTCACTTTTGAACCAAAAAATGAATGAAGACAAGGTTCAAAGAACGGTGATGGCTGCGATTATCATCTAAGCCATGAAATGTTATCCATCTTTATTTATCTATTTATTTATTTTGGTTCAATAAAAAAAATATATGATCCATTTATTATATTAACGATGGTGCACCATGAATTTTATCCAACGTTATCTAAGCTTTGTGACCACCTATTAATCCAATCAAATAATAGTTGACTTGAGCTCAATCCTTTTAATAAATGGATAAATATAACTAAACCCGATCAACAAGTTAATCATGTTAAAATCTAATTATAAAAATCTAAAAAATATTTTATCAATTTCCTTGTAATAGAATATGAGGCATAATTTGATCAAGTTAAGATTAATAAATATGGAAACAAAATATCTTTTAATCAGTACAAACTTCCAATCGTTTTCATTTCTTTTCCTCCACGAATCAAAGTTATTATAGAGAAACTTTCACAAAAAACAAAAAATTGGTTTGCTCATTCCCTTCTTTCTTTGAAGAGAGGTTGAGAGTTCAAATAAGACCCGAGTTTCTAGTAATTTATCCATATTTATCAATATATATATATATATATATATATATATATATATATAGACGTGACTGAAAGCACAAAATAGAGCATATGTACAAATGAGAAGTAGACGAAACTATACAAAGGAAGTTGAGCATTGTTTATTCCAAGATTTATTGTTGATATTACAAGACACCATCCTCCTTCCTGTACAGAGTGGCTGGCTTCTATCATCAAATCTATTAGCAGCAGTGAACAAGGCAATGGCTTGTTTTGTAGAACCGGTGAAAGTTCTCTTCAGTTTTACAGCAATTGAATCCAAGTGAGTGGGGATAGAGAGGATTATCACTGTCTGAGCTTCAGGATGATCTTAGAACAGAGTCAATAATAGAGCATGAGTAGCTTATGTTGTGTCCGTTCCTGTTACTGAAGCCACACTTGAAAAGTATAGTGATATGATGCTCGTCTCTGTCTTTACTAGGTTGATGATTCACCAGCAGCCCTTTGTCTGCGCATTCGAGCTCCCCAAGATAGGTTTGCTGTGGAATTATCGTATGTGCTCTTCCTCTTCAGTAATTCAAGCTGATCCTGCCATCGGTCCTTCCACATCGATCTCTCCTGAAATTCCTGGTTTAAAGAACAAATTTTGTGGGGTAAATAGTTTGTTTGATCATGAGGCAGGAAATACAAGTGATGGTTGATTTTAAGTTCTGGACTGAATTGATAAGAGAAACACAAGCATAAAGCAACATATAATTAGAGAAGCTAAAAAATTTAAATAGAAGGGTATGAATTTATATGTAAAACTAATTAATGCAGAGCCCAAATTCATACTCTTAAACAGTATAAAAATAATAGAGAGGCTGGAAGAGGGCAAGCAAACCAGATTACAAAGAATGCAACAAAGAAAAGGTTCAAGTACGGGTGTACCAAAAAACACAAAATTGCAGCAAGGAAAGAAAACAAAAGATCAAGAAGCAATGCACCAGCAAAAAATAAGATTATAAAAAAAAAAATCTCGGTTAGAAGAGGCCAAATGACTTTTTATGTATGAAACTTCAGATAGGTCACCTACCAAGATACAATTAGATCTATCAATCAACCCAAAGGTCAACAAAGCTTAAGCACAAAATTATCAAACTCAGAAGGACATTTTCGACTTAAAAAAAAGGTATAGAAACCCAAGTTGCTCACAGAAGTTTGACCTTCTAAACCTGAACTTCTTTTATTCTTATAGAATATGTCAACATTCCAAACCTAAAATTTCAACCAATGTAGTACAAAAGTATTTAAAGCAACTTCCTTTGAACAGACAATAGCAAAGATTTCAATAAAGAGATATACAGAGTAAACTTAGGAAAATAAAAACACAATTAACGTTTCAATATCAAATCAGTTCAAATTCTAGACATCCATAATTGATGAAGAATAAAATTAAGAGCACACTATAGAAACTACCTAATTCATCAACAACTTCTCTGCAAATAATCACAAATTTCACTATTTCAGAAATAAGGAACATGCAAGAGGCTAATTCATTATTAATGAAATGAGACTCAAGGAGAAACTCCTCATCCTTGATGAAACAAGAGTGATGGCAAGCAATCTCATAAGAACATGATAATACAATTCTAAAAAGAGGATTTTCATACATCATGCTCTTGATGGACTCAAAGAATTAGTTAAAAAAAAAGTAAAAGAATAAAAAACAACAAGAAAACAAGGCTAGACTCCTTTCCTGTAAATCAAAGTACAAGTTCTGATTTTCCATCTCAAAGAACATCAAAGCAATCAATTTTAAATATTTCAAGGCAGTTTCAATTATACTAGAGGGTGAGCTTGGATTGAAGCAAACTAGAGGAGAAGACAAGAAAACAAGAAAGAAACTTGTTCCTTGCGCCAGATTAAAAGAAAGAAGATAAATGGATAAAAATTTTCTTTCCTTTGCCTTTCATCTGTTACCATGTTTTCTGTTCGTCTATATTCTCATAGTCCAAACAAAGATGAAAGCTTCAAAATGGAAACTTATGATCAGCAAAGAAGACATGCAATCCTAAAACTTAAATCTTCTCTTCTTTCTTAAAAAAAACTAAAAAAGAAGATTCAAATACGGGGAAAAAAAACCATTATCCTCCAACCCAAAAAGATCAAAACTTTCAGAAAACAAATGGAAAGCTATTCTATTCACATCCTATAAACTCAAGAAAAAACACATGCCCAGAGAATCAAGAAATTAAAAATAAAAATAAATCCAGGGCCCAAGAAACACTAAACATTGGGCGAGAAAAAGATAACAAATAATAATAATAAAAATAAAGTCCACAGCTCTTCTGCCCAAATGCTCAGAGAATCAAGAAATTTCCACCAATAAAACTCAAGAAGAAAAGGTGCAAGGTTCGAATTTCCAAGAAAGGAAAGTGAAACAAGATCCCAAATTTGCACAAAACCGAGCATGAATCCAAACCAAAAACAACCAAAAAGAAGAGAAATTTCTCAATTCCTCACCGACCTGATCAAACCTCCTCTTCGAGGACAACGCAAACTGGAGCCCGCGCGCAAGGTCACGATCATACATGGCCCGGCGACCAGGGTCGGAGAGCGTCTCGTAAGCCTCCTGAACCTCAATAAACCTACGCGTGTACTCCTCAGCGAGATCGGGCGGCGAGACATCCGGATGATACTTCCTGGCCATCTGCTTGTAAGCCCTCTTGATCTCCTCCAAGCTCCCACCTTCCGAGATCCCAAGGAGCTGATAAAAGCTGGCGCCCAGTCGGCCTCCCTCCTCCACCGCGGCCCGGGCCTTCAAGGTTGCAGCGCGGAGCGAGTTCCGCTTGAGGGGGAGGACACTCCACGGCACCGCCGGAGAGGCGGTGCGGTGGCGGAGGTTGAGGGGCGGGACGGCGGTGCCTGGGAATAGCCCGCAGCTCATCGTGAGTTGTTGGTTCGAAAAGGAAACAAATCTTTGAGAAGAATTTATAGATACACAAACAAACATACTCAGCCGAAGAGCCAATGCCAATGGATTGGGTGGGACCCACCATGTTTATGTTCTGGATTAAGGTCGTTTTTTTGGTACAGTTTCGATGTCCTGACCACTATTAATTAATTAATTTATTTATTTATTTATTTGTTTCGTACATTTGATTATAAAAAGTTGTTGATAAAAACATTGATATTAAGGTGATCGAGGCGCGTGGATCAGCTGAGGGCCCTCGCAGACCCAGGAGTAATAAAGCGAGTTGAATCCTCGCCGGACGGTTTGAGTCGCGTGACTTGGTGAATACGTAGTGGAGCGGAAACGTGATGGTCCTTCCTGCCCGTGTCCTATCTGGGTTGGGTGGGGTTTATCCCCTTCTCTCAAAAAATTAAGGTGACTGATCAAAGACAAATGTTCAATAAAATCATTTTTAATCTTCACAGTAGCGTAGCTTTGAAGTCGAGAAAATTTTATCAAAAAAAAAGTCAAGAGAAGGTTTTTTTTAATAATATATTTAATATTTCATTAAATTAGTTTTACAAAATATATAACATTCTAAAAAGGAGATAAATCAAAGACCTCTTGGGCGCTCTTTTGCGTTAGACCATCTATGTCCCCAGCTAAAAAGGAAGGTTCATTCGGGGACAATCCAGCGTTCGAATCCCCCTCCACGTAGGGTAAGGGCACAACATGCGTGAGCCTGCAGGTGTTCTATGTAATTGTGCACGTCCTTGAAATTCCTTATGAGGCATTTTTTTACTATTTAAAAAAAAAGGAGATAAAATTGATAATTATATAATATATGACATTTAAAATTATGATATAAACTTCTTATTCTCAAAACACATTAAAAAATACACTTGCATTTTTTTTAAGAAAAATAGATTAACCATGCAAATTGTAGGAGGCAATTTATTTATTAAATTGTAGGACTTGGCTTCTAATTAGATGGTGAAACAATCCTACCTATTTTTCTGATATTTCTTTTTATTTGTTTAATGAATTAACCCAACCAAATGAAATAATTGACAAAAAAAACACATTAAAATATAAATCTATACATTACAAAAACCACTGCAATTTATTTAGTAAATTATAGAAGGATTTGGCTTCTTATTAGATGGTGACACAGCCCTACTTATTTTCGGATAGAAACATCGTTGGATTATCATCAACATTAAATTATTTGATATTAAGTTCAGTCAATATTTCTTTCAATTTTTAATGAATTAATCCAATTATTTTGCTCCATCTAAGTTGAGGAGGCATGAATTCATTTGTTGAATGGGAATCAAAGGGCTGCTTCTTTTCTTAAGTTTTCATATATTTTACATTTTATTGATTTGAAAGCGAAATCAGAGAACCTTCAATACTTTTACATTAAATTGGATTATCCTAAGTGGTATTTTTTTTTGTGTGTGATTTTGTTTAATTGATCTCATTGACTATTGATAAAAGAAAAAAATACATAAGAGACTAATCGAGAGATATAGCTTTTTTTTTTTTACACAGACTAATCGAGAGACATATAGTTGAAATATATTTTTTTATATAAAATAAATAAATCACATTCATTAATAAAACCTCTAGAAACAATTACATATGCAAAACCATTTAAATATTACATGGTTCTCATTGAGCTTTTAAGAGTTTTAATTTCATGGAGCGACTTATGTAGAGTGTCTTTGTTGGCTAGCCGCTATGGGTGGGCATGCTTAGGTTGAGGTCTTGTTATCTTCAAAGTCTGCATTCGGTGGGCGTTGTTTGAATGACAAACCACCAGAAGGACTATATTTTGCTTAATTGATTGATTATTTATACAGAAAAAAAATACAGAAGAGACTAATCGGGAGATATAGTTGGAATTTTTTAATATATATATAAAGTAGATAAACCACATTCATTAATAAAACCTATGGGAACAGTTACACATGCAAAGCCATTTCAATATTACATGATTCTCATTGAGCTTTTAAGAGTTTTAATTTCATGGAGCAGCTTATGTAGAGTGCCTTTGTTGGCTAGTTGCTCTGGGTGGGCGTGCTTAGGTTGGGTCTCGTCATCCTCAAAGTCTGCATTCGGTGAACGTTGTGGATGATCTTTCTCCCTTGTGAACTCCAAACAACAAAACAATAAGTTGCTACTCATTAATATGTCATTTTGCTCCATTTTTATTTCTATAATTTTAAAATCACTTATTTTAGTATCTAATATTTAGTTTAAAAAATTATAGCACTTAACATATCATTTACAAGTGTAATAGATTCTGAATGACACCAAAAGGACTAAATTGTTACTTCAATCCAAATTATTATAGATTATTTTACAATCTATAAATTTGAAGGACTTAGGCTTAACTGAATTTGAATATGACAAAAGATATTAAAACATTAAAGAAAAAAAATTATTTAATAAATCCATTTATACAATCTCTTATTACTACAAAGCTTGTTGGTTTTAGGTTGAGCCAAATCTTACCTGAACTATGAGACAAGAGATTCAATCAAAGAGGTAATATATTTTTTCTTCTTGTCAATAAATAATTAATCTTAAAGCAAATGAAAACAATTTAGCTTGCATTGCCTTGTAGCCTAAGTTACAATGCAAGGAAATTCATTGGCAAAAAATGGGAAGTATCCATTTTAATAAAATACAAAATATTATTTATTTGAGAAATGATCAATTTACTATATATTATTTGATTTACTAATCCTTTATATTGGAATGAGTCAATAGTCAAATGTTTTGGCAATTCCTGGTAGGGGGACGATTTAATAGAATTTTGAATAGAGCTTTCGATCTTATAAATGAAATAAGTTTGATTAATTATATCCATTTTAGTGACATCAAAGTTACAAGTGTCCCATTTCTCAAATATTTTTAAATAGCTATAAATCAATTGTTATTATCAAGAGCGTCATCGGTATTATATATAACTTGGTTGGGGGTAATGTTTTCACATTCCCAGGAATGTGGTGGGAATGTGATCACATTCCCTCGTTTGATTACTGTAGCAGTGGGAATAAGTTATGATACACCCACAACCTGAAGACACTCGTATCCCTCCAAATTTCCTCTGGTCATGAGGAGGTGCGCCCTCCAAGAGCCGTCACCATGCCTCCTGCAGGAAAAGGGGACAAGGGGAAAAGACATGACACAGGAGAAACAGAGATCCCAATAAGGAAATGAGAAAGATATAAGGAAGCAACTGACCAAGGAAAATGTAAGCAAGATTGAAACCAAAAAAGCTCTCTCCCATCTCCTCCTTCTTCTTCTTCGCCGGCCAGTCTACTAACTTGACCATTGGAGCGAGCACGGGCAACAGAGCCTTACCCCCTCTTACTTTTCTTCTTCACTGTCCCCTTTTCAGGTGAACTTTAAGAAAGCGAACCTGTTGCAAGATCTTTCATCATCTGAAGATCATTAGTTAGTTGGACGTCTGAGGAGTCCACGTGGCATAACCAGATTACCCTAATATTATTATTATTATTATTATTATTATTATTATTATTATTATTATTATTTGATATTTGATCAAAATTATAGATGCAAGGGTATTTTGGGAAATGTGCCATAATTAATTTTTGGTATTAAAATTGAATTAGTTTTAATATAAAATTTTATTTTGATTTTAATTTAAATTTGTTCAAAATTTTATATATATGGGTATTTTGGAAAATTTGAAACATTACCAAGTTGATTACCATGACCAATCAATATGAACCAAACATGGTAATGCAATATTTCCATACATACAACATTCCTAGGAATGTCACATTACCATGGTAATATCTCAAAACTTGAACTAAACAATCCATAAATTAGTAAATAATCGGTCAATAACATTTTTATATGAATTTTTAACACACATGTGAAATATGTGAATAAGTTACTCAAAACAAACTTTTCAAACTAAGTTGGGTAATAAACATATAGGAATGTCGACATTGTCATTTATTTTCCTTTTCGCTATTTATTATTAATTTGAATAAAATAACACTAAAGTCATAAATATAACAATTAAATCATTGTTTTCATCCAAATTTTTAATTAATACATAATTAAATAACTATATATAAATAGTAAAATATATATTAGAATATAATATTATATATATATATATTGTATATGGTCATTCATCTTGAGGGATTTGGTTTTACGCCCAATTTTGGCCGTAAAACCAACTATGGGATTTGAAACTACAGAGTAGTTGTAAATCTAGTCAACTAAACACGGAATTTAAAAGGTGGCTAGATTTACAAATACAGTGTATTTGAAATCCCGTCAAACAAACACCACCTAATAAACTTTTAAAATTTTTATGATTAGTGTATAATGAATAATAAAAATGTTAATGATGATGAATGACTTTAATGTGATTAATCAATCATATATATGATGAATTTCAAACAAAAGTACTGATAACGCCCATCCATAACCATAAATCTCATAATACAAATATACCTTTTATAATTTGAGTTAACACTAATTATTGATAATTGAATTTTTTCGATGATGTTTATAAAGTATGGTGGTGAGGTTATTAAATTGCATAATAAGGTTTGGTGGAAAAGGTTATTAAATTTGAAGGGTTTAGGCCTAACTGAATTTGAATATGACAAAATCTATTAAAATATTAAAGAAAGGAAATTATTTAATAAATCTATTTATACAATCTTTTATTACTAAAAAGCATGTTGGTTTTAGGTTGAGCCAAATCTTAGATGAACTATGAGACGATATTCAATCAAAGAGGTAACATAATTTTTTTTCTTGTCAATAAATAATTAATCTTAATGCAAATGAAAACAATTGAACTTGCATTGCCTTGTAGCCTAAGTTACAATGCATGGAATTTCATTAGCAAAAATGGGAAGTATCCATTTTAGTAAAATATAAAATATCATTTATTTGAGAACCGATCAATTTATTATCTATTATTTGATTTACTAATCCTTTATATTGGAATGAGTCACAAGTCAAATATTTTGGCAATTCATTATGGGGGAGCGATTCAATAGAATTTTGAATAAGAGCTTTCGATCTTATAAATGAAATAAGTTTAATTAATTATATCCAATTTAGTGTCATTAAAGTTACAAGTGCTTGGTAAATAATAGGTTAATAACATTTTTAAATGAATATTAACACACATGCCAAAAATGTGAATAAGTTACTCAAAACATACTTTTCAAATTAAGTTTTAAGTAATAAACATATAGGAATATATGTCGACATTGTCACTTATTTTCCTTTTCGCTATTGATTATCTGAAGAAAATAACACTAAAGTCATAAATATAACAATTAAATCATTGTTTTCATCCAAATGGCACAACAAGTCAATGATATGTCCTTATACAAGAAAAGATCGCAAAAGATCAAAATATCCAATGTACATCTTCAAGACTTTTTTTTTAAAAAGAAAAACATCTTCTAGAGTTCAACCAGATATAGAAATATAATGAGTTAAGCATGATAAATTCTCATATTTTTAGTCAAGCATGACATTAATTCCACTTGTCCTTAAACATAATATTTTCAACTTTCAAGTTGTTGGAAATTATGATACGCTGTGGGAGGGACTCTCCTACACTGGGACTCTCATGGGGATGAAGGGCCAAACTTCATCAACGTGACCCTCATGATCCCGTACAAGCCATTGGATGACAGCTCTAATGTGGATAGAAGTCCAACTCAAGTCAGGGATGAGAGCGACTCCATGATGCTTCCCACCCATGTTACACACTCCAAATGGTTTAGTGCAGGTTAGTGGGCAGTGCCTACGTAACAGCCACTAAGCAGAAGAGTGTCAACAGGACATGATGTGTCGCCACTATGGAGGAACAGGGTAAAGAGGAGCTCAATGAAGAGATGGGAAAGCGAGTGCACACGGGAAAAAGGAAGAGATAAAAATAAAAGAATGGAAAGCATGGTCAAGATGGGGAGAGCAGGAAGAGGGGCGGCAAGATCCCTATAACTACACAAGACTCGTCGGAGAAGAAAAACAGTGAGAATGTACATCATATCTCACTATTGTTGAAAAAATTAGTTTGTTTAGAACGAGTCTTCAGCCTTAAACCTATTCTTAAGGTAATGGTTTAGTCAGTTAATACCCACTCACTCCATTACTGCTGTATTTCCTGCACTTTTGGTAACTGACCAACAATATAAATAAAGCCCCCAACCTCTCTTGTTTTATGGGGTTATTTCATCAAACATTCTCAGTATTTTACATGGTATCAGAGCCAGTCTAATACATTTACTTCATCCTCTCTGCGTTATGTCGTCCACCAGCACATCTTCCACTTCTACAACTGTTGCTTCATCCTCTTCTTCAGCCGGTCTTCTTCCCACTCCATCTTTTCACCATCTCATCAATGTTAAGCTCACCCGCGACAATTATCTTTTGTGGAAGGCTCAAATTATGCCCTATCTTCGAAGTCAACAGCTTATTGGGTATGTTGATGGCACTATTCCTTGTCCTGCCAAAACAATCACTGAAGCGACAACGTCAGGAGCAACGCAAACCCCAAACTCGGCATATCACTCTTGGCTGCAACTTGACCAATTTGTTCTGGGTGCCCTCCTATCCTCTCTCTCAGAAGAGATATTGTCTCAGGTTCTATCCCTTACCACCTCCTTTGAAGTCTGGTCAACCATGGAACGCATGTTCTCCTCTCATTCTAGAGCTAGGATAGTGCAGATCCGGCTGCAGTTATCCACCATACAAAAGAAAGAACTCTCTGTTGCAGATTATTTCAACAAAGTAAAGAGTCTTACGGATACTCTATCTGCTATTGGTCAACCTCTTCAAGAGGAAGAAATAATCTCATACATGCTTGCTGGGTTAGCTTCTGATTTTGATCCCTTGGTTACATCTGTTACAACAAGAACAGATCCTATCTCTCTCAATGATCTATAAGTGCATCTGCTGAGTTTTGAATTGGGCATGGAGCACCATAATACTGCTTTTTAGATCGATGGATCCTCTGCCAATCTTATCTCCCATAACAACCGTGGAGGACGCTATTCTTCTCGGGGACGAGGACGAGGCCATGGAAGGAACACTGCTCAACAATGAGGAAATTTTTCTCATGGAGGGAATTCATCTTCTCATTCAAATGCAAACAGGCCTGTATGTCAAGTCTGCAAGAAGATTGTCCATGTTGCTCTCAAGTGCTTTCATCGCTTCGACCACTCTTATCAACCAGATGAGAGTCATATTGCTGTTGTTGCTACTACATCATATCCTATTGATCCAAATTGGTATAGTGACACTGGTGCTACAGATCACATTACTAGTGACCTTGACAAGCTGACGATTCGAGGGAAATATACTGGCAACGATCGAGTTCAAGTCGCAAACGGTTCAGGTTTGTCAATCCTCCATGTTGGTCACTCCCAATTTCAAACTCTAACTAAAAATCTGAAACTTCAAAACATCTTACATGTGCCTCAAGTCACTAGAAATCTCCTTTCCGTTCATCGTTTTTCAACAAATAACAATGTCTTTTTTGAATTTCATCTTGATTATTTTCTTATTAAGGATCGAACCAAGAGGACTCTTCTTTTTCAAGGGAGATGTGCGGGAGGTCTATATCCACTTACACCAGCTTCTATTGCCTTATCTAAGAAGGCTTTACTCAGTGTCAAACCTTCACAACAACAATGACACTGTCAACTTGGGCATCCTTCTTCTGATGTCGTCCAACATGTTCTTCAATCAAATAATCTCTCTTTTTCCTCAAATAACAACAATGCTACTGAGTGTGATGCTTGTCAGCAAGCTAAAAGCCATCAATTGCCTTTTCCAAACTCTAGTAGTACATCCTCGTCACCTTTAGAACTTGTTTTCTCTGATGTTTGGGGGCCAGCCCCTGCATCTGTAAGAGGGTACAAATATTATGTCAGTTTTATTGATGATTTCAACAAGTTTACTTGGATCTATCTCTTGAAATGTAAATCTGATGTTGAGAAAATATTTCTTCAATTTCAAAACCATGTTGAACGTTTACTCAACAAGAAAATTCTCTGCATGCAAACTGATTGAGGAGGAGAATATCAAAAGTTTCATTCATTTTTCAAACAAGTAGGCATTGAGCATCACGTTTCTCGTCCCTACACTCACCAACAAAATGGCTCAGCCGAACGAAAACATCGTCACATAGTAGAAGTTGGTTTAGCCTTACTAGCCCATGCATCTATGCCTATCAAATTTTGGGACGAAGCATTTCAGACAGCTTGTTTCTTGATAAATCGTCTACCAAGCAAGGTCATTGACAATTCAACTCCTCTTGAACGTCTTCTTGGTAGCAAACCCAATTATTCACTCCTCAAAACCTTTGGATGCGCTTGCTGGCCGTGCCTACGACCTTATAATTCCCACAAGTTGCAATTCAAATCTCAAGAGTGTGTATTCCTTGGCTATAGCAACCTACACAAGGGATATAAGTGTCTTCACATGCCTACTAGACGTGTTTATATCTCTCGTGACGTTGTGTTTGATGAGTCTGTTTTTCCTTTCTCTAAACAAAATGATCAACATTCATCATCAACTCATCCCATTGATTGTCCTGTTATTCTTCCAACTTTTTCTCACTTCGGCTCTTCAACACAACAAACTCAAATCCAACCTCAACCTTTTGTTGATAGCCTGACTGAAAGGGGTGACCACTCGGGGGGTAACAACCTATCCACTTTGCCTCTTGTTTCTGATTTTGCAGATAACAACCAATTGTCTCAGACTTGTAGGCCTCAAAGACAACATGGCATGCGAACAAGGCTACAGGATGATATTCGAAAACCCAGACACTTCATTGATGGCACAAGTTGTTATCGAACAAATCATCGAGCTTTTGCTGCCATGGTTGAACCTACATCTCACATTGATGCATTGAAACATCCCAACTGGAGACAAGCTATGGATGAGGAGTTCACAGCGTTGCTGAAGAACAAAACGTGGCATCTCGTTCCTCCTCGACGTGGTCTCAATGTTATTGATTGTAAATGGGTGTTTAAACTCAAGAAAAACGCTGATGGCACTCTAGAACGGTACAAAGCTCGACTGGTCGCCAAAGGGTTCAAACAAAGGTATGGAATTGATTATGATGATACTTTTAGCCCAGTTGTGAAACCTGCAATAGTTCGATTGATTCTATCTATTGCTGTGTCCCGGGGATGGAACCTACGACAAGTTGATGTTCAAAATGCCTTCTTACATGGCTATCTTCAAGAGGACGTATACATGAGGCAATCACCGGATATGAGGACTCTAAATTCCCTCATTACATTTGCAAACTGGATAAAGCACTTTATGGACTAAAACAAGCACCACGTGCTTGGTATTCAAGACTCAGCTCAAAATTACAGGAGCTTGGCTTTGTTCCCTCCAAGTCTGACACGTCCTTGTTTGTATATAATCACCATGGAGTCATCACATATGTTTTTATTTATGTGGATGATATAATCATCGCCAGTTCTTCTACTCGAGCCTCTGATGATCTTCTCCAGCAGTTACGAAAGGACTTTGCTATTAAAGACCTTGGAAGCCTACACTATTTCCTTGGCATTGAAGTACTACAAGGACAAGATGGCATTACTCTGATGCAACGAAAATATATTACTGACTTACTTCATCGTGCAAACATGGAGAATTGCAAGCCCATGACTACTCCTATGGCTACTTCAGAAAAACTATCTAAGTCATTAGGTGATCCACTGTCTGAAGCTGCAGCATCTAAGTACAGAAGTATTGTTGGGGCTTTACAATACTTAACAATTACACGACCTGATATTGCCTTCGCTGTCAACAAGGTGTGTCAGTTTCTTCATGCACCAACAGACAATCATTGGGCGGCGGTGAAACGAATCCTTCGATATCTGCAACATACTTCTACTATTGGATTGTCAATCAAGAAATCAACGTCGACACTTATTAGTGCCTTCTCTGACGCTGATTGGGCCAGGTGCTCTGATGATCGACGATCCACGGGAGGCTTTTCCATATTCTTTGGGTCCAATCTCATATCTTGGAGCTCTAGGAAGCAAGCCACTGTGTCGCGCTCTAGCACTGAGTCTGAGTACAAATCACTTGCAAATGCTACTGCTAAAGTTATATGGATTCAATCTCTTCTTGGTGAACTTGGGATTTTTCAATATAGACCACCATATCTATGGTGTGACAATCTTGGAGCTACTTATCTATCTGCAAATCCAGTCTTTCATGCACGAACTAAGCACATAGAAGTTGATTTTCATTTTGTTGGAGAAAGAGTCGCACGTAAGGCATTGGACATCCGATTCATCTCTTCGCAAGATCAAGTGGAAGACATCTTCACCAAACCGCTACCCATACAACAGTTTTCAACTCTTCGACACAATCTCAACCTTGTATTACAACGTTGTGATTGAAGGGGGCTGTTGAAAGAATTAGTTTGTTTAGAACGAGTCTTTAGCCTTAGACCTATTCTTAAGGTAATGGTTTAGTCAGTTAATACCCACTCACTCCATTACTGCTGTATTTCCTGCACTTTTAACTAACCAACAATATAAATAAAGCCCCCAACCTCTGTTGTTTTATGGGGTTATTTCATCAAACATTCTCAGTATTTTACAACTATCACTCGACAGTGAAATGATCAAGGGGAAAAAAGCTCTAAAAAGCTTCTCAATCGCGATGATAATGGAGACCAAGTGTTGTAGGCGGCGCTCGGCCGGAATTGGAGTTGGAGCTCAAAACAATTCTTGTAACGCCTCACCCCGAAAATCCCCGGGCCCACGGGCACGTGACAGACCAGCTGTACCCGAACAGGGAGCGGGCTCTACCCGGGCACGAAGCCTCAGTGCTCAGATAATACATAAATCATGCGCACAAACGGGAATCATATATATAAAGAAATCAACATGTCTAAACCATGATAAACATCGGAAATAAATATACGAATCCCTGGGTCTACAAACCTTAAAATCATGTCATACAAAGGCTCCTACACGGGAACATATAAATGATATCCTCACACACTCATATGACCAGAGGCACCAACCTCAGCTCTCAATCCCTTGTAGGCTTGCGCAGCTCTCCGGTGTCCCGCAACCTACTCCTCGGGATCTGAAAAAGAAGGTCAACAAGTGCATGAGCTTTCGAAAGGAAAGCCCAGTAAGCACCCCGTAGGGAACACAATAAAGTCATGTCAAACTCAATGTAATATAAATAAATGAATGGGCGAATCAAGAACATGACCATCAAACCCGACGTGGGAAGCACAAACCCCACCGGCCATACCGTCTCGAATCTCAAACCTACCCCAATGAATTCTATCCAACGGTAGGGACTCCTTAACTAAATTCAAGTCATCTCATGACAAGAACTCAAGCGAAGCTTGCAAACCATCCCCCGAGCAGTCATCAGCCTAAGCCGATGTTAATCCTCGGTCCGTAGCGCTACCCACACATACATGTATGCATTACGGCCGCGATATCGTCCCAATCGGCGGTATACGGGATAGCCGAGTATCGCCCCCTAACAGAAAGCACGAATCAGGTGTCCATCTACCGAATGCCAAACAGGAGCCACACGCTCCACTGCACCGGGCGGAGATTCCACAAGAACAACACTTTTCGAGTGGAAAGAAATATCATACAACCAATCACACATGCACAAGCATGGAATCAAAGAAACAATATTCCAGCAAGACAAGTAAGTATTCCTGAGCATGAAATCAAGGAAATAATAATCCAAAGCATCAAATGAACATGCATGAGCATGGTATCAACAATCAAGGAACCAATCAACCAATGAAGATAAGCAAGGCAAGAGCACTTACATGATCAACGACGTCTCTACTCAGTCGCTAATCCACTCTCGACACGCCTTCCCGCTCTATATCGAGAGCTGGTAATAAAGTCTAAGCTTAATACGTTTGCTAAGCACATAGTAATAAGTATGCTCTTTATGATATTTAATTACTCCTTCAAACCATAATTAAATTCATTTGAATTTTGGGGTATAATTTCTATCTTTATAAATCAACACTTTCTCTCTCTAACTTTTTAGCCTAATTACACACATATATACTTTGGCCAGCCTTCCCTTTTCATGCAAATATATATATATATATATATATATATATAAAAGTGCCCAACACCAGCACTCTCTTTCTCTAATTAACATTTTATCATTCTTATTCCTCCTCACAGAAGACTTAACTTCCTTAATCATTAGAATGTTCCTACTTAAGCAACTTCAATACAAGGTTTGGAATATCATCAAAACCTAAAAAGGAAAACTCATCATCAGTTCGGTACTACACTTCTCTTTTATTTCTACATGTATACACACACAGGTATATAAGTATTCCTTTAACCGTGAGATCATCCTCTCTCTCTAAAACCCAAATGGTTTTCTTAATCACTATATCAGTTAATCAAATAAGGAGGTAGTGAGAGAAATAAGCTCTTGGTTTCTACACTCTATGCAGGTAAGTGAATTCATACAATACATCATACACCTCCTCCACCTATAATCACATACCCATAAGACTCACCTGCAACTAATGTAAAAATCCAACTCTTGCATCGTCCTCACAAAGTCAGCACAGAGAACCCATCATGCAAACATTCTCCAAAACTCACCATACATGCATATATGTTCATTAGAGAGTCTTAGATCCAACATCATCTTACTCCTTTAATACTAACACCCTCTCCAAAGAAGTGTTCAATAAGAGCCCAATCAGGAGGAGCCAGCGTGGATGGGTGGCTCGCAAGCGTCATGAGGTGGAGGGCTAACTCGGCTCGTTGCCGAGGAGAGGCTGGCCGGAATTGGGCCAGTGAGTGCGCGGGTTCTCTAATTTGAAATGTTAACATGGCTGTGGAATTAGGAGTTCATGATAGTTGTTAATCTATGTAATGGCAAGATGGTAATTAGTGGGAAAGCATTATATATAAGTGCTTTTGCTTTTAGGGTTGGGGGGAATCTTTGGGCAATTGTCTGGCAGAAGGTGGGAGAGCGGCGGAGCTGTGATCCATCATCGGCGGAGCAGGGCTGCGGTCTTGCAAAGCTTGGGCCATCCCGACAAAGTGCGCAGCGTCGGATTGGAGGAGAGTTCCTGAAGTTCGCGGAGGGAGTGATCCAATTCATCATAGGGCTGTCCATCAACGTCCAGAAGGGGGTTCTTAACTAATTGGATCGTTTCTTGTTGGTCGTTGGGTGTGGAGTAAGAGTGGGGAGTCTGTTGACTTATGTTTTGGGTTAATGTTGGGTTTGATGTTTTAATTGGGTTGGTTAGCCATGTTTGGGCCTCTTTATGACTGTGAATGAACGAAGTAATTCAGTGGTGTTAAGGATCATATTGAAGTGTTGTATTTCAATGTATTTATTTCAGTTTCATCAGTGATGGATGTATGTAAAATTTGGGACTGAATGGGGACAGCTGGAGTTAGAGAAGGGTTGGAAATCAAGGCGCCAATCAGGTGTTTGAAGAAATGTCTGTAGTTCATTTGTTAGCCAACGTGCAACTGCAGTGAGCCTGGGCATACTTGGTGGATTTTAGAGCAAGGTGTGATGGTATCTTATCAGTTGGCTCCCGTCCGGTCACTACAGCAGCCAAGTAGTGGCTATCTCCTCTCAGTTCCGGCATCCCTCTACAAGTCCCGGTCTAGCTCCCTCTGACTGGCCTTACTAATGTCCTCACCGGGCTCTTTCTCTCTTTGAGTCTCTCCCGTACCCTCTCTTCTTCTCTCTTTGAGTCTCTTCCTCACTCCCTCTTCTTCTTCTCTCTTTGAATGCAGGCCGAGAGATCACGAGGAGGGGGGCCTGGTGTCCTTTGTACGCCTGCGGAGAAGGCCGGTCGGGGTCTTCGAGGAAACTGGCGCTCAATGAGATGCGACGCCGTCATCGACTCCCTGACCCGGCGCTGATCATGGGAGCACAGGGGCGTCAACACGTAGCAGTGCAGCATCGGTTTCCCTCTCGTCTCAGCCCAGCATGCGATCTCCACCATTGTTTCAAAATGGTAATTTTTTTGGCCGTTGATTTAATTCATTAAGTTGTGTTGGCATGTTGCTCAAAGGCCCCTCTATTTCTTCATATTCCCAAACAAATACATAGCATCAAGAGAGAGAGATATTTTTTCTTAAGTAACCCTAGTAACTTTATTCTTCACATGGAAGTCCTTGACCATTAACAGACTTTCTTCTCATGTATTATAGGATGGAGATTTTATTTTTATTTTTAATTATTTATTTTTAAATGATAAACTCTTGCATAGCGTTGGCGTTTTGCCCAAATGCCCCTTGCTCCTTTAAATAACACATGCAAGACCTCTTCTCTCCTCACCAAGCTGTGAGGAGACACACAATTGCACATTAACCCTCAGATTTTCCACCTTTCATTCAAGTCACACATGCATGAAGCCACATGGGTCACAATTTTAGTAAAGAACCCCTGGTTTATTTAAAAATTAGAATACAATCTTATGCTTATTTTAAATTGTGAGAGAGAGCATCTTTCACTTTAACCCTTCATTCTTTCACTATTTCATCTTGATCCCCATCTCTATAATACCCAAGAGAAGTCCATTAAGCATTTAAATCCCCACTATTAAATCATATTAATATTAGTAAGGAATTTAATTAATCCAAGCATGGTTAAGAGGATAATTAAGGATTAAATTAGGCCGTAAAAACTAGCGGCTCTTACAATTCTGGAACCGGCGATTCATAGTCGTCTTCCTCTCATCGGAGGAGGTGCGTGAATTAGAAAGGGTGGGGACCATCCACTTGCCCCGATTCTCGCTTAGCTTTGAGCCCTGGATGCCGGACATCTAGAGGCCGGAGAGGGCCGACGGGGAGAGGCATTGGGTGCTAATTAGAACACAACAATGCTGGCAAAATGGTGGTGGTGACTAATTAATTGGGAGATCAAAATATGTTGCAAAATCATCCAATAAAACTTCTTCAGGATCTCATATTTCAACCCCCACAAGAAACCCAAGGCTTAGGCATTGTATTTATAGAAAGGGATCAGCTCACATAGAAGGTTTTTTGAAATGGCCATCAAAGTAAAAGCCGAAATGGGAAATTTGGTTAATTTCTAGAATGATAAATGGATTGGTGAACAAGGACCAATCTCACTATTTACCTCCCTTTCGCATATGATCAAAGAACTACATATCCCCCTCCAAAAGGCTCTAAACCTTCACCTTAGAGGAACCCACTCTTTAAGCAAGGCCCTCTAACTAGGGAGGGAAGTCAAGAACTCAGAGAGCTAACTAAGAAAATTGTTGCTACCCAAGGAGAGACAGAAGACGAATGCACATAGTTGTTAGGGCTAGGAGAAATATATGCAGTTAAATCTTTATACAACCTTATAATAGATAGAGGAACCCAGTGCCCAATTCAAAAGGGTTTCTGGAAACTACCATGCCCCATAAAGACCAAACTGTTCTCTTGGCTCACTTGGGATAACAAATTACTCACCTTGGACAACCAGGAAAAAAGACACTAGAAGTGCACATGGACAGCGTGTTATCTATGCAACGAAGCGGTAGAAACAACACAACATCTACTCATCAATTGTACTAAAATTCAAAAAATTTGGGAACACTATTTTCCAAGATTAGGGCTAGATACCCTTAGGCAATACTAGACCTATGGGAGGTAATCATATGGGTAAAAAGCTTCAGAAAGAAGCTCGACAACGGTAGAACATCACAGTGATGGCTATCACCTAAAGCACCTGACTTGAAATAAACTAAAGATGCTTCTACACAAAACAACGTGTTTTTATCAGAATAATCTGAGAGATTAACTTTCTAATATAATCTTGGTTGGGCGTAGCTCACGCCTCCAAGAAATCGAAGTTGGTGCCGATGGAGTCCATCATCAAGAGGAGCCTCTACTTAACAAATGAGGGGTCATCATTAGGGATGGCAATGGAGCGGGGCGGACCTCTACAACCACCGTCCCATCTGAAACATCCCCTACCCCGCATCCCGCCCCGCCCAAATAGTGGTATTTTAAATACCACAACTGCTATCATGGTTTTTCCTCATGCCCTGCCTCGTCCCACCCCGCCCCATTATACCCATATTTTTAACCTTTAATACATGATTGCAAGTTGACCGTTTATGTTTTATACTTAGGAAATTGATGATAAGTCTTGCACAAGCATTATATATATATATATATATATATATATATATATATATATATATATTGGCATTTTAATAATTTTTTTTAGGGGAGAGGTGGGGCTGATTTAAAATGGATCGAGAGTATGTAAATTTCTATTTCAAAAAATAAATGAATATGGTTCATATACTTATATATATATATATATATATATATATATATATATAAAGAAATTATGATAACTTTTACACTAGTCTAAAACACTGTAGTGATTTCAAAAATTAATGTAATAAGGTTTTGGTGGAAAAGGTTTAATAAATTTTTAAAATTTATATATATATAAACTATTCATCCTTTGAATATATAGTGCCCAACTTCCCTAGGTCCGGGGGGGGAGGGCGTGGGGTTGGTAGGGGTGTAGTGTGTTACTCATTGGTAACCATAAATATTGTGAGACAAATATACCTTTTTATAATTTGAGTTAACACTATTTACTGATAATAAAAAAATTTCAATGATGTTTATAAAGTATGGTGGTGAGGTTATTAAATTGCATAATAACGAGGATTTTGGTCTTTTGATTTATTTTATAATATTTTAATAAAAATAATTGATGATTAGTTGGAGAATGTAACAGGACTAAGGATAATTTGAGTACTTTGTCCGATTACCGTGATCATGATCATGATCATGATATCTAAGGGCATGTTTGGATGGATAGGAATTTTTTCTATAGGAATTTTATTCCATAGGATGTGGAGATGAATCCTACAGGAAAAAATACATGAAAAATTCATACGGAGTAAGTGTTTGGCTATGCACGGTAAAAATTTCTTATAAAATAATTTTAATAAGAGTTTTTTACTCGTCACCCCCTCAAGAATAGTCAAATCACTTATCACCCCTCACATTTCAATAATACCACATAACTCCCTTATTTATTTTTATTTTGCTTGCCACCCTTGAGTTAGTTCACCCAACCAAGTTTTGAATAATTTTTAAAACCACTTAAAAAAACAAAGTAAAAGACAAAAATATTCTCTTTTTTTCATAATTGAATTTTCCCATTACTAATAAGTAATTGAGAAATTCTAAAAAGGATTATAAGTAAATTATGATTCTATTAAGGGGCATATAAGTAAATTTATATTAAATTTGTATACAAAATTTGATTAACCTGTATTTTTATTTCAATTTTAAAAATATATATTAAAAAATTATTTGTAATATATTCAAAGTAAAACAAAATAATTAGATTTTAAAAACATATAAAATACATCAAAAACTAAAATGAGTACATGGTAAACTTTAAGCTGATAAATTGAAGTTTATTTTAATGTTTGGAAAGTAGGAAATGTGAGAAAAATCATAAAAAATGATATCATATATTAAATAGGTAAAACTGTCACTTTATATATATTATAACCATATGTTTTATATTTAACCCAAGTTAAAGCATAAAACTTTGGTCCAGGGGGTGATAAATAAAAAAAAAATGAGTGTTATCATTATGGGGTATTATTAAAAAGTTAGGGGGTGATAAGTAATTTAATTATTTTTGAGGGGGTGGCAAGTAAAAAACTCTTTTAGTACTAAAAGAATATATCCGTTAAGAGTTTTTAAAAAACAGCTCACGAACAACATAGATAGGGCAAAAAAAGAGAGAGAGTGAGAGAGAGATATGATCTCTTTTACATATTAATATAGAATCCTTGGAATCCATAGTTATAGTTTGCCCGTAAAAAGGATAACCAAACGGGTCAAAATAAAAATTTCATCGTAATGTTACATTCCATAATAATGAGGGTCATTACTATGGAATATGGGTGCATCCAAACATGCTCTAAGTTATACTTCAATATTAATGTGTAAATCTCTCTTTATAAATTTAAATTTAGTGAGTGAAAATTGGTTTAAACTTTAAATTGAAGGGCTTAATGTGTCATAAAGTTTATGTATGAATATTTTAAAGATAACATAGATAATAAATTGTTTTTTTTATGTATAATCTACTGCATTTACATAAATAAGGCTGTTATTATTTACAAAAACAACTTGTTTTTCAGTTTATAAATTTTATTTCCAGCTGCCAATTAGTCAACTAGATTACCTCTCTTCAAATTATGAAAGAGAGATAACCCTAACCCTAGAATTAACAGTGAATCTTCTTCAACGAGGAATGGATGGATGGGGATATGTTTTGGATTAGGTCAAGCCCACCTATCTCTTTGCTTAATGGAAATAATATTTCTGCTTTCAAATCAAATTGGAAAATGAACCGCCTCATTATCTGGTTAAAATAGAAAGACTATTTTGAGGATTATACCTTTTTTTATTACTAAGGCGACAAGCGCCCTCACAAAAATCAGTCAATGGGCAAGCGCAGGGGTTTTGGTTCTAACCGGGTTTCACTCAGTGCATGTCTTTACCACCCTAAGGTTTCACTCGGTGCACGTCTTTACCGCCCGATTTACTATGATCCAACACGGAGAAAACTTTGTGCCGCGCGCCTTGGCCCTCACTTCCTACAACGGGGATTCGAAACCGGAACTTCCGTGAATCAGACCTCTTACGAAAAGGACCATACTGCTCGGTCAAGAGGCCTTTGGCCTCTATTAAACTATTTTGCATATACAGAAATGTTTGCCTATATTAACACTAAATATATATTTGTGAATATACAAAAAATCAAAATACCATAAATCAAATTCCTAATTGCGTAGAGATAGAAAACTCATCAATTGATTAATTAGCATTATCCAGTATATCAATTTTGTTCCAATGTATATATACATTTTGTCTAAGAGGGAAATGATCAAATGGGGAATGTATATATTGATCAAATGGGGAAGAAACTATAGCATATAAAATGAATGATCTTTGCATAGACAATCTTATAAAACTCATTAAAGTCTCTTTCACTTCCTAATAACAGTGAAACCTTGAAATAGAGAATGAAAGAAAGAAGGAAAAAAGAATAAAAAGTATTTTGAATGGAAATTTAGGTGGTGGTTTTTGTCCTAAGGACACATTTGAATTGAACAACACTACAATATGTTTTTATACAAACACAGAAAAGGAAGGAAAGCAGGGAACAAACAACAATTCCCCAAAGCATCCATCAGTTGTTCTTGGACAAAGAGAATTGATCCTCAGTGATGTCTTTTGAGGACATCACCTCTCCCTCACTGCTTTCATAGGAGGGTTCAGCCTCACATTCATCATCATCATCATCTCCTTCCATTACCTTCAACTCCTCAATCTTCTCCACTGCCTGTTTCAAGTCCCACCTCTTCTCCTCATCCTTCTCACAGCAACTCAATCCTATTTGCAGCAATTTTAGCATATCCTCCTCACAGTTCTTTGTTCCTTTCATCTCCGCATCGAAAACCTCATTCGTTCTCTCTTCTCCGATCACTGAATTCACCCAGCTCGCCAAATCCTCTCCGGCCTTAGCGGTCCCCAAATAGTTGGCAGGAAACTTTCCGGTCAATATCTCCAAGATCAAAATGCCGAAGCTCCAGACATCGCCTTTCTTGGACGTCTTGCCATGCTGTAAGAACTCCGGAGACTTATAGGCCACCATGACCTGCGTAGCATGGTTCTTGTTCACCACAGGAACCAGCGCGTAGTCCGTGAGGAGCGGCTCGAAGGAGTCATCAAGGAGCACATTCGAGGACTTCAAGTGACCATGGGGCAGCGCCAGCATCGGAAGCTCCTCGTAGAGGTAAGTCAGTCCTCTTGCCACTCCCTTGATGATTTTCAACCTTGTAGGCCAATCCAATGATGGAATATTCGAACCATGGTTACCTGATGATTCATCAGTCAATAATTTAGTAAATTTGAATATATTAGGAATACGAACAATAGTTCATATCGGTTAGAAGTGGGAAAGTAAATGGGTTTATAAGTATATGAACACATCTCCATTAGTACGATGTTTTTTTGGGGTGACTTACCATGGAGCAGATGAGCTAAGCTTCCATTGTGGTAGTACTGAGTGACCAAGAGCTTCTCCTCCCTCCTGTAATAGTAGGCTTGCAGAGGAAGGAGATTGGGGTGAGACAACCTGCCCAGCCTCCTCATATGCTCCTGGAAGTCTTCCCTCCCAACTCTGTTCATGTCTCTGAATCTCTTGACCACCACTGCATGGCTATTAACCAGCACAGCCTTGTAGGAGGCGCCGAAATTCCCACTGCCGAGCACTTCGGCTGAAGCCTTGAGCAGATCCTGGAGCTCAAATCTCTCAGCACCTTCCCTGACAAACACAAGCTTTCCATGCTCCACCTCCTTCGGACCCTTCATCGCCACAGTTTTCGGTTCGGAGAATCCCTGCTCGAGCTTGTCCGCGTGATAATTCTCAATCTTGGATGATCGTTTCCCACCCATCTGTATTTCTGCAGAGCTCCGTTTACGGCGCTTGATGCAGGCCATGGCTATCAGTATCAGCACAATGCATACCACAATGATGGCAACCAGAATTGGAACTGAGAGTTTCTTGGAGCTTGACTGACTGGGAGCATCAGTGGGCGCAGTAGGACAGGCTACGTCGAGTGGTGCACCGCATAGATCCTTGTTGCCTGCCCACATGATAAAATTAATTAACCTCAGCAACCAAGCAAGCAAGAAGAGAAGAGAAGAGAACATTAATGGACGCAAAGGTTCGATGAAAGGAAGACCTGCAAACAAGCTCTTGTCCATCTTTGAGAGAGTTTGAGGAATGGGGCCTTGGAGATTGTTATAAGATACATTGACGAGTCTCAGCTCGGGGGACTTGAGATCAGGGATTGCGCCGCTGAACTTGTTGCCGTCGAGCCTCAAGTCCATGAGCCTGGGGACGATAGCGAGTGAGCTCGGTATGGGGCCGGAGAAATCATTCTGGGATAAGTACACCTTCTTGAGCGACTTCATCTGGGTGAACACATCGGCAGGGATGGTCCCTGAGAACTTGTTCCTGGAGAGGTAGACAGACTTCAAGGCGCCGAGCTTGTCGAAGCTCGGCATCAACCCGGCAAAGTCATTGCCCATGAAGCTGAGGGTGCGCAGTCCCGGGAGGGCTTCCAAAGGGTCGAGCTCCAGCGCGCCCGAGAGCTTCATGTCCTCAAGCTGTAGGCCGTACACATTGTTTCCATAGCATATGATGCCAGTCCAGTTGGAATGGCCGTCGAAGCAGGGGGTTGAGCCTGGGACCCAGTCAAGAAGGGCCTGGTCTGCGCCGGAGACGGTGGATTTGAACCGGAGGAGGACGTCGGTGTCGGAGGAGAGAGTGACGGGGATCGCGCAAGAGAGGAAGAGGAGGAGGGCAGCTGGGAGGAGCCGAAGAAGGCTCGAGGAGCCCTCTCCGGCCATGGGAGATGGAGGAGGTCCTGACCTACTACCTCTAGGCTCTCGCGGGAAGGTGTTGATAATAAGGTTTTGGCGGCATTGGGTTTGGAGGGGGATGGCAACGGTGAAATGGAAGAATGAGAAGAAGGAAAGGAAGGTGAGGAGGATGATGATGAGATGGTGGTGGTATGGAGGGAGAGAGGGAGGACCTGTTGTCACCTTCCTAAGAATATGAGGGGGAGAGAGAGGTGGGGGTTTTGACCCGGTCCTGCTTGCAGGCAGGTCCGCATACTTGTTTTAAGTAAATGCTTGCTAGTCATCACAATAATAGTAATGTCTTGATTAAGCCATCAATAGAAAAGTCTTTAATTTCTAGTGTTTATGTGCATGGTAAGTTTTAATGAATAAAATATTTTTTTTCTAACTAATTGAGCAAGTGAGAGAGAGAATAACATGATTTGTTTATGAAGGATTTAAATTAATTTGTTCTGAATCTGTGCTATATTCTGTCTACATGAATTTTTGTAAGCAGGATATGAATAATAAGAGAGAATGGGAGTTATTTTTAGATTGTAATATATCATATATATTTTTTTTATATATTTTAAAAATATTTAATATGGTCCTATACTCAGTGTTTATAAAAATAGATTTGAAGATTAATAGTGGACAAGTATAATTAAAGGATAAATTATCTTTTAGTCTCTAGCACCAGATACTATTTGATACTATTTCCCACCCAAAATACACACTCTCAAAAACTATTACATTACACCCTTACATCCCCCAAGGGACCTAACAATTTGAACACTATTTAAAAAACTAAAAGTTAAATAACTAATAATTTTAAAACATTATGATTAGATACATAGTTAATCAAATCACACTATAGTTACCGATGATTGATCATACAAAATCACGTTGTACATGACCTCATCTGTAATACGAAATCAAATCATATTCACTGCTATCAACTCCATTTCTTCCAAATCCTCATAGTTGATGTTCTCAGGCTTCTTCAACTTTCCACTCAAGGTCTTGTTTATATTTTGTTGAACCAACATATCTTTAATCCGGCTCTACCATAACCCGAAATTGCCATTGCCATCAAACTTCTCAACCTCGAATCTGATAAATTCCTTTGATGCCATCATCTCAAGATCGCAACCCTAGCTCTGATACCAGTTTATAAAAAATAGATGAAGAATTTTGTCAATCTGAACGGAGGTTGATTACAATCTTTATTAAAAAAAACCTCAGTTGGAAAAAAAAATCTCTCTCACAACTGCCACACTAAAATTACAACCCTAGAACTACACGGGTGGTCTGTAAATACCATCAAAGAGAAAAACAAAATTGCTCCTCCCCGATACATAAATTATATAGGAACCAAAAAACCCGATATTAAAAAAAAAAAACTTTAGCCGGGGTTTGCCGGCCCCTACACCCTCGGCAATCATCTCGACCACTAACAACTTATTGAGCGATATATATAAGGGAATAAATCATATTTATTTCATTAATTTGGAAGGTCTATTACATATTACATAATGCCCGATCGTGACATATATAAATGGAAATATCATTCAGTACTACTATCCTAGTTGTATCATAGGCGTCTTAAGTACTCTTTTCTCCTGCAATAATCATCCGAACAAGATAACATAAGGAAAAAAAATATCATGAACAATTTTTAAAAAAACTCGTTATTTGTCTTGAAAACATCACATGTTTTATTCCCTCATATACTCCATGATAGCCATGTGAAGCTTCATCCCCATCTCAATGTTTTGTCCACCCTTAAAGAGATCGTCTTGGTATTACAAACATTTTTATAGATTTTCTAGGGCTTCTCATATTCCAAAAATATACAGAAGTGACTCCAGATGTTAGAGAAACATTGGCATGAGATGGAAAAGTGTCACTGCTAGAATAGAATGAGTTGTATGTAATAAACATACATAGACACAAGAATAAAATCAAATTTGAATTAGTAAATATATGTGGAAAGCAGGAAAGGACAGCATGTACTGAAAAGTGCGAACAAAGACAAAAGGTAATAATTAGTAAATAAAATGGAAGTGCGCCGCGAAAGTTGATTCTACTAAAGCTCAACATTGCAAACGTGTGGGGGTAAAAAAATACAAGCAAAACTAGAAAATCGTTGGGTAAAAGATAAAAAACAAAATTAGCACGGAGACAAGTGGTTTCATGTAAAATTTTAGTGTGCCATGAATGAAAACCCTTGAAACAGCAAACCCTGAAAGTACAAAATAGCGTGTTTATTCTATGTTAAGCAGAGGCAGGCACTGAAGCCGCAATGCCCCTTGGAGATGTCAAAGAACCTGAGCGTCCTCCACGGCCTCTGCTGGATTCTGTATGATCTATCATCCGGTAACCAACCTCACCACCACGACCTGAATATCCACCCCTCCCACTGCCCCTTCCCCCATATTCAGCCCTATTATTGAAGTCCCCTCGCCCATAACCCCTCCCACTGCCATAGCCCCCACGCCCTCTCATCCCATCATTACGAAACCCACCACTACCTCGAACAGGAGCAAACCTCCCTCTGGTACCAGCTGTAAATAAGAAAATGAACCGTCTTTAACTATTGTACCAAACACCACTGTTTACAATATAAACACAAAAAAGAAACTAAAAGTGCTGAGAACGATTGTATATCAAGAATCAATACAAACTCATGACTTGAGCACCGAACATTAGCAAACCGTCAATAAATGAGAACATAATATCAAGAAAGCAAGGATTAAAAAAGAAGGAAAAAAAAAGTAAATGATTTACTGCATACAAATTTTATGTATCAAAACCATCACGGTGATGCTGCCAACTCTGTTAGAAAGGATTACTTCGAATATTCACAAGCTAAGAATGAATAACAGATCATTATGATGTAAACAAACTCACCTCGTGAACCAGTGGGTCGCTTTTCTTCAACATAAGCTGGGCGCCCACCAATCATTATTGGGGAAGCCTGGAATAATTGCATAAATTTTATAAGCGCAAAAATTACTGAATGTATGTGTCGATGTGGAGAGAACACTTAGCTTCAGGGAAAGGCCAATAAAAGTTGTTTTAATCAAGATAGGACAGAACAGAAGACAATATACAGATCAAACCTAGGCCACAATAACAAATTGTTAAACTATCCCAGTTGCCTATTTATCAAGTTGCATGGGTTCCATAAATATGAAAATCATGCATCAAAGAAAATGACTTATTTCAGTTTTCATTTTCCCACAAGGATATGAAGTTTCCATAGATATATAAGTCATGTCACAAAATTCACACAACATAGCATGCCATGAAAATTCACACAACATAGATGGATAATATAAATATTATAAGAACAAACCATGAAAACCACTGCATATGCGTATTCCTAAACAGTTTTCCATAAATGGAGTTATATCAGGAACTAGGGGCAATTATGTAATTTACTTCAAGCAATAGGGAAACTTCCCTATTTGCTTTGTTTTCTGGACTCCGCATGAAACTTTTATCTTTAATATTCTTGCATAGGCTTTTATCATTTTTCTAAGAGTAGTTCTCACCAAAATTGGGTACTAAAAAGGGTTAAATGAAATACAAAACCACCCCAAACTTTTCTCGAAACCTAGAAAACCTTCTAATTTCACAAACTAGGACTAAAACCCCTCTATACTTATTGGGCTGAATTTCCTAAATCTACTTTTTCTGATTCTCTTAAGTAATCCTAATCAATATCAGTTGATTTTCATTTAACCCCAAAAATTAGCACTTTTCATGCTTCTCCTCCACCTCAGCCTCTACTTCACCTCCACCATTGCTGCTACTCATTTGACTCCACCGTTACTGCTGCCCCCAATCATGACTCAAGACTGTTCACCACCCATTCTCCATCACAATAGCTATCACCATTTTTTCTTTTCTTTGCTTTTCATCCTATATTTATTACCTTTCCTTTTCTTTTTTCTTCACCAAGTCCTCTGCCTCCCACCAACTTCTCCTTTTCTTATAATAACTTCATTTTTGCTCTTTCTTTACCTTCTTTTTTTCTCATCCTCTTTTCTATTCTCCTTCATTGTTCTCATAAAGAACTTAATTCAAAGGAAGGATAAAAACACAAAGCAATAAGAAATTATAAACTAAATAACCAAAATATCGCACTAAAAAGGAGGGATGGCAGTTCTAATGAATAAAAGGACGAAAAGTAAGGACAGCATATGGGAATCAAACCTTCTAGCCAACTAAAAAGAGCATAGGAAAGTGTCAGACAAAAATGGTATTGCATTAATCGAAGGATAGGAAAATGAAGATGGAACATAAAATAATGAACAAAAAACTGTATAATAAAAATAACTACAAAGATAGCTTAAGACTAAAAATATCATTTAAGATTATACCTCTATCGCACTTTGGACAGAGGGGGCATCTTCAAACTCCACAAAACCAAAGCAGAACCCTTGTTGCTGCATTGTAAGAAAAAGGATGAGTCTTGAGTCAAAAGAAACAATGTATGTGATGAAATCATTACAACTACTCTCAGTAAAACATAGGAGAAGAAAAGTTTATAGAATAAATAATTGAGGAACCTTGTGGCTTCTAACTTGTATTCCATCATTCTTGATAGGTCCGAACTTTTTGAACTCCTCCTCGAGTTGGGAGGGTGTAGCATTCAATGGCAGATTTTTTATGTATATGGAATGACCATCAACTAAAACAAGAAGACAAGTCTTACAATCCAAAAAAAAAAAGCATTCATCAAAATTAAGAACCAAAAATACACTGAAAATGGAAAATTATGATATATTCATGTAACCTTCTGCCTCTTGGATGCTGCTGCTTTCAGTCGAATTAGAACTGGCAGCATGAAATTCAGGTGCAGGAACAGGGGCTGCCTGTCTTACTGTGATTGGAGGTGCTGGCTTATGAGATGAACTAGGAGCAGATACAGAAACTGGAACTTTCACCTATATCAAGGTTTAACAAAAAAAAATTACTTTATTCAATTGCAATTTTCATACAAGAAAATGTCTAATGCTACAGCCAGAACAATTTTATACTAAGGGGATTGATTTCTATGAAGACACAATCGTATGCTCAATCATTACTGTTGAAGTTGCAAATATTTGACTCAAGGCAAATCAAGCTAACTCCAGAATTTTGATCAATCCAAACAATCTAAAGCTACCTCTAATTGGATCCATATCAAACTGATGCAAACATTAACTGACAACATTAATGATAACAAATAAGGTTAAAATAATAAAGCCAGCTGACTCATCTGATAACTAGATGACCTTCAGACTCCACCAAATCCTTTACAATATCACATCAGCACTGTTATACTAATTTCATTTCCTATAAAAACTACCTCTAGAGAGACACATTCTGTCAAACTCTTTTAACCTATCCTCCAAAGTGCACCTAGAATGTGGGCAAAACTACCCATTGTATTTTATAGCCGTGTCCACACATATAAACATTTATGACTAGGATTTTGTTAAATTATTAAGAAACTAAGAAAAATGAACAAGAACCATTAGTCAAGTAAATGTTTGAGTTTGTAAATGAGTTTAAAACTCTTCATGCTGAATACAAAATAAGAAGTTAAAAAAGTACTACCTATAGTAGCTAGAACTTTTGCCAATTTTAGAATTTATGTTCAGAAAAAGCTTATATCTTCAGGCTAACATTTTTTTATTAACCAAATGGGGTTTCTTTCTCACGGGTGTGTTGTATGATTAGAAGATGCCTAAAAAAGTGAAAGAAAAGTTCTATAAAATAGCAGCTAGATCAACCATAATATATGGTAGCGAGTGTTTGGCAACTAAAGTTCAATAAATTCATAAGATGAATATGGTAAAAATAATGATGTTAAGGTAGATGAGTGGTCATACAAAATTGGACAAGATTAAAAATGAACACATCCGACAAAAGGTGCATATTGCACTAATTAAAGATAAAATAAGAGAGGGGCGTTTGAGATGGTTCGAACATGTGCGACGTAGATCCCCAGGTGCCCCGGTTCGAAAATATGATAGTTTAATAATATAAGGTAAAAAGAAGAGTAAAGATAGGCCCAAGATTACATGGAGAAACGTAGTGTCTAAGGACCTACGTATATTAGATATTGAGTCGGATCTTGCTTCTGACAAAGGAACGTGGAGATAGAGAATCCATATAGCCGACCCATATAGTATGGGATTAAGGCTTAGTTGTTGTTGTTGTAATAAAATATTAAAAATCTTGTATGATGAAGATTATTTATGTCTAATCATCCTTATTAATTAATAATTAATATTAAACTAAAATAATTTAATAATTAATAATATATATTTACTAAATGATGCAGGAGGCTCGATTCAAATGTTGTCGGGTTGGCGGGTCAACGTAAAGACGAAAAGTTATCGAATCAATTCCAAGATTGGGTCGGTTTTGGGTGTGATTCGGTATTTTGGCCATAACTTTGGCTACCGATATCAAAATCGCGCGTTTGACCCCAATTCGGAAAGCTCTTTGCGGCGCGCAAGACATGGGGACGTCATATTTGAGAGAATTTTAGTTTTTTATTTATTTTTAGAAATATTTTATCCGTCGAATTAGGGTTTTCGATCTTTTTTCTATTTTTGGTAATATTTCATATACCAAATTAGGATAGGATTTGAATCTGATTTGATCTCAGATTTTACGAGTTATCTGATTTTTTTAGAGTTTTAAATTTAGATAAGTTTAGTTTTAAATAATAATTTGTCAATTTAGCAAATTTAGATTAGATGATAAGGTTTCTAGGTTAATTTTTTGAGGCTATTTAACCCAGCTTGTGGGTTAGTTTGTCATTATTGAATTCTGAATAATAATATTACTTTTGGATTTTCAGAGATTTCTCTCTGTTTATCTTTCTATTTGTCGTCTTCCTTGCGATCCCCCTTTGGATCCAGCTAGCCCGCGGGTTCTCGCTACCCCGCCCGGCATCAATTGGTATCAGAGCTCATCATTTTCCTAGGAAGCGTCATCATCGACATCAATGACTGGTGGTCGTGGTCATCGGGTTAGACAGGTTTCGGCTGAGGAAGTCCAGTACCGTGCCTGAGCGCCCTAGAGGTGATGAACAAGGATCTACAAAGGCAAGTCGCGGAGTTAACCCAACGCTTAATGATCAAGGATTTGCAAAGGCAAGTCAAGAAATTATCAAGGTGTCTGACGGCAATCAATTTTGATTGTGGTTGTTGTGGGCAAGTTCCGGTTGAAGAAGTCCAACACCATTATCATAGCGATCAGAGGTTTGGCCAACCCATCTACCAACCCATCTATGACGATGAGAAGGAGAAGGAGATCTCGCCCATCTTCAACAATGATGCAGAGGAGGAGATCTTGCCCATCTATGATGACTACGAGGAAGAAATTGGCGAGCCCGAGGAGGAGATTGGTGAGCCCATCTATGACAATGATGGGGCTAGCGTTGTGTTGGCATCCCAATGGGAGGAAAACCCTCCTGACCCGGTAACCAAAACTACTAACCTACTTTCTGTCTCTAGGGTTTTGAGCAAGATCAAGCACGGAGATCCAAACCTACCAACAGAGGTGCAATCAAACTCAGGGTCGAGTTCTTTCCAACCCGGGGTGACTGCTACAGAAGACTCGATTCAAATGTTGCCGAGTTGGCGGGTCAACGTAAAGACGGGAAGTTATCGAGTCAATTCTAAGATTGGGTCAGTTTTGGGTGTGGTTCAGTATTTTGGCCATAACTTTGGCTACCGATATCAGAATCGTGCCCAATTCGAAAAGCTCTTTGCGGCGCGCACGACATGGGGACATCATATTTAAGAGAATTTTAGTTATTTTTTTCTATTTTTAGAAATATATTATCCGTTGAATTAGGGTTTTCGGTCTTTTTCTATTTTTGGTAATATTTCATATGCTAAATTAGGATAGGATTTGAATCCGATTTGATCTCGGATTTTTAGGAGTTATCTGATTTGTTTAGAGTTTTAAATTTAGATAAGTTTACTTTTAAATAATAATTTGTCAATTTTAGCAAATTTAGATTAGATGATAAGATTTCTAGGTTAATCTTTTGATGCTACTTAACCCGACTTGTGGGTTAGTTTTTCATTATTGAATTTTGAATAATAATATTACTTTTGGATTTTCAGAGATTTTTCTCTGTTTATTTCTCTTTGTTGTCTTCCTTGCGAACCACCTTTGGATCCGGCTAGCCCGCGGGTTAATCGCTATCCATCCCAGCGTCACTAAACTAATTAGGAGGAATGAGAGGATGGACGATAACTTAAGGCCAATTTGGTTGTAAGTCAACATCCATACAATCAGGAACGAGGATGTCTCCATCCCTTTTTGAAAAACACAACCAAACCCAAAAGAAAAAAGTGCGGGATGAGGATCTCTATCTGTCTTCATCTAGGCAAACAAATGACCCCCTAATAAACAAAACCAACACCTAAACTAGAACAGATAAACGACATCCATGGCTTTCAATAACGTGTTAGGCAAATATTATAATATATCAAGGCCATAGTAATAGGTAGGAATTTAAATCCAACCACTATAAACAAAACAACACATGTGACGACAAATGCATCAACCACCTTAAAATAAATTTTCAACAATACAACTGCAAATTTCATTTACCCTTCATGACCTCCAATTAATGAAAGCACAACTGAGACTTAAAGTCAAATCCCTCAATGGATTATCATCTTTGTCTTTACAAATACATTACACTGTCTCAAAAGTTCAAATTTCCATTATAACCTCCACCGAAAAGGAATTAAAGAAGGGTCAAGGTCAGGTTTGCTAGATATCGATGACTTGAGGCCAACAATTTCTTGTTATTTTGAAAGCCCAAGTCCATGACCTAGTGTGTTGATACTAACCAAATTGAAACACGGCTAACTTTTACCTTACTTGACATATTGGCACCAACCTAGACCCATGATTTTGAATGGACATATCTGCTGAGCACTACAAATTTGATTTATAAACACTAAACCATTTAACCCACTACATGAGGGTAAACTATATGATAATTGTAAAAAGTATCCAACCTTCTATAACAAGCATAGAGATTGTACCTTGGGATGCACTACAACATCCCAATTTAAGATTATTTTATTTATTTATTTATTTATTATTATTACTTTTTTTTGCACACATACCCCTAAAAGACATTTAGGGTCCGTTTGATACGTCAAAAAATAAGGGACAGCACAGGACAACTTTTATTGTCCGTTGTTTGATTTTCAAATGGATAAAGGTACAGCACAAAAAGTGGTTTGAGTACAGGACAAGTGGTTGAAATTTTTGTCCCTCAAAATATACGGTACAAATTTTTAAGCGAGGGACAGCACAACTTAAAGACAAATTTGCCCCTAAGTTAAATTAAAAATTATAACAATACTCCCAACTTTAAGACAAATTTAACCCCAACTTATATTAAAATTTACAACAATACCCCCAACTTAAAGACATTTTTGCCCCCAACTTATATTAAAGTTACAATAATACCCCCAACTTAAAGATAATTTTGACTCCAAATTATATTAAAATTACAACAATGCCCCCAACTTAAGAACAATTTTGCTTCTAATTTATATTAAAAACTTACAATATTGCCCTCTCAAGTTAAAGACAATTTATTAAATTTACAACAATGCTCCCTACTTAAAGACATTTTTGCCCCTAACTTATATTAAAATTACAACAATGCCCCCAACTTAAACATAATTTTGCCCCTAACTTATATTAAAATTACAACAATACCCCCAACTTAAAGACAATTTTGCTCCCAATCTATATTAAAAATTACAACATTGCCCCTAACTTATATTAAAATTACAACAATGGCCTCAAGTTAAAAACAATTTTGCCCCAACTTATATTAAAACTCTAAAAAAATTTACTCCAAAACAACATAAGAAAGCACAAGGGTATTATAGTAATTTTATAGTTTTTTGTCCAGTACTTGTGCAAAACAAACGGAGAACAGCACAAAAAGTTTTGTGTTGTCCATTGAATATCAAACAAAAAACAGTACAAACAGTTGTGCTGTCCCACAACCACTTGTATTGTACTGTACTCTTGCGATGTTCTCTTTCGCGTATCAAACGGACCCTTATAGGTGTGTATCACTACTAGAAAATAAAATAGTCAACTTTTTTAACTTACTAACAAGTATACACATTAATATGAAATATCCGTGAAGAAGGAAAAAAAATTATTCCTCATGGTTTTCGCACACGTATGTGTGTTCAAGGGCATATGTGTCAGATAAATACATGTGTTCAAGGACATATACGCCAAATGCTAAAAAAAACGACAATCATTCATCTATCCTCCATAGGAGGCAAATCTTAGGCACAGTCCACAAGATTATACATAGGAGAGAAATTTCACATTATTCATACATATTTAACTTTATAACATGCAGGCCCATCCCAAGAAACCGACAAATCAAATTAGCGTGTCTAGATTCCTAATTCAATAAAAAATGGACACTTAAAAATAATTACCTAATCAAACCAATTCTAAGACTAAATAAATTGATTTCGTGATTAGAATTTGTGAGAGTCAGTTAATCATCTCCAAATACATTTCCATGCATTGGATTCGACCAATAAAAGTTGGTTGTGAGCTCGGTTCAATCGAGTTGAAACTACTAAAATTGTGATTTTCGCAAAATGCCATGGTTTGATTTGCTCTAGCTGAATTTTTTTTAAATTATAGTCCATGAAATTCAAAATTAAATTATTATACATTTAAACTAAACAACTTGCTATGAAAACAGCTTTAATGATTATCAATCTCCAATTTCCCAATTCGTAGTGCATCAATCTTAAATCCTTATCAATTAGTTGGCTAGCACATTCCCTCTCACAAGGAGAGCTGGAGAGGTGGGGGGTTCTAGTGGTCTGTCCACATTTATAAAAAAATAAAAATAAAAAATAAAAAAGAAGTTTAATCAAACCCAAATTCAAGTGGCTTTTCAAAGTGCATGATCAATCAAATCCAAATTAATTAGAGAATTAAAATACATGGTTAACCTAAACATATGGCTATCAAAAGTTCAATCTCATTGGCAAATTTAATAGATGAATAATCAAACCCACAATAAAATTAACCATGTAAAAAAAGGTTATCAAATCCAAATTGAAACTGATTAAAAAGTTCAAATTTATGATTAATCAAACAAATATTTAAATTGATTAGCTGATTCTAAAATAAACACTTAACTATACCCAAATTCAAATTAATTAAACGTTTAACAACAAATGCTTAGTCCAGCCCAAAGTCAAACTGATTATGCAATTACAAATACTCAGTCAATCCAACACAAAATCAAATAAATTAATAATTTCAAAAGATATTATTCAGGAAACCGAAGTTCAAATTGATCGGAAAACATCAAATTTATGCTTAATCGAACTCAACTAAAATCAATTGACCATTTCTAATACATGGTTAATCACATTGATTAATTATTTCAAAAAACACAAGGATAATAAAATACATAATAAAATTGATTCATTCACAAATAGATTATTAACCATTTCTACTATTAACCATGCCCAAATATATAATCAATTAGAAGAAGTCCAAATCCAAATTAACTAATGACTTTGGGATATATGGTTGGTCGATCATTCAAACCTAGATTGAACATTTAAATTGGTCAATCATTTCCAGATGCATAGCTGAAAAAACCAAAGTCTAAATCAAAAGTCTGGCTCACTAGACATTTTGGAATATATGACAATCCAAGCTCAAATTCAAATAGCCAACCAAGTTACCAAATAAACAGCTAGTTAGATCTAAGTCAAAATTCTAACTCATTCACTATGGGTGTCAACCTACACAACAAAATTCTAGTGCTCCCCAGATAAGGCATATCCAGGTAAAAATAGTGTATCCATACAAGGATAAATATTGGATCCCCCAAATATAGTGTATATAAGTGGGCTATGTCATACTACACATAGAGAGACTAAAGGTGTGAGTAACAATTACAGACAATGTACTCATGAATGAGAGGACAAGCTATGCTAGTGATGTAGCAGAGAAGAGGCTGCCAAAGGTGTCAATCATGACTGCTGAATAAAAAAGAGAATGTGAAGGGAAGTCATCTGAACAAAGGAGACTATTGGAAAAGGAACACATACCACTCTTTATTAAATGGAGTAGCAATTGTCCATTTGTTTTATGGAGCACATCGCACTTCAGAGTGTAATATGTCCTTAAAAATATTAATTAAATATAGAAAATAAAAATAGAATACAAAATATTATATATGATATAAAAATATTAAACGCAGAAACCATTTGCATATTTGGTTTTTCTCTTAATTCCTAAGTCAGATACTCTGATATACTTAGGAAATAATGAGTAGCACTGGTGTCATGCCATATTTCAACAAAATATTCAAAGCAAATGCATATACATATATGTTATTGTATATACAGAGCTTGGAAGAGTGTAAATCTTATATAAATCTAAAAAAGTTTAGTTTTCTTCACAAAGTAGGATTCATAATTGAGAATTTTGATTAGGATTTAAGAAACCAAAATCCTTAGGAAAGGATGAGGATCACTAGATGAAATGGTGATTTAACTTTCACAGTTATCTTGTCATTCAGTACCATCCTGAAAGTTCAGGTGTTAGTAACATAGTGATAGGATAGAACTAATGAAAAGATGTAACTAAAACTGAAAATGAGAATATTATAAAAGAAAAAGACAAAACAAAGGTAAGAAGCAATTTTCCAAAACTTATCACTTACAATTGAAGCATAAGATTTCTTTGGTGCATCTTCCGGGAGAATAGCAGTAATTCTATCAGCCACCAGTTCAATTTCATTAGGCACATCATTGACTTGTGCTTCATCCTCTACAACTGAACCATCCTCACTATCTGAGGGATTACACACCTCCCCTTCATTAACTCCCTCCTCTTTTTCCACCTCCTCCTCCTCCTCCTCCTCCTCCTCCTCCTCCTCCTCCTCTTCCTCCTCACCTGCATGTGGGATAGATATGTCTGCATTAACACCTAGCTCTTGAGGCTGTACAGTCCCTGCATGTGAAATGGATTAGGACGAAAGAAAATAACAAAACAAATAAAACAACCAAACAGATACAGAGAACAAACATCAGTACCTTGTTCATGAGAATCCCCTGCATCAGCACTATTGGCCAAGTCATGGCTCTCCTGCAGAGTGTCAGCCTCATTCACATAGCGGAAGATATCATTGAGAACAAAGTAGCCATTATCCTGAGTGGCAAGAAAGAAGGACTGTGTGAAGTCCCTCCTGACATTGTCTTGCCCTGTAAGACATCCTGTCACAAGGACGATCACCCCACCATTAAGTGACTCTTGGGCGTCTATTGTTTTTATTTCTGCCTTGTAATCTCCATAGTTCATCGATAATATCTTCTCATTGATCAACTGCGACCACCCCACACCATCCAATAAACATCCTCATCAACAAATACATTTACTTTAAAGCGAAAGGAAAATTTTTATGCTGGTTTTAGACTAATAATCGAACTTTTAGTTATCTTAATCAGTTAATCACATTAGGAAATAATTTTTCGAGAAAACTTGATCATCATATTGAATTTCAATATCGATTTCAATATTTCTACAAATTTTCACAAAAATTCCGAACCTAGAACTACTTACATAAAGATCATATAATTTCAATAAGAATTCAATAGCGAAACAAGACGCTCACCGGCATGGTAGTAACGGAGCTCATGGCCCCCCGTTGGGACTCAGGTCGGCCAAGCTTGCTCCTCTCCTGGTAAAACCGATAGACCTCCTCCGGTGATTGGTGAAGGACATGATAGTACTGATGAACAAACGCATTTCCCACCTAAAACCACTTCGAAAATCAGCCAGGAAAGGGAAATGTCCACCAAAACCCACAGGATCGAGATGGATCTCTTACCAGTTGAGCTGATAGAGGCGATTCCGACTGGGAGGCCATTCTCAAATCCTTGACGAAACGAAAAAAAGAAACCTACAGCCGCGATCGAGGAGGTCTGGATCCGCAGGCGGGGGACAGATGGATCGATTAGGAATCGAAGAGTTCTTGATCCTCCTTCGAGTTTGCTAGGGTTTGGAGCTTGGGATCTGGGAGGGAGGAAGGGAGCCAAGCCCAGAGGGGAAGGGGGCGAAGGGTAGCGGGCCTCGCTTCGCTATTGAAGACTTCCTGAAAGAGAGGAGGAGACCAGAGAAGTTTCAAGTTTATATAATAAAGAAACCAACTTTTGTGGTTCTTTTGCATATATACCCGCTAAAATTCCATAATTTCATATATACCCTTGCAAAACTGTAATTGCATGTACACCCCTCTATCTCAATTATTTTACATAAGTGCCATTCAATTAATCTGTATATACCTATTTTATAAATTATGTGGTAAAATGGCCCATTAAGGCTGACGTGGTAAGTTTTAATTTTTTATTTTTATTAGAATGAAACTAGTGTCTCAAACAAGCTTCTGTAAATTATCCTAATAAATTTAACATGTTACCCTAATTCTCATTTGGTTGTGTAAGTTATTAGAGAAAGACAATGGAAAGATATTTTTGACAAATCTTGAATCATCAAAATTTGTATAGTAGGAGAAATCATTAGTTTAATGAATAGGGCATGTTGATGTTGGGACCTATTTTTTCTAGGAATCGGAGCAGATCTTGATAAATGAGGGAGAGTGATCAGTAGAGGCCAAGGTTGGAATTCTTCAGGAGAGTAATCGGTTGTAATCAACAACTCTTCTTCTTCCTTGAGCTCCATAGGATCAACATCTTTTCCTGAAATCGGCTTTTGGATCAAGCCTTGCAGAGAAAAAACTATAGAGAGAAGAGATTCGAGTACTCGTGCTCCGGAATTCATTCTCCGCTGGATGATCAGACAGTTATTTTGACAATTGGGCCTTCATTTCGGCACTCATGATCATGCCATGTGTATTTAGTTATCCATTGGAATTTTGCATTATAAAAAGCTTTATCAAGAGACCATAATAAAAATTTTCTACAAAATATTAAATTCCATAGAAATATAAGATTCCCTATGAAATTCTAGTGTTACGAAACAGGCCATAAATAACAGTTGCTCGTCCATAACATTCCAAATCAAACTCTATGAGGCAACAAAATCACTAATAGTTTCAACAAAATATAATCTCAAAGTTAGAACTCTTATCAAGCTCTTATCAAGTGTATTAGTTCATATGAAAGGGTGAAGAATAAGCTTTTAGATTTCATTGGAATTTTATATTGTAAAAAACTTTGCGGAGCGACAATAATAAAATTTTTCTACAAAATATTAAATTTCATAGAAATCTAAGATTCCTTATAAAATTTTAGTGTTACCAAACATGCCCTAAATAGTTGTGGTTCCTCCACAACATTCCAAATGAAACTCTATGAGATAACAAAATCACTAATAATTTCAACAAAATATAATCTCAAAGTTAGAAGCTCTTATCAAGCTCTTATCAAGTGTATTAGTTCAAATGAAGGGGTGAAGAACAAGCTTTTAGATCTCATTAGAATTTTTCATTGTAAAAAACTTTGCCAAGCGACCATAATAAAATTTTTCTACAAAATATTAAATTCCATAGAAATCTAAGATTCCCTATAAAATTCTAGTGTCACCAAACAGATCCTAAATAGTTGTTGGGAAGCAACGCATCCCTATGTTGCATGCATGCCGTTGGCCTATGTACGCGCATGTTCGGGTTGTTAACTCTTAGTCGGCACGCACAGTTCTCTTCGTGCTTGCATTTGTGACTCCATGTGCATGTGTGCCTCTCTAGCTCACCCTTTGGCTTGCAAACACCTCTTCGGCAAAACTCTTGGCCTATGCACTCCTTCGATGCATCTCTTGGCCTTGCTTATCTCTTCGACGCATCCCTTGCCCTATGCACCGTTTTAGCGCATCTGTTGGCTAGAACCCACAACATTCCAAATGAAACTCTATGAGGCAACAAAATCACTATTGTAAGAGCCGTCATGTTTATGGCCCAATTAAAACCCCTAACTATTCCTCTAACTATGTTTAGTAATTAAATCTCTTGTTGGTTTAATATGAGTTATTAATAGGGGGTTTGATTGCATATTTGACCATTCATGAGGATTCAAATTTGAAGGACTTGCGTACAGTCATATAGGAAATAATGGGTTTATTTGCAAAAGACTCATTTGATGACATATTCATGCAAGGAGAGGTGCATGTAATATTTAAAAGAAAGGAGGGTTGTTGCAACAAAACATATAAAGATATTAAAGAAGAGAGGAAAACGCGTGAGAGATAAAGCGTTGGCTCTCTCCTCTGCCACGTGTGAGCGCTATCGACCACTCATCAGAACGAGGGGCGGGTCCAAGGCATCTCCACTGCTACTCGTTGACGCATACCCGTGCTTCCGCGATCGACGCAGGGCGAAGGAAAAGCAAGCGATGTCTCATCTTATCGAACCCTTGTAGCCTCGAAGCTCTCGATGCTTTTGATCTAATAACAAAGAGCACAAACTCTTCTTCAATACTACCTGTTTCTCCGGAGAGACGAGAAAGGGAACCAGGGAGAAGAGAGAGAGAGTTAGAAAAAGAGCCATAGTGTCCGACGTGCTCTGCGGACGACTTGGTCTGAGAAGGGGGGGAATGAAGAGCTTCGCCACACGACAACACCTCACCGAAGCTTGAAACTGGGAAGCCCAACGCAGGCCGGTAAGCTCTCTAACCTTGTAGATCAGTACATAGGTATTGAACAACGGGATTCATACATCATAAGTTGTTGAAACTAAGTGGGGATTTGTTTGAACCTTATTGATTAATGAAGAAGAACTTGTTAAAAGATTGGAGAGCTGAACAACGAACGATTGCAGCTAAACGCCTGAGACCAAGGAGTGAAAGTGTGTTGCACTCCAACTTGAGGCAAGACCGTGGGGAGACATTGCAGCTCGAACTAGCTGAGCTTCATCTAGCCAAAGAGCACATTAGGGCCTGGGAATTTAGAAAGGCTTCAGCTATCTTCCAACAAGGTAATGATGGATAATCGTCTAGACTGCACATGGCATGTGTGAACCCTTGAATATTGGGCTTGAGAGGGAAAGTTAATCCATCTATTGACCCTACCCTTAGACCTGCCATGAAACTAGAGTCTGTAATGAGTGTAGGCTGGTGTATGGTTAATATTGTTGGGATGTAAACAATAGTACCACATCGGAAGTTTGAAAGAATGTGAACATGCTTAAATAGAAAGGGGACCCACCATGAAATACCTAAGTGCTTGGGTTTTATAAGTGGTGGTTACCCTCATATTAAAAATTCTTAACATGGTATCAGAGCTAGTAAGTCGCTAACACAAGATAAGTAATCACAGGCACCACCGCATACAACAAGATCAATCCCGCACGGCCCCAAAAAAAAAAAAAAAATCAAGTTACAACTGGTTCACAAAACAAACAAAAGAGCCCAGTTGAACTTGAGTGGGGATGTTGGGATGTAAACAATAGTACCACATCGGAAGTTTGAAAGAATGTGAACATGCTTAAATAGAAAGGGGACCCACCATGAAATACCTAAGTGCTTGGGTTTTATAAGTGGTGGTTAACCTCATATTAAAAATTCTTAACAAATATGAATCATGGATTCCGAACATTTTGTTAACAGGTGTGGTTGGGTTGTTTAAATTAGTTGAATGCTTATGGATCGGGTGGAATTATATAAAGATTTGAATAGCTATCTATGAAGAGAATGAGAGTTGGCATGTAGTCCATGATAGTATGTGATATTTGGGTTTAAAATCCCTTGATGAACTTGCATGCTTGCCTATTAAATACTTAATCCCATGGATGTTGCCGGTTATGGCTTGGTTAAGGGATTGAGTATTTTTGTAGAGTTGATGAGAGAGGGAGAGAGATGTTGTGAATGCATGAGTAATATGTGTAACTAAAGATCCACGTACATGGGTGTTGAAGTAGATGAATAGAAGAAAATCTCATTCCATTATTAAGTGATATAGTTTGAGCATTAACCCATGAAGAACTTATGACCTTTAATTTCAACTTTGGGGTAATAAAGAAATGATAATGTGCAGCCCATGTGGACAACCATTACTCCATTTATGATATTATATGAACATGACATATGGAAGGCAACCATTATCATGTAGAAGTGATATAAGTAATTCATTAAATCCACCTCTTAAGAGACACCTAGAACTTAATAATACATGAGGTGTTTTGAGAGATTAAGTTATGCATAGTCAATTCTAGGCCTTGGTGAAATCAGGGCCATTGTTTGGTAACATGAACCAAGTGGGGGTTGGGCCCAATAAGCAGTGGCGAAGCCAGGATATAAATTCAAGGGGGGCACCATATAAATTTTTAATAAAATTAATAACACAAAAATATATTATCAAAATATTAAATTAATTAAAATATATTATCAAAATATTAAATTAATAAAAAAAAGATTAAAGGTTTCCATGGTAAATTTTCATGTTATGAAAACATCCCATAATAACTTCATTATCAATATGATAAAAAAAAAATCTCAATGAAAATAACTAAGTTGTTATTCAACCATTGATTCCCAATATGATTATGCAACGTGGTCTTCACAAAATATATTACAGAAAATATTCTTTCAATAGTGGTCGTAGAACCAGACAAAATTAATGATAATATCAGTAATCGATAAAAATAAGGGATATACAACTTATAGGTATTTTTATACAACTTATATTTGATTAGCAAGTTAATTCTAGGTATTTTATCAAATACTTAGTAAGCATGTATTTACAATCAAAACTTATATAACTAATTATAAATAAATTTAACAAAAAATTCTAAAATCTATATGTCATAAATAATTATTTTTATTGATAATTATCAAAATATAAACACAAAATCAAATATCTATTTAAAGTAATGATTTTAACTAAATAAAATAAAATCAAACATATATAAAGATGAATGACTTACTTTTTATTCTATTTGACCCCTAAAAAAACCCTATTTTGGATGATTAAATGGTTATGATTATAGAGTATAAGTGGAAAAATTAAAAAAAATATTGAAGAAGAATGTGGATAAAACCATAAATATCAACTATCAAGACAATAAAGAGTGAATTGGGGGAGAGAGATTATATGAGAGTGTATTTGTTTTGTGTTTTTATAAATATATTATATATTATAAAAAAAAATGGGGCCCACACACACACACACATATATATATATATATATATATATATTTATTTATTTATTTATTTATTATTTATTTATTTATTTATTTAATTTTTTTAAAAAAATCCAAGGGGGGCACGTGCCCTCCCTGGCCCCAACGTGGCTTCGCCACTACCGATAAGTGTGAACTATGTAGCCATGGGCCATAAGCTATGTTAATGGGTTAATTTGGTGGACCAATAGATTATAAATTAGTGGGCCCTGACCCAACACAACGAATTGAGGATTATATACTGAAAATCTATCTCTATTATCAGATCCCGACATAGAGCAGGGGACGCGTCAGGGAGAACACTTACTGACGGATAGAGTTAAGACCAAGTAAGTGCCTTTGCCTAGAATCCTTTTATTTTTGGATGTTTTACATCATTGATTTCTTGATTCTTTGGCATATACATACATATCTGTTGTGTTGGATGATTATTCCATGATATATGAATCCATATCTATGTATGAATGGTTGTTGGTCATGCGTAATTCTTTCCACTCGATGCGTGTTATTCTTGTGGATTCTTCCACCCGGAGCAGTGGAGAGTGTGGCTCCTGATTGACGTTCAGGGCCGGTGGACAACCTGTTCATGCTTTCTTGTCAGGGGGATGATACTCTCGCTGTCCTGTATGCCCGTTAGTGGGACTATACGCTGGCCGTGTATGTACATGTATGTGAGAGTAGCGCTACGGACGGAGGATCGATATCGGCTTAGGCTGATGGCTGCCCGGGGGATGGTTTGCGAGCTTCTCTTGAGTTGCTTATCTTGAGGTGATATGATTGTGGTTATGGAGTCCCTACTGTTGGAATTATTTCATTGGGATAGATCTCAGACTCCAGGTAGTTTGGTCGGTAGGGTTGTGTTTCCCACGCCGGGTTTGATGGTCATGTTTCTTGATTTGCTCATTTATTTGCTTATCTTATATTGAGTTTGACATGACTTTATTATTCTATACGAGGTACTTACTGGGCTTTCCTTAGATGATCAAGATAAGTGACCCAACATGCCTGTCTATCATCAAGATGATCAAGGAGAAACAAGTTGCACCAGAACAATACAATTGGCGTAATGAATTACTATGGTATCGAGGTAGAATGGTGGTACCAGATAATTCAGAATTCAAAAGCCAATTGCTTAATGAATACTAGACAACATTAATATGGGGACATACTGGACATCTGAGCACATATGCATGTTTGGAGCAACACTACGTATGAAAAGAGAGTAGCAACTTTTGTGAGGTCTTGTTTGGCATATCAACAAGCTAAAGACAATCTTTCCAAACCTGGAGGGCTTCTTCAACCATTACCTATTCCACTCCGAATATGGAAAGACATTGCAATGGATTTTATTCTTGGTTTGCCACTGTCACGAGGCTTCTCAATAATATTTGTGGTGATTGATCTCCTGTCGAAGTATGACCACTTCATGCCATTACAAGCTGACTTCACAAGTGTGGTAGTAGCTAAGGTCTTCATCAAGAATTTGGTTAAATTACATGGCGTCCCTCGCTCTATAGTCCCTGGTCAAGATAAGGCATTTAACAGTAACTTTTAGCAACCCTTGTTCCATAGAATTGGAACTACATTGGCAATGTCCACGGCTTACCACCATCAGCCCAATGGTCAGTCGGAAGCTTTGAATAAATGTTTGGAGATGTACCTTAGGTGCTTCTGTCAAGACCTGTCCCATGACCCAAACCGGGAGTATAATACCAGAACTGGTCCCTGAGAGATCAACAACAGTCATGCTATTTAATTTCTTGTTCTTGATAACAATTCCTATAAGATAGGGTAATATAACAATAATAACATCCACAACTACTAAAAGGTATAATACCCAATTTAGTCCCTCTATTATACCGAACCGACCCTTTTAGTTCCTCAATTATAAATTGAGCCTTTTTAGTCCCTCTACTTTCACGATTGTAAAAATACAGTCCCTAAAGGCATATGTATTGGACCAAAAATGCCTGAAAAGCATACGTATAGGGACCAAAAAGGCCTGTGGAAGAGACTGACATTTCTTAATCATGAAAGTATAGGGACAAAAAACGCTCACTTTATAATAGAGGGACTAAAAGAGCCGATTCAGTATAATAGAGGTACAAAATTGGGTATTATACCCTAATAAAACCATCCTATCATATAATAACATAACTACAAGAGTACATATCTCTATGAACAACATATATCACATAACACAAAACCTCAAAGTACACAGCCTAGACATGTCTTAATTGAAAACTATATGCAACAACTCACTCCAGCTCAGAGTCGGCTAACCCATATATATACAATGTACATCTGGTACACGTCTCACCTTAGAACCCTGACCTCTGGTCTGGACGATACCTGTGATCTATGAAATGAGGGAAATGTCACAAGCTCAGTGAGAGAATACATCCCACTCAAGGGATAATATACGAAAATATAAATTTCATAAAGTAAAATATGCATAGAAAATATGCTGGTCCTATGCATATAATCATCATGTAATGTTGGTCAACTCATACAATAATCAGGATATAAATGTTGATCATTTCCATATCTTGTAATCAATATATAATGCTAGATAACCAGGAAAACACAATGAAAATTGCATTAAAGCAATACCAACATCACATCACAAACACACACATCAATCCATGTATATAATTTATAACCATGCCTAGTATGCACCCACCCTCGTGTCCTATGTCCTACCATATCTGCACGAAGTAATAATCTGCATGAAGCAATAACTACACGAAGCAACATGACACGTACATACGGTCGCCCCCAAAGGGCAAGACAACTTATACCATGCTCCCAAAGAGTATAGGTAGGGGGTTTTAATGAAATAACTGCTTTAATTTTTGAAATCATCCCTCCCAAATGTGGTACCGACTGCAATCCCAAAGACCTATATAGTGTTCATACACTGAGCCCATGTTAAAACAACATGACAACTCGACCGGGTACATCTTAGACATATAATCAATATCAACAATCTATGCAAGTCTGTATTTCACATGTAACACATTAAACATACTATATCTGTTTCATGAGTTACAAACAGTACTAACCCTCTATCCAGGGTAGTTAAATACTCATCACAGTCAAATACAAGCACTGCACAGAAAAACCGATTAAAATACTGTAAAGATCATATAACAACCTTACTAGGTCAATCTCATCATAAATACTGAAAATAGTTTAAAAACATGCGTCATCACACTCATAGGATAAAACATGAGTAAAAGAGGAAAAACTTGGCCTCCTCTACATTCCACTCACCTTTGTGCAATTATGCACTATTCAAATCTCGGGTCCTCTTATCGAGTCCTCGACGCCTCTCCCGCATCCTAAACATGACAATACAACATGTATTAACATCTCATATTATCTAGAGATGATATGGTTATGAAAATATGTTATTCTAACTAAATCTCGAAGAGTCAGCTTTTAATTTATAACCGACGATCCTGGGCCCTTAGACACCTGCCCACACCATTTTATTAGAACATAATAAGGCAAAAAATATTCCATGTCAAACCTATTAAAACAACCTGATGAACCCTTCAACTACACCATAAGTCGTTATCATCTTAACCTTTCAAGGAAAAATAAACAAAGCGCTACAAATTCAATATTTACTAAAGAAACAAGCTAACTAACGGCCAAGTAATTTAAACCAAACAACCTCAAGGATTTCTCTCGATCAAAACCTACCCAAAATTGAATCAAATTTAAACCACTGGATTTGAAACCGCAAATCAAATCATTAAATTATCTCCAATCGCCAACTCCGCTGACCACTCACAAGCTTTGATGGGGAAACTAGGGCTTTGTTTGGGTTGAGAGAGAGTTACAAACGGTTGGAGAAGCTTCAAGAAACCAAAAGCGGATTGAGATTTTTGTTACAATTTTGCCATTTAGTCCCTGAGCTTTAACATAATTACACTATAACTCTTATTTATTTAGGACTTTATATATAAGTTCACTTTTTTTTTCCAAAAACTTTACTATAATTCATTTTCTCATTTAACTTCATTTAATTTATTTTTTTTATTATTTAATAATATTTTTTTTACTCTTCTAATCTAATACTTAATTATTTTAATTATAATTTATATTAATCCAAAAAGTTAGGATGTTACGCCCCCCCCTCCTCAATAAATTTCGTCCTCAAAATTTTCTTATCTTAATCTTTCAACATGTGGGGGTATTGCATCCTCATGTCATCCTCATTTTCCCAAGTGGCCTCCTCGTACAATTTGATTCCTCCACAAAACCTTCACCAAAGGTATTCTCTTGGTCCTCAGTACTTGTTCTTTCTTGTCCAAGATTGCAACTGGTATTTCCACGTAGGACAGATCTTCCCTCAGTTCCATTGCCTGAGCTGTCAACACATGAGAAGAGTCTGGTATATATTCCCTACATGAAACACATTTTGTATCATGACTAGCTCCTCTAGCAAAGGCAACATGTATGCCAGTGGCCAAACCCTGGCCTCGATCTCATATGGTCCAATGTACCTTGGACTCAACTTGCCCTTCTGACCAAACCTCATTACACCTTTCCATGGAGACACTTTAAGAAATACCCAGTCTCCAACCTGAAACTCCAGATCTCTTCTTCTATTATTGGCATAACTTCTCTGTCTATCTTGAGCAATTTTCATTCTTTCTCTGATCACTTTAATCTTATCCGAAGTAATATGCACCAGCTCTGGACCTCAGAGCTTTCTTTCTCCTTCTTCATCCGAGTACAAAGGTGTCCTTTATTTCCTTCCATATAATGCTTCAAATGGTGCCAAGCCAATGCTCTTCTAATGACTGTTATTATATACAAACTCTACAAGCCTTAAATGTTGATCCCAGCTATCAGTAAAGTTTAGAGCACATGCTCTCAGTATATCCTCCAATATCTGAATAGTCCTCTCTAATTGTCCATCTGTTTGAGAATGAATTGTTGTACTAAGTCTCAACTTAGTACCCAGAGCTCTCTTTAGGCTATTTCAGAAGTGAGATGTGAACCTGGGATCTCTATCAGATATAATGGATACTGGCACTCCATGTAGTCTGACAATCTCATCAACATACAATCTAGCCAGCTGCTCTTGTGTGTAAGTAGCCAAGATTGGAAGGAAATGTGCAGATTTTGTTAATCTGTCTATAATAACCCATATTGAATCATTACCTCTACTAGTTTGAGGTAATCTTGTCACAAAATCCATACATATATGATCCACTTCCACTCTGGGATCTGTAGGGGTTGTAACAACCCAGCTGGACTTCTATGCTCAGCCTTGATCCTATGGCAACTCAAACTTCTAGACATATACTCAACTGTGTCATTCTTCATTCCCGGCCACTAATAATTATTTCTAATGGCTCTGTATATCTTAATAGTACCAGGATGCATAGCATACCCTTAACAATGTGCTTCTTCCATAACATCTCTACTAAGAACTGCCATATTAGGAACATATAGTCTGTTCTTATATCTCAATACCCCATCATTAGAGATCATAAAATCATTATAGCCTTCATCACCTGCTTTCTCCATAATTACTCTCATCATGGGATCCTGACTCTAGGTCTCCACAATCTGTGTCAACAATGTGGGTCTCAAATGGAAAGTAGCTAACATAGCTCCTAGATCATCAACCTACAACAAATCCTCCATCTGTGCCCAACTACTCATACCTATGTGAACCATTGTCTTTCTTCTCAATACATCAGCGATTACATTGGCTTTGCCTGGGTGGTACTCAAACATACAATCATAATCTTTCAGTAACTCCACTAATCTCCTCTGTCTCATATTTAACTCCTTTTGGCTCAAAATATATTTTAGGCCTTGTGATCAGTAAAGATCCTACATGTCTCCCCAGTCTCACTCCTGGAGAGTCTTAGTGAGCACCAAGAGCTGCTTTTGGAGCAGTTGGATATGGGCATCCCTCAGGTCCTCCTCTAGGACCGTTGGTTGATGTTGGGGGAAAGGTGACTGTGGCTCCAGAAGCCATGCCATATCCCACCACGTCGTCTGCTGGTAGATCAGTCGTTGGGTTCTTCTTGCCTCTCGCCATTAGCAAGTTTGCAAGGCTCTTTTCTTCGTTTCCCACAAACGGCGCCAAAATGTTGATGCTCTGAACTAGAGGGTTCTTGGGAGTCACACTCCAAGAGCTCAACTAAGAGAAACTCGAGAGTTTGCTTGATGATGGTCAGTGATGGAGGGAGATGACTTGAGCTTGGTAACGGTCATTGGTATACCACCGTTTGGAGAGGATGCAAAAGTTCGACTGACAGGCTTGGCTCCCTGGAAGGGATGTCCGGGGGTTTCTCCCTGGGCCCTCCCACGGTCAAGTTAGTGAAGAGTAATCAGAGAAGAAAAAGGAGGAAAGATGCTTCAATGAATTGCAGAGAAGAACCGAGAGGGTGAGAGAATGTGAGGAGGAGAGAGAGATGTATCACGGGGTTGAGTCAAGAATTTTCTATGAGGAACTACTGAACTCAATCACTTGTTGCCCATTACTCAACAGTTTTTTGTTGTGGTCTATTCCATAAATGTACTAAACCCAATTGGTTACTTTCAATTACGTAAATAAATAGTCCAAACCGCACTCAAAGAGAGGGCATCTCCCATTGATATGGGAGCTTCTGTACCAGGAGCAAGAAGTGAGTTATTTATACCAGGCATTCTTTTTATGGCTAGATCCAATCTCTTGGTCTCTATGGAGAGGAAAAAGAATTTCACGTTCTTTTCTTCCTTGCCTTTTGGGAAGGGAGGATTAGAGAAATCCTATTGATTGCTTTTTTCTCTAGACCTACGGTAAAACATTAAAAAAGGCTCAAACGAGGAAAGTCTCAAGGGGAAGCCTCACTTTTTTCTCTCCCTTCCTAATACCTCAGGGTCAGTGTCATGTCATTGATCATGGGGATCGTGGCTGACACCAAAGCATGTGCGTGCACGGGAGAGTTCACACCCTTTGCATGATAGAATCTCCACATGGACTTATGGGAGAGGGCCGGTTTGTTATGTGCATCCCACTACCTCAAGTCTACATGATCACGCCACGTGTAAGGTTTGATTGCCCCCCTAACATTTACAAATATTATTGTTTTATAAAACATGCAAATACATACTTTTTGAAGGCATGTATGCACATTCCCTAAAAAGCTTTTAAATTTAGCCACAAGTTATTTTGCTGCATTATGGGTCGGAGATGAGTTGATGACTTGCATCTTACCCAGATAATTAAAGATAAAAGTAACCACAAACATGCAGGACGAAAAGGATAGGCATAAGATGAGTATTCTCTCCTCTTATTAAGTTTGAGAATAAAAACCATTCACATAATCATATATAAAAACTACATACCAAATAAGTATTATCTAATCACATTTGGATGATTGATAGTTGCATCAATGGCTACTTAGCAACATAATACACACACTATAAATATTAACCAATCACAGTTGGATGCTTGAGAGTTGCACCAATGCTGTTCTATTATACTTACAGTGCTTAATCCCAAATCTAAATGTTGCTCAGCATTGGAGCCATTCTTTTCCTACTGGTTACAAACAGCAATTTACTGCAAAATCAAGAACAATTTGATCAGTGTTGAGACTTGAGACATTAATTGCTGAAAATAGTTGCACAAAGATATGCTTTGACGAGGCCCATCACTACCTTTCAAAGTTCTATTTAATCAGCATATGATAGTATTGGATCTTCATATGTATCACAATTGCATGTCTATATTTTCTGAGTGGCTTCAAGTTGAAACCGCTCTTTTCAGCAAGAATTTGAATTCTTGGCTCCTTGACCAATCATCAATTTCACGAGCACGTAGAACAGGTAGAGGGTGAGATAATTGTCTTGTTTGAGCATTCCTAAATAAACAGAAACATTTCTCTAGCATCAGCATTCCAGGGGACTAGTTTAAACATGCTTTTCATTATTGCTCCTGAAAAGAAGTAGAGTATCAATGAAAAGCTATTGAGATGTCAGGAATGTTTATGATACCAACCTTATGTACCATCCTATTGGGCTTGATGAAGCCTTATCGTATGATCGAGCTTGTTCTAAGAAAGCATCCACATTAAGCTGGTCAGAAAGAGATGGACAGCCACCAGTCAATTTCATCAGAACTGAGACCACTACCTGTGCGTTAAATAGAGGAAGTGTTCAGCATTAAAGATAGAGAGGAAGCAAGCATATGTCTATGATATTCATCTTAGACAAACAAAAGTTCTTTCTTTTTATCGCTATTTTCAGCGATTGTGTATAAACCACTTATTTTTACCTATTTGGTCAAAGATTTAAACACCATTCTCTCTAGTGGAGGTAAGAGTCTTGCCAACTCTCCAAAGAAGAAGAACCGATGGCCGCTTGGCCTGATGGTAACGTGGGTTCCGTGCCTCCCACCCGGTCTCAGGTTCGAGTGTCACGGGGGGCTGTTTCCTGTGGCGTCCTGTGCAGGCATGGTGGGACCACCTCGTGATGGTCATTATCCACATGCTTCTACCGGGATTCGATCCCAGGCAGCCCCATCCTTTGGTTCTTTACGGGTGGGTGGCTAGCCACCCCCTCTTATCGTCCAAAAAAAAAAAAAAAACTCTCCAAAGAAGAAAAGTACAACAAACTTTCAACTTAAATTACCTTCGGATCTTGAGCAACCAGAAGAGCTGCTCTGTCACAAGTTAGTTCAGCAGCTCGAAGCCACCTAAAAAGTTGCTCTTCCAAACTCTGAGCAATCAACCCACCTAACCCTGCCAAATGTTAAAAAAGCCTTTAGACATTAGTCAAAGAAATTCACCTAATGAAAGAGGAATGAAATTCCCTCTAGTATATGAGATGACCAAAGTAGCATACTCACCAGGAATGCTGTAGGCCCCCAATGTAAGAATGTTTGCAAATGTAAGCCACACACCATGGTCACACTTCAAGTGTCCCAGTTCATGAGCCAAAACAGCCTAGTTGAAAGGTAGACCTAATCCAATATAAGTACAATAAATTGATCTCAAATCAAAATGTTTACCTGAGTATTTTCGTAACAAGGACAGACACTCTTGTAAGCTTAGTGCAGCATATGGTATAAAGTATACACCCATATAAATGCAAGAAAATGTATATTCTGAAATAACTTGGAGTTCCACTGTGAGTAAATGGTGTACTATTTATTCTATGGCTGCAGTGAATAATCAAGAAATGCACTAGTCCTAAGTTCTGAAAACTACAGAGTTAAAAATACAGTGATAAGCTTCAATTAGATGTTCTTGGATGATAGGTATTATAGGCACTACTCATATTTCAAAATCTGTGGTTCTGTTAAAGAAAGCAAAAGATGCATAATTTGATGGCATACAATAAAGGGCCAAATGATTCTGAAGGCAAAGGGAATCAGGGTGCAGTGTTAGAAAAATAGGTTATTATCAGTTAAATTGTCCTCTAATGTTTATAATGGAAAAAGAAACAGATTGTATTTTTTTCTTAAATATCAAAAAAATAAAAATAAAAATAAATATTCGGTCCCTCTTTTGAGTGAAGGCGTTCAGTTGGTTGTCAATTAAGAAGCACATTTTGACTGGGAATAATTTAATTAATGGCAGAGTCAGAAATTTGGAGTGTCATCTATGGGATAGCCCAGTAAAACCAGACCAGCAAGATTTCTAGAACTGCCCTTTATAACCGATTGCATGAAGGCATCTCTATGCACTTTCACAGGTGATCAATTTCCAATAAGTTTTCCTTTTTTATGTTTAAATGAGCAAAACAGTTAAGAGTAGAATTAAGAGTGGATAATTAGGAAGATTTATGTATCATTACTTATAAGGGATTTTACTCTAGTTGATGGCATAAGGAAGACATACTATTGTTCTTAGTTGTTTGAATCATCAATGGATTAATAGTTTCCTTCTAATTGTTGCCTTGTTTAGACTACATCAACAACAACTTCTAAAAAGCGTTAAGGCTTGAGGTCTTCACAGCTTGCTCAATTTCCACTGGGGATATGATATCAGTGAAAGGCTTTGCCTTACCTTTCCTCGAGAAGAAGAAAAGAAAAAGCTAGAACTAAACCAAAAATGAGCATGAGTGAAAATTGCCCTACCAAGTTACAAAAGCCAATGGAAACTTCACAGAAACTACTTCTGATATAGAAATGAGAGTCCTATCTCAAGTTTGAAGGGGCTTGAATGTGATTTGGTAATATAATTTCCCATCTTCTCCATCAACCACTGGATTCATTATGAAACTCGTGCACCCTACTGAAGAAAGGAAGTTCATCAAGCCTACTAAAGTGCTTACCAACATAACTGAGAAAGAGAACTTGTGGTATTGACATATTTTCTCCTATGCATAATTCTTCCTTGTGGTATTATCATTCAAAAACACAAAATCTACGAAAAGAAGTCCAAAAACCCTATCACACTCAAATAAGGTTGACTTTATAAGCTGATGCTTTGTTATCCTTGAGCAACATCCAAAGCTATAGCTATTAGTAAAGCAAAATTAAATCACTATCCATCCAATTTTATAATAAGGACTAGAACTAGAATCAATAATAATTTGGCTGGATAGGTATTCCTTTTATGAAAATATGAAAGTAAGAACATGGCAAAGTAAAAGAAAAAGAAAAAGAAAAAAAATACCTGTAACTCTCTTCTGGTCAGAAGTTCCACCAGGCTAGTATGGACAACAATAAATGGCTTTCTACCACTGATAGCCAAAGTGTAAGCATTTGGAACAGGGTTTTGGCGCACATATAGGTCGGGAACCTCTATGTTCAGCACTTTGGCAGCCTCAACCAATAACTGATGAAGATCAGAAAGCTGCAGGAATAAAAGTACAATCTATGTTTAAAAAAAAGAGAGGAATGAGGAATAGAAACTGGGGAACAAAAGGCTTAAACAAGAATTAATTACAAACCTTACCCTTCTATATTCAAATCACATGAATAACTAATAATCAAATGATTTATTACATGAGTCCAAAAATTCCCACAAACTTATTCAAGATTATACATGAATACATTAAAAAAAAAAAAAAAACAAACAAACAAACAAACAAACAAACAAAACAATCTAAGATCAATAGTTTCTGATTCATCTCGAGTGCCATACTAAGTGAAATGGTGCACAGTTACTAAGAAATTGGTTTTGGCAATCATCTCCACATACTTCCAATAAAATTGATAAATCCAAATAATGAAGGATAATACACACTAACACCAATCAAGATGTGTCATTAGATCATATATTTTGTTGGAAAAGTAAAACTACCTGATTTTCTGTAACAAGTAAAGATGTTCCTATGTTCTCCAGAAACATGACTTGCTCTGTGACTGGTCCTGCAATGAAAGTAAACCGAAAAAAAGGGCTGAATAATGTTTAAGGAGTTATGGAATTCAAACAATATGTTATATTAGTTTTAAGAAACAATATTCTTCTAAATTAAACCAAAGAAAGGTAACTCTCCAACCATCATCCTAAATCACAATAAGGACTCAGATAATAATACATGATCCAATTGCTTCATACTAAATCCTTTCCTGTGAACATAATTTGTAAAATCCCAATTGCAACACAACTATAGTGTAAGTGCTTCCCAAAAGAAATCAATAATTAAAGTAAAACATGAAGATGCCATGGTATTTCTTGACTTATGTCAAGAAATAAAGACATTATTTTTTTTACAGATAACCGAAACTAATCAACTCAAATAAACATAGGAGAATCAAGAAATACCATGGTTTAGAGGGTAACCCATGTTTAACTGAAAATTGGATATTAAGGTAGCGATTGGCAATCAGAATAAAACAGTGCGGATAGGACAACACAAGACTAGACAGGACATGACATGACAGAACAATTTTATTGTTCTTCAATATGTTTGGTAAAACGTTGATGACAAGGTTGTCGAAAACGTGATTTAACTCATAAAATCAACGCTTTTACGTGTCAATAAATAGGGGCCAAGTTCAACCATGCTCAACCTCCGGTATAAGTTAAAAAAGCTTAAGCTCATGAGTTAACTCGCTAAAATCATTAAAATTGTGACTTAACTCGATGAAGATTTGAATAAACATCAAGGAGCTTAATGAAGATTTGGATAATCTTCCGATGATTAGGCAGATGATGAATGGATATTGGAGAAAATTGGAGCTAATTCATCCAATAGAGATTTGTTAGGTGAAGAAAATAGCGATGAAAATACATGGTGATCCCACACATGAGGTTAACATCAATCTCTTAGACATTTTAAAGTGTTTAGAATGAGCAATACCATCCCGTACTTGAAGTACGGGTGGATGACATTGGTGATGGTGATGAAGTTGCTGCTAATGATATGGAGGACTTTGCTTTTGTTAATGATGATGAGAATGCCAATGATGTTAATGCTTCAATTGGTAAAAGTGAGAGTGACACTATTGATGAAAAACTTCCAGAGAAGTATCTTTAGTTTTTATTTAATTTCATTAATTTAGTGAGAATGTGATAAACTTGATCGTTGGAAACTAAGCATGACTTGATAGATAACTCACTCTTTATTATGAAATCATAATACATTTGGAATATAGTTTGCAATAAACATATGGCCTATTTATATTGTTTTAAAGGGCATAAATCAATAGATGTAATCTTACATACGAATGGATATATCTCTATGAAACAACCTTTCCTAATTAACGGGTACTTTGAAGAGATGCATCTTTTAATTTAAGGGTGTCCCAAAAGATGTCCTTCAATGATGACTCTAGTGAATAGGTTTCATTACCACATCTTTCTTTGAAGCTATTCACTTAGAAAATTCCAAACTTTTCCTTTTTACCATTTATGGTAGACTTGTGCAAAATAATTTTTCTCTTCATTTTTGAACCAACTATCTTTTCGAGATGCCAAAACTTATTGCATTTAAGTTATAGGTCTAGTTTCATACTCATTTAAATTGCTTGAATGAGGTCTTCCCTTCTTCACGAAGTTTTGGTACCTTCTCACATGACTTCTATTGTTGTCATGAAAAAAATTCTTATTGCTACCAAGTGTAATTTGGTGATTGAACCTTATCTCATTCAACTTTAATTTTTGACTCAGTCGCTCTATCGGTTCTTCTTCATTCATTTTCTTCATCATTTTTTTCATGTACTTTAAATCACCCTAGTAATTGATAAATTGATAAAGAACTGATGTCCTCATATTCTTTTATAGCAACCACAATATGGTCAAATCTAGGAGTTAATAAGTTCAATATATCTTTTCTACCATCCGAAAATCGTTTTATCGATTTCTTTGTTACCGGTTGACAACATCCAAAATATAAGAAATATAGCCCCTTATATTTTTGGACTCCTTCGTTTAAATGCCTTCAAATTCTCCTCAAAGCATTTGTAAGCGAACTCGGGTACCACTAGCTTGCGTCATATAGGTGGTATCGGGTTTGATCCTCCACTCGTACAAGTTAGTTACAGGTTCCCTACTTTGAGGTGTTCGGCACGTTGAGCTTGCTCCGTAATAGAATCCTCCTCTATGTAAGGTGAGGGCACAGTACGGGCATTGAGCTTGCTCTGCGCGTAGTACGTTGAGCGTACTCTGTGCAGCTGTACCAGTCCTTTGAATCCCTCCTGGGGTTGCTTGTCGGCTAATTTTTTTTTTTTAAAAAAAAAAAATGTCCCACACATTCTCGATAGAATTGGCTTATACAACATTTTGGAATGATGTTTACATCAATAGCTTGGTAAATAATGAACATCATTCTTTTGTCATTCTTCCTTGTTCTTGCAACTCTTTCCTCTGGATTGATCAAATAACTACCTTCATCTTCTCTAGTGGGCCTATGATACTCACATTACTAGCCTTCATCTGAAGTGCCTCATTTAAATAATTTTCTTCTGTCAACTTAGGAATTTAGAAGAAACCACTGGAAATCATAGTTAAAGTTGAACCACTTTTTCTTATAACTTATCTCTCCTTAACCTAACTCCGACTACTAAACATCAAGCATAACATAATAGATAACTCACTCTTTATTACAAAATCACCCTACACTTGCAATCTAGTTACAATTAATATATGCCATATTTATATTGCTTTAAGGGGCATAAATTAATAGATACAACTTTAGATATGAATAAACACATCTCTATGACACAACCTTTCCTAATGAATGGATACTATCAAGAGATACAACTCTTAATTTAGGGTGTCCATTACTCTTGTAGAGCCTTCATTAATGTCTCCATTGAAGAGATTTCAATTCCATCAAATACAAACAGGCGGAATCTTAAAAATGTTCTCACTATTTTATAACTTTCTCCAAGCTCATCTTTCGGAAGTTTAAAAAAGACAATATGAATAACATTCTCCTAACACTAAACCCAAATACGCTCCATGTATATATACCTATCCAACAAATTAAATAATTTTACACAAAATATTTTTACTAATATAAAATTATAAATTAATGTAAAAAATGTATTTGATTATAGTATGTTAACAGGAAAAATGGTATCGCCCAGCGATCAACACCGGTCGTGGTTAATGGTCAAAGATTTGTGTAGTAGAGTGGTCAGATCGTAGAGGAAGAGACATCCATATATACAAGAGCACACAGTCAATATATGTGAAAAACCCCATGAATCAAGAGAAAAAACCACGGGCCCTATTGAGGGGGCAATCCACTATGTAGGGAGTGACTTACATGTCTTTGGGTAGGAATATAACATGAGAAAAGTACAACATCCAGTAATAATCTCCTATGAAGTCATTCATTAACATGGACCTTGAAGGAGATCCATTAATTAGAGTGGGTTGTCATGAGCCTTGAAGAGAGCTTGAAGGAGTTGGCCATAGAGCTTGCTTGGACCTTCATCTCCTTCATACTTGGAACTCACTTGGAGTTTTTATGGAGATCCGGCCATGTTGATGGCTTGGAGGATGCTTGCAGCCTTTGGAGGGAGCTTGAATCCTTGGACCTCGAGAGCCGACTATGGGAGGCTTTTCCACTTTTTAGCGGATCATCCTCTCCCTGCTTTTCCTATTTTCCTCTCCCTTTATGTTCTCTCTTTTCTTGAAGTCAAAGAGAGCCCATGTGCTTCTTGGGCCTCGTGTCTTCCTATAAGTCAGGCCTTGGGTTGCATGAACTGTCTTTCTTGTCTCGGTATCCAAAAGCTTCCCCTTAGCATGAAGAAGAGTGTTTCTTTTAGCTTCCTCCAGGGCCACATGTCAGCACCCTAAGGGTTAACATAGTAAATATATAATAACAAACACTTTTAAAAATATTTATTTAAAAAATAAGATTAAATAATTAAAAATATTTTATTTTAAAAACCATTTTTATAATCAAGATTATAATATGCATGATGCATAATCTTATAAATATATTATATATGATACACCCCAAATCCCAGCTTCCACGTGTCGGAATCCTCACACGGTCTATAAAGCAACCATGGATCACAAAAGAAGTCGCCATACCGCCCCATATCAAGGTACGATCACTGTCGCCCCAGAGACAAAAGGGTTTGCTCAGATACGTTATCTCATGATGGTGGATAAGATCCCAAAAGGTGATGGAACGGAGCCCAGTTCCCAAGGAGCTCCAATAGCATAAAAGGAAAATACCTCGGACAGAGAAGGGTAAGCTCACTAAAGACAAAGAACTCTTCTCTACTTTCCCATCACCCATCTTCCCTGATGTTCTCAGAGCTAACTTGACTGTCGGAGCGGGTATGGGTATTTAGGCCCTCCCCTCTTTCACCGGCAATTGTTCTTGTCCCTTTTCAGGCGGAATTTCCAAGAGGACACCTTCGATACCTTCTCTGATATTAGAGATATTTAGGAATTTGTTTATATCGTTATCTTATCTTTTTAGTATTTGTTTTTATTATTATGTTATCTTTCTAGTATTTGTTTTTATCATTATCTTATTTTTTCTTAATTATCTCTTTACCCTTGTAATAGCTAATTTAAGCCAACCTTATTTATTAATAATATTGAGCAAATTCTCTATATCTGACTATGGAGGACTTCATCCGTTAGTCTCGACCGGAGACAACCTCGACCCCAAACTAGTTTTTCGGCTAACAATATATATATATATATATATATATATATATATATATCTGTGATGATTGATCGGCCGGTAGGATCTTTGTTCATTTTTCGGTATTCATTACGGCCTGAAGCATGTTTGAAAGATTTCCAACCGTACGGATAGGAAGATCATCGAAAAATAAGCTAGCCTGTCAATTTTCATACGATTTAGTGACCGTTTGGTCCTCCCACTTAACGGTTCTTATTTTAGGAAAATTTTAACGGTTCAGAATTTCAACCATTAAGTGGGAGGACCAAAACGGTCACCAAATTGTATGAAAATTGACATGCTAGCTTATTTTTCGATGATCTTCCCATCCGTACGGTTGGAAATCTTTCAAACATGCTCCAGGGGCCAAAATAGGAGGCCGACCGGAAATAAATAGTGATCCGGTTGGCCTGACTGAATCGGGACTATATATATATATAGAGAGAGAGAGCTGATACAGTACGGCCGGCCCACTCGTAGAGGACCAGCCTATAGGGCAGTGATAAAGCGAGCAACGGTGATACTATCCGGCTGGCCGGATTATTGTGCATATAAGGTCGCCTCCCATTTGGCAATTTGGAGAGTGTTTTAAGGATTTCCAACCATACGGATGGAAAGAACATCGAAAAATAAGCTAATATGTTGATTTTTATATAATTTGGTGAGGTGATGATTCAAGGTTGAAATTCTGAACCGTTAAGATTTTGATAAAATAAGAACTGTTAAGATGAATGATCATCACCTCACCAAATTATATGAAAATCGACATGCTAGCTTATTTTTCGATGTTCTTTCCATCTATATGTGACTAATAATTTTAAAAATATATATATAAATTAGTTGTAATAAATTATATATATATATATATATATATATATATATATATATATATATATCAGCGGTGATAGCATCCGGCCCGGTCGTGGTTACTGTTCATGTGCGGTCGACTCCCATTTTGGCCCTTGGAGCATGTTTGAAAGATTTCCAACCACACGGATGTGAAGATCATAGAAAAATAAGCTAGCATGTCCATTTTCATACAATTTGGTGACCGTTTGGTCCTCCCACTTAATGGTTGAAATTCTGAACCGTTAAAATTTCTCTAAAATAAGAACGGTTAAGTGGGAGGACCAAACGGTTACCAAATTGTATGAAAATGGATATGTTAGCTTATTTTTCGATGATCTTCCCATCCGTACGTTGGAAATCCTTCAAACATGCAGCCAGCTTGATTGTAACACTACTGTATATATATATATATCTCGTGAACTTTTCTTTGTTTTTTAATTTTCTGTTAATATTGTTTTTAATTTCTACAGTAGAGGTGAATCTACCATCTTGAAAAACCTTGAGATACTCACTACTTAAGGATCCTCTCCGGTGACATGGCAGCTAACTTGATCGTTGGAGCGGATTTGAGCATCAAGACCCTCTCTCTCTCACCAGTGTTATTTCATGTTCCCTCTCTTTAAGGTGAACTCAAAGAGAAAGCACCTTCTGCATCGTCTTCAAGTGAAGAAGACATCATCAGTTAGCTGGAGCTGAAGTTAACTTTGGAAAGACTTTGAGGAAAACTAGTTTTTCGGTTAACAGATTGGCGCCGTCCGTGGGGATTGTTTTCTACTTTGAACTAAAAGCTATGTTACTATGAGGAGGATAACCCGTAGCTCGATCCTAAGAGTTGGCAAAGCAACGGCGAATCAACTGAACATCCCGGAGGAAATCAACCCCGATCTCGACCCTACCCAAGTCGACGTTCCCAGAGAGGTCGATACCGACCTCGGCCCCACCTAGCATAGCCTCCCAGAAGTGGATCCTCAGGAGGAACGCTACCGCAACCTGGAACGACAAATGGCGGCCCTAACCCGGGCCCTGATGAAGATCGAGAGGCACGTCTCGCAATCCTCATTACCTCAAAACCCACAGCGTAGGTCCCTGGAAAGGAGATCTAGATCCAAGGCTCGCACCGAGAGGCCTAATGAGAGATCGACCAGGGAAAAAAGCAGAGCGACTCCCAAATGAAGCTGTTCAGGATCACCACTACCTCGGCCCGCGTGAAAGCGGCTACCCTCCGGACATCTATATGCCCCCTGTGGCAGGGGAGATCTGAAGGGAAGCGCCACCCTAAGATCCCCTCAGACGGGAAATTACAGAGGTCTCATTTCTCCATGGCCTCAAACTCCCCGCTATGGAAATATATAACGATACTACGGACCCCAGCGACTATGTGGGGGGCCTTCGAGATCCTAATGCTCGAGGGCGCATCCTCCGACGTCATATGTGCCGGCTCTTCCTGGAATGGTGCGCAGAGCGGCACTGGTTTGGTTCAAAAGCCTTCACCCCAATTCGGGTTGCATCATTGGAGGAACAGTCCAAACGCTTTGTCAACTACTTTGTGAGTGGCAAAAGGCGGAAAAAGACTTCAGCCACTCTTACAAGTGTCCTGCAGCAGGAAGGAGAGAGCCTCCGTGCTTATGTGAACCGCTTCACCGACGAGACCTTCACCAGTTCATAGTCGTTATAGCACTAATGGAAGGGTTGTGCGACTCGCCATTTAAGTTCGCCCTAGCCCTGAACCAGCCTAGAAGTCTCTTTGAGCTCCTCGCACACGCTGAGAATTACATGAATGCCAAGGAGATTCAGTCAGGATAGAAAACCAACATAAAGGTGAGCCTGACCAAGGAGGTAAAGGCGCCAGAAGAGCCCCCGAGGCCAACGCCCAATCCGCCAAGAGGTTGACCTTTTTCCCGATCTCGAGAGGGTACAAAGGGAGAGAAGCCTTTGAGATATCGGCACTTCGCATCCCTCAACGACACCAGAGCTAATATCCTCATGTAAGTGCAGAGTCAAAGGATCTTGAAGTGGCCCGCCAAGTTGAAGAACCCACCGAACCGCAAAGACAAATATTGCAACTTCCATCGGGAACATGGTCGTGACACCGAAGAATGTCGGTACCCTAAAGATGAGATTGAGGACTAAGTCAAAAAAGGGCGCCTTAATCAATATATGAAACGTGACGCGTAAGATGAAGGCCCATCTGAAAACCCTTCAGTCTGAAGTCAACCTCGACCCCGAAGCCTATCCGCACAGTGAATTAAAGTCGGGGGCTTACTAGTAGAGCCCTCCTCTCTTTGTTTCCCTCCATGACTCGTACTGCCGCACAACTCCTGCACCTTTGGTCCCGACTGCCTGAAAAGGGACGAGTTCCCAAACTCATTTTCATTAAAAGTCCCATCAGTAAAAGGGATGAGTTCCCAAACTCATTTCTATTTCTTCGTTAATTCGGCAAGCTGGAGCTTTGGCCACGACCCTGGTGCGTTTTAACGTGACCTCGACATCGGCAAGCTAGAGCTTGGTTGCGACCTCGGCACATTTTAACATGACCTTGACAACGGCAAGCTGGATCTTGGCTACAACCTCAGCACGTTTTAACATGGCTTCAACAAGTGAGAGCTTAGCCATAACTTCGACATGTCCAAATAAGGAAGACACCGCAGCAATCAAGGAGCAAAAAACGCGAGGTAATAATAAAAGACGGAAGACTCGTTTCATCTCCAAAATTGGCCTGAACAACAAAAGGCTTGACCTTGACCTCGGTGCCCAAGAGATTCACAGTAATAACCTTAGCGTCCTAGGAAGCCACCCCGGCTCAGCTAGGGAGGACTGAAATTCGTCAACTTGTTGGCTGATAAGAACCGATAGTAAACCGCAAAAAAACTAAATGAATTCGTTTATTGATAACTCGGCCAACTGTTCAAGAGGTAGGCCAACTCTCCCAATCTACGACCTCTACTCAAAGAAAAGAAACCAAACTCAACATAACCGTAATTCTCCTCCTAATGCTCTATTTGTACTAAACCCTAATTCAAAAAATAACAAAACATAATAAATGACTAAACTGCCTTTTGACTAACATAAGTCTGTAAAGGCTTGGGCCTAACATTAGCAAAAGGTAAAACAACATCCTGGGGCCTTACTCCCAAACCATAAAGTCCTTTGGGCATCTCGAGAATGATTCAATAAGGCAATACCTGAGCCCCGGCAAATAAACCTGACTGCGGTTCTGTTTCAGTTCCAAACCGGCGGTTCCGGTTGTAAAACTTAGAACCGGAACCGAACCATAACTTTCAAGGTTCGATTCTGGTTTCAGAACCGGTGGTTCTAGTTCCAAAATAGTTTTAAAAAACTAACCAAATAAGGACAACATTTGTCATGTGTGTCAGTGTGATTCTGTGATTGATTGAAAAATTGTTATATCTTAAACGGTTTTGGTTGTGAATCGTAATTAATTGAAAAACTGAAATGTGTGGTTCTGGTTTCAAAATGGTTTAATATTTTTTTAAAAAAATTGTTATATCTTATCATGTGTGATTGAAGTAATTTTTATAAATATTTTAAATAATTTTGCATTCCAATGTTTATCCGGATGAATTTTTTTATTTTTTCAGTTAAGATAAATCGTATAATATAAAAATATTATATATTTTTATTTAAAAATTAAAAGTGGAACCAAAACCAGCAATACGGTTCCGAGTTTCCAATTTGTAGGAACCTAAATCGAACCTTAATATTCCGGTTTAAGGTTCCGGTTTGGAATCGGAATCGGCGGTTCAGTTCCGGTTCAGATTCCAATTCGTAGGAACCTAAACTGAACCTTAATATTCTGGTTCAAGGTTCGGTTTGGAACGTAACCGCTTTGACGGTTACGGTCCGGTTCAACGATGATGATTCGATTCGATTCAGCGATTGAACCGAACCACGGTCAGTCTCTGAAGAAGCTATCGATCATAGCATTCCTTAACGCATAGAAAAATACACAAAAGCATAGACATCACGCGCGAACAAAACATTGTGTAAAGACGCTAAGGCAACTCATTCAGAGGCGGCTGATGACCCCAAGGAACTGATCGACTCCCCCCCTCCGCTGAAGGTGAACACCATAAACTCTCCTATACCCAAGTGATAGTCCACGACAAAGTCTTGTCATCCTCATCTAAACCTCATCTCCCCTAAGGCCTCATGCCGAACCATAATCACACTTCACACACAACCGATTGGGCCTTGCAGATTTACAATCCCGACCGGCACCTGCTCCAGATGTCTAAAGAACGCATAAGGAATCGTGAGCAGCGAACGAAGTCCGGCGAAATCAACACCTTGAAGAAAGAGGGGTGGCAGGAAGAAGTCATTTGAAACGACTCGATAGCTACTTTAGGTGGGGGCTAGTATATCAGTCCTACTGCGTCAATTTATAAGCACAATGTGATAATCACAGTCATCGTCACGACGCAACCTTAATGAGGCTTTGGTAACGACATGCCAAAAACCTTTCCCAATACCCGGGATGAAGGCTATTAGATCTATAATAACCATAAAGCCAAACCCAAAAACCAGTTGGATCCCCCTATACGGACAAAGGAGATGTGAATAGATAGAACACTAAACAAGAGTAGGAGATGTCGACGATTGTAAAATGACTTTGGAACCGACCCTCAACATCAGCTTCGCCGCCACCTCGGGATGAAGGCGCCCCCATTAACCCTTCGCCCAAACATAACTTGGTCATGTCCATGATACCCCGACAATACGAGATCGACTTCAAAAACACATGACTCCAGATATAGTTATGGCCCGAAGGCCCACCAAACCTCGGGAAGGGGGGAGTAGGGTAGCGGGGTGTGGTGTGTGTTTTGAGAGGGGCAGATGAAGGGTTCCAAGAAGAACAAAGTCCAGAAGAGATGAAGAAATAGTAAGACCCACTTTATTTTAGAAAAACTTCAGTAAAAAGCAAAAGTCAAACATAGGGCAAGCTATAAGAACACAGTGGTAAACGACAAAAGATCTTCAAGGAGGGGACACAACAAAGGTGGCTTCTCTCGTAGCCGCTTCTTTTCGGCATATCTTATGATAAAGTTTCATCGCCTCCAGGTGGTCCATACTAGCAAGCGCGAGATCAGGATAAACACAGGCAAGAGTTTGAAAGACGGAGAACCTATTCCTAGTCGTTTTGCCTATCTCATCCTTATATTCTTCGCTGGCCCTGAACTTGGCCACTATCTGCTTCTCGGCCTCCTCTCTTTCTTCTTAAAAGGAGGCCAGGAATGGTGGGGACTCTGTATAACATTTGACGGCATCCTTGAGGTCCTGGGCCCATTTACGCGAATCGTGATAACCCGCCTTGACTACCTCAACGCCGGTGTTCACTCTCTCCTTAATAACCAGTTCTCACCCACCCTTCTCGTCATCGTAAGACTTTTGTAGGACCCCCAAGGATGTCCGACACCAGGCAAGCTCCTCTTCGGACTTAGCCTTCTCGGTGCAAAGCTCGCCTGACAGCTTGCGCTCGAAAACTAACTCTAGGGGAAACTGTCTCCCATTTTGCTCGACCTCCAACTTCTCCCGTGATGCGATAGTCGCGCGCACCGATACCACCCACCCATGGAAACGTCTCACGGTGTGGTCCAAGAAAAAGTTAGTCTGCAATAAGACGTCACAAAGAAGATGAGAATGGAACTAACAAGATGCAATACTAACGTACACCACGGGAGGGCATACCATCAAGGCCAAGGAAGAGAGATGATAAACCAAAACATCCTCATCAAGGCTCAATAACTCAGCCTCAAAGGTCTGAGAGCGCACTATATTAAAGGCCCGTGAGGCCTCCTCGGGAGCAATCAAGGCCTTGAAAATGTTCTTCTGAGTCCCCTGAGAACTAGGGGCCTCCACGGCAGCCTAAGGCGCGAATCCCGCGCCCCGGGAACTCCCCACCTCACCAACTTCATCTGCTGGGAAACCCACCTTCGCCAGCTCAGGGGAAACACCTGCTCCTGAGATCAAAGATAACTGAGGAAAGTCTGCCAACCCCTCCACTACTTCGGGAGATAAATCAATTCAAGGAGAGACCCCCCGACTTTCTTCCTCGGACGACTTGACTCTCTCAGTCTCCTTCCTCTTCGATCGTCCTTCCTTCCTTCTTCTTTTTCTTCTGACTCAATACAGCGGAGGGGGCGACCTCGGTGGAAGCAACCTCGGTAGGATCAGCCTCAACAGGAGTCGCCTCGCCAGGAGTGGCCTCGGTAAGAACCGCCTTTGAAGGAGCGGTAACAGCTTGGGCGGCCTCTTCAGCCTGAAAGACCTCCACATCGGCAAGAAGAGAATCCATAAGAGCATCGATATCCATCCTGGGGCCTGCTAATACGAATGACAATAAGCTAACCAGCAGACCCGACTCCGGGAAAGAAGACTCTAGACTCCCTACCCTTCGCTAGGAAAATGCCATAACATTGGAGATTCCTCGGGATAAGGACCCGATTAAGAGGAATCTTAGGGAAACCTTCATGGACCTTCAGTTTTTCTTTTTCTCATCCGATTCCTTGGCCTCGGATTTGGATTTCAATCTCAGAGACCGCATGAAGTTGGAAATCCCCAGGGCTGGCCAAAAGAGACAAAGTAAAACTTGTCTTTCCAATCATGAATGGAGGACCAACCGAGGCCTAAGAAGGATTCACCTCCTCGAGCGGCAAAATAATACCAGCCTCGAGAAAGATGGGATCTTAGCGAGAAGAGGAGGTTAAACCATCTAAGGGTTGGCTCAATCCTAAAGTGTTTGAGAACCATAACAAAACCACACAACACCTGCCATGAGTTAGGGGGTAATTGAGTAGGACTCAACTGATAATGCCTTAGAATCTCCTGAAATATCATAGGAAAAGGAAGTCGGAGACCGACCACTAGAGCGTCGAAATAAATGGCGATCTCACCCTCGGACGGGGAATTCGCCCTCTCACCGGGGCCGAGGGCTCTAAAGGTAAAAGAAGGAGATTTGATAAGGAAGCGCTTACAAATTCGACTTACCCCGTCTGGTGAGAGAGAACTACAAACAAACTCAATCGCAGCGTCCTCCATTGCTATGGAAGAGGGCCAGGTTTCGGTCCCCTCTGCCATAATAGTCAAAGAAAAATGGGTCATTACCTTAGGAGGTGCAAGGCGAGAAGCAGCAGCAAAAATAAAAGTTCTTGGAAGGCTTAGGAAGAAGATGCACAATGCGAAAAGAAACCCCTTCCACAAGCCTGATTTATATCACCCCCCAAATCATACCAACGGCCAGAATCTTACCCCACGATCTGCATCAATGGCTGGGGACTTCCTCGACAAAGGCACTCCAAGGAGAGCAACGCTTGGCATATCAAAGAGCTCACATAATTGCTTTGATAATCGCACTACTTCATATGGAAGACTTTGAGAAATCAGGAGACGTGACGGCCCATAATAACTACACAACATTCAGAATAGGCACACGGCTTATTCATGTCATCAATAACACTCCCTAGGGCACCCCTCTTCCTTGCAGCAACGTGTACCAGTTAGGTACATGAAAAGTTCCCATCTCTCAAATCTCAGATCGACGCGAGTGCAGTCTGGAGCCGTCCCATATCGACACATCCTGAATCCCGTCAGTAGTTCAAGTCTTAGTATAGCAAACAAGTCCTCCCGAGCTCAACATGGCCCGAGATCATAAAGAGGATATGTGGGGTGGGGTAGGGTGGGGAGGGCTAGTGATACGCCCAGATTTCGCTATCTGCGTGTCAGTACCCCCACACCTCCCCACATCAATGCAACACAGGCCCCAAGAAGAGCCGTCATACCGCCACCTTGTCATCCTAGCGGAGCTACTCTGCCCACAAGGACTAAAGGAAAACTCTGCACGACCTCTCTGATGATAAGAGAAAAGATGGGGGCTCGAATCCCAAAGGACAAGAGGGGCACAAAAAGGGGAGAATCCTAGAAGAGAAGGGAGGTGATTCTACTCTCTTGAAAAACCTCTAGACACTCACTACTCAAGGATCCTCTCCGGTGACTTGGTAGCTAACTTGACCGTCGAAGCGAGTTTGAGTATCAAGGCCCTCCCTCCTTCCACCGGTGTTTGTTCTTGTCCTCTCTCATTCAGGTGAACTCGAAGAGACAGCACCTTTTGCACCGTCTTCAAAGGAAGGAGACATCATCAGTTAGCTGGAGCTGGAGTAAACTTTGGAAAGACTTTTAGGAGAACCACTTTTCCGGTTAACAATTTCTATTGTTTTAGTTTTTACTATTCATGTTTAATTTCTATAGTTTTAGTTTGTGCATTTGCATGTATGATCTGTGATTAAATCTTGATTACATACAGTAGTAAGAAAAATTAATAGATTCAAAAGATAAAGCTTAGACCTGAGGATGTAAATTCCCAGCTGTGCCTGTTGTGCCGTGTAAAGGCACTTAGGCTTATTGGGTGTTCGAGAAGATAAAGATGCATCTTTAGTTTTTATTAGGCTTTTTCGAATAAACTGTCGATCTAGATGAAAACAAAGGTCCAGACTTCCAGTTAGATAAATAAATAAATAAATAAATTATCGATTCAATGTCTATCTAGTGTCTATCTATCTATCTATCTATCTATCTATCTATATATATATATATATATATATATATATATATATATATCGAAAGAAAGAATAAGGGATAAAATTGGTATAATACTCGCCAAAAAGGTTGGCCCAATAATTAGATATACTTATCCTAGAGATGAACTAAGGATAAAATCTTTTGGATTTATTCAAGGGATGGATCAAAATTATATAGTTATTTTCTTTTCTTGAAGATCTACCAAGCATAGTAGGAAAGTTGTTGCCATATGACTTGGAAATCATGGGCTCGACTCGTGGAAACAATCTTTTGCAAAACAAAAAAAGATAAGGCTGCGTACAATAGACCCAAGTGGTCCGACCTTTCCCCAAACCCCACGTATAGCGAGAGCTTTGTAGCACAAGGCTATCCTTTAAAGATCTACCAAGTATAATATATACTTTTTTTGACAAAGACGACAAACGCCCCGCGTGAAGAAAGTCAGGGGTGGACAACGCGACACCTGTACGCGCGTGCCCTCACCTTGTTGTCATGGGGGTTTAAACATGGGATTGTCCCAACCAACAAAGTCCTACACAGGGGACCCAATACCAATAGGCCAAGAGGCCGTTAGTCTACCATGTATATATAATATAAAATTAGTTATTTTGTTATGTTTATATTTGTCTTCCACATTGAACGTAGCAGAACAAAACCTAATCAATTAAAGGCTTGAGTTCACATGGGATATCCCACAAGAGGCTGAGAGAGTGGAGGCCCAGGAAAAGCCATGCCGCAGAAGGATCAAACTAAGGATCCACATAAACCCTGAATTTATACATTTACTTGATCTGTTGTAACTTAGGATTATTTGTACCGTGTTTAAATTATAAATAAAACGTAGTTTATCCACCTTTCTAAAAAAATAATAATAAAAAAAATAAAAATAAAATTCAGGTATCCTAAAATGATGAATAGTGTGGTCTAGCCTGGTCTAGTTATATATAGCCCCAACTATAGTTACATGGAAGTCTATACCAGAATAAGTCAACAATTAAAGTAAAATATGAAGTGAAGAGATAAATTATAAGTCAATTCTTTAGCGGGTAAACCTAAAGTAATTAACGCAAAAAAAAAGGAGAATCAAAGAAGGCCAAAGCTTGGAGTTCGAAGGATAAATTATGCCAAGGTTTAATTGAAAATTAGGTGTTAAATTGCACAGGCATGGTCTTGCCTTATCAAGCTAACAATAGAACCAACAGATAGGTGCATATTTAACAGACCTACCAATTAGATAAAAGACTCGGCGATGCCATCAAGATAAGCCTATTAAATCATTAGCCAAACCACATCTCATAGATAGAATTCCTTTAGTAACTCCGCCATATTCATAGAACTATTTGTATAATTATAAGAACTATCATTGTTCAAAATTTTATATATGGTTTAAGATCTAATTTCTAAAATATCCATTGTGACAGTAATAAATCTTCCTAACATGTGACATAAACAACAACTAAGCCTTAATCCCATACTAGATGGGATCGGCTATATGAATTCTCTGTCTCCATGTAGCTCTGTCAAAGACAAGATCCAGATCAACATCTAATAAACGTAGATCCTTAGACACTACCTCTCTTTTTACCTTCTATTACAAAACGATCACATTTTCGAACCAGGGCACCTAGGGGTCTACGACACATGTGTCCAAACCATCTTAAACACCCTTCTCTTATTTTATCTTCAATTGGTGCAACATGCACCTTCTGTCGGATGTGTTCATTTCTAATCTTATCTAATCTTGTATGACCACACATCCACCTTAACATCCTCATTTCTGGCACATTCATCTTCTCGATTTATTGACCTTTAGTTGCCCAACACTCGCTCCAGTATAACATGACCGGTCTAACTGTCGTTCTATAAAACTTTCCCTTCACTTTGTTAGGCATCTTCTTATCACATAAGACATTCGTAGCACTTCTCTATTTCAGTCATCTTGTTCTGATTCTATGGGCTACATCTTCATCGATAATCACATCCTTTTGGAAAATAGAACTTAGGTAATTAAAATGGTTACACTTAGGCAATACTACTCCACCTAGTGTCACTTCCTCGGCGTCCCTCCTACTTTGACTAAAATTAGGATGCATATATTCTATTTTAATTCCACAATTCTAACTTCTGATTAATTCCATCTCTAGTCTCATCAACTAGGACAATATCATCTATAAATAACATACACCATGGGATGTCATCTTGGATACAACTAGTTAACTCATTCATTACTAGAGTAAACAAATATGAGCTCAAGGCCGAACCCTGATGTAAACCCACTGTTATAGGAAACTCCTTCATATCTCCTCCAACTGTTCTCACACTCGTAATTGCTCCGTCGTACATATCTTTAATAGCATTTATATATTTAACATTAATGTCTTTCTTCTCCAACGCCCATCAAAGGACTTGTCTTGGACTCTTGGTACACTATCATATACTTTCTCTAGGTCAATGAAAACTATATGAAGATCTTTCTTCTTCTCTCTGTAGATCTCCATCAAACCCCTTAACAAATGAATGGTTTCTGTTGTAGATCTATCAGGCATAAAGCCAAATTGGTTCTCTGACACCTTCGTAATATCCCTGAGTCGATGCTCTATAACCCTCTACCAGAGTTTTATCGTGTGGCTCATTAACTTAATGTCACGGTAGTTTGTGCAATTTTGAATATCCCCCTTATTTTTATATAAAGGTACTAGAATGCTCTTTCTCCAATCGTCTGACATATTTCCCCATTTTAATATAAAGTTGAAAATTTTGGTTAACCATAATACCCCTAGGGCGTGTTTGGCACACGGGATTAGATGGGATTGGATTGGATTGTTATCCGAAATCCAATGTCCCGTGTTTGGTTTGGAAATGTTATCCTAGGATTCTAATCCTAGGATTACAGTTTCTTCTATAATTTAATCCCATGCTTTTTGGGAGGATTACGCCGGATAACTTCCACGTCCATCAAGTTTTCACCGTGAATAAATTAAAAAGATCTTTTTTTCTTAAAATTTATCTCTTTTATTAAACTTTTTATTTCATACTATTTTTTTAATATATATATAGTATAATATATTCTACCCCTTAGGTTTTGGAAGTTTTATTTGTAAACCATTTAATACATACTTTTAAACAAATTCATTAATTCTCTAATTTCTAAACTTCATCAAAATTTAAATATTAGATTTTAATTTATTTCATGTTATATATATATATATATATATATATATATATATATATATATATATATATATATGGTTTGATCAATCTTGTGCTCGAATCTTATTAGTTGCCTTCCAATTATTTGTCAACATTATGTCAATATATTATTCTTGTTATATATACATTCTACCCGTGTTCCACCTTATTATTTACCTTCCAATTATTTGTTAACATTATGTTAAAATGTGCTTGCAAAAATATATTAAATGTACATAGTGTTTTAACAATCAAAATTACATATTGTTTTACTAATTAAATTTTAATAAATAGAGTTCTTAGAAGTGAAAAATGGTAATATTTACAAAATATTTTTATGAATAAATTTCAATATGTATTTACAAAGAATTTTTACAAATTAATTTTTGACCCATGACATAAATAACAACTTTAAAAAATATTAAAATTTAAATATTAAAATACAAAAATTTTATAAACTAATTTGAAATATATGATATAAATAATAACTTAAAAATAAATATTAAAATATAAACAATAAAATAGTCCTATCTAATATCTACCAAATATCCAGTTTTCTAATCCGGTGCTACCAAACATAGGACAGTATAATATTATCCTATCCTATCCAATCCAATCTAATCCGAAATAATAATCCAATCCTATCCTGCGTACCAAACACGACCCTAATTCACTAAGACACTTCCAAACTTCAATCGAAATACCATCTGGGCTACAAGCTTTCCCAACCTTCATCTTTTGCAGTGCCTCCTTGACCTTACTAGGCCTCATTCTACGTGTATAGCTAAGGTTCTTCTCCACTACTGATGCATAAAAATCTATGAAATTATCCTCATGACTTGTATTGGATAGGTGATCAAAATAACTTCTCCATCTCTCCTTAATTTTTTATCTCCTGTCAGACCTGTTGAGACTCATCTTTAATGCACTTGACTTGGTTCAGATCCTTCCCCTTTTTTATCTCTTAGCCGTGCTATTTTGTACATTTCTTTTTCCCCTTCTCGCGTCCTCAACTTTTTATACAAATCGGCTAAAGATTTACCTCGGGTCTCGCTAACCGCTTTCTTGGCCTGTTTTTTTTTTTTTTGCCTTCTTATATTTTTCGAAGGCTTCTCTATCTTTAGCCGTAGGTAACTTCTTTCCTAACATGTGATATATGTATAATTAAACTTACTGAAAGAAAATGAAAGGAAATCAGCTGACTCAAGTGCAACCAATAAGATGTTCACCATAGATTGTTTGACAAAATACAAAACATATAAAACAACATAGAAGAAAATACGAGTTACAATTTACCTAATAAAGCTTTGCCAAGGTCCTTTAATCCCGGAATTGCTCTCAAAAGTAATGTGTTCTGCACAAATCAAATGCATCAAAACCCAAGAAACCAAAAACATGAGAAACATATAAAATCCAATTCAAAAAACAATCAACATATTCTAATGGTTGTATGTATATACATTCATTTCATGTGTTCATTCTCAGTGCAATTGTCGACATAACTCATCCTACTCCGTAACTTGCACATGTACAAAGTTGTCACCTTTATTTATACCCCAATCAATGCTACATGTTTTAAGTTTTCTAATTTCGTTAAGAACATACAACATTAAGTTCGACCATAATAAGCCATTGCCAGCAGGAAACATCATAAGTAAACCTAATTACCAACAAGATAATATGCTCTACCAAGAATTATGGCATCAAATAAGTCCAAATCTCAAAGCCAAAAACCTTAACAAGTGACCAACAAAAAACCAATTTCACCTTATGTTTGCTTTACTTTCTAGAAAACAAATCCAACAACTCTATACATTCCAACTCAAAAAGAAATTCTTTGAGAAAATTAAGCATAAGACAACCAGTCAAGAGAAAAGAGGACCTGCTTATCAAGTGGATGTCGAAAGTCATCAGCATCGAGATCACGAAAGACGACGGGCGCTGCCGCCCGGAAAACGACGACCCGAATTCCAGAGCGGCCACCCTTCTTCACAATTCCATCTCTCAGAGAAAGACAGCCAATTCTGATCTTGTGGCCTGAAGGCCCGATAGGGATCCGACAAGAGGTTCCCCGAGAGACGAAGCGAGAGGGAAGGAGGAGCATGGACGACATGGATTCAATCGAGAGACTTTGGGCTTCTCAAACGGCCTACTATCTACCGTCTCGGTCTAGTGTCCCGCGGGACAAGATAAAGGAAGTCTTACCTGTTCATATCGGTTCATGTGGGCATTAGAAACCAGAAATATCAATATTTTACTTTAAAATAAAATTAAAAAAAAATTAGAACCTTTTAAAATTTTGATAAATAACAAACAATGAGCTGTTCCTAACTTATATAACAATATAGATATTTTTCTTTTGTATATGTTCATTAGAAAATTGTATTTGCTACTATAGCTCTTATGTAAAGTTTTTAATTGCATATATATTAATGTTGAAAATATAAAATTTTAAACCAATAAGTATATATTGTCTATGTTTGCAAAAAAAAGAAAAAGAAAAAAAAATAAAAGGAAAAGAAAATAGCTCTTATGTAAAGTTTTAATTGCATATTTATTAATGTTGAAAATATAAAATTTTAAACCAATAAGTATATATTGTCTATGTTTGCAAAAAAAAAGGAAAAAAAAAAGAAAAAAGAAAATAGCTCTTTTGTAGAATTTTTAATTGCATATTTATTAATGTTGAAAATATAAAATTTTAAACCAATAAAAATATATTGTCTATGTTTGCAAAAAATAAAAATAATCAAAAATCAAAAGGCTTTAATCATTTTATTTGATATAATAATAAATAGGGATGCCAACAATGTTCATCTGATGGAGAGATTTTTCATGTTAGGGGATATTATAGTTCTATGCGTGATCCTTGCTCAAAACATTAACAATAGATATGATAGGGATGTGGAGGAACTCCCCACCCCAAGTTTAAATTTTGTTTTAAAAAACACATGAACAAAGATTAATGTTAATTTATTTAATTTATATTTTCATATTTATATAAAAACAAAGATTTTTTTAATTTCTATGAAAAGTGGATAAATCATATTTTATTTATAATAATTAAATACTTCAATACATTCATTCATATGTTACAAAAGATTTAATATTAAAAACTATTACTCCTGGTTATAGATGAATTGTTAATTGTTTATTCCTAGTGGCAAGGTGTCATCAAGGGCCTTGTCACCCCCGGTTCCAAAGGATAAAGAGATAAAAACTTAAAATACCTATTAGGATAAAATAATTGTAGACACATGTCAAGACAACCGAGATGAAAGCTCAATTGCCAAATCAACTGCCTACTTATTCAATTGTGGAGGATGAATTCCGAAGCATGCTAAAAGTTCACAAGAGGTAAAAGGAGGTCCACCAAAAAGGATGAATTTTCACGAAAAAGGCATTCCGATTCGAGTTCTAAATTTCTGATTTCTCATTGTGAATTTGGTATCTCTCTTTCTCTCTTCTTTTTTAGTCTTGACACATCGAGGCTTCCAAGCACGAGAGCTTAGAACTCTTTTCTCCCACAATTTTCTCACTATGAAATTCGATCCCTGAAGATTGATCTATGGGTTCATGGAACAAAAGAAGAAACGGATCGTTGACCGATTGATCAAGATCCGCTCTCATCCTCAAAAATGGTGGATCATTACATCAACACCTACTTTCTTTTATGAACATAAAATCGGTCCTCCCAATTTGAAATCCGAGTCCTGGTCCACGTTATTATCATCCTACTAATTCTGAAGATTTATATGAAAAAATTGTAATGAGTAGAGGTTTGCATATATAACCCCTATTATAAGGATCCATATTTACATATACATACCTCTATATTCAACTATTTTTTAAAAAATTAACAGAGAGAGTAAAAGGCTTATTTTAAAAAAATTAATAAAATTAATAATAAAGATATATAAATGTAAAATTTTATAGTTGTATATAAAGCTTGAAAATCCGATAAATATATAAATATAATAGATTGAAAATAGTTTCATTGAGTAGAATAGGATAAGCATTATTGATACTGATGGACTCTAGCTATGAACAGTTGCGTGTAGAGGACCACCAACTCCTTGTGGTAGAGCTTTGGCATCATTTCTATTTCCTAGACCATGTGTACGAGGGGTTTTTCTTGTAGGTTGCGAGGCACCAAACCAATAATACAATATTTATTTATTTATTTATTTATTTATTTATTTTGTTTTTTAAGTTAATCTAGGGTTAAGTAACCCATCTTTCAGCTCTTCCTCTCCTTTTCTTCTCAATCGACTCTCTCCTCCCTCCCTTTTATTTCCCCCTCTTTTAAACCAACCCTATTCTATATTGTTTACTCTCACTTTCTCTTTCTCTTTCTCTCTCTTAATTTTTTCAAGTTATTTTAAGTTAATTAGTATATGTTGACGATGGAATTGGTTTTGCTTTGAGATCAAACTCAATCCCAAATCAACAGTTGAATTTGCTTGATTTCTGGGACTTAGAACAGTGAGAAAATAGAAGGGAAATCAATCAACCAAGAAATGAAGACGATGATTTAACGTGGAAAACCCTTGATAGGGGAAAAACCACGGATCAAATGATCAAATCCACTAAAATCAAGGCATCAAAGACATTTTTACAAGTGGAGAAGAATCAGAGAAGAAATCAATCTCCAGAGAGACAGGGCTTCGCTGTCTGTAATTTCTCATGCCTAAATGAGTTGAAGTTGTCGCCTTTTATAGGCTTCGGTAGCGTGGGGAAGAAGCTAGGTTTTTTGACATGTGTCTTAAAGAATTTGGCCACGTGTTTCGCCAGCTAAGCATCCAGCTAGGTTCCAGCTAAGCAGCCAGTTGGATCTGAGCTGTAAATAGTTGTAAGTCATCTAGAAGGCCAACCTGTCAACAACTAAGCTCCTTCTAGAAGATTATTTCCGATAATCGATGCCATTCCGATGAGTTGAAGGCGTATTTCATGCTGATGAAGTGGTGAGTACTTCCGGACCGATGAGTTGATATTTCATATCGGTTGGCTTTAATCTGGTGGCTTGTTATAGCATATCGGGTTGATCCGATCTGACGTGTCGTTGTAGCATATCAGACATTGGGTATTTGGGATTCTCAATCCGATGAGGTGCTATGGGTTATCATCATAAATGAAATTGGTTGATCTGGACCTAGTTAGGTGAGGGGTCCTTTAGTGTAGACACGTGGAAGATTCTGATGGGTTCCACCTGTCTTACCATTTTTCCTCCTATCAGTGTATATATGTATAAAGAAGGTAATTAACAAACAATTAAATTTACTCAATATATTTTGTAATAAAATTTTTCATTGATAGATTGTTTAAATCTAATATTCAAGAATTTCTACGAAAACCCTCCATTCTCCGATACTAATTATGAAGAATTCATAGAAGCATAGACCCGTTATAAACTATCTACAACAAATATGCACAACTAGCAAATAAATATCCTATCTATGGCCCCTCACCCCAAATGAAGCTCTAAAATCCAACCTTCGAAAATTAAAGAGAAAAGTCTTCTTACTCCACAACCATTAGCCAACTATATAGACTAAAGGAGGGAGGGAGAGGGAAGCAAAGGGAGATAGTGGGCCGGATAGTTGTAGCGAGATTGAACACACAGAAAAAGAACCAATAGTGACTATGGTGGTTAGCGTGTGTGTCCTAATCTTGTGAATGTCATTGTAAGCAACATAAGTCTCTAAGCAGCAAGGTGGTTATGGTGCATCCCAGCCACTTGCGCGTGAGATGCGTGCTTTGTGCTTTTGGGTGGCTATTGGGGCACAAAGCTACCAACCATGGAACTCAGTTAGGTATTTCTGGTGTTGACAAAACAACCACCAATCCTTCCATTACTCTCGTGAGCAGGAAAGTGACAAGCCACTTGAGTGGAGAATGGATATAGAGATAGGTATAGTTCAGAATCTACAATTGCGTGGTGAAAGAAGAGTTGTCTCTAAAGTTCATTAATGAATGCATAGGATGCGCGGTATGTCTCCCGCAAGTATACAGGGTTGATCAAGTAGTAAAACATCCAAAGATTGGGTACTCGAATCCACAGGGACTAAAATACTAGTACTAATTATCTTCTATTATCTAGCCTAAAATATAGATGGTGTGTTGGTAGTTTAACTAATTAACCTAAAGAAGAAAATAATGTGAACAAATGGTAGATTGTGGGTAATCAGAGATAAAACATGGCATCTCAGATCACAATCCCCCTAGAATTCCTTTGTTGGCGATTGACTTCCTAATACTGGTTATTTACTGATAAGTTCTTGGAGTATGCAATAGTGTACTTCTTAGTGCAACACCCGATCTCTCACGATGCTAGTCACACCCTATCACCTATGTCTAACTATAACCTAGAAAGGTAACAAATCCTGGGTTAGTGCAATAATAGTCACACGAATCATTCAACATAAACACTACCGTGCTAATGCTAGACCCTGATGAGGTAGGTAATTCAGACTCATGCACACAACAACCACATAGATTCTCAAGTATAGACATGCATCAATGAAGCACAAGAACTATCAGTAATGAAAGGACCTAATATAGAAAGAAAGTCAATAACAAATTCATCCTAGGGTTCATGTGTCGAAGACACCATAGAAGATTTAGTCTCTCATACTATGGACTACCATAACAAAGATACAAGAGGACACATAAAGATAAACATATGAATTCTCCCTTGTTGACTTCTCCTCTGCCTTCAATCTCCTCTCTAAACCCTAGCCGTCACTGCGAAGACCGTCCAAGCCTGATCCACAAAAAGTCCCCCTTTTTAGGGTTAAGTGGACGGCTATTTATAGCTTTTAGATTTGCGAAGCACGGTTGTGTTGATCTTAAAGCACGTCCGTACTCTTTAGCTGGTGACGCGGTTTACACGTTTTCAAATATCCAAGAATTGGATGGGCTACAACACGCCCATGCTCTTTAGCACACCCATGTAGAATGAGAGCATGGCCGTACACTTATCTTCAAGTGTCCTTTTTCACTACTTTCGTCTTGGAATGTCCCGTTTCCCGTTCCTTTTGCCTCGAGTACCTGTTTTCCTATCCAATCATACAAACATACCCAAAGGAACACAAAAATAGAGAATCTACTAGGAAAAGACATAAGTGCATGTAGATATGATAGAAATATATGTATGATCATGCACTTATCATTTATCATTCTTTATGGGGGAGGGGGATTTTGGGGAAGGTACTTGGTAAGGGGTAAGACAATATTGATACCTTCCAACATGGCTCAATGAGGTACCTTAGTGGGGCTCCAAAGAATACCTAGGGTGGTAGGGGTGATGATGCTTTCATCCCTCATCAAGAATAACAGGGGTCTATCCTATTAAGGAAGGAGTTGTCATGGGTACTGGTGCCGGAGGTTTAGGATGAGATCCTAGATATGAGGAGAATCGATGCTACCTCCATGTTGTTTGGGGGTCATGGGAGTGTTAGGTGGAGTTCAAGCCTTGATTCTTTTTCTAGTTCTCTTATAAATCCTGGTTGGAGTCTGTCCTCAAGTAGAGCTTTGTCCAAATGGGTGAAGCATTGATATGTATCATGACATGGTCGGAGAACTTATGCTTGAAGCCTATAGGTGATGGGAGGTTGCTCACCATCACATAGGAAGGGGTACCCACCTGCTATCGGTTTTGGTTAGCCTTGGTGGATGGGGTGGCATTGATTGGTAAGTTAGTGGAGAAAGTAAGGTTCACCATGGAGGTGCACTTTGCTAGAAGGGTAGTGGTTAGGGGGGTGGCTAACATAGTCACTGTCCCAGATAGATGGTGTAGATCTCGAGAGCTCATTAATTATGGATTGGTGTTGAGGTGTTTTAGGAGGATAGGCCTGCAGTAGGCCTCTAGGAGGTAGGGAAGGGAACCAAAGGCGAGGGTAGAGATGCTATTGATGGTGTCGCAAAACTTGCTTCCGCACTGGCCTCAATGAAGAACCTTAAGGACCTTTGAGGGCTGGTGGATGGAAGAATTGACATGACAGGAGAGAAAGGGATAGGTGATGCACTCAAAAGTATACACAACACTTCTCCCGCAAGTATACGGGATCGATCAAGTAGTAAAGTACCCAAAGATAGGGTAGTCCAATCCACAAGGATTGACCACTATTACTAGTTGTCCTCTATTACCTAGCTTAACTTTAAGATGAATTGTGTGATCAAGTTATTTGAATATATTAACTAAAAACTAATGTGAACAATTGGTGGATTGAGGGGAATCATAGATGAAAGATGGCACATCGAATCATAATCCCCCTAGGATTCCCTTGCTAATGATCGATTCCCTATTACTGGCTAATTGCTAATAACTCCTGGAGGATATAACAATGCGCTTCTCAGCAAAATACCCAATCTCTCGTGATGCTCATGCACACCCTAGCACCTTTGTCCGACTGAAGCCTATCTAGAAGAATCCCAGGGCTAATGCGATACTTTAGCCGTTCTTGGTAACCACATGAGCACTCGTTGTATTGGGTGCTCTAACCTACTGAGGTAGATGACTCGAGGCCCGCGCAAGGGAAAGCCACATAAAAATATCTAGACGGATAACAACTCTAGGCTAATGTAATACAGACTCTACAACCATCTAGCATCAATATTAACATGTTGATACTATCCCTTGAGGGGACGGATGATTGGGCTCATGCACAAAACAACCAAGAAGAATTGCAAGCACAAACAATGAAGATGGGGCACAAGAATTATTTAATAAGCAAAAACCGATTAAAATAGGAAATCAATAACAAGTTCATCCTAGGGTTCAGGTGTCTGAGGCACCATAGAAGGTTTAGCCTCTCATGCTATGATCTATCATAACTAAGATACAAGAGGAGGTTATACAATTAGACATAGAAATCTTCCCTTGATAACGCCTTATATGCCTTCGATTCCTCCCGTGAAACCGTAGTCGTTTCTATGGAAAATGGGCCGAGATTGCTCTGTCAAAAGTTACTCGTTAGGGTTATATGGACGGCTTTTTATAGTTTTGCAAATCTGTGAAGCACGGCCATGTTGATCTGAAGTACGGCTGTGTTGATCTAAACACAGCCTTGTTGACGTAAACATGCCTATGTTATTGGTCTAGCGACATGGTTAATGCGTTTTAAATCAACAAAGAGTTACACGGGGTTGAACATGCCCGTGCTTCATCAGCACACCCGTGTTAAGTAAGAGCACGGCCGTGCTCTTCTCTACATGTGTACTATTTTGGCCTTTTCGCTCTGAAATGTCCAATTCCTGTTCCTTTTGCTCCCGGGTAACTATTTACCTGTCCAATCACACAGAAATACCCAGAGCCGCACAAAAATAGAGAATTGATATATAAGTGCATGTAAATATAAGGGGAATTTATGTATAATCATGTTCTTATCATATAGCCCACACTTGAGCTTTTGCTTGTCCTCAAGCAAAGAAAATACTACCTGAGAAAGATGATGAGTGCATGATTTCCAATCTCAAAATAGTTGGGAGTCTCTCTCATACCTGGGGAAACACAGTGTTAGGTGCCTGAAGGTTTTTATGGAAAATAAGTCTTACCTTATACTTCGATTCCCCACGTGTGTGTAGCCCTTCCTATAGTGCCGCTTACCAACTCAAACCCGACTCGGTTAGTCTAAACTTTATTCACTAACTACTTTCCTTAACTCTTTTGGCTGGGGGGTAGTAACTTCATACATCCAATGAGGTAGCCTTTTTCTTTAGTAGGTCATCAAGTGAACATTTGTGATGTCCAAGATCCGACTACTCAGGGGCGCCCGACTTTCACGCTTCAAAGGCGATAGCTCTTTCTACCATCTTTTCTATACTGGTAGGGCATCCCTAATGGATCCGACTTTCCGGTCAGTAGGGCATCCCTAATAGATCCGACTTTCGGGTTATGCCAGTCGCTCTAAGATTTTTATTTATTTATTTATTTATTTTTAAGCAATCAATAAAGCAAAATCTCTCTAATGGTTAAACTAACTAGAATCCAAACCTAAGTGGTCAAATGACAATAGAGTCAGGGCTTGTGCTCAAATCTTGATTATATCACTTATATATATATATATATATATATATATATATATATATATATATATATATATATATATATATATATATATATATAAGTGATACAATCAAGCGACCGCACTTGCGGCCGGCCTGATTGTATCACTCCTATATATATATATAGACAATCAAAGATGACTCCCATTAATTTGCTCATAGATCATCCTAAATCAACACCCATCATAAGTAATATAATCACTCAACGATAATCCCTCCCCACACTTAAATTGTGCATTGTCTCCAATGCACGTGATATATGCACTAAAAAGAGAATGATATGTGATAGCAAAATGGAAAAAGTGGACTTAGCTTATTGTGCGTCATGATGTGTTTCGTTTTCATTTGTGTTTCCTGCCAAGTGTGAGTTTTAATGTATCCTGAAATCATTGAAGGCAAACAAAAAGGTGAAGCTCCATAGCATATCTAAAGACTAAACCTTTATCAACAAACTGACTCAACTAAAGTAAAAATGTACAAAAGTGGGGAAAAAAAATAAAAGATGGTAGTGATGCTCATATAAGGTAATCCTCCTCGTCGTCCCCATCGGAGCATCTACAACAACGGTCGTATCCTGAGGGTCTGCCCCTACCTTTGTCGTGGGTGGAGCTAGGGGCTATGGTAGTCACGGATAATCGGCTCCTTATTGCCGAAGGAGGTAGTCTACTCCGTCCACCAGCTAGTGGAGTAAGGCACGGTCGCCCTCTGCGAATATGGTGGCTAGTGGTGAAGGTGTTGCGGTCGAGGATATAGGTGCTCTGCTGGATCCTGCGGTCTCTGAGGAGGCTACAACTATGTATCTGATACCTTGTGTGGTCTGTCTTGGCTGTAATATCCCCATCGATCGCATGGTCTCCATTGTGATCGGTATGGACCGCCCGAGTATCGTCATCGCTCCGCTGATATGATAGGGAGAATGCCCAACCCTCGTGCCAGGTGTGTGATGTACGGACCCGAGAATAATGCTTTAATCTTGGTGTCCGACGGTTGGTACCTAAGGAACTCTACTACAATCCATCCCAGGTGGATGAGGAATCTGTCTGCCATGCTCTGTAGGTATAAGAAGTCCTTGGAGCTGACTACACCTGTGCTCAGTCCTTTCCTTGTGATCGAATGGTTGAGCACTATGTATCTGAGGGCTGGGGATCGGAGGATAGATTCCTTCGACCGTTGGGGGTCGTAATGTGGGTTCGTTCTGAGCCGCTTCCAAGTAGACTCTGGTGTCTCTTTGATAAGTGTAAAAATATACATATATTTATTTCCATCATAGTCACATGCACTTATCTCGTTGTTTCACATCAATTCCTCTATTTTTGTGATCCTTTGGGTTTGTTTTGTGATTATCGAGGTAAAATAGGCACACGGAGCAAAAGGAACAAGAAACGGGACGAAACAAGGCAAAACGAGCTAAAAGAGCCCTTCGTAGAGGGTTGCATGGCCTTAGTATAATTTGGCACGGCCGTACACATGCCCGTGCACCTCTCGGACACTAAAACACGTTAAAACAACATCGCGGGAGTGGGCACGGCCGTGCATATGAGATGCACGGGCGTGCCAAATTGAATCCAAATCTATAAACGAGCTGCAATGTTCTAGAATTTATTTTAAAGAGATCCAGGACTCCAAATCCAATCTTCACCGTTCAAATCGAAGAACAAGTAGTCAAAATACTCAATTAAAATTTTAGATCAATTAGAGATGAATTAGTTGTCCGATCGAGCACTTGAAAAAGGCTGCGTAGGCCTAGAAAATTATTCTGAATTAATCCTGAATTTATCTCAAGATTATTTGAACCCACTCTAACTTAATCCTGAAGTTATCTGGAAGTTACCCAAATATAGGAACATGCTAAGAACGGTCATGCTTCATATTTTTAGCCTATATAAACCCTATGGGAGCAGGAGAGAAATGGATCTTTGGGCGGGGGCCCAGATCGACTTTTGGTGGAGCAATCTTCGGCGGGTGTTCAGAGCGACGTTAGGGTTTCAGAGTAGATTGAAGGCAAAGAAGACATAGAACAAGGGAGTCCCCATGTTTTCAATTATGTCTTCCTTCAATATCTTTGTCTATGTTTCCATTAGCATGAGAGGCTAAACCCCTTCGGTGGTGCCACGGACACATGAACCCCTAGATGATTTATTAATTGAATTCTGTTATTTATTGGTTTTCCTTTATTTGATAATTCTTGTGATGTTTGTGCTTATTTTATGTGATGATACCTTGCATGAGCCATGGTCAATTGCGTCGTTAGATTCTAGCGACACACAGGTGTGTTTAGGGTTTTGACTTGCATATCTCTTCTATGCATAGATCCATATATCTTTTAGTTAGATTACAACTAGGCATAGGTAACGATTTTGATCCGTATACAAAGAGATCGGATGTGGCGTCTAAATAGCGCTAATGGCGAACTCCAAAGAATTAATCAATGGAAACCAATATTTTGAATTCAGTTATTAATAAAAGAATCTTAGAGGGATTAGGATCCGAGGTGCCACACTCACCTCTGATTGCTCACAACCTACCAATTGTTCATGTTAGTTTCTTTAGATTAATCAATCAACACAATCACTTTCGTAATTTGAACTAGGTAACAAAGATAATCAGTACTAGTTTTCAGTCATTGTGGATTCGATAACCCTACCTTTGGATAATGTATTACTTGATCTACCCCATACACTTGTGGGTAGTTGTCGTGCACCCTATGCGTGCATCACTTCTCCTCCGGTCTAACGATCATGAGTGCGTGGTACGCAGGTGTGGTGGTGAACTCGACATCGTACAGTCCCAGTCGGAAGACAAAGTCTGTGTAGCTTATTGGGAACATGGTGCCGCCCAACTAGAACTCGATCTGATCCAATTGGTCCCATAAGATGAAGCTCATGGCGAGGGTGCAGGTGGCTAGTTCCTCCGGGCTCTCTGTATGTCGTCTCTCGGATAGACATGAGGCGGTCCCAATCTCCCACCTCCAGGTATCTCCTCACATCCGCGGCGAGGCCCACCTACTCAAGAGCGTCCCAATTGATGTGCCAAGCCTCGCCAAACTGTAGCTGACAAAGTTTGTAGTGCCTCTTGGTGTGCATAGGCACAGTGAAGGAGGGCTCTAGGTGTGGTTGAGAGCTCGCCTCTTCTTTCTTCTTCTTCGCATGGGGCCCTATGGTAATGATCTTGCGTGGAGGCATGGTGGTCGCTGATGGAAGCTTGCTCAGAGGGGTGGATGCACGCATATGCTACGAAGGAGCACGACCGTGCTTTAGAGGATAAGGTGCGGTGAAAGATGTCGCCGGTGAGGTCAGGCGGCCGGTGGGGTTTGTAGCGTCGGAGGGGACGCGCCAACGATGCTCTGGAGTGGAGGGGGAGGGGGTCTAGGTTGAGGGAGGTGGCTGTGGCGGCGTGGGTCCTCAACCATCGACCTAGTTGTCGATCCGTTTTGCTCAAACACGCCCTTTAAACACGGTCTCGATTGATAAACACGCCTTTTTTCAATAATTTTAAAAAACAATTAATTATATTATTTATTTTAAAAAATAGTTTCTAAAAATATTTTTTTAAAAAAATTAATTATTTTATTAATTTTTTTTAAAAAAATGGCACCTCAACATGCATTAAATTCCCATTTAAAATTATTTTACCATTTTTAAAAAAAATGCCACGTTAGAAAAATATGGCCACATGTAAATAAAATATTTAAAGAAATAGGTCGTATTTTATATGTATTCCACTTGTAATGCCACGTCAGCATCATGTATAGTATTAAACAAAATACTCGAAGCAGAGGGACTGTATTGAATATTTTTAACATACAGGGATGGAAATGAACATTGGGGTAAAGTACAGGGACGAATAATGGATTTATCCCCTTAATAACAGGTTAATAGTGGAAGAGGCAATCCATTCTTATATCGTAGGAGAAGTGTCAAGCTTCCTTCTTAAGCTAGATATGGAAAAGGCTTACATAGGGTTGATTAGGATTTTCTAGTGGAGGTATTGAGGGTTTGTGGGTTTAGTGAGACTTGGATCAGCGGCGGGTGGTTGGGCTGACCAATATAGCATCTGTGAGGGTGTTGGTTAGTGTGTTTATATCAAGTCCATTTGGCCTAGGCCGGAGTTTGGTTCAAGGTGACCCCTTGGCCCAATTTTTGTTCATCCTCATCATAGACGTGTGGAGTAGGATTCTTGGGCACACTCAAGGCCATGGTCTTTTATGAAGGATGCCATGCAAGCTGGTAAGAACGGAGAAGGTGTTGTATAGCTTATTCATCAACAACATGCTCATTTTCATGTCTTCGGATCTTTGTTAACCACTTTCCTTGGAGTTCTTGTTATTTTCCTTTTAATTGTTGTTCATTCTCAAGGTGAACCTTGGGAAGCGTGTGGTCAACTCGCTTGGGATGGAGACAAAGAAAGCACAACATCATAGTACAACCTTGTTTGCTAGTAAATAGTGTGTCAATCGCTGGACTGGGAGGATGAGGATGTTTGGGGTGTTGGAGCTTCCGACCTTCAATTTGAGCCTATTGGCACGATGGTGGGAGTACCTAAGGTTAAGAGAGTGGTCCCCATGTGCTATGTTTCTCCTACCAAAGTAGTTCCTCAGGTAGTCATGCTGGGACCATTGGAGAGCTCTAGTCTGCTAGTAGGGAGAGTTGGTGGTGTGGGAGATATACTAGCTGGCTCGATGACAGATGAATAACCTCCCTCTAGTTTGACTTCTAGACTGAAGCTAGTGAGCTTTGCTTGTGGTTTGCAACAATGTTTACAGCCTGCATAAACCCTCATAGGCACATATTTGACTGCACATTTCCCACTGGCAGGAAGGCCTTTGGATTAACAAAATCTCGAGAGCAAGGGCAAATCTAGGAGCTCTTGCTTGGGGTTCTATAGTTGTCACAGTCGGATGTGAGGAGGTGGCAATTAGGGATTGGTGGGGAGTTTAGCATGAGGAGTCTTTACTATTTTCTCGTGGATGGCAAAATGGATCAATAACTCTCTACATCTCTATGTAAATGCTATGGTAAAGCACCTTGACAGAGCATCAACTGCTTGATTTTCCTTGTCTAGCTAGTACTAAATTATGAAATCATTGCCCATAAGTTTTGGTAACTACCTTTGTTGCTCATGTGGTGTATAGATTAGCTGCACAGATGCTATAATGCTTGTTGATTAGTTCTAATAGTGAATTTGTGACCTATCGAATAGTGTTTGAACTTTGATATTGTTTCTGTTATTGCATAAAATTCTCAAGCATATGTAGATTGAGATCTCAATATTGGGGTCAACTTCTTGGAATAATATGCAATTGGATGATTTCCTTGACCGAGGATGGCTCTAATTTCCTCACCAGAGGTATCAGTCTCTAATACAAAATTCTGGGAGAAATCAGGAAGCCTAAGTACAAGTGCTACAATGATGGCCTTCTTCAAATGCTTACTGAGCTTCTTCTTGAAGCTCTAAATCCGTAAGTGTACGGGTCGTATCAAGTAATAAAGTGGACTATGGAAAGTCGGATGTCGAACCCATAGGGACTCAAAAGTACTAGTACTAGCTATTCCTCTATTAATTAGTCGATCCAAGATGAGTGGTTGTGAACTAAAACTAGAATTAAAGAAAACTAGTCACCAAAGCTATGGAAATGGGAATCAATCTTGATAACAATCAATCATGAGAAGGGACTACTTGGGCAATGAAACCCCCTTGGATTTTACTCTAAAAGATAGATAGAGAGCTCTATGTTGATGATTGGTAAGGCATGGGCCAAGGATTTCTAAGGTGTACTAAATCCCTCTCTCGTGGCGATTAATACCTAATTCCATCAATTGCATTACACTCTAGAGAACCTATATCTTGGAAGGATTGTGGAAATAAGTCATATTAAGGGCTCTCTCTCCTTAGTACCCGATCTCTCGGCGTAATCACAATCCACTAGGTCTTCACATGAGGAGGCGTTCGCTTCTTCCCCCGTATGGACTACAATAATCTCTCCAGACTCTCTGATGCAGGAGGATCCAAGTCAGATGATGTGATTCAGTTATTTGGTCCGTTTTCGATGCCAAATTCCAATGTTTTTCCTTCAAAACTTTATTTTTATATATTTTTACCAGTTTTGGTAATAATTAGTTTGTCAAATCATGATAGAACTTGAATACGATTTTATCTAGGGTTTCATATAACTATTTAGTTTGTTTTAAATTTTAAGTTTAGATGAGTTTAGGTTTTGGATAAATATTTGCTAGTTTTGGCTATTTAATCCGGCTTGTGGGTTAGTTTTCGGCAAGCCTTGATTTTATGAAATTGTTTTGAATTTGAGAGACGCTTCTCTCTTGTGTGGATGTCTTCTCGTGTTCTTCTTTGTGATCTTTAGGTTACGGCAAGCCCGCGGGATAATAGTTATCCTTCCCAGCGTTAGTTGGTACCAGAGCCATCATGGGCGGGTTCTGAAGGAGGAGGTCCAGGACCGTCATCGTGACGTCAAGGATGTGATGATCAAGGCAAGTCGCTGATAAGTGTTCATTTAAGCGTAATTTTATACCATATTCATGTATGTTTTTCATGTGATTTTGGGGTATTATAGCCCGCCGATACTTAAAAAGTGTTGATCTTGATAAACACGGCAAAATATCAAGACGTCGGGAGAAAGGAAGCTTTTAAATGGAAATTGAGACCAAAATGAAGCATTTGCGGAAAAGAACAAGGCATACAGGTCTTCATACATCCCGTATGAACCTGGAGAATTGGAGGTCTCTGGAGTCAATCTCCTAGGGTCGTACAATACCCAGTATGAGCCATTCGGGATGTTGTATGGTTTGATATACGATTGTACAAACCATGGTGAAATCTATATGGGCCCGTATACGACCCATATGAACCCCCGTATGTCGTAAGTTTCCAGCAATCTGCGGACTCAAGCAAGGGTAGAACGGTAAATAGCACTCTAAAACCCTAAAGGTTATCTTTTGACAACACAGTGCTGTTGTTTTTTCACCAAAAAAAAAATGCAAAATTCTCAAAATAAATCCTTCATTTTCCTTGAAATATGCCAAGCAATGAGATCATCAAATAAATGAGAAGCTGGAAAAAAAAGGTGCATGCACAAGCTGATGTGCCTGAAAAAGGGAAGACAGAGAAGCATTGCAAAGAGGTACTGATCACAATAGCTCTTGATTGCTTCTTTGAGAAAGTTTGTCTTCCTACTGTGGATCATATGCTTTATGTATTTTTGACAAAATTAAGTGGATCATATGCTTTATATCATCAAACATATCAAATTTTATCATCATAAAACAGAGATGAAACAAGAGGAACACATGGATTCATATGTTCGGTTGATTTTCCTTTATTCAAGCAATGAGAACAAGACATCATTCACAGGGATCAAATTAAACACATGAAATTTCTTCAGAGGATTTAGTTAATTGAGGCAGAAGTACATATAGAACAGCAAAAGATAAATACAGTTTCACAGATTCAAAGGTATTTACAGCATGTGTGCTTGACGAAGAACCACAAGATTTTATTGACTTGAGATTCATTTGGTAATTACTTCTTCTTCTTCTTCTTCATCATCATTATCCTTTTCTAAGACTATGCTTGCGAGCACGGCGAAAGAACCCCATTCCTTTCATGGCATTGGAAAATTTCACCAAGTTTGGCCTCCTCATTCCCAAGTTCATCTTCCCTGTTGATAACTTGAGAGCTTGTAAGCAACAAAAATGTGCGACGGACTCCTCATCGTCACTGTCATCGTAGTCGTCTTCTTGCTCATCTTCTTTGCTCACAATCTTCTTCCCCTTGACATCTTTGTGCTTAGACTTATCAGACTTGCTAGAATCAGCTTCATAAGCCTCCCAGAGCAAGTCCATCTCTTCGCATCCATCAACAACTTTGCGTTCTTCGTAGAGCTTGAATGTCATTCGTTCTTCGTAAAGCTTGCATGCCAGTGTTCTCTTCCACTCCTTCTCCTTCCTCATTGATCCATCTCTTTGGAGACCTTCTGAAACCAACTTCAATGAGTCACCCCTTTGGAAGCTCCTTGAACTTTTGTGCCTGCTCCTGAATGAATCTTCTTCATCCTTTTGATCTACAATGTCCAAACATTGATCCAAGAGAGGATTCTCCTCTTGAGACTTCTCCTCCAACACAAACACATTTGGAGTGTCTATGCATTCTGACTCACCAAAGAAGCACGCCGGAGAATTATCGTCATCGCATATGGGTGCAAGAAACATGGAAGTTATAAACTGGTCAAGAAGGCTAGTTGTGGAGTTGCCTTCAAGCTTAGCTTTTAGAATGTCGACAACCATGCGGCAAGCACTGCCAGGGAGTAGTTCCCGGTCATCGAAGGGAGGAGAGACAGTGAGGAGAACAAGGAGGAGGAGTGAAGTGGAGAGAAGGAGAGGAGAGAGGAAAGAGAGGAGTTGGAGAATGTAAGGGGAGAAGAAGAGGAGGTAGGCACATTGCAAAGGGTGGCAAGTAATGAACTTCCAAAAGGAGAGCAAGTCATCCAAGAGAAGGGCCAGAAGATGAGTGTCAGAGCTGCATAGCTGGGTCATATGCATTGCCAATTCTTCTCTCTGCTAGCTTGTGGTGGGGGAGGAAATGGTGATGGTGATGGTGATGCAGAAGAGATTGGCCAAAGATGAATGAGTTTCACCTTCTCTCACTGCTGTGTTTAGAGAGAGAGAGAGGCAAGTAGAGAAGCATGATTGGTGTGGCAACTAAGGCGTGAATAAAGGAAAAATAGAGAGAGGTTGAGACATGAGAGTGATAAAGTTTTCTCCGAGAGGAAAGAATGGTGGAGCAAAAGGGGAAAAGTGAAAAGAAGAGAGGAAGTAGAGGTTGGACTAAATGTGAGAGAGAGCACATGCAGTTGGAAACCATTGATGATGCTTCTCACTGGTTGGTATGTGGTTGCTCCCATGCCCATGCACACATTTGTCCTCTTGTTGAACCTTTTGTTCTCATGGTGGAGCCCCACATGTTGGAGTTCATATATAACAGCCATTGAAGATGAGTCACTGCTTGCTTGATTAATGGAGAATGGATTAGGTAAAGCATGAATAGAAAAGAACAGCTCTTTGTTTATTTGTATCGTGTTTTTTAGATAACATATCATAAGGACTAATGAATTCATCAAAAGATGTAGCAAGAAAAGAAAATTTAAGAGTTCATGGATTCATCAAGCTTCCATGATTTTGATTATTCTATGGAGTTCTGTTTCGGTTGAAGTGAGAAGAATATATTAAGATCAAGTTTAGCATGATAAGTGGAACTGTAAAGATTAATTTGCAGAAATGTTTATGAAACGAAGGAATTAGTTGATGTTTCTGCTGTTCCACATTGCAGAAATGAAACTAAAATCTAATGATTGGATAACTAAAGACTTCTCTTGTTTTTTACATTGCTGTATTAACACACTCTTATCAATGAGTTAATACTAAATTAAGACTAGTATTGTTTTTAAGTACTATAGAAATATTTATGATATTTCTGCAGCTCCACATTTCTGACTGACACTCTTATCAATTAGAGACAAGACCCTGTTGATAACATCATAATTCTGCCTTTTAAAAGGCAGTAGTAAGATTGATTAGCACTTTAACAACAAGAACTCAATCATGCAAGACTAACAACCATTTCAGTGTGAAGGAAAACGGTGAATAAGTTAGAGCAGTAGTAGTTGTAGTACTTCTTACTGTGCTGATTGTGAGCTTAGGATTCTACTTGAAACATGTGAAGAAGAAATGCAGGTGACCTTGAGCTGGTTGGACTGCAATGCAGGGGTCCACATACTTGGCAAGAAAACAAAAAATAGGACAAGAACTCCTTTGTACATACACCCATTATAACTGTACAGATGTTTTCATGAGGAATACATTCAGATGAGGTAACAGGATCAACAGAAATTACAAGTTCTTGGTCTTATAAGAATTTAATCCAATTAAGAATTGCAGAAATCTATATTGGCTTACATTAGTTCAGCATCAATCTCATGATTTGAATGAGATTTTAACTGAGTAACAGGAAAAAAATACATAAATACCAAATGTATACCAGTTAATCAAATGCAGAACTTCAAGAAATCAGGAATAAGAACAAGGATCATAAGATAGGAAGTTAGGAACTCATATAGGAGTATACATCTTTTAACTTTCGTTCTGTATATCATTACAACAGAAACAGCACTTCAATGTTGTAGAGGTTGAATGTGTGTTTCATGCATCTCCAAACAAGTTCTGAAACAAGAACAGAAAAGTTTACAGTTTAACCAAATAAGGAGCTCAGGAAAGAAAAGAGAGGTCATAATTTAAATTTCATAAAATCAATAATTGTTGATGGTTTGTTAACCATCCTCTTCTGACACTGGATGGGGTAGCAGTCCCTAAGTGTAACCATTTTAAATATCTAGGTTTTATTTTCTAGGAGGATGGGATGATCAATGAAGATGTATCCCATAGAATCAGAACATGATGGTTGAAATTGAGAAATGCTACAAGTGTGCTATGTGATAAGAAGATGCCTAATAAAGTGAAGGAAAAATTTTCTAGATCGATAGTTAGACCAGTCATATTATACGGGAGTAAGTGTTAGGCAACTTAAATTCAACATATTTAAAAGATGAATGTGGCAGAAATGAGGATGTTAAGGTAGATGTGTGGTCATACAAGATTGGATAAGATTAGAAATGAATACATTCGACAGAAGGTGCATGTTGCACCAATTGAAAATAAAATAAAAAAAAGAGTGTTTAAGATGGTTTGGACACTTGCGTCGTAGACCCCTAGGTGCCCCAGTTAGATAATGTGATAGTTTGGTAATAGAAGATAAAAAGAGGGGTAACGGTAGACCGAGGATTACATGGAGAGAGGTAATGTCTAAGGACCTAGCTATATCTATTAATTAGATGTTGGTCCGAATCTTGTCTTTAACAGAGCTACATAGAGACAGAGAATTCATATAGCCGATCCCATCTAATATGGAATTAGGGCTTAATTGTTGTTGTTCATTAATCATCTTATGTAAGAAAATCATCTTCTTCAGTCAATCTCACATATATTGAAAAGCACTAATGCTTGGCAGAAGGCCCTAAATGCATCCAGAAGAGTTTCAACTTCACAAAAAAAAAAAAAAAAGGAAGGTTACTGTTTATCCCATGCATAAATTTTCTTTTTGTAGTAGAATCAGTCCAAGGAGAATAAGTTCAACAATATCTGAAAAAAATAATAAATGAAAAAAAGATAAAACTTTGATGAATAAAATCACCTCTTCATGTGTTATCACACAAAGTTATGTTCTTATGAATAATCTCTCTATTATACTAGCTAGAAGCCTAGAAGGGACAAGAGAAATTTTTTCACTTAAAAAATACAAAAATAATAGAATCTAATTTTTCATACTAAATTTTGAAGAATTTTTTTATATATATAAATTATCATTAACCAAGTTCAACTATTCTAAATTATTTATTAACATTATAAACCAATAACAAGTGTTGATACAATGATCCTGTCTTCCTAGGATCAATGAGAGAGATTGATCGATAAAAGTGAGAATTTTTCAGGAAATCTCAGTGGAAAGGTCAACTAGTATTAAGAGATCGTTATTTGGGGAATGTCTCCTTTAGAGATCGTCCTTTAGGGATTGAATGTTACTATGGGAGAGAAGACTGTGCTCGGGGAGGACTTGAACAGTCAAGTCAGCAACTCAAAAAAGGAGAGGAGAGAGGAAAAGAGAGAGAGAGAGAGCGCTTGGGAGAGATACAAGGATTCCAAAACTAGAATCCAATCTGCCTTCTTAATGAGCTAAAGATCTCTTATACCCATGTGACCCTTATCTACTAGGCCCTTTTAGGAATTTATCCTCATGACGAGACAACAAGTAATATAAAGCAATTGATTAAAGAAAAAGAGAAAGATAATACATTTAATAAACTGTTTTTGGTGGAGACATTTAATTCCAAATTTCCACCCTACTAACACTTCAATGTCTAAAAAAAGCAATTAAAAAACTTAAAATCATTTTATCCTTATTGGACATATTAATATATTATTTTCACAAATCTAAGCTCAAATCCGATGAGACCTGATCACATATCATCTTCAACCAACCAAACCCAATCCGATCCAAAAGCCGAGACAAGTAGCCCGAGTCCAAATCAGGCTTACTTAACCAGTTAGATCCCACCAATTGGCACACCTTCAACTAACCACAGTGCACCAAAAGATCCTCCCAACTACCCAAGAATCAACCTCCAATCCAAATGATCAAAACAACAGTTGGAATCACACCAATGGACCCAATTGGATCATAAATTAATATTTAAAACCCTGTTACGGTCAACCCCGGCATCGATTTCATCTACATCTCTCACATCCCAACATCCAACCATATAGTGACACGTACACAAGGGGTTCAATCATATGCCACGTGTCAATCAATGATAGCGAGGTGTGTCGATTGGACGGTGGTGATTGATCGAGATGAGGTTAATAGGAAGATCCCAACGGCAACCTTTTGCATCCAACCAACTTCACTCCGTCGGTGCCTGCCGCCCGAGTACCCTTCTCCGTCACCTCTTTTGAAATACCATAAATACCCCTTCTTCATAATATTTTCTCTTGTCGCTACTCCCCTTCCCAATTAGCAATTTTGCTCATTCATTAAAATAATAATAATAATAAATAAATAAATAAATAAAATATATTTTTTGGAAAACCCCCAATATCACTTATTTTTTATTTTTTTAATGTTTGCCAATTGCCATGTTGACTATTTAAGTGGTCCCAACTTCTTGACTGAATTAAATTATGTCATCTATTTTCTCTTAAAAAATAATTTTCAATTTAATGTTCCAGTTTTATATTCACGTTTTTTAAAGAATAAATTTTATTTTTAAGTTAAAAAAAATGTAGTTAATCGGTCAATGGTGAGAATTTTCTCTCCACGCGAGAAAATGAAAGATAAGTGAATAAGGGGTATTTTTGTAATTATAGAATGAGAGGGTGTTTATGAGAAAAGTGGGGATATGGAGGGGTAATTGTGGAAATGCAAGTGGAGGAGTAGAATAATAAACACAAAACATACGTTCCCCCATCCATATTTGAGCCCCACATAGACGGGGAAGAGAGAAAACAACAACAAACAAGAGAAAGAAAAGGTGGTAGATGTGAGCCAACGACCCCTCCCTCCTCCCCTTCGACATCTTCTCTGCCTCCTCAGCACCCTCCTCAGAGCCTTCTCAAGGTGTCTGCCTGTATATCTCTCTCTCTCTCTCTCTCTATCTCTTGTTCTCTCCATGGCTTTCTTTTCTTAATTTGTGTTTCTGTCTTGTTGTATACCATGGTTAATTTCTAGAGGTTTTTGTGTTGTTTGGTTTGGTTTTCTATGCCTTCTTGTTGCTCGGTTTATGTTTTTGTTTTTTTGGAAATTGGATATGTGTTGTTTGTGTTGAGAGGGTGCGTATGTGCGTGTGTATTGGATTTTGATTATTTGTTTGAAGAAATTGCAAATGATTGAGCTTGAGAAAATATTGGGAAGTTCCTGTCTCTAGTTCATCAATATTAATTGGAAATTTAGAGAGAGTTTTCATGGATGGTTCCATGTACGTACTTGTTGTCATTGGTGAGATTTAATTTTTTTTGGTATGTGAACTTTTGCTTATCTGTCCATACTCAGTTTGATAGAATTTCATCTATTCAGAAGCTAGATTGAACATCAACTTCATCTTTAGTTTTAGTTCTGTGCTCACAGTGATTTGTTTAGTCTAGACATTAAAATCCTGTAATGATATCTTCCATGATTGGAGCATATTTCTCATTTCTCATGTAATTGGTTTCTGCTATACTGGATTAATTCATAGTTTATGAGAGTGTTTAGAAATTTATGAAATACCCAGTTATACTAAAAACAGATGAAACTCTCTCTGCCAAACATCCTGATTATGCTACAACAAAACTGAACTTCCATAATTTCTTGGTCTTCCTCAAAAACAAGATGTATGGCTTCACCTTTTAGTTTTTCTAAGGCTCTTTTTATTCGATACTTGATATTAATTTTTGTATGTTAGAACCGTATAGGGTAAGAGATTTGCTTTAAACCACAATAGGATAGAACTACTCTTGTGCACAAATTAAAAGTCGTTGACAGGTATTCTGTCAATTGATATACTCTTGAGAGTGGATTGGTTTCTTTTTTTTATAAGGAATCCATTTGTTTTGTGAACACTGAGAAAAGGACTGAAATATTCGAATATCATAGGAGTCAACCTGATGCTTTGTGAAACACTGAGAAAAGGACTGAACCTCTTGTAAAGTGCTTTCTGCTGAAGATAGATTTTGTTGCATGCCTAGCAAAAGTGTTGCTAGGGAATTTCAATGCTAAGATGCTTGATGCCATGAGACCTGAAAATTCTTTGATGTTCACCAAGACATTAAGGCACACATCATCTATATTGGACAAGTATACATCTTAAATGCGTCCATTTTCTTCTCTTGAACCATCTCTTTAGACAAATTCTATCCATTGGTTTTCTCATTCTAGAGCTCACTAATGCCATAATTAAACGCATCCATTGTATACAATGCAAGTAGTATAATTATTAATACCTATCCATGAAATCTTTGTAGAATTACTTTCATTGACATTGCATGATCTTTGTTTTACGAATAAGCTACTACAGTTCTCGAGACAGTAATTTCTCTTTTTTAGGCAAAAACATCCTGTCAAGTTTAATGTCTTGATTTCTCAATCTTATTATGCCCTTGCTTAAACTGCTACGTTTCTGACAGCTGACTGCAGGTAGATTGCAGTATAACCAATGAAATCTCATAAATATAACTAACATAATTAATGGGCCTTGCCGATCCAAATACTAAGGAAGATTAGATGTTCAATAATGGTAGTAAATGAAACTAGTGATTTTATGTTTCTCAATAAAAGTAAAAATATTATTTGTGCTGTAACATTTGCCATCTCATTCTGTTGGCATGCTACACGAGTTGTTTTTTCTTTTTTCTAATTCCTATGCTAGGAATATTTCTGTCTCTTCCCTTTTTTCTGTAACAACTTTTTTTATTCTTGCTTTTGTAAATTTTCAATGAATCACTTTATATTTTCTAGTAGGAAAGCAATCAGCCATGGTTAGCTTGAGGCGGCGCAAGCTTTTGGGACTCTGTTCTGGTAGCAAATTGTGGCCTGATACTTTTATTATTTAGCTTTTCTTTTGAATTGGAAATGAAATTGTTATCAGTTTTCTTATTTTCTTCTGTATTTATTCAAGCAAAGACACATCTGATGTCCATATGGACTGCCACTGATCTTCAGAATCTCCATGCCACTCTTTTTGGTTTTGACTGTAGGTTTTCTTTATGTATTATCAGTCACAAAAACTTAATGCAAGAATAAAAGAACTCTTGATTACTGCCATTTTTTTCTTGATGTTCATGTCACAATGAACTTTTTCTTAATTGCTTTCATAAAGAAAGTCAAACAGTTTATCATAGCCTCCTATCAAAATTAGAATGATTTGTAAAGGCTTATTGTACTTTTCATGTCCTCATTTTGATGAAACTTATTCCTATTGTAAAACTTCTTTCCCACTTGTAATGAATTTCAATTGATCATGAATAATGCCTTTCAGGGAAAAATTCTTTTCCTGTTGAGCTTCCTAAGCCCACTGAAATTGGCAGCACCATAGACATACCCAAACATAATGTCAGATCTATCAGTGTGCATCCATTGCCAATGGTTGATTCAATCTATGACAAGCAGGTACTAGCCAGATCCATCTTGTTCTATGTTCTTGTTTGCTAATCGAATCTAGTTTTCTAGAGTTATTCTGGTGAACTTGTCCATGTATGCTAGTTATTAATGTTTGCACGTCTAGCAAGTTTCATGTTGGCTTCCTTGCAAACATGTAGAACAAACCCTAAAATTGACTTCGAAATTTGAACTTGTCTTAAGTAATACTACGCCCTGGTTTTTCGCAATCACACCTTCAAATTTCAGCTTGACATGTCTTCTAATAAGAGAATCCAAAATATTTACATTTGACAACTTACTATTAACATATATTATTCTATAACTACTTGCTTGTCTGTTCAATGGTATGACTTGTGTTTATACTTGGAAAATCCCAAGTGATGCCTGTACTTCATGACAATAGATTATTTGAATATCTTAAGTTTCCAAATCAATATTTTCAAGCAGGCAAATGAAATTCTGACAATGTTGTAATCAATCTGACTGATAGCTTACAAGATTTTCGGATGCTAGCAATAAAGATCCGTAAAGTACTTAATTCAGATGTGTTTTCTGTTATTTAAATTTTTTGGATTTGTTGCTAAAGTGACCACCTTTCTGCTGTAACAAAATCCTTAGATCCATAAAATTTCATATCTGTGATTCAACTATCAACAAAGTACGTCATTATTAGTTTATTTCCCAAGAATTGAATATTCAGGTGTGTGTGTGTGTGCATGCGCGCCCCGCGATTGTGTGTTTAGTTTATGTCAAGTCACCTGCTAATTCAACAAAGGAATGTTGTTTATAGATGGATACTTCCCAAACTTGCCCAGGATCTTCAAATGTAACCTTCTCTGGATCACCAAAGGAGGATCCAGATCATTATTTTCCAGGTTAGTTCTCTCTTTAAGATCCTTCTATTTTATGAAATGTTCAGCCAAAATATCTAAAGCAATCGGGAAAGAATCTTTTTGTTTATTAACAATTTCTCCTAATATTGTAGATGTTCAAAATAGCCCCTTAGATTTGTAGGAAAGGGGAGGAAACACCGACTTTTCATCTTGAGTTATATTAGATTTTGTGTGGAGTTATAGCCATTTTCTTCATGCAGAAAATGTACATGAGCACAGCATTTCACATTATAGCTACTCATTTTCTGCTTTCATGTGATTTACTCTGTTCTTCTGTAAGACTAACATGCAATCAACAGTATAAATATTAATTTGTAAGTAACTGTTATAAGGAACCACATTTTGTCAAAAAACTTATTTAAAGCATTTTCTAAAACAACTATGGAGATGGAAATTGTGAGAATGATGGGAGCATAAGCCTATTATACCAACATGAACTCATCCGATAAATCAAACTGATCATTTTCAGCAATATACACCAGACTTCTTGTTGATATTATGTTTTGAAAAGGAAATTGAATAGAAAGCTGCTGATTTTTTTGTATTTAACCAATTTATGATACATTTTCCTTGCACATTTCTATGTTCTTAACATTTTAATTGCTGTTTATTTCAGCAGGAAAGCAAGTAAAATACAGGAAGAGGCACAGGAGAAAACATTACAATGACCAAGAGCCATGTATGATGAGGGGTGTTTATTTCAAGAATATGAAATGGCAAGCAGCGATAAAAGTGGACAAAAAACAGATTCACTTGGGTACAGTTGGATCGCAAGAAGAAGCTGCCAGATTGTATGACAGGTAACTAGACCCTTTTAGCAAACTTCCCAGAAATTATTCCTGATTATCATCCCCATTCTTCAACTTGTAGTTTTTAAATAGCGTGTAGCTTTTAATTCATTCGCATATCTGTGAGGCCTTATTGATAAAATTTGTTGATATTACTGAACTTCATTATTTTATCAACTTGAAAGTTTTCATTCATGTTTTCCCTAAATCTGCATGATGTGCTGTAACACAAGACCCCTTCCATTTCACCCAAATTTCACTGAAATTTGGAATTTCATCTTTATGTTTTAATCATAAGTCTCAATTTTCATGTATACTGAAATCAGCTTACCTGAGTTACAACCAACTAGTCAATAAAAGAAGGTTCATTCAACATCACCTTGGCTTAGACAAAGTATCTGTTAGTTCATATGATCTAAGATGTGCATAAATAGCGTTAAACTACACCCCAATCTCCTTCTATTCATGCATGAACTTAAGAGCAGTGACATTGTGTTGCAGAGCGGCTTTTATGTGCGGTAGGGAGCCAAACTTCGAACTATCTGAGGAGGATAAGCTCGAACTGAGCCAATACAAGTGGGAAGAATTTTTATCTATGACTCGCAATGCTATCACCAGCAAGAGTAAGCTAAAAGTTATTCTCTCTTGATCATGAGATATTGCTTGTACTTTTGTTTGAAGGTTTAACCCTCTATTCCAGAAATACATCGGAGAATTTGTCTAGCAAGGAGGAAGAAAGTTGAGATCGGTCCCGGTGGCTCATCATCTTTATCAATGTCTCTGTCCGATGATGGGGATGTAGATTCTTCTTTCTTGTGACCGTTAATGTTGTTCAGGGAGCCCAATGTATGGCTGGCCTGTATTTTTTGCAGTTTGAGAATGTTCATATACTTAGATTCAGATTCTTTCGTAATCAATCCATCATGATTTAGTTAAATATTGACACCATTTTAGGGAATGTGATCTCTTGGATCTTTTATATTACATTATATCATGGACTTATGTTTCCCTAAACATTCATTTATAAATATTGATCAATGTGAATAGGCTGATCTCATTATTAATAATAATCAGATGGTAAATAAAACACTCCAGTTCTAAGTTTTAGAAAAGTGTATATAGTATATGTAATCTTGAAAGAATTCTTTATTTAGGTTTCTCACATTTGTGGACACTTGGTTTATGGTTGCCAAAATAAATAAGTTAATAGTGGTACATTCATACTTTTTTAAGATTCATGCGGAAATTATTCTACAATGTATGGGAAAATAAATACTTTTCAATGTAAATTGTATCAGTCCAATTAATGATTGATATTATTTAATATTTAATATTAATTAATGTAGATAAATTTAATTAACTAAATTTTGTAAAAAGAATCCTATTTCAAGTTAATCCATTTGGTTGAGAATAACTTAGTCCAAATGGGAACCAAACATGGCCAAAAAAATAATATGTGGAAACATATAAATTATAATAATATAAAGAGGTAATTATTTATTAGTCCTTGGCACTATTTGGTACTATTTTCCACCCAAAACACACACACCCAAAATACTATTACACTGAGACACCACTCCCCCACCACCCCCGCAAGGACCCCAAAAAGCAAAAAGCAAGGTCTGAGGGCCAATAGTTCATTATCTATAATATAAACACAGAATTCACAATACTCTGACTCAGAATAGAATGGAGGCAAATATAGTGGGTGCAGGGACATCCATCCCCAATTCTGTAACTTTACAATGGTATATATGGAAAGCAATGAAATAGAAAAAGCAACTAGGAAAAAACAAGGAAAAGACAAGAATACCCTCCACGATAAACAATTAAATCATAAAAGTAACTCAGAAATAAATAAGTAAATAAAACAAATCCCAGGATAAAGGTCCATGTCTTCAATGATCATACAAAATTAAACCCTTTCTCATATTACACCAAAATATAGATTTTTCCAGCAAAAGTTCAGTTACAGTTGAACCTCTTGAGGTAATCTAGCTTCCAGTATATACCTTCTAGCATGCACTAAACTAAGCATGTTTATCCAAGTTGAGCAAATGATTTTATGATGAAGCAAAACATAGCAAATATGGATGGTCCAAGTTGGAGCTGATGCTTAAAATTTCTCAAGAGGAAGAAATTTGCACCGGCAGCATAAACACTAGAAAAAATCATACAAGCTTGTGCTTGTGCATGCAGCCAGCTCCAATAACTCAAACTGCTAGGTACTAAATGCTGTACACCTTCAATGCTTGCTTTGATTTCCCATAAAAACTAATTGTTACATATTGGAACTAAAATAGCTAAAACAGGAACAACAATTGATTAAAAGTTTCCAACTGTGATCATAATAATGTTCAAGATCTCATAACCCAAGTTCACTAAACTGGCATAGCTCGGTAGGCATAGCATAAGCAAGCAAACCATCCAAAACAATGTATAAAAAGAACTTGGTTGAACACTTTTGATGCTTGCTTCTATTTCTCATAAAAACTAATTGCTACATATTGAAATCTAAACAACGAAAACAGCAACAACAATTGATTCTATGTTCCCAACTGTGTTTGTAAAGTTATTTCAGATCTCATGTCTATAACATTGAACTTCAAAAATTTCCCAGATAAATTCACATTTGCAAACCATATTTCCAACTAGAGAAAACCTCCAAATGAAAATAAAAAAGAAAGCAAAGACACAAACACCCCAAAAATTTATTATTCAAGAAATATCTCTCCTTGATAATTTCTCTATGCCACAATTACATTACAAGGTGCTCTCCTCAACAATATACTAAAGATCTACCTACATACAGCCGAAAACAAGAATTCCTCTTGATTTCGAATTATTCCTACAATGCTGCGAATAAGATCTTACATATATCTTCAAACTAATAAACTCTTAAATATCATCGCTACTACAACAACAAATTAAACAAAAGAATTGCGAGCATTGAAAGGAAAGGCAATGAGAATGATTCAAACTAACCTCAGGAGCATGAAAACAGCATCAATGTCCTCACTTTATCGCTCCCTCTATACACAGATGCAATGCAGCAATCTCAGCCTTCACTCATCCACAATGAACTGGTCCTCCTGCCCATCCCCGGTATCACGGTTCTCCCCAGCCACCATCCCATTCATCATCTGTGACAGAAAAGGACTGTGATGGTGATGATGATGATGATGTGCACCATTGTCCGGAATACCGGGACCAGGGCCGGGGCCGGCGAGGTGTGAGACAAAGGCCAGCAACTGGCTGATGATGGCCTGCTGGTCGTGGAGCACGCGAGCGTGGATTTGCTCCATCTCGACCCGGTGCCGGCCCATCATCTCCTCCATTCTCTTCCGCCATTCCTCCCGGCGCCTCTCCATCCTATCCTCCCATTCCCTCTCCTCCTCTCCTCTCCTCCTGGCCGCCATCTCCGCCGCCGCAGCCTCCTCTGCCGCGCTCCTCCGCCGCTCCTTCGCCCTAATTGCCTCCCTCTCCTCCATCCTTTCCTCCAACTCCCCCATCCGGGCCAACATCGCGGCAACCGTTCCCCACCCTCTCCTCTTCCTCCTCTTCGGTGGCGGCGCCGGCGGGATTTCATCACAAGCAAGGGCGGCATGGGGATCATCGCCACCGTTCTCAGACCCGAACCCTAACCCCAGGTCGGCATCGGCCGGATCAGCGGCGGCGGGGGATTTGAGCGGGGCATCGCCGAAGACCTGGCGATAGCGCAAGAAGTTTGGCCAGAGGGAAAGACCATCGGCCCAATCGAGTTCGGAGTGGTCTTCGGAGTGGGGGGAGAGGAGCTTCTGCTTGACGAGGAGATACTGATGCCGCATGTTCTGGGCCTTGGTAGAGACGTCCTTCCAGGTCCAGAGGAAGGGGAAAGAGGAGGGGTCGACAGCGTGGTGGGCGGTGTTGACGTGGTCGGCGATGGGGCGGAAGCGCTTCTCGCGGGTGGGTAGGCGGCGGAGGGCGCCGCAGGACTGCATCTCCGCGTACTTCTCAATGAGGGAGCGCTCCTCCTCCTCCGTCCACTTCTTCCGCTTCTGCTGCGCCATTAGGGCATCACCTCCACCTATTCCTCCTCCTCCGCCACCGGCTCCGGGGAACACGGGATTTGGGGATTGGATTTATTGCACATAGGCCCCTCAAACTATTCACAGCTTTTTAAAATAAAAATTAGATTACCAATTTTTTTTGGGTTTATGCCGAATTGTTCTTTTGCTGAAGTGGGAGAGAGGCACGTTTTTTCCTCGGAAATCTCACTTCAACCACTCGTTAAAGTTGGTGACTTCTAGAATTAGTCTAATCTCATTTTAACTGATTTTAGATTGAAATGGGTGAAATGACCTTAGTATAAAAGGTCATTTTATACCCTGGATTTTCTGGTTTTTAAGACTTATACCCTGATCCACATTGTCCTGCCCTAGATCTTTTTTTTCCCGGTGTTTTCTATTGGATCTATGACTAGGCCTTGTTTGATTGGGGATTATCCCCAAGAGATAACCCCAACATAGTTTCCAATGAAAAAAAAATTTCCATCAAAATCATTAATTAAGATTTAAAAATATAACCCACCAATATATACTCAACACATCACTATCATATCATTAATAACTTTATTTTAAAATTTTCTTCCAAAAATTTTAAATTTTTTTAAAATTTATTCTTAATTTCAAGTGGGAATAACTCCCAACCAAACACAAATAAGGGATTTACCTCTTGGATGGTGCTCGCCCCTGTTGTGCATGACACTTTCTTCTTTTCATCTTGCATATCTTCAGTTTGTTAAACTGTTCAGAGATGTATGTGTGGGTGTACGTGATTTTTTTTTTGTGTGTTAATCTTATTATATAATTTTTAATTTTTCTAATTCATATTTTTGGTCTGTTATATTTCACTGTTGTTGATATGTTGGCTTTTACTGTTTTGAGTGTTATGTTGTTGGTGTATGTTTAATTCTTTTTGTGTGATGTTCTTAATTGTACCATTTCTGATTATTCTTCATAGTTTAGCCATTCGAGTGGTATGTTAGGTCTATGTTTTTTTTTGTGTTGTACTTAATTGTGTTATTTTTAAATATTTTTTATTTTGATAAAATAAATAAACCACATTCATTTTTAAATAATTCATCTTCATATTTTTGTTCTGTTATATTTCATTGTTGTTATCTATTTGTTTACTATTTTGAGTGGTATGTTTGAGTGTATATATATATATATATATATTGTTCTTAATTATACTATTTCTAATTGGTGTTTTATAGGATTATAGGTAGGGTTGTCAAACGATCAAGCTATTCGTGAGCAGCTCGAGTTCGGTTTGAAATTTCGAGCTTTCGAGCCGAGTCGAGCTCGATCGAGCTCAGCTAGAAAGCTCGAAATTTAATATTAATAAATTAATATATAATATAAATATTATTAAAAAAATCAATAAAAATTAATAAAATTAGTAAAAACTAATAAATATTATAATATATGAATAAAATATTTAATATTTAGTATTGACATATAATATATAATATAAAAAAATTAATTTATAAATAAGTTTTTAATTTCAAACTAAATCTGAGATTTAAAAATTATAATTAAGTTCTTAATTTCGAGCTATCGAGCCGAGCTCGAGCTTTCGAAATTAAAATCGAGCCGAGCTCGAGCTAACTTATTCGAACTAATTTTGAGCTCGAGCTAGGCTATTTCGAGCCGAATTCAAGTTGGGCCCAACCCGATCAAGCTCGGCCCGTTTACAACCCTAATTATAGGCTTGCCAATAGTACTATATCTCCATGTTATGTTATGATGATTCTTATTGCTCCATTTGCTTTAAACTGCTTGGAAAGCATGTTGGTCATTTGATTTTTTTTAGAGGTTGTTTCAAATTGACCCATGCACATATATATATATATATATATATATATATATATATACACACACACACACACGACGTTTAAATTTTTTTTAAAATAAAAACAGTTAAGTGGGAGGATTAAATGATCATCAAATTATATGAAAATGAACATATTAGTACGATTGAAAATCTTTCAAATATGCTCTAAATAGTAACACTGCCGATATGTATATTTGTTAGATGATCATGTGTTGTCTTATTTCTTTATTTGATATGTATCTTAATTAGTGTTTATGGGATTATAAGCATGGCAATAGTATTTTATCTCCATCTAATCATGATTCTTATTGTTTCTTTTTACCTTAAAATTATTTGGGAGGTATGTTGGTTGTATCTCCAAATGATTCTTATTGTCCTTTATCTCCAAACAGTTTAAAGCAAAATGGAGCAATAAGAATAATGATAACATGGAGATAAAGTGCTACAGGCAAGCCTATAATCTCATAAACACCGATTAGAAATAGTATAATTAAGAACAACATTAAAAAAAAAAACATACACCCAAATATACCACTCAAAATAGTAAACCGACATATCAACAACAATGAAATATAAAACAAAAATATGAACAGGGATTATTTAAAAAAGATAGAATTAAATACAGAAAAAAATACACCTAACAAGCCACTACAAACACTCAACGACAACAAGGCTTATTGATATTAGGTTCTTTTGTTAAGAGGTTGGATTTTCTCGGAGTGAGTCGGGTTCGAATCCTCCCTCTTGTAAGGTGGGGAATAGATACATGAGGTGACTCCGCACCCGGGTCCATCCTTAATTTCTCTTGTGGAGGTTTTGTCGCCTTTGTAAAAGAAAACAAGCCACTCCAAGCAGTCAACAACAATGAACTAAAATTGGGCTAAAATGTGAAGAATAATTAGAAATGAGACAATTAAGAATCATCACACAAAAAGAATTAAACAAACATCAACGACGAAGCACTGAAAACAGCAAAAAAAAAACAGCAACAGTGAAATATAACATACCAAAAAAATGTACAATTAAGAAATACACAAGGAAAAAAAAACATACACCAAATAGACATCTCTAAATTTTTTAACGAACTGAAGATATGCATGAAGAAAAGATGAAGAAAGTGTCACACGTAACAGGGGCAAACACCATCGAAGAGAAAAATCCCTCAAAAAAAAAGTCATAAATCCAAGAGAAAAAAACGAAAAAAAAAAAAACCTAAATTTAGGGCAGGACAATGTGGATTGTGGTACAAATCTAAAAACCAAAAAATCCAATAAAGAGACCAACCTATACCTGCTCATAGAGAGAGACTTACAAACAGAAAAGACGAGAAGAGGAATCATCCAACCAGGGCCACATATTTGTGAAAAACTGGACAAACATAATGAGGGTAGGGTAAATTATCTAAATAGTCACCAACTATTGGGTTGCTCCTATTTGAGTCATCCAATTATAAAAACTTTTAATCGCATTCCAACTTTAATCAGATTCAATTGTCACCCACACTAACACCGTTAACGGCGGTGATGTGGCGTGATTTACACGGCACTCCAAGATGCCATCGGTACCGCCACGTGGTGCATGCCACGTGGTAAAAAAATAATAATAAATAATTTTAAAAAATTATAAAAAAATCCTAAAAATTCTAAAAAATCTAAAAAAAATTCTAAAATTCTAAAAAAAATTCTTAAAATTCTGAAAATTCTAAAAAACTTAAACTTTTCAAATAATTATTGTTGAAGTGGTAGTAAAAAAAAATCTTAAAAAATCTTAAAAAAATTGTTAAAAAATATAAAAAATTCTTTAAACAATCTAAAAAATCTTAAAAATAAACAGGATTTTTTAAAAAAAAATTCAAAAAATTCCGGTAAGAATTCTAAAAAAATCTAAAAAAATAAAAAATTCTAAACATAATCTAAAAAAATTCTAAAAAAAATTCTAAAAAATAAACAAGATTTTTTAACGTAATCACAAAAATCAACCTGAAAAAATAGTAAAAAAATATGATTTTGTAATTTATAAAATTAAAATGGCTTTGTAATCACAACAATCAATCTGAAAAAAAAAATAAAAACTGTAAGAAAAAAATATAAAATGAACATCTTTAAAATCATTCCAACTTCTTCATAACCTTAATAACTTTAATCACAACAATCACAACATACAAGCACATTTCACTATTTTTCAGTTTTATTTTTGTAATTATGTTGTAAAATTCTGTTTATTTTTTAGGATTTTTTTATATTTTTTTGTGCGTATGTATTATTCTCCTTCCAAAAAAATTAAAAAAAAAATCTAAACATAATCTTTAGAATTTTTTAGAATTCATACTGGAATTTTTTTGAATTTTTAAAAAATCCTGCTTATTTTTTAGAATTTTTAGAATTTTTTTTTATTTTTTCTACCACGTGGCAACTAACGTGGGATGCCATGTCAATAGTAATTATTTGAAAAGTTTAAGTTATTTTGCCACGTGGCAAAGTTGATGTGGCAAAATATAAAGGATTCTTTGTATTTATAAAAAAAAATAAAAAAATGTATATTATTTTAGATTTTTTTAGAATTTTTAGAATTTTTTGGAATTCTTACAGGAATTTTTTGAATTTTTTTAAAAAATTATGTTTATTTTTTTTAATTTTTTAAGAGGAATCATCCAACCAGGGCCACATATTTGTGGAAAACTGGACAAACATAATGAGGGTAATAAAAAAAAAAAACAAAAAAAAGAAGATAAAATCACTCACTAGATGTGAACAGAGGATGATGCTGTGGTGGGTATGGCCGTAGATATGTCGAACTCTCTTCAAGACGACAACTCTAGGGTTTTACAATTACGGGCGGTTGCAACTTTTCAACTAGATTTTGAGTGAGTTCAGTGATTGAAGAGTGGGGTTACATAAGTGGGTTGAAGTGATCTTTTCTACTAAAATCACTTAACCTACTTCAATCTAAAATCGACCTAAGTGAGGTTAAACCAATTTTTCCAGAAATCACCACTTCTAGAAAATGGACAAAGTGAGACTTTCGAATAAAAAAAATACTTCTAGTGGCGGAAGTGGATCATTTCCGCACTTCAATTGCTCACGTGGAAAACAAGAACCCCTTAATTGTGTTGGTCATGACTAACATGATATCCGAAAAAATAACTGCAAAAGAAAAAAAAAATAATGAACTATTTTTTATGGGGTATGCCTTAATTCCAGACATTTCACATAATTAATAAATAAAATGATGAGATCAACACAAAGGTGAACTTTTAAAACTTCGTCTTGGATTGCCAGGAGATAAGCCCCTGCAAAGCTAAAACATAGATGACATCCTACAAAGCTTAAACACAGGCTGCAGATTTAAATCAATCCGTAAACACCTACAAAACCATGGAAATAGATTCTCAGAAACTATTCATCCCAGAAGAACCTGCAAAACTATATCAGTAATAAACCAAAATTTAAAAGTTCCAATAAGAGGACAAAAGTAATTTAGAACTCTCATGTGATCCTTCGAAATATACATGTTTGATTGATTAAACTTGACTTCCATTGAGATATAAACATATTGACCCTTCTCCATTCATCATTTTGCTTGAGCATAACCAAATCATATAGATATACATTTTGCTAAAAGCACAGATGACTTATCACCACGGCTTCATTTTTCATTTGCCATGTCACCAAACCAACTTCAAACCAAGTTAGGACAATTTTGAAATACAAGGTTTACTCCTTTTACTTCACCTTTATCCCAAATATACTTTAAAATCTATTTTTACCTTAATTTACCTTCCTTTAGAAGCCCTTCCTTCACCTCATCCAAATAAAGCCTTAATAAATATATATATATATATATATATATATATATATATATATATATATATATATATATATATTTATTGAGGATTAGGGGAACAAGAAGTAATTCATATAGATATTAAACACTATTATTGAAGGCATTTCTCTACCAAAGCTTACTATTTACATGTACATCTATGAAAAGAATTTCAACCCTTCTGTCTACTCTTTCTCTCTCTCAGACAATTTATTTCTTCTCCTCTCTGCCATTTCCTCAGATCTCTCAATCTGGCGAGAGACTTATATGCAGGCTTTCTTTTTTAGAATATTATAACTTTTTTTAATTACAGAAATATATATTCGGCATATTAATTACGAAAACATGCAGAATACATACATGGGCTTATTTTCTAGTGAATTCCACTTTTTTAATATTATAAAAAAAATTACAAAATTAATTAATTTATGTGCAGGATACATACAGACTGTTTTTTAATTACTAGACCCCACTTTTTTATATTTTCAAAAAAATTAATAAAAAAATAACTTTTTTTTTTTTTTTTGGACGTAAAGAACCAGTGGCTAGCCACTCGCTAGTTAAGAACCAAAGGGACGGGAGCGCCTGAGATCGAACCCGAGCAAGCGCACATGGATATTGGTCATCACGAGGTGACTCCACTATGCATTGCTACAGGACACTACAGGAAACACACTCCCCCGAGACACTCGAACCCGGGACCGGATCTGAGGCAAGGAACCCACATACCATTCGGCCAAGCGGCCTTACTATTTTTTGCTCGTCACAACTTCCGGCCTCATCAACCTCGTGAAGAAGACAAGACAAAAAATTATTATTTTCTATTACTTTTTTTAGTAATGCTATATAGAGCGAATTGGTTACACGAATTCGTAACCCAACTGAGCTGGCATCATCTTTCTCTATCCTACTCAGCATTACAATTAAAAAAAACAAATTAAAAAGAAAAAGAAAAGCCCTAATCTCGTGAGTTTCCTGTTCGGGCCTCGTCTTCTTCGCGCGAGCCCTAGTCCGTAGATGAACCCCGTCGTCCGCACGGCCGCAGCCACGCCAACGAGCCACTTCCTCTCCGTCACGGCCGCCACCTCCCTCTCCTCTCCCCTTCTCCCCGCCTCCCCCTCCACCCAATCAGCCTCCCTCTCCTCTCTCTCCACTACTCACATCTCTTCTCCTCCTCCACCACCCACCTCTTCTCCCGGAGCCACCACCCCCACCTATCCATCTCTTCCTTCTCCTTCCTCCTCCGTGGTGCCTCTACGATCCACTCTTCTCTTCTTTCATTGAGGTAAAGTTGAGGATTTTTTTGTTGTATTTTTCAAACCTCCATTTTATCTATACTTTTCAATCCACTCCAAAGCAGGTCTGTCGTAAATTTTGTTCTTTTTTTTCTTTTCAATTTTTCATATTTTTAGAGCTTCTCTGGTTTGTTTTGCTCCAATATACAGTAAAATTTTAGTTTTTTTTTATAAAAAAAACAAATCTTCTATTTGTTTCATAATTTATGGGTACTTTGATTTACATTAGAACATTGCTTTGGATGGTAGTAAACTAGTGCATTGTGTTCCTATGTTATGCTCTTGACTGTTTTAAATGCAGCCTTTTACTATCCTAGTTTTATCAATGGATTTTCTTGATTCCTCTGTGTATTTAGTATCCATCCATTTTTTTTTTCAGAGTGTTTTAAGGCAACCTTGTGAATTCTCATCTTATTGCATTTTATCCTTGGCCCATTGATTGCTCTGTCTATTGTTATATATGTTCATGTTTCTTGCTTTGTGGAAGATTTCAGGTTACAAAGTGAAGCTCTTCTCTCACTTAATTGGAAAAAGCAAGACTTTGCTAGAGCTTGGTGTTGGTACAGGACCTAATTTCAAATACTATGCAGGAGCTGCGGATGATCTTAACATTATTGGTGTTGACCCTAATAAACAGATGGAGAAATATACTCGGGATGCAGCCATAGTTGCTGGAATACCATCTGCCAGTTTTAGTTTTATCAGAGGGGTAATGTTTAATGCTTTAACATTGATGTTGAGGAATTACTTGCCAATGTAAATTGAGATAAAAAATACTTGTTAACTATCTGTCTTGATTTCGAGGAGCCGCCCTTTTTTTTTTTTTTTTACATTATCTTGATCAAACACTTGGATTGTTCTGTAGATGTATCTGTAATCACTTACTGTAAGACTTAAAGAGAAGAGATACTGAAGAGTGGATGAGACATCGCCAACTTCCGCATGGTTTGAGGGAACATCTTGTTGTGTTCTGTTCACAACATCATTGAGATTATCATACAGTGGAGTTCTTTCTTATTCTGTAGACACTGCAAATGTGTTTGTTTTCATGTCCAATGCTCGATCAATTATACAATATATAAGTATCATTTAGTTATTACAACAAACAATGAATGTAACATTGAAAAACAGTGTGAAATTTTTGTGAATCACTTGAATCAGAGTGGTGTGATGTTCACATGTTTAGCTATTTCAATTCCTTGACTCTGCCAATTTATTCCAACTCTGGACAATAATAATGTTGCACATCTTCTGCTAAATTAATCTATTTGAAAACAATAACATCAAGAGTTCAATCCAACTCCAACAAACACCTCAAATGATCACAGACTATAGCGAGAAACAACGAACAGAGAAATGACATCCAATCAAATTCAATCTTGCAATACTTAAACAAAAAGTTATGCTAAATGGTAACAAAAATCATCAACAGCATCAAAAGGGATTGAGAAACAGACAACTTTAAGGGAGGCATCGGCCTGGGCGATGTTTCGAGCCATCGCCGCAAGCAGGACAATCCCATGCTCCGTGGCGGCGGCAAGATCAACGTTATCTATCCCCACTCTGGCATGTCCGACGACACGTAGGCAACCAGCAGAGGACTCAAAGACCTCCCCACTGGCCTTGGTGCCGCTGCGAATGATCAAAGCATCGTACAAGAAAATCTTGGCACAGAGCTCCTCCTGTGTGAGGTTGTAGGAGCAGTCGACGTTGGCGAAGCCTTTGAGGAGTTTGAGGACGAAGGGCTTAGCACCATAGGGGACAGCGTGGACGGAGGCGGAGATGCGGCGGATTGGGCAGAAGGGGAGAGGAGAGGGAGACAGCGGCCGTGACAAAGAGGAAGTGGCTCGTTGGCATGGCTGCGGCCGTGCGGACGACGGGGTTCATCTACGGACTAGAGCTCGTGCGAAGAAGACAAGCCGCGAAGAGGAAACTCACAAGATGAGGGCTTTTCTTTTTCTTTTTAACTCATTTTTTTAATTGTAATGCTGAGTAGGATAGAGAAAGGTGATGTCAGCTCAGTCGTGTTACGAATTCGTATAACCAATTCACTCTATATAGCATTATTCTACTTTTTTATAATATTACTACACATAAATTAATTAATTTTTTATTCTTTTTATAATATTAAGAAAATGGGACACACAAATTAGAAAGCCAAAACCTATGTAGACATCCTAACACATTTCCGTATTTCTGTAAATAAAAAAAATTATAATGTTCTTTAAAAAAAAAAGCCTTATATTATATGCAGACAGATAATAGAAAGATCCTGAAGGAAGATAAACAGAGATTGGAACTAAAAACAAGAAAAAACATTGCTGACTCCAGAGAGAGAAAAACAACAAAAAAGAAAAAAAATCTGGTTTTTAAAGAAATTTTAGACTTGATTTCGAGCCAAAAAAAAAATGCAAAATTCTGATACTTATGGAATAAACACACAATTCCTTAGTTGCCATAATTTCCAGAGCCCCCATAAAAATGCAGACATATCTAGAATTAATAACTAAAACAACACAAGAAGAAGAGATGTGAACAAGGATAATAGTAACAGGAAGCTCACTGAATTAGAGCAACCAGTGTCGCAAGGCCTGTTCCACTTTATATCTGCCAACAAAACGAGATGCACTTTCATTACTTTTATAGATCAGAGCATCAGATACCAAGTGGCAAGGATTTTTTTTTTATAAAAAAACACATCAATCATCAAAATCATAAGAGAAAACTTGAAAAGATGATTTTGTATGCAATCTCAGCCGAAAGATGGTGATTGATTGATTAGCATAATCACTGTAGCAACTCAGCAATCTATTATTAAACTTCATCACTGATTGCATACAAAATTCTAAAAAGATAACGAGAAAACAAAAATTAGGAAAGGGAGATCAGATGGTAGTGCATGTATGAGAGTATTCATCATCAAGACTTGCAGAAAAAATTCTATGGATTGAAAATCATCATATCTCCCGAATCAAGCAATGAAATTCTAAAAACTTGGTAAAATAAAGAGGAATCAGATAGATAACATGTCAATCACCATCGTCTATTGAAAACAATAGATCCTAAGACTGGGGCGACAATGAACCATCATCACGTTCCGAGAGATCGATTCATGGATCGAAGAAAAATTTTAAAAACAGAAAAATCGTGGAAAGAATGAAGAGGGGGAAGGGGAGGCTGGCGAAGGATCGGAAGAGGGCAAGTATTTATAGAGGGAGTTTTAGGGTTTCTGAAGATTTGGGCTTCACTGGTAGATAAATCCGGCCCAATTGGCCTGCAAATAAGAATATAAGTAATTAAAGGCGTTATAACATGAACCACCTTGTGAAATTTCGATATTATGAATTTACTTTTACAAATGTACCATCACAAATTTCATATATTTACGTGTGTATATATATAGATATAGATATATATAATAATTTTGAAACAAATAGTTGGAGGAATTTGGAATTAAGTGTAATTCAAAATAAAGTTTTCAAAAGCTAATATTTGGTGGAGAGATTTCAAAACTCAATGAACTTGAAAATACTTTAGAAAGAGGATTTCGAATTTCGTCCAAATGGGACATAATATGAAATCCAAGATTTGGATTTACTCTCGTGGATGTAATCCGAAATCCAAATTTTGGTTTTATTATCTAGTTTTTCAAATCCTTCCAACTACACATAAAATTTTATAATATAGAATCCCAGTTACATAAACACCAGATTTGCATATACTGTATTTTGAAAACCAAGTATTAACAAATACATTGTAACTGAAAATCCATGTATTTCGGATTATATCAAACCAAACACATTGCAAAGTTATGTATGTAATTAAATAGAAACTTTATAAGTAGTATGATAGAGGTGAAATCATGACTCTCATGAGGACACGTGTTTTCCATCCATCCAAACACGTGGAGGAGCTACAAGCCATCATCCACTCAATACCAACACTTGGTTTACATCGCTAACACTCAGCCTATTGCACTAAGCCGAGCCTGAAATAGCCAAAATTAGAATAGGGCTTCGCGCTTGGAAGACATCTACGGGGGTGAACACCAAGAAGCACCTAGAAGCTCGGCGAACCTTCTAGAAAAGCTCCCCTGTCATCTAGCTGGCAATCTAGCTGGCATCCAATTGGTAGCCTTGTTGGAGCTGAGTTGGAACTTGGCAGACACTTAGTTGGCACTGAGTTGGCACACAAGTGGGAAGAAACTTGGGCAGCAAGCTTCAAACCAAGGAAGAAGAGAACTATTTAAGGGGATCTGCCATTTTTTAGGCCTTTGAGCTCCCTGTTCCTCTCTATCTCCCTCTCTCTCTCTCTCTTTCCCTCATGCCCTCTCTATTGGATCACTCTATTTGTTCTTTGTAGTTCCTAATCCCTGTAATGAAAAGCTCTTAGTAGATTTGTTGTTATTGAGCATCGTGGTTTTTCTCCGATTTCATGGAGTTTTCCACATAAATATAGTCTTCCCTTGCATGCTTGGATGATGTTTTCCTCTTTTATTTAATCGTGTCCCTCAAAAATAAATAAATTCAACCGTTAGTGAAGAATTGGCTTTGCTAGAATCTTAGCTCGAGGAAAAGCTGATTTTCGTACTAACACAGTACAAAATATCAAGATAATACAGAGGCATATATACTTAAAACACACATTAATATTTCAGTTATATAGAATGATACATCATTTATAACCCTCAAATTGGATTACAGACAAGCTCCTAAAACAAATAGTTTCATGAACTTGTAATGTTAACAAGCTTGTTTGAAAACACACAAGTTAATTGCATGAATTATGTATAAGGACACCAGCAAGCTAGTTCAAAGATAAACAGTATATTTACCAACAAAAAGAAACATGATTCTAAACTACAACAAAGTTAACAGCTACCAACTCTTCAACAAAAAATTGGTTTATAGTCTCCATCAAAACAAAAGTATAATGGAACATAAGGCCGCAGACAAGAGAATGGAGTGAAGCAGATGAGAGGACCATGAAGTATCATCAGTGTAGGGCTGTGGGGTGCCAAAGCTGGGAGTAAAGCCGCCGTTTGCACCATCCGAGCTAGGTGTTAATGGTGAAATTTCAGGGGTAGTGGAGTTATTGGATATATTTGGAGGACCAGGTACATATCCTCCAGCATTTCTGCATGAATAGATAATTCAGAAGAATTCAGTGAATTCATACAGAAATCCATACGATAATGGTAATTGCCTGCATATATAAGCGACTAAACATAATCAGTAAAGAGTTACTCTACAAAGTGATCTTACAAGCAGAAATCACAATTGATGCTCTACTTAATAAATGCAGTTATTTTGAACAAATGCTCAGGAGAATAAAGCATGTAGATGTTATACTTGCTCAGTGAGTATGATAGATACTTGGTATAGTTATCTTGGCTCCTTAGTGAAAACAGAGGGAATGCTTGTGAGGCCCCCATGAGTTGCCAGATTGGGCGCATGCTGCATTCTCCAGTTTTCAAATTTGTTAATGCTTAGCTGATGCAGCTCTTTCTTACCCAAAAAAAAAAGGATTTTATTTTCTCTTAACAATTCCTTTCTTTCATTTCTTCAATCAATCAAAGCACCCTCATAAGGAAAGGCAGGAACAAGTTCTTCATTTCTTCTCCAAAATTACAAGTCTAGCTTTACCATGGAGATATAAGTCTATCCTCTTTTTAAATCCAGTTTACAACCAAATGGGATCCAAGCAAGATCTTGCTAATTAATTAGAAGCCTTTACCTCAAGAATAAACTTAAGCCGCCTTTACATGAATACATAGAGATAATTCTGCATTCAAAGTTTTTTAATAACCCAAGAAAAGATCTCATCAATAACTTTCATTCAAAGAATAGTCAAGCATATCTCTCCAATAGTAAGTAACCAAAAGAGCTTTCAGTGATTTTCATGGTGATATTTAGTGTTTCACAAATTTAAAAATAAAATTAGGGGCAAAAAAAAAACAGTTAGAACATATGCAGCTATGCTTTGAATCATAAAACAACAAATAATAAAATAAAAAACCAGAGGAAAAGATTGAAAGCACACCTGCGAGAGGATGGGTATGTGCAAGATCCATAACCTGCACCCAATATAGCAATTAAACTATAAAAAAATTAACAGACAAATGAATTGAATAGAAACAGAGAAAAAAAATAAACAGATGAACATCTTGTCATCACTATATAGTAATTGAAAACAAAGCAAAAGCATAGAACTAAGTGTATGACACCACTAACTTCTAAATAAGATTTAGCCTCTTGACCTATTAGTATTGGGTCATTTGCATAGGTTGTTGTTGGTTGGGGGGAGATCCCAAGTTCAACACCCCGCGACCGCAAAGTGAGGGCACGTTCGTCACGTTGTCCGCTTCTGACATGTTGGCGCTTGTCGCCTTTATCAAAAAAAAAAAAAAAACACTAATTTTGTTTGAAAAGGAAAACAATCCCTTCTTAGTTCTTATCCACCGCTTCATGATGTTTAAATTTGCAAGCAAACCCAACAATTAAATGACTAAATTTGCACAGAAAATAAAGGAAAAGATTAAAGACTTGTACAAATATTTGTTCTAGAAAAACTGATCAGATTTTCTTCCATGTTCTATGAAAATTAAGGGGCTTTCTTGCATATTGTTTAAAATTTAGGGGGTGACAGTAATTAAAAATAAAAATCATAGTCAAGCTTTCATACTTGGTTAATTACCTAGAAACGAAAACTTTAAGAAAAGAATATATTCTTTTAACTTTTATAAGAAAGCTAACCCATTCGGGAGAGTGGTTGAGGGTTCTAACCACAACTGTGCTTCTAATGAATTTTTCACATTTATCAAATAATATATATATTCAGTGAGAATCAATTCCTTTACAAACTATTCCCTGAATCAGAGTACCGTTTACACTTTCAAATTTCCCCTGCTCTTCTTTATAGCGTTTCCCCGCCATTCTTACAGCGTTTCCCCCTCTCATTTTCTAAAAAAAAAAAAAACGACAGGGACCCAAAAAGAATCAGTCACAACAAGCGTTTCCCAGACCTCCCTATGTCGGCTCCCCCTTTTATCTCGTTTTCTGGTCACCATTAATATTAAAAAACAAGAGTACTACAGAGATCGCGGTTGCGTTTCCCCGCAATTATATAAGATCATTTCCCTCTGCTCATAGTACACGTTTCCATCAATAATAAACACAAATGTTCCGTCTTGCACCCAGAATCCGAGCCCAATTAAATGTTCATGCTCGCGTTTCCCACCCCTATTACCCCCATTCCATCCCTACACTCTCCATGACCAGAAAAGCAAAAAAACAAACTTCTATGGAAAATGGAAACAAAAAAACGAAAAGAAAAAAAAAGGCCAAACAATTCAAAAAAGAAAAAAGAAACTTCTCGAGATTCCCGCACATCGTCATTGAACGGTCCGAATCAAAAGAAAGGGAGAGAGAGAGAGAGGGACAGAGGACGAACTAGGGTCAGTGATGGAGGTGGTGGCGGTGCCTGCGAAATCACAGGAACCGGGCGACTGGCCAGAGCGCTGGAAGCAGCTGTTGAAGGCGTAGGAGGCGTGGGCCGCCAGCGTGTTGGGGAGATAGCAGAGCCCGTCGACCTGTATGGGCACGCAGTCGGCACCGCCCGGCCCGCACGCGTAGTCCAGAGCCACCTGCAGCGCCTTCGCCGACGCCGAGCTCACCGCCACGCACCACGTCGATCCCTCCACCCCCGTGAACCCTATCCCGCTCACCATCATGAGCACGCCTACCACTGCGCTCATCGCCAGTGACCTCACTCCCATCCCCCCTCGCTCTCTCTCTCTCTCTCTCTCTCTTTTCTTTTATTTTCTTTTCTCTTTTGCCCCTCGCTTTTCCCAATTTATATATGTGGTAGGGCTTTTTCTGTTTAACCCATATTGATAGTATTGTCTTTAGCAAAAAAACCCTATGTTCTATCATATTGAAAAATAAAGGTGTAATATCTAATTTAATCCCTCTATTATATTGATTTGTGACTTTAGGTTCTTTTATTATAATTTGAGCTTTTGGGTTCTTCAACTTTCATGATTGAGAAATATCAGTCCCTCTCTTCGTCAACTTTAAAGGCTAAACATGGATTTAAATACGTCTTTAGGAGCTGACATTTCTAAATCGTGAAAGTATATGGACCAAAAATGCTCAAATTATAATAGAGGGACGTAAAGTCACAAATCGATATAATAGAGGGACTAAATTGAGTATTACACCAAAAATAAACTACATGTAGAACCTCAAATTATAATATACACTAAAAAAAATAAGTAATGAGTACAATTTTCCCTATCATACTTGCACTATATCAAAATATACAATTCACTTTGTGGAATTGCAGTTATATTCATCAACTTTCGTAAGGAAAGTTAGCTAATCCATCTCCTCTCACAATGGGAGATTGAGGATTCAAACCAAACGTAACCAAGGGCTTCAACCCCCCCTCCCCGCCCCTCGACACCGGCGAGTCCCCGAAGTTTATTCGGCAGCTCGAGAGGAAAGTCCCCATTTTCCATCAGAGTCCTCTGCCCCAACCACCCCCGTCTCAAGCCTTCAACTTCCCAACATCAAGTCACTAAGTCCTGGTTTTGTCCCTAGGTAGAGGAGAAGACGATGGCAGCGGCCGCACAAAGGAAACCGAAGAAGAGGGCCATCTCATCGCCACTTAACGTCGTCAAGGTCGTGGAGATCGAAGGTGCTCGGTTCGTCCAAACCCCAGTTTCCAAATTTCATGAAAATTTTCACTTTTTCATGGATTTGGTTTGATCCATCGAAGAGGAGGATGTGAGATGAAGGGCTCATGGTGGTGACCAGGGTCTAATTACCAAAATACTATTTACATTTTCATAAAATTACATCAAATACCGAAAGTGAAAAGATTATGTAAGGATAGTATAGTAATTTTAAGTGTAAATTTCAATGATGGAGGTCTTTTTCTTTTAGCCCCCTATAAAATTTGAAAGTAAATTTTGTAAAACTTAGGGAGTAACAAGACATATATAGTTTTACATGTGTGTAAATGTAAATTTTATGACCTATAAAATGATCGGAGATTTCGAGATAGCAGACGAGATCAAGCAATGGTGACAAGCAATTGCAACAATTGTTATGTTGGATGAATTTTATTTTATTTTTTTTTATTTATATATTTTGCCCTCAATCCTCTCAACCAGTGAGTATCGGTTCCATCCACGCTTGTGGGAGTGCCCATCCTCAAAGTTTTCGTTGCTTGTAAATTGAATTGGGCTCTCTCAATTGAAAATCAGGCTTCTCTCCACCAATGACTTGTGCTATGTGTAGCTTTGAATGCTTAAAAGCATAAGTTGTGTCAAATCATGATATAATGAGAAATTCAATATCATGAATAAATTTTAAAAAATAAATGTTGTTTATCTTGCAAACATTTTTTGTTTTGTTATTATATTTTTCTTCGTCAAATGTTTCATTCAAGTGGACGTGGTGATCAGGTCTCATCCTAATCTTTAGCATTTTGTCTATTCTGAATCCAAGAAGTCACCCTCAAAGATCTTGAATCGTTCCAGGTGTACGCTATCCCAAAGAGCTAATAAATCATCATAAAAATTCAAGTTTTTGTATGGAGCAAGTTAATAAGTCACCATACAAAAATTCAAAAAAATGTAGGTTTAAATAACCAACATAATTCTCATGTTTATTGTTCCAAGTTTTTATCCCAACTATTAAAATTTTCTATATAATTATTTAAATTATACATTTATAGTTCACATTGGTACATCCAATTGTTCAAATGGTTAATCGTAAATATACACCAATTCCCTCAACTGTGACATTGGTGGGAGGAGGTGGTGATCTCATGGTCTCGGCAACCTGTTTGAAATAAAATATGATGGAATAATGAAGGCCAAAAATTGTTAGAAAAATAAGATAAAATAATATAAGATAAAAAAAAGATGAACCAAATAAGCTTTTAAGGTACGGAGGTGACAACGCTTTCTTTTAGACGAATTTCTCCCCCTCTTATTAGAATCACGATTGCAATGGGGTGTGTGAGAAATGCCTTCAGGATACAATGAAGCCCTTTGATTGTTGTTGAAAGGCGAAGTTGCACTATTTGTTTCAACCCGTAAACACTCTTGTAAATGTCTTTGATAATGTAGAGAAAAACCAATGAGAACTAAAGAGAGATAGAGAGAGAATATGGAGTATGAAATTTGATTTTTTTGATAACTTGCATCACAAAAGGCTAGTCTATATATAGAGTCTCAAGAGGTTTCATCATAAGGTACATCTCTTGACAACATCCTTTCATCAAGAGGAACACCTTTTGGTAAATGGTCACACATGAAAGATAACATCCTTTGGCAAATAGTCATACATCAAAGGTAACATCCTTTCATGTGTAGTAGTGTCCCTTCAATACCAATGAAAGGGAACATCCTTTCATATGCAAAGTATCTTTTGATTCATCAATTAATGTCATATGCATTTTTTCTCTCAATTCAATTCTCAAAGAAAAACATAGAAAACACATTATTATTGAAAATATCCAACACAACCACAGGACTGAGACATGGGTAAAGAATAGCCACTTAATGGTATGAGGAAAGCGTATCTCGAGATATGTTTTTAAGTCAACACCATAATTACTTTAAAACTAGAATGTTCTAATATCCAATTTAGTCCCTCTATTATACCGAACCGGCCATTTTAGTCCATCTATTATAAATTGAGCTTTTTTAGTCCTATATTTTTACGATTGAGAAATGTCAGTCCCTCTCATATGCCTTTAGGCCTTTTTGGTCCCTATTCATATGCCTTTAGGGACTAGATTTTTACAATTGTGAAAGTAGAGGGACTAAAAAAGCTCAATTTATAATGAAGAGACTAAAAGGGCCGGTTCAGTATAATAGAGGGACCTTGGGGTCCTTAGAGTGGGTTGTTTATTATTTTTTGGTGTGTGTGTGTGTTTGACTTTAAAGTCCCTGGAAACAGTGCCAGGGATCTTAAGGTAATTTCCCCTATTAATAAAGGTGGTCTTCATTCAAAAAATATATTTAAAAATTCATTAAAAATCAATAAAGTTAAATAAAAAGCTTATTATTTTTTTTTAATTTATATGTTTTTTATTACCAAATAAATTGGGAGGCTGTCATTTTCTCTAAAATTTGAAAATAAATGATTGCCTTGAGATAAGCTACAATTCCAATCTCAAGTCAAACACAAACTCCAAAGGCCACTCTCAAAGGCATCACCTTCCGAGATCCCGCCTTTCGGCGGCAAATCTCCAGTACTCACATCACCATGTGCTCACACACATCTCACCGTACATTGGCTTCAAGATCATGCTTCATTCCGATCTCGATGTAATCTTACGTTAATGACAACATCACCTTCATCTATATATAATAAACTCGTTAGTGGGTTTCTCTATCAGTAATGGCATTCTCTCTCCTCCTATCCACCTCCCCTTCTCCGCCTCGCCTCACCGCCCTGCGACTGCGAGCCCCCTCCAAACCCTCTCTGAACTCCAATCCAATCCCTTTTAAGAGCTTCGTCCTCTCAAATCCCAATCCACCGACGTCCCTCCGGCTCATCCGAAGGGTTTGCGCCAGAGGGACCTCTATCGGAGACGCGGGATCGGGAGAAAACGCCTCCGATGAAGCCTCGGTTGGTGAGGACTCCGCCGCGTTTCAGTTGGAGGAGCAAAGTTTTGTTTCTTGGGTTTACTTCACGGGGATTCTCGGCGTGGTACTTCTTGCGCTCAATGTTTTGTGGATTGATCCTTCCACGGGATTCGGGAAGGCGTTCATAGATGCTGTTTCGGGGATCTCAGAGAGCCATGAGGTGAAATTTCGTTCCTCTTTTGTTTTTTTTTTATGCTGTTTATATGATTTACTCACTTCATTTAGAATTTTAACTTTAATTGGTAACTGAACTGAATTCTCTGGGATTGTTGCAACTAAGACTTTCATGCATTTTGTGCTTGATTAGTGGTTGCATAAGCTTATTAGATATTTTATCAATGAGTTGAGTTGTGGGGATTTTGTTGGGAATTGACTTTTTAGGTGAAGGGATTCTGCTAGAGAGACTAAACTAATGAATTTTTAATTTACTCATTTGATGATGTGACCAAAGGCCTTTTGACTTAGTGGTACCGCTCCCCTGTGTTGTACGAGTGGTCTCGCGTTTGAGCCTCCACTCGCACAAGGTAGCACCTAAGGTCCCCTGCTAAGAGGTGAGGTTCGTTTGGGGACAATCCCGCATTTGAATCCCCCTCCGCGTGGGGTGAGGGCACAACGCACGTGAGCCTGCGAGTGTTCTGCGCAACACGTGAGCCTCCGGGTGTTCCGTGCAGCTGTGCACGTCCTTGAAATCCTTGGTGGGGTCACTTGTTGCTTATTTTCCCAAAAAAAAGATGATGTCTCTAATGTTTATGGATTGATTTTTTAAAGATTTTTTGGTGTAAATTGGAATTATCCAATTATATAATTAAGAAAATTGTTGCTCCATTGTGAGAACTCTTAACTCTCCTGATGCAGAATGCAAGGTGTTTTTAAGGAATTGAAAAGTAAATTATGAGTGATTTTCACAAAGAAACTTCACTAGCATATTCCCTCTTACAAGAAGAGGTTGAGGATTCGAACCACGTCTCTGTCGTGCTTTGATAAGCCACCAGTACTGTGGGTTTGCTGAATCGTATTTTGGATGTGAGGGGACGCTCGTTAGGCGAATGTTTGTTAGAGTTGTTAGAATCTTTATATATAGCTAGAGAAAGAAAAAGGGAGGGGTGTGTGGAGTTTTGTTTGGTGCCTTGTGAGGAAAGCTAATCCTCTCGAAAGATTAGCAGTCCTTGTATCTTTCTCTTGGTTCTTATCTACAAAATAGCAATCTTCGCTTCTTTATACTCAGCAGCAGCAGGATTCTATCAATTGCCAGCAAGGATCTATCAATTTGGTATCAAAGATCGTCGATCCTCGTCAATGGCAGCCAAGCAAATGGAGTCTCGTCTTGCGGCGGTGAAGGAGCATGTTGGATCGATTCGTTTTGATCTTCAACGCCTTGGGTCTCTTGAGCAGAACTCGGCCCTAGTAATGGAGAAGCTCACAGTTCTCGATCGGGTGGACAAGGCTCTACAAAGCTTGGAATCCCCACTGCGGCCAGTGGGGTCCTGTGCGACCATGACGGCTGACGAGGACCAACTCCTGTCGAAGGGGAAGGGCATGCAATCCGATCTCGAGAGCGTCAGTGGTGAACCACGTTACGGTGGAGCAAGGTGTCCTCGGCTTTCGGAGGTTGGAGATGTCATTATTTGAAGAAGAGAATCTTGAGGGATGGATCTTCCGTGCGGAGAGGTATTTCATGATGAATCGTTTGTCGGAAGAGGACAAACTCAGAACGGTGGTGATTTGTTTGGAAGAGGAGGTGTTAGCGTGGTTCCAGTAGGAGGACGGCAGAAGGGCGTTTCGGGCTTGGGCGGAGTTGAAGGGGAAGCTGCTCAATCGGTCCCGCTCGTCTCACGAAGGGTTGGGACCGGACAAGTTCTTGGCTATCCAGCAAGCCGGCACGGTGAGGGAGTATCAACAACTGTTTGAGGCCCTCACGACAACGGTGGTGGACGTCCCAACTCAGGTGCTAGAAAGCACGTTCGTGAATGCACTCCGGCCGGAGATTCGGGCCGAGGTCCGGATGTTTCAGCCGGAGACTTTGGAGAGGATGATGACATGAACACAATTAGTGGAGGATCGAAACCACACCCTTTTGGCCCAGGAACTGGGTGCCATGGGTAGTGGGCCGCCTGGCCCATCTCCAATCCAACAATCTAAGGCCTCATCTCTTTCCTCACACCCAACAACCCAGACTACCTTTCATTCCTCACACTCTTCGCACTTAACACGCGCGACCCCAATGCTTAACCCTATGACTACTTCCCAGCTTCCAATCAACGATAACAATCGGCACTGCAGGACCATCCGGGTCCGACTCCGAGCTCCAGCAACGCCGGGCAAAGGGACTTTGTTTTCGTTATGATGAAAAGTATTTTATTGGTGATCGCTGCAAGAACAAGGAACTCCACGTCTTGGTTGTGAACGACGATCTCGGAGAAGAAAGGGACGAAGGACAGGGAGAGGCAAGTGTGCAGCCGGCTTACGCTCAGGTGACCAGATTGGAGGAGTGGGTGTCATCCTTGCCAACCACAGTGGGAGTTCGAGCAAATTCTTGATTTACACCTTGAGGACAAGGTATCTCATTAGACCGGGAGTATTGATAAGCCACCGGTACTGTGGGTTGGGCGAATCATGTTTTGGATGTGAGGGGACGCTGGTTAGGCGAACGTTTGTTAGAGTTGTTAGAATCTTTATATATAGCTAAAGAGAGAGAAGGTGAGGGGTATGTGGAGTTTTGTTTGGTGCCTTGTGGGAGAGAGCTAATCCTCTCGAAAGATTAGCAGTCCTTGTATCTTTCTCTTGGTTCTTATCTACATAATAGCAATCTTCGCTTCTTCATACTCAACAACAACAGGATTCTATCAATTGGCAACAGGGATCTATCATGCTTCTAGTGGTTTGTCTACATTTATTAAAAAAGAAAAATAAATTATGAGAACTTTTTTGTACTTGAAATATAGATGTCAAAATAAACTAACGAATTGAAATAATGATTTCAAAAACACAAATGTATTTAAAATAAACTATATGAAGGACCAAAGTTATTATGTGGCCAAAAGTAGGACATTATGTGAAAAATAATGCTATTTCTACAAAACAAACTTAACAAATGGATTTCCCAAATATATATATATATATATATATATATATATATATATATATATATATATAATATGGTGTTAGGGTGCGGTCGACCGCAAGTGCGGCCGGCTCGCTATAACACTGCTCTGCCACTATTGGGCCGGGCTCGACAAGCCGGCACGGCCCGACAGTGACAGTGTTAGAGTGGGCCGGCCGCACTTGCAGTCGACCACATCCTAATATTGCCCCATATATATATATATATATCTAAGGGAATGATACAGTGCGGCTGGTCGGAATACTGTTCCAGTCCGGCCGCCTCCCATTTTGGCCTCTGGAGCATGTTTGAAAGATTTCCAACTGTGCAGATGGGAAGATCATCGAAAAAAAAGCTAGCATGTCAATTTTCATACAATTTGATGACCGTTTGGTCCTCCCACTTAATGGTTGAAATTCTTAACCGTTAAAATTTTTCTAATATCCGGCCGGCCTGATCTTATCATCACTTAATATATATATATATATATATATATATATATATATATATATGTAGTGAATATTCTTGTCTTGGCGGCCGGATCATCATCAAGTAAAGGGTCATTATCATTCGCATTCGGAGAGTGTTTTAAGGATTCCAACCGTACGGATGGAAAGATCATTGAAAAAATAAGCTAGCATGTTGATTTTGATACAATTTGGTGAGGTGATAATCCTCTAACTTAAAGGTTGAAATTTTGAACTATTAAGATTTTTTATAAAATAAGAACCATTAAGTGGGAGGATCATCACCTCACCAAATTGTATGAAAATCGACATGCTAGCTTATTTTTCGATGTTCTTTCCATCCGTATGGTTGGAAATCCTTAAAACACTCTCCAAATGGCCATATGAGAGGCGACCTTATATGCACAGTAACCGGCCAGCAGCATAGTATCATCGTTATGTATATAAATTTCCCAAATAATTGAAAGCATTACTTTTTCCTGGGGATTGCCAATATAACTATATTGAGGTAATTTGAATGGTTTCCAATCATTTGGAGTCTGTTTTGTAAGCTTGCTTTGTATAGATAGCATTACTCTTTTCTGAGATCCACAAAGTTGCCTTGCACTAGGAAGGACATTTCACTGCTTAATAAGCTGTTCAACTAAAGTTCTATGGAGTTGCATCCAATTGTCTCATGACATTCTTTTTAATCCATTGTTGATGCTGTCATATGAAAAATTAGAAACTAGAGATATGTCACAATATGAATAATACATGAGAATCATGTCAGTTCTGTTATACAGTGTTTGGAATCATGTGAAGAGGCTCAAGAAATTCTATGAACTTGCATAGTTGTTTCTACTCATATTCACCTCATGAGCTTGCTAATGGGTAACCATATTAAAATCAGTCCTGGCTATCAGGATCCTAACATGTTCTCCGAATTTTACAATATCTTAAGTTTAAATTTAATGCTGATACCTCCAATTGTTCTTATGCAGGTGGTAATGTTGATCCTTATTTTCATTTTTGCTCTTGTGCACAGTGGCTTGGCAAGTCTTAGAGATGCTGGGGAGAAACTTGTAGGTGAGAGGGCTTTCCGAGTTCTGTTTGCTGGGATCTCACTCCCTTTAGCTGTTAGTACTATTGTGAGTTCCTTCTCTTTAATCATGTTATATCCTTACTAAAGAGCATCATTCTCCCACATAATAATGTTTATATCTTTTATTATGCTTCCCGTTCCTTCAATTCTTACAAAGAATTCTCAATCTTTCTCTGCATTATGTATTTTGTATTGGAGGGTAAGTTATGTATCCTAGTTATTTCAAGTTTTCATGAGTTTGTTTTGATTAATCCTAATCAAAACAAGTAATTTTGAATCCAAATTGTATTAGTCCAATTAATGACTAATACTTTGGTTAATGATTATATTAATCTAATTTATCAAGTTATCCCATCCAAACATGACCTAATTAATGAGGTAGGCCTTCACATATGCTTGCTGATACTGTTGTTTCCACTATGGAACCTCTTCTCTTCCAAACTTTCCATGGTGGTAATGGATTATAGGGCTGATGCCAATTGACTGTTAAGTCATTCACGTTTAATAGTTGTGTAGAGCCTTCTTAGCTCCAAGTTCTTGTGCCCAACCATAATTTATTTTGGTAACCTTTGGATAATCATGATGATTCCTGCTCATTTACTATCTACTGAACATGCGTAATATTTTTTTTTTGTAGGTCTATTTCATTAATCACCGATATGATGGCACTCAACTTTGGCAAGTTCAGGGTGTTTCTGGAATCCATGAGTTGGTGTGGGTCTCAAATTTCATTTCCTTCTTTTTCCTCTATCCTTCCACCTTCAATCTGTTAGAAGTTGCAGCAGTTGATAAACCAAAAATGCATCTATGGGAGACTGGAATCATGAGAATCACCAGACATCCACAGGTATATCAAACAACTCATGAATGATGAGCAAGAAGAACCGAATCATTAGATCTTAATTATTTTCCAACATTGCAGATGGTTGGGCAGGTAATGTGGTGCTTAGCTCATACCTTGTGGATCGGTAATTCAGTTGTAGTGGCAGCCTCAGTTGGTCTTATCGCACACCACTTATTTGGCGTTTGGAATGGTGATAGGAGGTTGGCGATACGGTATGGTGAAGCTTTTGAAGCTCTAAAGAGCCGAACAAGCATCATTCCTTTCGCAGCAATTTTAGAAGGACGCCAAAAACTGCCTAAAGATTACTACAAGGAATTCATTCGATTACCCTACCTTACAATCACAGCTTTAACACTAGGCGCCTATTTTGCCCACCCCCTTATGCAGGCATCTAGCTTTCAGCTTCATTGGTAGGACTATAGTTGCTTATGAGAGGCATGCCCATATGTCCTGTTACAAACTTCCAATTGTATGATTTTTTACACAAAAATAGTACTCTTGTAATTGTAACCACATCAAGAAACCATTGTTACTATGAAATACACTGTTGTTCCATGTGGGCAATGTATTGAGAAAATAGTTCTCCAGGTTTTCAAATGGGTGCCCTTAACCATCAGGGAAGGCAAGCTCAAGAAATTGACCATAAAATCCAGCTAATTAACTCATGAACCCACTCATGGCCCCCATATGCATCAAGGACATAAACACAACACCCTAGTGTAACACAAGGAGGACCTAAGAAAATAAAGTTCTGTGCTAATCCAGTTGTCCCTGGCTAAAAAGCAGAGAGCTTTAAGAAGGGACCATAAGATCAAATCTGGTTTCCAGATAACATCGTCATTCATTAGTACAATCCTACAGTATCCACTGGTCATCCAGTTCAGGTCATGCCACACTAATTACATATAAAAAGAGGCATTGGATCCACAAATGTGAGATTCCTGAAAACCCTCTCCACAGAACATCAACCCCCTCTCTTCATGAACATGCAAGATAAGAACAAAATACAATAAAGAGAGTGGGATGCAGCTGGGCTGTAATCTCTGCAGCCAAATGGAATGGGGTCACCACCCAGCAATTCTCATGAGCTCCCACATGCACAGGACTGCAAAAGAAAAACAGAAGCAGCAAAAAAAAATCCCTCATTTGATCCAATTATTTGCAATGCAATGATCACATTCCACAATCAGCAGAGATTCGATGCAGCTCCAGTTTGATTTTTATTTCTAATTTAGGCCTAAATATATTGATCCATCAACCCACTTCCTGATCTATATACTGAAAACTGAACATTTGAAAGTGACTCTAACCAACCAAACAATGTGATAAACTCACAGGAACCACACAACCCCCTACCATATAATAATATAGACATTAACACCACCCACCAAACACCCACCCACATTATAAACACAAGTGGTTGGCAAGCCAAGACTGCATTGACTGACTGCACAAGCTCACAACACTTGCTAATCATCACTCTTGCATCAAAACCAACACTAGCAAAGCATACCAATTAGCTCTTGTTTTCTTTTCCAAAGTTCTACAAGCTAGTACCACCACCATGATCCAATAATAGCATGCAATGCAAAATATATATATAATGAAACCAATATATCAATAAAGAAAACAGTGGGGGAGGAGACAGGCATTCTCTACTTCCCCCACCCTCTCCAATCCACACTCCCAACACAATGGCTAAAGTGAGTAAACTACTGAGGATCAGAGATGGCAGCCAAGGCAGTTGCATGTCTTGGGAATGAAAGAGCAGTAGCCAAAGGGCCTGTTGGGGATGTTGCAGTTGATGGAATAGCAACAGGGTGAGGGGATGCAGAGGCCCTTTGGGCCTCCACAGCAGGTGCAAAGGGCACAGATTTGGAAGCTCCCCAGCCTCCTCCTTGTCTCATTGTAGACCATCCAGCCTTGCCCTGGAGCCACCATTGGCTTCATTGCTGTCACTCCCCTGCCTTCATTAGCCACCACCTGAATACAGTGACAAACCATATGAGGAACAAAAAATGGGAAATTTATACTCATTCTCAAGAGAAAGACAGAGAGAGAGAGAGAGAGAGAGAGAGAGAGAGTGCCTCACCATCAGATTAGCTAAGGTTGGTGCAAAGGAGATAGAAGCTGTGAGGAGGAGGAGAAGGAGGTGGGCAACAAGAACTCCATGACCAGAAGCCATATCTGCTCTTGTTGTTTCTAGAGGGCTTTCTTGTTTTGTGTGATGAATGTGAGTTGGGAGGGGGGTTGATGTATTTGGTGGAGTTTTGGAGGGCTTACATGATAAAATTAAGTTTGGGGGTGGTGGTGAGAAGAGGAGAGGGGGAAAGGCTTTGGGGGAGAGAATGGCATGAAATGGGGGTGTTGAGAAGGGGGAACGGGGTATGAGTAATGATACATATGACGACCAGCTTTCCCGAATTCGTTGCACGACTGACGTGGATGTCCACGTGGCATCCACGTCATCACACTTTCTCTCTCCCCTTCTCAGCCAAAGTGAAGTTAAAAAAATAAAAAATAAAAAAATTCAAATCCCTAATTTCATCTCCTCCCGCCTCCTCCGCTCCGGAAGACGACTGACTCGATCTCAAGACGACGACACCACGCCATCCTCCCAAGACGACTCTTCCACGTTTACCCAGTTTTCCTTTCCCTCTTTGTTATCATTCGCGTTGAGTTTGCGTTGCGGACGAGGAGACCCTCTCTCTCCCAAGCCGTGCCAATCGCCCGCCTCTGAGGCATCTACGAGGTTATTTCATCTTCATGTTCTCTGTCCAAGGGTTCTCTGGCTTGGATTTTCGTAGGTCTAGCTCTTAAAATTTTTTGGTTTTGATTTTTTTCAGATCACAGAGAAAGAGAGGAGATTCTTGCATTGGAACGTAGCAGAAGTTGTGAGGGAACTCTTAAATTGCACTTTTGGTTTGTGATTTTTTATTCCCTAGTTTTTTAATGTTTTTTCCTGAAAATTTTTGCCCTTTTTAGTTTTTTTGTGAATGATCAATGTTTTTAATTTTTTTTTAGGAGACCTTGTAAAATAGGGTACCGATATTTGGAGGATGGGGCCAAAGTTAGAGACTCTCGAGGGAAGCATCTGGATCTGTGATCCCCCGTCCTGAAATATTAGCACAGAGGAGAAAGCCAAGACCTACTATACGTAATTTCCCTATGGCTCTATTAAATATGGTCATTTGGATTTTTGCTGCTTTCTTCTTATTCGATGCTTTGTATATTTCTGCTGTTTAAGTTCCTGATTTTGCAATTTGAGTATTTCCTTCTTTAAGATTCCATTGTTGTTGTTGGTAATTGCTTTTGTTTTGTTAAATTACTTGTGTGTGTGTCCTTTTCTTTTCTTTTCAACTCTCCATTGTAGTTATTCACAGTATTTTTTTATCTCTTTGTTATGATCCTTCCATCTTACTCTAAGCTAAACACACAACTCTCCATCCTTTGTTTTTCTTCACTTGATTCACAAATTGGATGTGCTTTCCATTTGATATATGCCTTGGGAAATTTGTGCAAAAGACTACACTGTTTTTGTTATCAATCTAATAATCAACTAGGGTCCTACTTGATTTTTTTATTTTATTTTAATTCTAATCACAGGATTGAATGGTGAATGGAACCAAATATATGATTATTTCATTTAATTAGAGAATAAATGGATGAAGGGTTTGATTTCTGTTTACTGATTTCTCTATATATGCTATGGTTTTTCGGGTTTAATTTCTCTATATCCATTATTAAACTCTATATCTGTCTTGATTTCTCTATATCGGGCTATTTTATGGACCTAATCAGATATGTTGTTTGCATATGCACAGAACCCAGAACTGTGTTTGATTAAATATGACAGAATTGGAGCTTGAGTCTTCTAAACATAGCAAAAATGGGACAGAAGAGCCTTCTAGTTTAGAAATATTGAATAAAGAGAAGGAAAAATTAGTACAATTGGAAGATTCAATATGTGAAACAATTATTCCAAAGGCAGGAATGATACTTAATTCAGAAGAAGAAGTTTACAATCTTTATGTTGAGTATGCTCGACAAGAAGGGTTTGGTATTACAAAAAAAACTACAAAATCGGGAGATGATGGAAAATTAAAATATTATACACTTGCATGTGTAAGAGGTGGCAAAAGGATATCTACATCAAAAAATGATTTCAACCCAAGGCCATCCACCAAAACAAATTGTCAAGCAAAAATTAATATTATTGTTGGTAGTGATGGGAAGTTTACTATATCTCGTGTCCATTTGGAGCACAATCATGCACTAAGTCCACAAAAATCTCGTTTTCAAAAGTGCAATAAAAGAATGGATGCACATGTGAAGAGAAGGCTTGAACTAAATGATCAAGCAGGTATATGTTTAAGTAAGAATTTTCACTCTTTAGCTGTGGAAAGTGGTGGATATGAAAATTTAACATATACTGAAAGAGATTGTCGGAACTATATTGCGCAAGCAAGGCAGATCAGGCTTGGAGTTGGAGATGCTGAAGCACTTGGGAATTATTTCTCTCGCATGCAACGGAGAAATTCACAATTTTTTCATTTGATTGATATGGATGAGGAAGGCCGTTTAAGAAATGTTTTTTGGGCTGATGCAAGGTGTATAGCAGCTTATGAAGCTTTTGGTGATGTTATATCCTTTGATACAACATATTTAACGAATAAGTATGATATGCCCTTTGCTCCCTTTGTTGGTGTAAATCATCATGGGCAATCTATATTATTTGGATGTGGTTTATTGTCAAAGGAAGACACCAAAACCTATATTTGGTTGTTTAAAACTTGGTTGGAGTGCATGTCGGGTAAGGCTCCAAAGGCGATAATTACAGACCAATGTATGGCTATTCAAGGTGCAATTAAGACAGTTTTTCCAAATTCCCATCATCGCCTTTGTCTTTGGCATATTATGAAGAAGGTTCCTGAGAAGCTTGGAGGATTCACTCAGTATAAAGCAATAAAGAAGATTTTGAAGAGTATTGTTTATGAGGCAATGAATATACAAGAATTTGAAGACTTTTGGTTGAAGATGATAAATGAGTATAACATTGAAAAAAATGAATGGCTTAATTTTTTGTATACACATCGTCAACGTTGGGCACCTATATATGTTAAAGGCGTTTTTTGGGCTGGAATGTCTACCACTCAAAGAAGTGAAAGTATGAATGCTTTTTTTGATGGTTATGTTGGCCCAACAACATCCCTAAAACAATTTGTGGAGCAGTATGATAATGCATTGAAAAGCAAAATTGAAAAGGAGAACAAAGCTGATTTTGCATCTTTTAACTCAAACTTTCCATTGCTAACTGATTGTTATTTTGAGAAGCAACTACAAGAAGCCTTCACGAATGAAATTTTTAAGTTGTTTCAAGATGAGTTGAGGGGAATGTTATATTGCAATCTTGTACTTATCAAGTCAGATGGGCCAATATATACATTTGAGGTGTCAGACATTTTCAGAGGAAAAGAAGGCAAATTCAGAAGGCAAGTGGTGTTTAATGTTTGTTATAATGAAGCTGAATTTGACATCAAATGCTCCTGCCGTTTGTTTGAGTTCAGAGGAATTATTTGCAGGCACATATGCAAAGTTCTCATTGAGAGAAATGTGAAAGAGATTCCATCTCAATATATTTTACCTCGATGGAGAAAGGATGTTAAGCGCAGACATACTTACATGATGAATTATTATGAAGACACACAAACTAGTGAGCAAAAAGTGCAATACAACAAATTATGTTCTCATTTTTCTGAAGTTGCTGAAATTGGAGTAGAATCTATCGAAAAATATAATTTTGTGATGAAATGTGTGGATGGGATAAAAGAGAAGCTCATGGATAATTCAAATTTTTGGGAGAGTCATTCTAGTCAAGCTATATCACCAATGGTGTTATTGGAAGAAGATCATGAGCAACACCAAACAACTTCTCTAACCACGAAGTTCCTAACACCTTTAAAGGTGCGGAGTAAGGGCCGGCCACCATCCAAAAGAAAGAAGTCAACAGTTGAACAAATAATAATTAGAAGTAAAAAAAAGGTATTTGTATTTTATAGTAATCCTTTTCAATTGTAAAATTATTTTTTATTGGTCTAAAACTAATGTGATTTATTTCAGAAAACTCAAGCAAAGGGGAATGTGCAAACTCAAAATGACTCTCAAGTAGAATTTTGTACTCAAGACAGTGTGGTAACGTTGCATTATTGGTATTTATATTTGTTACGGTATTACATAACATATTTTTATAAGATTATAATATAGTTTTTTCCTTTTAGGTGAATTCGAATTCTCTTCCACATGTGCAATATATGCATGTTGATAGCTCCACTTTACAAAATATTGTTACGGATACTTCTTCATAGGTAACTGATACTTCTTCATAGTTTTCTCATTCAATGCATGATGATTGTTTTTGGATTTCAGGCAAAGTGTTGTAATAATTTTTGCTTGTGTCGATTCTGATTGTTTGCCTTGTTTTTTCACTGCAGATTTAGGGGTTCTATGCATCAGCAGTTGAAGTAGGGTGTATTTAAGTGTCACTTGTTGTGTTCAGTTGGCCAGAACTCTGTTTTATTTTTGAAGTTGTAGCGATTGGAAAATTTTTGTGTTAGAAGTTATATGCAGATTTTATAAAGAGTCTGCAGATTTTATATTTCTGTGTTAGAAGTTGAAGTTATATGCAGATTTTATATGCAGTCTACAGATTTTATATTTCTGTGTTAGAAGTTGAAGTTATATGCAGATTTTATATGCAGATTTTATAAAGAGTCTGCAGATTTTATATTTCTGTGTTAGAAGTTGAAGTTATATGCAGATTTTATAAAGAGTCTGCAGATTTTATATTTCTGTGTTAGAAGTTGAAGTTATATGCAGATTTTTGGCTATAGCTGCTTCCCAGGAAAAAGCTTTGTTCGAATCTGTGATTGCTTCACTTCCCAGGAAAACTGTTGCTATAGCTGCTGTCCTTCGGCTAAATCTTATCTGAAATTCATGAGCAGCTTTCAATGGTTTAGAGTAGGAGGAATTCACATTGTGGCAATTGAAACATTGGGAGAAACCTGAGGAACTGAAGATCAATGCCATTGAAGATAAGACTTTGTTTTTTTTAGAGTTTCTTTCAATGTTTCTCAACTTGGATATTCTCATCCACATAAAGAATGGATAAGGTATTGAGTTGCAGACAAGATATCTCGAAAACTCTAAACTAAAATTCATTAATTAGATTACAAAAATAAATATTCATTCAGAAAAAATTAACAAAAAATAAATGAATGTTTCAAACATCAATCTGAAGAGGAGACATGAGAGCATCTATCACTTCTCGAAGAACAGAAGCTGCATCATGGTAATGGATCTGAATCAAAGACACTCCTGCTCTTCAATGCATGGCCAAGCTTCAATCACATTAATTTCAAGTTATTTTGTTTCATCAAAACTGAAAATGTTCGAATTGCAATCAATCTAATGCTTGATGTACCTCTTCAATGCAATAGAACAATCTGTTGGCAAGATCAGTGAGTGAAGCCTTCTTGTGTTCATCGTCAGCAATTGATAAAATTTGGTTCAGATCAAAGTACAGAAAAGTCGATTTCAAGCGGAGATCTCTCCCTATGAACTCCAAATTTTCGGCATTGTCATGAACTAAATCCTCCTCCATCGACCAGGAAGACCAGGAAGACCAGGAAGAATTCCTCGCAAATTGCCATTTTTACTTTTTCTATGAACAAAAAAAGAACAAAAGATGAAAACTTTGATATCGAAAGCAGCTAGATTTGCAACAATCTTTACAGACAATGTATGGAGAAGCTACAGTTCCCACCCCACTCTCTTTTTCACCGAACCTAAAGATGGAATCTTTCTGATCCCCAATCCTATAAGAAGACTCATCCAGATGAGTAGAAGAAGGAGCAACAAGAACCAAAATCCGAGCTCCAAATCGAACCACATCCAGCAAAGAAACATCAAGAAAAAGAGAGAGAGAAGGAATCAAAAAGGGTTAAGGGACTTCCCGGTGGACATTGCAATCCGGCGAGTAGAAATCATTCTTCTCCAGCAGCGATCTCAAGAAGTCATGGTAAGAAGGGGGCTTTGAGCCTTCAGAGGACGCATTCCGATTGGGATGATGCCGAGCGGGCGGCATGAAACAGAGATTACACCCAGTGGCGACGAAATCCTCATCGTAAGGAGGAGGAGAAGGAGGTGAAGGCGGCCTCCGCTGCCGCTGCTAACAGCTAGAGTAGGAGATGGGCTTGGGGACGGCGGCGGCGGGCGAGGAGGACGAGTGAAGGGGGAGGCGGGAGGAGATGAAATTAGGGATTTGAATTTTTTTATTTTTTTATTTTTAACTTCACTTTGGCTGAGAAGGGGAGAGAGAAAGTGTGATGACGTGGATGCCACGTGGACATCCACGTCAGTCGTGCAACGAATTCGGGAAAGCTAGTCGTCATATGTATCATTACTCACGGGGTATTGAGGTTTTTCTCTTTTTTTTTTTTTGCATTTGGAGAAGAGAAATACATAATGTGGCATGTCATCTTCCCAGAATCATTTGCACAAAATGTGTGACATCAGAATGACATAATAACAAATTTGTGTGAGAAAAAAAATCAAGAAATTAATTTGTTATATATATTTTGCATAAAATTGTTGTTAGGAAGGGGTCTCATCAGAATGACATAATAACAAATTTGTTTGAGAAAAAACTCAAGAAATAAATTTGTTATATATATTTTGCATAAAATTGTTGTTAGGAGGGGGTGTTTGGTATGCACTCTTAGGGCCCGTTTGGTAGGAGAGAAAGTAAGAACTTTGCAGGGAAAGTAAAAGCCGGGAATCACTTTCACACGTTTGGTTATAAAATGAACCATGTAAAGTAAAGTTTGACTTGTAATTACTTTTCCTTTGATCAGGGAAAGTGTTTCACATGGGGGGAGGTGTGAAAAGGATTACAAGGTTGGTGGGAAAGTATAGAAGAGGTAAAATGTCAAATTTGCCCATCTATTAACTAGTTATTTCTTCTCTTGCCCTCTCTTTCAATTTTACCAAGTAGAGTAATAAAATCATAATTTACTTATAATTTTAGAATTTCTTAATTATTTATTAGGCATAGATAAATATAATTAAAAAAAAGGTATTTTTGTGTTATACTTCTCCGATTACATTGTTTTATAAATTATTCAAAACTTTTGACTGAGAGAACTAACTCAATGGGTGACAAGTGAAAATAAAATAAAATATGGGGTTATGGGGTATTATTGAAAAACGAAGAGGTGACAAGTGATTTGGCTATTTTTCAAGGGATGGTAAGTAAAAAGTTCTTATATAAAACCCAATTTTATTAATAAAGTAATCAAGGGCAAAATTGGGAATCAACATTACTTTACATGGTAAACCTATTAATACCAAACAGATGAATCACTTTGCATGCATTTTAATTACACTTTTTTATTGGGCATAACAAACATTGCAATGGGAAAATGATTACAGGGAAAGTGATTACATGGAAAGACTTTGCATGCAAAGTACCAAACTGGCCCTTATAAGGATTAGTTGCAAGGGTATATATGTAAGTATCTTGAATTTAGATTGATACTAGCAAAAAAATAAGGTGAATTCTAAGATACCTTGGGTATAATTCCCCAAGGTAGCATACTTAAATGTGCAATGTTATACAAATTGTGTACAAGATTATAGAAATTATGTGCAACGGGCCCGGATTGTGTGAAACGGGCCCGTTTGTGATTAATGTCTTACTATAAAAATTAGCAGTCGTATAAATTGAATTAAAAGTATGCTTAACTCTAAGATTTGGCGAGTATTTTAGAAACTAAACCAATAGCAAATAACACTCACTTTACTTAAGATTTTTTAAAAAATAATAGTTATATAATAACTAATATTTCTTGTGTTATTAACAATTTTGATAAAAATAATAGTTATATAAGATAATTATAATTTATCTAAGTTACCAACAACCATAAGATAACAATTGATTTAAAATATATCATTCCATGTAGTTGTTATAATTTTTTTTAAAAAAATATATGAATCAATTTTTTTGGTTTTTTTAAAATTTTAAAAATCAAAATTATCTAGTAACCCATTTACTCCGGCTTAATAATATAGATAGATAAATAAACTTCTAAATTTTACATGAGTATATATTGGAGAGAAAGCAAAGATCACCAAAACATTGTTATGTAGAGAGGCTGATTTCTGATTTCCATATTCACAAAATTCAGTGGATTTTTTTATGGAACAAATTATTTTTTAAAATTTATTTGAATGCGCAGAGTTTTTGAAAATTATTCAATGTTTTGAAGTAGAGGACAAAGTATGAGGTTTGACTGGAGTTGTACCATTCCGGAGTTATTCTCTCGGCTGCTGCAATAGGCCAGAAAATTAGTTTTTATATAAAATATATAAAATAAAAATATTATCACTCATTAAATTAACCGTCCTACATTTTTATTTATTATTAATTTTAAATGAAAATTTTTAAAATAATAAAAATTTGTGAATTTCAGAACTGTTTTTGATAAAGTGATTATTTTTTTACTGATATAGCGTGTAATAAAAAACTACAAGTTTTTTTTTTATAAATATGAATAAACATCTAAAAAGCCTAGGGTAAATTCTCGATTAGTCTCTGGCACTATTTGACACTGGGGTATTCTCCACCCAAAACACTATTATACTACACCCCTACACACCCCCCAAAGACGTATAGGCAATTTGGGCACTATTTAAATGACCTATAATTAATTACTAGAAAAAACTATCTATAATACTAAGCCAAAAAAAAAATTGTTACCAAGTTCTTTTATTTTTTAAAAATTAAAAAAAATAGATTTCTCAAAAATTTAAAATTTTAACGCACATTGTTTCTTATACTTTTGGGTGGTTATGTCATGTGTCATCACTCCCTCCCCGTCTATCTGAAGACCTAACTCTCATGGCCGCCATGGCTTTTCTCCTCCGTTCAACGGCTGGTGTTGTTTATGCAACGAAAAAGAGCATCTATGATTTTACTGTTACCGTGGGGTTTATTCCATTTAGCTTCTCTATTTTTTATTTTTTATTTTTTATTGTTGGAACCCAAATCCAATAAACCACACCTTAACAGTGAAATCATATATGCTCTTTTGGCCGCAGTGGCATAAACAACACAAGATGTCCCCGAAGTCTTCGATCCTGAACGCGAAAACTGCAAATGACCATCAACAATCCCACGAGCCAATAAGAGAGGTCTTGGGAACTAGACGAAGATTCTGCGAAAGATCAGAAAGCCAACAGAGTAGAGCATAGCCCATCTTACTACCTCAGGAAAAGGCATTCAAGGGACTCATAGCAAACAAAGCATAAACCATGGAGGCCATGACGGCTAAATCTCCAAAGCTGAGTATCTTTGAAAAGGGATCATAGAGAGGAGATTTAACAAAAGACGTTTGAGACATTGAGGGAGAGATAACGCCTGGTATAACCACACGAAAGTATAAAAAAACAACATTAAAATTTTAAAAATTATTTTTTTAAAATATCTCAATCTAATTTTCTTTTTTTATATAATTTTTTTAAATAAAATAACTTGATAATCGTTATTTTTCGCTTAGTATTATAGAATCATAGATAGATATATAAAGTTAAGCTAAACATACATTTACTATCATATGAAATTATGAAGTTTTACAGGGGCACGAACGCAAACATTCGGTGGACCGTGGAATACTCCCGGTTGGGGATCCAAACCCTTGCGTCCAAAGAGGGAGATCCGAACAGAACGGCGGCAATGATTAGGCGCGGCGGCGGAGCTCCGCAGAGGCGACAGCCACTGCTAACGAGGGCGGTGGACTCTGTATTCGCGTTCGTGCGGCTGGCCGAGTTCGAGATCCTCTTCGTCCTCTTCTTCCTCGTCGCTTTCATCATTTTCAAAGACCTCGTGAGTACTCTCTGATCAATATCCTAAAACTACATTGTTGAGGGTTTTAATGAGAAATTAGATGCGTTTCTTCAGATTTCTTGCTAATGATTCGAGGAACCAATCTGAAATTTATGAGCTTTATTGAAAGCTGCATGACGTTAGGGTTTTTTTTTTCAGAATCGTATAGATTTTTAGGATATAATTAATCAATCTTGAAGTCATTAGAACGGAAAACCTGAAAACCTAAATTTTAATGAATACTAATATGGCATATGGCTATCCAAATTCATTTGAATCAAGGCCGATACAGTTAACTTCGAAGTGCATAATATGATATCAGTTGAGATTTGAGTGTGGAGCCATAACTTCTTATGAACAAGAAAAGATGCATGTTCACCTGTCTTGAATTGTGTGGTAGTAAACCTTGACAAGTTGAACTTGGCTTCAAAACACTTTGTTTCTTTATAGAAGATGATTTCTCATTCTCAGTCCTGTGCCTTTCTAGGTTATATGTAATAGAATGTGAACAATGGATAGATAGAATCTGATCTTATGCAGGTGGGATTTGAAATGGATTTATTTCTATTAGCATGTTGGAATGATCTTACTTAAATTGAATTGATACAACATGATGTTGACATGTTTTTTTACTAACCAGATATCTTCAAATGAGCTTTGCACTTCAAAGTTTTCTTTATTTTAGATTTGAAGTACATCAACAAAATGAATAAATGAAATGCAAGAATGCTAACAGCCCTTGTGAGGACACAAGTAAATTAAATATAATGGGTATTTAGAGAACTCAAGAATGAAAAAGTATCTTTGTTGACCAAATCTCACAAAGGAAAGTTGGTTAATACATTCCTTCTCACAAGGAGAGGTTACGGGTGTGAACCACACTTGTGGTTTGTCCAATTTTATTTTTATTTTTATTAAAAAAAAATTATCTTTATTTAGGGGATCTTACCTTTAACCAAGGAAAGACCAATAATCATTGGATGCTTTCCATTTGAATCTGTTTTAAGGATGTAATCTATATGCATCTTACATATAAAGTACAAAATGACTTGAAAAGTCCAATTCAGGTATTTCATGTTCTTTTCATGAAACTAAATTTATACTCTCAACTGTTGTAATCTGTTTCCAAATAAGATGTGATCCACTAAATATAACTCACTGCAATCCATATTTATAAAAAGTGAATATTGAAAGAAATAAAAATAAATATTTCAGCTCAAGAAAAAAAAAGGCTATTGATAATAGTATGAACATACATATTTGCCATGTGCATGGAGGTCCTACAACCAAACGAATATTAGCTTGTGAAGGTTGGGATAATAATTCTTTTTCTACCATAAATAGCTTGATGTTTGCTTTACCACAAATTCATGGCTTCCCACCATGATATGGTATAATTTGTTGTGATGGGATGCTAAATGTAATGTAATTTGGATTTACACCCTAAAATCTAAACACCTGAAAGTGTGAAGCACAAATTTGGTTAGGTTGATATGCAAATTCGCACAAGCTCATGCCTTTGTGAAAGCAATCCTATATTAAAACTGTCATATTTTTATTTCCCTTCTACCTACCACCTAAATTACTAAATTATTTCTAAGATATATTTACTGCTTGAGTGACCATGTACATCTGAAAAATTTGCCCCATATGTTGGTTTTCAACCATCCACAATATTAGCCTTGATAAAGATGTTTATTATATTGATACTATAAGAAACATAAAAATAAGGATGATGGCACAAGCAACCCACTGATTTCACTAGCATTCCCCACTGAATTGAATGGATTGACAAATTTGTTACCCAGAAACAGAATCTTTGATTTTTTAACCATTGTTGCTCTTTCTATTGTGTCAAGAGATTTTTTTCAACATTCACTTATAATTATTGCAAAATAAAAGAAGACTTTGGAGCTGAAATTTTGTTTTGGACTTCATCCATTAGGGTAAAGTGACATGGAGGCTCTTAAGTCAGATGTAGTTACAGTCCAAGTTGGCTTTTAGCACTTTTGCACTACGAAATAGTTGACCCTGGACACTGTTCATTGCCCTTTTTTCCTTTATTCGAGGAACCTGTTTGTAGGCTTTTAAATTTTTGCAATTATTGAGAAGTTTTGATAGGGGACTGCTGAAAAACATAATGGAGTTGGTTGATCACATTAGAAATTTGCATATGGCTAGCTGTTTCTACCTTTTTTACTGCCCTGGAGATCTTTTCCGGTGGCTGAACTGAACAGTTGATTCTTCACTTAAGTGGCTGCAAATTCTAGAGAACCTGTTAAATGCCTAATCAAGCCTGACCCATTTCATATTTTCAATTAGCATCTTTGAGCTTATCTCTTTTCTGGTCCATAAAGTTATGTGTATCACTCTGATCTTCTGCCAAGACATGAATGCTCTATATTCTGATCGCTCAGTGTAAATAATAGCAAAATAATCCTCTGCTTCAATCATGCATAGTTGATTTTTTCCTAAAGCTTTTTTATTCTCTGGAAGATTAGCAACCTGACTAATCTTTATTATTTGCAGACATCACGACCAGCGTACAACCAGATCTTTGTTAAGAAGCCTGTTGATGATGACTTCTGGCCTTAAGGCTGCAGAAGAGCGGCAGCAGCAGTATGCTATGGAAAAGGCTATGGAAAGTATTTGCAAATATGGATTTAATGGTTCTCTTCATTTTGTGTACTTCAAAACTTTGATGTAGAGTCAATACCTTTATTTCCATGTTTCACAATTCATATCATAGGTTTCTTTATGTATGTCCACGGCTCTGGTTGTCTTCTCTGCGGGAACTTCACTCTTTGTACCGCGTAATGTGCACAAACATGGTGGGCTGTAGCTTCTGAACGTCACATTATATTTGCTTCAAGGCAGACTTTGGTTTTGTAGAAATTGCAGAAGTACCCAATAACAAAGTCTAGTATAGTTATCAAACATCTGTTTGTCAAATCCCGGGGTTATACAGTCCAATGGTGGCTTATTGTCTATAATCTAAACAGTAGGTTTACAGCTATATTTTATCATTTTTCTGTATTTATTTATTTATTTATTTATTTTGTCATCGTTGTGACTTTCTGTGTATGTTTTTGGGAGGAGACAATGTAGGCTTTCTATTCACTTGTTGAAAAAAATAGTTGACTGCTTAAAAGCGCTATATTCTTTTAAATTTAATTATGTTGAGATGAGAACTGAGTCTTGGAAAAACAGTAAAATTGTCGCCACGTGACCTATAAATCATGAATTCAAATAATGGAAACGGTCTCTAGTAAATAATAAATAAATAAAACAGGATAAGATTATATATAAGACACCCATGGTCCGATCCTTCCCCGTACTCTATGCATAGTCAGAGCTTTGCAGCACCAGGTTACCCTACTATCCTTGGAAAGGCCAGCGACCAGAAATCAACAATAAAGATGCGTCAATTTTATATTATGAAGTTCCTTTGGGCATCAAAATCAAACTCGCAATATACGGACTGTATCATTCATCAAACACTCATTAACCCGTTCATCCATAAAACTTCAAAATAACATTGCAAAATCCCATAATGGATATTCAGAATGCATGTATAATTCCTTTTGCTTAAGAAAAGAAAAACATAAGCCCTATGACTTCAAAGAAAATAGAGAGGGGGTACAGTTGAGAAAAAGATGCTGAGCTCCTGAGCCTGATAGAGTAATCCTCTTGAGTTTATTCTAATTTAAAACAATATAGATCAATGATTATTCAACACAATTAACTTAACACCAAAGGAGAGTTTGATCCAATGCTTTGTTTCTGTCCTAGTTGATCCTGATTCAGGTTAAAGAAGCAAGTCTCCAACCCTGCACCATGAAAGAATGCAGGTTGTGCTAAATTATTTTCACTTTGTGCAAATCTCCCACAATTCTAATAATATTTTTTCTAGCTTTGCAACATTCCTAATCAACAGTTTAAGTTTAAACTCACTCAAAAGATCAAGTCATACACAAAGCATTCACATATTATATATAATAGTACAACAATCTATGGTTTTCATGTGTGAAATATGCAGCACCTGCTTACCAACCAAACATTGTGTTCAAATTAGCACCAATGATATGAACCAACACATTGAGCAGGAATCTCTAAACAGAAGGTTCATCATGTCTATTTCTTCCAATTCAAATCAAGTTCCAATGCATTTTTTCTCAAGACATCAAATATCCTGATAATGATTCCACACATCAGCAAAACTTTTTCTTAACACCAACAAGAAAATCTGTACTATTAATGTTCATAACATTAAGATTAAAATAATAAATTAGGTACTCTAAATGCAGAATCAAACAACAGCTTAAAAACTGTTACACGCATTAACTCTCTAATAGAAATTTAAGGAGTTTGACATTTTAATGTTTCTCACCCTTGAATTTTATATAGAGTATTAATATTTAATCTGTAAGACATTGCACTCTTCATACAATAATTGATATCGAATCTAAAAGCAAACCATAACAATGTGACCAAGAATATAGACTGCCTAGTGGTGCATCAGTGGCAAGCTGTTCAATAGTAGTACATAAGATGGCTGATTAGTTCTAATACTTTTAATTTGACCCAACAAGACTAGTTAAGCCCCACCCAACTCAATAAAATCCTTTGTTATAAAAAATTTGCAATACATAATGTCACCAAACCTACAAATGATTTTATGGTTTAATGCTTTCATGATAATATTTTCATTTACAAATTAATTCTTTTAGTCATGCATAGTTTTAATCATTAGATGGACTATTTTTGAATTTTTTAAAACCTTTCTTATTTGGTTGACTTTATTTAGTAGTTTTTATTAAAAAATTTGTAACAATAATTAATAATTCAAATTAATGTCCTCAAAATTTATATTTTTTTTGTCGAATCCTTTGATGTCTAGGTGACCATGGGGGCTGACTAGCAGTTAGGGCTTCCACTAGTTCGTGGAAAGTAAGTCTTACTGTAATTTACAATCAACATTCAATTGAATGCTTTATCTCTTCATAAATAGGACAATCAGCAATCCATGAAATAATGCTAAAGAGATATATCCTAGCATGGTCAATAGATTAAGCTCATTTACCCAAGTACTCCTACTCGGGGACGGCTATGCTTGTTCAACTTATCTCTTTCAACTTGGATGCCATGCGGCTAGGTCCTTATACTTTCTAAAACTATATACATAAGCCATAGTTCTTGAACAATGTATTGCCGGCGAATTCCATAATTCCTAGTAGCAGTGTGTTGAGAAACATAATAGTATTTTGATTCTTCAGACGCTACATACATGGTAATGGTAATTCCCACACGGTGTCTGCCATTATTACCATTCAGTCTCTCCTGACACCTGATATAACTGTATAGAGGTTCATGTAAATGAAATTGAACACTGAGACCTGGACATGCTATAAAAACTAGTCAGCAAAATAAATTTTTGTTCTACGGTGGCTTTCATGGCTGAAAAGAAAAATAAACACACCCAATAAAAATATTGTTTATTCCAATAGAATGCATGCAATATTTATTGAAACTAAAGGAAATTGCACTCGGACCTCTAGAGGTATAATTTTTATGATAATTTAATTCAACAAAGTCAAAGTACTAACGAACACGTTCTGCATAACAAATGAAAAGGACTTGAATAAAAATCTCATTGCAGCAAGCTTTGGTCAGATACAATGTTTGATCAACGCAATGACAATTACATCACAATGCCTCATAAATACAATTTTTTTCAACTGAATGTCCACCTGCAGTAATGTTTCATCAGTGCTATGACAAATTCCTGGTAATTTGATGAATTCCGTAAAACTAGCAAATCCTTCTATATTTATGTTTCACAAGTAAAATGAATGAACTACTCATGGACCAATCAAATCAGAGATGTTTCACAAGCATGAATATGATTGAAATTTGAGCTACAGAACCAAAAGGTAAAGGGAGTACTCTTTGAAGCAGCTAAATGTACCCTTTTGATGACCAGTGCTTATTCCATTACTTTTTGCTGTTTGGTCCTTCTCTATAATGGCTTCGACATCTGGCACTCAAACCTGTGGAACTGCTCATGAGGCATTATTTAGTACAAACAACAACGGTTATCTATAAGAGTGAGGGAGTGCACACAAAAGGAATACATGGGGAACAAACTTAAAATTCCCCACATGCTAGATACATAGGATAAAGAGAAAAACAAGAAACAACTTGCGGAATAAAATATGGTTGACCTCAATAACACAAATCTGGAATATCACTGGGGAGAGGAGGGGGGCACAGGATTGATTGTGTAGGAGTTTCTGGAAATATGCCCCATTAAAAAGTGGCAGGAGAGCTTATGAGTAGGGTTGACATTTCTTTTTTATTTCCCCCCTCAGAATAAAAATGCATGCAGATTTACAAGATGAAGCATTTCAACTTCAGGAAGTCTTGATATTCTTGTCAAGTAAATGCTTCTTCAGAGATCATCATCAAAGACTATACACCACAGCAGCAGCAACTCAATTCACAGATAAGTTATTTCCCATGTAAATTTAAGAAAAAGATGAAACTTGACCGGTTGTATGTGAGCCCTCTGCGTCAGAATTCTCTTCACCAGTAGTCATTTGCCTAGACTCAGATAGAGAAAGCTCTGGTGTTAATGTCAATCCAGGGGATCCTGAGAAGGATCCCAATAAACGAGGAACAACAGGGACATCAGCTGTAGGTGATGCCGAAAGATTGAATGTCAAGGTTCCCATAGGATGGTCAAATTTGCAATTTGGACCAAATTTGCAAATTCCATAACGAGAATAAAATATGCATAATGGTTCTCCCTGTTATAAAATAGAAAAATAACAGAGTGATGTCACTTAGAAAATAAAGAAAAAAAACCTTGGAAAATGAAAAAAACATTGCACATTTCACCAAGATTCATCATTCCCTACCAGTGTTCAAGAGTAACTCATAAGCATGATGTATCTACTATACTAATCAAAGAAGAAGATAGAACTTTATTTTTATTTTTCAAGAATTGAAGTTAAAAGTTCAAGTTCGAGTCCTCAAATCAGTTTCCAATCAAATTTGTTTTACTTTCAAATCTAAGAACACCTAAAAACACTACCCATTCAAAACTAATTTTTGGCAGTTATATAGAGTGGGAAATATCAGTTTTAGGACCACTTGCAGGCTTGCAGCCAAGTAACTTCCATACTCTAGTACTATTTGCCATGAATGCATGTGGAAGAATGGACATGAGTGCAAATCTACTCCTTGAAAGACAAATATAGTTGGGTAGGGACATAATATAATTGCACTGAAATCAGATTGTTGTTGATAATAAATCAAGAACTCAGTTCATTCATTTTGTCCAATTTACCACAAACCAACTGGCACCTACAGAGTTGGCTTTACACATGGTACTACTAGGCAATTCACTGGCTTGGTGCCATGTGTAAAACCAACTCCACAGGTGACAGCTGGCTGGCGATAAATTGGATGGAGGATTTGTATTGTAAATAATTTGGAAGTAAATGGTTTAATTAATAAAATTGAAAGTTTAGGACTAATGTAAAACTTAATCTCAACTGTATGGTTAAAAAGGTAATTTACTCTTGATTATCAGCGAATAACTCAGTTCTCATTTAGTTTGATCCTAAACATAGTCGCATGTCACAAACACTCATGACTGAAAGAATGACTATTCTCAAAATATAATATCTAGAGGCCCACAATTAGCACCCTGCCCTGCAAACCTACCACACAAAATCCACTGGTGCATGTCTAAGCATAAGTGAAGTTGGCTGCCAAGTTATTAACAGGCACAAGAATGTACTCCATCAAGATAGTCTTGACCTTTGACCAATGTTTTGTAAAAGAAAGTCTATATTACTTAAAAGTTTTATATCTATATTTTTTGTACCTAACATTTTATAGAAGACAAGCCATATCATAGATAAAAAATCTAATAACATACAATTTAGGAATATATATACATATATACACATGCACATGCACACCCAGCTTCAAATTGAACTAAATCTTAAGGCTAAGGGCATAACTTACAGGGCGTAATGGAAGGCCAATAGGACTCAATAAACAGTTAGGAGCAGGAATTAATCTTTCCTTTGGATGATGAAACCTGCAGACTGCACCAAACTTGCAATCCCCAGTCTTCATGTAGAACTGACAGTCAGGTTGATCAGGTCTTTCAGGAAATACATTCTCCCTCTGCAATGAATACAAACCCATAGGGACTGATCCAGATCGATAAGGGTATGCTCCTTGAGTTCCAGTACCTGTTTCACTCTGGCGTGAGGTACCATAATATTGACCAGTCTCTGGTGATCGCTGTTGGCTGTCTGGGGATGAAACAGACCCCAACTGTCCCTGCTGAAACAAAATAATCATCAAGTCACAACCATGTAATGACATTTATAACTATAAATACAGTTTCCATCTCAGGTTTTAACAAGATCATTGTCATACATGATAAAAACAATCCTATTCACACTACTAAATTCAATGATTAGCTCCAAATTCTGCCCAGGAACACAAATCATAAATGGATTAGAATGGATCTATCAAAAAGATACTTTATTCTAATTGATCATTAAACAAATGATCCACAATTAAGAAAACCTATATCTTGCTTTATTGAAGTCATGCGAGCATATATATCAATCATTTGTTAAAAGACGAGGAAAATGGGAAGTCGTGCAAGACTTACAGTATATGCATTCCATCCAGGAACTTGAACCAATCCCTGAGGAAGAATCAGTTGAGCATAGCTTGAAGGACTTTGCCATCGGGGGCTAGCAATAAAAGAAGTTCTTGACAAGGGCCAGTTCGCAATTGTCCCATGGTAGGACTGTTGCCCAGGAGTTGTGGGAGAATGAACAGAAGGATAAGCAGGAGAACCACGTAATGAAACCGGTGCATTAGATGGCTGTGGATGGTGAAATTTACAGGTGTTCCCAAACTTACATTGACCAGTTCTCAGATAATATGCACACTCCTTCTCATTCTACAGTTAAGAAAATAAGTGAACTATTATGAAAAGAGAGTGGTTAAAAAAGGAAGAAATTGGAAATAGCATATTAAAAAAATTAAAGAAAAAGATGACACAAAAATGACATCCCATAAACTACAAGATCAAGTAGCATGACACAAGAAACAACAAGCACAAACCGGGCGCAGTGGATAGCCTAATATGTTTAATTGAACTTGCCCGGCAATTCCAGCCTTATCTTTTGGGTGATGAAATTTGCATGTGGCACCAAATTTGCATGTTCCTGTCTTCAAATAATACTACAAATAGAAATAAAAGATGATTTTGAGCCTGATGCAAAAAACAGGTTTATAATTTAATATAATGGAATTAAAAAAATAATGGGGAGAGGTACTAATAAAGAAACTCATCGAGATATAACACAAAGTAGCAAAGATTAAATATGCATACAAAAATATACCTTACAGCAAGATATAACTGAACTCAGAGGTAAGTGCACATGCTATATGCAATATGAAGTGTATAAAGTATTTTGTCAATCAATTCACAGTTATGCCCATTGATCAATCAGGTACAAATGCTCACTTCCACACATAAATAGGGCTGTAAACGGGCCGAGCTTGATCGGGCTGAGCCCAGCTCGAATTCGGCTCGAAATAGCCTAGCTCGAGCTCGAGCTCGGCTCGAGCTCGAAATTAGCTCGAATAAGTTTGCTCGAGCTCGGCTCGATTTTAATTTCGAAAGCTCAAGCTCGGCTCGAAAGCTCGAAATTAAGAACTTAATTATAATTTTTAAATCTCAGATTTAGTTTTAAATTAAAAACTTATTTATTATATGTCAATACTAAATATTAAATATTTTATTAATATATTATAATATTTATTAGTTTTTACTGATTTTATTATATTTTATTGATTTTTTTAATAATATTTACATTATATATTAATATATTAATATTAAATTTCGAGCTTTCGAGCTGAGCTCGATCGAGCTCGACTCGGCTCGAGCTCGGCTCGAAATTAATTTCGAGCTCGAAATTGAAGCTCGAGCTCGGCTCGAAAGCTCGAAATTCCGAGCCGAACTCGAGCTTTTACCGAGTCGATCTCGAGCTGCTCACGAACAGCTTGATCGTTTGACAGCCCTACACATAAATGATAACATTCTATAAAGGCTTAGATCTCTTTCAAATTTTCAATATTACTCTTTCAATGACTTCAGCTCAAAATACAGCTGAGGAAATTCCTCTCAAACATTATGCATTAAACACTTACTAAGTAATGTAAGGAGGCAAGGGAAATTTTCACAATTCTGAATTTTCTCCACCTTTTTTAATCTATATTCTCGCACTTCTGGAGATGGATTTTTCAAAGAAAATGAGTATTTTGAAATAAAAAACATATAAAGAACCAAATGTCAAACATTTGTTCCAAAACCTCAAAATTACTAAAAGTTGCAGTAAAGAAAAACTAAGCATATTGAATAACTGGTATTCACTAAACAAGTCATTTATGAGGACCCTAGAAATGTCTGGCTATAGGTATATCATTAGTCAGGCATCCGAACTTTCTAAAGATATTGAAATGATAGTATAATGTCTAATGCATTAATGATGTCCATATTGCCACAGAAGGACATGTTATGTTTCCAACCAGTAAGAACACATGTTTTAGGACCTGAAAAGATTATCATGAAAGACACATAAAACTTACATGGAAGAGAATGAAAGAGAAGTAATACACACCTGACATTCAGGTTGTCCTATTCTTTCAGGATAGCCTCCCGTAAGCCTTGCAGCAGCAAGAGCCTGAGATTTGAAAGGGCTAAATCAATATTATCAACTCAGATGAATCCTCTTTTCCTCAAAGGTTTTTTGGCAAAAAGAACAGGTGACAAAGATCATCATTCAATAAAGAAAAAAGAAAAAGAAAAATGGTTGAAAAGGGACAAGTATAAGGGCATGAAGGGGTGTCAATGATATATTTAATGATATTTTATCAGGCAGAGAATGCTAAGGATTTCTTGTGATTCAAAGTTCAAACTGTAAGCATTTTCAAAATATGATTCAGATATATTTCTGGTCTATGAGTTGACTTGGTAGAATAATGGAAGTTGGCACATAGCTCAAAACACACTCAAAATACATAGAAAACTACAATTTAGTTATAGCATAAAAAAAAACCTTGGCTAGAACTTGTTAGTTCCATGGGTCAAAATTCAAAAAGTATTTTCACTTCAATGTAATATTTGCACACCTTGTTGGGTGTGCTCACCCTTAAGGTGTCAGAGTTTGCCACTAAAATATCGGGAATTCCTTTTTTATGTAAAAGGAAAACTCCAAACAGGCTTCAATTATCAATACACCACTTGGACGGTTGGACCCATCAGTAAGGAAAGTTCAGATTAAGGAAACAAATCCTACGCAATTAAGATGGAATATAAGATAAAGGAAAAGACTAGCCACTTGTCCTCATATACCATAGACTAACTTGCTTAAAAGCATGACAAGACAAAAATGTCACAAAACCAAACAACACTTTGCACAATTAAGAAACTATACAGATACAACACTTCACCAAAATAAAGAAAAACCATATTCATCCAGATAAAAGAGTAGCACTTTGAGATTTAACATATAAAAGCAATGCCACCAGACTCACCACTCAATCTATTATAAATTATCAACTCACCAAGTACCAACATAGATGCACAAGCAAATAAAATTAAACTGCAAGAAGGCATATAAATAGGAACCTTGTATTCCTGGGAATATGGAAGTTGTGCTCATCACAAAATGTGGAGCATAATTCTGGCATTGCACTCGAAAAAGAATGAAAAAAAAAAAACAATATTCCACAAAATATATTTACCAGGTGCCTATTGGGAGGGTGGTTGAATCTGCAAGTCATGCCAAATCTACAAAGGCCAGTCCTGATGTAATAAGCACAGTCTGGCTCACCCGGACGCTCAGGGTACGGCCCGGACTCCATGGAATCACTTTGCCTCAAATTCATTTGCCACATTGTCTCTACAGCAACACCAGAGAAATTAATTCACAGTACCATGAACATCGTTACGACCTCTACGACTTAACAATCAAAACAATATCCAAAACAATGACGGTAAAGAGATAGATAATGACCCAGTTCCAAAACCTTTTGAACGGAACAGTTGCAAGAGATCAGAATCACGAAAACCCATAGAAATCAATGATAGAAGCACCTACTTGCAAGATTCTGAGCCTTCGTGAAACAAAGAACAAAAATCATAACACAGGAAGGGGCATCGATCGACTAATCTGCGATTCGTATTAAAATAATAATACTAAAAAACGCCTAATTACATGATCGAACCGAGAAAAAATAAGATCAATCGAAGAACGAGAATTCCATCAATAATCCCAGCAAAGAGACCCGCGAAACCCCCAATAAAACCCCGATTCCGATCCGATTCCCTCAAAAGCAAAGACCAGGACCCGAAATGCGAACAGACAAACCCTAAGCCCTCACCCTCATCGATGTCGGTGGCGACAACGGACGAGGCCTCAGTGGTCATGGTCACGGATGCGACGGCCCTTCCGATGCCGCCACCGGGGTGGATTTGGATTCTTCCGACGCCGCCCTCGTAGTCCATCCGGCAGGCGCCTCCATCACCAGCCCTCCGGCACCACCCCCGCCATTCCCCCCTTCTGCTCCGCGATCTCAATGAAGGGGATGGAGACGAGAGCAAAGAGAGACGAGAGGAGAAGAGACGGATTTGGCAAAGGGGAGGGGTCGCGCTCTCCTCTCCACAAACCAAGAGAAGAATAAGAACCAGCCATCCGCTCCGACAACCAGTCGTTTGTTGCCTTTTTTTCCACCCGCGCTACCCTCAACGCCCCTCACCGCGTTATCCTCCTCCCGCCCCCACTGCACGAATCTCAACGCGTGTATTCAACAACTCTCGGTGTGTATTTACTCACTTGACCGTCTCATCATTCGCCACGTGTTCAATATTAGATTACCACGAGGACAATGTACCACTCAACTAACACACGATACCATCAAATTAATAACCTCATCTCGCCCGACACACGAATCCTAAAGCGTGTATTCGAAAGCAAAAAAGGTGTGTAATACTGTGTATGGTGCTTACAACATGCCACGTGTCTATTGTAGGTTGTGCTACATGAAAGGTTACCGCTCCCCAACAAACGTATACCAGCGCCCCGAAACCGCCTTTACGTGTTACGACCACGCCATTCTTCCACTGTTCTGCTCACCCGCGGGATTTGTTATTGGGGTTGTAGACTACCACGACGTGGGCTTTTAAGGCCTCAAAACATGTTGAGCTGGGTGCATAATAATTAAGGTGAGACGCGGGAGAGAGGAAACAAGGTGGCCGCGAGAACTCGGAGGAGTTGGGCCCGGGCTCAATCGAGACGAGGCATTTAAAGCGGTGGAACCACGCGTGCAAAGTGGGGCCCAGTGGTAGGGGTAAAGGACGGGGGATGGTGTGCCACGTGTACGATGGTACAGTTCTTCTGGGCGACCTATCGTTCTCTTGGAAATTATTTTTTCCCACCTCTCTCGAAACAAATAGAAGTTGGGCTTCAGGGGCCCACTCTTTTCGAATTCTCAATATGGTGTGGCTTGGAGCCGAGCCATTCGATTCGATGGCTTTAATCACCTCCTTACCCAAATTTATATATTGGAATGATGATCTCATAATCTCAATTTCATAGGATAAAAGACAGTTACATAATAATGTAAAGAAAATATATCTCCAGATGTATTTATAAGTCAACATCACAATTATTTTAAAATTAGAGTCAAAAAATATATCACAAGATAAAAATGTAGTTATCTTTTACCTATGTTTCGATTCCGTGATTATTCCCATGAAAGCAAGATTATGGAATCACACCACACTATATATTAAAGCTAATGAATTGAAGAATAAATATTGTTCTAGTTCTGCATGCATACGTTGGCTGCTGATCAATTAAAAATAAATAAATTTTTTAAAAACTTTTTTAAGTAACGAGTAACAGCATTTTTTATTTGTTGACGTTGATGGATGATGTGATGTGCGACCAAGTGGTTTGACTTTTATTAGAATGCAAAAAAAAAAAATAGGAAAAATTACTGTAAGATTTCATCACATTTGTTTCATTTCGACTTTTAAATTCCTCCGACTTAAACATTATACTATTGATCCCTCCTTTTCAACCTACTTACTCTTTAGTCCACGCCATGACACGCTAACGTTAGGTTTCGAAAAAACCCCAAAATACCCATTGAATTCCCTCCAAAAACAACCTTTCTGCTGAAAAGACAGGTTGTGTACTTCCATGCTTGTAAGATAAGCTAGTCCTCTTATACTCCTCTTTGTCTCCTTCCCTCTGTTCTTTCGCAGAGAGCCTGTGTTTTGTTTTTAGTCTTGTAGAGAAGAGTCCTCTTCTACTCCTTCTCTTCGTCTCCTTTCCTTTGTTCTTTTACAGAGAGCTTGTGTTGAGCTTTTAGTCTTGTGTTGAGCTTTTAGTCTTGTTGAGAAGCTACCACGTAGTGAGTCTGTGGCAAGAAAGCGAAAAAGGTAATAGATTACCCATTGTTTTTTCATAACGTCGTGAGTATAATTCTCTCGTTTTTCGATGGCATTCTTCTTGCGGGGATTTTGATGGAAACCCTTTTCGCCGCAATGATATGGGGAGAAGGTCTAGCCTTGGAGCTCAGTGCCACTTGTTGGGATTGGTGATAGGTGATATATGTGAACGGTGAGACCTTGACCCCTCTGGCGTGAGAGTGAGTTATATCGCACCAGATCAACGTAGAACAGCTTGTCCCATTGACAATTCTACGGACTTTGTGCATATGTGCAACATTTTTCACTCGTTCAACAAAAATATTGTCGACCTTATTGTGGACACGCGGTGAAGTGACCGTGACGAGTCGCGACTCTTCGCTTCCAACGTAAGCCTTTTGTATGTGTTTATTATTTCCCGCAACCGTGTATTATAAACATGTAAGACTTCAGGATTTTCTTAAAGTCTTTAGTATTCGGCTTATCCCTTTAGTATCTACTTAAAGTCTTTAGTATTCTTCTTATCTCTTTAGTATCTACTGAAAGTCTTTAGTATTCTGTTTATCTCTTTAGTATCTACTAAAAGTCTTTAGTATTCTGCTTATCTCTTTAGTATCTACTTAAAGTTTTTAAAATCCGTCGTATCTAATTAGTATTAAGTCGTTCTATTTCGTATTGTCTCACTTAAAAGAGTACCTTATCAATCAACAGGGATCCCCGAGCCGAGAGCATGTCCTTGGACATTGTGGGTTCTTCTCAAACTCACGATATTGCAGTGCTCAAAATTGGCGATCGATTTCAGAACGTGGAACACTTGAGGAATGCTCGCTATCTTTGACTTTACCTTCATAAAATGATAGAGAAAGGGTGACTACTAGATGTGCCGTGCATCAAATTGGAGGATTCATGCTTCGGAGGAAATCTCCACACCTTTAGAATAAAGATATTGCCCACACATGTGTGGTGGAGGTATCGCGACGAGTTCCCACTCGAAAGCATCCAAAAAATGGGTTTGCGATCGTGTGATCCAGAAGCTCAAGGATCGTCCCTTGTATCGGGCCGTCGATATTCAACGGGATATTTTGCGAGAGCACGGCGTGGGTCTTCCTTACAAGCAAGCATGGATGGGAAAAGAGGTTGCCCGAACCATTCTCCACGGGAGTGAGGTACAGAGCTACGATTTGCTATTATGGTATGTTGAAAAGGTGATGGAGACAAATCTCGGTAGAGTTGCCACAATTGAAAGTGATGGCGGGCGATTCAGACGTGGTTTTTTTTGTTTCCGTGCTTGTGTCGTCGGCTTCAAGTTGGGTTGCAGGCCGCTGTTGTTCGTTGATGGAACACATCTGCTTGGAAAATACGGTGGCATCTTGTTAGGAGCGACGGGCAAAGACGGCAATGAGGGATTCTTCCACGTCGCATTTGTAATAGTGGACAATAAAACTGACGACAATTGGACTTGGTTCCTCACCACTCTCAGGAATACAATATATGGAGATGAGGATTATGACAAGTGCATTACATTCATATCCGACAGATCGAAAGGTCTAGTTAATGCAATCGCAAGGGTGTTCCCTTCATCGTCCCATGCATATTGTTTATGACACCTAGAGGCGAACTTCATGAAGGGAAATACTAGTCTTGGGAAAGCATTGAAGGAGGAGTGTTGGGCCCTCTTTACCCGCATCGCATACGCATGTACTTCTAAAGAATTCGATGACGCGGTGAAGGACCTCCTGGCCGCACAAGACAAGCGCACTGCTGGCTAATCCAAAAGTCTGATGTGGCCCATTGGTCGAACTATTTGTTTAAGGGGCAAAGATGGGGTGAGATGTACTCGAACGTCGCCGAGTCATTCAATGCGTGGATCAAGGAAGCGCGCCACCTCCCTGTGACCGAAATGGTCGACTTAATCAGGTAATATTCACCCGCGACTAAAAAACTTTACTATTTAGCTTAACTCTTTAGTATCGTCCATAAAGCTTTAGTATCAGGGGTAACCCTTTAGTATCAGGTGTAAGTCTTTAATTTCAGGCGTAACCCTTTAGTATCAAGCGTAACTCTTTAGTATCAACGGTAACGCTTTAGTATCAGGGATACCCCTTTAATATCAGGCGTAAGTCTTTAGTATCAGGTGTAACCTTTAAGTATCTTTTGTAAGGCTTTAGTATCTTCTATAAAACATCTTTGCAGGTACAAGCTCATGAATATGATGTACGCCCGACGCGAGCATGTCCGGCGCTGGGGAACACATCTTTGCCCAACAATACATCGGAACCTCGAGGACACTATCGAGTCAAGCCGCTTGCTCCGCTTAGGCCGTTCGGATGGTGAACAATTCGAAGTTATCGACCAGTGCAGCTACGCGGTCAATTTGTAGACAAGGACATGCTCATGTAGACGTTGCCAAGTCTATGGAATACCCTGCATACATGTGTGTGCGTCAATCGCGACTTCGGAGGCAAGTGTACATCGCTTCGTGGATGACTACTTCACGGTACAAATGTACGCCAATGCATATGCAGACCATATTTCTCCAAATTCCCCTACCACGCATAAACCGACAGATGCATCCCGCGCCTTCGATACGCCCACCTATTACGTAAGAGAAGGCCTGGCCGAGGCGGATAAGAATTGAGTCGCAGGCTTTTAGACGCGAGAGAGTTGAGAGGCGCAGCTGCAAAAACACTGGCCACAACCGCAGGACTTGCAACGCTGTAATAGCTGATTAGCTTGATCCGTCTAGGCCATAAGGTTTACATTTTGCCTAATGTAAATAATGTGATTTTACGAAGCTTTGACATTATACGTTTATAAAATATTTACATAAGTAATCAGAGATGGTAAGAATACTAAGCAGTTAAGAGAAATACTAAGCAGATAAGAGAAATACTAAAGAGTTAAGGGAAATACTAAGCGGATAAGAGAAATACTAAAGAGTTAAGGGAAATACTAAGCGGATAAGAGAAATACTAAACTGTTAAGGGAAGTACTAAACAGTTAAGAAAAATACTAAACAGTTAAGAAAAATATTAAATAGTTATTGGAAACCGAAGCGACTTTAATGAAGCGTCGGGTGCTTATTGGGAACTGAAGCGACGCATTTAGAACTGAGATCTCCGAGATCGCTTCTCTCTCTCTTTGAGATTTGGCTTTAAATAGGTGTGGTGGGAAAGAAACACTAAACAATTAAGGGAAGTACTAAACAGTTAAGAAAAATATTAAATAATTATTGGAAACCGAAGCGACTTTAATGAAGCGCCGGGTGCTTATTGGAGGGGCGGCAGCATTTAGGCTCGAGATCTCCGAGATCGCGTCTCTCTCTCTGAGATTTGGCTTTAAATAGGTGTGGTGGGAAGGAGGGATTCTACCATTGCTTCACCATCATGAGTTGCAACAGTCGCCCCTCCTTCTACCGGTTCATCTCTCCTCGACTCGCCACCGTCGATTGTGGATTCCTCAGTCATTCCACCGCTTTATGCACCACGTTCTGAATGGACCGGTGCAGCTGTGGGGACCGAGCCGGAACCCTTGGGCGGTGATGGTGGCTGGAGCGAGGGAGTACGGAGAGGCTATCTTCCATCACGGGTGGCCTGCCTTTTGGGCTGACCATCATCTCGGTGAGGGGGACCTGTTGATCTTCACTCTCCGCGAGGATAAAGATTTTGATGTTCACATTTTCGGACGCAACAGTTGTTTGAAAATGTCTTCTGTTTCTGCTCGCCCAAGTGTAACTGCGAACGGTAGTCTGTAGCTATTTGTCTTGCAAATAAAATCGTAATATTTAAATAGCTGTCTTTGGTGTTACTGTGTGTGTGATTGAACTTGTTGATTGTGAACGTCTTTGCTTGAAACTGTTCTCCTTCTTGTATGTAAACACTGAACATTTAGTAAACAATGAGAACTAAACAGTTAAGAAAAATACTAAACAGTTAAGGCAAATACTAAATAGTTAAGGTAAATACTAAACAATGAACACTTAGTAAACAATGAGTACTGATATTATACACGTAGAATATGATTGTAAAGTCTTTAGAGTTCCTTCGACATTGGTTCATCAGTTTTTGGGTCCTTCCCTTTGGCCGACGGAGTTGTTCGACGGAATCCGTCCGAAAGTATGCGACATACATACTCTAGGCGTAGACGAGGAACTTCGGAGAGATTGAGGTGAAGCTTCTCACCACCCAATATCTGCTCCATAAACCGCATCACGAACACGGGGCCGGTCCACACCTGTCCTCTCTTTGTTAATGGCGATTCACGGCCATGTGAGAATGTATAACCGTCTATTTCAAAGCAATGCCCATGCAGATGGTAAGTGCGTTTTGAAAATAACCCTCTGCATTTAGAACAAAGATGGTTAAGTCAGTGCGAAGGGGAGAACACGAAATATGGAGGTGATAGGTGTTTGACTTACCATTTTCCTCGGCCGGCCTTGTAAATGCACGCCGTTGAGAGATGAGTAATGAGTGTAGTGTCTGGATTCTTTATCCAAAACGAGTAGGTGGAAGTGTTTGTTCAGAATGATGGGCATTAGAACAAATTCCAAATTTTGGAAAGATGTTATTGCATCGGTCATTAGTTTGAGAGAATCATCAGTTGTGTGTGGTCTTTGCCGGCGATGGCGGTCAAAATACAGTGATGGATCCACGCCTCTTGTACTTCGACAGTGTCTTCTTCAGCTCCTCCAGCAAGATCATGACAAAGATGTCCATGACGTCGTCAGTCACGAGATCTCTTCCCTCGACCAATGTATATAATTGCGCTCGAGTTGTAAATGCCCACTCATTCTTCCAAACAATTGTACTAGAAGATAAAATAAACAGTTCAGATAAATACTAAGAATGTAAGAGAAATAATAAGCGGTTAAGAGAAATACTAAACCGTTAAGGAAAATACTAAACAGTTAAGAGAGATACTAAACAGTTAAGGTAAATACTAAACAGTTAAGATAAATACTAAGCGTTTAAGAGGAATACTAAGCAGTTAAGAGAAATACTAAAGAGTTAAGCCAAATACTAAGCAGTTAAGAGAAATATTAAGCGGTTAAGTGCAATACTAAGCATTTAAGAGAAATACTATGAAGATTGTTCTCACTTTGTCAATCGAACGATTCGGGAAGAATGAAAGAGTGCTTGCTTCTCCTTGTTCACCGCCAACCAGAGGGACGCTTGTTCTTAGGAATGAAATTTGTCCTCACAGGTTGTACATTTTCTCCCGCGTACACGGACGCCTCTGCATCAATCACAGTTGCAGAGGCGGGGGCTTCAATAGGGACGGGGAGGGGGCCTGCTTCTTCAACGGGGGCTTTTTCGGTGGGGGCTGTTTCAGTGGGGGCTTCTGCAGTGGGGGCTGTTTCAGTGGGGGCTTCTTCAGTGGGGGCTTCTTGGGCAGGGGCTTCTTCGGCAGCGGCTTCTTTGGCGAGGGCTTCTTCAGTGGGGGCTTCGTCGGTGGGAACCATTGAAACGATGGTGTGGGGGGCTTCTATGGGCCCTTCCGCGCCAGTGAAAATCAACATCGCTGCATCACTTGGTGACGCGTCCTTCAATATCTCACAAGTTTCAATTAGTGCGTCGACGATGCGCACTGGTTCCTCGCCTTCCTTCTCCGATGCCGGCGGGCTTCCCTCAACAACTTCGGGAGCTTTCCTCTTCCGAACAATTCTAGTCCGCAGTTTGCGGGCAACTGTTTCGCCAGAGATATCCTCCAATGGAATTGTGGAAGTATCAGGAGCTTGCTGTCGCTTGGAGACAAGTGCCTTACGGCGTTTAGCTGGCGGGGCTTGGTGGGCAGATTCCTTGGCAAGCAACCTATCCATTTGCCCGCGCATTATAACGACCTCGTTTATCAGTACATCGTACGAGGTCTGCAAGAGCTGAATAAAGTCGTCGTTGCTTGCGCTTGGGCTCCTCCGTGTGGACGGAGTTGGACTAACTGTAGGCGGCTGCTCGGCCCTGCGGTGCCGGGATTTCTTGTCAATCCTCTTCAGGCTGCGCTTGCTCTCACCTTCTGCCACGCTTGGACCTGCATCCGTACTAGGTCTCTCCTCCATGGCCGTGCTATGTAGTAGCGGGTTATTGGTGAGGGCAGCCTCTTCCGCGTTTTCTGGGACGATATTGCAAAATCTTTAGTAACGTTATAAGTAGTTTAAAAAAGTAAAGCATGTAGTGAATACTAAAAACTTTACACGAATACTAAAGCCTTTAGCCAAATACTAAAGACTTTAGAAGAATACTGAAGACTTTAGCCTAATACTAAAGAGTTTAGAATAATACTAAAGACTTTAGCCTAATTCTAAATACTTTATAAGAATACTAAAGACTTTATCCTAATACTAAAGGCTTTAGTAGAATACTAAAGACTTTAGCATAATACTAAAGACTTGGGCATAAAACTAAAGACGTAAGAGATGAAAGGACGAAGTAAGCTTACTGATTTCCCATTGAATGATTCGATAATTGCCTTGACAGTAGTAACCTTCTTGCAGGTGGTCTCACAGTAGCCCAAAATTCTTGGAGTCCGGCCGAACTCCACCTTCTTTCCAGAACCGGTGACTTCATAGAACCATATTATCAAAGACTATGGAGCACCCTAAGATAACCTGTTTTCATCTTTTTCTCCCGAACACCTCTCATGTACTTTCGAGTAGGCTTGGTTGGATGTCGTCCATGAGCCATTTATGCATGTACTGTGCCCATGCATATGTCCCTAGGTTCTTGAGTTATCGGCATAATCGCGACTCCAACTTGGGGCGATGCGGTTTGTGGTCTAAAATAGGAAGGCACCCATCAAATACACTATCAAAAGTTTCACGAGGTTTTCCTCCTCGTCTCTCTTATGAACAAGATCCAACAGAGCGTTCTTCATGCAATCTCGATTCCTTGAGTAGGCTTTGTCGAGATATCTGTCCTCAAATGCGGATCTGGCGGTAGGCCTTTGAATTCCACCGTGGTTCGGCTGCGGGGAGTCTAAGGATTATGGCGACGTCCTCCGGACGAAAGCTCAGCAAGCTTTCCCCGATTTTAAATTTCTGCAAGCCAACATCATAAGCCTGCATCAGTGCGTCGAGCACGCCCCTCTCTTGTACTATTCGCTTGATTCCAAGCAGGGGAGCAAATGGTGTGTTGTTGATGAATTGCTTGTGTTTTTTGTTCATGTGTTTGTTCAATTCATCGAGGCAGTCAACAAGGGGACCCGTGTAGCATCGTCCATTAACCAAATTCTGAGCCATTGTGCAATTAACTACAACGAAAACGTGAAAAGAGATAGAAACAATTAAGCCCTTTGAATTTTACTAAATAGTTGCTCTGGATTTTAAACACATAAGGCGAATATCAAGCAGATTTCCAGTATACTAAACAGTGTAGCTCGATTTTAAACACTTTTTTACCGATTTTAAAAACCACAACCCACAATGAAACACATTCCGCAAATTACACAGCCAAAAGCACATGAACAACACCACCGGTGTACATGGCTTCAGTGGTCTACAGTTACAAGTGAGAAAAGAACAAATCCTTGCACATGAACAAAACCCTAAACCCTATATCTCCACAATGAGTTTACAATCCACATGCACAAATTGCATTCTACCACGGAGGATAGAAAAATAGCAAGAAAAAAAGAAAAAAAAGAGAGATCGAACACCGGCGGCGAAGCCCCAATCTCAAAAGGTTTAGAGTTCGGGTTTCGGTTGCTACCTCGTTTGCAAACTCCGGCAATCGCTGCTGGAAGAGAAGATGAAGGATGACCTGGCGGAGCAGACGGTGTGCTGACTGTCTTCTTCGTGTGGAGAGGGAGTGTCAGCGGTTTAGTTAATTTGGAGCAAAGAAATGATTCAAGGGGAGAAGACGATCTCAAAGGGCATTTTAGTCTTTTTACGAAATGGTGTGCTGTACCGCAGTGTCAGAACCGATGGGCTTCTCCAAAGGGCATCAGCGTCTTTTCACAGCCCAGTTAACACCGTTTGCTACATGCAGGGACTGAAAAGTAAATCCCTGTATAAAGGAGGGACTGAATATAGATACCCAAAGTTGCAGGGACTATATATGGAATTCAAAACTTTTGGGGGGCTTTTCATTACTTCTCTCAAAGAAATATATATATAGTGCCCACTGCCCAAGAGTCATCTGTTTGGCGGGCTGAGTGTAAGAATGGGCTGGACACAATAGGCCCAGTACTTTGGTAGGAGAGATCCGGGAAAATTGAAATTTTTGTTTGGAAGTCAATTAATCAATGGGTTATAACTTTTTAAGGTAGTTACCAATCTCATAAAGATAAGAAAAGCAACCAAAAATAAGAAAAAAACACAAGACTAGAATAAAATCAAAGCTGACCTCACCACCCACTCAAGACCAATCTCCATCACATAATAGCTAATTATTTTTGTCTGATAATAATTTTCCTCTCTGTATATGTTTTTTTAGTTCTACTCAATAACAGTATTTTTACCTAAATAATAAGTTGCAATGAACCTAATGAGATAAAATTATTTTTTATTAAAATATAATTTTCATATATATATATATATATATATATATATATATATATATATATATATATTATTGAAGTGAAAGGACACTAAAATAAGGTAGAAATGGGGTTTTATATGCTAAAACCTATTTTATCTATTTCAATGATTACAAAAATTTGAAGTGAATATAAACCAAAATCATTAAAGTGGAATATTTGATCCTAAACAGTTCAACTCATCCTTGTTAAACACAGTGGTTTTTAAAAGTTATTTTTAAAACCCATAAAACATTTTAGGGCCCATTTGATTATATGTAAGTGAAATTACAATATTAGTGGACTTATCAGTAAGTTAAAATATTGTATTTTGATTTATTTCAAAGTGGTTTGATTTATAAGTCATCTTGTTTGATTATGGAACCGGGGAAATCCCTCATTTCAGTCAATGGCAAGATGTTAGATGGACTTTGACCAAATTAAAGTTCACGTAGCATCCAAAAAAGAGCTAACACGTGTTGAGCCACGTGTTTCACTTTCACGTGTCTGTTCCTTATTGGATGTCATATGAATTTTGACTTAATTAAATTTCATATGACATTTTGCTATTGATTAGAATCATAGACTTTTCTGGTTTCAGAATCATGCAAATGACTCATTTAATTTTCTGTAAATATAAATATTATATTTATTTCTCACTATTTGGTTTGATATAAATTAGATGATACTAAATGGTGAGGTTATCTGTAAAGAGGGAGATAATGCATTTGTTCCGGTTTGCCTTCATTCTGATTAAAATGACTCTCTCTCATTAATAGAACCCTATAATTTCATTATGAGGTATTAATTATTAAACAAAATTCTCTTTCTCCTACCTGATGCATGGATGTGTGAAATGTGCACCCCTGCCAATCAAATGAGAGAAGAATCTCGTTGAGTCAGCAACGGCAGGTAAACAAATCACATGCATGAAGCCCAACACTACTAAAATCGCCAAAATACCACACTTTATATAAACTTGCCCAAATACAAGTACAACACACGTGACAATACATGAATGGCACGTCAGTGCTCTATATGTTCATAGCCGCAGAGCTGATTGATGCTAACTTTTGGCGCGGGAAAGGAGGTTTGCAGTAACCGTCGGGATTTGGACTCCAGCGAGCAGACGACCAGAATGGAAGGAAGATAGAGACGTAGTAAATAGAACCAAATCAGTTGAAGAGAATGACCCTCTCTTGTGTTCTTGATACAAGTGAGAAGAAATGGAAATAGAGTTCCTTGATCTCCTCCTAAAGCTCTCCCTTTCTCTTTCATAAGTAGACCTGGAGGTATCCATGGATGAATTGCAGGACATGGAAATCGAAGTTGTAAAGAAATATCCTTCATATAAATGAGGTCTGAATTTCAAATTTCTGTTCTTTTTTCTGGAAATAATTTTACTGTTTTCCCACATTTATTTTGTTTGAGTGGTATAATGATTGATGAGATTAGCAGTAGTTTCTTTGTACTTCAATGTGGATCAGAGCTTCTCTAAAATGGAATGGATCCTTGGTTTTCTGTCTTCATTCTTGTGGTTTTAAATGAAAAAAAGGTTTGTCTGCTATTTCTGAGTCTTCTTGCCTTCTTATCAGGCTCTTGCTGAAATGAGCTCAAGGTGCAACTGTTCACCATTTCCAACAAAAATCTCTATTTCCCCCCTTTTTTTTTCTCGTATTAATTGGTCCAAGGTTCTCTGCAGACTTATTGCGCCAGATTCTAGGGTTTCGAGCTTCCAGACTATTCAAAATGCCATCTTTTCAACAAAATTTTGAAAAGGTTAAAGGAAAAGAATACCCTTTTTTTTATCTTCCTTTCAATTCTTTATCAAAAATTAACCTTTTTCATGGATCCCACTTTAACAACCAAAGTGGATGGATTCCCAATCATTTCCCCTAGTTCTTAATTTAATCCCATATTCTCACAACAAGACAGCACCTTAGATTCGCTCTATTATTATCTTTTCCTCCCAGTGCGCCGATTAGAACCCTAAAGACACCACCTTTTCATCTAAAACTTTGTCCAATTTCTTTCAATGGAACATAATTCCATTTTTCCAGCTGAGTTCAGACAAAAAATCCCACCTTTTTGAGTTCTCTTCGCTGCATTGCCACTTTGCAACACTCTCTGTTCCCTACCTCTCAGAAGTATGAGTTCCTGTTTAAGTTCCATCAGTAATAACCCCCCGGGTCTAGGCTTTCTAGGGTTTGCTGTCACTTCTTGAATTGTTGGTTTGTAGAGAACCTTCCTCTTGCGCCGATTAGAACCCTAAAGACACCACCTTTTCATCTAAAACTTTGTCCAATTTCTTTCAATGGAACATAATTCCATTTTTCCAGCTGAGTTCAGACAAAAAATCCCACCTTTTTGAGTTCTCTTCGCTGCATTGCCACTTTGCAACACTCTCTGTTCCCTACCTCTCAGAAGTATGAGTTCCTGTTTAAGTTCCATCAGTAATAACCCCCCGGGTCTAGGGTTTCTAGGGTTTGCTGTCACTTCTTGAATTGTTGGTTTGTAGAGAACCTTCCTCTATCTGCCATTTTTCCATTCCCAGCTTCATTCAACTGGAACTTTTAGCAGTGTAAGCCTTTGGTGACTCTCTCTCTCTCTCTCCATTCTTTTATTTAGAAATCTGGGAGCTTGTCTTTATTAATGGGGTGGGTCAAGGGCATTTTCACCGGGATTTATGGCTTTTATTTCTCTATGTTTGTGTGTATGCGTGTGGTGGGTCTGCCTTTATGGTGGTTTTGCTTCATCTCATCATTTGTACCCAAACATCCCAACTTTGCTTTTCAATTGGGCCCCTTCTCTTCACCCTTTATATCTTGGAAGCTCTGTTCATCAGTTTTGCTTGCCTTTTGCCCTCATATTTCTCTCTTGGGAAGCATTTGTGGGTTGTGTTTCAGGTAAAGTTTCTGTTGTCCAGCTAATTACTTAGTGAGAGAATCATAGTTCTCTACTGGACCATAAGCTACTCCTATTTCAAATTCAAAGGACTTACAGAGAGAAACATCATATCTTCATAGTGACAAGTGTCATTCTCCTTTGATAATGGTCTCATGTTATTTCCATGGCTCAAGCTATTTAGGCAAGTAATTTGAGTATTTTCATCTGAAATGGGACTTGAACTGTAGGACAGTGTTACAGTGTTACAGTGTTACAGTGTTAAGTTGTTATCTTTACATTTGCTAAGAAGATTATTAGCTGTGATTATGAGTGTAGCTTTCCTTCAAAATAGCTAACCTCTTGGTGTTGGCTTGTTGGTTTTTTTCACTGTGATGCTTTACTAAACTACGACTGTTTGTATTGGTTTTTCACCAACCAATCCTTTTTCAAAACCTGGATGGACGAAGTTTGGTCAAAATGTAGTTGGATTCTTTTTACGCTACGAGTCCGTGGTTAATCTTGCTTGCTTTCTAGGCATGCTCTATAACTTGTCTTCTAACCAAGGTTTTTTTTTAATCTAATTTTCTTCTTGTTTTTTGTTCATTTTGGGAAGATTGGAAACTGAGATTTTTTTTTTTCATGTTAGTTTCCTGGGAAAAAAAGTGTCAAATCTCATAGAAGTTCCAGGAATCCTCTAAAATGCAAATTCTGTATTTTAAACTGACATTTTAATGGCCGTTCATTATATTTGTATGGAGTTGTAGTAGAGTTTCAACTGTTGTTTGTCACCAGTTTTCATGCTAAATTTAATTTTTGTGTTTTTCTCTACCCCAAAACTGTTTGATCTCATTGTATTTTTGTGTTGTTTTGTTACTTTAATGCTCATAATATGTGTGAAGCTTTCTTCATATTGCTTCTTAACTTCATTTTACAGCCATATGTGGCCTTATGGAGATATTCATCACTAATGTTTCACCTGAGGTGTAGATGAAAGTGTAGCCTCAAAATTCAAGTTTAAAAGGTACTGTTACTGTGTTATCCTGTTGGTTTGTTTTTTCTTATTTACTCTGCACTCTCATAACAAACAACAACAACAATATTAGAACTATTATTTGTGGGATTAGTCTAAAACACAGAACAGAAGTAGACAAAGGGTATCAGATAAAGGAGTTCAAATTTAGATTTTTATTTATAATTATTTTCCCAACAATTATAAAATCAAAATTCAGTTGGAATCATATACTTCAGATCCAACTGGAAGAGTTTAAGATGACATTTAGTTGTTTTCTTAATCCTTTTAACTCACTGATGCTGTGGACGATATCTTATGTATAGCGACAGAGTTCAGCTCTAAGAGAGGTATCACACTACTTTTAACTATCTTGTGTCTTTTGATTCTGCAGGAAAACTCCAATCTCGACTCTTGTGTTCTCTTGAGCTAAAGATTAATTACCGTCATGAAGATGTTGATGATGCATCAGCTATCTAGAGCTCTTGCATTCTTCGTACTTCTCCTTCTCTGCTTGTCCATCGCAAGTGCTAGTGACATTCAAACATTACTCAATCTCAGAGATTCCTTATCTGCTGGAAAAGAAATCCTTCCAAGCTGGTTCAGTTCAGCAACTCCACCTTGCTACTGGTCTGGCATAACATGCAATGGTTCCATTGTTCGTGGTGTAGACTTATCAGAAATACCTCTGAATGCCCCATTTCCAAGTTACATTGCAGAATTCAAGTCTTTAAAGTTCCTCAATCTCAGCAACTGTGGCTTAACTGGTGAAGTGCCTGAAACATTGGGCAACTTGAAGAATCTACAGTTCCTGGACCTGAGCAACAACCAACTCACCGGAGATGTTCTTTCATCGCTTGCCAACCTGAAAATGCTCAGAGAACTCATGCTCAGTTCCAATCTCTTTTCTGGAAACTTGATGCCCATTATCAACTTCACAAGTCTCACAAAGCTCTCTTTATCTGGGAATGCATTCTTAGGAAGCATACCGCCCGATCTCGGAAACCTGAACAACCTGGAGTATCTAGACTTGAGCATGAATTCTCTCTCTGGAGCTCTATCTCCTAGTTTTGCAAATCTCACCATGCTTTTACATTTTGATGCCAGCCGCAACGCACTGACGAGTCCAATCTTCCCCGGCATTGGATCACTATTGAAACTCCTAACCTTGGACTTGTCTTACAACAGCATGACTGGTTCTCTACCTGAAGAGATTGGCAATCTGACTAGTTTGGAGGCACTTTGGTTAGGACCAAATGAGTTCAGTGGAAGTATTCCTGTTGAAATTGGCAATCTGAAACAGCTTGAGGTCTTTTCATGCCATAGCTGCAAGTTGACAGGCAATATTCCTGAAGAGATCTCCAATCTCAGAAGATTAACAGATTTGGATATATCTGAGAATAGCTTTGAAGGAGAGCTCCCTGCAGGTATTGGAAAGTTGACAAATCTCATATACCTGATTGCTGCTAATGCTGGATTGTATGGTCGCATGCCAGAAGAGTTAGGTGACTTGAAGAATCTAAAGATGTTAGATTTTTCATTCAATTCTTTGTCCGGTCCATTGCCTGAATCTCTTGCTGGTCTTCAATCCATCAGTACATTTATAGTCGATGGCAATCGTTTATCTGGTCCAATTCCTCCCTGGATTTCAAATTGGAAAATGGCAAACTCCATTAGATTGAGCAAGAACCTCTTCACTGGATCTCTGCCTCCTACAAGATTGCCATACCTGGCAACATTCTCTGCTGATTCAAACAAGCTGTCAGGTGAAATTCCTCCTGAGATTTGCGAGGCCGAATCACTGACTTTTCTCTCCTTATCTGAGAATGAGCTTACAGGTAGCATTAAGGAAACCTTCAAAGAGTGTCTGAATCTTACTGATTTGATCCTATTGGGGAACAACTTCTATGGTGAAATACCAGGCTACATGGGGAAGCTGAATCTCATTACCCTGGAGCTCTCTGAGAACAACTTTACCGGTATGCTTCCCGATGAATTATGGGAGTCTCAAACAATCATGGAATTCTCAGCCAGTGGCAATTTACTTGTTGGTAAGATACCAACCAGCATTGGCAACATCACTGGATTGCAGATGCTGCAGCTTGACAACAATTTATTGGAAGGAGCAATTCCGAGCTCAATCGGGAGATTGAGAAACTTAACTAATCTTTCTCTCAATGGAAATAAATTGTCTGGAGGGATTCCGCCAGAGCTTTTCAACTGCGAGAACCTGGTAGCACTTGATTTGGGTTCAAACAGCCTAACAGGGACTATACCAAAAAACATATCTCATCTGAAGCTACTTGATAACTTAGTGCTGTCCAACAACCAACTCTCCGGTCATATCCCCGGTGAGATTTGCTCAGGATTTCAGATAGTACCATATCCGGAATCTGAATTTGACCAGCATTATGGTGTGCTTGATCTCTCCAACAACAAATTTGAAGGTCAAATTCCAACTGCAATCAGAAACTGCAGTGTGGTAAAAGACTTGAGGCTGCAAGGCAACAAGCTGAATGGCAACATCCCTCCTGAGCTCGCGAAACTCACGAGCCTGACCTACATTGATCTTTCTTTCAATTTTCTAACTGGTCCTATCCTACCAAATTCCTTCCCCCTGAGAAACCTGCAAGGTCTTCTTCTCTCAAACAACCAGCTTGACGGCTCTATACCAGAGAATGTGAGCTTGATCTTCCCTAGCTTAGTGAAACTGAATGTTTCTCAAAACCAGCTTACCGGGCCTTTCCCCAAATCCCTTTATCACATCAAGACCCTTACATATCTTGATATCAGCCAGAATTCCCTTTCTGGATCCATCCCATTCTCTGAAAGCAGCAATGTAGAAATTAGCGCCCTCCTCATACTCAATGCGAGCAACAACCAGTTCTCCGGTGTGCTATCGGAGACAATCTCGAATCTTACTACGCTTTCTGTTCTTGATCTCCATAACAATGCTCTCACTGGCAGCTTACCAGCTTCACTCACTAATCTCAACTACCTAACCTATCTTGACATCTCCAATAATGATTTTCGGGAAGCGATACCTTGCGGCATTTGCAGCATTGTTGGCCTCTCATATGTCAACTTCTCTGGCAACAAACTTGAAGGATATTCGCCACAGGACTGTGCTCAATGTGCATCCAAACATGTGATCTCTTCATTGGTTGCTTGTCCTCCTTTGCATTCTCTCAACCAGGCATCTATCTGGGGAATAACACTTGGTGGCATTGCAACCTTCCTCACCTTGCTATATTTTCTGTTGAGATGGAGAAAACTAAGGCAGGAAGCCTTGGTGTTTGCTTCTGATACAAAGGCAAAGGCAGCATCCATTGAACCAGCCTCCACCGATGAGCTTCTTGGAAAGAAGTTGAAGGAACCACTGAGCATCAACATTGCAACATTTGAGCACCCTCTTCTCCGCCTGACACTCGCCGATATCATAAAAGCAACCGAGAACTATAGCAAAGCCCGCATAATTGGTGATGGTGGCTTTGGCACTGTCTACAAGGCAGTTCTGCCTGAGAATCAGATGGTAGCTATCAAAAGGCTAAATGGAGGAGGCAGCCATCTTCAAGGTGATCGTGAATTCTTGGCTGAGATGGAGACTCTTGGGAAGGTGAAACACCAGAACTTAGTCCCATTGCTCGGATACTGTGTTTTCGGGGATGAGAGGTTCTTGATATATGAGTATATGACAAACGGGAGCCTCGAACTGTGGCTCAGGAACCGCCCCAATGCTGTGGAGGCTCTAGGCTGGCCTGCACGTTTCAAAATCTGCCTTGGCGCCGCACGAGGCCTAGCATTCTTGCACCATGGATTTGTGCCGCACATCATCCACAGGGACATGAAATCAAGCAACATTCTGCTAGACCAAGCTCTGGAGCCAAGAGTATCAGATTTTGGGCTGGCAAGGCTCATCAGTGCTTGTGAGACTCATGTCAGCACTGATCTTGCAGGCACATTTGGCTACATTCCACCTGAGTATGGATTTGTGATGAAGGCAACAACAAAAGGAGATGTGTACAGCTTTGGAGTTGTCCTGCTAGAGTTGATAACCGGCCGGCCCCCAACCGGGCAAGAGGAGGTTGAGAGTGGTGGGAATTTGGTTGGCTGGGTGAGGTGGATGGTGAGACTGGGGAAGAAGGACGAGGTTTTTGACGTGTGCTTGCCGAAGCTCGGGCTCATGAGGGAGCAAATGCAGAGTGTGCTCGCCGTTGCACGGGCTTGCACCACCGATGAACCTTGGAAGAGGCCTGACATGCTTGAGGTGGTGAAGATGTTCAAGGAGATCAATATGATGGATCAGTATGAAAGTACTTGAAGATGGAGGAGCAGATGTATATATGAAGATGAATTACACTATGTTATGATCGAGGCTGTGTTGTATGAACTATATATATAAACTATGATTGTGTAATCCTTGTGGTTGTGTTGAGTAATTCTTGTGGTCTCTTGAGCTGAATTGGTGGCTCTCAGTATTAACCAAAATGCTGGAAATACTGGGAAATTTCTAGCTGATTCAACGGAAATTCAATGCCCACAATGGGACTCTTGGCGGATGGTAATTGTTCAGCAAAAAATGTCAGAAAGGCATGCAATTTTAGATGATGGATAGAATTAAATCAGCTAGTTAAGCAAAGAATTGGTGTATGATGAGTTTTATTTGAAATATTTTTAATTATTTATGTGATCTCCAAAAATATTGTAATTATTTTTATATTTTTAGAACCCAAAATTTTATTTCTCTACTTATTTTCACAAACAAAATATAAAATTAATAAATTATTATATGACTATTAAAAAATAGAAAAAATATTTATAACTTTAAATTTTAAACTATTTTAAAGTTTTTTTAGTATATTGATTTAAATTTTTACATATATTTATAATTTTCTTTTTTAATCTCATTTTCACAATGCTCTTTTGTTTGTTGAGTAATTCCAGATGATTTATTCAATTTTTCTGTTTCAACTCACACTAGAACAATTGTAAATTTGGAGAAGAATAGCCATTGTTTGAGGGCACGAGTTCAACACAAACACACATCCATGCGGTCCCCTAAATAAAACTGACAGAGCTCTATGGTCTTCTCTTTTTCCATATTATCAATACAAATACACAAAGATATGTAACATTCTTTAGAGCTGAAAACAATATCAAAGCTGAGAAAACATTCCAGTGCTTGAAATATTCATGTGCTCTTGAAATATTCATGTGCTCTTTGTTCGGCCAGACATAATTTTCATAAACAGGAAGAGTAAGATAACAACAAGGTTTCATATGCATCAGCATTGGATAACTAAAACAAAAGATCATAAAAGAAAAGACCTATGTTAAATTTGAAGTTTTATTAAATCAAAAACCATTCATTCAAAATTGAATGAATTAGCCTAAATATCTGCTGAATCCTTCAGCGATTTGCTTTAGCAACTCGTTCAATCTCATCCTTCTTCTTGATGGCATAACTAGGCAAAGCAAACAGAAAAGCTTTCAAAAATCAGATCCCATAACATTATGAGAAGGGAAAGAAACACACTGTCCACAAATGAAAACAAAGAGTAAACAAGAAGATTAAATATTTGATAACTAAATACACACCTGTTCGAAGAGCCCTTTGCTGCGTTGATAAGCTCGTCAGCTAGGCATTCAGCAATTGTCTTGATATTCCTAAAAGCACTCTCACGAGCACCAGTAGTGAGCAGGTATATCGCCTGGTTTACTCTCCTCAAAGGAGAGATATCCACAGCTTGGCGTCTCACCACACCAGCAGAGCCAATTCGAGTGGCATCTTCCCTCGGTCCACTACAAAGAAAAAAATAAATTCAATTCCATGTCTTATGTGACTTCCGCTAACTATCCTTATTTAACTAAATATGCTGATCAGGATAAGCAAACTATGAGAAAGAGAGATAAAAAATTCAACAGAATCTGTAAGATAAATAAATACTGACAGATACAGAATATTATTAATGAACGCTGCAAGGTAAATCTTTTGCTAATGAGAGAGACAATAGAGGACATGATTTATACACCACAATAAAATGAATCCACGCAGGATATAAGTGATTTGCGGCAGTATAATATTTTTCAGCAACCAAACGAGATGTTGAAAGAACATTTTTTTATTTTAATCAGATTTGATTGAAACTGAAAACAATCGGAAGTTTTTTTTCAAGGTATTACCTCATAATAGTTTCTGCAAAAACTAACATCTTAATGGGATTAAAATATTTCTAACCTGTTAATGACAGCATCAACAATAACTTGAATTGGGTTCAAATCTGTAAGAAGATGAATAATCTCCATGGCATGCTTGATAATTCGAACTGCCATCAGTTTCTTGCCATTGTTGCGACCATGCATCATCAACGAGTTAGTCAAGCGCTCAACAATCGGGCATTGAGCCTTACGAAACCTTTTCACTGAATACCGACCAGCGGTGTGTGGGATAAATGTTGCGTGTTTCCCTTGTGCCACACCAATGTAATCTTCAAGTGATATATCACTCACCTGTAGAAATGAAATACAAGAATGCCACATGAAAAAATTAGTCATGAACAATTAATGTGCATACAAGAGCTGATATACTAGGGTATGCATGTGTTATGGAAAGAGGAAAAGGTAAGGTGAAAAAGTAATCACAAACATTAGACCATATTTAGGTGCAAGCAAGCAATCACTCAATAAATAGAACAGATTACAGAAATAGCACCATAAAAAAAGGTTTACAAATCATAATGAAGACAGAAACAAAGAAACAGCATATGAACTGTAATTTAATGACATAAATCAACTTCCACCCTCATATATGATGGAATAAGATCACAACATTTCTAACCGAGTTATGCAGTCCTACATTGAATTATTCATCAAAATGGGCATTGGCTGTTGCACATATAAAGATGGCCACTTAAAATATCAAACCTCTGATTTGGCCATTTACACACGCCTAACTTATAATTCTTCTACCTTCTGAATATCAAATTCATATGGATGATGGATCATTAACATTGCTCCCTAAAAGAGGGTTTCCTTCATGGATACATGATATCCCATATGCCACACAAGCATAGTCAAACAAGGAATATAACCAAGAGGCAGAAAAATAAAATTCTGTATCAAGATCTGACATGAGGAAAGTTATTTTAGGGAAAGGCAAATTATAAACCAAGTTTAAGATTGGCCTAACATAAACAAAGCAAAGTATTAGATTGCTTGATCATGAGAACATTAAGCCCTCACCAGACAAGCGAAAAACCACAGTAGTATTTTGCAGTTAAAGAACAAAATACAGAACTTGCATATTGGAAATACCTAAAAATATAGAATAAATAAATAAATAAACCAGATGAATTTAGAAGAGAAAAATCACATGCAGATCAAATAAATTTATTAGATCAATTGCAATGGAAGACAATAATTAATCTTTTCTATTGTTGTTTCCTTTTCTTTTCACCGAGAGCTTCTCATATTTTCTATATTTTTCCACTTCCAATCAAACCCTAAAACTAGCAAAAATTACAACAAATAGAAATAACAGCAGCATAATATCCCTCCGATCTACCTAAAAGAAACATGGATTATCACAGATAAGCTAGAACAACAATCAGAAAAGGAAGTAAAAATCTCAACAATGGTCACACATCAAATCAAAAGAGAAAACCAAGCAAATCGAATTAAAAACCAGATCAAAATACCTAAGATCTAACTACCTGAATATGAATCAGAACAGATAAAATGGAACATTATTCAAAAGAGGAAGCACAGATCTCAACAATGGAATCAATAGATGAAAAAGGAGAGTAGTATGAAGACAAGGATCGTACATGGATTTCATCGGAGGAGAAGGACCATCTGTTGAACAGCTTCACCTCTTGTTGATTCACAATGCTGGCTTCCGCCATTGCAGCCGAGGGCGAGAGTGCGAGGGTGCGAGAGTGTGAGAGAGATTGAGAAAACCCTAGCTGCGCGCTATGAGAACGATACGTGCTATTTACAGGTTGGCGTAGTTAAATAGTCCAGGTTTCTTGTCATCTTGGCCGTCAAAATGTGCCTTGGGATCTATCCATTAGGAGATTGAATAATTATTAAAAAATAAAACCTATAATATTAGGATTTCTAATTTGGTTAGCTAACCAGTTTTACGGATTTTCACTTAAAAGGGTAGTCCGGTGCAACAAAGCTCCTACATGCACGCGGGGTCCGGAAAAAGATCGGACCATTTGAATCTATTATACTGATTTTCACTTATTAAAAATAAATAAATCCGGAAGACTTGGATTCATAATTTGGCTTTCTTTCAATTTTTTTGATTGAAACTTTATTGATTAATAATAAAAGGGATAGTGTGTATGATGTGCTATTAATTATAACCAAAGTTCATCTCGACCATCAATAATAGTTGAATATAGGGTTCTGATTTTATTAAAATGCTAATGGTATATATCTAGATGGAACTCCATTGATAAAATTTAAAACTGGTAAGCTAATAAAATTTAAAAAATTTTATTTTGTGAATTATTATTATGTTAACTTACTCCATTGATAAAATAAAAAATCATAGTATCAAATGATAGATGGAACTTCAACGGTGCATATTAGGGGGCTTCATTTCATTGAAAGTGATAGGGAAGTCGTTGAGATGGTTGAGTTTCCCTGACTTCGGTTATTCTTTTGGCATGAAAGGAGAAAAGTACCACTTCATTTCAATGCGACACTTCTCTTATTTTGATTTAAGCTTATTTTGATTTTTTTAATTACTGAAGTGGGTGAAATAAGATTTGGTATATAAAAACTCATTTCGGTCCACTTCAATGCCTTTTCACTTTAGTGGGAAAAAAAATATCATAAATATAACTTTTTTCCTCATTTTTTAATCACTTTAGTGAAGTGGGTCTTCAACCCATTTTTTAAATTTCGGACATTTTTGCTAAAATGAACGCCCATTAACCTTAGTAACATGGCATTGGGAGTGATCAATTCGGATTTGTTTAACTATAACAAGTAATTTGTACTTTTTTTGTGCCTTAGTTCATTGTTTGTGTCGAAAGAGAAATTATAATGTAGTTGTATATTTTATTTTTCCAGTCCGTTTGTTTTAGTTTTTAGTGGTATATTGATTTTTGTTCTTAACTATTTAGCTCATCATACAAATTGAGAATTTAGTAATACAATGAATCAAGTAATATGCGCTTATCTTGAAAAAAATATACGTACTTCATCCAAACTCTGAATAATATTCTCTTTTTCTTCATCCTTTTCTTTTTAGTATTTTTTCCCATTTTCTCTAACAACAAGGAAAACGATTTAGTGTCTGAAGACAAGATTGTTAGATATAGTAGAATGTTACCTAATTATATATTTGAATTAGCTCAAACTAACCTTTGTATGGTTTATATATAGTCCTATCTTAACACAAGTTGAATACTCTCTTTTGTAACATCTATATATTCTCGACCTCACCTTCTTTGTTATATTAACATAGTTTATATTCTATGTGCTATTTATCTCACAAATAATTCTCCATAAATAACAAAAATAAACTAAGAACTTAGGCCTTGCTTGGATGGGGGGGGGTTTTGGAGATTTCATAAAGGAAGGGTTTTGGAGGGTTGACATGAACCCTTGTTTGGATCTATGGGGGGTTTTGGATGGTAAGATATTATGAGGTATTTGGAGGTAAAATGAAGGGTTAAAACCCCCCATTTTACTTCACTTTTCAACCCTCCAAATCGGAGGGTTTGGAAGAGTTAGTCATACAAGATTACCAAAATACCGAGAAAAAAAAAACCTATCTTATCTTCTCAAATCTCACGAGCTGGCCGACACCCTCTTCTCTTCCAACCCTAGCTTCAACCGCCGGCACCTTTTTACAAGATTACCAAAATACCCTTAGTATTTTATATTAGTATTTTATAATTTTAGAAAAAAAAATTATTAAAATTATAAATCAAATTACAAGGTGCGTAAATTTTTTTTAAAAATTAATCAATCTATTAGTATATAATATTAAGTATTAATTGAATATTAGTATAACATCGATAAATTTTGTATTCTTTCTTCAAAGGGTATTTTGGTAATATTGGTGTATAACCTTACCTTCTATTACCTTCAAACCAAACACAATAAGGTTTAAAAACCTCATGTTATTTTACCTTGGCCCCAAACAAGGTTTGGTTAAAAACCTTACTTTCCTTTCCCTTACCTTCTTTTATGAAACCTCCAAAACCCTCCATCCAAGCAAGGCCTAATAATCTAATAAATCCACAACCATTTGCTTATATCTTCACGGCAATGTCAAATCATTTACACAGATATGTTTTTTTATTTATTAATATGGATAACCTACTTTTTAATTTATGGTAATATAAACTGTATAATCATCCCCGTGTTACAAAAGACTGGGCACTACATGTGTGGCAACATAGGGGATGAGTGTCTTGTCAGTTGCTCCGTTGGATCACCTAGAGTCCTCAGGGGCCTCCCCGCCCCGCAATCCTTGTGCCATGGTCTCTCATGTGAATTGTAGGCTCCTTTTGACAAATTTTGTGTTGTATCCAATTTTGGCCTTTAATTTGGACGAATTAGCTGCATCAAACCACAATAATATGAGAAAATTGGTATCGCAAATGATTTGTAAGAAAATACGTTGTTTATCTTGAATACATCGGAGGTTTCTCTCCAGCCACATGATCCATATGATGGCCATTGTTGTGAGGTCCCATCCTCAGCATAAGGTTTTGTGCACCTTGTTGGCGATGTGATTGCCACCCCATATCATATGGAGGGGGCTAGACCTTATGTTCAAACCATATAGACCCTCGTAGTACTCCCATATGTGTTGTGTGATAGAGCAGGAGGAGAGTAGGTGTGAAACCGACTCATTTTCATTATCGCACATGAAGTATGTCATACATGTGCCTCCCCCAGTTTTTCTTATGTAGATTGTCAAGTGTGAGGATTCGATTTTCCTTAGCCAACCATGTGAACAACTTGATTTTTAAGGGACACACTTGTTTCCAAAAGCCTTTCTTCATATTGCTTTTGATTCCTCCATCTGTCTTGAACCTGTAGATTGACTTGACTGTAAACGTTTTTGTGGTGGTCAACTTCCATCCCCTCTAGTTGTCTCCCATACCCTAAAGACCCACTAGGTGTAGTTGTAGCGAATAAGGTTATCCTACACCTTGTTGAGTTAGCGGTCCTTATTTCAGTATGAGGATGCCTCTCAGTTGGAGTTACAAACCTTGTTTGACTTATGTTGATTTATTCCAAATCAAGGGTTGTAGTGAAGCGAATAAGTTTCATGGCACTTATCCCTCGATCCAGTTATCCATCCAAACATTAGTAGACTGCTCCACATTCCCTGGGTAGGTCATGATGTTATGTAGGGTAGGCGGTCGTTCCTTCTAATTCCCTTTCTAGAAGTAGGAAGCTTGTGTAGGAACATTATTTTGTGCATAAAGGAAAGTTCTTTTGAAGTAAGTGTTTTTTATGACTTTAAGGCACATTTTGACTCTTCCGGTGAGGAACCGCTACCACCATCTCCCTAGCAGTGCTCTGTTGAACTATCATAGATTAAGAATTCCCCACCATCTTTGCTCCTTTGACTGATAGAGTTGTGGTCAGTTCACCATTCGGTATGCTTTTGACTTTGTGTTGGCTCCTTTCCATAGAAAATCTTGTTGTATTGCCTTGATTTGGCTTATCATACATTCATGTAGTTTATATATGGACATTCAGTGTATTAGCATAGTTGATAGGACCGAGTTGATGAGCGTGATTTGTTCACCCATAGATAGGAGATTCCCTTTTCAAGTGGCCAATTTTTTTCCTCATTTTTGAAATAAGGCCGGACTAGTCTCCCTTCCTTGGGTGCCCCCCCTGTGATATGTATCCCGAGGTATTTAAATAATAGTGTTGCGATGGGGTATTTGGGCAATATCCCAAGTTGTGTGTCTAGGTATTGATATAGAGATTATAACACTCCTTAAAAATTAATTCTCAATCCTAAGAGGCTTTCAAAAAGATAAAATATGTGTAACATCCCAAAATTTCCTAAGTAAAATTCAGTAAATTTTTGAAATTTTAAATGAGGTTAATTAATTATTATTAACCTTGAAGTTAAAGAAAATTAGAATAAAATGGACCGAAATCCATTCTCGCAACTATAGGGCCGAGAGAAAGCCTTATTGAGCCAGGCCAGAGTTATATAGAATAGTTGGAGATGGATAGTCGGCTGAGTTAGATTAATTAAACCAAAGATTAATTAAATATTGATTAATCCAGATTAATTAAGTAGGAATATCGGACAAAAGTTAGAGTCCCAATAAAGTAGATCTGGCCGAGTCAAAAGCCGAGATACACGGATCTGGGTCGGGAGAATAGACGACCCGTGATGCTACAGTCAGCTCGTGTCACGAGGTCGTCTGACCCGGGATTCCTAGATCTGGGTCGAAAGAATTATTGTTAATTATTGATAAGATAATATTATCAAATAGTGATGTGACATAAAGTAAAAGATAATATTAATTATTAAATTCTTTTTATAAGATAAAGTATTATAATAGTTTAGTTAATGAAAAGATTATTTAGATAAATAATAATAATAATAATAATAATAATAATAATAATAATAATAATAATAATAATAATAAAATAAATCAAAACTCACATCTGCCTATTTAGACAGATGTGAGAGAGAGAGAATTTTTCCCTCTCTCTTTCTCTCTTTTTCCCTCACGATCAGAGAAGCACACCACCTTCTCTTTTTCTCTCATGAAGTTCAAATTTCGGCCATCTTCTCTCCGCTTTACGCACAACCGGGTCCGCCTCCCTTGCCTCGTCACACTGACCATCAGCCCGACGCCAAGCCACGAAGCTTCTCAGACCGCCACGCAGTTCTCACATACTGAGCGACTGACCCAGCCACCCAGCTCAGTCCGACGCCCTCGCCGCACCGCCACAGCTCAACAGTGAGCTCGAGCCACTTCAGCCCCCTTTTTCTCCCATTGTGAGCTTCTAAGAGCAACCCTACAATTAACTAGCAAATTGGAAGATTAAATTGGGAAAGCCCAAATTGAATTCATGAATCTATGGTTGTAGATGGGTGATAAATTATGCATGCATGTATAGGGGCTATGAATGGTATAGATGTTGCCATGTATTATAGAATGTTAATTAAGTTGATATGTGTGAATGATTGTATATTTTCGGGGCCCGATAAATAGAGGAGGTGCTGCCGAAATTTCGGCGATTTCCTTAGATTATTCATGTCATTTCTAGCAAGTCATTACCTCGAGGAAAGCATGTTAGAGGCCCTTTAATTTCCATGAAATACATGCTCAAGTTTTCCAAATTAGGTTAGTGATGTAAATGAGCATAGTTAGTAAGAAAAGTTAATTTCGTATTCTTATCGTATTCTAATTAGTTTAATTAGAGTACGAGTTAGGAATACGACCTTCGTATTTATAATTTTCATATTTCAACTATCAGGTAAGGGCAAAGGCAAGTCCGCCGCCGTTGAAAGACCGAGCCAGATTTAAGCTCGAACCAGACTAAGGTGAGGGGAACTAGCTGCATAGTTTCGTTTGATTTATCGTATTTTTATACAGTATAGATTTCAGTTTTGAAAAGCATGAACTAGGACTTTTATGAAAATTTCCATAGTTTTATAAAACCATTTCATGCTTAGTATTCAGTAACAGAAAAGAAAAACAGATACAAAAACAGTTAGATTACACTTTATTGATATGCGTGTATGGGCCAGTGGTGGCTCGTGTAAAGCCAGAGAGTATGGCTCTAGGTTAGGAGAGGGGTGATTTAAATTCTAATTTTTAAGTCCGAACTATCTGTTTTTAAAACACTTTCATTTTATAAAAACCAAAACCCCCCTTTCCATCCTTTCGGATGCTTAGTGTATGTATATATATAGTCGACCTCGTGTATCAGATATACTCGTTGGTTGCTGGCCATACAATATTGATGTAGATGTGTAGTCAAAGAATTAGTCTGGTGTTTATCAGATGATGTCGCATTCCTCGCCTTCTAGAGATAGAGTTCATCTCAGAGAGAGAGAAGGTACAGGTACAGATTACCCAGGGGGAATGTCGGTTTCATAGATAATTCACAAGACAGAGAAATAGGAAAACAGATATGCATATAAAAGAAAATACATTGATCAGCAATTACTTGCTCAGTATTCAGTTCAGATTTCAGTATTTTAATTCATTTATTTTATATTCATGTGTTTATATGTCAGATTTTTACAGTTTTACTTATTATATGGGTACAGTTTACACCCGGTCATTCCCAACTCATGAGCTCGGTAAGCTTAGCTATTTTCTTTGACATTTGATCATGATAGATAGAGGACCGATGATAGGGTTGGTCGTCGCATGAGTCTAGTGGAGACGTTTTGTAGCTGGCTCTGACTCCTGTATCTAGAAGTCCTGTTATCTTGATTATGAGTGTTGTGAGACTTTAAGTTTGAGACAATATTTTATTTGATGATGTATTAAACAATATCTAGCGTTTAGGGATGATGTGATAATATATTTGCTTATTTAGCTTCCGCATGTTATTAATTTCACAGTTAATTAGTAGTCTACAGTCTTAGGTCTAGGGTTCATTCTCTAGACCTGACTGGTGTGACACCTGGGTCCTGAAAAAGATAAGGATGTTACAATATGAGCTTCATTGTTTTCAAATGGGTGAGGTCCCATATGTAGAAGATTAAGAGGTTGTCTGCATAATGTAGTGTTGAGATATCGTCCTCCATATTTGCTCCCACCTTGCGCCCACCTTGACACTGTTGTATATTTTTGCACATGTCACCCATGTGTCACCTCTTTGAACATGGTCGCGAGAACATTCAAGTGGTGAGGACAAAGAGCAAGAGCCACCAGAGGGGACAACTTATGAAAGAAAACACCCAACATTATATAATAAATGATATTATAAAAAAAACACTATATAATAAATGATTATTTAAAAAATATAAATAAAAATCAAGATCTCTAACGTGAGAAGAGACTTGGCTCTTCAATACAATGCAACTGGAGGGGACAACAACTTGTTCTTCACTTATTTAAGAGCAGGGGATATTAGAAGAGAAGCATGGACCCAAACAGCTTTTTATAAATAGTATGAGAGTTACTTTGAGAGGAGAAAATCATAAATACTCTTCTTATATATATATATATATATTCCACCTTGAATTTTGGTTTTATTTAAAAAATAGTGAAATTCCAATTTTGAAGGTCAAATGGGATTTTTTTTGTTTTTTTAATTGGATAAATCAATTTGTTTTATTTAAATGGGATTTGCAAAATCAAGGTGGTTTTTGCAAAATCCCCCTTCAAGTGGCTGCCAGATCTGTTGACTAGATGGGCATTCATGTAAATGCATCGGCGCGCTGCTCACGCGCTTAAAAGCTGGCGCCAGACATCGGCGCCATGTTGGGGTCGCTCGCGAGCTCGCGAGCTCCTCCATCTCGAGATCTCCTCTTAATTCCCTCCAATCTCGTTCCATTTCTCTCCGATTCCCAATCCCAACGCCCAATCTCGGATCCAATACCTGGATTGCTTTAGATCTGAAGCTTCTCTGATTGCCATGGATTCGCGCTTCAGAAACCCTAGGTTAGGATTGGGTCTGATCGTTCTTGTTCTCTCGTTCCCTCTCTTTGGATCGAACTCCATTTTGGCTCAGGTACTTCCATTTCGGATAGATGTGGAACTGTCGTCTTTTTTTTTTTTTGTCGAATTTAGGCTTTGGATCAAGGATTTGATTGAATAGTTTTGCTCTTTCTATGCGAAATTTCAGGAATTGAGCGCCGATAGCTCTGAGAACGTGTTGGATCAGTCGGTGAGATCCTTGGATCGGAGAAGCAAGGTGGGTGGAATTCTCTCTGTTCTTTGATTTCCTTGTTTGATTTTCTAAATCTTCCAGAGTTTTCTTAATTATTATTTTTTTCCGTTCAATTTCGGTTATAGATGTTTCTGCATTCTATCCGTCAAGGTGCTTCTAGCGATGGTGGTATTGTCTTTCCCATAGAGGGATCCGAATTGGGGCTCTTTGATGCTTTCTTTGCTAGTTTTTCCATGATCATTGTTAGCGAGGTTAGTTTGCCAATGGTTTGATTTTATCTTCTCCAATGATTTGTTTTTATTCTGGAGTTGTTGATTTCTTTACTTCATTTTACGGGTTTCTTTTTTTTTTTTATCAGATTGGAGATGAGACATTTATAATTGCTGCACTTATGGCGATGCGTCATCCCAAATCAATCGTCCTCTCTGGAGCCCTTTCTGCTCTTGTCATAATGACGGTAAAGCTTCGGTTTTCATTTTTCAAAAAAGTGCCTTAATTTTACCTTTTCTTCAATAAGATCTCCATTGATTCATTTATTTTTCTTCTGTCCTTTATGTTCTTGCCATCTTAATGTCAGTCCTGTGATTGATTTTCAGGATTTGCCTTAGCTTCACCTGATTGAACCAAAAATTCTTTTGTTTTAGGTTTTGTCAACTGGACTTGGCAGGATTGTTCCCAACTTGATTTCAAGAAAACACACTAATAGTGCCGCAACAGGTACTATGGTCTTTGCCAGTGCAAAATAAAATATTTCTGCTTTCTGCCAATGTAGCTATCATTTCTAGCTATTGTCTACATATTAGTGGTGCTGTTTTGTTGACATCATCTATTGTGGCATATAAGCATGTGCGTTTAGAAAAACTTTTATATCAACCTTACTTTGAAACCATACATGTGAGGTCCCTTCTGCATTTTGATGTATATAGTTTGATCCAAATAGCAGTTACTAGCCCTTAATGCTTCCTGCTTCCATTTTCACTCCTTATCGTATTCCGTGCAACATAATACTCACTGTCCGTCCTTTTTTCCTATTCTATGGCTTACTCTGTTCCAGGCTCTCAGCTGTTAAGGTTGGTGCTATCATTAGCTATATCACATAAACCAATTGTTTACTTTTTTTATTTTTTTTATCTATATCCTTTATAGAAGTGGGTTTATGCAGGAGTGCATTAGTAAGGGTTCCCCCAAACTTACCTACATAGGTGGTTATTTGATGCTGATGATTTTAGGGAAAGTAAAATTGTTGGATGTAGGTTGAGAAGTGGAAAAAAATGAAGATTAATACCTTTCTTGTTATTTTACTGCTAGTTGGGAATGGTGGTAGAAAGTTGAAGTCCGTCAACTTTCAAAAGAATGATTTACTACTCTATTTCATCTTCAAATGTACCCAACCTGAACAAAAACCGTTTCTTTGTAATCTCTTAATAAGATAAATGAATGTTGGCCCAGTAACTAGTTAAGATCATTGCTGACACTTATTTATATGAATTAATATTTTTATGGACTTTAAGGAAATTATTGTCATAAATCTTGCCAAGCATGGTTCTGAAAAGCTTGCTCTGATTTCCAGTTATTGGCATTTCACTTGTTCTTACTGTTGCAAAATCCATCATGATCAAAATACTGCTAGATTTTTTAAAATGGTGCAGAACAAAGATAACCTTTGTATTTGGTGATTCATTTAGGAGCCCTACTCAATGTTGATGTAATTTAGAATTTCTAAATAGTATTCTGTATCTTCTAAAATCTGAATCTCATGTTTGTCAGTTCTGCTCCATTTTAAATTAAATATAACTTTTCTTTATTATCTTTTACTTTAGTGTTATATGCTTTCTTTGGGTTACGGTTACTCTACATTGCTTGGAGGTCTGATTCAAAGTCATCTCAAAAGAAGGAAATGGAAGAGGCAAGTACTTCTTTCATTTGAGTTTCATTTTTTTATGTTTATGACATTTTACTTTTTCTCAATTCTTTCTATTTTTTTCTCTCTCTCTCTCTCTATATAGTCATGAAACAGTCCGGTCGGCCTTATCACTATTTATTTACAGTCGCCTCATTTTGAGGCATTTGGAGAGTATTTTTTCCAAATCCAACCGTATGGATGGAAAGAACATCGAAAAATAAGGTAACATATCAATTTTCATACAATTTGGTGAGGTGATGAGTATTTGTCTTAAAGGGTGAAATTTTATAGAAATCTTATCGGTTCAGAATTTCACCCTTTAAGATAAATGATCATCACCTCCCCAAATTGTATGAAAATCGACATGTTAGCCTATTTTTCGATGTTCTTTCCATCCATACGGTTGGATTTGGAAAAAATACTCTCCAAATGTCTCAAAATGAGGCGACCATCAATGAATAGTGATAAGGCCGGCCGGGCTCTATCATGGCTGATATAATGAGTTCTTGAAAAATATCTTATACTTTTTTTTTTTGTTTTTTCTGTTATGTTTTACTTTTCGATTTGTTCAATACAGGTCGTCTTGCCATCATGAAAAATATAATTGTTTTCTTTTTAGAAATTTGCTTTTCACTCTAGTTCCAGCATATTGCCACAAAATAATCATAATGCGTTATATCATGTAGGTATCTAATTTCTATCAGATGAGCTTTGACCATAACACTAATTCCCGATCATATGGGTTAATATAGGAAAACTCAATTACATGTTGATAGTGCTTCTTTCACAATCTAGTTATGTTGTTAACAACATATGCTTAATGAGTAATCTAAGTGCATTTGTTGTCCAACATTGTTTTGTATACATGAGGTGGTTTCCATTCTAAGGTGATAAATTAACACTTAGTAAATTACTGTGTTCCTGGAATTGGGTGATTCAATGTAAAGTCAATATGTGAATCTAATGTAGAAATAAAGAAAAAGAATACGTGGAATTCATATTCACATATGTGGCTCTCTAAGTTGATTTTCCTAGGACAAATACAAAAGAAACACAATCAATTGGAGAATGGACTATGGCGTGTGTGAATGTTTTGTTTGCCACTGTATTTGATTATTTTAGTCTCACCCTTGCATTAATTTAAATTTAGACCTAAACCAAATCATTTTCTTCTTTGCCATTTGTTTGATTGCATTGCTTGCAATATCCGAGGGACTAACTGTATCTTCATAAACTTTCACTGATGCAATCTACTTGTTGACTCGATTCTCTCAGGTTGAAGAAAAACTAGAGGCAGGCCAAGGGAAAACAACATTCCGTCGTGTCTTTTCAAGATTTTGTACTCCAATTTTCTTAGAGGTATGCGTGGGATATTGTTCCATTTTTTATTCTTAAGAACATGGATGATTGAGAATTATTTCAACATTTCTTATTGTTCCTTACCCATCCAGTGAGCTTCATGTACAAAAAATGGGATCTAGCTCCAGTTTGTCAAGCCTGACGTCTAAGATTGTCTCACCCTCTTATTGTCAAGTACCTATCTAGTTCATGTTTTACATGACATAAGTGCCTTCTAAGAACTAATACATTTTATTGCTGAAAACAAATAGCTATGTGAAAATTATGCTGCCAATGTTTGTGCTTAATTCATGTTTTCCATGTCTAGAGTGCCTACTTTAAAATAACATTTTGGAGTTGAAATTTCTACCCTATTTGTTAAAATTGTAATATCTTACATTTCCTTGTATTGGAAATGCAGTCATTTATATTGACTTTCCTAGCAGAATGGGGTGATCGTAGCCAGATAGCAACAATTGCGGTAATATTCTTACCAACTTAGTTTCCCAGTGTTTTATCTTTTGGATAAGGAATGATTTTTAGTTATTATTTTTTGTATTTGAACTGTTGATACTTTGTAGAATATTAATTAAAGCATAAATAATATTGAGCTATAATTCCTCGAATATATTTTGCTCCTGGTTTTCATTATTATTTGCTTCCTAATTTAGATAATGGATAAGACTTCCTTTTTATACAGATATGATTCACATACTGGTAACAATAATTTATTTGCTATTTCAGTTTGGAGTAGTATTTGGGTTATGCATATAAATCTGGTGCATAACTTTGTCAAGCAATCACTTGCTGAAAAGATCGTCTCTCATAGAAAATGTTGGAAATTTGTGGACTGCATACATCATAAATTGTTGTGGCTGCTCATGTCTTATTGTCTTAATTTTAGTGCACTTCAAATTAAAGGAAAGAAATTTATATATTTGGGATGGACATATCTGGCTGAACATACTATAAAATGGATGGATTCTTCTAGTTCTTTATCAACAAAATATTCATTCAATAGCATTAAATTGTCAGGAAATATCTTTTATTCTACACACTGTTATTCACACTAGAAATCCCAAGTTCTTTTTACCATATGGATATAATTTTTTCATTCTGTATTCTCATAGCTTGCTAACTGTATGTCTAACTTGGTACATTTATTGATTCAACTTATGAAAAGAATCTAAGAACTTATTTATTAGAGCGAGTCTCTTGAACTCGAGCTTGTACTAGCTCATAATATCCCAATTGCCAAATTGAAATTCTATTTATTATGGGTTGCATTTGTCATATTTATATTATTATTATTATTATTATTATTATTACCTTTTTCAGCTCTGTGGGACTTATTTCTTCAATTGTTAACACACAGCTAGCAACACACAAGAATGCTGTGGGAGTTGCTGTGGGGGCAACACTAGGGCACACAATATGCACCTCAATTGCTGTTGTTGGGGGGAGCATGTTGGCATCTAAAATCTCACAGGGAACTGTTGCAACCGTCGGGGGACTCCTCTTTTTGGGTTTTTCTGTGTCATCATACTTCTATCCTCCATTGTGATTTTGTACGTGCAAGTAGATTTTATTTGCCTTCTATTCTTGTGTTCTTTTCCTCTAAGTTCTCCCAGTTTTGTTAGTCTCTGCAGTTGCATCTGCTGCTATTCATCATCCTTTTAAGATATATAGTCAATCAAGTTGTATGTTACTATGTTAGGCAAAAAATTATTGTGAAATGTACGTGATTTAATTAGTCTCAATGAAACACAAATGCTTAACAAGATATAGCGACCAAAGATGGTTTGTTTTAATTTACCAACCATGGGCCCATTATTATTATTATTATTTTTTGAATAAGGTGACAAGCACCCCCATCATTGTTCTTAAAAACGGCCGCCTAGGCGCTGGGCGGAGGGCGAGCGTCCTGATTTTTGCCAAATTGGTGACTCTGGGCGGCCGTCGATTAATCCGCCGCCTAGGCGGGCTAGGCGGCCGCCCAGGCGTTCGGGCTAGGCACAATGATGGATTGTTGATGGTGGTGATGAAAATGAGTCGGATCTTACGAGTGATGGAGATGATATGGGAGTGGATAGTAGCCAAGTTTCTAGGAGATGTTACAGATTTGAAATTAGAGAACTTCATGAGGATGATTTTATATCGATTGAAGAGGAAGAGGATCTGAATGGACTTTGAGTTCGAGTCCGACACGGAAGAAGTTCTAGAGGGATGTGAAGAAGAAGAGTTTGAGGCATAGCCCCATAGGCTTTCAAGAATCTACTTTGTTTATTTTATATTGCTTTTTTATTTTTAAGTTTCCAAGAACATTGTTGTTGAACATTTTATTTATTTTTGAAGTAATTTTTGCTATTTTAGAACATTAAAATGCTTTTTATAAGTCTATTATATATTTATTTGTTATTACAAATAATAAAAATATATTAAAAAATAAAAACCACCTAAGCGTCCGATTAATTGTCTGGGCGCTGGGCGGTGGCTGTCCGCCTAGGGAGCGCCCAACGTTTTTTAGAACCTTGCCCCCATGGGACTTCAAGGACGTGCACAAGGCATGACGGAACATTCGAAGGCGCCTTCACGTGTTAGGTGGGGTAAGGCTCATGTACTGGCAGAGTATCCGTAGCATGCTCAGTGCATTCATACGTTTGTGCCCTTATCCTAAATATGGGGGGATTCAAACGTGGGTTCTTCCCAACTGAACATGGGTCCATTATTATATCTTCAAATTCCTTGCCGTTTGTGCTGATTTAATCATGAATGAAACAATTTTTTTAGGAGTTTTTTGCATATGTATTCCTGTTAAAGAGATTATTTAGTACAAGCACACACCTATAAAGGTTATGATTACATGGGTGCCATCTAAAATCATAGATCTGCATTAGAAAAAGTAATAAAAATATAAAAATGTGTGAAATAATCAGAATGTTAGTATTGTTTATATTAATATTAAAAATGTGTGATGCAACCATTTGAAAATTAAAAATACCCTTCCTCCCCTGAGTACCTCCGGACCCAATCCATAATGGAGAGTTATAAACTGTCATTTTCTTATAGATTGCACTCATATCTTTTAGATTAGAAAAATTCATAGGTGATAGATCTGGCAGTGTAATCACAAAAAGTAACATTTGCTTTCTTCTTGTTCATTTGAGATAATTAGCCTATGGAATTCCAGACAAGGTTTTTTTTTTACATAAATACCCATATAAAACCTCATAAGCAGTAAGCACAGACATACCTGAAACCATATGTAATTGCTCCTGTACCCTTATAAAACCAAGATTATTACAGACGTGGCCCTGCAAACACTTAACAGTAGAGTTTGTTTTGCATATATATATCACTGCAGGAACAATCCTGGTTTTAGCAGGGCACATGTGCAACTACAAATTCTGTAAAATTGTAAAATTTCACAGGGGCATATATATATATTTATATATGTAAAACCCTCTTACGAGCACCAACCAACCAACCCACCCAACGAACTCGACCATCTATCTATCTATACACCCCACTCTCTTTACAAACTTTGGTATCTCCCACTCTGCAAGGAAAAATCATGCATACTTGCTAACAAAGACAAACACACCAACCAACAATATATAATCAAAACCACTACTCCAAATCAATAATAATCATCCAACCACCCCCTTCTTTATCACATTCTTATATCTTTTGTTTTATGCACACCATCTTTCCTTCACGTTCATGAGCCATGAAGGACTTGATGGAGAGGCTCGTCACTCTTCCCTTTGCCGCTGGTTGCGTTTCACAGTCGAGCATTGCTGTGGTCCGAAACCAACCTAAGAAGTTCCAACCAGTTCAGCCGCCTCCACCACCACTACCACCACTACCACCACCATCAGCTACAAGTAACATAATTCTCTTCTATCTTATCTAATCTTCGTAACAATTTTAAATTTGGCTGTGTATATGTATGTTTGCAAAAAAATATAAATTAAAATAGAAAAAAACACAAACTAATATTGTTCTTGATGGAAGATGATGGTGCAGGAGATAGCACACTTGGGCCAAACATCTCTGCAGGGTTCCAGAGGCTGAAAAAGAGCATCAAGAGCTTACCTCAGTTGTTCATCTACAGAGAGGGAGACGGGGAAGTGGAGATGGAGATTGGATTCCCCACAAATGTGCAGCATGTGGCTCATGTGGGATGGGGTGGGTCTGACAGCACTGGAGTATCCATGAAGAGCTGGGATGAAGGAGCTTCAGATTTGTTCACTCTGCCTTCTCTGTCTCTAGCGCACTTGGAGCTTGCAATGCCTTCTCGTGGTGATGCCTCTGTCCAGTGCTCTTCCCTAAGGTTCACATGAACTTTGATCAGGTGAATTGTAGTAGCTGCCGACTGTACTTTTGGTTTGCTTGCAGTTGTTTGTCATCTATAGTGTCTAGGGAGTTTCTTTGGTGTTTCTTTGTCGTCTTTAGGTGCTTCCTGGTGTTGAGTGTGAAGGTGTGCATCATCATACATTTGAGACATCATACATGTGAGATTGTTGAAGTTATTTATATGGACATCTATTCCACAAGTATTTAGTAATGACCTTCTGAAGTTATCAACTGTAGGACTTCAGTATTGAGGATAGATTTAAGGGTGCTTTAATATATGGCCAAAACAACAATAAAAAAAAAATGCCATAATTGACTAGATTAAGAAAGCAATAATCACAATTATCTTTTAATGAATGCAATAGAAAATCACAAGCTAGGTCATACAAGTGATGTGATTGAGTAGTACGAATGTGAATCTACAGCAATAAAACATGGTTTCTAGTTTTCAATGCAAATCCAGTGGAGTTAATTAAACATGGTCTATTTGCTATATGGCAGTGTCACAAATTTTAACATGCAAAGAAGGTGGACCCTGAGTGGGATCTAAAAGAAAAATCCTCAGGGTCTCTAAGAGTAAAACAAGACTCGGAAGCAAAATTCTTCTTCAATCATACACATTACCCACTAAGGTAGATATTAACGCAAAGGAACAATCAATCTTGCGTGAGATAGAAAGGACTCACCCTCTAATCCTTGTGAATAATGATCAATTTAGGGACTTCCTGAGAGTATATTGAAAGGTTGATGCCAGAGAATAAGTGGAGGGTCATGATTACCTGTAGGGGCATTTTCACAAATAAAAAAAGGTATTTGATAAATCAGATTAGGTAATAAGGAATGATAAATACTCATGTTATGAATAAAGTGCTACAATGAAGTGTAAGAAGTTCAAAACAGAAGCGATGTTACTTGAAAGTTCTCCATCGGCTGCCCTTGTGAAAGAAAGAAAGCGAGAGAAAGAGGAAACACTCAAGGGGTGTGGCAGATGGTTTGTTTCAGTCTCACCTAGTAACTGGTGACATTGTATCTGAAAATGCCAGAGGAAGGTTACAGTCATAATTTACAGGTTAATTGTGAATAGTTGACCTCTGATGTTTGTTTGCAGCACATAAGCCAATCATCATAGTGCTATCACTAGATCTACAAAATCATAGGTAAAGAGATGGAACAGTAATTCCTACAGGTCCCAGTTTTACTTAGGGTGTCAACAAAGTAAGAAGCTTTGTATCCCCAATATGTTAAACTATCAGGTCATAAACCATGGTGTTGTTCTTTGCCGAACAATTTCACTTCAAAATATGTACAAGTATTTCCACATCTCACAACTTTACTGAAACACTTGCCTTATCAAAGCAACAAATATAGGTTAAGATCAACAAGGATGTTAGTCATTTGATAATGATGCAGATGACAAGCAGGGGGTAGGGGAAATAAATCGAGATTGTCAAGTAATAATGTGAAATTATCTTCGGAACCATGCAACTGAAACAACCATTTTCACTCTTTATATTTATAGAAAATAAACTAAAGAAAAGGGTCTAGGTCAATAGCTACTAAATAATGTTCAAGAATTAATTGACATAATCAGGTTGGTGAATTTGATGCTTTCCTCATTAATCTTTTGTTGGAACTTTTCATAAAAAATACCAGACAAGTCTTAAAATATTCATGTCTGAACTGTCAGACTATACTATTTAAGAACCGAGGAATACAACCATCATCCTCCAATCTGCAAATGATCATGTATTTGTCAGTCCTAAAAATTCATAAACTAGTTTACAGGACTTCAGTTCTAGAAAAAGTTTTTGAAACTTCAAAAGTTGTTTTTTAAGAGTGTGCTCAGATCAAAGTAAAATAGAGTAAAAGTAAAGAAAACAAAACAAGAACAACTGTTTTCATGTGATTACTGAATGAGGGAAATAAGAAGGATAAGGAAAAGGAAGGAATAAATGCATGCAAAAGTTATTCTCTTGTTTTCCTCCATTTCCCCTCAATCCAAACATACCCTTAGTAACTCCTGATGCAGTCCAGTGATTGTAGGCTGCATGTTAAGCTTTCCAGGCAGAATAAAGTATGGGTCAAGTGTTGTGAAGGTGTTTGATGAAATGAAAATCAGGGTAATTGAAGATTGGAGGGGAAAAGGGTCAAAACAGAAAAAGGTTGAAGTGTTTAGAAAATTTCAGGAAGACTAAAGTCTGGGGAAGATAAAGGAAATAAGAAATAGCATGATAAGTACAAAACCCTGGTTGTTAAGCACCCCACCAGTTGTTAGAATCTCATTAAGATTTTTTTTTGACAAGTAGAATCTCATGAAGATTGCTGGAGATAAATTCAAATATGCCTTGTAAACAGAATAATGATACAATTGAAAGAGAAGAAATAAGGATTAATTCAGAACTCCTAAGATTAAGGAAACAACTTAGACTAACAACCTAGAAGTTGATGGGATTCTTATTTGAAATTAAAATCTTAATGCAAAACAAATTCAATGCTTACATAATTTCCTCACCACAGTAAACTTCACAGCCCAGGCACTAAGGCTGAAATGAACTTGTCCCAGGTGGGGGGACACCTTTTGCATCTCCTCTTGAGATATCCATCTTCTGTCAAAGCATGGACACCCCTCTGGCGGTATCAAGGTACATATTGCATCTAGCAATCACCTTTCAGTACAATCAATCATGGTTGGTATCTGTTATATATAACAGTCAAAGATTAAAGTAACAAAGATATGTTTGGAGGGAGTTAGCTAGGCTCTCAGATATTCCGAGGCCATGGATCTTGTTGGGAGATTATAATGCCATATGAAAACCAACGGAAAAGCAAGGTGGCTTTGACAACCAAGGCCTAGGTATGAAATCAATGCTCTTCAACTCATTTATATAGAATAATAGTCTCACTGAACTCAAATTCATAGGGTCTCCCTTTACAAGGTATAACAACCAAAAAGTGCAAGCTAGGATCTAAGCAAGGTTAGACAGAATCCTTGCTAATAATTTTTAGCATGACACAATTTACTCTTATTCTATTAAACACCTGCCTAGATGCCAATCAAACCACAACCCTTTATTGTTACAATGTAACCTCGGTCATGCTAAGTGCACTGGACCTTTTAGGTTTAATAATAGTTGAATACATCAAAAGTCCTGTTCAGATAGTGTTCAGGAAATCTGGCAAGGGGAACCCAATACATGATTTAAGTCACAAATTCCATAATCTTATGAAGGATTTACTGAAAAAATGCCCCTAATTTACACAAGGTGTAGAGAATAGGATTAGAAAGGTAGATAATGAAATTGCTGAGATTGAAAATTCTTATCAAACAAGCACAGAGAACAATGACAAAGACAGGAAACTAAAGCACCGTATAACAAACAACATACCTTATTAAGACAGAATACCACAATATGGGCTCAAAGAACTAGAATTAAATGGTTATAGAATGGTGATAACAATTTTAAATTCTTCTACCAAGTTACGAGAAACCATAGAACACATAACAGACCAACCAAATAAAAAAATGAACAAAATGAAATCATCACATATGCCAATGGGATTGATCAAGAATTCATTAAATTTTACAATCAACTATGGCAAACCGGAGACAATAGGGACATTGATCAGTTGGTAGAGGCATTATCAAATAACCTTCCCACTTTAACCACTAAACAAGGAAAAGAACTTGCTAAACCAGTCTCCAGACATGAAATTTTTAAGGTTTTAACATCCATGCCTAGAGGGAAATCACCAGGACTAAATGGACTTAATGTGGAATTTTTTAGGGCTTACTAGAACAGAATAGGAGATTCACTTGTTAGGGCAATTAAGAACTTCAATTTTGTCAAATGCCATCTAGTTGGAACCAAACTCACATGCTTAATACCAAAGGTAGACTACCCCCAGTTTGTTAAGGATTTTAGACCAATTTTATTATGCAATGTTAATTATAAGATTATTACCGAAATATGGCAAATAGAATAAGAACATTATTGCAATGTATAACTAGTAAAGAATACACAACTTTTATTAATGATATGAGTATATTTGATAATATCTTGCTGGCCCAAGAACTAGCTTTCTCTTTGGAAAAAAAATACCAAAGAACACCCACTGATGTTACTGAAAATTAATATGGAAAAAATATATGATATAATAAGCTTGGATGTTGCTAAGAATGAACTTCCCTGTCCAGTGGGTTAAATGGGCCGGTCAAAACTTGTATTAAGTCAACAACCATAGCTTTATTATTAATGGGAAAAAAGATAGGTGGTTCAAACCAAAGATGGAGATTAGACAGGGAAACGCTTTATCCCCTTACCTATTTATCATAATCTCATAAGTTCTAACAAACATTCAACAAAGCACTAAAAATACTTAGGGGAATCAGGATTAACAATAACCTTAATATTAATCATATCATGCAGGTTGATGATTTACTTATATGCTGTAGAGCCTCCAGAAAAAAAATCTAAAGTTGTCAAAATGTGTCTAGATATCTATTCCAAATTAACTAGTTAGAGAACAAACTACAATAAAACTGAAAAACACTTCCCTTCATGGTTTAACTTGAAAGTCAAAAGAGCACTACAAAATATACTTAGCCTACAGTAGGGTGTTTTCCCCTTCAAATACTTAGGATGCTGGATATCACCATTCAAAATTCCAATGGCCAAGTTTAGAGCTCTTACTAAAAAGGTAGAGAAGAAGCTAGCCCACTGGAAAACACTAAACCTATCTATGGCAGGAAAGGTGACCTTAGCCAACTCTGTAATCATGTCATTACCTGTTTATGGTTTAAACACATATGCCATATTAGACACTATATTAGAAAGTATAATCAAAAGAGTCAGATGTTTCATATGGAGAAGCAATAACATCTCATTAATTGGAAAACAATTTCCAAACCTAAACCGAGGGTGGGCTAGGTGTTAAAGATTTGAAATTGATGAAAACAAATTTACGATCTAAACAGGTTATGCACTTATTAAACAATAGTGATAAAATATGGGTTGCACTAATGAAAGAGAAATATGGCCCCTTTGATGTATGGAATCAAACAATAGAAGCACCTCATGGGCATATAGAACTCTAAAAATGACAGCCACATCAATTAGAAACTTTATAGCTCCTATCAAAATTTTAACAACTAACTCAATGCTAAAAGACCCATGGTTGTTTGAAATCCCAATTCAATTAAAACCAACATTTATAAACATGGACTATGACCTGACTTATCTGCAGATGAAAAAGATATACTATGATGGCTAATGGGGTACAAAGGTAAATGAAGATATTTTTGCTAACCCTATGATAGAAATTATTAAGTCCAAGGAGATGGAACCACAAAGTGAAGAGGGTAACTGGATTTGGGTATTCTGAGAGAGATAACCTCTCCTTGTACTGAATCCAACAAGGATTCTTCCTATGTAACCGTCTTCTATTTTAATAAAAGAATGTGGTTTATCCACTTTTATCAAAAAAAAAAGAGGGTAACTGGAGTTGGACTTAAAGAACATCCAGGAAAAGCTTAACTTTTGCAATTTATAATTAACTTAGAGGAGAAAATAGGGACCCTACCTAGGATAAATGGAGAAAGATGTGGAGGCTTCAAATAGACCCCAAAATTAAGCACTTCTTATAGAAAATACTCCATGACAGACTACCTATAAGAGAATACCTATATCTGATGAACATAGGACCTCATAACCTCTATCCACTATGTCACTTAAAAGAATAAAAATATTAACCATTTGTCATTGAGTGCAGGTGGGCATCAAAAGACTGGGAAAAAATACAGCTAGCAGGCTAACTTCCACGATGAAGGAGATGACAAGGAGATATAACATAAGACAATGGCCAAGCCCTAGCAAGATTAGGAGACAGATTAAATAGCTTAGAGCTGGCTCTGTTGGCATGCACCCTTTGGCAGGTTTGGAAATCAAGATACAACCATATATTTAGAGGTCAGATGTTTGATCTAATAAAGGCGGCAAGAATAAGCATAATGATAAACCTGGATTATATACAACAATAGTTATCTATTGAGCAAATAGAAGATAAAGTTGAGCAGAATTGATGGAGAGCAAACTACAAATATCTGATATTTATAGATGGCTCAAGGAAAAAAAGAGATGACACAGCAGAAATATCCTATTTAATCTTAGCTAATGCATGTGAGTTTGCTCTGCAGGAATGAAGACTTGTAGAGTTCAAACAACTTTTGAAGCAGAGATGGGAGCTATGAAGGTAGAAGTTGAAAAGTTGAGGTAAATAGGCTCAACAAAAACAATCATACACACGGATAATCAAAACATACCACAAGTTTTCGAGCAAATGGGAACTGATTACAACTATATGACACAAGACACCACCAAGAATTATCAAACAATGTTGGAAGAATTTGGATCTCGGGAGTTTAGGCTCATCCCCAGATAAGACAATATGGTTGCAAACAGCTTGCCCAAGGAAACGAGGAGAACAGGAGAATGCAAAACATATCCGGATATTAATCAGCTACCGGATGAGGCCAGAAATTTTATTCAATCTTACAGAAATCTTAGTAACTTTGTATTAAACAAGAATCTTAGTAGTTATGTATTGAACAACTAGTCATTTTTGACTTTACTACCTTCTCCAACAAAACCATGCATGGACATCCCTTCTACAATATCCAAAATTGGTAATAATTTTATCCTCTTATGGATTGTATTTTATAATCTTCAATGTCTTCTATTGCCTCCTAAGTTGAATTAACCTTTGGACATATTGTGCATTATAGGGGAGGACAATTGATGTTGGGTCTTCTCGTCTAAAGACTAATGGTATGGAGTCAAGCTAGCCACATGGGACTAATTCACAATTAATATTTTTCGGCATTCTAAGGTGATAAATCAAGCTAATAAGCATTGGGACCAAGTTTCTTCACAACCTTGTAAGACTCCATGAATTAAGCAATTTGTGAACTGCACCCATGAGAAAACAAGTAGGATTTACCTCAACTTCAAAATGAAATATCCCAGTGTTGTAATTGACAGAAATTTTTTATATGCTAACTCCACATGGGAGAATTGACAATTGCAAGAAAATAATTCCATTTTGTGATAAGAACTAAAATGATTTATCTTTGAAAATTTGTCCACAACAACAAATATAGTGTCATGTATCCTTATCATCTAGGGGACCCCAAAATGAAATCTATGCTAATATTTTCTTAGGGTGTATTGGAACTAGTAGTAAAGAGAAAACCACTGTCGTTATTATGCACCACTGTCGTTATTATGCACCACTGTCGTTATTATGCAGCTTGTGTGAAGAAGAGAACGAATTGGCTGAACACCCTATCCACTACTGCTATACGACAAACATATGGCTGCACTTCACATAACTATTCTAACTGAGTGTCACCCCCAAAGGATACAAGATATGTAGGGGGTAACACCATGTCTAATCGACTGTCTAGGGAAGCCCGAAAGGGGTGGAACCTTTTCACCATGGTCATAACCTAAAATGTGTGGCTGGAGCGTAACAAAAGATGTTTTCATGACAAACAACACGTTTTCTAAAAAAAAACAATTCGTGATATCAACTTCCTAATATTTTTTTTCCTAGTTTGATGCATCTCATACATCTAAGAGGTTGAAGTTGATCGTACTGGAATCCATCGTCAAGAGAAGTCTGGCATTCACACGAGGAGAATCACTATCACATCCCCGACACAGACTTGATGACACCTAAGAGTGACAGTAGAATCAGTATTAGGGGTTTTTATACCCCTTGTATTTGATCTATTAGAGGATCCTAGCTCTGTCTCATGTACCACACCTTTATTCTCTAATGAATGAGGTCTATCCACTTTAACAAAAAAAAAAGAAAGAGAGAGAAAGAGAGTAAACCATCGTATTTTATAGTAAAAATTTCAAAAATTAATAGGTTTTGCACTGCCTAATAAGTGAGGTCACATCTTTCTTTCAATAGGGCCAAAAGAATTGCTCATCCACCCAATGCAACGTCTTACCTCAACCAAAATGCCTAAATAAACCACCAAAATGCAGTTCTTGGATAACTTGTTGATGTAAGGATGGCAAAGGAAAGCCAACCATGTTTTATAGAGAAAGCTCATCTTGGAATGAATAATGCCCAAATCAAGGAGTTGTCCCTGATTTAATTCCTTGAAAATATTTGTTGAAATCATTCTATGATGGATAATGACTTCTGTATAGTCAAAGCCCATAACAGTAGTGACCAAGGTGTGATGTAGGTGTTGTATGCAACTTAATGCATCTGCTATCTGATTCTCTACCCCTAATTTAGCTATCCTTATAGAAGTAAACTACTACAAGAAGTCCATTAACAATGTTTGGCACTTGTTCTAATTTGTAGCATCAAGTGTTTCAAAAAGTCATGATTGATAAATAGAATGAACACTATATAAATGAGAGTGTCGCTAATACCTGAGGGTCTGCACCAGTATGCAAAATTCCAAGTCATATGTTAAATACTTGCCACGAGCTTGATTGATTTTCTAACTAAAATTAGAATAGAAATGGTCTTCTTGGTTAAGAACTCCTCCAATTCGCATTAAAGAAACTTCAACAATAAAATTCAAATGGCTAAGAAAATTCAGAAGTTGTTATAGTACTCATGTATTTGTGCTGCACCTTTTGAGCTCTTTAAAAACCCATTGTCTTGCCTTAGTCCACTTAAAATACTCCTTTTAATACAATAAAAAATAAGAGCAGAGACTACTGAACCTTTAATAAAATATAATTAAAATGTTGTCAAACCTTGGAAATTTCTGACTTTCTACGCATTCAAAGATATTAGTAAACTGAGAATGACCTGAACTTTAGTTGGTTCTATCTTACCTTTGTACGTGTTGTAAAATAATAAATCCCAAGAATAACACTTGTTATACAAAAGCACATTTCTTCAAGTTAATAAAAAAGTTTTAAACCTCATGATATTAAAACCTCAGATCACATGAATACTTGTAAGGTCAAATGGCATCATCGCATTTATAAATGTCTTGCTTTAGTTTTAAAAGTGGTTTTTTCACTTGTCATTCGGTTTGATCCGAATATGGTAATAGTTGTTGTGAAAAACCAATCTAAGTTTAAATGATGGAATCAAGCAACTCATCCAAACTTGGAATATAAAACTTATATTTCATTGCTATGGACATAAATCCAGCTTTCATCCTTCTTTCACGTATGTGTCAAAATAACATATGGGTTAAAAATTTCTATTAAGAAACCTTTTGAGTGAGAGGTCATCCACTTGCTACTGCAACTTTGTGTTCTATTTAACTCATATAATAGGCATAGGGATGGCAATTTTCACAAGTTTAATGGGTATCCATATTTATCCGAATCCTAATAGAACCCGTTTAGAAGACCCTAATAGGATTTTGGTAAGGATTTGGATTTTAAAATTAAAATCTGAATAGGTTTAGGATTTGACCCATTGGTATCCAAAACCCAAACCCGTATACATATTCCATGAATACTTAATATAAAATCCGTGAAACATAAAACCCAAAATCCAAAACCTATATATGACAAGCTGTGAGCAAAGGTCCGAAGGAGGGAAAAATCACTGAGGTTGCTTGCAAAAGATGCAAAAGATGCCCCTGATGGGGACCCTAAACCAATAGTTAATGTTGTTCAAGAAAAACTTGTTGATTGTTATTACTTTGACTTCTCTGAGTAGAACAACTTCGGTCCAACGCGAGAAAGAGTGTTGTTGTTGTGTGTGTGTGTATATATTATTTCAGAAAACTAATTGTATGTGCGAAGAAAATTATCCTTTTTTTTGCATATATGTGAAGGTTGGAATTTATTCGGATTTAATAAGGCTTAATCTTACAAATATGTAATGTTACATGATTAAATATTTTTTTAAAAAGTAGCAAGTGGGTTTAGGTTGGGATGGGTTTTGAAGTTTAGGCAAAGATTATAATCAAGTTTGAGATAGGATCTAGGATGAAAAAATTTAAACGAGTTCAGGTTGGAGAATAATGTTTTTCGTTGGTATCCGCAACATTGCGATCCCTTAGTAGGTTGAAAGATTTGGAAGAGTGGCATCCGACAACAGATCAATTTCATATTGGATTTGCTTCATAGGAGATGCTTTCTAAGGCAACTTTGTTGGTATAATGTTATTGTATCTTACTGATAGAACATGACATCAGGAATAGTTTTTCTTACTACAGCAACAGAGATATCATGATAGAGTCATACATCTTTCACATTGAACCATCTCAAAGGCCTTCATTGTAAAAGATGCAGACTGAGAAAGAGGTTCCAATGCTATAGACAAAAAAAACCTAATAAGAGAATACATGACTTAATCATGATTATATTAAATCATCACCCTTGAGGACTTAATCATGATCCATGAAGTCTCCACACCTAACTTAGATGTCTTTCACGACAACAACCATGACATGTAACTCTCTCTTATTATTTAAAACTCTTTCGTTCAAAAAAGACAATACTAAACTAGATGTTGGTCTTCAAGCCACTTACCTCAATGCAATCGTTGCTTGTCTTTTGATTTATCTCCAATACACATTATTCTTCATTTTAGCTGTGGTTCTCTTGGTTATATCCGAATGCTGATGCAGGAGGCACGAGTCAGAGTAGCCAGGTTGGCGGGTCAACGTAAAGACAGAAGGTGATCAAGTCAATTCCAAGATTATGACGGTTTTGGGTGTTGTTCGGTGTTTGGGCCATAACTTTGGTTACAGGCGTCAGATTCACGCGCTCAATGCCAATCCGAAAAGCTCGTCTTGACGCGCACATGTGGTCCATCAGCTTTGCTAGATGGATCTTTCCTTCACCCTCAAATTCCACTGTTTTCCCCGTCGTTTCTTCGTTTTTCGGTGTTTTTTTTTCTATTTTTAGTAATACTTCATATGCCAATTTAGGATAGGATTTGAATCCGATTTGATCTCGGATTTTTAGGAGTTATCTGATTTGTTTAGTTCTTTCAAAATTAGATAAGTTTTTGTATTGAACCAAAATTTGCCGATTTGGGCAAATTTGGATAAGAAGATAGGTTTTTTAGGTTATCTAGGTTAGTTTTTTCAAGCTATTTAAACCCAACTTGTGGATTGAATTTTAGTCATTGATTATTGAAAATAATATTTTTCCTTTAAGTTTTAGAGACTTTCTTCTCTGTTTGTTTTCCCCTTTCTTGTTCTTTTGTCAACCCCCCTAGTTACCCCCCTAGTTACCACTGCCCGCAGTTAATCACTACCCTACCCGGCATCAAATGCCATATATATTTAATAGATGATATAAAACAATCAATTCCACTATTGACACCCTAAAATATTTCACTTATCTTTCTTTTTAACAAACCACCAAATTATCATTCAGAATGTCACCCATTATCACCTTGTTTTTTGCATCTTTTTTAACATTATGTTTCAAGGAAGCTCCAAGTATTTCATTTATAGATGTAGCCACATAAATCACAATAAATTATGAATTTAATTGCATTATGATTTCACTAGCAGATAAATAATTTAAAAAACATATGTTCCAAAGTTTCTACAGTAATAACATCCCACAATCAACATCTGGGATCTTTTACCTTTTTTACAAATTATCCCTCATTAAAATGGAAACATGAAATGCCAAGCAGATAAAGCACTTCACTTTTATAACAGAGCTAAGATCTCAAACTTCCATCAATCATGTGTGTGTAGCAGCTTTTAACATTGAAATTTCCATTTGCCAACCAGATCCAAAATTTACTGTCTTTCTCTATTTTTGGTTTTATAGGTTGAATGCCAATTTAGGACAGTTGTTTGAATATGATGTTTTCCTATTAGATAGCTTAAATGGATAGATCAACTAAACTTCTACAACTATTCTAAATCCACAATTTGGCACTTTCCTGTGCATGTTAATACATTCCTAAAATGCAAACAAATAACCTCTACTAGCGAGCTATGTGATTCGCATTTGCAATACCAGAAAGAACATTGGTTTCCATTTCCTAGCACTACCTTAATATTCTTGAATACTACCTCCTTCAGGGACATTACTTCCTTCTAAAATGGTGATGTTGTTCATAGATTTGCTTTATCCCCTAGCAGTGCTATTGTCTACAACACTTAGTGGTAGTCATACAGGAACACAATGAATTGGGTTCATTTGCCATCCTTGCTTCCATTATTTAGCAATTAAACTTTCATTAAATTTAGTGATGCTTATTATTCCCAGACCTTTATAAGCTCTAAACCTACATGTATTCCTCCAATTCATGAGATTTGCCCACTTATGTTAGAGCCTCTTTGTAGGAATCTATTTCTTTTATCAATCTCCATGATGAACCACACTGGAAGTCTGAAAATGTATGAAGTGGAGTGGTGAAGCCGAAAATACTAAATTTGTAGCTATCAGACTACCTCTCATGGACTAGAATTAATCTTTCCTGACCAAAATTTTTGGATAAACTTTTCGGTTTCAGATTGCTGGTCAATACCTTGGCATTAAATAGTTCCAAATTTCTCACGTCAAGTTTTTTCGAGGTACTTTGACTTCGAGAAATGTTTTGGAAATTTAGTGATTTTCCTCCATTTTTGTTTATTTGTTTAAGAAAACATAGCTATAGAAGTAAAATCCAATGGAAAGAACACACTCTTCAAAAAATTTATATAAAATATTCACCATTTCTTCCAAGAGTTAAAGCACTGATGACACATTAATTAGTTTGCAACTTCCTAGATTTTTTAGAAGTCTTAAAGTTGCATAAGCTGTTTTGAATATATGACTAGGTGGAATAAGATAGAATATCCTTTAAATATTTCATTGAGCAGCCAAGTAAGGCCCAATAAAAGCATTGAACTAACAATAGACAGTTCCTTACTATCATGCACGCACAAGGATTTGGCAACATCGTTTGTTACCATAAGAATGTATTTTATGAGGAAATCTCAACCCTATGATATTTGGAACTAAACCAAGAAATGCTAGAACATGATAGATGATGAATTTTCTATTGAAATCATGCAAATGCCACTCATAACAAAAAGAAAAAAGGGGATGGTGCTTATCGAGATAGATCTATACTATACATATGCATCCAATGTGAGTTTGTTTTCTTGGCACCATGTTTGCAAATGATACTAGCAGATCAATTACTCAACTCTTCACTAAGAAAACTAAAACATTTTTGGATTTTCACCTGCATTGACTAAATTATAGTTGAAGCTTTGGGGGAACTTCTTTTCTATTGCACTAGGTCCTTAACTAATATAAGAAAATAATTCGGACTATATCATATATGAAGTTTTGTTTGATCAAATCCGGCAATTAATACAACTTATTTCAAATTACTCTGACATAAACAACCAAAACAAATAAAACTAGAATAGCTATTTTTAAACATAATTAATTAGAACAATATAACCACTAATTAATATAAACTAAGGAAAGATCATTAACTAATATTGAACATTAATTTGATTAATACAACTTGATTGAAAATTATTGCTTTAACTAGTACTAATCGAGTCAGACCTCATGATAGCTTGAATAAAAGTTCTTACGTTAAAAATTCAAATTTTGAACTCTTATTCCTCCCACTTGTTACAAGTTACAACCACAGGTCAAAATGTTTGCATCAGATACATGGCTCTCTCTTTAGCAAACCTTGCTAGCTTCTTAGTATTCTCAAAAGCCTTAATAAGTTGAGATGGCTCTTATTCTTTCTTTTTTTCAGAAAATGTAGCACAAAGGAATTTATTTTACTCAGTGCAAAGAGAGGACAAAAATGAGACTAATTTGCAAACAACAATAAACAACTGTAGTAGAGATGATGACATCGATAATCTATTCATGAGATTGTCTACAATTCATAGATTTGAGACAAATTAGACAAACTGCTACAAATTTCTCAGTTAATCTAAACCGTTGAATTCTATGTTGTTAAATATATATGTTTAGCTAAGATGACATGCATGTAAATAGTAACCAAATAATAAACTATTACCATGTATAAATCCAACTCTGAATGCCATCTATAAATATAGCTCTCCAGATAACTACCACATGTAGCCAACAAGGTCAATATATCATACACATCGTACTTTGATGAGCCAAGAAAGAGAACTTGTCATGTACACAGCGGTAAAATGTAGATACTAAGCACCGCAAGAATAAATTATATTAAGAGCACAGAACACATGAATAGTACAAAATCAGAAAAAGTATTCATATGTCAAGGAACTGCTACAAAGCTAATCCCCGCAAAATAGCCTTTGGTCCTACTTTAAAAACTAAGATGTACTCGAGCACTTGTGCAAAAAAAAAAGAAAAAGTAATAATAATAATAATAATAATGGGCTCCACTAAGCAATATCAGAAACTTATCACAACTAATGGTCTATCTGGGAACAGACTTCTTTTCACAGGTAGCATTATAGTATCAGTGAATACATAGAAAAAGTAAGCATCTGATAGCCAACTCTTATATGGCTATTAAATAACATAAAGTAATTAAAAAACCATGCATTGAATGTTTTGTCTTTTAATAAGCTAAAAACACATATGCTTTATCACTAAAAGAATTGTCCATCACAATGATAATCATAAACATAGATATTCTTTATCAAAAAATAAACATAGATATTGATCCTAACCTTAAAATAAGAGGTCCCAAGGAAGTTGCAGGAACATGTAGTCAGATGTCAATGAAACAATTATCTTCTTCACATTGCTCACAATGAAGCAGTAAAATACAATCAAATAATTGAAACGGTAAAACATACACATATAAGCAGATTAAATAATAGCTAAAGCAAAGATAAATGTTTATCAGCACACAAAGACAAATATAAACCAAATAGCTTCAATCTAGATCAAGAAAACACCAAAGATGGTATGGAATGATCAACCTACTAAAACAACTTACAGTCTGCCACACTAGATGAGAGCATAAATCCTACTAAGAAACTTTGCTATTCGTTTAATTTATAATAAAAAACCTGGAGGGCTCGCCTTCAGATGAAATAACTGTCTGACTTAATTAAATTCCAAATCTTTTTTCAATAAAGCTAAGTTTTTAGTGAGAGGAAGCACCTAAGCAACCATAAAAAGACCAACTGAAGGAGAGTCAGGCTAGCTCATGGAGGGCGCAAGGAATGACAGCGAGATAGAGCACGCCAGTGAACCGTCATGCCCAAAACCTCTCATGAATGCCAACCGGCGTGCTCTCTCTCGTTGTCACTCATCACCATTCCTACCGAAAAATCCCAGCCATGACCACCACTCTTCCAGCAGATCCACAAAACCATACAAAAACCAAAACCCTAACCTTCAAAACAATTCAATCAGAAAACAGTGAAAAAAAATAAATCAAAAGCAAGGACTATAAGTCAAATCAATAAACAGTTCAATCAAGTACATCAAATAACGAGATAGAAACACAAAATAAAACGAGCATTTAAAGAGAGGGAAAACAATCCCAGAGAACTGATTTAGAAAAATAGAATGGATCAGGAAAGAAGCATCAGATAAACAAAGAAATACAGAACCATTAAACAACCTCGAAAACCCTAAACGGGAAAAACGCTGTCAGGTATCTCGAGGCCTCAAAGAACTCAAAATCCAAAACCACAAAAAAAAAAAAAAATCAACAGATTACCAGGTAAATAGAACAAATCAGATCAAATAACGGGAGAAAATAAATAAAATAACCGGATCACTTCTAAACGGGAAAAATAGATCAGAGACTAAAAAGAATCCAAGAATTCAGTAAGAAAAAGCTTACCAAAAAAAAACAATGATCAAAACCCAAAATAGAACCTAGAAGAAATAATCAGATCATGAAGACAGACATTCTTACACATCAAATACCAATAAGGAGGAGAGAAAACCCTACCATTTCTAAGGGGAAAAAGAGGATTCCAGAGAGCTCCAGATGTGGATGAATCATCGAAGAATAAATTCGATCCCCAAAAGGTGATGCAAACCGGATGAATTCCATCTCTTTCTTCGTCGCTTCTCCAGGTTCTCCTCCCCACGCTCGCTGTCCCAGATGCGACAAAGGATTGTTAATGCTCTCTTGGATGAGGGTACCATTGTATACCCATTTTTTAGAATAAAAAGGACGGGTTAACGTGTCCAACTGAGAGTAGACGAGTGTGGGGTACTCCTAATCGGAAAGTGCCACGATGTCTAAGAAGTGGATTAGATGTGGGGTTTGTGGTACGGAAATACCCCTAGCTACGGCACGAATCACCATCCTGTCCTTGATGTGCTGCCGTTTTGAGTTTACTCTCTTCTGCTATGGGATTTTTGCCGGGCTTTTCACAGCTCAAGGCTGTTCTTTTTTCTGTCATATTTAATAAACATTTATATATATACAGAAACCCAATTTGTTATTTTAGGGCTTCTTTTTAGATGATAATTTCGACAAATTTAATGAGTACCATGTTATCTCTAACTCTCATATGAACTATTATTAGTAGGGCTATCAAACGATCAAGCTGTTCGTGAGCAGCTCGAGCTCGACTCGGTAACTTGGTAAAAGCTTGAGCTCAACTCGGAATTTCGAGCCTAGTTGAGCTCGATCGAGCTCAGCTCGAAAACTTGAAATTTAATATTAATATATTAATAATATAATATTTAATATTTAATATTGATATATAATATATAATATAAAAAAATAATTTATAAATAAGTTTTTAATTTCAAATTAAATCTGAGATTTCAAAAATATAATCGAGTTCTTAATGAGTTTTCGAAATTAAAATTGAACCGAGCTCGAGTAAACTTATTCGAGCTAATTTCAAGCTTGAGCTAGGCTATTTCGAGTCGAATTCGAGCTGGGCCCAACCCGATCAAGCTCAGCCCATTTACAACCCAAAGTATTAGGTGGTGTTTGGTAAGACACCAATTAAACTGATTGTAATGCCTTTTATTCACAAACATGATTTATGAAGTAGTTTATGATGCTAATTAATCACCTCAAACATGATTTATTTTGGTTAATTAAGTAAAAAATAATTATATTTCCTCTTCGTTGTCAAAATATTCTAGTCCCAATTTCACCCTCTTTTTGTGATCTTCCCCAACATGCTACTTTCACCTTCTTTTATCAATTTTGTGTCTGTCAACTTGCATCGATGAAAAGTCAGTCTTCTACCCAGAGCTCATAGTTGTCCCCACTGTAGCAACTAGGGCAAGGGTTCGGATGCTTGTGACGGAGAAAGCACATACAGACCAAACATTACCCACTTAAATCAAATGTCGTCTTTCATAAAAGGGGAGAGTGGAAAAGGGATACGATGGTAATGAGATAATTTCACCAAGGGTTTTTAATAAAGGATATAATCATATAATCAGATGATTAACCTCATTTTGATTAACATTTTTCTCTCAAATTGAGATTAAAAAAATTAAAGTTTAACCTAAATTATGGATATTTTACATGGGGTATTCTATAGATTAATATAATAACTAAAAATCTGTGTCTGCTAACTTGCATCAACCAAAAATCAGCTTTCTGCTTAAAACTCACAATTGTCCTTACTACAGCAATTAGGGTAAGGGTTCGGATGCTCATGACAGAGAAAGCACACACATACCAGACACTACCCTCTTAAATGACATTTTTAATAAGAGGAGAGAGTGGAAGGGGGGTACGGTTGTAATGAGATAATTTTATCATGATTTTTTAATAAAAGGATATAATCATGTAATTATAATTATGGATGTTTACCTAAAAAAATTATAAAATTATAAAAATAAATATATTGATTTAAATTCTAAAAAAAATGGATCGAATTAAACAGTTTTGGAATGGGTTTGAAAATTTAAATAGGGATAATAAATAAACAAGTGTCGAACATGATATTTTGAGAGCTTAGGGCACAAATCACCAGAAATTAATAATAATAATTATTATTATTATTTTATAGAAATTATATAATAGTTAAAAGTCGTGCAGGGCTATAATTAATGCCTTCGACAGTGTTGACAGCACACTAAGATATATTACTGTTTATGGTGAAACGCACAACACAATGATCGCAGGCAATCTCGGGAAAGATTGCTCCACATATGACCTCATGTCACTCCACCACCAGACACCTCTACTCTCTTATCTCATGCATGACCTCATCTTTCACATTTAAAAATACAAGCTCTCATATATCTTCTTTATTATCCTTGTGAACCAAAGTTTGTTCACCTGGTTAACACGTTCACTTCGGTCTTGATAGGTTGAAAACACGCTATCTTTTTAAAGGCTTTGGTCAGTAAAATTAAGAAAAAGAATGCTTCAAAATTAATTAGTTTGAAAATTGAAGATATCCTTTTTATATATTAACTCTTTATATTTTTTTAATTTTTTAATTTGAAATAATGTGGGCATACAGGATGATTACGCGTAAAAAAGCATATCCATCAATGGAGTCTAACAAGCTACTAAGATGAACCAAATATAAAAAGAATGCATGGTTTGTCACTGTTCAATGTTGTACTAAATAACTTAGTATATAGATATGAATGTTTTGACATCTATTTGAAAGCCCAAATCTACATGGGCCTTTAACAATGATTATGTTAATTTTTCTTAACATACCAATGAAGGGTTGGAACTTGGAAGATTACCAGCAGCTTATAAAACAGTATGCTTACATGCTCAACCACGGGTAATAACTAGAGAATTTGAAAACCTACGCCCTCTTGTAAACTCACTTTAACAAATTTCATTCATTATTGATAATAAATATACAATAAAATATCTTAATTTCAGAACATTAAAACTTCATGATTTTCAATTATTGAAAGAAAATAAGAAACATAGATCCGTTATAATGAATTTTCAAGAGAAAATAACAAAAATAAGAAAATTGTGTTTCTCTGCTTAAACCTTAGTTTTGGTGTGACATTGATGATGGAAGAATGTATATGTGATAAGATAGAAAGAGGACCAACCCACTTTTATGAAATGAATGATTTAAACCAATGGTCTCTTGGCCTAGCGGTATCACTACCTTGCGTCAGATGGGTGATCTCGAGTTCGAGTCTTCACTTGCACAAGGTAGTGATAGGAACTTAGAGAGGTTCGACACGTTGAGCTTGCTCCGTGGTAGAATCCTCTTCTATGTAGGGTGAGGGCACAATGCACGCATTGAGCTTGCTCTGCGCGCAGCACGTTGAGCTTGCTCCATACAGCTGTGCCCATCCTTTGAGTCCCTCGTGAGGTCGTTTGTCGGCTAATTTGTTTTTAAAAAAAGAAATAAATGATTTAAAACTTTACTTCTCATAACTATTAGTTAAAATTTTATTTTTTAATATTTATTTAAACCAATTGAGATAATGAAAGACAAACATAATAATGTAGGTGTGGCATTCTTTAAATATACCAAAAGTGTAAAGTTGTACATTGATCACATTATTTGTAACAATTAAGTATAAGGACTAATAAGAGTTATGGTAGTTGTATATCATTTATTCGACATAGTCCATTTCATGTACTATAATATTAACTTTTACTTAACATGATTTGTAAATGAGAAGTTTTTAATTGGTCCAATAATAATGTCTTTATCGAAGACAACCTTTTATCCTCATTCTAATTCAATCATATATATATATATATATATATATATATATATATATATATATATATATATATTGAATAGAAACAAAAAATCTCAAAAGCATATCCGTAAACGAATTCAGTGTCAAATACATAATCATCATAAAATTAATAACATAATATCAATAATGACATTGTAGGAGGTAATCCTTTTGTTAAAGGATCAACAATATAAAGATTGATGCTAATGTGTTCAATTGATACTCTTCATTTATGAACATCTTCTTTAACGACGAAGTATTTCAATTCCATGTGTTTTGCTTTTTAGAATATATACTTATCTTTTTTTTTATAAAATAAAACAGTTGAGGAGTTATTGCAATAAATTTTCACCAGCCTAGCGATACTATCGACTACAAGCCCTGAAATAAAACTCCCCAACCAGTTTGCTTGAACCGTGGCCTCAAAGCATGCCATAAACTCGACTTCATAATAGATGTAACAATGACAAACTGCCTTGCACAACCTCAAGATTATCAGATATTCTATAAGTGAGTATATGATCTTTTATTTTCTTTGCAGTTTTTCAGTGATCCAATCTCGGATTACTTTCGTATCCTCCTAACATTCCAATAGTAAAATTGATGTCTAGCCTGGTACAAATTAATCTGAGCATACATTATATCAGCTCCCAACAATTGATGCTTAAGGAATTTCTTCCATTGTTTGTGTTCCAATTCATTCTTTGGGCATTGCATGAGACTAAATTTATCTCCTTCTTGAATTGGAACAACATTTGTTGAGCACTAATCCATGCAAAATCTCTCTAAAACTTTGTTAATATGCTTTGAGACAACCCTAATTATCCTTGTGATCGATTTATCCCGGAATATTTCTACCCCGATCACATAAGTTGCCTCTCTTATATCTTTCATATCAAGGTTATTAGAGAGAAATTTCTTGGTTTCATATAATAAACTAAGATCATTAGATGCAAGCAAGATGTCATCAACATACAAAACCAAAAATATGAACTTTCTCCCACTGACCTTTAGATATATACACCGATTAACAGTGTTTTCCTTAAATCCGAAGGAAATAATGGTATCATTAAATTTGAGTTACCATATTCTAGAAGTTTGTTTAAGTCCATATATTGATTTCTTAAATTTACTTCCATTTCTTCAATTAAAAAGTCATCTAGTTGGTTCATGTAACTTCTTCCTCTAAATTTCTATTTAGAAAGGTCGTTTTCACATTCATCTGATGTAGCTCTAAGTTATAATAAACTACCAAAGCTATAATAATTCTAAATATGTCTATTCTAGAGACTGATAAAAAGTCTCTTTATAGTTAATCTTTCTGAGTAAAACCTTTGGCAATAAGTTTGGCCTTGTACTTTTCAATGTTGCCATTAGAGCCACATTTGGTATTGAAGACTCATCTACCCCCGACACCTTTGCAACCTTTAGGTAATTCAACAAGGTCTCAAACTTAATTTTGTTCCATAAATTTCAACTCATTTTTCATGGCATCTACCCATTTATCGGAATTAACATTATTAATGGCCTGTGAAAATGAAACAAGATCATTATCAATTCCTAAGTCAAATTCTGACATTTGTAGATATACCACAAAATCATTAGAAATAGAAGGTTTTTTTTTTCTCTTTTTGACATCTTCTTAATACTATTTCTTGTAGTTCATTTATTGTAGGTTCATCAACAATGTCTTCATTGTGGGTTGTAAAATCATTTATTTGTTGTTCTTGATAATTGTTAAACTATTCAACAATTGGAGGAACAACGACTTTAGAAGAAGTATAGGGAAAAGGAATTTGCACCCTAACTTCTTGAATTACCACATTGCATGGTAATTCACTACCACTAACTTCACAATTTTCAATGAACCATATTCAACAATTCTAGTACTATAGTTAAGACAATAAAATCTACACTCTTTAGATTTTTTCTAGATAACCAATGAAGAAACGACTGATTGTTCTTGAATCTGGTTTCTTTTCATGCGAATTATAAATTCTTACTTCTGTTTGGTAACCCAGAACATGTAGGTGCCTTAAACTAGGTTTCCTACCGGTCCATAGCTCAAAGTCTTTGGAATTGCCTTATTAGGAACATTATTTAACAAATATATAGTAGTTTTTAAAGCATACATCCATAGAGATAGAGATATGAGTAAAGATGAATTGCTTAACATACTCCTAACCATATCTAATAGGATTAAAGTCATTTTTCATCCCTAAAATTAGGGATTTATTTTCATCATTGTATTCAAAGAATGTTCAATATGGTAACTGTGTATTGCATATTTTGTTCATTTTTCGTCCCTATCGCTGACATGGTAGTCAAGTGGCATACAAATGAAGTATATGGTACTTTTTCTGTTTTTCATTTTACTGTTTTACAGGTGGGCGTATTTACTGATGTGGATTAACAGGTGTACTACTAACATATTGGCTCCAGCATGTCATGTCAACAATAATTTTCACATGAGGGATTTAGGGCATGAAAACGTGTTAGTGCTTGCTGACATGACATGTTGATGTGGCAGTCACTAATCCACGTTCTTCCATAACTGCATCAAAATCGTCTATATGAAATCCTACGGCCAAAAATACTCTCCCAACATAAATTTTCCAAAAGAAACACAAAACCACATTCACTTGCCACGTCATCAATCCTCATTCACACAAAAAACCATCAAGACAATCTATATTTAATCAAATGGTTATAAATTCTCTCCCATTGATCCACAACATCAATCTAAGCGTGAGAACCAATCCCTCATCCTCACCCCCAACCCTCACAAACTGTTCTTTGTTTGAAGACTGAAGGTGTTAGCAATTTGAAATCCAAGCATTTCTTTCTCTTTTGAGTGATTAGCGATGTAGGCATGCAGGAAGGATGTGTTGAGTTGTGTGGAGCCTGATTATACTGAGCACACAACCAAAATTTTTGAGGGATATTTTTGGTATTTTCACTGTATTAGAGTTTTCCCTTTTATATTGTTCATCCTTGTAAAGTATTTTATTATTCTGAGAAAAATAGTGAAACAGCCGGCGGCCATGGATGTAACCCTATTTTGGGGTGAACCACGTAAATCTATGTATCTTTTCTTGTTTGTTTTTCCTTTCATTCTTGCTTTTGTTTCTCACCATCGCAAGGAATCACATCGGATTCCTAACAAGATGGCAAGGGGCTCGACAAGGGCGGGGCTAAGCGCCATCACAAGGTCCTTTGTGATAAAAAAATAAAAAAGGGAACAAATTCTACAAAGATAATAAAATGCTCATTTATTAATGTTTTGGGTCATAAACATGAATGCAACATACAAATTCATAAAGTTAATCTCATAAATTATAAATATATATTGATGTTCTCCTTTTAGTGATACAAGAATATACTACAATAATCATATAATGATGCTAATAAAAATTTGACATAATTTAGTAATTATGTATGCACTAATTAGCAATGCTTACTATCTTTGGATATGTAAACAAAACTAACAGAACATCTTAATTACCAACAATCATGCTCATTGATAAAAAGAACAACTAATCAACCTTTGAGCGATCCAGAAATGCCTTTCATGCCATTCATAAGCATCAAAATTTATGGGTAATTGAAAATAAAATTATTTACAATTTGGAAATGATATGTCTTAAATATTTGTCCACTTTGGTGATTAACAAATCATACGTAATATAAATTCTAAAATTGCAAATATTGCATTCAAACAATAATTTTAGTTATAATTTTCATACAACCCTTCTAATCAATTCTAGAATTGTTACAAATAAATCTTTATTATTTTTCATTCATGGTGTGCAATAAAATATCAATAATTATTTTATCATATATGACTAATTCATGGCTAATACCCTAAAACCCACAATCATATTTGTGAGTTAACATTTTTATACTTGTTATGGAGGATAAAATCTTAAAGTACACGTGGAGCATTTGGATAAGCCAAAGTAGAGAGCTAATCATCATTCACCCACCTCATCATCCAACAGTGGAGATCAGTTACCCGAGGAACTCTAGAAAGCTCTAGAAGACCCCAGAACTCCAACGGCTATAGCTTACTTGGTGTCTAAGCTGGATCCGAGTTGCTTTATTAGCGTCCAAGTAATCCCTAACTGCCTACCCGTCTAACCGCCTCAAGCTCACTTTAAAAAGGGACCTCTCCACTCTTCTTTAGGCAACCAGAGTATTTGGTATGCTACTGACTCCATAGAGGTTGATCACTGAGCAAGCACTTCTTTCTTAGAGCTTTCTCCCACTCTTTCTCTCCATTCCCTACTCTCTTTCTAGCTTTCCCCTCTCTTTCTAGTATCCTCTCTGACTTGATCGTTGGAGGCTATCCCGGGGCACGAGTGCTAGGACCTTCTCTCTTTGCAGATCACTTCCTCGTTGTGACGAGATACCTGAACGTCTGATCTCTAGAGTATCCACAGATCCTGCAAACAAGGAGTCAGTCCAAGGATCTAGCCTGAGGAGTCATTCACATAGCTGATGTTTTCCTAAATTTTTCCATATTGTTTGATTTTTCATCCGTTGATTTGGATCTGTTCTAATCTTAAAGAGAGAGCAGATGTCGGTGTTAACAATATTACCCATGAACCAAAATAGAAATGTGCATAATATGATCCTTGAATTCAAAGATTTATGCACTATACAATCCTTTGCTTTCATGATTTACTTTAGTCAAGCCATAAACATTTTCATTTGATTTAATATAAAACCATAATTTGATGTTAAGGTACAATGAAAAACCAAACTTAAAATCCACAATTTCAAAAATTAGGGTCCATACAAGAAAAGTTCTCAATTTTCAATTCTAGGGTTCATAAAAAAAATTGAGAGAGTTATTAATTACTATATATTAATCTTAAAAGGAAAATCATAAGTTCCTAAACAAAAAAATCTGATACCCATATTAGCAAATTTCATGAATTATTGACAATAAATATTTAAATAAATATCCATTAAAATATCATAGTAATTAAACATTTATTGAAAGGAATATACCTTGATCCATTATGATGAATTTTCATGAAAAAATGACAAGAATACGAAATTGTGTTTCTCTCTCTAAACCCTAGTTTTGGTGTGGCCTTGATGAAAGATAAACGTACCTAATGATAGGGCAGGAAGAGGACCAGTTTTCCAAGGGTATTTACATCAAGTGAATTATTCTAATTTAAAACACTACTCCTCATAACTATTGGATAAAATTTTATATTTTAATATTTATTTAAACCAAGTGAGAAAATGAACCTAATCAGATAAACATAACAATGTACGTGGGTCATTCTTTGTATTTGTCACTTTCTCATTGATGAAGGGCTTAGGAGCAATATCCCTGGCTCCTATATTGGAAGTGATATTGTCCCATACAAAAATCTTGACACTCGATAACTTAGCCAAACGATAGTGGCGAGGAACACAAACCACTTACCATTTATGTGGGAATGAGAATGAATCGACCACACATCTCCTCCTTTGTTATGATTATACTCAAAACATATGGAATCACTTTTGTGGACTCATGCACATAAGATAGATCCCCATTCTTGTCCAGACTTATGGACTACTGGGGAAACTAATCGGAACATACATATGGGTTGGGACCTAAGTCACAATGGCCATTCTATGGTCCATTTGACTTGAGAGAAACGGAAGGTGTTATATTGATAAACACCATATTTATTCAAAATTAATTTATGATATTAACTACCTCTTACTCTTTTGGTTAAATACAACAAACGTAATAGAGTGATCCAAATAAAAAGTAGTCTGCCCAAAACACATGTATAACGTCTAAAAATGAAGAAGATAGTTGCGGGCACATTACATATAACCCAAGGGCCCTTATAAAATAGTATATCTTTTTAAATCTTAATTATGAAAAGTGGTATATATATATATATATATATATATATGTATATATATATATATATATACCAAAAAAAAAAAAAAAAGAACAGTGAGGGGCTTGCACTACAACCTTCTACGTCTCATTTGAAGAGAGAGTGGTTTGGAAACTTTTATTTTTTAATTGGCCTTTTCCATTAATAATATTCTTGTTTCTTATATTATTTTTTTTCTTGCATAGCATGCCAATTAAAACCTGAATGTAAATTGCTCTCCGCTGCAATATTATTTAATGAAATTCTGATCTTTACCAATGAGAGCATCATCTCTTACCTAAATCTTTTATTTATTTATTTATTTATTTATTTATTTATTTATAAGGTTATTCAATTCTGGTTGGTCTCTATTTTAGGTGTACTTGCAAATTTTAAAGATTCGTGGGATGCATGCAAAATCATAAAATTTATTATACATGCATGATTGCTCTATTTAAAAAGATATATATGGGAAGAAAAAAAAAATTTAACATGCAAAATTTGCATGAATATAATCCTAGAATTACTATATATAATTAATCAAAAAAATGAATGCGTGAAGACGAACTTATTTATTATTAACAATAAATGCAGGGAAATGCATTGAAAGAAAAGGTATCATTTTTATCTCTCCATGCAATACTATTGCCAAATGTTCTTAATGGAGTGCTATAAATATGATGGTTGCCATGGCTTTGAGTCTTGGACCTCTTCTTCATCTCATTACATCCTTAAGAGAGAAATAGGAAGATGAAGATGATGACAGCTCCTTATGCCTTTCTTCTTCTCATTGCTTTGGCTCTCATGGTGATCTCTCTTTCTCCCTCTCTTTTACATGAGTAAAGAAAACATTATTCGGATTATATTGGCTGCTTTTTATAAAAGAAAGTGATCATATAACTATGTGCTTGTTTTTTTTTTGATAAAAATAAAGAAATCATATTAGTTTATTAATTTAAGAAAATAGTGTTATATCAACATAGTTGAGATTACATTGTAGACTCTAGCTCCCCTATAGATATAGGGTCTTAGCTAGTGACTCAGTCCCCAATGCTACTTCCTTGGGTGTTGGTGTCTTCGAAGTCGTTATCTTCCTCCTCATTCAGTGTTGTCCCTTGTTGGTGAATGCGAGACTTCTTTTGATGATAGATTTCACCAGCACTAAGGATTTTTTTGGAGGCATGAGTTGTACTATTAAACCAAGACAATATTTGAAAGTTAATCCTTCAATTATTCCATAAAAATACATTGTTTTCTATTAAAACATCTTTAGTTTTTTTTTTTTTTTTTTTTGAAATCAGATGCTCAAAGTGATCCACCCCATTTAACTTTTTTTTTTGAAACTTTGTCCCCATATGGTTACCTCTCTAAAGATTTCGTATCATTTAGGTAGATCTCAATCAAACCTAAGTGCTACCAAATAACTTCTATTTATTTTTTTGTGCTTGTTTTGGAAAAGATATAAATAACTTCTATTTATTTATTTATTTTTGTGTTATAAATGAATCAGACAATCTAAAAATTTGGTTTCGATGCGGAAATGATAAGTATTGATTTATAATATTTAGGGATAGTAATTTGAACATAAAACTATAATTAATTAATTAATTTTTTGAGAAAAATTATTAAGTTGAAATTTCCTTTATTTTTTATTCTTTTGTATGTTTGTGTTTTTATATTTGGAGAAATAACTTCATCAACCGCACTTGCAGGCTGAGATCACGATGACGAGTGCTGAAATCTCTTATCTCCCTGTAAGTCTTTATTAGTGATTAAAAATATATATATTTAAATTATTTAATTATATATTTATTAATAATATGAATTTTCTAACTTTATTAATGCATTTTAAACAATACAGCTTGGAGGAGAGGGCTCTGTTCCTCCAGAACGTAAGTCTGCTTTACCTTTTTGCATGTGTTTCCTTTTTTAATTTTAAAATTTTTGATGAATTTTTTTAATTTTAAAATTATTTTAATTAATAAATAACATTTTAACTTTCATATCTACACATACATTTTTTTTATAAAAATAAATAAACCATATCCATTCATTAAAAAATAAAAATATAGTACATAATACAAGATAAGATTCTTTTGGAATCAAATATATGAGATGTGAGGACCTCAACCCCTGTTTGAAGTTCTACCATTTACTATGGGGTGTCATTAAAGTCTACCTCTGGGGATGTGATGATCTTCCTGTGTGAACTTCAAACTCTTCTGAATGATAAACTCCATAACGATCAGTTTCTGCCTCTTGGAAACATGAACTTGTATTAAATTAGGAAAGAATTAGAAAGTCAATATCACAAATTACTTTTTTTAAAAAAATATTATATATCTTGAAAAAAAAAAATATATGCATGACATTATATTAATAGTAATATACTAAACTATAATTCCATATTCTTAAAAGTAAGTGAAAGTATATAAATATACACACACATAATTCATGATTTTTTTTTATTTGTCTTTTTAAAAAGTGTGAGTAGGGATTGTATAAATTAATGAAAGGATTATGATTGATTTGCAGAATGCCCAGCAAAGTGTGATTACAGATGCTCTGAAACAGCGCACAGGAAGCCATGTCTCTTCTTCTGCAACAAATGCTGTGCTCAGTGTCACTGTGTACCTTCAGGCACATATGGACATAAGGAAGAGTGCCCTTGCTATAACAATTGGAAGACCAAGGAAGGCAAGCCTAAGTGCCCTTGAGTTGAGCACTACTACTTCAACTTCTATCTCTGATGAAATAAAAATAATAAATCCATATAACTTGTTGAAGTTATTAACTTCTGTAAATTGTGGTTAATCACAAGCTCAACATCACCAAATGCTTGTTTCTTTTAATTATATTCTTCTTCTTTTTTATTATTTGGGCAACAAGCGCCCCCGAAGGATCGGTACGTCAAATTGGGTGTGCACCGGTGCGGAGTATAGTACTCGACACACTTAGTGTCTTCACCTTGCGCGACTAGTTCGGGCTTGATCTCAGGTTTATCCAGAAGAACTTACACCTACTCCACCGGCATAATGCGCTTACAGGGATTCGAACTCGGATTTGTTCCGAGTAAATCCCCACACAAGGGACCAAATACCGCTATACCAAGAGGCCTTTGATAAGATGCTTGTTTCCAAATCATTCAAACAAGGTTTGCCAATGAGATAAATGCATGCAAAATTTGTCTAGTAGATTCTATGATTTGGTATTGTCTAACTTAAACATGTTCATTTAAAAACCATTACTAGGGTATTTTGAGCAGTGTTTTAAAACACGGATCGAACTGGTCAGTCAGACTGGAAAAATCGGGAATCAGGCAACAGTCCGATTTGGGTTTATAATAATTATTGACTAAACATTAAACCGGTCAAACCCATCCCGAACCAACGAACCGGGCGATTGGACCAAAACCAGGTAGAACCCGATTTTTATTATTTTTATTTAATTTCACTTGACCTTTGTCAAAAGCCAAGAAAGGTATGGTTTCACTACAGCCCAACCCACTTTATAGCAACACATCTCCTCTCATTTCTTTCCCCAGCCGATGTGGGACTAAATTTTCTACAAATTAGAAACCAATCACATTAGCTTCTTCTGGTACACTTGTTCCATGATGAATATGGTAACCTTTCTAAACACCCTAATATTTCTCTCTAATTACATCCACTGCCATTATGCCATATCCCAATCATAAAATATATAATTAATACTTACCAAACTTTATATATATAAATTTTACTTGCTTTTTTTACCTATTTGTTAGATTTATCTACCTTAAAGATGTTATAATTTAATGCAAACTATATAATTTAATGTATTTTTCTGGTTTTTAGTTTTTTCCCCTACATTGTATATTAATCACATTTTTCTTCTTTTGCCATCTTTGAGTGAAAACCCACTCAAATGTTTTGTTGTCTCGCAAAATTGGGTTGCACTTTGATCAATCTATCCATCCATTGGTTAATTAAAACTATTTCTAAAATTATGCACATTTATTTTAAAAAATTAATTATCAAAATAAATTTGAGAAGGATTACAACTAATTACCAAAAAAAAAATCTCTACCGATTAGTTGCAAAAACGATTAATATTAAGAATTAATTTGTTTTTTAGATGGTTCTTAAATTTATGTTGGATGAAAATGACATAAGATACTTGTTAATGAATAAATAAATGAAAATCTTCAACAAAAAAATACATATTCATTTATAATGTTTAACAAACCAATTAAATCACTTTAGACTTTTACAAAATATATTCAGAAATTCAACAACTAAATTAGTTATAGGAATTCTCATAATAAATCTCGGTATTTAAAACCCCTACCAAATTAACCAAAACCTTCATATCCATTAACCAAGACAATATCAAACTGTGAACGGAAGTTCAAAGGTTATTTTTTTCTTTTTTTTTTCTTTTTTTTTCCACATTCATAACATAAGGGTTGTACATAGTATAAAAGATGATCTCTTAGTGCATCATTGTTGCGGGGAGTGATTGTCTTTGATTACATTGTCACTTTACTCATTCTTGGGTATCGTCGAACTTTTCTCATGTGAATGTCTTAGAGGCTCTTTCCGTGTGAATGTCAGGCTTCTCTTAACGATGGACTCCATAGCGATTAGCTTTGGCCTTTTAATGATCTCCCGTATTGTTCTCGTGAAAACACAGTGTTTGTTATAAAAACATCTTTTATTTCGTTCCAGCCATATGCTCTAGGCTATTCCTATTGTCAGAATGAGCCAACCTGTTCGTGTTTCTTTTGGTAGTTTCCCGGCTATGGATGAGTTGCCCCCATAGATCTTGTATCGACTAGAGTGTGACATCCAAGTTGAAGATATAAGTGAAGTGTTGTCATACTCTAGTAGTATAGGGGCACCGTATCAACAAGTAATCAACTATCTCGTCGATTTCTTTGCATAAGTAGTATAAGGTGTGTGTTCCCTTCCACCTTCTCTTGTGGAGATTATCCAGAGCTAGGATCTTGTTATCCAGGGTGAGCCAAGCGAAAAGTTTAATTTTAGTAGGGCACTGTAATTTCCAAAAATCCTTGGTCGTTGGTGACGGGAAGCTTCTATCTATGAGAAAGCAATAAAGTGTTTTGACTAAGAAGTTTTCCGAAGTGGGCAATTTCCAATATCTAGCATCACTGCCAATCCATGCCCCTTCTACGATTCCAGCAGTCAATATGTTTCACTCATTTGCTTCTTCTGTCAGTGGGCCCTCTTTTAGTAAGGTTAGCCCCTAAGCAAGGTGTATCCTTGCCTCCTGAACTGTCGTTGCCTGTTTTCGTATAAGCCCCAAGATTAATGGGCATGTCATAGTTAGTGTGCTTCCCCTAAGCCAGTTGTCAAACCATAGGTTAATTGATTCGTCACCTGGCCTCCCAAACTTCTATTGTTATGTTATGTAAGGTAGCCTCCTTGGGGAAGGTGATTCCTTTTCAAAAATAGGAGGATCCGACCTGAGATTCCTTGTGTGATGTGTTTTGAAAGTAGTCATTTTTAAGGACCCGGTAGCATGTACATCACTATTTCCCCGGTTAGCAGTCTCCACCACCATTTACCTAACATGACTATGTTAAAGCTTCGTAGGTTCAAGATTTCACATCCACCATACTTTCTAGGTCAACATATCCTATCCCAGCTAACCAATCTATAGGATTTGGCTTTCGTCTCAGCTCATTTTCACAAGAAACCTTCAAGAATAGTAGTTGTCATTTCCTTGTTTTTATTCGACTTTTGATTTTCTCAATGAGATTGCACCAGTCATTTTTTTTTTAGGTTTAGCCCTACTAAAGGTAGACCTAGGTAGGAGATGGGCATAGATCCAATATTACACTTCTTAAGTTTTTTTTTTATTTTTAAAAATAACCTATACAAGCACGCGAGTCTTCTACGTGTTGGCTCATAGTAGACCAGGCGATAAAATACATGCATGTTGTGTGAAATCTTTGGGTGATAAAATAAGATGCACTGTGTGAAACCAGGGTAAATCGAGCCCATGTGCAGGCCCCATTTGACTGATTCTTCGGGGGTGCTCGTTGCCCATGTCAAAAAAACAAAAAAAAACAACTAAAAAACTATGCAATGCAGTATTGAGATTTTATAATAATATAACACGAGAAAGAGAAATGTATGGCAAAGAAGCAACCAGCTGTGCAAAGAAAATCTAGTTAAGATCGAGCCCACAAGTGGATAAGGTTAGGGTGGATGGCACCACCCAACCAATGAGAAACAAAGAATTCCATCACCTCATCTAAACCTACAACCATTCCCCTTCCCTCTTCTCCTCTCCAACCTCTTCCCAAGTTCCAATAAAAGAATAACAAGTCCACTTTTTCCAAGTTACATAGCCCAAGTGGTGGCAAGGAGGAGAAGCTAGAAGAAGAAGACAGCCATGGCCACAGCCTCAGCTTCACTGATGGCCAGCCAACTCAAGAGTACCTTCCTCTCTTCCAGCACAAGAGCTCTTGTTGCTCCCAAGGGCCTTTCAGGTGCTCCATTGAGAGACCTTCACTCCAGGAGAACACCTTCTTCCTTCACTGTCAAAGCCATTCAAGCTGAGAAGGTAGTGATCAGTTCAATTTCTTCTAAAAAACATACTCATTAATGCCATTTCTTTGTTCTTAATTTTCTTTTACATGCATCACTGATATATAGTGACACACAATGAGTTGTTATATATTCATGCAGCCAACTTACCAAGTGATCCAACCTATCAACGGCGATCCATTCATCGGCAGCCTTGAAACTCCGATCACATCCAGCCCACTCATTGCCTGGTATCTCTCCAACCTCCCGGCTTATCGGACGGCGGTGAGCCCACTCCTGCGGGGCATCGAGGTTGGCCTTGCCCACGGCTACCTCCTCGTCGGGCCCTTCGTCAAGACCGGGCCACTCCGCAACACGGAGTACGCCGGCAGCGCCGGGTCCCTCGCCGCGGCTGGCCTTGTCGTGATCCTAAGCGTCTGCATGACAATGTACGGTGTGGCATCATTCAATGAAGGCGAGCCGTCTATTGCACCGACATTGACGTTGACCGGCAGGAAGAAGGAGGCCGACAAACTTCAGACGGCGGAGGGATGGTCGCAGTTCACTGGAGGATTCTTCTTTGGGGGAATCTCCGGCGTGCTTTGGGCCTACTTCCTTCTCTATGTTCTGGACCTCCCCTACTACATTAAGTAGATGATGTTTTGTTCTTCATTAATTCTCTTGTATTATATATCAAGTGTTACTCATGTTGTGATCCTTCTTCCATCTTGGCTTTGGATGTATATCTTTGAAGTTGAACCAACACTGATCGATTACTTTTCAATGTTTGTCTCGTGGTTTTATATATCAAGTTTCACTGATCAAGATCCAATGTTACGTAAATCATGATCAATATATTCAAATAGCTAGGCTCTGTTTATTATTTGGCTATATGTTTGAAAAGGGATTGCTAAAACAAAAGCTTTACCATAAGGCCAATTTCTACAAAAAAAAAATTAAAATTAAAATTAAAAATTTGTGAAGAAGTTTTTTGTGTGTGTGTGTGTGTGTGTGTGTGTGTGTGTGTGTGTTACTAGTTGTTTATTTGTGAAAAAGCTATTACACATATATTATCCTGCGAGACGGTTTGTTTAGTTTTAAATTTTTGGTTTTAAAATTATCAAATATAATAGATTTTTTATTGATTGAAATTGAAAAAACTAGTTTTGATCTTAAAAATAGACATAAAATATTAAAATTTAGGGGAAATTTCAGTAAACTACAATATGGTTTGCCTCTTTATCAATTCGGTCTTGCGTGGTTTGGCTTTGAGTCTTTGAAATGCACTGTATTTGTCTTTTCGTAGGTATATTGGTGCGAACTTGTTAAAATTGCTATATAAAATGATCTTTTTGCCCCTTATATAAAAACATGATATCATTGGTGTACTAAAGTGACCTTTTTATATAAAAGATAAAAAAATTATTTTATAATCTTTTTTAATGCCACATTAGCAATTTTAACGGATTGGCACCAATATACTCATGAAGCGCACCATAGAGTACTAAAGTGCTCAAAATCAAATCACAGACACCGAATTAAAGAGACAAACCACATGATAGTTTACTAAAAATTTTCCTAAAATTTATAAAACCATTTTATATTAAAAATGAAACAGTGATACTTATATTCAATCCATTCATGGACATTTAAAATAATAATAATAATAATAATAATAATAATAATAATAGAGAAAAAAATCAACAACATTAGCACGTTGGCACATTATCGATTATACGTCCCCGAAGTCGAGAATTTTCAAATTCTTTGAAGATCTTGATTTAAACTGTATTAAAACACCTCATTTCAGGTCTCCTCTATTTGGATGGAGGATTTCAGAATTCTGGAAGAAATCTGTACCACTTGTATCTAAACAAAAATGCTCTAAAAATATGGATCTCTGAAAAATAAAATCATTTCAGCTCAGATCAAAAGTTCTCATAAGTCATCAATTGTGCAAACAAAAATTGCAATTGCTGAAACAAACGCATCCTTGATTCGAAACCTAAAAGAAGCACCACCAATATGAGATGAACCACTAACAATAAGCCATAATAACATGGAGGATTTTTTTTTGTCGTTTTCCATATGCCAAAAATTGCGGTAAATCACATAAAGGGAAAATTGCCTTTTAGTCAATTGTCATGCAAGGCCTTCATGAGATATAGTCGGCTGAAATTTTGGCCAGCAACCCTGCACAATTAGAATTGATGGGAGGAAAAGAATCAAAATTACCAACAAGAAAGAAACAATATACTCGATATTAACTAGTCACCAGTTAAAAGTATGCAATGATGAATTTTAAAAGGTGAAATGTTTACCCATTTATTTGATTGCAGTAGTTGGCAACTTGATTGGTTATAAGATAGCCGTCCAGGCGTGATGGCTCAGGTATTGGCTTAAAAATAGGGTTTGACGGGTCCTCCTCGGGCAATGGCTCTTCTCCAGCAGCTTTTCTTGCCATGTTCTCAGTTCTATGAATAGCAAATGGTATCATAACCAAGAACTTCAAAAATTAAACTGACACAACATTTCAATTAACAAAATAACCAAGTCATACCAGCAATAACATCATGATTTTCTAATTTAGTAACCAAGTTCTCAAGTACCAACAGAATCTCACATTTTCATTAGATCCACAGGAAGTAATCTAGCAATGGTACGAGAACCACGTATGGTATTTTTAACTAGATGGACTGACCCTCTGAGAACCCAAATCATTTAACAGGTCTTCTCAACTCTTGTACTGTAAAAATGTCCAATAGCCCTCCATAATTAACTCTCTAAGTGCTTGTATTTGTAAATTTTGTACTACCAATCTAGCATGAATAGATGTGCAGAAGATTATACAATATAAAAGCATTAATGACACATTGTGAAAAATAAACCAAGAGGAGTGAATATAAATGCTTGCTATATGGCTAAATTTTCTTTGTTGTCTCTATTAGCAGAACAGAAAAACGATTGATAGGGATCATCAAAACACCAAACCATCCAATGTAAAGATGGTATGAGTTAAGCCAAAAGAATCAACATAAGATAACCTACACACCATCTAAGGGTGTGTTTGTTAAGCCACCTAATAATTGGATTTGTGTGTAATTGGTGGGAATTGGTGAAAATTACACTCTTCAATTCTTAGGGGGAGGATTGTGAATGGGAGTAATTATATTGTGTAATTTCTTCAATTAATGCAGACAACCACTTCATTTTTTTATTTTCTCTACTTCAAGTCTTTTCATCTCCTCAAACACTCCATCAAAGAATTCAAAATTTAAATTAAAAATTAAGATTAAAATTTTAAATATTTTATTATATTTAAAAGTATTTTTTAAAATTAATTAATTTTCCTTAAAAGATACTCTGTGGTTACTATGGTCTTCCAAATGTCATTATGAATTTAAATGTAGTTACACAATTACTTCCACACATGCCATGCACTTTTAAATTCTAAGTAATTACTACCGTGTATAATTACTAGCCGATGAATTATACAGATATTTGCAAACACATCCAAAATTTTACATTATCCGCAAATCTAGTCATGTGAGCATTGAAAATAATTCCATACTTGCCGAAACAATACTAAGGAACAACTAAGAATATTGAAAAAATAAGACAACAGTAACAACTGCTACCTCCGCTTTTGAAGCCATGCTTGCTGCTGTGCTTGTTGGCGTGACAGGTTCCGATAATAATATTGAAACTGAAAGGGGAAGAGTAGAATTGCAAACAATTTTGTAAGTTCCTTGTAACATGTTGAAGCTAAAGAAGGCAGGGTTAAGAATAACTAGAACCTTATTTTGCTCTGAAGAAAGATCTTCCATGCATTCAATCATAAATTCCAAATTCCTCTCCATAAATGAAGAAGTAGATAATTTTAGACGATCAAAATCACACTGCCCACGAATATTTACATATTAGAGGAATGAGAATTAATGCCAAGTTGTTAAAAAACAATGACAAAAATCTATGCAACATCCATATAGCGCAAAAACAGTAAAACCTGTGCAACAGGGGACTCGGGCTCAAGCTCTGTCATGAATGCACTGATAAGTGCAGAATTAGAAACTTTAATCTGCATAGAAGAGAAGTAGTGGCAGATGAATTTGTGTATTATGAGTAAAATGCAGGAAAACAACATGAGAAGGCAATGTGAAAGTGGAAAAGCATACAGGTATTTCTTCAAAGATATCTACCCAAGTCAACTTTTTCTCCCTCAACCTAAAAAGATGTAAAATCAGAAGAAAAAAAAATTCATAAACTTGGCCAGTATTAATGATTGATACGAAATAACACATACTTTTCTCCGCTGAACTCATTGCTTCGATAGAGCTCCATAAAAGAATCTGACAACTTCAAGGCTTTAAGAGCTAAAACTCCTTGATTGGACTTTGATGGATCATAAATGATGCAAACACATCGTCTAATGTTCTCCTGTATATTTTTTTTTTTTAAAAAAAGAAATCAATACAAAGTGAACAGATTTTATTAATAAGAAGCCTACAAGGAAAGTTGACTATTGATATGAATCGAGAAGTCTATTGTCTTTAAAAGCCTGGAAAGCAAGGCCATAGGGGAGGCTGCACTTCCCTAACCAATTGATAACAAGTCTATTGGCATAAATCAACAATAAAATTGTTCCTTATATCTTCATTGTACCTGGTAATTCATAAATGTCTCAATAAGCTCCACGGTCTGATACAAACCCATTAAAGTAGACTGATACCTGAAAATATTTTTCGTGAAGTCTTCAGTGAAATGTGCCACAGAAATATTGTAGAAGTGAGAAAAATAGCTCAATCTTCATAAATTAAAATAACATAAGTCAGCATTAGGAGGAAAAAAATAACAATTCTCAAATTGACCTAATAGCTTGCTCAGAGTGTCTACTAGTCTCTACAGTCGCAATCTCTGCATCATTTCAGAAAGTTCTCAAGCTCTAATTTTTCCATCACAAATAGAACAGGAACAAGCAACTTAAACTGAGTTTGCTACCATCAATCTCACCAGAAAGGATTTTGACAAGTAGATCAAACTAATCCAACTAAAATAACAAAAAAGTAACCATAACTCATATAATGAAATATTAGTAGGCTTTACTACAGCATTCATGATGCAGAACCAAGATCTCCGAGCTAAAATCAAAGATATTCCTCAGACATGGAGTTACCAACATTGACTTCACAGCCATAAGATCCAACAATACCCAGTTTTATTCTATTACAGACCATTTCAAATTTAGTTCATTCATTAATGTGCATTTTTCCCATCATTATAGTGGCATGCCAAATATGTATCTTATTGGAATGAACTTGACAGATAATCATTATACAGAAAAGCACAATTAATGAGAGTGCATGTGCTTTGGTTTGCCTCTTGCCTCCATAATGATTTCTGTAACATTAACTTTATGAATTATGGAAGTCAAATTAGTAACATTGGCGAGGTATCTCCCTGCTTTCCTTGATCAACATGTTATTATCTTTAAGAAATTACTTTTAACAGGGTAAAAGCTACAAAACTTACTTCGTCAGTCAAGTTTGATGAATAAACAAGCAAACATTTAAAGAAAGTTTTGGTTACCAGTACCAATGAAAATAAACTCAACAGGTTTGTGTGCTACTTTTCCCATAAATACAACACCACGGATGAAGAGAAGCCAAAAGTCTTCAATGTAATTCCACATATAACTTGTTAAATAAGTGTATGGACAAGCAAAAACTACAAAAAAAATGTTAACAAATGTTTGTTGGCTAAAATCTTTCTAGGAACAGTTTCAGTTGGCTTAATTTTTTTAGCTTACTAGAGCTAATATGGATCATCTGGAGCTATTTCCATAATGGTAACTGTTGCCCATCAAGAGTTAAAATTTGTCATAAGGCAGACCTTATTAAATATTTTTTTTTTAATCAATAAAGTCATCCTGGAAACATCCCTTGAAGTTTATATAATTAACCTATTAGTTAGCATGATGTTCTTTACACATAGACAACTAATCTCTATGATTCCCTATCTCAGCTCATACTATTGTGATATCTATGTTCCACAACCTATATTATTATTCAACCTTCTCATTTGTAATCTAAGAAACAAGAACTGCCAGCTTTGGGATAGCCCTCTTAGAAACAAAAATTTTGAATCCCAGTACCCACTCTCATTGCATTGCTGAAGAGCACATATACTGCTTAACCTTTCAGCCATGAAAGAATATCTGGCATTAATAATACATATTACCTCTTTTAACCACAGTGCCATGAAGTAATTCAATGACATCAATAAACAAACATAACTACAGCCTAGAGACTCAAAATTGAGGATGTTATCTAGAAATGGAAAGATGAGAAAGAAAATTCAAAATTTGTAATATTTAGTTGCATGTGGAAAAGCCCGAGGTTGATACCCACAAAACAGTGTATTCTAAAACCCCATGTGCTTATAGAATAATAGTTGGAATAAGGCTTTATCTCACCAAATTCATGATTTTAATAACTACAATATACTTTTCGTCCATAATCCTAATTCAACTACATAAACAAAAGGGTATAGAATTTCAATGCCACAGCAGACATGGGGTTGCACAACTCCAATAATACTTTTGGGAAAGAAAAGAAAAGGCATATAAGTACTTTGCCACTGTTATGAGTGCATATTGATTCCCAACTTTAGTTATACATAATTAAAATATGAAGTCACACTAGGTAAAGAAACCAGACTCTAAAATCTAGAGAAACAGAAATAACATTTACTATGATTACAACAAATAATGTCCCATAAGACCAGCAAGCATGTTATTGCCATAAAAATTAATTAAATCATAAATTTAACAAATTTTACTGCAATATCTACCAAGTAGCTAAAGGAAAGTTCTATCAATGAGAATAAATAGTAAAGGATGTCTAATTAGGAATAGACATACCATCCTACAGTGTTATTGTCAACATTGACTTCTCTCAGGCAACGCATCATTTCAAGCTGATAGTTAGCCCCATCTGCTTCGATTTCATCATCATCTTCTCTAATCTATAATATTTTTTCAAATTGTTACTATATGCACACAAACAACATTGAATTCATACGCTATATATTTATAGAACGTACCGGGAAGGGAAAGCAGTTAGTAACTTCAAGAACACTGCCAACATCTAAACCAAGAAGTTGTCCTGTAACCAAAGCAGGTGAGAATTCCTTGCAGTGCTTTATTATCTTCAAAACAGCCTGCAGATTCCCATTCAAACAATTAAACTTGTAATTTTCAGCAATTTGGGAAGGATTACGAAAGTTTGACATCAAATTCGTAAAGAGAATTGACATAGTGAAAGAATTATCGGCGGAAAACATGTAAATTAAATTGATTACCAGGCCCTCCATCTGAACGACGCGAAGAGGCGGGGCTACCTCCTCGGATGCCACGGCCTGGAGGAACGAACGCGCCATTGCTACACATCATACAATCCAAGAAAAATCAACAAAATCGGGAACATATAGCAAAAAAGCAAGAAACCTTAGAGGATTCTGAGGGATTTCTCACTGTTCGCCATGAGAGAAAGTCCTCTTTGGTGCAAAACTAGGGCACGGCGCTGCAGGAGAGAAGAGCCTTGCTTTGGAGTCGCGGTTTTAGGAGAGGTGGTATAAAACACTAGTGTGACTTTTTAACTAGCCTGCTCCTGTAATTAAAAATATAGTTTTTTTTAGCTTTTTTACTTGCCACCCCCTAAAAGATAGTCAAATCATATATGACCCCTTCATTTTTCAATAATACCCTTGAATAGTTTATAAAAATCATTTAAAAAAAAAATACCCTCCTTATTTTCATAATAGATATTTACACATAACTAATAAACAATTAAAAAATTATAAAAAGGTTATAAGTAAATATGATTTTATTAAGAAGCTATAAGTAAATTTATGTTTAATTTATAAAACAAATGTGATTAACCTATATTTTTATTTAAATTTTAATAACATACATTAAAAAATTTATTTGTAAGATATTCAAAGTAAAATAAAATAATTAGATTTTTATTAAAAAAATATATATAATACATCAAAAATTAAAAGTGAGCACATCATAAATTTTTAAGTTGCTAAATTACTCAAAATATGAGAAAAATCATATATATTAAAAAAGGTAAAATTGCCACTTTACATATATTATAATCTTAAGTTTTACATTTAACCTAGGTTAAAGCATAAAATTTTGATTTATGGGGTGATAAGCAAAATAAAAATAAAAGAGCGGTTTATGAGATATTATTGAAAAATGAGGAAGTGACAAGTAACTTGACTATTTTTTAGGGGATTACAAGTAAAAAGCTCTTTTTTTTGTGGGCAATTTCTCATTTTGACCTTATAACAAAAATTTATTTGTTTTTACCCCAGTCTAAAATATTCATCCAAAAAATATTTAAAAAATATTTCATGGGGTAAATGTAAAAATTTCTTTTCATGGTTCAAGATGTTCCGGAAACTGGAAACGCAGAGGTAAACGAGGCCTGCCGTAATCAAAATTGGTAAGGGGAATAGAGGTGCCAAAAAAAAGGAAGGTCCACACATACTCCTAGGCAATCTTAGTAGATCTTCTCATCCTCCTCCTCCTCTGCCTTTAAATCCCCCTCATCTCTCACCTCTCTCTCTCTAACCGTCACACCCCCCTCGTCGAACATCTCATGGCCCTCCTAACTCCCCCCTCCTCTTCCTTCCACTTCGCCTCTCAGCCCCCCTCATCTTCCCCGTTTACCAATCCCTCCACTGTCCCCGTCCCTCCCTGTTTCCCCATCTCCCCCTCTCCTCTCTCTCTTGGGCATTCCAGCATGCATCCTCCGTGCGCTTTCAATGCCGCCGAGGCTTCTGACGATAGTTCATGGAGCAACACCCATAGCCTATGCAATATTCATCCCCTACTGCACTCTGCCAAAATCCGGACTTGCGACGTGTTCTTTGGATATTGCGAGCACTGTCCCTCGGTGCCGCGCTTCGTGAAGTGACTTCAAGCGGAGCTCGAGATGTAGGGCTACTCGTGCTTCTTGTCCGATAGGAGCAGGCTACGGGATGCGCGCTCGGCGATTGTTGTCCAAACGGCCATGGAAGCGGCCGCTTATAGGATGGTGGTGGTCACAAGGAATTTGTTCTCGAATCCCTATAGCATCGAGGAGTTGTGGATGTTCTTGGATATGAGGAAGTTGATCCCGATCTTCTTTGGACTGGCTCAAAGCGAGTGTATGTCCATGGATATCATGGAGAGGAGGGGGTATTTGTGGGAGAGAAACGAGGGCCAACGTTGGAATTACTATAAAGGAATTGAGAAGGCTTGGATGGAGGCGGTCGATGAGCTTTCTCATGTTGATTTGAAGCTTGAGGCGAGACAAGGCAACATGAGAGACAGTATCTTGGAGATTGTTCGCATTCTTGGGACAACCTTGGGAAGGACAAGCACAGTAGAGAGTGTCAAAAAATGGAGGGAGTTGGTAGCAGAGGAGTTTATGTTTCCAAGGAATACTAGTTTTGTAGGAAGAAAGAGAGAATTGCTTAAGCTTGAGTTGCTATTGTTTGGGGAGGCAGGAGGGAGGAGGGAGGAAGATCAAGTTAAGAGGAGCTGTGGCGAGTACCGAAGAAGGATTGATAATAACAACATTGAAATGATTGGAGAAAGAGGAATGAAGATCAATGAGGATATAGCAAGGAAGGGCAAAGAACCTTTGTAACATCCCAAAATTTTCTAAGTATTATTCAGTAAATTTTTGAAATTCTAAATGAGGTTAATTAACTTAAATCAGATTAATTAATATTAACCTCGAAGTTAAAGAAAATTAGAATAAAATGGACCGAAATCTATTCTCGCAACTATAGGGCCTAGAGAGGCCTTAATGGGCCAGGCCAGAGTTATATAGAATAGTTGGCGATCGATAGTCGGCTGAGTTAGATTAATTAAACCAGAAATTAATTAAATAATATATAAATCCAGATTAATTAAGTAAGAAGATCAGACAAAAGTTAGAGTCCCGATAAAGTAGATTTGGCCGAGTCAAAAGCCGAGATACATGGATCTGGGTCGGAAGAAGAGACGACCCATGATGCTACAGTCAGCTCGTGTCACGGGGGTCGTCTGACCCGGGATTCCCGGATCTGGGTCGGAAGAATTATTGATAATTATTGATAATATTATCAAATAGTGATGTGACGTAAAGTAAAAGATAATATTATTTATTAAATTCTTTTTATAAGATAAAGTATTATAATAGTTTGGTTAATGAAAAGATTAATTAAATAAAGAAATAATAAAAATAAAATAATAAAATAAAATTCACATCTGCCTACTTAGACAGATGTGAGAAAGAGAGAGAGAGAGAATTTTTCAACTCTCTCTCTCTTTCTCTCTTTTTCTCACACGATCAGAGAAAGCACTGCTTTCTCTCCTTCTCTCGCGAATTCAGCCGCGCTCAGCGCCTTCACGCTCGGCCAACCGGCCGTCCGCCGCCGTACCTTGCTCCAGCTCAGCCGCGCGTGACCAGCACCGCCCTTGACGCCAGCCCATGAGCTTCCAAATCCGTCCGCCCACACCGTCCCCAAAGTAGATCAGCCGGCCACGAGCTTCGCAGCTCTATTTCACCACGTCGCAACTTTGTCCGACGACTTACCAACACAGTCCTGCAGCCACCAGCTCGGCACCTTCAAGCTCGAACCCTTCGTGAGCTTCTCAAACCTTGATTGAAAGGGGTTTTAGTGAATGGGACTGCATAACTTGAAACCCTAGAGGAATCGAAGATTTAGAGTTGTGAATTAATAGGGCAGTGAGATGATTGAATTGACATGTATTATGATTTGTTAATTTAGTGTACTGTGTGTGAATGATTGTAGAATTTCGGAGCCCTACAATTAAAGGAGGTGCTGCCGAAATTTCGGCGATTTCCTTAGATCATTCATGTCATTCTAGCAAGACATTACCTCAAGGAAAGCATGCTAGAGGCCCTTTAATTTCCATGAAATACATACTTAGTTTACCAATTTATGTTAGTGATAAAATGAGAATAGTTAGTGAGGAAAGTTAATTTCGTATTCTCATCGTATTCTAATTAGTTTATATTAGAGTACGAGTCAAGAATACGGACCCCGTATTTATAGATTTCTTATTTCAACTATCAGGTAAGGGCAAGGGCAAGTCCGCCGCCGCCGAAGGACCGAGCCAAATTTAAGCTCGAACCAGACTCAGGTGAGGGGATCTACCTGTACAGTTCACTTGGTTTACCGTATTTTTATACGATACAGATTTCAGTTTTGAAAAGCATGATCTAGGAGTTTTATGAAAATTTCCAGAGTTTTATAAAACCATTTCATGCTTAGTATTCAGTATTAGAAAAGAGGAACAGTTACAGATACAGATAGATTACATTCTATTGATATGCTTGTATAGACCAGTGGTGGTTCGTGTAGAGCCAGAGAGTACGACACTGAGTTAGGAGAGGGGTGATTTAAATTCTGATTTTAGTCCGAACTATCTGTTTTAAAAATACTTCCATTTTATAAAAAACCAAAACCGCTTAGTGTACGTATATATATAGTCGACCACATATATCAGATATACTCGTTGGTTGTTGGCCATACAATATTGAAGTAGATGTGTAGTCAGAGAATTAGTCTTGTGTTTATCAGATGATGCCGCATTCCTCGCCTTCTAGAGATAGAGCTCATCTCAGAGAGAGAGAAGGCACAGGTACAGATTACCCAGGGGGAATGTCGGTTTTATATATATTTCACAAGACAAAGAAACAGAAAATCAGATATACATTTAAAAGAGAATACATTGATCTACATTTACTTGCTCAGTATTCAGTTCAGTTTTCAGTATTTAAATTCAGTATTTTCTATTCATGTTTTTATACATCAGATTTCTTTTACAGTTTTACTTATTATATAGGTACAGTTACACCCGACAGACTTGTTCCCGCTCACTGAGCTCCAGTAGCTCAGCTCCTCTTCTTTGACATTGTGATTGCAGGACGTTAGACAGGAGACCATATAGAGGGTCGTCTGATCACGAGTTAGTGGAGATGTCCTGTAGCTGGCTCTGACTCCGTGTCTAGTATTATGTTATTTTGATTATGAGTGTTTGTGAGACATTAAGCTTAAGACAATATTTATTTGGTGTTGTATTAAACCAGATTGAGTTGGTGTTTTAATTTATTCAGTTTGCTTGTTAAATTCCGCATGTTGTTAATTCTACAGTTAATTAGCAGTTTACAGCCTTAGGTTTAGGGTTCATTCCCTAGATCTGGCTGGTGTGACACCTGGGTCCTGAAAAGGATAAGGGTGTTACAACCTTGTGTGGAAGGAGTCCGATGATGAGATTGAATTTCTTCAAGGTTTGGATCAGTGGAAGGGATGGTTGGGAGTAAGCATAGGGGAATGTTGGGATAAATCGCTATAATTCACCCTCCACAGAAGCACCACACACACAATCAATGTTCAAAACAACCTGTCAAACAAGATCTCATACTTCCCCACCTTTGCATTACCGGTTGAAGACATCCTTCAGGAACTTCGTTGAACACCTCGTGTGCGGAGATTTCCCAAACTATAAACCTGGCTCTGATACCAATTGTTAGGGTAAATCGTTATAATTCACCCTCCACGGAAGCACCACTCACACACAATCAATGTTCAAAACAACTTGTCAAGCAGGATCTCCAACCACACACAAAATAGGGCGAGAGAAAGAGAAATACTCACAAACCAAACATAAGGAATTTACGTGGAGTTCGACAAAGATACCTACGTCTCCACGGGGGTGGGGAACAGAGAATCCACTAAATGAGTAAATAGCGATAGCCTGAACAATCCTCAAGCTCGTCGTCTTCCAAGAAGAAACCCTCACCCAAAAGAATAATGTTTCTCCGCTCAAGACTCCAAACCCTAGATTTTTTTTTTACTTAATGATGATAACAATTAACACGCCGTCCGGTTTAAATAACCTAACTTAAGTCGAAGCATGCTCGTGGTTGAGATTAACAAGCCCATATTTCAACTCTGCACGCAGATAGTTTTCCAAAGACGTGCACGACCCTCAGCACGCCCGTGCTCGAGGCCGTGTTCTTCTGCACGCCCGTGTTCTGTAACAGATTTCAACAACTCTTCAAACAAAAATGTGCACGGCCATCAGCACTCCCGTGCTCCGGGCCGTATTCTTTTGTACTTCTACACGCCCATGCTTAGCTTCAACACTCCTGTGCAACATATGCACGCCCGTGCTTGAGATTCTGCCACGTCATCTCACAGGGAATGAAGTGCTTTATGGAATTGCAGTGTGGGAGGGGGATTACATTAGTCACCGGTGAATCTGGCATTGGGAAGACAGAGCTTTTGCTTGAGTTTGCATACAGGTTCTCTCAAAGATATAAGATGGTTCTTTGGGTGGGAGGTGAAGCAAGATACCTTTGGCGGAATTACACGAAACTACTTCCCCTCCTAGGTGTAGATGTAGATGCGGCTGTGCAGAATGAGCTTTCTTTAGATAGATAAGGAGGAGGACCGAAGAGTTTTGCAAAAATAGAGAAAGAAGCTATTAGGAAGGTACGCAAAAAGATGATGAGAGACATCCCCTTCTTATTGGTTATTGACGATTTGGAAGTGGAGCAGGACTGGTGGGATGGACAGAATATGATGGAGCTATTGAGTCATTTTGGTGGAGAAACTCATGTTCTTATCTCCACTCAACTGCCTAATGCTATTAATGTTCAACCCCCGAGGTTGTTGCACTTATCTGCTGGCGAGGCAATGTCGTTAATGAGAGGTACTTTGGGTGATCTCCCAACTGAAGATGTCGATGCTTTGAGAGCCCTTGAGAAGAAACTTGGTAGGTTACCACGGGCTCTAGCACTTGTGGGAGCTATTCTTGCTGAATTACCCATCAGTCCCTTAAAACTCTTAGAATAAATCAGCAGAATGTTCTATAAAAAGATAGCATGGAATGGTAAAAAGGAAGATCCTATGTTGAGGCTTAATCCATTCCTTGTCAAGTTGTTAGACTTTTGTTTCTCCTTTCTTAATCACACTAAGAAGTTCAAGAAGCTGAGCATCAGGATGTTACATGCGAGCAGTTGGTTGGCTCCTGTACCAGTCCCTGTATCTACATTAGTGCTAGCTTTGATGGAAGCTCCAGAAGGGAGTCATGCAATCTATTTATGGAAGAAGTGCCGACGTAGGTTCACTTGCATATGCATTAGGCCTCGTGCCCAGAGTTCAAAAGTTGAGTTGGCAAATATGATGGTATGGCTCCGCATTGCCCAGGGTTGTATGAAAATAAGATGCATTTATCTCCATGACATTATTAAGCTCTATGCAAACTCTATTCACGTAAAACCTACTATTCTGGTATCACTCATGCTATAGTGCAAGCAATCAACACAGGAGGGTCTATCCAAGAGCACTTTAAGCATGCATGGGCAACATGCTTTTTAGTGTTCAAATTCAACATTGATCCTTCAATTGTTGATCTTTTGGTCCAAGATATGGTTTCCTTCATCAAGCAAATTGTTCTACCCCTAGTCATGCATGACCTCAAAGTTTTTTCTCAATACACTTCTATTTTAGAGCTCTTGCAGCTTGCCAAGGAGAAGTTAGAAGCCATGGAAGACTCATTTCTATATGAGGGCAATAATTCGTCTAACAAATTAGATGTGCAAATTGCTCTCAATATCTACTATGAGTTTGCACATCTGAGAACTACTCTTCTAGAATCAAGGGCAAAGCTCATGATAAGAGGTGGATTATATGATATTTTGGAGCAACTATATCGCCAAGCTTTGAATATTTAAGAAATTATTTGTGGGTGGGAGCATCCTGAGACGCAGCCTACCCATTAGATAATAGAAAAACTTATAAGCCTTCAATCAAACTTTTGAATTATTTATAAGTTGAGAATCTATAGCAGATAGACTGAGCATTCTATGATATTTGTAGAATTTAGAAGATGTTTAAAATTAACAGTGTTCTTGATTTACCTTATCATTTCAATAACATATGATTCATTCTTCCTCTGATAACATGTTTCATCTGTTTATACTTGAAATTATTTTTCATCTTTGGTTAATTTTGTAACTAGACTTTTTTGGAACTAATGGTAGACCTATAGATATCTCTATGTGATAAATTGTGTATTTGAGATAATCCCAGGAGTTATAGTTTCTATGCTCTTCATTCTCTATGATCCAAGGGCCTGGTAATCAATTTAATTTACATGTTTTCCGCTGATAATTCTTTCACTATGCCAATTCTCTTTGCGAATTTGATGTCAAACTTTCATAATCCTCCCCATATTGCTGAAAATTAGAAGTTTAATTGTTTGAATGGGAATCTACAGGCTGTTTTGAAGATAATAAAGCACTGCAAGGAATTCTCACCTGCTTTGGTTACAGGACAACTTCTTGGTTTAGATGTTGGTAGTGTTCTTGAAGTTACTAACTGCTTTCCCTTCCCAGTATGTTGTGATGGAAAAGTTAGACCTTGAGAACTTTCTGAAATGATGCAAAGATTGTGACTGTAGAGACTAATAGACACTCTGAGCAAACTATTAGGTCAATTTGAGAATTGTTATCTTTTTTTTACTCCTGATGCTGACTTATGTTATTTTAATTTACAACGATTGAGCTATTTTTCTCGCTTCAATATTTCTGTGGCACATTTCACTGAAGATTTCATGAAAAATATTTTCAGGTATTAGTCTACTTTAATGGGTTTGTATCTGACTATGGAGCTTATTGAGACGTTTATGAATTACCAGGTACAATGAAGATATAAGGAACAATTTAATTGTTGATTTATGCCAATAGACTTGTTATCAATGTTAGAAGCCCATGTAGTTTGGGCCTTTTTATGGGTTTCAAAACATTCATATACAATGAAACAATTTTAGTCCGACATTGGATACTCATAAACCTTGCATCCTCTTTTTATATGTTCCACTCTAGTAGCTTATTAAGTTTGTTTAGTGGGCAATTCAATTTGCTTGCTTTCTTCATCTTCTCGTCACTGATGGCAAAACCCGAGCCGATCCGCCCCAAATGGGATGGTTTTTTTTTTGGGCAGGGATTTTTTGTGAGGAGTGTGGGGCGGGTTTGGTAAACATCCATTTTAAATCCACCCCGCCCCGCTAAGAAAATTACAAGAATGCCTATATATATATATATATATATATATAGGCGGGGCGGGGCGGGGCATGAGAAAAAACCATGGTAGCGGATGTGGCATTCAAAATTCCACTATTTGGGCGGGATGGGGCGTGACGCAGGGCAGTGGATGGTTCAGGCAAGGCGGTGGTGGTAGAGGCCCGCCCCGCCCCATTGCCATTCCTATTCACACTTCCTTCTCTGTCGGAGCAAATCAAAGAGCACTCGTGGTTCTCAATTCGGGTGCACGAATCTGAGAACGAAGATTGTTATATCGGAGAACATCGCCCTTGTTATCCTGCTGCACCGAGTTAATCACTCAGATGAGGTGAAATTGTTCTTAAGGTCAGTGCACTTGCACGCCTCAGTCATCTTCCTGTTCATAGCACCATCTCCAGCAATCAATTTCAAACAATCAATTGGTTAGGGAAGTACAGCCTCCTCTATAGCCTTGCCTTCCAGGCTTTTAAAGACAATAGACTTGTCGATTCATATCAAAAGTCAACTTTCCTTGTAGGCTTCTTATTAATAAGATCTGTTCACTTTGTATTGATTTCTTTCTTTTTTAAATATTTTTTTTTAATATATATATATATATATATATATATATATATATATATATATATATATATATATATAGAAGAACATTAGACGATGTGTTTGCATCATTTATGATCCATCAAAGTCCAATCAAGGAGCTTTAGCTCTAAAAGCCTTGAAGCTGTCAGATTCTTTTATGGAGCTTTATCAAAGCAATGAGCTCAGCGGAGAAAAGTATTGTTTATTTTGTATTAATCAGTAATACTAGCCAAGTTTATGAATTTTATTTTTATTTTTGAATTTACATCTTTTTAGGTTGAGGGAGAAAAAGTTGACTTGGGTAGATATCTTTGAAGAAGTACCTGTATGCTTTTCCACTTTAACATTGCCTTCTCATGTTGTTTTCCTGCATTTTTCTCATAATACACAAATTCTTCATCTGCCGCTACTTCTCCACCACGCAGATTAAAGTTTCTAATTCTGCACTTATCAGTACATTCATGACAGAGTTTGAGCCTGAGTCGCCTGTCGCACAGGTTTTACTGCTTTTGCACTATATTATGGATGTTGCATAGATTTTTGTCATTGTTTTCTAACAACTTGGCATTAATTCTCATTCTTCTAATATGTTAATATTTGTGGGTAGTGTGATTTTGATCGTCTAAAATTATCTACTTCTTCATTTATGGAGAGGAATTTGGAATTTATGATTGAATGCATGGAAGATCTTTCTTCATAGCAAAATAAGGTTCTAGTTGTCCTCAACCCAGCCTTCTTTAGCTTCAACTTGTTAAAGGGAACTTATAAAATTGTTTGCAATTCTACTCTTCCCCTTTCATTTTCAATATTATTATCGGAACCTGTCACGCCAACAAGCATAGCAGTAAGCATGGCTTCAAGATAGGAGGTAACATTTGTTACTGTTGTATTATTTTTTTTAATATTCTTAGTTGTTTCTTAGTATTGTTGTGTAAAGTATGGAATTATTTTCAATGCTCACGTGACTAAATTTGCGGATTTTGTAAAATTTAGGGTGTGTTTGGAAGTAATTGTATAATTCAAGGTTAGTAATTATACATGGTAGTAATTACTAAGAATTTAAAAGTTCTTGGTTATGATACCATTTGCTATGATCATAGAACTGAGAACATGGCAAGAAAAGCTGCTGGAGAAGAGCCATTGCCCGAGGAGGACCTTCCAAACCCTGTTTTTAAGCCAATACCTGAGCCATCACACCTGGACGGCTATCTTATAACCAATCAAGTTGCCAACTACTGCAATCAAATAAACGGGTATACATTTCACCTTTAAAATTCATCGTTGCTTACTTTTAACTAGTGACTAGTTAATATCGACTATTGTTTGTTTCTTGTTGGTGATTTTGATTCTTTTCCTCCCATCAATTCTAATTGTTGGCCAAAATTTCAATAGACTATATCTCATGAAGGCCTTGCATGACAATTGATTGACTAAAAGGTATTTGTCCTTTATGCGATTTACCGCAATTTTTGGTATATGGAAAATAAGAAAAATAAAAAACTCTCCATGTTATTATGGCGTGTTTTTAGTAGTTCACCTCATATTGGTGGTGCTTCTTTTAGGGTTTTGAATCAAGGATGTGTTTGTTTCATCATATGCTATTTTTGTTTGCACAATTGATGACTAATGAGAACTTTTGATCTGAACTCTAATGATTTTATTTTTCAGAGATCCATATTTTTAGAGCATTTTTGTTTAAGTTTCTACTTACAAAGGCCTACTACGGGAGCAAATGTTACTAATGTTGAGTATTGGCGGGGAGGGTCCGTCCACTCCCTTTTGTACCCTTGTATGACCTTATAGATCCTCATGTTCACACAACCTCTTTGGCTCACTATGATTCGGAGAGACCTTGTACTCATGGTTCAACTAGGAACCTTTTTTATAATCAATAAATGTGATTTATCCATTTTTATCACAAAATAATAAAAAGTAGTACCATATTTCTAAAATCCTCCATCCAAATAGAGGAGATCTGAAATGAGGTATTTTAATATAGTTTAAATCAAGATCTTCCAAGAATTTGAAAATTCTCCGGACGTTTTAATGATACCTACAATATGTGCCAACATGCTAATGTTGTTTTTTTTTTCTTCTCTATAATAATAATAATTATTATTATTACTAATATTTTGAAATTTCCAGATTTTGAAATTAAAATTTGACCATTTATGTAAGTAAGCATTGGAAACAAAACCATGTAAAAAAAAAAATACAAACTAAAAAAGATAAATTATTTTTTAATTTAATTTTGAACAAAATCAAGGTTTTAATAATATGATTTAAAAAAAAAAACAATTAACAGTAGTTATGCATGGGATTTATCTCATCCGTCCATTAAAGTGAGTCCTTCCATCCTGGACGTTGACCTGTAAAGCTCTCTATAAATAAGAGCAAGGGGATATCGATTGAAACCCTAGATCCATTCGGAGAGGAGCGGAACGATCCATTGACCTCTCCTTCGTCTCCGAGCTCCCACGTCTTCTCCAATGGAGAAATCATGCGGAGAGATCTGAGATCATTAATGGCGTCTCAGAAAGCCAGGGCTTCTCTTCTCTCATGAGCCCCTCGGCTCGCTATGATGCCCACATTGTTTTTGGTTTTCCGGATTTTCTCATAAATTTTCTCTATTTTCTTTTTCTTCTTTTTAGGTTTCAATTGTGTTCTTTCCCTGACATCGTGATGAATTTATTTATTTATTTATTTTCAAAAAATTCATTGGAAAAAGTATGAACTATAAAGGGTGGATGACAAAATTGATGGGAAAAATCAAGAAAAATTATATATATAAATAATATATTATATAGATAATGAAAATAAGTTTAAGTTATATTTACATTAGAAATTTAATTTTTTATTGTAATTAAAAAGTATTTTATTTTTTTATATTTATGTCAATAAACACAAGTTATAGATTTTTTTTCCATGATTAGTTGAAATTTTATGAAATATTAAATTTATTTTATAAAAATATTATAAAATTTATATTTTTTAATTGTATGAAACTATTAAAAAAAATTGATTTCGAGCAAAATAACTTGAGTTTGATATTTAATTTAGATTTTAATTTCAAGTTAAATAAAGCCGAAGTTGAAAATTAAACCCTCCTTCTAGAAACAACCAGTCCCTGGCTTGGGAAGACAAACTTCCCACGCTACATAATCTAGCAAAGAGGAATTGGCAAGGGAAAGAACACTCAGCTATCTATGCAACTTCTTCGAGAAAAATACCAACCACTTGTTGCTTAAATGTCAATTCTCAGCAGAAATATGGTCCCACTACACACAACTTCTGGGGCTCAGGCACACACCTAGAACCTATGGTTGGTGTCACGCCCCGAACCCAAACGGGACATTGGCAGACCGGTCGCATACTTGTGGGGATGGGCCCCACTGTGTATGCAAGGCCTCATAACCTGTTCGCAATTATTATTTAACCAAAATAACACAAACTTTATTGCCTTTTAAAGAAAAATCGAGTTCTAAATTCAATATCCAAAGCACTACATAAACAAGCGTTGGAATACCATGGGAGTCAACTAAAACAAGCAAACTTATTCAAAACAAGACATGTAGTTCAGAAGACATTAATGGTCGAGTCCGCTCAGATATCCCATCAACCCACCAAGTAGCCTATATTCCTGATCCAAAAACATGTCCAGAGATTAGCGAGCCGAGTCAGAAGCATCCACTAAAATAAAATGAACCATGCATTTTAGTAATGTGAATATAAGATATTGCAATAAGAGACAAGACATTTAATTTCAAGAAAAGATAAAGATACTAAAAATAATATTTCCTATGATAGTATCATCGTAAAATAATGCCAAGTCATAAAATCATAGAATTTGCATTTATATCCTAAAATGGTATAATGTCTCCCAAAACGCATTTTATGACTACTATTTACCCCCCTGGCATGGGTCAAAATTTCATATGGATCCTGGTGAACTCCAAGTCGAAATGAGATATCCCCAAAGAAGTCGTCTCTACCATTTGTTTTACCTCAAATGCCCGAAGTCAAAATCAAAAGATCAAGTATTATCCCCCGACAAGACGTCAACTTAACTTCACAAGCAAAACGTGAGCCACACTGGCCAATGTATAACCCCCATTGACGGGTCAAAACATAGACCGTTTGGAGACGTATACAAAAACCCAAAAAAATATCTCAAAATTAAGCTATGTCCAAAAGAGGATAAATAAAATAATGGTCGACTATATCACCAAACACAACATACATGCATGGTTCAATTGTAGAGAAAATAAATCCTTTATGTTTTCATGAACTGCTATCAAAACCATAAACAAAACTTCAATAAAGAAAATAGATTTCATATTCATATATGAAAACTCAAGCTAATAAATTTAAGTGTGGAAAACTTACACCCACGCCCAAGTTCAATCTAACTGCGGATCGAGCCTCCGAATGATGGATCTAACATATGAAATATGATATCGCTTATTGAGGTTTACAATAGCCACACACTATCAGTATTCTTATCACCAAATCTCTACAAAACACCATTACGAGATTCCATTAAATATTCTACCCATAAGTTATCTAATTTAACGTGATTTACCTCAAGCGAACTAACTTCCGAGAACAATTAAACAAATCTTTTAATCATAAAAATAACTTTGTTTAAAATATCAGTTATAAATAAATAAACTAGTTGTAGAATCAAAGAATTTGCATTCATATCAGAAAAAATAATAATATAAATAAATAAATAATAATAAAACAAAGTAAAAATTAATTAATTAATTAAAACAATACCAAAACATAATAGCAATAAAACCGTGACAGTAGCATCCCGTTTCCTAAAAGTTCAAAATCAAAGAAGAAAAACAAAACAATTTTTATTTTATCAAAAAAAAAAAAACATGAGAGATGAGGCTGATCTCACAAAAAAAAATAATAATTAAATAAAAAAATAAAAATAATGAAATCAAACACATAACCGTAGATACAGGCGCCTTTGTTAAATTATTTGTGTGATTCAATGGCGTGCACGAAAAACGAGATCATTATTAATATAATAATAACCATTTACAAAGGGCTTAACATTAATAGGAAAGATTGGAGTTTTATAATTAAATCTCATAAAACCTATCAGATAAATAGAGAATTAGTGTAAAACCAAAATCAACCAGTAATATAAAAAAAAATAAAACAAAAATTTAATCAAGAAATCAAATTAAAACCTAAGTTGTAAACCCCTTGCATCATTAATAATTTCTATTATTAATCCAAATTTAACCCAACAAATCACAACAAAAGAGATCTAAAATACACATCGTCAAACAATCTAATCCTAATTCCCATAAAAGTTCCAACAACAAGAATCAATCAAGGGCTCACCTTGACCGCCTTCTGCTTGGAATCCCTCCTCGTCTCTTCGGGTTGGAGTGCACGCTTCTGTTTGAAGATAGAGGGGAATGAGAAGGTTTGCGTTTGAAGGCCAAGGTTTAGAGATTAAGTAATAAAATTCTAACTTAATTAGGTTAAGATAAGCATCACCCTATTTTATGTTTTAACCCCTACAATTTCTCATAATTATTTTTAACTTTTAAGGGTATTATTACAGTTGGAAAGGAACTCGAGATGTTTCAACAACAAATGACGCGTTTGTAAGCGACTTATCTGACATATAGATTTCCTCCTCCTCTCCTGGTTGGCACAGGCCAGCCACCAGACACAACTACAGCTTATGGTCTTCCACATCAAATACAACCTCACCCTGACAAGAGAGGACCAAAGGCCGAGCCTTCCAGGAGATGACTTCGAGGACGATGAGCCAGTCAGGTCGAGCCAGACTGGGTCATTAGCGCCCCCCATGTAAAACATGGCCTAACAAGGGACCCATGTAAGATTGTATCACTGTCTATCTTTTACTTTCGATCACCCATGTAAGAATGTGGTTTATCCATTTTTTCAAAAAACAAAGAAAAAAAAATTAAACCCAACTTGATGTCTAGGCCCATTTACAAGTTTAATCCTAATCAAGCTAATTTCAAACTTCTGGTGCCTTTATACCAAACTTGACTCGATAAACGTTTTAAAGATATGAATAGGTGAATGATATAAGGATGCATAATATATTTTAGAAATAAAAAAATGGACAAATTTGACTTTTATTTATCAAATATTTATATTTATTAAAAAATTAAGTTTTGTTTGAATGAATCATTGATACAAAATAAGTTATAAAAAAAATCTAAAATTTATAAACATAATCAATGAATGAATATCATTACTATCCTTGCTACATGCACCTTCGAATGTTTTCATTTCTAATCTTGTCTAATCTTGTATGATCGCTTATCCACCTTAACATCTTCATTTTTGCCACATTCATCTTATGAACATGTTGAACTTTAGTTGCCCAACACTCACTCCCGTATAGTATGATTAGTCTAACTGCCGTTTTATAGAATTTTTCCTTCACTTTGTTAGGCATATTCTTATCACATAATACACCCGTGACACTACTCCCTTTCAACCATGCAGCTTTGATTCTATGGGTTACATCTTCATCTATCATCTCATCATCCTGAAAAATGAAACCTAAATACTTAAAATGGATAAACCACGTTCATGATTGTGAAAAAAAGGCTCCTAGAAGATACTCTATTACAAATAGTTCCTAGTTCATAGTGAACCAAATAGCACCAGACAGGTAGTACTAATGAATACAAAAAAAATTAATATAGAGGAGTGGAATAACAAAACTCTCTCATGCTAGTACTTGTCTGAATGAAAATTCTATACGTTTGCAACAAGATATTGGTGTGATGGTACTTTCAAAATTCATTAATTTTTTTAATCAACTAATACATCTCTTGAAACACAGGTGTATTCTTCTCCACATTTCTATATATAAAAAAAACTCGTTAAAAATATATCAATAATTACAACCCAAAAAAAATTGGGGAAATTACACTAAACTACTCCGTGGTTTGTCTCTATATCAATTTAGGGCTTGTGGTTTAAGTTGCGACAATTTAGTACCCTGTAGTTTAATCCGTGAGCAAAAAGATGCCAAAAGATTTAACACCGCTAATATTTGTTGACGTATCATAAAAAATTCATAAAAAATAAAAAAAATTCAAAAAACCACTAAAATAGGAAAAAAAATGAAAAATTCTAAAAATTATGAAAAAACAGCAAATCCCATATACTAAAAACATCATAAATAAAATCAGGAAATCACCGAAAAACGAAAATCTTTAAAAATCCAAAAAAAAAGAAAAACTTATAAAACTTTAGAAAATAGCTTAAAATTTAAAAATAAATAAAATAAAATAAAATAAAATATTTAAAAAACCAAAAATTTAGAAAAAAACTTTTAAAAAATGTGTAATCCATGAAATTCGAAAAAATAAAAATAAAATAAGCTTAGAAATCTCGCAAAAAAACCCCACAAAACTCTTTAAAAATAGAAAACTAAAAAAAAAAGTGCTGAAAATCCAAAAAAAAACACAAAATCCCTAAAAAAACTAAAAAAAACCTAGAAAATTGTAAAATAGCGATAAAATTCGCCAAAAAATGAAAATTTTCCTTTTCCCCCTATTTTTTAGTGTTTTTTTTAATTTTTCTGAATTTTTATGCCACATCAACAAATATTATTGGTGTTAACTATTTTGGCACTTTTTTTCTTACTGATTAGCTACAGGGTACTAAATTGTTACAACTTAAACCACAAGCCCTGAATTGATATAGAGGCAAACCACAGAGTAGTTTAGTATTCCCCAAAAGATTTAGTACCATAACCATATATGTATAATTTATATTTATATTTATATTTAGGGTGAACAAGTGTATGCTTCAACCACATTGAAATGACATGTAGCTCCCAATGCTCTTCCTTGCTTCCAACATTTAAAAAAAAAAGGTTAAGAGTACTTAACTTGACATCTTTAGTGAGAGAATAATTTGTGACAACTGTATATACAGGACTACTCGAAATTATCTAATTAAAACCATCGATCCGAGGGTCTATTGGTATTTGGGTCTCTTATTAAGATGGGGAAGATGGGGGATTATATAGTCAGACATGATGCTATTTTCTTGTGGACTAACGCGAGTTCGAGCGGCAACGCCTGCACACGTCATTGACTTACCTTCAAGGACGCTTGTTACCTCTGTCAAAAAAAAAAAATCCAATTACATAAAATATTTTCAATTTATTTATAATATTTAATATTTATTAAAATACTTTTAGTTATTTTTTTTATATTTTTTTACTACTAACTTCTTTATAAAACGTGAATAAAAAGAAAACATGATTTCTCTTGAAATCTTTTATACTTGAAAAATAATAATAATAAATTAATCATAAAATTAAAAAAATTATTTAAATTGCCACACTGATCAATCTCTCATCTGGCCGTTTTATTATAACGGTAGTGTATTATAATCAGCCAGTTAATAGTTGTCTTATTACTTTTAGTTTGAATTGTGTTCATATTTCCAAATTTCATATTCTTCCATGATGTGAAGTGAGAATTAGATAGCAAAACCAAACACTCCTTGGCTTCCGCCTCAAGGCGTCAATCACCGAGAACGAGAAGAAGACGAGCAATGGCGGAACAAAGCCAGAACGAGAAGGAGTGCAGAAGCAGCCCTAAACTCTTCGGTCCTTCCTACGGCCATCTCCGTACTTGCCCTGAAGTCCGGCCTCTCTTGGCAGAGCGATGGTGCAGCGTTGGAAGGAATCACCGAGGAACGATAGCTTTACTTCCCACGAGGAACTCGCTTTTCTCGCGCACCCCCCTCCTGTTCCTCCATGGCCATCCCTTCTCTCTCCCCACCTTCTACTCAGTGGTTTCCCAGCATACGGACCGATCCGTTCTTATTCTATTCTATTCTCACTCCACAACAACAATTATTGCCATCTCTCCATTTCTATCTCTCCCTTCTCTCCATCCCTCTCTCTGGTTGCGTGCGTGCTGCGGTAATCGCTTCACATTGCAGCAGCAAGGCGAGCAACCGCACTCCGCTTTGGTTTGTTCAAAGCTTTTATGCTTTCTCAATGGCTGATAATGAGTTGATGATAGCCTTTTGTTTTGCTTTCTGAAATTTTGAAAACTTTTAGGAACCATTAATGGTTGATAATTGATTACTTGTATTTTTGATGTTTCTCTCCATAGAAATTACTTCTGGAAGTTGTATGGAGTAGTGAGCTTCGTTTGAGATTGTGCTGTTTTGTTCTAACAGAGACAATTACATTGTCATCGGCCACAGTTGTACAGGTATAGAATTTTACCATATTCTATCTAACTTCTCTCATTGTCTATTCTATTTGATGTATCTTTTTTCTAGAGTAGGAAAGTTGATCAATTGACAAGTCATGACGAATGAGGATGTTTTCAAGTCCTTTTTATGTGTTTTGAATCGGTACTAAACCAAACAAAAATTTTCATTTGTTAGTTTACTCTGAACATCTTCAACATGACTGGTTGAGCTATTTTTTCAATGTTATAAGGTTTCTGTGATGTTTAAGCTTGACTATATTTTTTGTGTTAAACCATTGGAGAAAATTTCTTTAACTTCTCTCCACTGATACGCATGGAAATTTATGAAAATAGGAGAAGAATGATTTGACAACTACAAATTATACATTTGCAAAACTCTTCACTGGTGAAAGAGTTCTTAAATCTTTTGTTAAAGATTGGTGCGGATTTTTGAATGCTTGTGTGTGTGTGTGTGTGTGTGTGTGTGTGTGTGTGTGTGTGTGTGTTTTCACATCAAAATTGTGAAAGGAATTTGTGTTTGTTGTTACTTCTGTTTCCCTTTTATTTGTACATATTATGCATGTTTTTACTTATTGATATAAACCATCCATCACAAAACAGGCTTCATATTTAGTTTTGGCGCCATTGGTGTCTATTTATCTAAAGTCGAGAAATGTGGTCCATTCTATTGGAAACCTCTCCGTCATAGAAATTGACAGCCCTGATCAGTGGAATTAAAGGTATTGAGAAGGATTATGAAATTATATGGATGTAGTTTAGTTACAAAGAAATCTAATGCATGCAGTTGATTCTTTACAATTCTAGTAAATTTTAATTTTTACTTGCAGGAATAAACTATCAAGTTCTGTAGGGAATTGTTCTGGAGAAAATTTCTTAAAATCAACCCTCTGAAGCAATGGATGCTATCTTACGTAAGCCTGAACCATTCTCTGCCCACATGAGTGTTTTTACCTCACATTCAATTAAATCATTTATGCATCTGATTAGGTGCTCGAATGGCTTTTTGTGGTGGCTCCATATGTTCTTATTATGGTGGAGATACTTGCGGTCTTGGTGGATTCCTGTATGCCAACACCTGCACAAATCACTTCCTGGTCATCTCTATCATTGTGATTCTCTTCTTCACATTCTTTCTGAATTTTGCTCGCAAGCTGTCAGCAGGAATGATAAGCCTTCACTCGCTCTTTAGTTTATCTAGTTCTTTGCATATTTCTTCTATGGTCTTCAACTTCTGTATGGGAGTGACTTATTTGAGCCTTGGGATTTGGATGCTGGAAGAAAAATTGAAAAATGGAACGGGCTTTTTCCCTCTGCATTGGTGGCTAGTAGTTTTATCTCAGGGATTTACCTGGTTGCTTATGAGCTTAGTGGTAAGTATAAGGAGCAAGCAGCTAGGAGAGGTTTTTATTAGAATATGGATTGGGCTTGCAGGTGTATTTGCTGGATTTCTTTGCATGTCCTCCATTTTAGGCATCCTTGTTGAGAAAAAGACATCTATCAGGATTGTTTTAGATGTTCTTTCACTACCAGGAGCTATGCTACTTCTGCTTTGTGCATTAAAAGGGACCAAAGATGCAGAAGATCGCCGGGGAATCAATAGCTCTTTATATACACTTTTAACCGGTGAATTTGATGCTGATTCATTTGATTCCAATGATCATGTGACCCCTTTTGCAAATGCTGGATTCCTTAGTAAAATGACATTTTGGTGGTTAAATCCTTTGATGAAGAAAGGTTATGTGAAGCCCCTGGAGGAGAAAGATGTACCTCAGATGGGACAGTTAGATCGAGCAGAGAGTTGTTATTTGTTGTTTCTTGAGCAGCTGAATAGACAAAAGGAGGATAAGCAAATCACTTCACGACCTTTTTTATGGGCAATAGTCTCTTGCCATAAAAATGATATCATAGTATCTGGGTTTTTTGCATTGCTTAGGGTACTAACTCTGTCAGCTGGTCCGATGCTTCTCAATGCATTCATCAAAGTGTCAGTGGGCATGGGGACTTTTAAGCATGAAGGTTATGTTCTGGCCTTGGGAATGTTCTTGGTGAAATGTTTGGAATCTTTATCCCAGAGGCAGTGGTACTTCCGCACCCGATTGTTGGGACTGAAAGTGAGGTCTTTGTTGTCAGCTGCTGTTTATCAGAAGCAATTGAGGCTTTCAAACTCAGCCAAACTGATCCATTCTTCCGGGGAGATCATGAACTATGTGACTGTGGATGCTTATAGGATAGGTGAATTCTCAGTCTGGTTTCATCAGATGTGGACAACAAGCCTACAACTTGGCATTGCTTTGGTGATTCTTTACCATGCTGTGGGTCTTGCCACAATCTCAGCTATGGTTGTCATAGTACTGACTGTGCTTTGCAATGTTCCTGTGGCCAAGCTTCAGCACAAGTTTCAGACTAGGCTTATGGAAGCTCAGGATGTGAGACTGAAGGCTATGTCAGAGGCTCTGGTTAATATGAAAGTGCTGAAACTTTATGCCTGGGAAACACATTTCAGGAAGGTGATAGAAAAGTTGCGGATGGTGGAATGTAAGTGGCTGTCAGCATTTCAGCTGCAGAGGGCGTACAATAGTTTCCTCTTTTGGTCATCTCCTGTATTTGTTTCTGCTGCTACTTTCTTAACTTGCTACCTTCTTGATATCCCTCTTTATCCTAGCAATGTCTTCACCTTTGTAGCGACATTAAGGCTTGTTCAAGATCCAGTGAGATCAATACCTGATGTCATTGGTGCTGTAATTCAGGCAAAAGTTGCATTTGCAAGAATTGCCAAATTTCTTGATGCAGCTGAGTTGCAGAATGGGCATTCCAGAAGGAGGTTGGACCTCAAGCACCCTATCATTATAAAGTCAGCCAACTTTTCCTGGGAGGGAAATCCAGCAAAGCCTACTTTGAGGAACATAAATTTAGAGGTTAAACATGGGGAAAAGGTAGCAATATGTGGTGAGGTTGGATCAGGAAAATCAACTCTTTTGGCTGCAATTCTGGGGGAGATTTCAAATACAGAAGGCATGGTAAGTATTTTGACATCTTTTCTGTTGTGAATATTTAGAAACCATATCCTTCCTTGATAAAACATGTTGACCTTCCATTTTTCTCTTATTTTGCACATAAGCTGAAGATTGTATATTCTATGATGTGCTAATGTGTTCCAAATTTGTCCATAAACATGAAATCTATGAAGTCAATATGTATAGGTTAGTACTTTGTATTCCAAATCTAATGTAATTCATTGCTGCAAATAAATCCTGAGATCAATGCAGGAGCTATTTCCTTTGTACCTTTTTGAAGTTTGTAGTTTGCTGATAAGTACGAGATGAACTAATATTGTGTTGGTGGTAGTAAAAATTGCTTTGAAGTTTCTATCCCCCAAAGTCACTCTTAGTAAAATTTTATTGCTCTCATAATGTATGCTCTTATGCTTGTTTGGACATCCCATTTTGCATGGATGCATTAGTGTTCTCGCAAAAAGCTTGGTTATGGTCTAGTGTTTCTAAATTCAAAGAATGCTATGCAACTTCATTGTCTTAATGCAGAAAATTTATAATTATAATTTGGTCTGGTTAAACTAAAACCACTCTAAGCCTCTTGAAGCCTGTCCTTTCTTATTTTTGAAACTTGCAAGTTCTTTCTGTAAGTCTTCTTATGTCCATTTTTCTTATGATATGTATAATTGTTAATGTGTTGCTGAACATTTTTCTCTGGTTGTGCAGCTTCAAGTTTGTGGAAAAGTGGCATATGTTTCTCAGACCGCTTGGATTCAGACAGGAACTGTTCAAGAGAACATTCTTTTTGGATCCACCATGGATAGACAACGATATCAGGAAACACTAGGGAAGTGTTCGTTGGTTAAGGATCTTGAGATGTTACCCTTTGGCGATCTTACTGAAATTGGAGAAAGAGGGGTGAATCTCAGTGGTGGCCAGAAGCAGCGTATTCAACTAGCTCGTGCTCTCTATAAAGATGCAGATATATATCTGCTGGATGATCCTTTCAGTGCTGTTGATGCCCATACTGCTACAAGCCTGTTCAATGTAATGGTTACTTTGATATGCAAGAAGGACCTGCCTATTTTTATTTGCTTTTAAGAATATTGTTTACTATACACAGGAATATGTCATGGGAGCTTTGTCAATGAAGACAGTCCTACTGGTGACGCACCAAGTGGATTTCCTTCCTGCCTTCAACTCTATATTGGTATCTTATCTGTAATCTTATCTGTAATCTTTACCTTTCTTTCTTTCTTTTCTAGGGTTGAGAGTGCTTTTTTTCTAACTGTGATTTCCTTGTTAATTTTTTAATTTTATACTCCATGAATGGTTTGAAGTTCTTTGGATGACATTTTGAACTATAAATTGGCTTAAGTTTGATTGGGATCAAACATCTTTGGATGACATTTTGAACTATAAATTGGCTTAAGTTTGATTGGGATCAAACATCTTCAAGATAGCTATCAAGAAATTCAAGAAGCATCATCTATATTCACATTGGTTTTCTAATGCAGTCCATTCAGAAGAATAGTTTGTTGCATACGCATTCTTTGCAAGTGAGACCCTCTAAGATAATTCAACATGTTCAAGTCATTGAAAGTTTATTCTGATTGATGTCATCTTTTACTGATTGCAAATTGCTCAGTTGTTAAAATTTGATAGAGACAATAATATTGTCTGAAGGCAATTTGACATGAGTCTATTTCTTTCAGTTATTGTCAGGTGGAGTAGTTCTGCGGGCTGCTCCTTATCATGACCTGTTAACTACAAGCAAAGAATTTCAGGACCTTGTAAATGCACATAAAGACACTGCTGGTTCTGAAAGACATGGTAATGCTGTCTCCTGTAAAAGAAATGAGACATCCAGCAGAGAGATAAAAACTGCCTACAACAACCAGCAGCAAAACAAGGTGAAACTATCAGGTGTGGATCAATTAATTAAGAAAGAGGAGAGAGAGAAGGGAGATACAGGTTTAAGGCCATATCTGCAGTATCTCAATCAGAATAAGGGCTTCCTGTATTCCTCATTGGCTGCTCTTTCTCATGTAATATTCATAGCTGGCCAGATTTCACAGAACTCTTGGATGGCCGCTAATGTTCAAAATCCTGACATCAGCAAATTACGGTTGATCTCAGTGTACCTAGCTATTGGTTGTAGCACTGCCATCTTCTTGCTATCCAGGTCTGTGTTTGTGGTTGTTTTGGGTCTCCAATCATCAAAATCCTTGTACACCCAGCTTCTTAACTCGTTGTTCCGTGCACCGATGTCATTCTTTGACTCTACTCCTTTGGGTAGGATACTGAGTAGGGTAAGTACCAGCAAAGACAAAATTAGTTGCAATTTTATTTTGAATGAGTTCTAGAGTATTATCAACCAGAGCAGAGCCAAGTCTTACTTTTTATCACTCTGAAACAGGTCTCTTCTGATTTGAGTATAGTTGACCTTGATGTTCCATTCAGTTTGATCTTTAGCATCAGTGCTGCCATGAATGCATACAGCAATCTTGTGGTCTTGGCTGTTGTTACGTGGCAAGTCTTATTTGTTTCTATTCCTATGGCCTATCTGACCATCCGACTGCAGGTAACATGCATCATCAAATTTACCATGCAAGTTGATTTTCAATCATTATATAATTCTTATTCTTATCTTTAAATATCTTAACATGTTGTCATTTTATTTTCTATATCTATCACAGGGGTATTACTTAGCTTCTTCAAAGGAGTTGATGCGGATCAATGGCACAACAAAATCTCTTGTAGCTAACCATCTAGCGGAATCTGTATCAGGCGCAATAACAATAAGAGCTTTTGAAGAGGAAGATAGGTTCTTTGCCAAAAGTCTGGAGCTCATTGACAAGAATGCTAGCCCGTTCTTCCATAATTTTGCAGCTAGTGAATGGTTGATACAACGACTAGAGACAATGGGTGCTGCTGTTCTTTCTACATCAGCTCTTGTCATGGCTTTGCTTCCCCCAGGAACATTGAACTCTGGTGAGTTGTTAATTGTGTTTTTCTTGTTAAGGCTTATGATTTCCCACACAACATCATTCATGAAAACATGCTAGTTTTATTTTCTTCAAAAATAAATGCTTGTCGATGGTAGGAAAGTTTGTAAATACGGCAAAGATCACCGAGAAATGCATCAAAGCAACAAACACACACTCATGAGTAATCCATGGTCTCCACTCTTCCATCTAGCAAAACATTTTTATTTGAAAAATGAAATCAAAGACCCCCATGGCTTGGTCTGATGTATACACTCATCCTTATGACTTACCAAATCTCTCTCCCAAACCCTTGAAAAATGAAATCCATCTCCCACATTATTACCAAGACAGATTTATGGCCCACAACCCCTATTGAGAGGGAGGGAGGGAAATATGTTTCCCCAGCAATGAAAGATATTTAAAAATAGCGATTCTTTATCTTTCATTTCTAAAATTTGACTTTAAAATTTTGTTTGATAGTTAAAGATTGTGACAGAGATCGGAATATTACAACTTGGATGGGTTTAAGAAAGATATGAATCAAAAGTTTTTAAGATTTTTCTCATTTTTCCGTAATTCCTTTGTGTTTCATTTTCTTCTCTAAATCTTATTAGCTAGACACTTCAAAAATGAAAATTTTTCTCATGCTTCTTCAAAACTTTAACATCTGTTGGAGCACCATTTAAACAGGCCATATGCAGAGAATGCCTTGAAAATAGTACTTATGATGAAATGTTTACTTTTTCTACACGTGCTTCAAGTTTGGTTAGAGAACCGTCCCTTTCCCAATAGTTTAACCTTCATCAAAATTAAGCATTCCCATGAATTTTATATATATACCTCGTTAAAGTTACTAGATACAGATCTATCCCAACAAATGTTTACTCGGACATACTTTGTGAAAAAGTAATTTGTGCTTATATGCATAATAAGCACGTTTTCAACCACCATACCCCTTTTTCATCTAAACATGTGTAAGACTTTGAATGTCCATATAATTAAAAAATCATAAATAGCTTAAGGATATAAGCATGGGTATAGATTCAATATCGTAATGCATACAGAAACCTGGAAGTCATTTCATACCATTTATTGTTTTTTAAGATTAGGTATGGGTTCTCAACTCAATAAATATATACTTAAATTGCTGATTTAAAGAGGTATATTTATGATTGCACACAATGAGTAGGTGAAAAGAGAAGAATCTCCATGCACAATGGAAGACTATGAAATATGTTAGGAATAATTATTATACAGTTATACAAGCGGTAGAAGAAAACATTGAGGTTTTTGTTTGTTTCAATTGAAAATATTAGGGGATATGTTAGGAACAGTATGACCTATTTTTATAGGTCTAAGTACATCGTATAGCAAAACTGTCAAAATAATGCTGTACTGAGGTTTATCTCACTTTCACATGAGAGTTGGCCTTAGATTGGCGTGGGGAATTTAATGATGTAACTTCCACTATGATTTGATGCCACTATTTTTCCTTTTATATTTGTGTATCTTTTTAGGTTTTATCTTTTCATGTGACACAGGATATTTAGAATTTTAAATACCTGGCTTCTCATTTTAAATGCAGGATTTGTGGGAATGGCATTGTCTTATGGTTTTTCACTAAATATGTCTCTTGTCTTCTCAATTCAAAATCAATGCACACTGGCAAATTACATCATCTCTGTAGAAAGGCTAAATCAGTATATGCACATATCAAGTGAAGCCCCAGAAGTCATTGAAGAAACCCGACCTCCGCCTTCTTGGCCTGCTATTGGTAAAGTAGAACTCCAGGATTTGAAGGTAGATCTTATTAAACATCTTGTTTCTTACATCCTAGCAAACCACAAGTTATTTTAATTCTACTTTACCACAAAGTTTGTTATTCTAATAAACCTCTGCAAAACAGATACAATATAGACCTGATACTCCCCTTGTTCTTCGGGGAATCAGCTGCACATTTGAAGGGGGGCATAAGATTGGAATAGTTGGGCGGACTGGAAGTGGGAAGACAACACTGATAGGTGCATTGTTTCGTCTTGTTGAACCAGTAGGAGGAAGAATCATTATTGATGGTGTTGACATCGCCACAATTGGGCTCCATGATCTTAGGTCACGTTTCGGAATCATTCCACAAGATCCAACCCTATTCCATGGGTCTATCAGATACAATTTGGATCCTTTAGGACAACATACTGATCTGCAAATATGGGAGGTAATATTTTTTAATCTGGCATTGTAGACTTGGGGACAAATTTGTTCCTATTCCCTAACAATTTCTTAGAGTTCCCACCATGAAGCACATCCAGACAGAGGATTATTTCTTATATCGCTTTGGCATTGCTTGATTTGAATGTATAGGATATGCTTCATAAAGAGATGAAATTCTCTATGAAATTGTTGCTTTAAATTGCCTCATTCATTTCAGGTGAATTCAAGGCTAATAAGATGTAAGTTGTGATCTTTATTTTCCCCCAAAAACAGAAAAGGCACTTCTCTTATCTGCAAAAAGATTTAGGTGGTTTGACGAAGAATTTTCTTTTCTTAATGTACATTATTATAATAGTTATAGCAATTATGTAATTACTGGCTCTAATAAAACGACAGCTAGTCCTTATGGTGAGATCATACTCATTCATCTGTTTAGGATTTCTATTAGACATGTGCTAGTTAGGCTTATAGAAGCTGTCATCCTTTTTTTATTATTATTATTTTATTTTTAACACACACACACACACATTTTTATGTCTACTTGAAATGATTGTTTTTTGACAACTTGAAGCTGCTAGATTTATGGTTTTAATGAGGGAATTGCATCTCTAGAGAACTTTATGCTAGAATTATTGCTATCATTTTCAATCATGGCTGCCATTGATGATCAGATAATTCTTTTCACTTATTTTTCACTACCATTGATGATCTAATAATTATTTTCACTTATTTTACAGGTTTTGGAAAAATGTCAGCTGAAGGAAACCGTTCAAGACAAGGAAGAGGGTTTGGACTCACTGGGTAAGGATTTCTAGTGTTGTTTTAATTCCATTTTGTTTAGGTTTACTAAAAACCTTCGGCTAATTGAGCATGTTTCTTATCAACTGTTTAACACACAGTCGTAGAAGATGGTTCAAACTGGAGCATGGGGCAGCGACAATTGTTTTGCTTGGGTCGAGCCCTATTGAGAAAAAGTCGTATATTGGTTCTTGATGAAGCCACAGCATCCATTGATAATGCCACAGATTCTATCCTTCAAAAGACTATTCGAACAGAATTTGCAGATTGCACAGTAATTACAGTTGCTCATAGGATCCCAACAGTGATGGACTGCACAAGGGTGCTTGCTATCGCTGATGGTGAGTTTCACTCCATGTTAGTTTGCATTCTTAAATGGTATGCCAGTTTTGAGAGAACATGCAACTAAATATCACATCTGCACATACTCCACATGCTAGTTCAACTTTAACCATAGCTGATGTCATAACCATAGCTGATGTCATTTCACTCAGGTGGATGCATTATCAAATATTACTTGAGCAGTAAACTCACATTGTAAAAAATTATAATTTGATAAGAGACACCAAGCCGTTTGTGTGTGTGTCCACGCACGCGTACACACACACATTCAACCTTATCCTTAATACTTTTTTTGATAAACCTTATCCTTAATACTTGAGCAGTAAACTTATTTAAAAATTTAAGAATTAAAGTATAATAGGATGAAGACCAATCCAGTCATTCTTGCTGTCCCTTCTTATTTCAGCTTTTGCTATCAACTGGTTCCTTGATTTTTCTTGATTTCTCATCCAAATTACTCTTGTTCCTTGAAAATTATAAGAAGAGTTCATAGATGTTGCTCCTTTTTTCAATCACAACCCATTCCACATTTTTAGAATTCTTTATGTTAAATTGCATTATTCCTTCATGCACCTTGCTAATCACACATGGGAGGTAGTTGATGATTAAGCCAGAAGAATTTCAATTTTCTTTTCTACTATTTCAGTTGAGTGGGGTTGTAATCTTGATAAAGTAAAGTAGATATCCCTTGATGACTGATATATCAGTTTCTTAGCTTGTACATAGATATTTTTAGTTTCCTACAGGGAGGGATATGGTATATCCACCAACCAAATGCTATCATCTCTTCTCTGTTAGCATATTCTTACATTGTCATTGAAGAAGTTAGTTGGACCGGAACCCTTGTTAATCATAATAAATCCTTGTCAACTAAATTAGTCCACATAGTTTTTAATATGCATGGACATACTTAACTTGAGTTTTGAGTTCTTGAACGTGATATTCAACCCATATCCTTGACACCTCTTATTTCAGTGAGCTTCCTATTGGTTCCTCCTCCTCCATCGATCCTTTTCTAACCAGCTATGAAATGTTTTACCATTCTAGCTTGATATTTTGCATGTAGTAGGGTCTAGCATGAATTTTAGTTCAAACTCCATGTGGCTTAACTTTTTTTTATCATGTGTTCCATTATGCTGACCTGGTTTCAACCATATGATAGCAAGGCCTAGTATGTCTTTGATTCTATCATACATGTATTTATACAGGAAGTGTGTAAGTGAATATTGTAAGAATAATAATTTCACCCTGCTAAACAAAGTATTCTTCCCTAAGTTATAGTTTATAAAAGTTTCGCCATCTAATATTTTAAGTTTTTTGGTCTGTTAGCCCTCATGAAACCTCTAAATTTATTGGAGATAGACTTTCGCATTCCTCACCAATAGAATTGAACTTTGTCAGGCATTTTTTATTTCCACAGATAGTTACAAGAATTACTGATTTAATGAACTGTTATCCGTAAAGGAGTATGCAAATCTTTCATTTTTCATTCGCAGGGAAGACAGTGGAGTATGATGAGCCAATGAAATTAATGAAGACAGATGGATCTATGTTTGCGGAGCTGGTCAGAGAGTATTGGTCCCATACTGCAAATGCTGACTTCTCATCCTACTGATTTACACTACGCTGTGAATATCGTCCGTTTTAAACAATCTATCGATGGGGATTTTGAAGACGAAGCAATTCCAGCCCATCTTCCATATGTTATAAATAGAATAAAGCTGCGTCATCTTTGAGAATTTTGTTGACCAAACCTGGGATTTGGAAGTATAAGATCGACTAATAGGGGTGGTGTTCTTTGCTTTTCTTTTTGTCATGTGTTTATAAGGCTTGATTTTTGGATTGCATATTCAGTAACCTATATCCATGCTATATACACTACTCGCTGGATGTACATTGTGTAAGGCCACCTGCATTGCTTTATTCTTTTTCCATTATTGGTTACTATCTAACATCTGCATTGCTTATACACAAGCTTGACTTATTCTGTTTCACAGAAACAAATCCAAAAGCAAAGAGTGGAGCAATCAAATGCTTATGTGGAGTTATTAGTAGAACATATATAGTTCAAGGAATGATGCCTTGCTATAATCAAATGTTTTTCTTTTAATAATAACCTGTTTCTTTGCATGGTGTTTGTCTCTGATTGTTCAATGCCACCAACTCCACCTCCAAGAGCACCATCAATGTTTCTACCTTGCCTTAAAAAAATATAACTAAAATCACTAATAAATAGAATTTGAGGCTTGTATGAGTATATGTAGACAACTACATCAGTTCTAATCCTGAGAATGCATTCCATTTTCTTGTTTTATAATAAAATGTTCAGGTGGTTTCTCTGAAGATACAGAACAAACAACCCCCAACATAGGTCCAAAGGATGAGTACTTGAAAATTGTGCTACCATACATAGTTTTTATTTATTTATTTAATAAATGCAAATAAAACTACTTTTTATGTAGCATAGGTATGTTTTATACATGTTTCAATATCTTAATCTCTCATTTTGAGAGAGTGTGATAGCCAACTTTTGTTGTGAAGGTTGCTAAACATCCTTGAAGTCTTAAATTTTCGAATAACCTGTTAACTGATTTTTTTTTTCTATTTTTTAATTTCCATCAATTATATTAAAATAAATACAAAACAACAAAAGATCTCATAACCCAAAAACACCTTCATTGCCGCAATTGAAGAGAATTAACTTGGATGTTTAACTGAATATATGATTCTAGTTGCTTAAATTCCATCCTATAATGTATGAACCTTTTCAATTCAGTTAATTAAACTTCACCTGAATGGAAGGGTTCGATTAACCGATTTTTTTTTCTCAGTTTTTCAGGGTTTTTTTCCCACACAGTCCTTTGTTAGCTCTAGAGATCCTCGATCATTACCTGTGATTTCAGTGAAACTAATATCACAAGTCATCTTGCCACCTTGAAACCTTAAAATTTCAAGCAGGTGTCTGAAACTTGTCCTAGTCTATGCATATATTGATGTCATCCCCAGGAAGCAAAAGACATAATCTTTTCTTTTCATACTTGGAATGAAAGCATAATTGAGTTAGGGCATGGTAATCCATAATTATAGGATTAAGCATGCCAGCACAAACAAAAATTAACTAGTACAAGCCATGTAACTTCTAACTGAAAACACAACTTGACATAGAGATCAAGGCAAAGTCAATCAAGAAAACTACAAAAGAATTGTATGCTTGCATATTTCATAATTATCTCGCAATAGGCTAGGCTTAAATAGAATATACAAGCTCATACTAGTTTGTCATCTTGTTTGCAGCAAGGTTTCACAATGCTTTCTTGGAGAGACTTATTGCACTCCCTTTACAATGGAAATGCTATTGCCAACTCTTGTTGATAAAAATCAGGACATTTTTGAGACTGTAGGTATACAAAATCACTCCAAAAATAATCAATTTTAACAGCAACTTTTCTTATTTTTGACATTCTTTTGCATAAAGTGATTACTGAAAGATATGGCAGTGCACAACCATAACAATAATCAAAGAACCTCTTCAAACAAAATGAAATCCAAAGTAAAACCTGCAATTCTTGTGTCATGGTCCACCCAATATTGCGTTCTCAATGTCTTCTCTGCTTAAAGCATAACTGAATCTCCTTTCCACATTCTTCTCAAGATTGCCAGGTCCACTCTTCAAGTATCTGGGTTGGACAAAAGCCGAAGCTCAAACATGATCATTAACAAAGAACTAAATAGGAGCTTCCTCTTTAATATTACTGGATTGACTAACCAAAAAAGTATTTCACAAACTCCACAGTAAAAAATCAAACCAACTGCATCACAACTTCAATCATCTGAAGAAAGGGCATCCAGAATCACAAACACACAGAAAGAGCTACTAGAATGGAAAATAAGACTTAGAGAGGAGCATGTAGAATTGATTTGTGTGACAATCTTGACAATTCAGAAGCCTTAACAAAGCAATCAAGCAAGCAACTATGAGCTACCCAATTTACAGAAGTGATTGTTACAAAGCTATACAAACTAATTAGTGGGTAAGGAGTATATTAGGTATATCCTTGCCAGGTATGTGCTGAGTCAGCATTGAAGGTTGTATTGAACATAGTTTTGACTATATAGGGGTTGTATTGGGCATTTCTAAAATACAAGGATAAAAAATGAATAATAGAACCCAAATAGAAATGCAAACAAAAGTTGCTTGATCAAATGCTGTGCCTAATTAATACATTAAAGTTTTAGATCCTTCATCTGTTCACTTACATTCGGACAGGATCTCTATTTCATTGTCATTTTCAACAACAGATACTGAAATTTTGCTTTACTACAGGTACGATTATCTAAACAAAATCGATACTTAAGAAAGAGTCATGAATGTTACTCATCTGTGAATAGATAAGAAGTAAAATCCCTAATTTGTTATGCAAGGGAGAATATTTTCCAGAGAAACAATCACATTCACATCTCAGGAGCAGTTTGAAAGAATGGAAAATTCTCAGCAATTATAAGCTGAAAATAAAGAATCAAAAAGGGATTTTTTAGTACCTGATATACAGGTCAGTGACATCGAGGGAGAGCTGAGCGTGCCAGTCAGGCTTCTCAATATCCCAGACGGCACGGTCATCGCGGCTCTGAGAGAAGCCCAAGCTCTTAAGCCAGGCTTCAATGCAGGGGAGGCTGTGGGAGTAGAGCGGCTTCTTCCTTTCCGGAAGCCGCTTCAGCCACTCCTCATCCTCCGCGGTTGCCGCCGCAGCCGACGAGGACGCTAGGGCTCCTCTGCTCCTTCTCCGAAGGGATCGTGAAGGGAATTTGAGGAAAGATGGGGGGCAAGAGGGTGGAAGACGTGCGGTTAAGAGGAGGTTGGGGGCGGTGATGGATTCCGACAGTGAAACGGCGAGCATTGTCCGGTGATGAAGAATGCTCTTCTCCTTTCTAGGGTTTTATTCGAATAGAATGGATTGGATACGTGTTTGAAGTGAGACGACGACAACCGAGCAGAAGGGAATGGATAGGGAACAGTCTCGAACAGTGGAGGGGTATAAAAGTCTAATGAAATAGAAAATTAATTTTTACAAAACAAAATAAAAACACAGTCATGTTACTATGAGGTCGGCCTTATTACTATTTAAGTAAGGTCGTCTTATTTTCACCCATGTTGAGAGTGTTTTTAGGGTTTTCAACCGTACGAATGAAAAGAACATCGAAAATTAAAATAGCATGTCGATTATATATATATAGAAATGTTAGGTTAAGGCCGGTCGGTTCATTTAAGGTCGCTTCATTTTGAGGCACTTGGAGAGTATTTTATTCGAAATCCAACCATATGGATGGAAAGAACATCGAAAAAAAAGCTAGCATGTCAATTTTCATACAATTTGGGAACTTGTAAGGTCTTCATCTTAATGGGTGAAAATTTATAGAAATCTTAGTGGTTCAGAATTTCACCCTTTAAGATGAAGACCTTACAAGTTTCTAAATTGTATGAAACATTGAAAATTGACATGCTAGTTTATTTTCTTTCCATCCATACGGTTGGATTTTCTTAAAATCTTATCTGAAAATAAATTTAAAATGGGGACCCACACTTGGTAGTGTTACATAGCGTAGTAACAATATATATATATATATATATATATATATATATATATATATATATGGAAATATTAGTATAAGGCCAGTCGGATTACTGTTCATTTAAGGTCACCTAATTTTGAGACACTTGGAAAGTATTTTTTTCAAATCCAACCGTATAGATGGAAAGAACATCGAAAAATAAGCTAGCATATCGATTTTCATACAATTTTGTGATCGTATGATCATTCATCTTAAAAGGTGAAATTTTATAGAAATTTTAATAGGTTAAATTTTCACCATTTAAGATGAATGATCATACAGTCATCAAATTATATGCAAATTGACATTCTAGTTTATTTTTTTGATGTTCTTTCCATTCATACGGTTGAATTTGAAAAAAATACTCTCCAAATGTCTCAAAATTAGGCGACCGTATATGAATAGTAATCCAGCCGGACACATAGTAACATGCCCCACATTATATATATAAAATTGGTTTACTTCAACAGCCACCAAATTCAGTTTAAACCACAAAACATCTATCCATGTAAATCTTCACCTCATGTCATAACATGATGAGAAATAACAAGATCCTCATTCCTGATAATCTGGCAACATGGCAATAAAAAGGATCATGGTCGATTTACTTCTTTTGTGAAAACGATGATGAAGTTATAAAGCACTTGTTTTTCTTTCGATGGAAAGAGTTTTTGGCCATTTTTTTTTATCTCCTGTGAATATGGAATGTGCTTCAATCACTACATGACCTATATAAGGCCGCCCTCTCATGTAACCTCCAGAGAGAAAGTATTGCGAATGAGATGAGACTTGCTTACAATGGCTATCTTTAAAAGACACAGAAGACATTTTCAAGATAAACATGTCTTTGATATTAACATATTTTAAAGGACCAAACTAACTACAATGTACCCTCCAGTCAAAAGAAGTTTAGTTTTGAAGGAAAAAGACCAACCATAGCCACTCACAAGGGCCCAACATTCACAGTCTCATTCACAGGCAAGGAATTAGGGATGACAAAATCTAAGCCGATATGTAGTTTACGATCTGATCCATCTCAAATGGGGTAATTTTTTTTATTGGAGAGCGGGGCACGGGGCGTGGCAAAACGGGTTTGGTAAACATCTATTTTAAATCCGCCTCATCCCGCCCTGCTAAAAAAATTATGAAAATGCACTTATATATATATATATATATATATATATATATATATATATATATATATATATATATATATATATATATTAAATTACTAAAATTTTAACAAGAATGATAGGATCATCGACTCATGTGCATTGTAATGCTTGTGTAAAGCTTATCATCAATTTTCTAAGTATAAAATACACGCTATCAACTTGCAATGATGTATTAAAAGTTAAAAATATAGGCATGACGGGGCCGGGCGGGATGGGGTATGAGGACAAACCATAGTAGCGGTTGTGTTATTCAAAATTCTACTATTTGGGCAGGGCGGGGCGGGGCGGGGCATGGGATGGTTTAGGCGGGGCGGTGGTGGTAGAGGTTTGCCCTGCCCCCGGCCCGCCCCATTGCCATCCCTACATGGAATGTATCTTTAATTCTTGTAAGGGCAAATTCCCTATTAGTCAGTGGCACTATTTGACACTATTCCTCACCCAAAACACTATTATACTACACCCCTACACACCCCTCCAAGGACCTATAGGCAATTTAGACACTATTCAAAGAACCTATATGATAGGGTGGTTATAAACGAGGACACGTGGCACACAGGTATCCAGGCGTGTGCATGCCACGTGACAGTCCTTATGGGGAGAGACTCACTTTCTCTCTATGGCCGAGCTCCTCCACCTCGGAAATTATGATGAATTCCGAGGTCCTCATGGAGGAGCTCGGAAATTCGCATGAAGGCATGCCACCTTCGAGTCCACTTCTAGCAGTTCTCGACGCGCGGTGACTCGAGACCTTCTAGAGGCCCAATCGATTCTGAGACAATTGGGCCGGTTGGGAAACGGTTAAACGGTTGAGGAGCCATCCTGGAGTCTAGAAGCTTCTAGAAGCATGCTGAGCTGGATTCGCTGAGCTGGCATGCTGAGTTGGCACCCACGTGCTTGAATTAGAAAGCTTGCTCTCCAAGCAACACCTCAGCTTCCAGACCCTATAAATACCCCCTTCCTCCAGTTCAACAGGGAGAGATCGGAGATCCGGCGAAGCCCTGCTTCTCTGGCGACTGGAGCTCCATCTCCTCCTTCTTCTCCTCTTGAATTTTCTCTCTTTCAAGCTCATCAATGGAGCTAGATTCTGTAATCGTATTGAATGATTTAGTGAATTCCATCTCCATGGGGGATGATCGTGGTTTTTTCCCCTTTCCAGGGGTTTTCCATGTTACTTCCTGAGTCTCCTTTGATCTTGAGTTTATTTTCTCTTTGATTTCTGAATCTTATTCCCACTCAAATACAAATTCTAAAGTGTTTGCTCGAAATTGGAGCTTGATCCAATTTTGGAGCTAACACTCTAATTAATTACTAGTTCTTGTAATTATGTATGAACCATAAGATGGTTTATCTACTTTATATATATAATCTTCAAGTCCACTTCCACAATGAAAATTCTTCTAGAAGATAAGAGCTTGCAATGAAATAAAAAATCATCAATTTGGTTTGTGGTTAGTTAGAGGGTGATATATATATATATATGAATCACATAATGACAATAACTTAGGCCTCTTCCCATGATAAACAAACCAATTAATTTCATAAAAAATAAATCATTTTGCAAATTCTTCTTCCCCATCATTTAATTGTAATTACAAGAAACCACCAACAATATATAGAACATATCTTATACTTGAGGTGTACTTTCAGTCTCAAGAACAGGTTGTGTTCTAACCATGGCAGCATTGGGCATCTTACTCCTACCAACCCAAACACTCCCCAAAGCCTCATCATTCTCACCCCTCCTCTCTATCTCTTTCATTTTCTTATTCCTGGCCAACCTAAACCCTACCACCCCAAACAAACCAACAAAAAACAACCCAACAACTCCACAAGCTGCACACACCATCAACCAAACCCTCCATTTCATTCCATCTCTTCCCTTCCTCTTTGGAGTTAGTTCCCCTGGAACCTCTGACTCTACAATGATACCAAAATGACCTGTAGTTCTTGTCAAGCAAACATTGGAAGACTCCATCTTGTATATACTCACTACTGTTCCATTCAACCCAAAATTTGCACATCTAATCTTTGAACCACTCATTCCTTTTGGCAGTATGACTTTAGGGAAGCTAACATTAATGGGAGTTCTGGTCACATTGAGATCAAGCTCAGTGATATTGGTGTTGGAGCTTATATCTGATGCGTCATAGGCGTGAAAACCTACGACCGGAGCGATGAGCGAAAAGCCGGAGGGCGTGTGAAAGATGGTAGAAGACCGATTGCCGAAACTTTGATATACAATGGTCAGTCTCCGAACAGGAGGCTTTGAGATGGCTCCAGAGTGAAGGTGAATTGCACCAATGTCCACGCCGAGTCTCCACAATGTCCTGCCTCTTAGTCTCACAGCAGATGCCTTGATGCCGGAGAGATTCATCGGTAGGGGTAGTTGGTATATGATGCTGGTGCGGCGCCGGTGAGCTAGAGTTTCGAAAGCACAGTCTCGAACAAAGGTGTCCAGTGAGTGGATGGAGATGTTGTTATTGGCTAAGTACTGATCTCCTGAAGATAAGAGAAAGAAAGATATGAAGACTAGTGAGGTGAAGAACCGAAGGAGTACTGACTCCATGATCATCATGTTTCAGGAATTCATGCATGCATGCATGCAGTGGGAGCATAGTACTTTTGGATGGTTTTTGAAGGCAATGGAGAGTGATTTATGGAGTGAAAGAGGGATTAGGTGATGGATTAGGTTGTTCTTTTGAAAGATGCTCAAAGTGAAGTGCCAAACAATGGAATGAAGGCAGGAAGGAGTTGGTGGAGAGAAGAGGTAAGAGCTATCTGTTAGCAAATTAAGAATGGGTGCTGATAGTCATGGATGAATACAAAGCTTAGCTGGGGAACTTATTTGGAATAATAATTATTTTTATATGTATATACATTTTTTTTTTATGATTGTGATCAATCTCGGTCAATCCGAATTGAAGCCGTGCCAGTCCAAGATGTGAAGATGTTGAATTCTTGGTCAGCTCATCAACAGGATTGGCTGTGTATGTATGTTCAATGTTGTTGGGATGAGTCAGGGTTTGCTTACCTTGGGACTGAGTTTTACACCCCCACCCACAAATACCCAGGGATCTATAGTGAAACTAACACTGTTTCAAGGACTAAAAAGTTCATTATCCATTTTATTATTATTATTTATTTATTTATTTATTATTTATACTAAATCATAAAATAAATAAATAAATAATTTATCTAGTACTATTTTGATTTTTTATCAATTTAAATTAATGTTAAATAGAATATATTAATAGTTTCTGTTTTTTTTTTAAATAAGAAAATTTTTCAAAACATGTTTGCAAAACCATTTAATTTTTTTTTAATTCTTTTATCTTCATCTTAATTACAGTGTGATCAAGTGAAAACAATATTTTAGTTGTGAATCGTTCTTTGCACCAACAGAGGACCAGCGGATAGCACAATTTTCCCTCTATAATATACATGCTTAGCATGTTTGGTATTCTTTTGACATAATATTTAATTGCTTTTAACTATTTATTATATTTAAAAACAAAGCTTAAAATTAACAAAATATATAAAGACTCTTTAAAGAATCATGGGCTTTATATAACATGCCAATGCCATTTTTATAAACCCAATCATAATCAACAACTCTATAATTTTATCATGAAACTTTTTGTTTAAATTATTTTTTAATAAATCAAACCTAGACATTTAATAATCAAAGTAGATAAATAACATTTAAATGAAAAAAGTGAAAAGTTATAACAAAAAATTGAAAAACAAAAACTCAAAACCTTCTATAACATTTTAAAGAGTATAAGAATTTCATTGGTTTCAATCAAAGGGTTTTTTTTTCTTTTTCTTTTAACAAGATAATTTGCACCAAAATGCTCATTCATTTATACAGTAAGAAAAATAAAGTAAGGGAAGATGAAATCCAGAAACCAAAAAGGGATTTTACTTTTGCATCCATATGTACCTAGAATGTTTATTAGAAATAAATAGAAATATTATTGTCATTGATTTATGTTCCTGTCAAGTATTAATGTGTGATTTTATATCATCACATTATATTCTTCGAAGTGTTCAGTGAGATGGCCCAACCAAACACATATATTACCAACCAAATACGAGATTCAACCACTGTCTAAAACTGTGCTTAATATCAGGTCTAACAGATCACATAACATAAAAGTCACCAATGAACTACTCTAAATAGTAAATAGTAATACAAGGAATGTCACACAATGACATTAATCTCGTCAACTGTAATAATTATTGTAAAAATAGAATCCCAAACATCACTCACTTACATTCCATGGTCCCTTTACAACAAACCAACCACTAAAAAGTAAATGTGCAATAGGGTTAGCATTGTTTAGCCTCAAATGTAAATGAACTTGCGCACTATCCACTCAGTTATGTTATTTAAAACATAGTCCTCAACCAGTTAAAATTCAGAGGCAATCACAAATTACCTTTCCTGAGAAACAACATTATGAACTCCAGGTTAAGAACATAACCAGGCTGATTTTTGAGTAGGAAATTAAAGATCAAAATTCATAAGCATGAAATAGATCTCTTGAAAGACTACTGATAGGAGAAAGAAACTATAAAGAAAGTAGAAAACTGCAAGCAATGCAAAGACAGATTCATAACCCAAAACAATAAAGATCCAAGCACACCCAGAAACCACCCATCAAAATTTCCATCAAAGGCAGTAGAATATTTAGAAGAAATTCTCAAGGGGAAAGGCATCTGAGGGATGAATAAGGTATGTAAGAACGAGGGCGACAAACATTAGTAAGTAGGCAATCCCTTGGTCAATTGCTGTCCCTGCAAGCCAAAAGAAACAACACTTAAAGCATTGAAAAAGATAACCATGCTGTTAAGCATTATTGAAATGGTTGATCTGCATAAAATTACTGATTTGTGTGCTTTTAATATTGTTCTCAGATCATCTTTAATAATCTTTTTCCAGCTACTTTATCTGATTAAATATAACATTTTCACAACATACATGGTAATTTCATTGCATAACTGGGCAAACTAATTAATAATTCCTTAAAAATTGTTCATGCAGCAAAACTTTATAATAAACAATATCAGAAACTACAACAAAATTCTCTACAGGGAAAAAATACATAAAAAACATTAAAATTTATTTTGGGTTTCTATCTAATGTCTTTATCTTCATTTTGCATAATTTGAACCCTCAATTTACATAATCTTTGCAATCCTAACTTTCTGTCTAGAAACCTGATCAAAGGGATGGTCCATGCCATTAGTTATGAACAAAAGTGAGACCTAGCAACTTACATTAAGGTAAAATTGGAATTTGAAAAGTTTTCCAGCTAAATGTCAATTCTTACATGGCAAATAAATGCAAACTCATGCACCCAAGTGTTTGATTTGACAAATGGTGAAACCAGAGGAGTTATATTACATAGAAGAGAAAATCTGCATGAAATGCATTCACATTTCGATTTAACTAAATTAATTAGTTGAACAACAGCACTTTCATCAGTTTCCAGTTCATTATTTCTGAATGAATCCAAAAGAAACTTCCATTGCTTTTCTACTTTTTTTTTTCTTTTAAAAAAAATCGACAAGAAGAGAAAGATACACCCCTTTATTGTTTTCTTTTCTCATTTCCAAAGATAAAATATAATTATTTAACAACATGCATAACTGAAATTACTGATCTATGTTTGTACTTTGAATAAACCTAGAAGCTCAACCTCTTAAAAAGTTAATAAATAAATAATAAAGCGGCATCTATAAAAACACAGTTTGATTGCAGACTGAGGAACTGGCAATTCTTGATAGTCAACCATTGTTTCGTAATTGATGCTATTCCTAATACCTCTAATTCATTCTCAAAATATAAAGACTAAAAAAATGCATTCGAAATCGAAAAAGTTCATGCCTTTCGGAACCAGATATAATCAAAGAAAAAAGCGATTTAAGCTTCATTCACACAACCAAAGGGTCACGCTGAAAGTCAGGTCGCTGCCATGGCAAACCCAAAGAAAAAGATTTTTAAAAAAAAATCAGGGGAAAAGACGAACCATCGCTTGTTGGGGCGGGGGCGGGGACGGGGGCGGGAGCCTGGCCGCGAACTGCCGGAAAGACAATGCCGAGACACAGCGCGGCGAAGGCCATCAGGCGGAGCGAAACCCGATCAATCCCCGCCATCTCTGAATCAACCGTCTCCCTCGAAGGTATCGATCAGGGCGGGGTGAGCGAGAAAACCGGACGGGGGAATGGAGAATTTGGAAGTTAGGGTTTCAATAGGGACTTGGGTTTTATAGTGGGACTCACCGGTGGGGCCCGCCACGTGAAGTTCTGGTCATTGTACACAGCCAGACTGGACTTAGCCCGAATGTTGTTCCAACTTCCAATGGGCGTCGCTGTCGTGTATCCGACGCAGGCTCAACACTGATATTAGTATTACTTATTTTTATTTAATTATTTTTATTATTGTAAAATAAAAATACTCTTTGAATTGAAAAAGAGATTATATATATATAATATACTACAAAAGCATATGAATTGTTGTAAAATAAAATACTCTTTGAAATATATATGACAATGTTATATTGATTGCACATTCCTTAGAACATAACACCCAGAACCCAATGATGTTAATTAAAATGAATATGAATAAAACATATAATATCATTGGATGGGAGACTGTCATTGTCACTATTGTCTTAAAGAAAATGAACTTTCCAAATAGATGGATTAATTGGATCAAAGAATGCATTGAAACTACTTCATTGTCTTTCATTATCAATGGGAAAACTGGGAGTTGGGTAAAACCAACTGCAGGGATCAGGCAAAGGGATCCCCTGTCATCATATATTTTTATTTTGGTTTCCCAAATACTTACCAACATCCTCAATAAAGCCCAATCCATCCAACTGCTTAAAGGTATCAAAATCTCTGATTCACTGTTTATAAACCATATCCTTTATGCAGATGACCTACTGCTTTATTGTCAGGCCACAAGGAAAAATGCTAGAACCATCAACTTGTGTCTCCAAATATACAAGTCCCTTACAGGACAGAGATCAAATCAATCTAAATCTGACCTGTATTTCCCTTCTTGGCTCAATGTAAGAGTTAAAAAGTCCATTTCTGGTATTCTAAACCTTAAGCAAAGCCTTTTCCCTTTCAAATATATGGGCTGTTGGATTTCACCATTTAGAATCCTAGTTGACTGTTTCAAAAATATGATCACAAAAGTGGGAAAGAAACTAGCATGGTGGAAAACCCTCCAACTAAATATGGCTATGGTAGGGTGACCTTAGTGAATGCAACAATCATGTTCATCCCAATTTTTGGCCTTAGCACATATACTATACCTGATTCGGTACTAGATACTATATCAAAGCTTGTAAGAAAATTCTTATGGGCTAAAGACAACAGTGGAGGTGGATTGCATCTAATTGGTTGGAATGTCATTACCAGCCCTAAAACTGAGGGTGGTCTGGGGGTTAAAGATCTAAGACTTATGAAGAAAGCACTATTATCAAAGCAAGTGTTAGAACTACTGAATTATGATGATAAACATTGGGTAAAATTCATGAATGGAAAATATGGAAAGTTAGACCCATGGCAAACTAATACCCTGCATAAAATATCTTGGACATATAGAGGATTTCTTAACATAGCTAAAGAGATCAGGAATGACATTGCTCAGACCAACATAACAAAATTTAATAGAGTTATGACTGATCCATGGCTTTTCAATACCCCTCTATGCAAAATGCCAACTTTCTTTAACATACAGCATGATATGTTCAATATGACAATCAATGATATTCTAAGCAACAATCACTGGAATTGGAGCTTGTTAAATAATTTTTTTTTCCTAGCAGTGTGTTAGAATTGTTAGAAACCAAACATATTCAAGAAGATACTGAACAAACTCATTGGAGATGGGCAAACAAAACAGATGGAAGATCTATAACTGAGCAGTCTATGAGAATTATAGACCAAAGACAATTAACAATCACTGGCCGGGGTGGAAGAAACTCTGGAAATTGAAACTGATTCCAAAGATAAAAGTATTCTTATGGAAACTTTTCCATAACAGATTGCCAACTATAAGATTTCTATATTCTCTAGGAATTGGTCCTAATGACCCATGCAATCTTTGTAAACTTCAATCAGAAACTACTTACCATAATTTCCAAGAATGTAGACATTCTCAACAGGTGTGGCAAAGGTTGAAGGATGATGGCAATCTTACCAATTGGAATGTCACTTCTGAGGATATCACTGTCAACATGAGTCATGTATAATTATCGGATCCGGGTTATTATCGGATCCGGGTCATGTATATATATATATGGGTTGTATATATATATTGTAGATGGACTAGGGTTTGTAAGTTGAAGTTGATTTTATAATACAAAGGGCAGCCGCCAGGTTCTCTCCACCTCTAATCTCCACCTCCGATCAACATTCTTAACTTGGTATCGGGGAGAAAGGACGCATCACGGACGCGGTGATTGTCTTTGTCACTTCCTCCATGCACGGTCAGGGTGTACTTTTCCTTCTCCAAATTGAACCTCCCAAGTGAGCGCTTTGCTCATTGCCGCTGCTTCACATCGGTTGGCCGTGTCGTTCGGCTACGTCAAGGCCGCCGCCTCTCTAAACAGTCTTTGTCCAAGACCGCTCAGCTAAGCAGACTACTTTGTTCTGGTCTTTGCTCCCGCACACTTGGGCTGCCTTCCCGCTTCCTAGCTGCTCGCTTTCCATTTATGACCGCGGCAGCAGATTCTTCTTTACTTTCAAGATTAGAGCTGCTCCGCCTTCTTTATTCCCACTCGCAAACTTCTTGCCTCGTGGATCGAGGGCCGCTTTTGCTCCCTGCCAGGATTTGTGGCAGTTGTGCTCCTCGGGTGGCGACTTGCTGTGCAGCTCGCTTCTCCGCTGTTAGCTCTTCGGTGGCGGGATTTCAAGAGCACTGAGTTTGGGTATAGGACGAGCACTAAGCTCTCCTTCTCCGGTGTTGAATGAGCACAAAGCTCTTCTTCTCCGGTTGGCACATAGCTGAGGCGTAGGCTGTGTGTTAATTTTTTCAAAAACAAAACATCAAAGTCAAAGTGCAAGCTTCAGTGTGTTGTCAAATCAAAGCTTTGTCAGAGAGTTAAAAGCTTCAAAATTAAAGCTTCAAACTTTGTCAGAGAGTTAAAAGCTTCAAAATTAAAGCTTGTGTGTTAAAGCTTTGTCAGAGAGTTAAAGATTCTTCAATCAACCATTAAATAGCCAGCAAAGCTTAAGTTTTTTCCTTTATCCAATTAACCATATTTGTCCCATCAAGCTATAGTACTTGTTGTGATGGGTGAAAATTCAAAATTTGAGATTTCTGTTAAAGATGGTGGATCTGTTGGAGGACCCAAACTCAATGGAGAAAATTATCGCACATGGAAGAATGTCTATCACTTTACCCTTCGCAGGAAATGCATCTGTCTAGTGGGGACATGTGGACAGGGAACCACCAAGGCTCCTAAGCGTAAAAAGGCAGAGCCTATACGCCAAGTGGGAAGATAAAAGTGATGGACTTGCTTCAATGGGCATCCTATTCAGGAAGGCGCCGGATCGATGACGTGTTGCGTACCGGTGGACCGCAGTGTCTGACTGGCTGAAACAATATGGAAGACATTAGAAGACTCTATGCAAATGACTCGATTTTATCCAAATTGATGAGTTAATGTCGTGCAAAGTAGCGATATGAAACAAAATGGACAATCGATAGTAGTCCGGCCTTCTACATGGCCAAAAATATAAAAATATATGAGATTGACGGAATTTAAGCCCATGCAGATTGAGGATCCAAAAGCACGTACCTGGTATCTGAAAGAGAAGGAGCTTGAGAGGGTTCATATATTCTTGAGGGGGCTTGATGCAAAGCATACTTGATTGCTAAAGGAGAGTTGCTTATCACCAAAACCTCCCCGGCTTAACCATGGCTTTCACCTACATTACGTGAAGGATGAGTCACAACAAGAAAGTTTTACTCCAAGCACAGAGTTGAAGTTTCCTCGTCCTAGCAATCCAATAAAGGAACCAAAGGCCTTCCTTCCAAAGAGCAAAACCCTTTGTCTTCCCATCGACCAAAGGGCCTTCACCCACCGTTCCACGTCGTCCCCGTCCTCAGTGTTCCCATTATCATGATGTTGGGCATCCGAGAGAGAGTTGTTGGAAATTGTACCCACATCTCAGTGCCCGAAGGGTGGGCTGTCTGTCGAGGCAAAGCAGCTAGGCGATTCGGCTAGTCCAAGAACCCGGATTTCTTCGCCGGGATAGCCATAAAGATCATTTCTACACCGGTGTGAGGGACTCTAATTTATAGCCTCTTGACGTCAATTACAGCGGTAGGAGATTGGTATAGCTTTAAAGTTTCACATTTTATTGGTTCTACGGCGGCTTGGATTATTGATTCAGTGCATCTCGCGATCATATGACTTATGATAAAACTTACTTTACTAAACTATCTCCTCCACTGTCTCTTATGTTACAAATGCCAAATGAGGCTGGGCTTTTCACATGTTAGGAATAGGGATCTATTCGCGTTGTTACACCATCCTTAGAACTTCATAATGTGTTATATGTACGGACTTTGTCGCGTCACCACTTGATATCCAGTGGCCCCAATAAATCCAATACCGAGTCTAAGTGTTCTCGTAATCCTTTCTTCCCCTGTGTATGTAATTTTTCGTGATCTTCTCACCGCTGGGAGATAATGGAATTCACTTGGGTATACGAGGAGCATCGCCCATTTCCATCCGGATCGACATACGCCAGCGGTGAGAAGCCCGTGAGCCCCAACCGGGCTTTGACTTCGAGGTTCGATCAACTAAGTGATGTGTGGTTGTGGCATCGCTGCTTAGGGCATCCATCTTTTAGTCTTATGAAAAATCCATGCTTACCTTGTTCATTGGGTGTGGATGAGTCTTCTTTGCATTGTGAAACTTTAGTTTTGGCCAGTAAAACGCCATCTTTACTTATTCTCCAAGTATTTCCAATAGAAGTAGCATTCCTTGAACTTATTCATTCTCGATGTTTGGGGTCCTTCTCGAGTCTACTACTCGATATCACGATATTTTTATTGTTTTGTTCATTGATGATTGTACAAGATTATCCTGGGTCGCACTCCTAAAAACTAAAGATGGAGCTTTCCTTGCTTTTCAAGCATTTTATACCCTTGTTCAAACACAGTACAATAGCCCCATTAAAGTTTTGCGCTCTGACAATGGGGGGGGAATATGTAAACCATGCCTTTCAAGAGTTTTTCACCACACATGGGATCATTCATCAAACTACATGTCCACGTATGCACCCAGCGTGAACGCGGTATCTCACGAAAGGAAAAAATCGCCACCTACTTGATATGGCTCAGCCTCCGCTCTCTTTAGTGCTCATATGCCTAAGTATTTTGGGGTGATGCAAGTAGGAAGCCTCCGACCATCTTATCAATCGCTCTCGAGTCGGTTGCTTCTCCAAGGTAAAATTCCCTTTGAGATTCTTGCCTCCTATGTATCTATTTCCGGCCCTTTCATAATCTTCCACTTTCGCCTGTTTTTTGGTTGTGTTGCTTTTGTCCATGTTCCCAAAAACCAGAGGACTAAGTTGGATGCCCGGGCCATTAAGTGTGTTTTTGTTGGCTATGGCGGATCTCAAAAAGGATACAAGTGCTTCCATCCCCCTACTCGAAAATACTATGTTACCATGGATGTTACATTCTTTGAAGATATGAGCTACTTTACCTCCCCTGATACTGCTCTTCAGGGGGAGCATTGTTATTTTGAAGAGTTGTATCAGGGTGAGGAAATTAGAACAAAGACAAACTCTGAGGAACTCGGAACAGATACAAACTCAATTTGGGACACTTAGGTCCTCCCACTCACCTCAAGGTCACGGTTCTGGTGGCGCATGTAGAGTGCGGACGCATGTAGTTGAAAGAGGCGAAGATACATACTGCTCACTACTCCCTCAATTATAAATCATACCCCGACTCACGACTCCACAGTCTAATCAAGAAGATCACTCATCCGGGAGGTATGTCCACCTACTAGTACTAGTAGTAATGATCGCATGTGTTGCCAAATAGGTCTACTTCATCACTGTAATTGACCCCCCAAAAGGTATGAACCTACCTGCTTTGTGCAAAGTCAAAAGTACCCAAAGTAGCTAATTATATGTCCACTAGTAGGTTATCTAAGTTAAGTATGCATCTTTTTTGTAAGATCAAATATCACCAGACATTAGTGCGATTCCAACAAAGTACACGTGGATGCATTGGGAGATCCAAAGTGGAGGAGGGCAATGGAGGAAGAGATGGGGCTTTACGTAAGAATGATACTTGGCCGGCTAACTAGTACATTTACCACAAGGCACCTTAGAAAGTCAGAGGGTTGCACCGGGTTGCATTTGAATTATCACGGTCGAATATAATGTTGATGGTTCAAATTATCCAATCGATATAAGGCTAACGCACTTGTTGCAAAAGGTTTTACTCGGACACTCTACGGTATTGATTATGATGAAACTTTTGCACCTCGCGGGCTAAGATGATGAACACCATTCGAAAGTAATCTTTGCCTGTCCTCATTTGCGACTGAAGTTTAGATTGGCCAATTCACAATTTGATTATGTCAGAATGCATTCCTTCATGGAGAATTAGCCGAGGAGGTGTACGTGACTCTTCCACGCTTTGGTATGTAGTCGCAACATTCCCACGGTGAACTTGTATGCAAATTGAGAAAATCCTTGTATGGTCTCAAACAATCGCCACGTGCCTGGTTTGGGAGGTTCTCACAATTTATGCACCGGATCGGTTACAGACAAAGCAACTCAGATCATACCTTGTTTCTCCAGCATCAACAAGGAAAGATAACAGCTTTAATCATCTATGTAGATGATATGGTGATCACTGGAAATGATAATATTGAAATAGAGAGACTACAGAGACAACTGGCCTCTGAGTTTGAGATAAAGGACTTGGGTGAACTCAAGTACTTCCTAGGAAATTAAAAGTAGTGGGAGACAAAGGGATATACACATTGCGCCAGAGAAAGTATGTTCTTGACAATTTACCGGCGAGAGAGGCAGGTATGATTGGATCGGTGCAAACCTATTGATACTCGATTGAGCGAAGCCCGGAGATCCATTGTTTACGGAGTATTCGACCAAGTGCCTACTGATCGGTAGGGCTCGCTTATTCTCGCGGTTGGTTGGTCGCTTGATTTATTTGGCCTTCATACTAGACCGCATGTTGCATATGCGCGTAAGTGTAGTAAATTCAGCTTCATGCATAATCCAAGTGTGAGTCACATGTGGATGCGTTGTTATACTAATCTTGAGATACTTGAAGTCGGACTCGAAGGGAATATTGTTTTCTAAACATAACAACATCCTTGAAGTTTGTGGCTGGTCCACCAGTGATGCGGCAGATTAGGTGGCAATGCATTACGAAGGTCAACGTCGAAGGTTACTTTACTTTTGTATAGGAGGTAACTTGGAAGTTTGCATGGAAGAGTAAGAACAAGGTGAGTAGCACGCATCCAAAGGTCTTTGAGGGCCGAGTATAGAGGTATGGGCTCACTGGGTGTGTGGAATTCTTTGTGGTTGGCTGAGAGTCTCGGGTGTGTGATTTAGGTTTTGAACTCAAAGATACTTATGCGAAATTGTATTGTGATGACAATAAAGCCGCCATTGATATATCACAAAATCAGATTACCAAGTGAACATGACCGCATTTCAAGGCGTGTGAGGTCGATCGCCATTTTATTAAAGAAAAGTTGACGCCTTAAGATTGGTATTAGCTTTCCTTTTGTTCCCATCTTGAAGAGCAAATTTTGCGGCATATACTTATAAAAGGAGTCTCCAAAAAGGTTTTTATGACTGCTTTCAAGCAAGTTAGTACGGGTTGATGTGTGTATGTCTCCAACTTGAGGGGAATCATCAACATGAGTCATGTATAATTATAGGATCTCCTTATTATGACGGATCCGAGCTGTGTCATGATATATATATATATGGGTTTGGTATATATATATTGTAGATGGACTAGGTTTGTGATGTTGGAAGTTGATTTTATAATACAAAGGCGCTGACCTTGAGGTTCTTTCTCATGCCTCTAATCTCCACCTCCGATCAACATTCTTAACTATCACAAATGGTAGATTTAGCTAGGCAGGGGGCCGGGGAGATGAAAGCTCTCTGGGGAAGAGGACAAAGAATTAATTGCCATAACACTATGGATTATTTGGAAGGACAGGTGCTCCCATTTTTTCACCACAAAAAGGTTCAATTCAACAAAGATAGCAAACAATGCCAAAGCTCTCCAACTGGAGCAACAGGGAAGTATACATAGTATACATCAACTAGAAGCATCTAATGACAGGCTATGGAATTTACAGAATTTCAATTTCTACTTACTTGTTGATGCATCTTGGCAGGATGGTGAGGATGTAGCTTGTAATGCCTTTATTATCATGACCAACAATGGTGTATTTTGTATGGCAGGGGCCAACACACGCTAAAAGTACCGACTCACCATATGAAAGTCGAATCCATGCTAGCTAATGGAGAGCCGGATCAAGATGATTCATCAATCACAGACTGAGTATAAAGGACGATAAATACACACAGTACAACTTATGTCTACAATGTAAGGCTCAACCGCTGATTGAGGACCCCCTGTGATATCACTTTGATAAAACTAATGCAACAATGTAAAGCCCAATTGAGCAGTCTCTCAAGATGGAATGCCCAAAGAATTGATATAACACATAACATAACAGCAGACAAGATGGCAAAGATGGCACGAAGAAATAAAAGTGCTTTACATTTTGAAGACCAAAACAGAATACCAGAATGGCTTGCTGATGAAATAGTCAGACTAAAGGAATTTATCACAAATCCATGCCCAAACTTTTTTGTTGTATAACATTGATAGCTAGACTTTAGCTCTTTTCTTTACAAAAAAAAAAAAGAGACAAAGGGTTAGCTTGGAATTGTCTAAAAATATTTTTGACATCCAAAACTTACAGACTAATCAGCTTGAATAGGTTTGTTGTTCAATTTTTTTTTGAATTTTTAATTTTGGTTGGATTTAGCTTGAAATTAAAATTAAACTATTTAATTTCAAGCTTGTGTTTGGCATGATTTACCTTGAAATTAAGGTCTTTTTTTGTACTTTTATGTAATAAAAATACATATTATATTATATTTAATAAATAAAATTTATGTTTCATAATATTTTATAAAAAAATAAAATTTTAAAGCGATGATCATGGATATACATATAAACATAAAATATTTTTTAATTACATACGATAATATAATAAAAAATAAAATTTCTACTGTAACTATATGTTTCTATGATATAAATTACATAAAATATAACATATATTTATTTATTGTTCTTATTATTTTGAGCTTTTGAGCTGGTTCCAAATTCAAACTCAAGTTCAATTACGTTTATTGTCTCATATCTCTCCATGTCGTTCACGGCATATTGTAATAACTATCTTAAAATTAAATAAATTATAATTTATTTAATTTATTAAATAATATTAATGTCCTAGAATTTTCATAAGCGCCTAAACAATCCCGTTCGTTCATGATTGCCATCACATGATTCACATAGCATCCAACGGTTCTCATAGCAGGATTCAGTGTACCACGATGGACCCCACCGGGCTAAATGTTCCCGCTCAGCTGGTTCTTCCTCAGAGTTGTAGAATAGTTCACTGTAGAAGTGTCACCTATTTAATGGCAAACACGTAATTTGCTGCAAGACCAAGGGCTGATATTATAGATTCCCAAGCCCTCCTTTTGAATAGCATTAATGACACGTCAGCATTTTCGGCTTCGATGAGATCGAAGCTCGCTTCCTTCGTTTTAATGGCGGCTTGAGCTCCTTATCGATCTCCAAATCCAAAGCTTCTTTCTTTGAACCTTTCTTCTTCTCGGGTTTCTTTGCATTTGTTGTCATGGCGCAGGTCGTGGCTGCCGCTCAATCCGTGCAGCTCTCATTCCCCGGCACCGGATCTGGGGCCCGGAGAGGACCTGTGGAGGAGCTGAAGCGGGAGAACATTCCGTTGAGGTTCCATCAGGGAAAGGCCTGGAGGAATAGCAAGGGACGGCGTTTTTCGCCGGTGGTGGCGGTGGCAAATCCGTTGCCAAGGACCGAGGCTGAACTCATGCCTGTTTCGCCGAACGACACCTTAAGCGTCTCTCTTCTACACTCTTTTCCTTTTTTTTTTAGTATTTTCCCCCTATTTTCTGATAGATTTCTGTATTCTCTTGTCTGAAGAATTATCATTTTGTGAAAGCTGTCGTTACTACTCTAGGATTTTTGCGTTCAGTAGATATGTTGTTGAATTTTATTCACATTGTTCCCGCATTAGTTGTGGAAATTAGAAATTTTGCTGAGCGAGATTTAGAATGAAATGCAGTTCATTTAAATTTGGAATTTCCTAGCAGAAAAGAGACCTCCTAAGCAGTTAATGTAGTAAAATTCAGTTCTTACTAATTATTTATCAATTGCAATTAGGCTCGTGCACTCTTCTGATTGTTTCTTTTACTGAAAATGAGTTATTTGTGGTCATTGGTTCTCAGGAAGAAGAGCAATTCAGATACTTGAAGGGAATTCAGCAGCTTAGCGATGCATCATCTGGAGTTTGGTCCAAACCCAATGTAAGGCGCAAGACAAAGATAGTGTGCACCATTGGACCCTCGACCAACACAAGGGAGATGATATGGAAGCTTGCAGAGGCTGGTATGAACGTTGCTAGACTGAACATGTCTCATGGAGACCATGCATCCCATCAGAAGGTCATTGATTTGGTGAAAGAGTACAATGCTCAATCCAAAGATAATGTTATTGCAATTATGCTTGACACCAAGGCAGGTTTCTTCTTTTATAATAGTTTTCACTTTTTTCAACATTGCTTTGTAACACATAAAACTCATTCAGGAGACTGTATTGAGAAATAATGCCTACTAGAGAGTCCAATTCAATAGACTATTAGTGGGCATGCATGATATTCTTCCTTTCATGGTAAGAGAGCAAGATAGTGATTGCCATTTGCCAAGTAAGGAAACAATTTTCTTCTGGACAGATTGTCTGATGAGTGTAAGATTAAGATATGCTGAAGGTCATTTTGCAAATGAGGGTGAAGGCTCCAACATCCTCATGCTTGTACTTGCAAGATCCTCAGCACTTAGCATATACATATCCCTTCAAATATAGTGTCTAACCATTGATTGCATAAGTTTGATTTTATAAAACATTAGTTTATATTGATACTCTAAAATCTCATTTCTAGTTTTCACATGGTGTTCAACATCAATTAATGCTTCCCCTTGATTTTTGTGCCAGGGTCCGGAGGTTAGGAGCGGTGATGTGCCCCAGCCAATTAACTTAGAGACTGGTCAGGAATTCACATTCACAATAAAAAGAGGGGTTAGCACAGAGACCTGTGTTAGTGTCAATTATGATGACTTTGTTAATGATGTTGATGTTGGTGACATGCTTCTAGTAGATGGTACGTAAGAATGTTTGCCTTTTTAAGGATTTGTTATTTTTTTAAATGTTGATTTCATACATATTTGTATATATGAGTACACTAATAAGCCCACAAACTAAGGTATGCTAAAGCCTTATGCCTACAGGAGACATATACCACAAATTATTTACCTTCAGAAACAATTCAATTGAACATTGAAGATATTGGTATAAAATTCCAACTTGAATGTACCAGTCCTTTACCTTTATCCTGTTGATCTTCAAGTTCAACATTCGGTTCTTTGGGTTTGGAACTTCAAATGCTATTTCATAAAACAGAACAGACTTAAACTGAACTTGTTATTCATATAATATATTCAATTTCCTTTATGCTTCCCACGAAACCATCTCTCCAATCCCTAAACATATAGCTTATTTTATTTTGGTTTTTCAAAGTTTCTTCTTGTTCATTTGATTTCAATCCCTTGATCTGCCTATGATGCTACCCTTCTCTAGCAAACCAGGATTCATTGGGAATTTCATTTGGGTAATAGTTTGATTCTTTGATTGACTGGATTTTACTTTGTTTGAAACGGTCTACCATGCTCCCAATCAGTGCCCTTGTTCTTCTGCAAGGCAGGGCTCATAGCAAAGTTCATTTGGGATGTGGTTTGTTTCTTTGATTCATTTATCTTTACTTGATATGATATGCTTATTAATAGATTGATTTTTATTTGTTATTATTATTATTTATTTATGTATTTTTATTTTTCATTTTATTTCATTTTATTTCATTTTATTTCATTTCATTTTATTTTATTTTATTTAATATTTGAGAGCGACATGAAAACAGAGAATCTATATAGCCAACCCCATCTAGTATGGGATTAAGGCTTAGTAGTTGTTGTTGTTGTAGTATTCTCCCTTGTGGTTGAATCTCAAAATTGGAAATTGCCAAAGTTTTGCTCCGACTTGTCTTTATTTGTTGATTATGCTTGTGGAGGTTCAAATTTAGGCATGTTTTAAAGATTTGAAAAACCAGGGCTCCAAAAATGTTAAGGCCTAAACTTCTTAGTTTGGAGAGATGTTCTTAAAAACTACAAAATTTAAAGCCTTGTAGTTGAGATAAGTTCATTTGGTTAAAACACCAATACGGGCCAAATAATTTTGGTTCTGGTTCGTTTTTTTAAATTTTTTTTTATAAATCTGGATTTGATTTGATTTTGAACTTATGTAAAAGAATAGATCAGTTCGATTTGGAAAAATGTCAAAACCGGAAGAAACCCCTTATTCTATGTGATGACAGTGTCTAAGAAAGTCTTTTATATTGTGACCACTGAAATGAATAATCTCATTGCAAAGGCTGTAGATCAGTGTCATTGGACCATGTCAATCTATTATTTTGTTTGGATGTTTTTGCCCCCGCTTTCTCTATTTCAGCCTATCCTTCATCCGTAAAACCCTAAATTTAGTTCTTGTGCTATAAAAGTTGTCATTTTTCTGTCTCATTTTCTCTGCCTTCTCTCTCACTCCCTAGATTTTATATTTGTTCTATAACAAGTATCCATTGGCCCCTTTCTCTTTACTTGCTCTTTCAATAATTATCTTGTGGATTGGGTTTCTCTTATCATGTTCTTATTCTCATAAATTCCAAGATATGATGATCTAGTCTCCCCCAATTTTTTTAAAAATATGAATCTCATTTTCTATGGATTGCTTGGTTTGATGTAAAAAGCAATGCATCATTTGTTCGTTTTTTCTTTCTTTCTTTGGTTGTATGTGTGTAATGTGATGTAAATTAAATTTTATTCACTTTGGGTTGAGCCCAAACTCACAAATAGTTTTACATTGGTTAGTGAAAATACATTTACAAAATTTTATTTTATTTATTTAAATAAAAAATATATTTTTATCGTTTGTAATATGGGTCCAAATTATTTTGGACTCAATTAGTCTTCGGGTTGGGCATATGTAAATTAAGGCTCATGTTTATTTTTCCTTAAAATTTATATTTAAAGTATTTCTATGAATTTTTAAATTTATTTCTTATATTTAATGCTTTTTATAAATACCGGCATATAGGTTGGTCTTGTCTTCCAGCCAATTTATAATTTAAGTTCACTATTGGACCCGCTGTTGCCAGTGCCTAACCAATGTGGATTATCACTATATATATATATATATATTTCCCTCTGGTGGTATTTGAGATATATAGTCAATATGTTTCCTACCATGTTTGTAGCCATCCCTCTCATCCCGTTAATAAAATTAGCTTTGATATCATTTTATCAATTTAAAATCCTCAAATTTGAGAGTAAGGCAACATAACAATCATAATTTTCTTGCAGTTTTTGAATTTTTAAAAAAATAAACACACAAAAAAATATTTACTCTCTCTCATCCACCTCTCCTTAGTATAATAGATAGAAATCAAAGTGCAATGAAATGAATTATGACCCTGTCGCATATTTTTACCCTTTGGTGTGAGTACCCTTATATCTGGCACAAGTAAATGTTGACTTACCTGTAAATGGACTAACAACACAGCCTCCTGAGCCCTAAACCCATAACCATAGCTGTGTATGCAATGAGTAGAACTATGAATTAGCTACAGTAGTATAGTTTCATGAAACTTTCTGCCTAGTAATAGGTTATGGTAACTATGGATGATATTATATTAATCAGGAGGTATCTTGTATTGACCATTTAGGAGGAATGATGTCCTTGGTGGTTAAGTCCAAGACTTCAGATTCTGTAAAGTGTGAAGTTGTTGATGGAGGAGAACTAAAGTCACGTCGGCACCTGAATGTACGAGGAAAAAGTGCAACTCTTCCTTCTATTACTGGTGAGATATTGGGCTATAACAAATCTCTAAGTATCATTTTTTTTCCTTGTAATCTCAGTGCATCCTTTCAAAACTAACTTTTTTTTGTTTAATGAAAATCTATTGTCCCATGCACATAAGTGAGTTTTCTTTTGTCATATTCAGAAAAGGATTGGGATGACATCAAGTTTGGGGTCGAAAATGGAGTAGATTTCTATGCAGTTTCCTTTGTTAAAGATGCACAAGTTGTCCATGAATTGAAGGACTATCTACGAGGTAATATGCCGACAAGGACTTAATTATATCTTGTGTCTTCAACTCAACATCAGTATCATTTCATTTCATGTTTATATTTTTCAGGTTGTGGTGCTAACATACATGTCATTGTGAAAATTGAAAGTGCGGATTCCATTCCAAATCTTCATTCTATAATTACAGCATCTGATGGGGTAAGCATGACAGTTAGATCCATCCAAAGACATTATACTGTATTTCATGATGGTAACAATGGAAATATATTCTGCACACTTTTCATCTTGTTATAATACTAGAATTCTCTAACAATAATTCAATGCTGAAAATCTCTAAGGATAAGGAATAGCCATATGCTCATGGTTAAGCTTTATATAATTTTTTTTTGAGGTGTGGGTGGGGAGGGGGGCCATGAGGGACTCCACAGGAGTTGTGTTTTCAATTTTGAAGATGACTTACTATCCATTGTCCATGTTCCTGTCTTATGGTCCATACATTTATAGTAACAGATTTAACCCTGAGAAATCTCATTGGTAGGCATACCATTAAAACCATGTGTTTTTTTTTGCCACTAAGTTTTTCTACGCAACAATTATGAACAAATCAACGAGAAGCAAATGGCTGACAGGATTGTTTATAAGTTTTTGAATCTGAAGTGGGTGAAGTTTTGATCTTCTCGGATTGCTAAAAAATTTGCTGGTCCAAATCTTGGATAACCTAATAAGCTCAGCATAATTTGCTTTCACCATGGGAAAACTTCTCTTCATTGTATTTTGTTAATGTTTTCCACCTTATGTAGAATCCTTTCCACATATTCAGTGCTTGGGTATGATAAAAATTCTTGTTTCTGATAATTCTGAGTCTCTGACATTTGAGGTCAATGTGTAACCTTTTACTCATGATTTTTTAGGCCATGGTAGCTAGGGGTGATCTTGGAGCTGAACTCCCCATTGAAGAGGTTCCCTTGCTGCAGGTATGGAATTTTTTTTTGACTCTTCTGTATAGTGTAGATTCCACTCTTTGATAATTTGTCTCCATTAGTTGAATATAAGATTATATTTTAATGGTTCAAGGTAGTTCGTTTCTAGGGAATGTGTCTGAGTACTTCTGACAGATAACTTGTATGTTATAATACTTATTTCTTTACTGAGTTTTAACTACAGTTCCATTTGTAATATGATTGAAGGGTAAACTTTTAGTTTTATCAGTTTCCATGTACGTATCTTCTAGTCCACTGTGCCATGGCTCAAGAAAGCGATAGTAACAAGGATAGCTGTTGGTCTCACCAAGCACAGAAAATTGTCACTTGCTGCTTGATGGCATCAATATTCAATAACCCTTTATGTAATTCACTGTCTGAGATTTCACATTTTTCTTGTCCAGTTGTTGTCTATGGTGAATTCACTGTATCTCAAATGATGAAGTTTGTTTTGTTCTAAATCAGCAGTTAGTAGTCAACTGATAGGCCAAGGCCACATTGATCTATACAAGCATATGTCAGTTCATGATTACTCATGTGTAAAACATTTTAACTCTTCACATGCAGGAGGAGATTATCACGTTGTGTCGTAGCATGGGAAAAGCTGTAATTGTGGCGACAAACATGCTGGAAAGCATGATTGTTCATCCTACACCTACCAGGGCAGAAGTCTCAGATATTGCCATTGCAGTGCGTGAGGGGGCTGATGCAGTGATGCTCTCAGGCGAAACTGCTCATGGAAAGTATGAGATTTTCTTGTTGCATTGCTTAATCGTAATGCCATGTAGATTAGGGTGAATAGGCACATAAACCAAATATCTACTTTACCAATTAATTAACTCCATGTGTTTCATATTTGTATGGTACTATGCAAACACTGGTATATTAACGCTCAAAATCACTTTTTTACTGATTGTAAATTTCATGCTTTCATGAGTAATGCCATTAGGTCTAGATTTAATCTCTTATATGGTACACAGATTTGGGGTTGCTGCTTTCCCTTTAAGTTAGATCATTCGTGCTTTCTTTAGATAAATTTTTATTTACTTTTATTTTTATTTAGCAACTGCTTATTTTTTTTTTTAATTTTAGAGATCTCTTCTTCATTTGGTTTCAACTTTCAGGCATATAATAACTTTCAGGCATATAATATATTTTCATTATGCAAGATGAAGCTTCTTTTATGCTTCATGTTTTGGGATTTTAGCTGCCAATTTTTCTATAGAAGTCACAAGATTGTTTCTTTGAACTTAGCACCTTTGATCAATTGGGTCCCTGAATTTACAAGTGTTTCAGTTTGGTCCTTGAACTAAGGAAAAAAAGAGGGGGTTGGCCTATTTTTGAGTTCAGGAGTCAATTGACTAAAAGTGCTTTGTTCAGAACCACTCATGTACTTTAACCTTTTTCTACATCCAATACCATTATTATTGTGTTCTGGAATATTAGCTGAAATTCTCTTCCAGCACCCATGGTAGTGCTATTTATGAATTTATAACTTGTCTTTTATGAGGACTTCCAGAACAAAATCATTAGGATCAAATGCTCAGACAATGTTGTCATACATCTCAAATATTTTCATTCCTCAAGGATGTCATATGCTGTCAGGAACCTAGGAAAATCTTAAAATCTCAATCAAACTGGGAGGAATTATTAGCCCTAAACTGGTAGCCAAAATTCCGGAAAATTTATTCCTATAAGTTTTATATGTAGCTGAAAGATTATTCCCTTCAGGAATTCTAATCATGAATTCTTCTCTTCATAAGGTTTTGCAAAGATTAACACATGTCAAAACAGGTACCCACTTAAAGCTGTGAAGGTCATGCATACCGTATCTTTGAGGACTGAAGCAACCATTATTGGAGGGGAAAAGCCAGAGAACCTGGGCCAGGCTTTCAAGGTTAAAAAGAAAATACTATTGCTTCTATGCTGATGTTTATTGTGTGGTTCTCTTATCTGTAGTTCATGGCTTAGACTCATACTGAAGCTTTTTTGTTCTGTAGAACCAAATGAGTGAAATGTTTGCATATCATGCAACAATAATGTCAAACACTCTTGGGACGTCAATCATAGTCTTCACCAGAACTGGATTTATGGGTATTCTGCTCAGCCACTTTAGGCCCTCAGGCACCATATTTGCCTTCACCGATGAGTGAGTACCTATTCTCTGAGATTTTAATGCTTACTTAACTTTTGTTTGGCATGTTCATTGAGATGCTAAAATATTGACATCAAAACATGATAATAAATTGAGGTGGTCATTGTCACATGCGTAGTTTCATCTGTTTGTTGACAACGTATGCATCTTTTTAAGTGCCCGAATGAGGATTCTATTTCCCATTGATGGTTATTTAGGGAGAGGGTGAGACAAAGGCTAGCCCTTTACCAAGGAGTTTGCCCCATCCACATGCAGTTCTCAGATGATGCTGAAAAGACCTTTGCTGAGGCCCTGTCATACTTGCAGGTAAGTTTGACAAGCTAATTCTTCTATTACTTTTTAAGTCATGCACAATTAATGTTGAGAAGTAAATAATGTTTGTTTGAATTTCCTGTGTTTACTATTAAACAAATCTCAATATCCATCCATTGTCAGAAATGACAGCAAGAAGTATGCTTCGGTTCTTTATGCCTGTAATTTCCTAAAGTTTTACTACCATGTCTGTTCACCTGAGCCGTCATAGAAGAAATGGAAAATCTTTGTGGACCATTAGGTGCTGTTTGGGATTCTTCTCAAAATTTTGCATACAGTTTTCACTAATATACTGGCACAGCAATATAGTAACTAATAACTAATGTAACTGGATGTTGTCTTATAAATAAACGGATTGGAAAAGCATATCAATTAAAAGTTTAACTGTTCTGGAGAATAAAAGACCAAGATCCCTTTGTATAACTATTACGTTATTTCATGCTGAAAAGAGAATATGACAGTTCGGGGAAAAAGATGGACATTCTGCCACTGTATCAGATTTGGCAAAAACACCAAAGCAAGCAAAGAATTTCTTAATTGGTAGTATGGGAATTCAGTTAAATTTCTGCATCGTTGCTCACTGAAATGCTTTATTAGGTGGAAACTATACACATATACTAGACAGTCTTTTTGAAACAAAGAAAAATTTGCTAGGTGAATAGTAACCTGACCAAAATGTATAATTTTGATCAAATCCTAGATACTGAGTGGTCAAATTCAATTTGTATCATTTCTGTTTCCTTTTCATATTGTCCTGATAGCATGGACACAGAAAATTATATATACTAGACAGGGACTGTGTTTCTGTAGCAATGATGACACTTCAGAATCTGGATGCTTACATTTGTTGGTTCTATGCAAATCAAATTTGCACTCAATTCCTATATCATAACTTGTTCTTACATCATGTTCAAACAACTAAGATGAGCATGCTATAAATTTTTGAACTTTTGGCATATTCTAAAATCATGAAATTGATGCAGAAGCAAGGTATGGTGAAGGAAGGTGAAGAAGTAGCCCTAGTTCTGAGTGGTAAGCGACCAATCTGGAGGTCCCAGTCCACACATAATATCCAGGTCAGGAAGGTTTAAGATAAACAGCAGGCTTGCTCTTGTTTTATTTTCTACATGCTTACCAGTACTGATTGCAAGACCCGGCGTATAAAGCACCTGATGAATTTTTGTTGGCTTCTCATTAAATTTTGTGCCAATTTTAATTGTATTAGATTAATTTTCTTGTGAGACTGAACCTTCTACATAAATTTTTATATTAGAGTTCTTGTTTGGGCAAAGTTGTTTCATTTGTTTTTCTCCTACCAATGCACCGATCAAATGGTACCAAAACATAGAAATAAGAAACTAAAGCATGCATGTGGGAGTAAAACATGAGACAAAAAAGAAACAGAGGATTAAGAGGCCATCAAAGTTTTAAACAAAAATGGTTCTTGATGTAATGCACACTGGCAAGCAGATAATGTTTTTATTTTCTTTCATTTTTCTAAATAATGCATGGATCTGTGTTCATGTCAAGTTAAGGGCAATTTATCATGATGTATACTAAAATTAGAAGTATAATTTGCCAAAGTAGCTCTGACATCATTATATTTATGAACAACCCTGCATGACTGGGTATGGGTGTAAATGTGCAGAATGTAACTAACCACAGCAGGTCCACAAGCAAAGTGATTAGAAATATATAATTATTTTGTATATATATAAGCTTTGGAAAAAAAATTATATGAATATTTATAAATAATTTCAATATCAAATTTTATACAGTGTTGCTAAAATGAGCTCAAAAGTCAAAAGGCTCTTTCAATAATTTTTTTTTGATAAAGGCTCTTTCAATAATTGAGCCTAATATTTTAGCTCAAGTTCAACTTGCTTATGCAAGTGAAGTGATTCTGGCCTGCTAGCTAGGGTGAACAAAAACCTATTTTTCTTCATGTATTTTGACATAATGTTTATTTGTTTATTTGTTCATGTATTTTGACATAATGTTTATTTCTATGTTTGTACAATCAAAATGTTCAATACGGTTCCTCTCACGAAAACGGAAGTAAACTGAACTCTTCAATAGAATAATATTGAGTACAAATAATGAGCGAATGGCAATAACATTATTCCATAATTCACAGAAATCTTTGATAAGAACTATATTCAATAGGAGACTCCATACAAACTATAAATGTATGCTAAGTAACTCCCCTTAAACTTCAAGAAATCTTCCCATCCCCCACTTATTTTTCTCACAGAAGGGGGCTAAATGGTTTATGCCATTTTAACTGGACACAACTAATGAATGAGAAAATTGGATTTCCTCACTGAACAGGACCACAACAGTGAAAGCCAACACAGTTCCACCCTAAAATATAGAACCACCAAGGAAAGACCAAACTTTAATTCTCTACATACCAGCTTCAACTTGGCCTCCACAGTTGCTTCCTAGACCAGCATTGGCAGCAAGGATGGCCATCAAACCACCTCCATGCACTCGCCCCTCTGGAAGTGAAGCCCAAGTAGTACATTCTTTCATGTTCTCCGAATTAAGAGTCATTCCACCATGGACACAATGGTCCCGCACCAGAGCAGAGTGTGCGGCACACAGGCCACTCTTTCCCCTAGCAAACCTGTCACAAAGTGCACCCTGGTTCCATGAGCACCGCCTCCCACCACCGTGTGCTTTGCAAAAATCAGTGCTCCCTTGTGCACTCTTCCCGCACCCTTCAGATTGGCATCTTTTGCCCCCGCCATGCCGCACACAGAAATCTGTCCGGCCTCTTGCACTCTTGGTACACCCTGGAGCAACACACCTCTTCCCACCACCATGGGCAACACAAAACAGGGTCCCACAATGCACACTCTTTGGGCAAATACCACCACCCTGGAACATGCATCGTTTTCCCCCACCATGTCCCTTGCAGAATGGAGTTCTTCCTTCAGCACCCTTGGTGCAATGCAAAAATGTGCACCTTTTTCCCCCTCCATGGGCCTTGCAGAACCTTGTGCTCCCCTGAGCCCCTTTAGTGCATTCTGGATGTTGGCATCGCTTCCCGCCTCCATGAGAGATGCAGAGACCAGAATAACCTTCTGCACTCTTGGTGCAATTCTCTCTCTGGCACCTCTTCCCACCTCCATGCCGAATGCACAAACCAGACTTCCCTCTCGCAGCTTTGGCACAACCTACATGGCCACAACGTCTGCCACCACCATGGGCGATACAATACTCAGTGCGACCTTCAGCACTCTTCATGCAACCGAGGAATTCACACCGTCGACCACCTCCATGGGCCTTGCAATAGATGGTCCTCCCTTCGGCTCCCTTCTGACAACCAGCCTTCTGGCACCGTCTCCCCCCACCATGAGCAATGCATAAACCAGAAGCACCTCTAGCTCCTTTCCCGCATCCTTGGAAGTGACAACTTTTTGTGCTAGTACGGCGTTGTTGTGGACTAGTGATCCCGGAAGTACAGGCAACAGGGCTCTCCAGCATTGAGATCATGCATGAATGCAGGTCTGGAGTTGCTGCAACCGAATCATCCTTTGCTGAGATGATCAGGCTAGGAGGAAACATGCCATAGAAAGATGGAAGCGGACAACTCCCAAATTTTGGTTGTGATGATACTGACCCTTCTGGTATATGTAAGCTGTTCTGTTTTTCAGCTGAGACTGGACTGAGACTACCGATAAGAGATTCTGATGATCCTGTTGATTGACCTGAATGGAGGTCGAAAGCAGGTCCCATTTCTGCTGACTTCAAAGTGGCAGCTGTAGGCTTGATAGCATGGATTATGCTCTCATTGGCAATGTGAAGCTGAAAATTCAATCCCAGTTCAATGGATGATTCCTCATAAATCTCATTGGCTGAAGACATGGAAGAAGCAGTTGAAGAGCTCCCCTTGCTCTTGTCTGAACAGCTGGGCGAAGGCCACAAACCTAGAGTCAGTAAAGTATGTTCAGAGCCCTCCATTCTATGGATATCATTCAACCTATTCTTTGTGTCTTTCAGACCAGAATTATAAGTGCAGGAAGTGCTTGGAGAATGAAGCATCAATGTTGTGTCCAAACTACATTCAGCTCCTCATAATTCTTTGTTCTGGCATTAAAAGAGAGCATATTCAGGTGCTTGGCCATTTGTAGTGTTGGTAGCCTCCTATCTCAATCCAAATTTGCTGGAAAGAACCAGTTGGCCAGACTTCCGGGATTACTTGCCTAATAGAGTTACATTGGGTTAATGTAAATTGTGTGCCTGCAACCTCCACTAACAAACCCTGATGTATCACAGCGATCCATTGTTGGAGAAGTTGAAATGGACACCACTGATTCAAATGAAGTTTTCAGAAGCAAGGCTAGGAAAACTGATGGCCTGCAGAAGCTGACATATGGTGGCAGCCAACCATTCCTCCTGCACAGCCACCTGGCAGAATGGAAGAAAAAGTCATTTCACAATGAACTTTGAGTATAAAAGGCAATAATAATAAAAAAGAAAATAGACCCAAGTGGTCCGACCCTTCCCGAGACCCCGCACAATGCGGGAGCTTTGTAGCACCGGGCTGCCTTTTTTTTTTTATTTTAGGCAGCCAAGGTGACCACCTAGAAATGAACTCATAAGCATAGAAAGGAAAATTGGACTCATAATTTGAAACTGACTCAGCAAGAGCAGCATTTCAAACAATGCTAAGCCAATGCAACCATATGATACTATATACAACTAAGGCTTATGCATCCTTAGTGCACATGTTTTTATTCTACTAACTCATTTTATCTATCTCTACATCTTTCCAAGATCTGTTTGTTAAGAGTTCAAAATATCAGTAATTAAAATCAAAATTGTGACTGTGTTAGAATGGGGAAAGCAAACAAGCTCTCTAAAGGATTATGGAGTTTAGGTGTGCCATAACAAGGTGGACAATGTACGGACAATCTCTTATTCAGTTAGATTAACAATTGAACTGATATAGCACATCATTGGTGGTTTCATAATACAAATTTGTGCACTTCTAATAAGTGGATGGAGCACAGGCAATTACATATTCAGTTATGTGATCAATTGGACTGACATGGTGCACAAGCTTCAATAATCTGTCAGTCATGTATAGCTCAGAACTTCAACTATTAATAATTAGAAAAATTATCTGTACTAATAAGTGAAGTAAGAATGGTTCCAAAAAGTTTATATTTGGAAAAGTAGAAGCTAGATCGATAGATAAATTTTTCTGAGAAAAGTAGTAGTTCTCGCTACTCTATCAAAACGTACACCTTTAAATCACTTAGTGAGTTTCAGATTCATTGAAAGCAAACTTCATAGCATCATACTTAAACTTCCTTAAGAGAAGTGGAAGGAAAAGAACATTGAAATAAGAGAATGAAAAGGGTGGTCCAAATACAAAATAAATTGCTTAAGAAAGCACCAAAGCATGTTAAAGGTTCATCTAGAAAGCTGCAATATTGCAATACCAAAACTCATGTAATTAATCAACCTGTCCTGTTCTTTTTTTTTTTTGCTTTTTCTTCTTCTATTTCATACCTACAACACCAATTATTCTACTTTTTGTTGAAACATTTTAAAATGAAACTGAATATTGAAAATCTCCAAAATCCATATCATTTGAGGTCTGTAATAATTCACACACACACACAAGAATAAAGGAAGAGTAAACACCACTTCCATAAATCATGATTTTTATACAAACTGATTCTGAGAGGAAAGCAAGAGCCCAAGAACTGTTCACAGACTCTTATCGAGCAAATGAATCAGATTCTTCAAAAATAAAAATAGTAGTAATTTCTAATAAAACAGTAAGATATGGACTATCCACATCAAATCTCATTATCTTAGACGCAAACCATCCACACTCCAAGTGCATAAAATTAGTCATCAAAATGAATCATCCAAACCATAATAAAACTTTTCCTGAGAGAGCACCTTATCCACAAACTAAGTCAAGCATGAAATGAAACAGAACAATGCCGAGAATATTTTTTTTCCTGTGACTGATCACCAGTCAGAGAGAGAACAAATTATGTCCATTGAATTTGCTCAAACCAGTGAGGCGCTGAGTTGGAATCCAATAAATAAAAATTAAAATTTTGATTAATTGCGCAAACAAAAATATATTAATAAAATTTTAGCAGTTACTCCCATTTTTTAGAAAACAGAAATTCTCAGGCGCGATACAAAATTAGAAATACATAAAAAAAAAATCAAACAGAAATACATAAATTGCAAAAAAAGGGAAGGGAGGGTGGGTGGTTGTTGAGGAAAGATGAATAAACGCAATGAATCCCTTCGCAATTCAAAGGAAAATGAACAAACTTACTGAATGCCTGCTTCTAAATTTTATGCCAAAAGACCTTTGTTTCCAAATAAAGCCATAAAAATTGAGAGAAAAGATGAAAACTTTGAAAGAGGAGATCATGGAACTCTTCTAAATCCTCGAAGTTTTATCCGATAACTTTGCGAGATTCAATAAATAAACTCAATGAATTCCTTCGCAGATAAATATATATATATATATATATATATATATATATATATATATATATATATATACCAACCCGAATGAACCTCAGCTTCGCAATTCTTCACCAAAAGATGATTTTTACTCGAATAAAACCGTCATCAAAAAGAGAAACAAAATGGAAATTTTGAAAGAAGAGATCATGAAGGGAGCTCACCAGCAGCGATGATCCCGAAGCGCGAGAAATGAGAGAGATGGGGAGCAATCCCAGGTTCGGAGTGGCGGCGGAGAACTAGGGTTTAGAAGTGCGGGGGGGGGCCGGGTGGGAAGCAAAGGAGAGATTTTTAAAGGGAGCGAGCGAGAGAGAGGCGAAATCCACCAAGAGGGGAAACAAACAAACAGAAAAGGGCAGCGGTGAATGAATGCCGTATGAAATCTTGGTTCTCGCGCACGTTAGAAGGATCGGCGTAGGTTAGCCCAAGCAAGCATCATAATTCATAAAACTATTTCAAAAAATACTTTCTTTTTTTGGAAATCAATTTCTTTTTCCCCCTTTTAATAATCTCGGGAGAGAAACGCAAATGTATTGATTTTTAATAAAGAAAACGTTTCACGAGGGCTGATATTCCAGAGGGGAAACGCGTGGTGGGCCCGGGGTGACACGTGGGGAGCGGAGTGAGGCCCATAATATAATATAATATAATATAATATAATATCACTGTCGAGCGTCTAATCGTCGCGGTGGGAACGTAGAGGCGGCGGCTGGGTTTTGTCCCCCGTCACCCATGTGGGTTTGTTATTTGATCTCCTTGTGGACGCCTAAGGCTAAGGCTGGTCGTTGAGATGCGCTGGGCCCCACTCCTCCCACTTTCAAATTTCAACTTTGTTTAGAGTGTTTTTTTTTATATATATATATAATTTTTTAAAAATATATTTTGATTTTTTTTAACTCTCCCACCGTGAAATTATAACCCTCACTTTGTGTAATAAATAAAGATTTTTTTTTATATTCATGCAAAAATATGTATTTGTTTATGTTATAGGGTAAAATATTGATGGACATATAATATGATCTAGACTGTTAAGATAAAGACTTGAAATTTAATTATATACAAAAATAAATCTCCAAAATCTCCAAGATCCGGTGAACCAACAAGAAGATTATGAACTCTTCGTGAAATCTCTATTTAGGAAAAACTTTCTTTCTCTCTCTATCTGAGTTCTGACTTGATGATCAGACCCAAGTGCTCAGATCCCTTTTGTCCTATAATTCTCCTCTTTTTTATTATATTCTTTTTTATGCTTCACCCTTAGTTTTTGTTATAATTTTGAATTTTAACCATAATTAAAAAATATCTAAACTGACTTTAACTTTTTCAAATGATTTAACAAACTCATTTTAATAATTTTTATTAATTTGACACAATCAAAATCAACTTAATCACATGGATATATAAATTAACAAAGAAAAAAATCAATTTTTATGGGTACATAAACAAATATTATTTTTATAGAGGCATTTAAGCACCTTCAAACTGTTTCCTAGGGTATGCAAACAAAAACTTGTTAGAATAATTTAAAAAAAAAAACTTCATATGTTATTTTGGGATTGATTTTTAAAAGAATATAAAGTTGAATCTGATCAAGCATATGCCCTCTTTCAGCCTTTTTCTTGCACAAATGAGCCTATACACAACACGCCTTAATTTTCACAAATTCTCCTGCATTAAACAGTGTTAGATGGTTCTATATATATATCCAATCTAAAAATTAAGTCATGACTAAAACTTATATGTGTTTATAAATGAACCCATCTGATATATATTATGAATGTGATGTTTAGCTACTGATCACTAATTAGTGCCTAATTTCATGCTAGAGAACAAGTTTAGATGCAATTTTTATATGCAAATGAATTAGATATAAGTTAGTGGTTCGGGGCATGCATCACTTTCCCTGCTGTATATTTCAAGACCAGACATGGTCCATCCAACCAGAAAGCATGCAATCTCCAAAGATAGATAAATAATCACTTTGGATAAGGGAATTATGCATGGCATATTCTTTGGCTTCAATTTGTTCATATTCCATTGGTTTTGATATAGAATATTTTAACTATTAATTCTGAAATCCACACACTTAGAAAACCATAAATAATGAGAAAGAGCTAGATCTGAAATTAATTAAAAAGTAGGGAGACAAGAGGTAGTGTTAATTAAAGTCATTACCAGAAGATTAACATTGTGGAGAATGGTAAGTGGGAAGACTTTGATCAGCATATTTGTCTCTTTTTCTCTAACGGAAGCCGCTTTGTCATGTTGTGTGAGGTGACAAATTTTTTCTTTTCTTTTTTTTTTAACCCGTGTTTTAGTTTTTTTTATGTGAAAATAAGCAAATCTTAATTTTATAATTGTTAATGTCAATACAAACAATAATAATAATAGACTTGAGGGCTGGTGAAGGCGATGAGGCCTTCAAGAACAACGCAACAATAGATCGTGAAAGGTATTAAAGTCTCACCAACCCAGTCAGCATAATAACACTAAATAGACTTGATTTTTATATCACATATTTCTTTATGCAGATTAGGCACTATATAACGTAATTCAAGTAGTACTAATAAAATACATGATTTATCCACCTTATCATAAAAAAACCAACAATTTTATGACAATGTTCGAAGAGAATTCAAGCAGATACCAAATAATAGAGATATTGATATCTAAGTGGTTCAACCACAATAGAGTTGTATATTGGAAGGGGGTAGCTGCTCAGGAGGTATGACCCCAAGATCTTCTTCAATGACTGGCGGAATGGGGTGTTTGCAGTTGTTAGGGAGGTAAGCCAAGCACAGAAACAAAACAAATTATAATTTATTATATAATTAAGTGGGAGAGATTGATTTTATTTTATATCTTATAAATCTCAAGATTTTTCACACACAGTGAGAGAGAATTAATTGCGTAAACAAAGTGACTACCAACTCACAAATCAAGAAATAAAATATTTACAAATTAATCATGACTATCATGAAAATAGAAAGACACGCATGGGATTTAGTTTTGACGTCTGGGTTTGGTCGTACAAATTAGACACGTCGGTCTATGAAGAAGCTCCATGGTGTGTCTCTTTTGTTTTATTCTATTGTTTATATTATCTTGTTTTGGCCATTTGGAAAGCTCCGGCTGGTGATTAAGAGGAATCAAAGACGAATTATTAAAAGTGATAAAAGAATGTTCAGCGAGTGTACGTCCATGAACCATGACCATTCATTCAGTCAAAAAGATGCTTTCCATGCTTCTTAATTTCTTAATTAGTGCTATCAAACTCTCATCTCCACAGCATATCCTAATTATTAATGACCTTTAATTATCATTTATTTCAAGTCTAGTGCCTTTTCAAATGATCTGTATTCTTCTGTAACCTTTGCATGGATTATTCATATTCCCAGGTTTAGGTGCATGTACCATGGTATAATATATAATAAGATAAAAGGTATGAAGTTTTGTAAGTGTAACTTTTATATATTAAAGGAGGAATTATTTAGACATGCATCCTTAATTCACTGAAGTTTTTCTTCTTTCAAAGTCTCTATTTATCTGCAATTAAGTGGATTCAAATGTTGGAGTTTGATCTTTAAGCTCTTTTCACCAGCTTAACTTTAGACGATTAAATTAGGTGATCATCAATCTTCATTCAAGGATCAATACCATTAATCTTTTGGATAGAACCTTAATTTGCTGAAAAAACATAGCTTGAATTGAGCTCCAAACATCCTCAGAGGAGTGATATATATATATTTATATATATTCTTCTGTTCAAAGACTTGTATTTATTTCACACCAATCGAATCCCAAGGCTAAATGTACTCAGGTGTATAGGATGAAGCTGCAACCAATCTTTTCTTTGATGGCATAATAATGATCTTTTTCACAACACGTATAGTCTAAGAAGTAGACAATGAAGAGTCTCATTTGTTCCATTAGAAATTAAGAACAAGCTTGGTTCAACTAAGGTACGTTGTAGGAATTACAAGCTTGTTTTCCAACTTCTTTTGCAATGACTGGCTGATAGAAGACAAGAAAATTGAAGAATTTAACCTTGGGAGGAGCATGCACACTCCACAAACCTAGCTATCACATTAATGGTCATCTAAGTCCACCATCAATCAGAAAATTATAAAAACTATTAATAGAGATTCCCTCTTTTACTTAGTGGTGAGTGTTTTGACATATCTTGATGAAATTTGGACTTTCACTACTCCCTAATAACTTTTTGTTCCTTAATAAAAATAGATAAATCATATTTATTTATTAATAAATAAAATAAGGTACATGGGTCCTTTGTTGGACTGGGTGTTACATCAGTCTCCCGTTGCTTGTGGGAGGGGGGCAGGTTGGAGCCTTCGGGGTCATCCTCTTCGAAATCCGTGTTTAGGCGTCTTGGCACATGTTCCTCCCTGGTGAGGATGAGGTTGTGTTTGACGAGTGTTGTCGCTGCTTAAAGCTGTGTATGTTGGGTTGCATGGGCACTGTTGAACCACGAAAGGAAGAGAAAATCTATCTGTCGGATGATCGAGTCTCTACAAACGTGACGTTTATCGTCGAAACATCTTATGTTCCTTTCCAACCAGAGGTTCCAAGTGACGGCCAACACCAACAGATGTCACCCTGTCGGAGGTTCTTTTGCAGCCTATGGCAGATCGAGTGCCTCCCCCATAGATCTTCACTCCCCTAATAACTTCATTCAATGCATGAAATTTTTACATAAGAGACTATCTCAGTCATTTTTGTTAATCAAAGAACTTTTTTGATTATGGAGCAAATTCCAAAAAGTCAATGCATAATCTCAACATTCAATGTGTATTCTTGCATAACCAAAATTTTCTATTATTCAACCATTTTATTTTACCAAGTTCAACTTTAGCTAGATTAGTTAATATCTACATATTTTGATGCAATAACAAAATGTTATTTGTAATAAGTAGTTTTGTTGGTTGGTTAATTGATCACAACCCAACAACAATAACGGAAGTGTGCGCCTTGTAACAAACATGCATAAACCATTTCACGAAATATGTGTCTAACTAGACAGTTCAAAGTCTCAATAATTTGTTTTAGATCTTTAAGTCAAAAAACTAAAATCTCATGCACAATTTTGAATGAGAAAAAAAAAAAGAGAGAGAGAGGGGAATCCTCTATTTGATTCTGATTCCCCCTCTAGTCGTTACTTTTCTTTTTGTTACTTTAAAAGTAGCTACTTCAGCTTTTCTAGTTTGATATGATTCAATCAGGAGTTGCATTAGGTGTTGAGCTACAAAACAAGTTTAATAAGAATTATGAATATTTTTGCACCAAATTACACCCTCTATGATGCACCAACAGTGAAGTTGCAGAACAGTAACTCAGCAAAAAACTTATCAAAGAGTATCTTGAAGAACTTATCAAAGCTTTTTTTTTTTAAAAAAAAAATGGTAAATAAACCACTTTCATTAAGCTCAAAACAGGTTACATATAAGAACTTATCAAAGCTTCAACATGCTCCTGGTGTAGAAAGATAAAGAACATAGGTTTGTTTGAAAGAATGAAAATTCATATGGGTTTCTTTCTAAACAAAAATGAAGATCTACATAGGTTTAAAAAAAAAAACACATGAAGAATATAATTTTCCATTTTTCAATTATAAGTTATAACACTAATTTGTACCTTAAACTAAAAGATTTTTTTATATTTTATTTTCCTTTTTTTTAAGTACAAGAACAAAAAAATGATATATTTTTGAATTTAAAAAGCCAACTGAGAAAAAATATACATATTCAATTCAGAAAGACATCTTGTACTCCACCACTATTCTCATTTTTCTTTTGTTTTAAAATATAAAAAAAGAAAAAAAGAACGTCTCTGTGACGTGGCAGTCTGCCAGTCTTTGATAAAAAAACAGAAGATAATTTTAGGAAAATTTGGAGGGTTTTTTTTATTATTAAAAAAACGAGTAATAGTTAACATTAAATAGAAAATTAGATTTAAACACCAACGGCCAAAGCGATGACGATGTGCGGACTCCCAACGGTCTACTTCTCAGCTCACTGCACTATAAAAATCAAGGGATTTCTCCATCTGCTATTCTCTCATCTTGAATCTCCTTCTTCTTGATCGCCGGCGCCGCCTGACGCCGGGTACTCGCCGGAGGGAGGCTCCACCGACATGGACTCCCGCTTCCTGGAGATCAACCTGATCTCAGCACAGGGCCTCAAGCCCCCCTCCGGCCCCCTCCGCCGTCTCCAGGCTTTCGCCGTCGCCTGGGCCGATCCCGCTGCCAAACTCCGCACCCTCTCCGATCGATCCGGTGGCGAGAATCCCAACTGGAACGAGCGATTTCTCTTCAAGGTCCCCGCGGCCTTCCTCGCCGCCGACTCCTCCTCCGCAGTCTCCGTCGAGATCTACGCCTCCGGCGGGTGGTGTCTCCCCTCCGCCCTCGTCGGCACCGTCCGCATCCTCATCAGCAACCACCACCTCCTCGATCGCTCCCCCGACGTCCCATCTTTCGCCGCTCTCGGAGTACGACGCCCGTCCGGCCGCCTCCACGGCGTTCTCAACTTCGCCGCCACGCTGCTCACCCGTGTGTCCATAATCGCCGCAGAGGCGCTGGCCGACTGCCCCGCGGTCGCTTACCGCGAGCTCATGAGCGAGAGCCCGAGGCTCCGGCGACGCCTCCCGCCGCCGTCTCCGAGGCGCGACGTCGCGCTCAAGGATCGGAACCGGGTTGTCGAGGATGGGAAAGATCTTGAGGAAAGATCCGACGATGGAGAAGCTACGTGCGGGATCGGGTTCCAGCGTAGGATCCATCTCTGTCCGTCCGATGAGAACTTTCAGCATTTCTCAGCCAGGTGACGGACGGCCCTGATCTCTTCTTTGTTTTTGATGATCCTTGATGATAGATAGAACCCCTCGTTCTTGTTCTTTTTCTTGGTCTCACTTTCATTCAGTCCATTCGGTAGTATTTATGTAGTATTTGTTTTTTTTTTTAAATTGTTTTAGGCCATTAATTCATTTTTTTACGGAGAATTAATTACAACACTACTTGACTTAGTTCACACACTCTGGAATTTGATGTATATCTTAAAAGAGGGCAAATTGAAATCCTTCAAACCAAGCAATGAAATGTTGATAAAATATTGTCATTATAGTTATCTTGCTTGCATGTTGTTGTATTTCTATTCTCATCAATGATTTGTCATTAATTATTATAATCCTTATTAGAGAGTGTTTACTAAAAATATAGAGGTGTTCGTTTACTTTATTAGTTGATCAGAAGTTAATTCGGTTGTGTTTAACATTCAACAGTCAGCAAATATATATGAAAATTGTGCAGTTATTATAATTCACATAAACTTAATTTATGATTGTCCAAGTTACAGAAAATAAAACTAAATAAAATAATAAAAAATGAAAGCTATTAACTAAACAATGCATGAAGGACAAATTTAATAAGAGAACTATTTTAAGGCCTAAAAAAACTATGAAGCTATTAATTAAACAAGGCATGAAGCAAAGTTAATAAAAGAAATTTTCAAGGGCTAACCAAGCAAGAAGCTTCAACAATGAAAGGCCCAGCAACAATAACCCTAAAGTGAAAAGCCCATGAACCAAACATACATGCTTGTTTTTGGTAATGGTTTTCCTCTCACATGGGATATCCCAAAACCTGAATTTTTTCAAATACCCAAAAGTGATGGCTTGGCGGGAAACACATTAACATAGGAGCTTTTAGCCTTTGCTTGGCTGAAAGGAGGAGTTTGGAGGGGAGGTGTGAGGGGGAGTTAGGAGGGGAGGAGGACGGAGGGTTTTGAAAAATATTATGTTTGGTTTAATGGGGGAGTGAGGAGGAGGAATCTTTTTTTTGTTTGGTTGTGAGTAGGAGTGAGAAGGAGTATAATATGTATTTAACTAATTTACCCTTTACTATGATAATATTTGGTTGTGAGGAGTGTAAAAAAGTGTAATGTGTATTATTACTATTAATTTAATTTTGATTAATATTAATTCTATTAAAATGATTAATTATATTAATTCAGATTAATATTTATAGTAATTATTAAATCAATATAAATTTTATTACTATAAATTATATTAGTATAAAAACTAGTATTAAACTAATTAATATCAATTATATTAAAGCTATTAATTGTATTAATTTAAGTATAATTAATATTAATTATTAAACTAATACAAATTTATTACTATTAATTATATTAGTATAAAAGCAAGTATTAAACTGATTAATATCAATTATATTAAAGCTATTAATTATATTAATTTAAGTATAATTACTATTAATTATTAAACAATATAAATTCTATTACTATTAATTATATTAGTATAAAAGCTAGTATTAAACTAATTAATATTAATTATATTAAAGATATTATAATTAATAGTAATTATTAAACCAATACAAATTTCAAAACTATTAATTATATTTGTATAGAAGTTGATATTAAACTAATTAATATCAATTATACTAATTTAAGTATAATTAATATTAATTATTAAATTAATACAAATTTTATTGTTATTAATTATAATAGTATAAAAGTTAGTATTAAACTAATTAATATTAATTATATTCTTTTAAGTATAATTAATTAAATATTAAATCAATACAAATTTTATTACTATTGATTATATTAGTTTTCATTAGAGAGATAAATATATAGGACTTAGTTGGAATTATAATGTTATGTGGGGGCAAACATGACATTTTAAGTCATGATGTTAATAAAAATAATAATAAAAAACAAACTGCCCCAAAAGACCCCAATTTGGGGGAGTAAATTTTGAGGGGTGAGGAGGTGTTTCTCACCCCTCCTCACCCCTCCCCACCCCCCGCCCCCCCACCCCACAACCAAATAAGTAAAATCTTCCAAACCCCTCCAAAACCCTTGAACCAAACAAGGGCTTAAAGTTTAAACGTTGCTTAATCTCTTGTGATAACCGTTTACCCCATCTTTGGAGAGTAAAATGTCCATCCTGCCGCTTTCTTTAGCTTGAGCTGGGTATCATGGGAATGTGGGATCGAAAATACCCGCCCGGCATCGTGTCTGTGAAGAGACACCAGGCGATACATTGAATCACAAATGTCGTTTATTTTTGTTATTGTTTCAGGTATTGTGGGTTCTTCCATTCCTAATAGAGGCAAGCCTCTATTATTAATTACACGAGTCTTAGTAACCTCCAGATTAAGGGCAAAGTGTCAAGTAGAGGTAATAAAAATAATTCATTTATTATGGAAAATAATAATTTATTACATATAAATATCATCAAATAGATGTACATAATTTATTAATTTATTTATATAAATGGCTAGCCGTGGAATATATGCTCTCCGCCACTTTGAGATTTGGATTTCATCACCGAGATGATGAGTACCTTCCAGCACCGAAATATGTGCCACTTTGAGGTTTGGATTTGTTAACGCTTCGCCGGGTGAGTGTTCCACCTGCCGCTATGTGCTACTTTGAGATTTGGTTTCATTGGCCACTTCGAGGTGAGTAGTTCCAACCGTTGCCTCAAATGTATGCCACTTTGGATTTCATCGGCCGCTTCAAGGTGAGTGTTCCAATTGCCGCCTCAAAACACGCGCTACTTTGAGATTTGGGTTTCATGGCCGCTTCGGGGTGAGTGTTCCACCGCTGCCTTCAAATGCGCAAGCACTTTGGGTTTCATCGGCCGCTTCAAGGGTAGTGTTCCACTGCCTCAAAACACGCGTGCCACTTTGAGATTTGGGTTTTCATCGGCCGCCGGTGGAGTGTTCCACCGTTGCCTCGAAATCGTGCGCACTTTAGGTTTCATCGGCCGCTTGGCGTGAGTGTTCCGCATGCGCCTTAAAACACGTGCAGCCACTTTGAGATTTGGGTTTCATCGGCCGCTCGAGGTGAGTGTTCCACCGCTTGCCTCAAACACGCCGGCACTTGAGATTTGGGTTTCATTAACCATCTCAAGGTAAGTGTTCCAATCTGTCATCTCGAGATACATGGTAATTTGAAATTTAGACATTTGGATATATATACCCATATGGCCTCGGGATCCACACCATTATTATTTTGTATATTTTTTATTGACAACCCAGAGATGGGTACTTAAATCATCACCTTTCAAGGTGTTTTATCGCATCACGAGATGTGCTTTTCTTATTTACCTGAGATGCATGATGTTTTGAATTTATGTTTACAATTTCAGAACCCAAGCTCAAATGACTTCGATACGCATGGTGGTGATGGAGTCCAATTCACTTTGATGGTATTTTATAGGTATTAGACAAAGGGCAAGATAATTCTATCGAGAGACTTCAAAGTGCTTTTCATCTCAGACTCATATATGGTGTAATATAGTTATCATGCCTTGCATGTATTTTCACATCACAATAACTTGGAGAGAAGGAAAAAACTATATATATATATATATATGTATATTTTATTCTATGCATTTAATTATTGTCATCCGGACATACATACATAAATAAGAAAAAGGTATTGACAACATCTTCACCTCCAGCTTATTTATTTTCTCATTTCTTTCTTTCTATTATTATTATTGTTATTTTTCTTCATTTGGAGACTAGAGATGGAGTAAATCAAAAGCTAGAATTATGGAGAAACACTTTAGAAAGTAAAGGCTTTAGGTTAAGTAGAAGTAAGACGGAATATATGCACTGTAATTTTAGTCTAAGTAGGAGAGATGAAGGAGAAGTGAAACTAGAGGGGGTGGTAGTGCCTAAGGTTAACTATTTTAAGTATTTAGGTTCCATCTTCCAGGATGATGGGATGATAGATGAAGATGTAACCCATAGAATCAAAATTTGCCGATGGTTGAAATGGAGAAGTGCCACGGGGTGTTATGTGATAAAAAGATGCCTAACAAAGTAAAAAGGAAAAATTCTATAGGAATGGCGTTAGACCAGAGCCATGCTATCTGAGGAGCGAGTGTTGGGGCTGACTAAAGTTCAACATATCCATAAGATGAGTGTGGCGAAATGAGGGATGCTAAGGTGGATGAGTGGTCAAATACAAGATTGGACAAGATCGAAAATGAACATATCCGGATGTATGCTTACGTGCACCAATTGAAGATAAAATAATGAGGAAGGGCGTTTAAGATGGTTTGGGACACGCATCGAGACCCCTGTGCCGGCCTCGAATGTGATAGTTTAGTTGTAGAAGGTAAGAAGAGGTAGAGGTAGGCCTAGGATTACGTGGAGCAGAGTGCCTAAGGACCTACATATGTTAGATATTGGGCGGATCTTGCTTTTGACAGAGTATTACTGGAGACAAAGAATCCATATAGCCGACCCCTAAAGATAGGATTCTGATAAGTCGGCTAATTTTATTTTATTTTATTTTCCTTCATTAGCCTAGCTTTATGTCTCTGTGGGAATACTTTTTGCTTCTAACATTCCATTCTCTTATAAAATTATTTGTTATTAGTATTATTTATTTATTTATGAATTTTTATGTTTCATCTTATTTCAGTTTATTTAATTTTATCTTATTTCATATTTGAGAGCAACATGAAGACAGAGAATCCATATAGCCGACCCCATCTAGTATGGGATTAAGGCTCAGTTGTTGTTGTTGTTGTTGTTGTTGTTGTTGTATTTTTCTTCATTTGAACTTCATCAATTACCCCCTTTGACTTTCAAGGCATCATTGGCTCATTAGAGTATATGGGCCTCTCATCATTTTGGCAAACAAGCATGTGCATTCTACATAAGCCAACAGCGACCAAGCATTTGGGAATTACAAAGTTACTGTAGCATTGCCTTCCTTCCTTTTGTTGTTCTTTTGAAGCAACTGATACATATAACATAACTTTTGTAGTGAAATCGTAGACTTTCTTTCTCTCTTCTTATCAACATGGTGAACTAATCCCACATGTAGTGTTCCTTTGGTTTGGCTTCATGCTGAATCCCTTCTTGTCCTTAAAATCAACAACATCATGAGTAACTTCTTCTCTACAAGAATAGTTTTCTCTCAAAATTTCTTTAGGACATTTGATCAAAGCGGGTTGTGTGCACATTATACATAGCCTTTGAAATACTTTCTTTCCAAAGTTACAATCATTCTCCTATAACATGAGATTGCATGGCGTATGGAATACATGCATAAACTTTTGTCAAAACTACTTGAAGATCTTCTTGGCGTTAGTCACATCTTTACGCAAATTTTCCTAAAATGGAGAGCAAATTGTGTTTCCTTGATTCCAAACTAGGGAATTCCTGTGATCCATTTATTGTGTTCAAATTTTGCATGTTCCTAAAATTGACTTGGCATAGACTTTCCTTTCCTCCCAATAATGAGACTTTGATAAAAATTCTCAGGTGTAGATTTGTGGGCTGAATCGGCTGATAACTTGTTCTCCATAACAAATATCTTGAGATACTATTTCATACTTTTACATAAGCTCATGTACCTTGCTGGTTTCTTTCTCAAGCAATGCATGGCATCATCAACAAATTCGTCCATATCAAGATTTCTAAAAAAATCATAGGACTTTCAAGTGCAAAGGGAGTGGAGGGAAGTTGTCAGTCCATTGAGAAATTTCATCAAACATAAGAAGACATTTCATATAACCAAGTAATTGAGATAATCCACACAAGATCATCTTTCCTCCCAATCTAACGCCGGCTTGAGTAGAGTTTGGCTCGATCTTGTTGAGGTAAAGAGGCGACCACCTTCTTATTCAGGATGCTTGACAAAGACATCTCCTTCTCGCCATTGTTCTTCGTCTTCATCGTGATACATCGGTATGTCCTTTGCTTTCCACTTGGTACATACAAAGATATCAGCTTCAAAGGGACATCCTCCGTAATCACACATCGACCCTCCATCAAGGCTTGGAGAACATAGACCCGCATCGGCTTGCTTCAAGGCTACCACGCGCTCTCCTCACCAACCGGAAGAGTGAGTCATGATTACTTGAGAGTTTCCTTCTGATTCGGTGATAGAGGGTGAGATTAGAGATCCATTTACTACGACCGGAGGAAGAACGACAATGGTCATCAAGCTTGTATTGCGGATCGAAGTTGCTGCGGATTTCACCTTCCTCTCCGTGCGTGCGTTTGGCTTAATCGGATCCGGGATCATCTCTATTGAAAACTGGGCTTTCACTTGAGTCGTCTTCACGCCGGGTGATGGTTTCATGGTATGATCGGTCAGTTGCCATCCAAAGGACGACGGAGAAGAAAAGCGGGCCAAGCGAGGTTGCATATCTGCATTTAGACGGCCGCTTTTCTTTACTGAGCCCGGGGAGGAGCATCTTGGAGAGCTTGTGAGCGGACCATGAGGGTGGCGGCATCAAAATGAAAGGAGGGGCTTCTGCGATTGAAGTTTGTTTATACAGATATCATCTCCTTCTAAGAAAGCCATTAGAGGTGATTTGGAGGGGCTTCATCTCTTTTTTCTATGGCTCCCGCTTTGTTTATGGCTTCGGCTTCTACTTACGGACAGTCGGATCTTTAGGTGGCTCTCCATCAACAAAGACTGGCCAGTATCCTCCTCCAATGGCTTCTTCTACGGTCTGACGGACCCAAACCTTTATCCTTCGGCAAAGCCGCCGAGAAAATAGGCTTATGTCTCCGCGGCCAATCGATGAATACCTCTCTCTCTTTACCGAGTGGGGCTTCTCCCGCTACTCTTTGCACACCCCCCTTATTTATAGAACCAAAGAAGAATAGATAAATGATAAATTATAACTTAAATTTTGATTTGATTTAGATAAATCAAAATTTATGTTGATTTGATTTGATTTTGATAATATCATGATTTAAGTTCTAATTTGATTTGATTGATTTGATTTTTTTTGCTTGATTTGAAATCAATAAGATCAAAATTTATTTTAATTAAAAAATCCAAATTCTAATTGGATTTGATTTTAGTTTGATTGATTTATATATATTGGAAATTATATTTATATTTTCCCATATTGCCTCGGGATTTTTTCCCTTGGATTGTCTTAGATTTGCCTCGGAATTGTTCTCTTAGATTGGCTTGGATTTGTCTCGGGATCTGTGCCCGTAGATTATCCTAGGATTTGTGTGTCCTTGCCTCGGGATATGACAAGATACATATTTTTTATTTGAAATTAAAATATTTTAATTTCAACACATTTCAAAAATATTTCATCATAATATTTCATTATTGGCTCCTTTCAAACATTGACATCTATTATTTTCAATGTATATATATTTTTTATATATATATTTTTTTTAGATACAAACAGGGAACAGTGTTTTCCAGCCTCTTCTCTAGGGGTGGCAAAAATCCGGATCCGGACAAAACCGGGTCCGGACAACTACCCCTATAAGTAGCTTCATTAGATGCCCGGACCCGGCCCGATTTTAAATCTGGACAAGTGTAACTTGTCCAGACCCGGTTTATTTCAAAATCGGGTTGTCCGAATGTCCGGATTTTATTTGAGTCATGTAATATGCATTTAAAGTTCATTCAAATATTAAACTATACAAGAATAATTAATCCATTTCAAATGCAAAAAACAATGTTCAATAATCCAAAATCCAAATTAAATCATGCAATAGTCCAAGTTTTAATAAGTATTAACAATGTTCAATAATCCAAAATCCAAATTAAATCATACAATAGTCCAAATTTTTATAAGTATTAAATAAAAATCCGGGTCTGGACAAAACCGGGTCCGAATTTCCTTGCCCAGACCCGGCCCGGATTTAAATCCGGACAACCCGCATTCATGTTCTGGACTGGTCCAGATATTAGTATAACTTCTGTCCATACCCTTTTTACTCCGGGCCGGACAAAACCGGGCAAGCGGGCCCGGACAGAGTATTGCCACCCCTACTCTTCTCTCCCACCTCCCCATTCTCTCTCCGCCATGATCGTCAACAGCTACAAGCTCCGCAACATACTTTCGCCGCTTCAATCCCAATGGCATGGGCTGGAGCACATGCGAGTCATCGCCAACGACCTCGCCCATGACAGTATACAGTTTCAACCAAACTCCAACGCCCTCATAAGGGCTCTTCTCCAACCCCCACAAGGTCTCAGGTCTCCCCCATGACAGTATACATGGTTCCAAGCACCACCTCCTCCAAACAAGGGTCAGGTCTCAGGTCCGCACTCATCAATGGCGCTGACGTAAAGGCACAGCGGGCTCAAGCTAAACAATCCCAAGTATGTACCTTACAACCCTGACTTCAAGCAATGGTTCGACTGTTCTAACTTCTGTATTCATGTCGGGGCCGCGCCGTCATCGACGAGCTCCATAAGAAACCTGCTAAATCCCGGCGGAGCACGTAGAGGCCTCGAGCATGACCCTGTACCGGTCCGGCAACCCGGATCATGCAGCTCCCTCCCGCACGTAGAGGTCTCTCGCATGTCCCCTGCATCTGATCGGATGATCGGCTTCGGGGGCGTCTTCAAGCCATCAAGCCGTTAATAGTGTCAAGAGAAAAGAAGATGGCCTTCAACAAGGTGACAGTGATGTTAATGCACAACTGAATTCATAATATATGAATTTTTTATATAAAATAAAACATTGGGGTCCACATATTCAACAATCACAAATGCATACATAATTTCTTTTTTTGAATAAGCGATAAATCGCACCCAGATAGGACACGCGCAGGCAGGACTATCACTGGGCCCGTATGGTACGGGACCGCCCGGGTGACTACCAAATCCTGCGCGATGCACTCCGTCACCAAGAGGATTCAACTTCGGTTCTACTACGAGTGCGGAGGACCTTCTTGGCTTCGACCCGCGGGTCTTTGGCCATTTACGTAATAATTGGTTGTCTGCCCATTTACGTAGATTAAAAAAAATAATATTTAAAAAAAAATCATAATCACATGATTGATAATTTAGATAAACATAAAATCATATATCTTTGAATCGCTACAGAGGACCACATACATGAGCTAACTAAGAAGCACGCAATTAAAATATGCAACTCACGAGCTCACTCGTCCCGAGCCACAAAGCGTGGGCTATATTTTCTCGAAGGAGTTGCCCCATGTCATGCGCATTACCAATGTTCATCTGTGGCCACTCCACGTCTGGACAACTTTCTTCATCAACATGATCGTCTTCGTCACTCTCCGAGTTTAAATCGTTAACGACATATTTGCAAATGTAATTGTGGATCACAGCACATGCGATGACAATGTCTCGCTGCATTTCAATTGAGTAAGGTGCCGCAATACGAAGGATTCTGAAACGATGCTTAAGCAGGCCAAAAGCTCTCTCAACAACATTCCTCAAGCTCGCATGAATATGGTTATATTTATCATATCGGTCGCGATAGCGTGGCCGACCCCCACTAAACTGACCGAGGTGGTATCTTCCCCCCCTGTATGGTGCGAGGAGGCTTGGTGTATTGGCGTAACCTCCATCGAAGAAATAAAATTTACCTGCAAAGTTAATATAAATTCTGTCAGCACAGTTTAATCAGTATGTACGTATCATGCATCTTTGGGTTGTTCATGACATCACCTTCTGGGACATAAAAACTTCCATTCTCCAAGCAATGTTGCATTACTCGAATGTCCGCAGCCGAGCCCTCCCAGCAGACACAAATGAACAGAAAGTGCATGTCAAAAGACACAACAACCATCACATTCTGACTGATCCATCCATGTCTATTACGGAACCTCTCAGGGATTTCCCTTGCAACGATCACCGGCACATGGGTTCCATCTATTGCTCCATGAGCGTTCTGCGATCATTGGAGAGAGGTTAAGTGGCCACAAACTTATACCGAGATGCATAACACACACTCTTCTTACCTTGAACGGGCTGTTGCGAACCCATGGTGAGGTCGTTCGTCTCCATTTGGCAGCTGGATCATCTCCTCGCTTAAAGTGCATATGGCACGCAGTACTGTGTGAAAATATCGTCTCACGGTCTCAGAGCTATGCTGGTACTGCTCGCATGCTACCCTATTTGAAGATCCTTGCCCCACAACAGTCATGAAAATTGCTAGTTGCTCTTCAACGGATACCGCTCGGCTATTACGTAGTAGGCTGCGTGACTCTAACAATGACGCGAGTCCTCTGAACACGTGCGGCTCCATTCGAAACACATTATATGACCGTCGCGGGTTTCCATCCAATATGTCTCTAACCACTTGGTGGCCTGTGAATGGTCGGGTATGTTGTGGTCATCTAGCCCTTGTGTGGCTCTCACTGATGGTGTCCCATAACAGTTGGATGAGTAAGTGTACCTCCTCGGCTTCCTCTTCATCTGTTTCCTCCCATGGCCTTGACATTTTTTTTTTGGTGGTCGGATGTGTTAATTCATGCCATTTGCATGACAAGTCCTACTAAATTTATACATCTTTGCAGGAATGGATGAAATTGTGGAGTCTCTCAGCGCAACCATTTAATTAGTATTTGTGACAACTAGATGAAAGATTGAGTCTCTTTATTTAAAATAAATTATTTGGTTTAATGATTGTACGATGTCATTTTAAAAGCTGAGCATCATCATGGCAAACTTAACAAAGAGAAGACTAACAATAGTAACTAATGAAAAGTCCAATAGCCGTGACATAAAAAAAAACAGATCTGCTTGAAGACTAACAATAGTAAATAATGAAAAGTCCAAAAGCCGTGACACATAAAAAAAAAAAAGAACAGATCTAAGAACATTTATTAAGGACAAACTAAATAGTTGATGTATGACAAGACGAAATAAAAAATAAAACTAAGAACAAACAAGCTCAATTATCTACACACCTTTTTGATGTCTGAAAAACAGCTATTAAACAAGACATATAACAAATAAATGAATTGGAAAATATCTGCCAATAACTCTGCCATCTCAAGCCATGTGGCCATCTACCAAACCAAACAGAAAATAGCATCCTGCAGCATTGTACTTAAACATATTTTATACATGGCGCATAGCTTGACAGCAAATAGAATCCTGCAGCATTGTACTTAAACATATTCAAAGTGATATCCATGGCGCACAACATGAACAAAAGATAGATCCTTCTGCAATCCACATAACATATTCAAACCATGTGCCTCCTTCCTAACAGAGTCATAGCTCACTAGGATAATACATTACTATCTCACAAATTTAACACAAAGCTTGCAGAATTTAACAGAAATATCTGCATTCTCCATAACATATAGCTTGCATGCAAAATCACAGACCGATGAACTAGCATTCCACTTGTCCTGTTTTGTGGATGAGAGCATGTTAGAAAATGAGTAACAATAATTTAAGCGGGAAAAAATATACAAGTTATGCTTGACTAATTAAAATCATAGACTTTTCATGAAAGTTTCCATGTAATTGTTTGGCAGTTCAATCAAACTTGATATTGGTTATTACTTCTAAATTTTGTTACTTATCTACCTTTTCACCCTTCAAAGCATATACGTTTGACATCAAACCATATATATAACATGTATTAATTTTGTCAGGTTCACGAAGGATGGGATTCTCGCGGAAGCTCTGTTCTGGAAGGATGAGGAAAGACTAATTGATGATTACAATGATGATAGAAAGAGCAAATAATTATGCTAGATTTATCATAGATTAGTTCAATTGCCATCTAAACCATTTTTCATAATTGAAATGAAACACTAGTATGGTTAATCATCTTTCTTTGGACTGAGTTTGTAAGATTTTCATATGATGACCGCGGTAACCAACAATTAGATAGACTCCAACACTATGCATCCCTTCTACTCATCATCAATTACAAATGCTCTCAGGTTTCATGCTAGCCTGTTTCAGTAATTAAATATCCCATCATCATGTTATATTGAATTTAGGTTTGGGGATTGTCCTGGTTTGCTAATGTATAATATTACTGGGATGCAAGCTTTTCCTATTGTTAACATCGGAAGTTGAAAGGATGATATTTATTTGAAGATTCAAGTATGTTTTCTCTAACTTTGATCTTTCCCTGATTTGTGTGTAACACACTCAAAGCTTCTAAGCAAAACTGGAAATAAATCCATATTACAAAAAGCATATATGCACCACAAAACTTATTAATTTCATGTGCACCCTTGAAAATTTTCATTTGCTTGAATCCCCCTGTGAAACAAAATCTTTTGCAGATAAAACCCTGAATAGTTACTACATATATACAGACATTAAAAACATAATGTCAACCTTTTTTTTATTATTATTATGAAAAATCAAAATGAAAGAAAACCTTGGCTATTAAATGTCGACAAATGTATGGTCAGATTTCACTCCTTGAGCTTGTGTTGGTATTGAGTGAAAACAGAGAGCATATATCAACAAATGCAGAAGAGGTGTAGGTCTAGCATGAAAGAAGAGAGAAACCAAGGTTAGCTAAGGAGACTGCCTATGAACCCCAAGCATAGCATAGCAAAGCATAGCATAGCATAGCATAGGCATGGAGACATCACACCATAAAATGCAGCCATGAAGAAGGGGACATAGGCAAGTAAATTCTAAAATTCAAAACAATGTTTTTACGTTAATGCAGCATGGTTTCATGCGTTCTTAGAACAAATTCTTGAACTGGTTCTTATTGTTAACATCGGAAGTTGTCATTTGAGAAAGGATGATATTTATTTGAAGATTCAAGTATTTTTTTCTCTAACTTTGATCTTTCCCTGATTTCTGTGTAACACACTCAAAGCTCCTAAGCAAAACTGGAATGAAATAATGTCTACCATCCTTCAAAGTAAGTTTAACATTTTTGTAGATGGTTTGGATGGCTCATCTAATCTTCTTACTCATTTGTTCAGAATGAGGAAGCATAATTGATTGAGTGAGATCCTTCTGACAATTTAACACTACAGAATATATTACAAGTACAAACAGGTGACATGCATAACAATAAATTTAATAGAAACCATTGGATTAAACACCAACAATTAAAAACATAAATAAGCACTTACCAACAATTTGTAGAAGCCTTGGCATGAAATTAAACCTGCACGTGACCCACAAGTTATGTGAGCCTCAAACACTTAATCAAATCTATCATGCATACAAATTTAGAATGTTAACTACCTGATAGCCATATTCCTTCATGCGTAGGCGTAACTAGCACGCTATAGCTGACAGCCGCATTGTCATGAAGAAAATGCGCGTTTTACGGGATCTCAACGCCTCGGCTCCAACACATAGCTCCTCGTCGGTGATGTTCGGCAGTGCGCCCAACTTCTCCATGGCATATCCATATGCGTAACTGTCATCTTCGTCCTTGCGTGGTTCCGCGGCAATACGCCTACTTATGGACAGCTTCACCAATCGATCCAGCTTCTCTAATGTTTGCTCAGTACTATTCCTCTTCGTGACAGTGGGGCTTGGGTTCCGTATCGACTTCCTCTTGCAACTGCCCGAAGCATAGTCCCTGTAAGAAGTTCTTTTTCCCGCTCGTGCCGCCTCCAGTGTGTTCTCATCGAACTCATTGCTGGGATTGTTTGAGGAATCGGTGCCCTCGTTCACATCTATTACAGGAACATCTTCATTCACGCCCCTGCCCGTGTGACTGGCATATATCCCAGTTGCGATGGAAGAACCAACAAGTTCGTGGATATTCCAAAATAAAGGGAAAGGCTTATCTCGAGCAACCTTGTACTCCTTGTTCAGCTGCATGATTACCAGAGCATTATTAAAATTCATATTTTAAATGTTAAAATGGAAATGTTGCTCACCTGAATTATCTCCTCCCACACTGTTGGGCAGCCAAGTGTTGGCCGATGATTGGCAGAATCCCACGACCATCCACTCTTGTTTACCAAGGACGCACACAATCGGTACAATTTCTTCAATGTCTTCCATCTACCCTTCAACTATTGTACTGTGATGTCCTCTTTGGCATTTTGTTGGTACGCAGTACATACTCGATTCCACACCGTAGGGCTGAAGGAACCTGAACACGTCTTATTTCCCGCATATTCAGCCAACAACAGTTTGACGAGTAATTCATCATTGTTAGAAGACCAGTTAGATTTTCTGGGCATCCTCCTGTTTTCTGTCTGGGACAATGTTTCAGATTGCCCTCTATTCACTGCCGGCTTCTCTCCATCGACATTGGTGCACTGGATGCAATGGCCAATAAAAAGGTAACAACAAGTGAGAGCCATTTAATAAATGACTATGCTGAGAATTTAACACAGAGGTGTATTAACATGAAGATGTATCAGTTAAAATTTCGGAAAAACAAACCAACATTCAATCACAAACAAAATTGAAGTCCAAAACCCTTGCCAGAAAAAACTTATATAATGAAAACAAAACTTAGATCATTCAATATCAAACACATGCTTAACAAATCAGTGGAGAGATACTGAAAACCTCTAAAACAAACCTGGAATAATAAAAGAACAAGAGTTAATTTCATAAAATTGCAAAAATATAATAAGGGATCCTAATTATCTACTAAACATAATTCCACTGATCAGCGACCAAAACAGATTTCTTTTCTCCTCTAAGCGCAATCAGATGCCTTTAAACTTCATAGTTGTTGTTCATGAGCTTGTTAATCCATATACAAGAGGGGTAGAAACACACCTTCAGTTGGCTCTGCCGCTAGACGTCCTCCTACCAGTCAAAAGGAATCGGCCTTGCTCGAAGACGATCGTAGTCCGACAAAGACTCCACCTGCATGAAGTTAGGGTTGAGTGCGAAGATGGCGAAAAGGGGAGGGGAGGAAGGCACAGTTTCGCACCTAGGAAGATATGGAAGAGAGGAGGAGGGATCACGTGTCGGTCTGCCGATGGCTTGTATAGCTCGCGTAAGGTGTAGAAGAGGCGATGTTGGATTGCGATGTCCGCCGGTCGGGAAGAAACGAAGATAAGGTGACGGATCTCCAAGTTAGGGCTACAGTAGGCAAAGGTTTTTAATAGGCATTGATGTTTTGCCCGTTGCTTCAACCACCCTTACATATGTTCCCATTATAAGGGTCATTTCTGTCATTTGACAAAGTTGTGTTAGCTACTCTGGTTTGAATAGATCAACGGCTAAGGAGGAGGTTTTTTTTATTAAACAAACCAAATGTTTCCTTTTCCAATGCCTTTGTCCACATGGCTACAAGAGAGTGGAATAGTGTTTGGGGGTTATCCCTGGGGATTATCCCCAAACAAACACAAGCACAAGGTCTATGAGAAGAAATTCTTTCTCGATCGCTCCATAATTTTACTTTAATATTATGCATCAACCTTTCAAAGAAATGACAAATGAAAGTCCTTTTGCTGCTTTGTATGTGTTGGAAACGACAGGGACTCTTGGTGATATTTTTTACAACTTTACCGCATTTGAGAAGATGTAACCCATAAAATCAAAGCTGGATTGTTGAAATGGAGAAGTGTCACGGGTGTGTTTTGTGATAAGAAGATGCTTAACAAAGTGAAAGGAAAATTCTATAGGACAACAGTTAAATCGGCTATGCTGTACAGGAGCAAGTGTTGGGCAACTAAAGTTCAACATATTCATAAGATGAATGTGGCAGAAATGAGGATGTTAAGGTAGATGGGTGGTCATACAAGATTGGACAAGATTAGAAATGAACACATCCGACAAAAAGTGCATGTCACACCAATTGAAGATAAAATAAGGGAAGGACGTTAAGTTTAAGATGGTTTGGACATATACGCTGGAGAGCCCAGGTGCTCCAGTCCGAAATTGTGATAGTTTAGTTATAGAAGGTAAGAAGAGAGATAGGGGTAGACCTAGGATTACGTGAAGAGAGGTAGTGTCTAAGGACCTACATCTACTAGATATTGAGTCGGATCTTGCTTTTGATAGAGCGACATGGAGACAAAGAATCTATATAGTCGACCCCATCTAGTATGGGACTATGGATAAGACGATTAAAAGTCACTCTTTCATTAGCTTTGTTTGTGGGGAATATTTTTTTGCTTTTAACTTTCCAATCTCGTAGAATTATTTATTCTTTATTATTATTATTTATTTATGTATCTATTTGTGGGTTTTTATTTTTTTTTATTTTATCATATTTTATTTTATTTTATTTTATTTTAATTCTTATTTGAGAGCAACATGGAAACAAAGAATCCATATAGTCGACCTCATCTAGTATGGGATTAAGGCTTAGCTGTTGTTGTTGTTGTGTTGTTTACCACATCTTGAGAACCAATAATTCAAATAAACAAGGAGAACCTGCAATCAAGGAGAACCGCAACAACATAAATATCACCAAGAGTAAAGCCTAATAACAGCTTTAAATAAGGTTTGAATATACAATAAAACTGAACGGACTACAGACCGATAAGCTTGCAAAAATGCTCCATCAAAATCATCCTCTACTTTGTCATTGGGGATCTGGTTGAAGATTCACAAACAACTTTCATCAAAAGAAGGTTAATTCATGATAACATCATCATGGAGGAGAATCTTATACATAAAATGAAACACAATAGAGCTAGCGAATCAATTATCAAAGTTGACTTTGAAAAAGTTTTTGATATGGTCAATTGGAAGTTTCTACTTGAAATACCCCAAATAAGGGGATTTAGCTCAAGATAGGTCTAATAAATTAAGAGGATATTGTACTCATTCAAGGCAAACTTCTTTGTTAGTGCAATTTGGTTTGGTTGGCAATATTTGACACAAGTTCACTTGGTCAACAAGGTGATGTTCACGCTGCTTGGGTGATACAAATCAAGATTGAGATTCTTCATGTATAGAAAGGAGCTGATTGGTGAATTGATTTGGCAAGATATTAGTGATTGATGAGGTGCTGGATTGAAGCCAAATCAAGGGATAATTGGACACCATATTTGGATGATTGAAGAACAAATATGGAGTCAATCAATGGTGCATGATGAGCCAAGTTGTGACCAAACTTGGAAAGAGATTGGAGGAGCTAATCTAACAACTCAACCTTGCATGATCGAGATGAAGGTTGATTGAGGTGTTCGCGCTATGGTGGAGTGCGACCGTGATGGGCTAAGTACGCGATGAAGAGGTTCAATGGATGCTGTAGCCTTGGTCAAGTTCGTCAGCCGGGCCATGTTGCAACTCTTGTTACAACTAAGTTGCAACAACCAGAATTGGAAGGAGTCCAATTTATTAGCTGCGGAGATTATGGCTATACTAAAAGAGGAAGGCGACATCTTAGGATGTCGCGCATCTACTGAAGACCCTGCTGGATATTGACGGTGGTTTTTGGAGAGAAAAACCTTAGAGGTTAGATGGGGAAAAACACTGGCAATATTGAGGGGTGAGGTGGGATGATGTTTGTATGAGTGTTACTTGTTTGTACACTTTTTGTTTCATCCTCTTTTAGTGGATTTTCATCTCCGGGCATGGCCCCCCAGATGTAGGCTTTGTAGCCGAACTGGGTTACCACCTTCTGTGTCCCCTTTCTTGTGTGATTTTGCTTGTTTGTGTGCGAATGTTTTTGTTATTATCCTCTAAACATTCTGTGAGTAGTGAGTTGCAATCTGTGTTGCAACATATCATATAACAGGCAAACAACCCGGCAGAACTTTCATTCTTGATTAATGGATATATCAAACATAAAATAGGACTAAGATAGGGAGATCCATTGTTCCCCCTTCTTTTTGTCTTTATAACGGATGTGTTCTCCACAATGCTAAGAGAAGCAAATCATGACACAAATATATAACGAGATATCAGTGGGGGAGGATAAGACATAGGAAACCACCTCCACGAACTTTTAGTTTTTTGCACAAGAGACCCACAACAATCCAGGATTTCGAAAATGATATTCTTTTTTTTCGAATGACTCTCAGGTCTGCAAATTAATTATAAAAGGTCCAATCATGAGAACTAGCCCACATCATCAACTGTCGAATTGGAACACTACCCATCAAATATATGGGAGTGCTTATTTCTTGAGGAAGACCAAAAAAGGAAGATTGATGGACCCTAATAAATAAGATAAGAATAAGGACAACATCATGGAAACGGTGATTTCTATCTCTAGGAGGTCGCACAATCGTCATAAACTCAATATTGTCAACAATATAAAATCACTAGATAACAATTTAGTGTCTACCGAAATGGGTGATACATAAAATGAAAACCACTAGAAGAGACTTTCTATGGAGGGGGTGCAAACATGAAGATGCACACCTACCAACTAACAAGTTGGGATAGAATATGCAAACCAATAGAACAAGGAGGATGGGGAATACTGAACCTTGGGTTTTTAATGAGACACTGTTGGGTAAATGGTGGTTGAGTATTCTATCTAGAGATACCACAATGTGCAAAAAAAAAATCTTAAAGGATTTTTAGTTTCAAAGAAGATACATGAATCCACACAAGACAGTCCAAGCAAGAGCATCTTTCTTCTACAAAGGAATATGCCACAATCAGGAGGCAATATGCCCTAATATCACTATCACTCCAAAAAATGAGAGCACTATAAATTATAGATGTTAAACAGACCGGCCTGGCACGGCACAAGACATGCCCATATTATGTTGGGCATTATGTGTGCTCGTGCCAACACAGCCCACTTACCAATCATGCCGGGCTAGCATAGCCACAAAGCTGATTGGGTCGGCATGGCAAGCACGACCCAGCTAGTTTGGGTTAGTGCCATGCCGGACGCACCCTTTAATTTTAAAAAAATAATAAAAAGCCTAAAAAATTTAATAAGTTAGGAAAAATTAAAATTAAAAAAATCCAAAAAATCATTAAAAATAGAAAAATACACGAAACTTATAAACATCCAGAAAATCTCATATATTAAATTTTTTTTAAATAAATTGAAGAATTTGCCAAAAATAAAAAATTCTTTAAAAATCCCAAAAAAATAGAGAAGAACTTATAGAAAACCCATGAAATTTCTGAAATTCCAAAAAACAAAAAAACAAAACAAAATAAACTCAGAAAGTATCAAAAATTTTAAAAAAAAACCCATAAAAATCTTTAAAAACATCAAAAAAAATTAGAAAAACTTCTAAAAACAAATTCTGAGAATCCATGATGAAATTCCAAAACAAAAATTCAAAATAATCTCAGAGAATTCTCAAAAAAAAATCCACAAAATCCCATAAAATCTTTTTAAAAAAATTGTAAAAAGTGCATAGAATCCCAAAAACCCACAAAATCACATAAAAAACTGAAAACCCCCAGAAAAATCAGAAAAAATTATAAAAGGTTAAAAAATTAAAAAAAAAAAATCAAAAAAATGCTTTTTTCCCTAGTTTTTTGGGCTTTAAAAACCTTTAAAATTGTTTAAAAAAGACAAAACGAAAAAAAATCTTGGCAAGCCAGCCTAGCCTGCCAGGTTGCCATAATGGGTTGGTATGTGAGTCATGCCTTGTGGGCCTGCATGCTAGGGCCAACACAACTCACACAGTTCACGTGCTATGCCAGTTCATAGGCCGCCTGGGTGCTAGCCTAGCATGAGCACTACCCGAGGTTTACAATAATGGGTCGTGCCATGCTAGTCCATGGGCAGCACGGCCCGGTTGACATCTATACTATAAATGTGTGGTTGGACAACTAGGTAAAGAGCTTTTCACCATGGAATATTTGGCACAATATGCTATATACAACCCTTGATCCTCGACAGTAGGATTTCTTAGGGCAAGCAAGAGACCAATTACAAAGATGCAAGCACTTCCTAAAGAAGACTCACAATATCTACAACTGAAACAATGTATATCACAAGGGCCACAAACATTTGAAGACAAAGATTTTGGAAGTTAATTAACCCCTCCTATAAATTCATAGTACTCAAATTAATCCTACTATACATTCAAAATAGGCATGAGAACCAAACTAAAACAAAACTTTTGTAAAAAAAAACCCTGCCAACTGAAAATTAAACTTTTCGAATGACTAGCTACAGATAACAAGATTCTCACGCTTGATAACCTACAAAAAAGAAAGTGGAATAGGACACGTACATGGTGCTACATGTGTGAATCGACAAACGAAACAATACTTGAGCATTTGCTATTCACATGTCCATATGGAAATGAAAAATCTTGACAAATTCTAAAGACCTCTTCGGATTGCCTGCAACCCCAATATCTATGAAAGACATTTGGGGTTAAAATACCCAATCAGGAGTAATAGATCGAAGTCTCAAGGAGGGTTGGGAGTTTTCTAGCTACCATGACCATTAGGTAGAACATCTTGATTGAAAGGATTAGAAGATGTTTTCAAGAAAACATGTTTTTCTAAACCTAATTTAAGAAATTGATTATCTTATGTTTTTGGTTTGATGTAGCTCACCCCTCAAAATGAGCAAAACTGGATTGATAGATAACATTGTTAAAAGGAACCTGGAGCTAGACTAGAAGAGGTCACACCGGGGCAGATAAAGGACGAAGGCGACAAGGCCTTTGAGGAAGACCTCCCCATAGAAGAGGATAGAGAGGAAAATTAACTAAGGGCGAGAGCACAAAAAAGCATGTCATACACAATTGAGAGCATGAATCATGAATTTATTTTTCTAAACTGGTTGTAAGAACACGTAACCTATTATCTAAAATTTAAATAAAACATAGTTGATCCATTTTTTTATTTTTTTATAAAAAAACCCTTGTGTCTTAATCTCCAATCCCATGATGATCTTCCGAACTAAACCTTGTGCAGAAGAAAACGCTGCCTTGCTCTTCTCCCCGTTTGTTAGGTTTTTCTCTCAAAAGTGTCAGTCCATTATATTCCTCTGTACCTGATCAATCAAGTAAAGTGTGAATCCAAATGTTTGATAGTCTCATTAAAACCCCCAAAACTCACGATCCTACTGAAGTTGACAAACCTCATTAATTAAAACCCCAAACTTTGCATGCTTCTTAAAAATAATGTACCTGTATTCTTGTCATAATGGTGATGATCATCAGAATATATATTGTAAGTTCTGCCGGGTCGTCTGCCTGTTATATGATGTGTTGCAACACAAATTGCAACTTACTGCTCACAGAATGTTGAGAATAGAATAACAAAAACATTCACACACAAGCAAACAAAACCACACATAAAAGGAACACAGGAGTTGGTAACCTAGTTCGACTACAAGCCTACATCTGGGGGGCCATGCTCGGAAATGAAAAATCCACTAAAAGAGGGTGGAACAATATGTGTACAAACAAGTAACACTCATACACACTAAACAAACATCAGCACCATGTCCCCTAGAATTGCCGGTGTTCTCCAACCTCCCCGTCTCGGTTTTCTCCACACACCACACCGTCAATCTCTAGCTGGGTCTTTGGTAGATGCGCGACATGCTTAAGATGTCGCGTTCTTCTTTTAGTATCGGCAAATCTCCACAGTTGCTAAATCAGACTCCTTCCACATTTAGGTGTTGCAACATAGTTACAACTAGATTGGAACTTGGCCCGGCTAATGAACTGACCAAGGGTACAACATCCATCGCTCTTCCACCTCGACACACCTCCAACCCTCCTGGTTGAGTTCCGAGTCTACTACGTCGGATCCACCCCTCCGTCACGTACTCAGCCCTTCAATATCGCATCTCACCATTGGCGCGAGATCTTCAACGTCATCCAAAACTTGATTTCCTCAATCACAGTTTTGACTGTCCAAACATGTTTCATTATTCACCACCATAATTGTTCTTCAATCATCGATCAATCACACCTTCAAACCAGGCTAGTGTCAATCACCAATTACTTTCCAAATCCACTCATTAAAAATGCCACCTATCAGTTTCACTCCGCATGTGATGATCTCCTTCTAAATTTGTATCATCCAAGCTTGAACTACACCTTGTGTTGATCACCATGTGGACTTGTGTCAAATATTGCCAACCAAATTCATTTGTACTAACATATATATACTCAGGATGAAGGTAGGCCCTTCTCCTTTTAGTGATGATGCTACTGTATGTCAAGCTTTTCTCACAAAAAATCTGTATCTTGCTAAACAATAGGATGAAGGATGAATTGCCAGGTTTGCCAAAAGGTAACTAAACTAAGACTCAGAATTAATGCACAGTACGTGAAAAGTATACACATTCTATGTAAATAAACCATGTATTTGGGCAACAAAGCTACTAATGGATAGAAATATTAGCAAACTACATGGAAAACCAAATGATTCTCATAATTATTACATCGAAATAGATATCACAGCAACAACCCAAAAGGTTCTATACAGTACTAGCCATTGATAGAAATACATAAAATATGACTGGAAACATAGAAAAACCGAAATGACAAGAGAAACTATTATACATATATATACAAGCAGCATCAGTTGAATATATGAAATGATCCAATGTATAAAGTAACTCTCTTTCAAATACTAAATATAATGAATGCATGTATATAACCAATGCATGCAAAGCCAACCATGCAGCAACACATGCATGTCAGCTGCATATAGATAGGAAATGGTACATGACATTTGTGTTAATGCATCATACAAGAAGAAAGAGAGGTAATTATTAACTATGTACAAGAAAATATATATATATATATATATATATATATATATATATATATATACTTGATAATTAAAAAAGAAAAAGAAAAAAAAGAAGAAGGGTTGATTAATTGCACGTTGTATGGAGGAGCTAGGGGACATGCATGCAGGTCCTTTCATGGTTCCCTTGGTGGGCTTATATATATGTATCCCATCAAACCTGTCGTTGGCTTGTTGGTTGGTGGGAATGAAGCCAAGATCACCAAGAATTATGGATGCATATATCTTTAACTTTTTTTTAACTTTTAATTTAGAGTGGAAAGAAGAACAGGATTAGACGTGAAAATGGGCCGGGGTATCAATTAATGTATGATCACACTGTGAGGGGCCTAAGCCTTTGAGTGTTGATTAGACGGGTGGCAGGGGGAGAGCAAGAGAATCATTTCATTCATATGGAAAAGTGAGCTTTTCTTTTGTCATTCCCATTTGTTATACCTTTGATTTGATTCGATTCGATTCTTTCCTTTCCCTATGTAAAAACCACTTATCATCTTATTCATGCCATCTTGTGCAATATTCCTTTTTTTTTATTCTTCATCTTTTCGTGACTTGTAGAAGCATTAATTAATTAACCCTATCTATATATCTATCTAAAGTAGTCTAAACATTAATATATATTCACTATTCAGCATTAGATTTAGATATATAGCTTATTAACTAGCTAGCTTTTGATGATGATCCTACTACACTAGTCACTAGATAGGTACGTAAGGACATGGAAGGGTCTAATCCTGCTTTCTTGGAGTGTTCAGTTGAAAACTCGAACAAGAGTTAATTAGATAAGCTACATATTTTTCTTATTTATTATTTATTATTTTTTATAAAGGATAAGCTGCGTACTTATGAGAGGATTGGATGCATACAAAAATTCCAAACTTTTCGATCAGCTATATTATATACCTGAAATCCCACCTGAAATCTCACTTTTATCATATCAAAGATGGTTTAATTATATCTATAATTAAGGTATGATAGGGATAAAAGTGGAAACATACATGTCATTTTGGCAACCGGCCACGTGGAAGAGCCTTTGGTCAATTTATGTTCGGACGTAATCTAATTCTGCTTGGATTTATGCCTGATTTTACTCGGATTTACGATATTCTACTTGGATCCCTACAAAGCACTTTCTGTTCGGATCCTTACATAGCACCTTCTATTCGGATTCCTACACAACACTTTTTATTCAGGTCACTACGGAGTGTTTGCCGCCCAAATTCTATTCAAACCCAGCTCATTTCACTCGAATAGCTAGCTCTCCAACACTATATTTGGCCACACAAAAAGGGAAAACTCTAAGAAGCCTCTAGAAGCCTAATTAACATTCTAGAAGAGTTGACAGCTGGAGCTTAGCTGATGGTTGAACTGGCATCCGACTGGATGCCTCTAGAAGAAAGACCAGCTGGCACTAAGTTGAAGCTGAGCTGAAGATGAGTTAGCGCACAAGTGAGTCAAGTGGATGGAAACTTGGGTCGTAAGTTTCCTCCAGCTCGAAGCCTATAAAAGGGGGAAAAAGAGCACCATTTGATGGGATGAATTTTGGAGCTGCGAAGCCATACCTCTTTAGCTATTTTCTCCCCAATTTTTTTCTCATTTTGTAATCTTAATTCTCCAGCTCTCTCATGGATCCCTCACTTTGTACTAAAAAATGAAGCACATGGATTTGCTCTTGCAAAGGAGCCTGTGGTTTTTCCCTGATTCTAGGGTTTTTCACGTAAATCGGTCTCTTGTGTTCTTTTGTTTGAGATCGATTTCTTTTCCTCACTGGTCTTTTTTTTGTGTTAAGATGAGCGGCAAACTGTTAAGGAAAATAAGGGTGTGCATAATCCTCAGCAGAGCAAGTGGGGGTGGGGCCTGCACACATGTGGGTGCTGGGATGGGACCAACTGTACTGACACTCCTAGAAATATACTCTCACCCATGAATCGAACTCTCGCTATTGGCGAAAAGTTCTTACGGAGACCCGAATATCAATAGACCACTTGGTCGTTGGTGTCATTCTTTATTAAGATGAGGCATACTTAGGCATACTTCAATCCATCCACCTCTTTTTTTTTTTTTGAAACAAGGGGATAAACCCCAGTATGTTCAAGATAGGGCACACGCACGGATTGGACTATCACGGGTTTCACTCCAGGGCGTGAGTTGACCGCCCGCGGGATACACTGAGTGCAGACCGCTCGAAGGAGTCAAACCGCCCGTGACTACCAATCCCACACAGAGTGAACGTGTGTGCGTGTGGGCCACACCCACTGGGTGACCCACACAATGCGCATTCACCCCGTCGCAGCGGAGATTCGAACTCTGTTCTACTACTCGTGCGCGGGGGACCTTTGCCGCTCGACCCGAAGGCCTTTGGCCCTCTTATTTTGAGTGGGAAGTGTGGCAGTTAATTTTTTTTTTAAAGTTGTTAAATCAGATTTGATGCTACTCATAAAATTCAATATATATATATATATATATATATATATATATATATATATATTAAAGTTGACTAATAATATATTAAAATTTTCAAGTGCTCAAAGATTATACGCTAAATTTATTTCATAGGTAATTCACTATTCATCTTTTGAATAGTGAACTATATATCTGTCATGGGGTCTTTGGGAGGTGTTATTTCTTATTTTTTTGGGGGGGGTAATTGTGTGTGTGTGTTGACCCAGGGACCTTATGATAATTTGCCCTTTATTTCATTTTCAATGTGCAATAACAACTTTGAAATAAATTAATAAATGCATACATGAAAATTCTTATTAACAAAAGATTCAAATTAATATAAAGGCTTCAATTTCTAGGAACTCATTGTTGTAGTTTCATTGTTCATATTAAGGAAATCACACCTTTGTTAGATGTAGTCACAATAATAGTAGAAATGATATTAATCTTGTATACAACATGCTAAAGCAAACAATTCTTTACATTGGCATACATTCTGATACCAAATAATGCTTGGAGTTATGACTTATTTTTTGTTAATGGAGGAATACCTTGCATTTCAATTCAAAGTCTCACAAGGAAAAATAGAACAATATTAACAATACACAATGGTTCACTTACAACGACCTTGCATGGATCAAAGATTAAATGATTGAGAAAATGATGAGAATTTGATTTTTGTGTGTGTATATATATTATCAAATAATGAAAATAACGAAATGTAATAAAAGAATATTATCTCTGATCTGATTAAAATATAGTTAGGTTATAATTAATTATAGAGAAATTTAGTCCTAATCCAACTAGTCATGGGGTTACATTCACTCTTAAAATGCATGGTTAGATGCGAAAAGTTATACTTGATTAGGAGATAACATAATTGTTTGAGTTCAAACCAAGAGTCTTAATATTATGTTCAAATAAGGTTTATTCTCAATTTGTGTAAAAAAGAAGAGAGTTGTCTTGATGAGTTTGATGGAGATTTTTTTTTTTAAAAAAAAAACTCTAAATAAATAAATAAATAAGTAAATAAATAAATAAATAAATAAATAAATAAATATATATATATATATATATATATATATATATATATATATAACCTAGATCTCCTTGTTATATGATCTCTCTGGCAGTTTTTTTTTCTTTTCTTTTCTTTAGTAATCTATCTTTTGTAAGAGAGAAGGGGAAACCAACGGCCTATTGGTACCAGGTCTCCTGTGTAGGGGGTTCATTCAGTAGGGAAGAACCCCCGTTCAAATCCTTCCATGTGCAGAGTGAGGGCACAAAGTATGAATGTGCTAAGCGTGAGCCTACAGGGGCTTTGTCAACACATGGTCCTTACCCCACGTAGCGCGTGAGCCTTCGGGTGTTCTACGTTGCATATTGTGAGGAATGGAGTCCTCCGGTCTGCACTGCCGAGGTCCTATTTCTGAGCTACTGACCGAGGAGCTCGACCAAGGAGCTATGAAGCGAGTGGCTACTCTTCCTTCAGGTGATGAAGACATCCAAGCAGATGCGAGAATGAGCCCAGTAGAAGGAAAGGATCAAGGCGGGAATCCCTGGGCGCTGACATTGAGGGTATGGCGCCGAACCTTGGAAAGGTAAAAGCCTGACACTGCAGCCTGACTTTGCAGAGAAGTGACACATGAGTGTTCTACAAGGCAAAGACAGGCTGTGTGCCTTGAAAGCTTCACCAGCAAAGTGCCTACATAAGGCCATCTTCTCCCAACTATGTGGTTGTTCAACTGTGAGTGTTCATAGAGAGACTTGTCTTTGTAGTTGAAAACCAGCAGTGAGTGAGAGAGCTTGAGAGAGCCTTGTATCTCATGTTCATCTTCTTCCTTGATTTTATCTGAAATAGAGAAGGGTGGGTCGTGGACTTAGGCACTGTTGCCGAACCACGTAAATCTTGTGTTGTGTGATTGTACGTTTGTTCTGGTTCCCTTGTTTGCAGGTTGCTTGAGTTGTTTAGTCAGCAGCCTCCAACGATCCATTTCCGCTGTGCTAGGAAAGCTCCAAGGATTGCAATTGTAGCGGTTCTGGTATAGAGCACTCAGTCCTGAAGACTGAGATTCCGAGGTACTCCAGGAGAAGCTCAGATTCACGAACTGTCTAACCGAGCTCCTCAGTGTGAAGGTCAATTTCGCGACAACTGGTATCAGAACTTTACGGTACTAGAGAAGAGATGGCCGACGACACCAAGTGCAAACTTGAGAAGTTCACCGGAGATAACTATGCATATTGGAGGATGCAAATAGAAGACTATTTGTACCAGAAGGACGTATGGCGACCGATGACCAGCGAAAGAGACAAAGACTCCAGAGAAGAGGAGTGGAAGCTGCTCGACCGGAAGGCTCTCGACGCAGTTCGCCTGGCGATTTCCTCAACAGTCGCTTCAAATATCTCGAAGGCGAGAACAACGAAGGAGCTGTTTGATCTCCTGGAGGAGATGTATGCAGGGAGTTCTTCGGCACACAAAGCACACCTTGTCACTAGTTTCATGGACTTACGAATGTCCAAGGAGGAGAGTGTGGCCAACCACTTGAATGAATTTCACAAGCTCAACAATCAGTTGGATGCTGTTGGAGTGAAGTTCACTGAGGATGTTCAAGCCATTTGCCTCATCAAGTCATTGCCAAAGAGTTGGAGCGTGTTCAAGACCGCAGTGTTCAATTCAAAGGGCAAGGTAGAATTGACCTTGAGTGATGTGGCTCCTCAGATGCTGGCCGAGGAGATTAGGCGGAAGGATGGAGAGCCGTCCACTTCCGGGAGCTTAGCCTTATCTATGGACGATCGAGGCAGGCGTCCGCATAGAGGAAAGCAACCCAGTCGGGGGAAGTCTCGAACGGGGCGCTCTAAGTCCCGCTTCGGCAAGAGAGACAATTCTTGCTGGAATTGTGGCCAGATGGGTCACATGAGGAAGGACTGCACTGCTTCGCCAAAGAGCGATAAGGGAGGGAAGAATGCTGTGAACCTTACCAGTAATTTCGGGTGCATGTTGCTGTCAATGGAAGACCGGTGCGATACATGGATAGTGGACTCTGGTGCGTCCTTCCATGCTACCTATGACAGAGGCGTCCTGGAGAGCTTCGTCGAAGCGGACCTCGGCAAAGTGCACCTCGGCAACAACAACACTTGTGAAGTTGTTGGGAAGGGGAATGTGAAACTGCTGCAAGAAGACGGCACAGTGTTCTTACTGAAAGATGTCAGGTTAGTACCTCGCCTGACAAAGAATTTAATTTCAGTTGGTCAGTTGGCTGTTACTGGCGTAGCTACAAAGTTTATTGGTGACACCTGGAGCATGAGTAAAGGTTCCCTTGTAGTAGCCAGGGGGAAGAAGGTCGGCACACTCTACTTGTTCTCATGTGGAGAACAATCCATTTCAGTAGTATCTCAGTCAGTTGTAGACGCCGAGTTGTGGCATAGAAGGTTGGGCCACTTGAGCAAGAAGGGAATGCAAGTTCTGACGAGCAAGGGGAAGTTGCCCGAGCTCAAGCAGGTGAATCTGGACTTTTGCGAAGATTGTGTTCTAGCAAAGCAGAAGAAGGTTACATTCACCACGGTTCCTAAGGAGAGGAAGTCTGAACGCCTGGAGCTGGTCTACACAGATGTCTGGGGTCCTGCTCAGGTCAAGTCCCTCGGCGGTGCACTCTACTTCGTGACATTCATTGATGATGCATCTCGGAAGCTATGGGTCTATTACGGTCGGAACAAGTCAGACGTGTTTGACCTGTTCGTCCAATGGAAGACCCTTGCCGAGAAGGAGACAGGACTTAAGTTGAAGTGCCTGAAGTCTGATAATGGAGGAGAGTACTGCAGCAGAGAGTTTCAGTCCTTCTGTGACAAGAATGGGATTAGAAGACTCCTGACAACACCCCTGGAACCAAGGCAGAATGGAGTGGCGGAGAGGATGAACCGAACGATTCTGGAGAAGGCCAGGAGCATGCGGATTCATTCAGGTCTACCGCTGACATTTTGGACCTATGCCGTAGACACAGCGGCATACCTGATCAACAGATCTCCATCATACTCCCTGGATGGAGGAATTCCTGAGGAGGCATGGACTGGAAAGGAGGTCAAGTATGATTACTTGAGGGTGTTTGGTTCTGCAGGCTATGTACATATTGAGCCTGAAAACCGAGGAAAGCTAGATCCAAAGTCGAGGAAGTGCTACTTCATTGGGTACGACACTAACTCCTACGGGTACAAGCTTTGGGATGCTGAGCAGAAGAAGGTGGTTCGAAGCATTGACGTTGTCTTCAACGAATCGGATTTGTATAAAGACCGTCAAAGTTAACAAAAGGGGAAGAGTGTTTCCGAGTTTGTCGATTTTGAGGTCAACAAATTTCCGAGTGCCTCGGGGGCACAGGATGCTGTTGAAGCCGAAGAGCATGCTGAGCCAAGTTCTGCCCAAGGAGAGTCTCTACCAAATGAAATTCGTAAAGCTGTCCGAGGAGAAGCATCTCGGCCAATAAGTCAAATTTCTGAGGAGCTGCAGACTGACATCCCAGAAGAAGTTCCTCTCTAAACACCAGTTGGTTGGAAGAGCAGCAGAGCACACAAACCGAACCCACGGTATGACTCCAGCCTTAGCTATCTATTGTTGACAGATAGTGGTGAGCCTGAAACTTTTGAGGAGGCATGCAAAGTAGACTCATCTCTCGAGTGGGAGCATGCCATGGATGACGAGATGAAATCATTATCCTCAAACAACACTTGGGAGCTAGCTGAACTGCCCAAGGGGAAGAAGGCTTTACACAACAAGTGGATCTACCGGTTGAAGGAGGAAGCTGATGGAAGCAAGCGCTACAAAGCAAGACTTGTGGTCAAGGGCTTTGAGCAGGAACACGGAGTAGACTTCACAGAGATTTTTGCTCCAGTGGTGAAGACTGCAACCATCCGAGCTGTTCTCAGCATTGTAGCGGTGGAGGACCTCCACCTCGAGTAGTTAGATGTGAAGACTGCGTTTCTTCATGGCGACTTGGAGGAGGAGATCTACATGCAACAACCGAAGGGATACATTGTTGAAGGCAAGGAGAAGAAAGTGTGCAGACTGAAGAAGAGCTTGTATGGGTTGAAGCAAGCACCTCGGCAGTGGTATAAGAAGTTCGACGGGTTCATACAAGCAGTTCAAGGTGTCAAACGGGCCGGGCCGCAGACGCGTGGCACCTACCGGACCATCGGGCGTGCTAGCACGGCAGTCTTGTACCGGCGGGCCCGGCCGGACCGCGGCCCACGCAAGATAAAGACGCTGCCCGCGTCGCCAAGACGGCACGCCGGGCCGGGCGGCACGGCCCGCGACACGGCTGATCTCAGCCGTTGGATCATGATCCAACGGCTGAGATTATTATTTTTATTAAAAATTTATTGTAAAATCATAAAAAAATCATAAAAAATCAGAAAAAAATCAGAAATATATCCAGAAAATTTCAAAGAAATAGAAAAAAAACTATGGAAAACTTATAAAAATTCTAGAACTTTATGAAATTAATCAAATCATCAATAATTGTAAATAAACCAAAAAAAAAATTAAACCCCCCAAAAGAAAAAACTTACGAAAAGTTATAAAAACTTTTAAAAACATTATAAAATTTAAAAATATATATTTCATACACACAAAAATGGAAGAATGAGAAATATAATTAGTATTTTGAAAAATGAAGTAATTATTGGAAACTTATAATTAGTGTTAGAGAAGAGAGAGAATATTAGTAATTAATAGAAAATTTAATTATTACCTTATCGGGTTGGTTTAATTTTAAATTTTAAATTATTTTATATTTAAGAAATAGAAGTTTTAATTATTGCCTTATCGGGTTGGTTTACTTTTAAATTTTAAATTATATTATATTTAGCATGCTAGTTGATTTTATTAGTAATTAATAGAAGTTTTAATTATTGTCTTATCGGTTGTTTTAATTTTAAATTTTAAATTATATTATATTTAATTTTTAAGTGGAAAGTGGTATTGAAAATATTGGTAACTTATCAATTCAAATCTTATTTCTCAAACTAAAAATTTAAATATAAGGAATTTAGATCTAGAGATTATTTAAATTGAAAGTTACATTATTTTTAGTTCAATCAAATAACTTAACCACTAAGCTACAATAGATTTACATCATTATTGTTAATTATAAGATAATTTAAATTTTAAAATTAAACCAACCCGATAAGGTAATAATTTAAATTTCTATTAATTATTAATACTCTCTCTTTAGTAACACTAATTATGAGTTTCCAAATACCAATAATTACTTAGGTTTTCAAAAGTTATTGATACTTCCATTGTTGTGTGTATGTAATATATATTTTTAAATTTTATAAGTTTTTTAAAAGTTTTTCATAAGTTTTCCTTTTTGGGGGGAATTTTAAATTGTTTTGGTTTATTTACAATTATTGATACTTTATTAATTTAAGAAGTTTTTAGAATTTTATAAGTTTTTCATAGTTTATATATATATATTGAAATTTTCTGGATTTTTTTTCTTATTTTTTATTATTTTTTTACGATTTTTAATGATTTTTTATATTCTTTTAAGATTTGTTTTAAAAAAAACAAAAAACCCTAAGCCGACGCGGCTGCGTACGGCGGCCGGCCTTGTGGCGAGCCGTGCCCGTCTGGGCCGGGTCCGGCGTCTTGCGACGTGGCAGCGTGGCAGCGCAGCCGCGGCGTCTGATCGCGGCACGCGGCGGGCCCGTCTTGCGGCCCGTTTGACACCCTGACAAGCAGTTGGATTCGAGCCGTGTCACGCGGATCACTTTTGTTACTTCAGGAACCTAGGTACCTCCTATATTATACTACTGCTTTATGTCGATGACATGCTTATTGCAGGGTCCGACATGCTTGAGATAGAGAATCTCAAGAAGAGGATGTCTCAAGAATTTGCGATGAAGGATCTCGGCCCGTCGAGGCAGATTCTAGGCATGCGAATTAGCCGAGACAGGAAGAGGAGAGAGCTTTGGCTATCACAAGCCGAATATGTTCGGAAGGTACTTCAGCGGTACCGAATGGAGAGTGCGAAGCCAGTTGGCACTCCATTGGCAACACACTTCCGACTCTCTCAGAAGCAAGCTCCAACCACCAAAGAGGAGCAAGAGGAGATGAAGAGAATTCCTTATGCTTCAGCAGTGGGCTCCCTCATGTACGCCGTGACTTACACCAGACCTGACATCTCCCATGCAGTTGGCGTAGTGGCGAGGTATATGAGCAATCCAGGGAAGGAACACTGGGAGGCAGTGAAGTGGATTCTTCGATATTTGAGAGGGACATCTCAGATGAGTCTGTGCTATGGTGGAGAAAGCATAAGACTAGTTGGTTATGTGGATTCTGATATAGCTGGCAACCTGGACTCGAGGAGGAGTACCACGGGCTACGTGTTCACACCGGCAGGCTGGAGCGAGTATAGCGATCCGGCTTGAAGATGATCACCCTTTCTACAACGGAGGCAGAGTATGTTGCAGCCACGGAGGCGTGCAAGGTGTTGATCTGGATGAAGGCTTTCTTGAAGGAACTCGGTAAGGAGCAGAGTGAATGTTGGCTACACTCAGACAGTCAGAGTGCCATTTACTTAGCCAAGAATGCAGCGTTCCACTCAAGGACCAAGCACATCGACATCAAGTATCACTTCATACGAGAGCTCGTTGAAGAGAAGAAGGTGAATCTGGAGAAAATCCACACCAAGGACAACCCTGCTGATATGTTGACAAAGGTTGTCACAATGGAGAAGTTGAGAACATGCTCAACCTCCATTGGCTTGCAGAGCTAGCAAGCCGAGGAACCCACACCCAAGGAGATTTCAGATAGAGACTTGAGAGCTGGAGAATAGTAAGTCTCAAGTGAGAGAACGAGGAGAAGAAGGAGAAGCCCGTCAGACTCCAAGTGGGAGATTGTGAGGAATGGAGTCCTCAGGTCTGCACTGCCGAGGTCCTATTTCCGAGCTACTGACCGAGGAGCTCGACCAAGGAGCTATGAAGCGAGTGGGAGCTACTCTTCCTTCAGGTGATGAAGACATCCAAGCAGATGCGAGGGTGGGCCCAGTAGAAGGAAAGGATCAAGGCGGGAATCCCTAGGCGCTGACATTGAGGGTATGGCGCCGAACCTTGGAAAGGTAAAAAGCGACACGTGATCCGACCGCGGCTGACTTTGCAGAGAAGTGACACATGAGTGTTCTACAAGGCAAAGACAGGCTGTGTGCCTTGAAAGCTTCACCAGCAAAGTGCCTACATAAGGCCATCTTCTCCCAACTATGTGGTTGTTCAACTGTGAGTGTTCATAGAGAGACTTGTCTTTGTAGTTGAAAACCGGTGAGTGAGAGAGAGCTTGAGAGAGCCTTGTATCTCATGTTCATCTTCTTCCTTGATTTTATCCAAATAGAGAAGGGTGGGTCGTGGACTTAGGTAATCGCTGTCAACCACGTAAATCTTGTGTTGTGTGATTGTACGTTTGTTCTGGTTCCCTTGTTTGCAGGTTGCTTGAGTTGTTTAGTCAGCAGCCTCCAACGATCCATTTCCGCTGTGCTGGGAAAGCTCCAAGGATTGCAATTGTAGCGGTTCTGGTGTAGAGCACTCAGTCCTGAAGACTGAGATTCTGAGGTACTCTAGGAGAAGCTCGGATTCACGAACTGTCTAGCCGAGCTCCTCAGTGTGAAGGTCAATTTCGCAACACATATCATGTTTGTGCACGTCCTTAAAGTCCCTCGCGGGTGCTTGTCACCTTATCAAAAAAGTCGGGGTTGTTATTTATTAAATTAAAAGATCTATTCCAGGAGATCAGAAGTAATGTTAGATGTTTTGCTTGCTCTTTCAAGTTCTAACATCTGAATCACCATTAAAGTCCACCAGCCATGAATGAAATTTAATCTTAACAAGTGATTTTGTATCACTAACCCAAATAGCATTATTTCCTTCTTTTTTTTCTCCTTCTTTTGCTTAGTTATCCATTAATTAATGGTTAAAAATAAAAGGTTTTCAAGTGCTCATAATTCTAGATAAGGAGTGCCTTCATAATTCCTATGTTGAGTTGTGTGGAGCCTGATTATACTGGACATCCAACCACCCTTTTAGAGGTATTTTGGGTATTTCTACTATATTAGGGTTTTATTTTTCCAAATCGCTAAGAAAATAGTGAAAGCAGACCGCCAGCCATGGATGTAGCCCCATTCTGAGGTGAACCACGTAAAAATTTCTGTGTTTTTTCTTGCTTGTTTTTTTTTTTTATTCTTGCTTTTGTCTCTCATGATCTCTAAGAATCATGTCGGATTCCTATCATCCCTGTTTGTTTCTATTATCTAAAAGTAAAACCAAATGATGGAAAGAAACAAGCAATTAACTTAAGGGATCATGTATTAGATTCAGTCAAAGGCTCAAGGGTTGGTCCCTATGGAGGACCTTGTAATATTGTACAATGAACTCTAAGATCAATGACATTTTTTAATAGTAATGAATGTGATTTATCCATTTTTTATATAAAAAAAATATTCGTCAAAATGTTGTTTTTGGCTATTCATGAATTAGCAAGTTGTTGGCCATAATCAAATCTATTTAGCACTTAATTTCAAGCCTCATGAGAAGTTATTCACAGTCAAAGATACTTGATAGAATGGCGCACAAGGGAGACAAGGAATCTGCTTCTTTCAATCCCTAATCTTCCTCAAATAGTTATTTTCCATTAAGAACTAACTTTAATGAGTCATTAATAAGAAAATCCATCCTTTATCTAAAGACAAGAAACATGTAAAGTATCTCTCATTTGACCTGATTCCCATATCACTCTATATTTAGAAACATCACTCTCTCTTTTACTTTTCAAGGATACGAATAATTTGTAAAATCAAAGATCAAATTTCATATTAGCACCATTAATGGTTTATTGGTTAAAAGAGAGAAAGATAGCATAACATGAAATAAGTTTGTTTTTTTGAGGTAATAGTTGTTACAATCAGTCTTGTGATTATAATTTTCTATAAGACAAGCAGAGATCTCTTATACCATGCAGTCTCTACCCTCGCTTCTAGGTCTTGTCACCTTCAGATCCCTGGAAGCTGGTTTTCAGTGCAAAGTGTAAGCTCTTTTTAGTATGGGCTTCCTGTAGCCTCAACTTTATTTATTTATTTATTTTTTTGACAAAGGCAACAAGCACCACCTCCCCGTGAGATAAGTCAAGGGCAGGCAACGCGGCTCCCTGCACGCAAGCCCTCACCTTATAGTCATGGGGGTGCGATCTTGGGTTCGTTCCAACCATTTACGCCCTACATAAGGGATCCGATACCAATAAGCTAAGCCGCCATTAATGTAGTCTCAACTTTTTCAACGAGTGTACTCTATCAAACTAAAATAAAAGAAGGAAATTAGTGTCACATATAAAAGTCCTAATAGTTAATTCATGTTCTCTCTTTTGTTGTTATTTATCCATTTATCACTGCTCTCAAAATTGCAGTCACAACTAACGGCCTCTTGGCCCATTGGTATCTGATCCCCTGCGTAGGGTGCTCGTTCGGGGAAGAACCTATGTTTGACTCCCGCAATGCGTAGGGTGAGGGCACAAGACACGCATGGGCATGGGTAGCACATGACCCTCTAAGTGTTCTGTGTAACACATGAACCTTCGAGTTGTCACACAGTGTGAGCCTTCAGGTGTTCCGTACAGTGTCTGTGCATGTCCATGACATTCCCTCAGGAAGGACTTAATGATCCTTAAAAAAAAAAAAATGGAGTCACAATGTCAATCAAAATCCACACTACGATAAAGTGTCATTTTCAACACTGTACTTGAGTCCATTAAAAATATGCATTCAAAGCAAAAGAGGAACAAGAAGTACATTTTTCTACCAAGTGATCAATGAGTTGTTAAACAAAGTTTAAGCTGTACACAAGAACATTTATATATACCTTATTATAATAGTATCTCTCCACTCACAAATGTTTCTGTTTTTCTTTTTCTTTTTTCTTTTTTTTAATCTCCAAACTCATGCTTCTTCATGTGTTGCCAGTACTACTGCTTGATGTGCTGCCAAGATCTCTCTTTGCTATTTAAACCTTAGGCCTCTCTCCAATCTCAGATCCATGGGGTGGCTTGGGAGGGAGCTCCTCTCCTCCCTTTCCCCCTCTCAGCTTGCTCCTCAATCACTATCTCCATCTTTTTAATTCCCATGCAACAAAGTGATCTAAATGAGTTCTTTCGCCATCCTTAACAAGGAAAAGTCTTTTTTTCATCCTGATCTCTTCATCCTTACATCCTTGGATCTAGAGCTACATATACATACAGCTTGAAGAAGCTAAGCTGCAAAATGATTTGAGATGGTAGCATGGAAAACATCTCTTTTTTAATTCTGTGTGTTTTTAAGAATGTTTTTTATCTTTCAGAAAAGTAAAAGAGAGCTTCCTTCAGCCCACTCATGGGTGGTGGTAGGGTTTAACTAGCTGCCGACTCATTCAGACAAATACCAAGTGAAAAATAAGGAGTGCTTGGTAGATGAGTGAATGATGCGGGAGATGAGTTAGATCCTATGTTGCTCTTGCTTGGACTGAAGGGAGCTCCCTTCTCTTTTCAACATCCCACTGTGTTGATTTTGTTAAGTTTTTGTTTATTTATTTCCTTTTGTATCAATGGGGTGTTGTTTTACACAAACTATTACTGTGTTTCTTTTGATCTTTATATTTGATGCATTAGTGATTATATACTCGTTATTGTGTGCTGATTCCTGGACTTTTGAGATCATATATATGCTGATATTTGAGGTTATCCATTTGTAGGAATATTGAGAATCTCATAACGTACTGTTCCTGGAGTTTGGTGATGCTATTGTTTCTCTGTGCTCTCTTTGGTGAATGAAACTCTTGGATGTTTGGAATCAGTTTTGCTGTGGGTTCTAAGTTTATGATCATCTTGTACTTTCTATTATATGATGATTTGATAAGTTTTATATATGTCTCATTATAACTGCAGGAAGGGGAACTTAAAGAGCTTGTAGAATGGTTTCTATTAATTTTTATTTAGGAAAAGGAGGACAAGAACCAACCATCTTCTTTGTTGGATCTTAACATTCTGGACATATCTGCATGTGCAAATCATAAAAAGCTTAATCTCTTGTTCGATTAAACTAGCAAATGTCTGGTGTACATGCAATGTGGATCCAATAGTTTGTTTCTTTAGTTGTCTGTTGTTTTGTTTGTTATTCTCAAACTTGTTCAATTTATATATTTTTTTTCCTTTTTTTTTTCTTTTCAAAGTAGCTAGATCGATGCATGTTTCCACTGATTAATTCATGCTTGCATCAAATGACAAGTCACTACTACTCCAGTTACTGTTCAATATTGAAGAACAACTCATTTGTCCTTTTCTTCCATCTGGATTCTCCTTCTTATTGTTCTTTCCAAATAAATGATTCATGGATACATCTGAAATCATCAATGTTGGATATATATATCTTTAATTGTTGGAATACATTTGATGATTCTTGTGAGTTACAAATGGGTTTAGAAAATGATCAAAACTTTGATGATTCTCATTTGTATCACCATGATTTGTTCTTTTTGTTGCAGATTCAGAAATTAATAATCTACAAATGGAGAAGCTGCATATTTTATCACTATGTTTGTGCTTGTCATCATGTATTGCATCTCATTTTTCAAATTGTTGCACCTCAGTGATAGCCACCTTTCTGTATACAGTCTGCAGTTTTTGGCATATACTGGAAGTTTTAAGAATATTTCAGTCAATTAATAGAAAATGGTACCCAGAACTTGCTTATGTCTGTAACTTGATTGATGTAACCTAATCTGTACAAAATTGCACATTCACATATAACTGAATTGGTTTTAATTTGTTCACCTTATCTTAGGGTTTGTAAACGTATGATACCCATAATATGTAACAGCTCAGAAATAGATCAAGAATCAAAGGAATGTAGTAATCTAATATTTGAACACAGGAAGTATTTGTTTGAATGGATTTGGAGCTCAGTTGTAGCATTTCATTAATTTGATTATAGGATGTTTTATTTTAAAATATGAGATTTCTGTTTACCATGCAAATTCTAGAGCTCTAAATCCTTCTCCCTAAATCCCTCAAATATAATGCAGTAGCATTTCAAGTTTGGATGTTATCCTTCTCTCTATTGTTTTGAGAAATCAATCAACCTTCAACGCAGAAAAGATTAGAGGAATACAATTGCAATGCTATTAGCAGCAGGTTTAATTTTTTTCAATCATGAAATTCTGTGATGACCTTAGGAAGAATGAACTGACGGAAAATAGGTTCAACATGATATTATTTCTGACAAGTGAGAAGATAAAAGAAAATTGAACCATTCTTCCATTGATTTTGGTATATTAAACCAAAATTTATACTTGGTTTTTCATTTGGAACCTCTGCACAGTAAAACAAGAAACATGAATTCCTACATTAGAAGGGGGGGTTACACAATAGATAATAGAAAACACTGCATTTCCAATGGGCAAACCCTAAAAAACCAATCTGTGGGACTTTCTGGCTTCAAACACATGCAAACAGTACATTGTTGTGCCCTCCAACTACAAGAAGAATCACTCAACTCCCTCTCTTTCTCTCTCTATCTCTCTGTCTCTTCCCACGTGTTGTCACTGATTATGTTGTATTTTTGTTCATTGTTTTCTAGAGCTCCACTCCACAGAGGGTTTGCCAAATGAAGAGGATGTCATTTCCCATGCTCTTTTTCTGCTTCCCAAAACTAGTGATCTTTTCCATGACTTGCTTTAATTACACCAGACAACTGTGTTGTCAATATACTCTTATGCTATAAACATTTCTGATCATCTATGAACTTTCCTGTACGTGTGAACTGCATACCATCTCACGTACGCAAAGCTGTGTTAGCTATATATTGTCAATCAATACAAAAGAATGTAAATAAATAAAACTGTGATGTTCTCTCTCTCTCTCTATATATTATAAAAAATTTATAGATAAATTCTATAGGATATATATAGTTAAAATAAAATTTAAAATATTTATAAATATATATATAACATGATAGGGATGTGATACAAAGAGGCGGCCGGATGTTCGGTCGTAAGGATGTCAACGGGGCGGGGATTCACCGGGGGATGCATTCCCCGGCCCCGGCCCCGATTTTCCACCTCCATCCCCGACCCCGACCCCGACCCCGGGTATGGGGAAAATTTTTTCCCATCCCCGCCCCTCATGAGGATTATCCTTCGGGATTCCCCGTCCCCGAATTTATTTCTTTACTAATACATACTTTCTTTAATTCAAAGTAGAATCAAGTGGCCCTAACTTATTAATTGATTAATGCTTAATTGATTAATTAGAGTTTAGGGTTTATAATTATGACAATTATTATTATATTTATAATAATTTTTTATTTAAATACTTATAATATAAAATATACTATATTTATATAGTATTATTTTTTAAATTAAATATTTCGGGGCCAGGGCCAGGGATTCCCCGGCCCCGGCCCCGACGCCGACGGGGAATGCAATCCCGGCCCCGACCCCGAAAAACCGGCCCCCGGCCCCGTCGGGGCGGGGAATCGGGTTCCCCGTCGGGGCCGGGGCCCATTGACATCCCTATTCGGTCGGCCCCCATTGTATCACTTCCCTATATATATATATATAAAATTCTTTTCATCTATTTTTTTTAATTAAAATAGCATATATATTTTTCATAAATGTTGTGGACAAGCTACCAGAAACACATTTCAGATTTGGTTTGAACTCAACCTTTTCTTGTGAGAGAGAGAGAGAGAGCTAGGGAGCTAACGAACTTTATTTGTGAAGGTTGTTTGAGATAGTGTGTATATATTACATGCAGACATTTTGCTTAGTTACTTTAAAAAAATAGTGCCAGTTTTAACTGTAAGAAAAACAATTCCGTGATTAAATTATGAGAGTAATAATGTTTAAGAACTATGTTTCTCATCGTGATAATGACTCTGGCCAAAACATATTTCGCCACATAGTAACTTGTTATTTTCTGTGTTAGTGTAATTTTATCTTGAATTTTATCTAACTAGAAGACATAAGATAATAATTATGATTACCCAATTCCATATGCCTAATTTTAAATTCTCAATTTCTAATTACCTAACAAGCAAAAATAAAATTATCACTTTTTTAATTTCTCTTATCAAAATCTTAAATGAGCAAGACCTGTATATATAATTCATATATTAGAGATAAAATATATAAATAAGAATATGGTAAATTACCTAAACACTCAGCTATTCTATCATTCCTATTTGATTCATCAAACTATAAAAGAATTCAATTTTGTACCTTAACTTTAGTGTTACGTTCAATTGGGTCACCCATCGTCACGCCGTTAATGGCAGACTGAAGTGGCATGACACGTCACTGAACATGTGCCACGTTAGCCACAATGTGTGGCCAATTTTTTATAGGATAAATTACCTAAATAGTCACCCAACTATTCGATCATTCCTATTTGAGTCACCAAATTATAAAAAATTGGCCCCATGTTGTGGTTGACGTGGCATATGTTCAGTGACGTGTCATGCCACGTCAGCCTGTCGTTAACAGCGTGACGATGGGTGACCCAATTGAACGTAAAACTAAAGTTAGGATACCAAATTGAAATTTTTTTATAGTTTGGTGACTCAGATAGGAATAATCGAATAGTTGGGTGACTATTTAGGTAATTTACCCATAAAAATAAGGCATCCTTTGAAATATAGAAAACAAAATAGTTCATGCGAAATGAATAAAATAAATAAGGAGGAAGAAAAGAAGAGACTAATAGGGATCAGTAGGTACTCTATTTTTTACCAGTAAGGTAATTATGGTAGTCTCTCATTGCTATTTTTTTTTTTGGGTGAAAGGTACAAAAATCCCCTCATATTTTATTTGAATGTACATATAAGTCTTTATGGCCATTTTCAGCATAAAAATCACCTTGTGGTGCTAAAAAATGATGTAAATAGGCCCCTAAAATTAACATTGTTTGTCATATAAATATTTTTTAGAATTTATGAATCATGCTTTAAATAAAAAATAAAAAATATTATTTCTAAAATAAAAAATAAAGTGTATGGATTAAAAAAAAAATTATTTTTCAAACTATAAATATTAGTGTATAGAATAAGATAAATTTTGTGTGTCACGAAAGAAACTTTATTTCTCAAATGTTAGTGTATATGAATATTCATTATTTATTTTATTTTAATAAAAATTATTTGATAAAATTAATGGTAAGTTAAAGGTGTTAATTTTAGAGGCCTATTTGCACTTTTTTTTAGCACCACAAGGTGATTTTGTGCTAAAGATGACCATAAAGACTCATATGTACATTTGTGAAAAGTATGAGAGGATTTTTATACCTTTTGCCTTTTTGTTTTAATCACTTGTAAAAGTGTAATCTTTTATCAAGTTTCTCACTCCAATCTTTAATCACATAAACCTTACTAAAATCATAGTTGCATGAGGAAACTATTAATATTTCTCCTATATTTCTCAATAATTAAAAATAAACTCCAATTACAATTTCAAATACCCTTACAAAAAAAAATTTATAAAAATATTACTCAACTCCATAACCCAAAACATTTATAATATTATAATACATTATAGTATTATAAACCAATATGTAATATACGCAACATATCAGCAGATCGACAGAGGAAGTGCGGGAGACCGAGCGTGCTGGAGAGCTTCACTTGTCGACCTTCTTACTCTGAGCCCTAGACCCTATATTTATGGAAGTCCGAGAAGGTTGATGGAGAAATTTGGTGGTTGGAGATCAAACGGTTGTTGGTGTTTTGTTGGCATCGCGACACGACAACACATATTCTGAAACCAGTGAGGGACTTAATTTACATTGATCGGTGGGGAAGCAAGGTCACAAAAGATATCCAAGCTACGGTGAAGGGTCGTCGAGGCTTCATACAATGCAACATTGGGTCAAGGAAGCACCGCATCCTCGCGTCGACCTTGAATAGGGTCAAATCTCGTTACCATGGGAAGAGGGTAGCTCAGGGAATACTGGTGCAGCTGGAGAAGGAGGATGAAAATGTTCCGACAACTAGAGGTGATGAGGAGGTTTACAGGCGAAGAAAAAGGAAAAGGAAAGTTGATGGAAGGGAGGAGAGACCAAAGAAGCTTTAACGAGCGGCGAACTACCACGGTGGTCTTAAGGGACCCCAACACCAACCAACACCCGACAGGATTGGTACTACAGCTAAGCAGGACCAGTTTGATTTCTGTAAGCACTCAATGGACCACCGTACGCCGTCCCAACAACTCATGTTAGAGGAGATGGGTCACAGTGGTTCGTTAGTTGCCGTTCTAAGACGATCGGTGAATAAGGGGGACATGTTTCCAGCAATGATGGGAGAAACATGGAGGCTGAGGTGGCACTAGCTGATGACGAAGCATTGGGCTTTAGCGGTGAGGTAAAGCTCAGGGATGAGGTGGCAACATGTAACTGCTCTCGGTTCAGCAAGATAAATCAGTGATGATGTGGAACTCCAAGTGAATCAGGATGAGGGCATGATAGAGAGCGGGATCCAGACAGAGGTAATCCCAACCACCTATCGCGATACGAATCAACGGTCGAGATGGGAGAAGGGGAGCATAGCGGGACTACTAAGTTACTTAGTAGGCTAGTTAGGGTGATTCCTCAAGCCTGAGCAAGCCCACCTATGGACTCGATAACAACCCAATCATTTTAGCCCATTCACTAGAAGGTCCAGTTTTTAACAACATGGTGTTTGTGTCTAAAAAAAATGTATATAAAATATATATACATTGAAAATAATAGATGCCAATGTTTGAAAGGAGCCAATAATGAAATATTATGAAATATTTTTGAAATGTGTTGAAATTAAAATATTTTAATTTCAAATAAAAAATATGTATCATGTCATATCCCGAGGCAAGGACACACATAATCCATGGGCACAAATCCCGAGGCAAATCCAAGACAATCCAAGAAAACAAATCCTGAGGCAATATGGGAAAATATAAATATAATTCCCAAAAAAAAAAGAAATAAAAAAAAATCAAAATCAAATCAAATCAAAATTTGGATGAATTTAGAAAAAAATCAGTCTCATCAAATTAAAATTTAAAGATTGATCTTGGCCAAAAAAAAAGAACGTCAATAAAAAAAATCAATTAAATCAAAAATTTAAATGTTGGCCAAATCAAGAAAGAAAAAAAATCAATCAAATCAAAATTTGAATGTTGGCCAAATCAAGAAAGAGAAGAAAGAATCAATCAAATCAGAACTTAAATCATGATATTATCAAAATTCAAAAAAAAAAAAATCAAATCAAATCAACTTGATTTATCTAAATCAAATAAAAATTTAAATTATGATTTATCATTTATCTAATCCTCTCTTATTCTATAAATAAAGGGGGGAGAGGAGAAGGAGAAAAAAAAGAAGGAGATGAAGCTCTTCCCCACCCGTAAAAGAGAGGATTCGCGACATCCTCTATTTTTCTCCTTGGCCTGGCCGGCTAGTGTAATGCCATGTAATCGTAACGCCATAGAAGTTGTAGGAGGAGGATATCGCCAGCGCTGTTGATGAAGAGCCGTTGCCTCCCAAAATTCGCATGTTGCTTCTTATTGTTCATCAAGAAGCTGTAGCCGCTGAAGAAGCCCCAGTGGTGCTGTCGCCATCACCTAAGAAAGAAGACCATGGAATGCTGCCCCAAGGTGCGGTGGCGTTGCTGCTGCCATAGCCATCGCCGGAGACAATCCTAGACTTAATTAGAATCCAAAGAAGAAGAAAAAATGAAATCTCTCGTCCTTCTTCAATCTCTTTGCTGCCGATCAGAGCCCGATCAGAGTTGAGATTGGATCCGGAGATGAGAAGATTGAGAGCCGAAGGATTGGGTTTCAAACTGTTGAGTTCGAGAACTCAATTTGTATAAAAATCCAAGGAGATTGAGAAGGAATTGAAACAACAAGTTCTTGACCTCTCTACTTTGTAGAAAAGGAATTTCTTTAGTTGAAAAAGGAGAAGGATCAAGATTATAAGGATGAAGCTTGAAATTTGTCCATGGTTGGGGGAGACCTGTCTTGTTCTTGTTGAAGATGCAACCATGCCCTTATGATGCCTTTGTGGAGGTGCCTTCCATCACACATGAATACAACAGCAAGTGCACTATCTGATGCAAGACTTCGTCTGGTGGAGTTCTTTCGACGACTTGCTCGTAGCTAAAGAATCTTGCCACTGCTGAAACAACAAAGTCTCTCATGCTGTTTCAGCATTAACCACACATATAGAAAGTCCTGGAAAACATGCTCTCGAAGATGAAAAGAAGAAACAAGGAAAAATATTCCGAAGTCTGTGCCTTATGGTGCTGTTGTGTTTGAAACTCTGTGGAAACAAGAGGAGGATTAAGATTAAGATGATGAAATCTGGAATTTGCAATGAAGCATCTCCATCCCCAACAACAAGGAAATAGAGAATATGGGTGAAGATGGTTCCAATCTAGAATTAGTATGCCATCCATTAGTGAGAATGTTCTTATCTTACTTGAGAGATATTCATGTAAATTTATGTAAATCGCTTGATGGTTTGGATCTCATTTCTTGCTGAGAGTTAATGTGCATGTGACCTGTTCGACAAAATACCCAAAGAAATATACATATCAAAGAGTTAGTTGGTTAATATGATGTATTCAGGTATTCATGGGATGCTGGATATTAAGCAGAGATAGTAACAGATGAATATTGAGGTTATGACCTCAAGAATTGGCAGCTATAGAGCATTTGAGAATGGCAGTAGTGTCTAGCTCCCTTCTTTCTTATTAGCAACTCCATTATATCTCTTGAACCTGCAAGCCATCTTGGTAAAGAAAGTATACAAGACTATTGTAAGATCTGAAAATAGTCATAACTTGGAAGTGGTTGTCAAGTTTGAATAAAAATGTGGTTATAGATGTGCTTGATGATATCATATGATCATCTAAAGTATTTATCAAATAATATTTTATTCTCCACTATGAGGAAGTATGGTACACTCAATTAAAAGGCCAAAAAAAAAAAAATGATGAAGTATTCAATGCATTACCAGTGGAGGGAGATTGCTATAAAAAAAATATTACAAAAATTGCTTTACTTGAGTTAGGGCAGCCATTGTAGTGATAAAAAAAAAAAGAAGAAATGAAAATTACATTGTGCACATGACTGAGCATGCAGTTCCGGAGAAGCAAAGGATTAGAAGCTTATTTGAATAAATATTTTCACAAATTCTTTTGTATGGTTTGAGAAGGCGTCGATCAACTTGGAAGTAAAATATATACAAAATAATAATTATTATTATTACCAGAAGGCAACCTTTGGGCTTTTCAAACAACATAGTATTGGACCACTTTGACTTTTCAAGAAGCAGAGAGGGATATGCTGCCCGTTAAATCTACTCACAACTATTACTATGCAAAATATTAATGAATATTAATGGCATTGGATTTTTATATAATTTTATCCAAGATTCTCGACATCACATGTGATAATGATGGAGCACACATCTTAAAGTCGGAAATGATGAAATATAAATCTCAAAAGGTGACTCACTTTAAGACGCGCTAATATATACAAGTTTCAAAATGACATACATCTTGAAGCGCATGAAACACTCACTTCGAGGTGTCAAGAAAAATCCTAAATAAAGGTTGCAAAATCTCAAGGGCAAAGTTCTACATCTTGAGGCCAAAGGCAAAGACGTAATCCAAAGTGGAGGAGCATATATTCCATGACGAAGGCGTACCATTTACCATTTATATAAATAAATGAATAAATTATGTACATCTATATGATGATATTAATTATATGTAATAAATTATTATTTTCCATAATAAGTGAATTTTTTATTGCCTTTACTTGTACTCTCTTTATGCGCCTTAATCTGGAGGTTTCCAAAACTCGTCCTGGGTAATTAATAACAGAGGCTCATTTATTGTGAAATGGAAGAACTCCACATAATAAAAAACGACATATTCAAGCTCGATATATCGCTTTGCGTTTCAATGCCGCGTAAGCGATTTTCGATCCATACCACATGGTTGATCTGGATTTGGAGCCTAGTATGAGCAAATCACATGGGCTTGCTTGCAACCAATCTAACCCACAAGGACCTGATTGCAATTCTAACAACCTAAGCTCACAAAGCCTTCATTTGTTGGAATTAATCAACCAGGGCGCACTAGATCTCAGTCGAGTATTGCTCAGATACATCAATAGCGGGTGGAACTTGATATTAGACGCCACATAGGCCCTCATTAATAACCAACAAGCCAAAGAGCCAACAAGGCAAGGAGAGGATATTGAGAAGAACAAGAAAAAGGGACAAACCAAATAACTAAAGTAGGAAATGAGATCTATACAGGGGAACAAGATAGGTTGAGGGTCGACCCAAGAAGACCAAAGCTCCTCAAACCTCGGAGGAGGAAGAAGAAGCAACAACAAACTCGAAGTGGAGAATGGAGCATATATATCGACCTTAAAGATATGAACTCTTCTCTTTCACTGTTTCTCTCTCCCTATCTGATTGGCCTGATAGGACCTCATATCGCCCACCCTAATGGTGGGAGTAGATCTGGAGCAACCAGATAATATCAACACTTACCTGCAACACATGCCATTAATGGAAGCCAAGAGGTCACACAAGACCAAGGAGAGCAACTAAGTTACTCTGGTAGACAATAAGGGCAACTATAGCTTGATTAATGTAAGGGGACTTGGGAATCGAAAAAAACATTTCCTTGGAAGGGACTACCTTAAATTGTAGAAGCCTGATATATTTTGTTTACAAGAGACAAAGTCGGCAAGCATCGACAATCGAATTTGGAAAAGTATAGGGGGTATACTATATGATGTGAGAATCACTCTCCCAATAGTAGACACCAGAGATGGATGTTGCATGGGATGGAACAATATTTCAACTTCATCAATAGCTACATTAATACCTTAAGCATCACAACTATTCTCGAGGATGCACTAACCTCAAAAAGTAGATGTGTACCTTGGTTTATTGACTATGAGATAGAAAACCTCAAACAAGTCTTCTCGGATAAGCTCCACTTAGTCATGTCCCTATGGATAGGGCTATATATGGATCGTGGAGGATGACTTTAATGCAACTTGATCCAACTAGGACAACAACAGGGAGGTACACAACACACTAAGCATGAGAGAATTCAACAATAATTTAATCAATGATCTCTAGCTATGGACCCTTCTCTCTTGAGGAGCTAGCAAATACACACAGTCTGATGGCTAAGGCAACCCTAAACTGATAAGACTCAACCACTTCCTATTATCCTCTAATTGGTCGGCATAATTCCCATGAGTTTGGCAAAAACTCTGCTAAGGGTTAAATCCTGCCATATACCTATTGCACTAGAATGCGGTCTGCATGACTTCCGTCAAGGACACTTTCACTTCAATAGAGTTTGGGCCAACATAGAGAGGTTCTGGGAAATCTTACAAAGTTGGTGGGATCGAGGGCGCAAACTTCACCGGTAGTGGTGCTTTCACAGTATCAAAGAAGATCACCCGAATACGGAAGAGACTTTGGAAGTGGCAGCTGTAAAAACAAAAAAAAGAAGGCTCTAGGAAAAGGGGGATTCTACACACCCATTAAAGACTAGACATACAAACAAAATTAGTAGCCTTGAATCCTAAGGAGGAGTAGGAGAGATCGGTTTGCCTCAGGGAATATGAAGAAATCACTATAGTGGAAGAGGCACACTAAAGACAATGCTCTCGTATAACTTGGTTGAGAGAGGGTGACCATAACTCGAAATTTTTCCACGTTGTAGCCAACGAAAGAAGGAACAAAAATTGGACCCACAAACTACAAGTTGGAGAAAACATTAAGGAGGGGAATGACAACATCTCGATAGAGATTACCGCACACTTTATGAAACTCTTCTATACCAAAAGGGATAGCATATGCACTACAAATTGGAACATACTATTCTCTCACAAAGAACGAATTATCATGGAACAATTGGATAACCCTTTCATGATGGAGGAGGTAGGGATGACTGTTAAGGAACTATGCCCTGATAAAGCACCTTGTTCAGATGGGTTACAAATGATCATATGCTAGTAAGGATGGAACTTCATAAAGGAGGACATAATGAAAATTTTTAATGAGTTGCACCAAGGAGATGCTAATATAGAGAGGCTTAACTGGGTCTACATACTGCTAATCCCCAAGAAGACAATTCCGACAACTATTTTATACTACAGACCTATTAGCTTGCTAAACTGCTCCATGAAGATCATCACAAAGGTGTTGCCAAACAGGCTTAGAACAATCATCAATAAGTTGGTCGACCACACCCAAACAACATTCATCAAAGGAAGTTGTATTCAACATTGTAGTCGCAGAGGAGTTAATATTCAAAATGAAGAAAAGTCAAACAAACGGAGACTTACTAAAGATGTATTTTGAGAAAGCCTTCAATATAATAGACATGGAGTTCCTATTGGACATACTCCAGGCACGAGGATTCTGACCAAGATGGATCGGATGGATTAAGATGATACTTCCCTCCTCGAAGGTCAAATTCCCCCTCAACGGAAGGCCAACGGGTTATGTGTGACACCAACGGTGTCACGCCCTGACCCGGATTCCAGGCCTCGGCCACACGAACAGATCTGCCATACCTAAGCAGAGGCAAGCCCCACTCAAATATAAGACCTAAGTAAGTACAACAGATAACAAAGCATAATCCATAATATCTCAAAATAAAAATCAGAGTAGCACCAAAATAAATAGAAGGGTCCAAAATACCCTACACAAGTCCAGGCCCTACAGGGTCCTAAAAAAAACACTATCTCTCACAGAATGAAGCAAATAGTTGAGATCCTCGATCTCAACAAAGATCCCAGCCCTCGCACGATCCCCGAAATCAAACCTCTTGCTCCTCATGACCTAAAAAAGAGGGAAATAAGCGAATGAGCTTTCGAAGGGAAAGCTTAGTAAGTACCCCGCAGGGATCACAAGGGATCAGATATGATCAAGGACATATCAACCAACATATGGGGACAACACCCCGTGTCATCACAGCCTAGGGGTCTCAGACCTACCACAAAGACCTAACCAACGGTAGGGACCCCTAATCTAACAATAGCCCTCAGGCTCTGGAAAAAGAACTCAACGAACATCCCCCGGTCAGCAACACACAGCATCTGCTGCCAGCGACTAACCTGTCGCTCCTCGGTAGCGCCACCTCTCTCACATGTCGACATGGCCAGCGTATCAATCCCGCTGACAGGCAGGACAACCAGAGTATCACCCCTCTGGCATGGAATGCTGGAACGTCAGGGTGTCCCGTCCCCGAACGTTCTCTCTCAAATCGAAGCGCACCTACTCCTTTGATTCAGGCAAAAAACTAGCTAACACTAGGGAAGCCAACATCCCGAAATCAATCATACACGCACCAGAATCCAAACAAACAAGGAAACATACATGCATGTATCCAAATCATCAACAAAGCATGATATCAATAAAATCATGCACACTCAAACAAAAATAACAACAAGTCCAAGAAATCCCGAAATCTGGTGGAAACTAGGCAAGAGTACTTACATAAAATCGCGAAGTCTGGTGTCCCACAGAATCTCCTCCCGACGCATCCACGTCGATATCTGGTAATGATAATCACAACTCGGAACCATTACCAACACAAAGTGAATTATTAATATTAATAATATCACTAATGTAAAATTTTTGAAGCTAATGCGCAGTCCCAAAGAACTGCTCATATATAACTTTTGATCCAAAAACCCGTTTGAGTTGATCTAAGGCTCATTGGAAAGATCTCTTCTCCATCTCTCCCACGATATATATACGCCTATATTGGATGACTACAGGTTGCCCAACTGTCCCTTGAATGGGACAACCAGTCTGTATGCCCTACCTTGTTTCCAACTTAACTAAGCTTGGTCTACTAACTTAAACCCTGGGTTAATTACACAAGACGTCCCTCAACTTTACCCCAATTCCCATGATGGTCCCTAACCTTTTTTTTGTAACAAAAATACCCTCCAACTTTCATTTTGTAACATAATGGTCCCTCGGGCCGGTTGCCGGTCTAAGCCATGCTGACGTGGCGGTGAAGAGGCTGACTCACTTCCACCCATTTATCTGACATGGCAAACTGTAGCTCACTTTTCATATAAGGTCCCTAAGCTTATTATATAGTCCCATTGTAGTCCCTCAACTTATGATTAGTAACGTATATGATCCAAAACCTTTACTTTGGCTATTGCATCAGGGGTTTAAATTTGGCAATTTCAGGAAGGGATTTTGGGTATTTCCTGCTTAATATAATCGAATTTAACATTAAACCACCCAACAATAACATAATTTAACATAATTCTACATAATTGAACACAATTGAACCAAGTAACATAATTCAACACATTTTTGAACATCCAATCAATTTAACATATCCAATTTAACAAAAACCTGCATTGTGTATTCAAAAAACTCAATACCATGTATGCATACCATTGCATGTATATATGGAAACAATGAGTTACCTGAATCTTATGTTGATAACTGCTACTTGGTGAGTACATATGTCAGAGTGTATGAGCATATCATACAACCAACTAATGGAATGGACAAGTGGCCTCATCCAGAAGAACCAGTCCCAATCATTCCACCTGATCTTGTAGTAAGGAAAAAAGGGAGAAAGCAACTTCTCAGGAGGAAAGAAGCAGAGGAGTTGGAGCTTGCTGCAGCTGCTGCACATGGAAGGACTAGCAAGCATGGAAGAGGTACAAATGACATGTTCTACCTGTGGACAGATAGGGCATAATAAGAGGAGTTGTCAGAGAAAGAAGGCAAGAGTTGGGCAATGTTCAACTGCCCCTACCACAAAGCAGGTCTGTTAACATCTATTTTTTTTTCTCCAATTTTGTATCTGTGAATGCTGACTGTCATCACATATCTTTTTTTTTTCCTATTTTTAGGGATCCAGTGGAGCACCAACCATTTCAGCTCGGCCCCTTACCCAGTGAAGCAGTGTAAATGCTGACTGCAGGATGCTGCCAAAAGAAGACTTTCTTTATGTTTTGATATAATTTGTAAATGTCTTTAAGTTATATGAAAGTGGTTGTTGTGGAGAAGAACTTGGATTAAGTTAGTAAAACTGTCTTTAAGTTATGTTAAATTGGATGTTGTTGAGTTTTTGAATACACAATGCAGGTTTTTGTTAAATTGGATGTGTTAAATTGATTGGATGTTCAAGAATGTGTTGAATTGTGTTCAACTGTGTTCAATTATGTAGAATTATGTTAAATTATGTTATTGTTGGGTGGTTTGATGTTAAATTCTATTTATTAAGCAGGAAATACCCAAAATCCCTTCCTGAAATTGCCAAATTGAAACCCCTGATGCAATAGCCAAAGTAAAGGTTTTGGATCATATACGTTACTAATCATAAGTTGAGGGACTACAACGGGACTATATAATAAGCTTAGGGACCTTATATGAAAAGTGAGCTACAGTTTGCCATATCAGATAAATCGGTGGAAGTGAGTCAGCCTCTTCACCGCCACGTCAGCATGGCTTAGACCGGCAACTGGCCCAGGGGGCCATTATGTTACAAAATGAAAGTTGGAGGGTATTTTTGTTACAAAAGAAAGGTTAGGGACCATCATGGGAATTGGGGTAAAGTTGAGGGACGTCCTGTGTAATTAACCCCTTAAACCCTCGAACCAGGCCTTCATCTAACTCATCTATTAGATTCTTACACCTGACTAACCCAACCACACGTTCTGATCACCACTAACCATTCTCTACGGCCTCAGTCCCCTTGCCAACCAAGTTCATATACTACTAAACAACTCTACTCAACCACATCCTCATGAACAAGCCTCACTTTTAGTATACCAACAGACTTTTGTTGAAACCCCTGGGCAACCAATTTAACCGAACAGCATAGACCACTCTCACTATCAAGCTAGAACATTATAAGAGCCTAAAGGGCATAATACTCAAAATTGACTCTTTTAACACTACATGCATAGAAATCCAATCAACAGACACAGTAACTCCAATCAAAGAGGCGGGTCCTTTTTAACATTATAAAAATTTATTTCTTTTCTCTGAACATCAACAAACACTAAATCCAATCAAAGCCTCCATTAACATATCAATCCACAGCTTTCTTCCTCAAGACTTAATCTACTCTCTTTCCAGAAACCTCAATAGCCACATACTAAAGCAACTTTACAGTATCAACCACTTTGCTAATCAATGCGTCATTAGAAAAACCAGGACACATATAACCCCTTCCTTGAAAACATTTTCCCAGATCCATTCTTCCAACCACTCACTAGGTATGAATCAATCTTCCACAAACTAACAACCTGTACCCTTTTATTTTATCATGGTTTACTCATCACCTTCTCAGGCCTGCTAGTGTGCAACCTTGTCACTATTCTTAAACATTAAGGGCCTGCCCAAAACCGGTTTAATGCCCAACTAAACACCAACAGAGATCCTCCACACATGCTTATCTGCTTCTTCTTAATAACCAGGTACCTGATCCACTCATGCACCCCAAAATAAACCCCTCAACCTTCAAATACTCTCAACCTCTACTATTAATCATGCATGTAGAATAAACACAGACCTCTATCATCAACAGAACCCATTTGAAATAGATCTATGTATCATTTACAACTAATCAAGCACACTAATCCATCATAAAAAGAAAATCAGTGCATTATACGTACATACTACTCACTATGCATGCTCTTATGCACGTTCAATATCTTCTCACTATTACGTCATGTTTAAACACATATTAAACCGAATGACCCATTATTTTTTCCTTTTCTCCTTAAGTTTCAGAGATGCTAACCGGAATCAGTGACGATGCTCATTGATCTGGAGATAGAGCCCGACGATTAGTCGCTGCTTGGAGAAGGGATGCGCATTGTCTGGTCGTCATCTGCAATTCTTCATATCAGAGCCAGCAGACGGAGAAGGCGAACGAGGAAGGAGAGGTTGGAGGACGGTGGCGTCTAGGGTTTCCAATAACCCTCACCCTTATATAACACCTCTCGGCCAAAGATAAGGCCGTCACCCAACGCGTGGATAGCGAACGACACGCGCGCATCCTCCGCTCCCTTATCCCCAGCTATTCCAAAGATTGCGGGCGACTCGCGCACGAGCGCGCGCTTGAGGAGAAGCACGGTGATGTGCATGGGTGTTTCTGTAATTTTGTAAGTACCCCCCTGATTCTTGTCAAATTATTCCCGGTTCAAACCATTGAGAAAGAGAAGACATTATGCATATATGCATAAGTACCCCCCGGGGTTTTCTTAAATTAAACGTAGCTCAAATACAGAGAGAGGCAAAAGTTCATTAAAGTCCCCCTGATTTAATAATTTTATATGCGGGTCCCCTCTCCTGAGTGTGTGTCTAATTACTGTGAAGTCCTTAATTCTTATTAATTTACTAATGGGTCCTCACCACACATAATTAACCCTAATTAGGGTTTAGTCCTATTTAATCTCCACGCTCCAATTAAACCAAGTTTAAGAGAAATTCATCCCAACCATAAAACAATCAAAATAAATAAAACCCAATTTATTCTCAAAATTTCTTGGGTTTTACAAGCGGGGACTATGGAGACCCCCTCTCGACGCTACTATTTGTACTAGCTACAGATGTATTTAGTACAATGTTGTAAAATGTCATAACAACAAACCTATTCAGGGGAGTTTGATGCGACAATGACATGGATGAGGAGATTTCTTCTCTCCAATATGCGGATGACCTATTGGTTCTATGCTCGGGGGACATAAATCAATTCAGAACCTCAAACTAATCTTCTACTTATACAAGGGGTTATTTGGGCTATGGATAAACTATCATAAGAGTGCAATCATCCTCATTAGGACGATCACTCATACCCCACCCCCCCACCCCACCCCACCCCACCCCACCCCAAGATCTGGGAAGCGTCATGGATTACAGTTTAGATAGTCTACCCATATGCTATCTGGGCCTCCCAATATCAGGCTCTAAGCCAAGGAAGTCAGATTAGAGGATGCTCATTAGCAAAACCAAGGGTATATATAATTGCTACATGAAAAGGAAGGTTGTTATCACTAGGGGGAGAATCACATTGCAAAACTCAGTAATCTATGTGATTCCAAAATATTGGATCTCTAATATTTATCGGCTGCTAGAGTGGGGAATTAGCCAAATCAATGAAAAGAGAAAAAATGGAGGCCAAATCACACAGATTAGTGAACTGAGAACAGATATGCAAGCCGAAGGAATATGACAGATGGGGATAATAAATCTCCGCATCTATAACCTAGCAATGCTTGACAAATAGTAGTGGAGACTCCTAACAGAGAAAGTAGGGGTATGTTATCCAATACTAAAATATTTGTACTTTATAAGCAACATAGTAAAGTTCCAGCTAGGGCCTCATTCTTTTAAAAAAGAATCACCCAACAGGGAGAGACATTCTTGTATAATGTAACCTCCACACCAGGCAGGGAGAACACCATCAACTTATGGTTCGACAACAGGATCAAAAGTCAATCACCCTGTGCAATTTACCCTACACTCTAGGGAATGCTGCGGAAGCTGATGATCACAGTGTGTGAAGCATGGCAACAACTTACACATGGAGAACCCTGACTACGGTGGGTCCCCTGTTAGAGGTTGAAGCGACTGAGCTTGATCTATTAACAAGGAAAGTACAAGAAGAACCTGGAGAAGGAAGGGACACAAGGCAGTGGAAACTAATTGTCTCGTGATCCTTCTCAGTCAAGTCATCATACTGCTTCTAGATGGACAACAGTGCAAAATCTACAATTACGTTAGGTTTCTGGAAGCAACCTTGTCCTACCAAAGTTAAACTATACATTCGTCTCACTTGCACAAGACAACAAAATCCTCATGGTGGATAACCTAAGAAAGAGTAGATGCGACGAAACACGTACACTATGGTACCTTTTTGAAGAAACGGATGAAACGATAAAACACCTTCTCATCCACTGTCTTTATACGACAAGCGTATGACAACATTTCACATAACTCTTCCAACTAGTTGTCAACCCCAAAGGATACAAGATCTGTGTGTGTGTGTGTGTGTGTGTGTGTTGGGTTGGGGGGGAGGGGGGTACTATTACTAATCTATTACAAAGGGAAGCCCACAAGAGGCGGAACCTTCTCTCCATGGTCATAGCACAGAACGTGTGGTTGAAGTGAAATAGAAGATATTTTCATGACAAACAACGCGTTTACATGAAAACAATTTGAGATATCAACTTCATAACATTTTCTTAGTTTGATGCAGCTCATTCGTCCAAAAGGTCGAAGTTGATCGCAATGAAAACCATTATTAAGATGAGCTTGGCATTCACACAAGAAGAATCATCACAACGCCTCCCATGGGTAAATTTCGATGACACCCATAGCTATAACTGAATAAAAGGAGCTTATTCTAGGGGGTCATCATACCCCCCATATACCAGATCCGTTGATAATCAGATTTTTGTTTTATCCATTTTTCTCATATATATATATAGTTCACAACAACCCAACTGGAATATCAATGTCTTCTATATATACACACCACATATGTATTTTGAACATGGATTACCGCTAGGGTATTTGGTATAAAACCCAATACGGTTTTCTACATATCTTTTTCTATATATCTATATATGTATGTATACATATACATATAATAAGAAGAAATAAAGAAAATCCTATCTCAGTATATTAGAAAAAGGAAAAAGATTGAGACCAAAATAGTATCTTTTTAAAAGAATTTTAATTGATTTTTTCTTATCACTTCTTGTGGAGATAAACATAAAAATATGATTTTTCTTTGGGTTGAAGCCTTTTTTGGTCCCTGGAAACAGGGCCAATGTTCATTTCCATCCCAAAAATTTAAAATTTGTTCAATACAGTCCACATCAGCATATACTGCCACTTATCACTCCACATCAGCAAAATAATGACCTAAACATAATAATAAAAAGATTACATGATGCATTTCATTGGTATTTTACATGACCGCCACGTCAGCAATAGGGACCAAAAATGCCAAAATACGGAATATATAGGGACCCAAAATGTCAAAATATGCAATACATAGGGACCATATTGAACAAATTTTTAATTTTGGGATGGAAATGAACATTGGTCCCGTTTTCAGGGACCAAAAATGGCTTTAACCCTTTTTCTTTTTATATACAAGGACATATACATCATATTGCATTTTCATATGTATACATGTCCATTAATTACCATAACGTTTATATAAACAAACCAAAGGTAAGAGGGGCGATTACTTCAAGATGAGTCCAGAAGTCACCCAAGGGCTGTCAATCTATCGACTCATGTTATAAGCATCAGCTACACAAGTATTGTTCATATACTAGAAATGGTTTTGTGGATGATGACCTCCATGGTCTGCATCTATATAGCAAGAATTTGTATAATTTAATATATATATTTATATATATTTCATACCATCAAAAGTTCATGATTCATGCTTTCTGCCTCATTAGAGATTTGGCTTACAATAATTATTCAAATATGCTTCAAACTTATTTGTTATTTTACACTATCTAAATTAGAGCTGGATAATGTTGTATCCAATTAAATGAATTTACCAGCAGATTGTATGCAAATAGATTACCTTTCCATCAGTTCAGTGGTGGTGGCTGGTCGAAAATGATTGAGATCGGACTGCAGACCACATGATTTGTAGAGACCCACTTTATATAGCCTTGTGCTGATTTGGACGCATTATCACCGCTCGTTTTTGTAAAAGTCAATTTAAATTTTTGTTTCTCATTTAACTGGGTAAATGAGAGTTTTGTTGGTTGAACGACTAATTCTACGCCTTCTGGCATCTCAATGTCAGCCCAATATGTAGAGACCGCTTCTCCTACATTTGTCACTTCCCGTGTAGTGCTAAATTTAGTTATAGTTGGTGTAAAGGGGACCGTAATTGAAGGGTAGTTGAGATCTTCATCGGTGGTTGTCATTAACATCTCACAGTTAACGGAGTGTTTAGCTAGATAATTGATCATAGAGTTATTATAGCCCAAACCACATATGTACCTGAGGTAGTCTTCGGGCTTGATATCATAAACAAGCCCTGGGTCATTAGCCTTTGTTGGGTTCACATGGCCAGCACCCATTGCAAAGTAGCTGGCAGGGAGGCCTGTTTCGTCGATGATGGGATTCCCAGTGTTATCCAAGACATCCGCAGTTGTCATAATTGCCGACTTGATCATAGCTGGGGTCCAATCAGGGTGCGCACTCTTTAGCAAAGCCGCAACTCCAGCCAATTGAGGGCAAGATAACGAGGTGCCAGATCTTATTACGAATTTGGGTGTTGTCAAATTGCTATCTCCTGGATTCGGGAATGCACCTAAAATGCCAACCCCAGGGCCAGTGATATCTGGCTTCAAGATTGCAGGAGATACTAAGCTGGGCCCCTTGGATGAGAAAGATGGGATTGTTGGTGCTCTGATCCCGCCAATTATTGTTCCTTTTTGAATGATGGTTGCAGTTGGATTCTGTGTTGATTTAAGATATGCCTTGATCTCAAGCCCAGCTTGGTGATCTACATGTGATGAGGGAACATGATCTTCTTGCGGGAACTTGGAGTATCCATAAGTTGCATCGTTCATAAGTATCATTCCAGCACCGTTTGCGTTTTTTATAAGGGTGCTCCTCAATGTTTTGTCCCAAATGTTGCCACCTTCACACAAAACTATCTTCCCTTTGATATCAACTCCACCGAATTTTTCATCCATACACGAGGTTACATTGGGATCACCGTTGGCGCCTGGATACACTAAGGGCAACATAGCAGACCCAAAGTCACCCGATTGATATAACGATTCACCGTCGAACTCCTTACCATTACCAAGCTTCACAGTTGCTCGGATGCTCCTATCTATCGTGCCTGCCGCCACAGAGAGAACCCATGGTCCAACACTGGTAACTGAGCTTGGTCCTGGACCAAAGTTTCCTGCAGATTTGCTGACAAATACCCCTTTCTCTATGGCCCCTAAAGTTCCGATGGCAATTAGATCCATATACAAAGGGACTTGTGGGCCACCAAGAGAAAGAGAAAGTATATCAACTCCATCTCGAACCGCCGTGTTTATCCCTTGCAAAATGTCAGCATCCTCGCAAGGTATGTTTGTATGACACACCTTGTAGACGGCAAGATGAGCGAGGGGAGCGACCCCTACTGCGGAGCCTAAGGCATTTCCTCCTGCACTTGCATTTTTCACCAGACGCCCAGTGGCAACGCTTGCAGTCATAGTCGCATGTCCAAAGTTATCTAGAGGAGGATCAGGAATCACCTCTCCTGTTGGTGTCCTAAAAAGCTCAACAACAGTTCTTGCCCCAATGATTTTGTTGTTGCATGAGTAAGGAGGTAGAAAGTCACATCCACCCGTATATTTGGGTGGTGGTGGAGGCATTCCATCATCATCAAAGCTTGGGTGATCCGGCCTTCCTCCATTATCGACAACGCCAATCACGACGCCTTTGCCATAGTTAGAGATATTCCAAAAGCCTTGACCATAGTTTAACCCAAGGAAGCTATTTGAATGGGTAGTCTCAAGGGTTTGGATGTTGTTTTGGTGTGCATATACAAACCATTCAGCCTTTGAAATGGAGTCCAACTCTTCTTGGTTGAGCCGTGCAGCAAAACCATTCATCACAGTATCGTAGGAATGGTATAGACGTGGTACAGCAGAGCTTGCAGTGGATTCCAAGAGAGAGATATGCCATTGCCTGAAATCTTCTGTGCTAGATAGCACAAGTTCTTTCGGTTGTTTCACTTGGATTATGTAGCTTTGTAGTTTTGATGCACCACCATCAATGTCAGCGCAAGAGATGATGTTAGCATCAAGGATGAAGAATAAGAGGAGGAAAATTATCATTTTGAGGCAAAGGACGATTGTTGCCTTGGTTCATTGTCTCTTTTCTATAGATGATTTATAGAGACTCTCAAGTTGCCAAAAATATATCTAAATTTTTGCACCTTAGGTTATTTTTGAAAGTTTGTTAGATTCTCATGGTTGTTTGCCTATTTTTAGATACATTTATTTTTTTAATTTGGGGTTTTCATTCATCTAATTATATAATTTAGTATCTATAATTTTTAATTATTAAAAAAAGAATATGGGTGCATTTGAGGGTATGTGCGTGGCTACTAGCAATATGTGCTTCCTATGGGTGGAACAAACAACCTTTTTTTTTTTTTGACCAAGTCTACAAGCGCCTCTACGAGGGGAAGTTAAGGATGTGCACATACATGACATCTTAATCCTCGTGCTTCTCATAGGAGAACATCATCACACACAACCCTCACCTTATAAGAGTGAGGGTTCGATCCCTAGTGATCCGCAGGGGAACCATCCATCTTTACAAGGGACCCAAATACCAATAGACATGGAGGCCGTTGGTAAGCAGCTATTTTTTTCATATGTTAAAATTCTTCTCATACTCATAATATTAGCTTATCAAGTTAGGTCTACGAAAATGGGGTTAGTAACAAAAATTAATTTATAAATTAAATTAGTTTTTAATTAATATTTTAAAGAATTGGTTTATTAATAGTAAGCATCAATCATTATTTAAAAATATTTATCTAATTAAAATTATTTAGTTTAATTAGTATGAATTAAGTCAAATATTAGTTAATTTAGTTAAGAATTTTATTTCTAAAACAAATTTAAATGTTCATAACTCTAAACCCATTTTAACCTCACTTATCCTCGCCCCAATCAAATACAAACAAATATCATGCCCAACTTGACCTCATAGTACGACACAAGCATTTTTATTTTTTATATAATTTATTATCAAATAATTTTAAAATAATAATAATTGTAAAAATATTTTTTTTATAGTATTTATATAAATATATTTGAAAAATGAATGTAGATTATTGAAAAATAAAGACAAGCACATGGTGTTAACAATGTTGGCTTCTATAACTACAATATCTAACAATAAATAAATAAACTTATATATTATTTAAATAAATATTGATAAAATAAAGGTATGTAGAATATTATATATTCAAAATTATTGATGCTTAAAATGGGCACGGCCTCAGGATCCGCACTCGTTCAGAGTTTAATTGAAAAAATGGAAAGTGAATGATGGTTGTTAAATGATTGGATGAGGGGCGTTGCAGTCTTGATGACGGCCTCAAGGAGTCGCTGTCTTGAGAGGTAGTTTAACACTAGTTTTCGAAATCCTCCTTCCTACAAATGAAGTCCGAGGGATTCTTTTCGGACCCTTCAATACTCAAGTCAGCGAGGGATAAACGAAATATGCGGAGAAGGAGGAAAAGAGTAGAGGAATAAAGAGTGGCAGAGGGAATAAGAAAACTAGGGAGAAAGAGAGGTCTCGAGGTAGAAGATTGGTCTAGAGGTCTCCTCCTTTCCTTCTCTCTTCCCCTCCCTTTATACCTCTCAGGTCGCTATCAGCTAATTAGTCATGGGACACCACCTCTGACACCAAGGCAGGTGCAGTCTTGCAAGGGTCTGCCTCGCCAGGCTGCTGATCATGGGTGCCCTTTGTATGAGCGCATGTCCCTGTCTAAGTTAGATGTCATCCTTGGCATCATCACAAACGCATGAGCTCTTGTAGGTAGATCATGGGGGAATCTCCACATGGTTCTTTAAGAGAGGGTCTGCTTGTTGTGTGGGCATGTTACCACATCATGTCACGTATAAACTGAAACACACATGTCAAAAATAATGGAAGATTATAAAATACTTATTCAATATTTCTATGGTTATAAATTGAAACACACATAATTGTTTCACTAATCATAGACGAGAAGTCACTATTCCTTCCTTATTTAATCTTTTGGAGCACTATCTTAAAGTAAATATACCTTTGGGTCACTTTTATATTTTTACTCTCACACGTCATAACTCTATTTTTATTCAAATTATTTTCAACTTCTCCAGGGGTATATATGCAAATGCCTTTTTTATATTTTTTAAATCTGGGGAGAACTCGGAGTTCATGCCCTATTTGACTCGGAACGGTGCCGACTCTCCAGCGCGAGCGACCGTGATGGATAGCGGCAGCGGCAGTGCCAGAATCCTATACGATACTCTTCCGCCGCTCACTCTCACCGGCGCCGTTTCCGATCCCGACGCTGATTCCTATGCGGTTTTTCGGAACACGATAACCTCCACCCCCGGTCCATGTTCCGAGACCCCCGCCGCCGATTACTTCTCCCTCGACGTCACCGCCTCCGAACCCCCCCGCCGCCACCTCTTCACCACTCCGCGCGCTCGCCCTAGCCTCCCGGATGCTAACGACGACGCCTCACCGGTGACGTGGTTACGCTCGGACCGCCGATTCAAGAGCCCCATGCTCCAGCTCCATAAAGGTTTTTTTTCCTCTCTCTGTTTTTTCCTTCTTGTGTTTGTTTGCGTCAGTTTGAACCTTTGGTCTTGTAATTGTGCTTGTGTTATTGTGCACTTATTTTGGGATTGAACGCTTCAATTGAAATTCGGATACACTATGATTGTTTACAGATGTTAGGCATGGATTTCTAGAAGCTTGTTTTGTGTTGGTTCACTAGATGGTTGAAGCTGTAAAGTTGGATATGCAGTAGATTATAAGTGGAGTTCCAAAGCAGTTGGCTAATTCGGAAGAGTTTATGTAATTATTTACACACATCTGTTGGAAGTGTGCTTTACATGAATAAAACATGCTGGTCATTGAGAACTTTTTGGTGATTACTGTAGATTTAAATGCTTCCGGTGAAGTTCGAATCGAATCATGATTGGTCAAGGGTTCTAGACATGGATTTGTAGCAGCTTGATTCTGTATTTTTCTCACTGGATGCTTAAAGCTATAAGATTTGATATGCTATATGAGAGTTTCAAGTCAGTAGAAGGTTTTGAGAGAGTTGATTTTTACATACAAAGAGAAGATCTTTGGCTTGGACTTTGTTGTGGAGTTTATGAATGTATACCTTCTCATGTACATAACTCTAGATAGTATTCACCTGTTGATTTTTGCAATAGCTTGATTATGAATTTGCCTGCATTTAGCTCTTTCTTTGCGTCATCTATAATTTTTGGTTCCAACATGCTTCCCTTTTCTATTTTACACCATTGTCTAAAATTAATTCTTGTCCAAACAAATCCGTTGATGTGTTCTGCCATTTGGTATATACATTCTCTCTCACTCAAACTCAGTATATGTTGCATTTAAATCCCTTGGAAATTGACATTTGCATAAATTTGGATTTTTTTTTTCTGCTCTTTTGTCCCATTCTTACATTCTTGAAATGGTCTGAACCTGCCATGTCCGTTGATTAGGATAACAATAGTGTAGACATAGTTATTTCGCTCCCTACTGTTCCGCTTTTGGTCAAGATGTCTTTGATGATTTAGTTGGATTGATCTGCTTAACAAGGGAACTATTGCATTTACAACTTTGTTTTTGTTGCAGAGATACTTGATTTTTGTCACTTCATTTCACCAACTACTGATGAACAAGCCACACGAGCTGCTGCTATTGAACGTATTTCTGATGTTATCAAATATATTTGGCCACATTGCAAAGTATGTGTGAACATTCTTATTATTTCATGTTTATTTGTTTGATGGTTTGCAGGTGAACAATTTGAGCTTTTTTATATTTTCCCCTTAAAAATAAGGATTGGCTCTTGTTTTGCAGGTTGATGTTTTTGGATCATTTATGACAGGCCTCTATCTGCCTACCAGCGATATTGATGCAAGTATACGTTCCTGTTAAATTTATTGCTGCTTTGGGAAAAAAAGAGAGAAAAAATCTGATCCTTTTTGCATGTTTTGAAAGTGGTGAAAGAGAACTCCATTTTGTTTTCCCTTCTTTTTTATTATCAGTTATAGTTATTAACTTATTATGACTTAGTTTACATGGAATGCATGATAAGGCTATTTCGACAATATTCTTGCATTCATAAACTATTACAAATTTTTTTAAGGCTGATTGTTTGTCTGAGATCCTGCTATCTTTCTTCATCTCAGGGGTTCTGAGCCATATTCTCACAATATTGATAGTATCATATATTTATGTTCGCTTCCTTTTCATTCTACTACCAGTTTACTCTTTGTACATTATGTGCTATCTAAGCAAAAGCTATCTTTAGTTCTAACTGAGAAAGGTGGCATGGGTAGCATGTTATAAGGACATCTTATTGCTTAATTTTTTTATTAATTCCTTTTATTCTAAGGACTGCATTCTGCAACCTAATTTGTTGATGAACTTACAACATGCCAAATTATACAAAAGGCCTAAATTGCTTGATTATCCTATGCCTCATCCAACACTATAAGCATGCTAAAGTTATTTGTGTATCAGCTCTAAAGGACATATAGTTTATATATGCTGATGCAATGGGTCATTCCCATCATCTTATAGGTTATAGAATTTGTCTAGGAGTTGAATATCATTGGATGGGTTTGTTGGGGCTGGAGGGTGGTCTTTGTAAGAGAACTCCCTATTATCTATAATGTAGTATTAGCTAAACCCCAAGGGAAGGCAATATTATGTAACTATCAACAAGCAGAAATAATAAAAAAATGACAAAGCGACCAGCTTGCTTTAAAGTAGAAAATTATGGAATGAATGATCTCCAACATCTTTTATGAAAAATTAAGGGTCATACTTTAAATGTTTTAGCAATTAAACTTTTAGGACAGGTGACATTTTTTAAGCATGAAATCATGGTGATAGAAAATGATTCAGAAACACTATTAAATTATATATATATATATATATATATATATATATATATACGGCCGGCTGGATCACTGTGCAGATCCGGCCGCCGCCGCCCATTTTGGCCTCTAGAGCATGTTTGAAAGATTTTCAACCATACGGATGGGAAGATCATCGAAAAATAAGCTAGCATGCCAATTTTCATACAACTTGGTGACCGTTTGGTCCTCCCACTTAATGGTTGAAATTCTGAACGGTTAAAAGTTCTCTAAAATAAGAACCGTTAAGTGGGAAGACCAAACGGTTACCAAATTGTATGAAAATTGACAGGCTAGCTTATTTTTCGATGATCTTTTCATCCGTACGGTTGGAAATCCTTCAAACATGCTCCAGGTTCCAAAATGGGAGGCGGTCGGATCAATACAGTGATCCGGCCGGCCTGATGTTAGAATGGTTGTATATATATATATATATATATATATATATATATATATATATATATATATATATATATATATTGTTTTTTCAAATAAGGAAAAATTAGTTAATTAGATTTTAAATTTGAGATATAGTTGGAAGTGGTACCAAGTATCATAAGGGATTGAATAAGTAAATTATCGTTTTCTAAATCATGTATATGCTTTTAATTGCATGAAATATAAGTAGTAATGATAAATTACTAAATTAGCAAGCAGGAGCAAATAAATGGATATAGATATTGTGAATCGGCATTTAGAAAAAAGCTGGAGCTTAGTAGCAAGATGGCAGGAGAAATGCCTCCAAAATATTGATACCTCATTCAATTCTTTCTACATGAGCTTTTGTTAAATATACTTGCTAGAATATGGTCTATCATTTGTTTTGACCTGATTGGTCACCTCTTTGGTTTAAAATGGAATAGAATCAGTTCTTATGCTATTGCATGCTTGTTCTCAAGTTCAAACTCAGAATTGAGGAGCAATTTCTTTGTTTCTTACTAGAATCATCTTTGTTTTTCTAGGTTGTGATTTTGGATTCAAAGGTAACAACTCCACAAATGGGTCTTCATGCTCTTGCAAGAGCATTGTCACAGAGAAGTATTACTAAAAAAATGCAGGTAAACAATTTATATGATTGGTCATTAAATTTCTTTACAGTCAATTAAATATTATATGTTGAACCTTCGTCAAATGGAAGAATTTATCTGATAAAAAAATGTTGAAAGATGTCAAGCTTGAACTCTCTACATGATTTCTATTGTTGTATTTTCTTGTCACTAGGTTATAGCTAAGGCTCGTGTGCCAATCATAAAGTTTGTGGAAAAGCAAAGTGGAATTGCATTTGATATCAGGTTCATTTTGCTCTAGAATTATTAATTCTTAATATTATACTGTTTCTTCTTTTTCTCGACTTATTTTGTGTCATTTGATACTTAGCACGGTTTTGTGATATTTAATACATTTGTCCCAATGGTTTATTTTGTTCATAGTTATTTTATGTCACTGAATGTTAATCTTTTTGTCTTGGCTCCTAATTTTATGAGTCAAGAAAATTTTATTGCATTTACAATTTAATCTAAATTAGTTTACCATTCTTATTTCACAATTCCTACTTGTTCAATACCACACCTTTGCGAGGACGTCTGAGTATTAGATAACAAAAGCCCTTCTCTATAGGGATTTTGGTAATAAGAAAAAGAAAATTGTATTTCTGTGAACAGAGATTCAACAATGCTCTTCAATTTCATAATGCATGCACATTTTTGGTCATGTGCAATTTGATAAGGAAGTTCATCTTCCAGCCTATTTGGCTCAAGAACTGTAACAATAAACATCAGTTCTTATTCTAACTAGTCTTTATACCTTTGGCCAGTTTCTAATTCATGATCATCCTTTTAGACAAAGTGCAACTTGATAAACAAGATTGATGTTTGAACGAACTTCTACCCTATTTTAGAACCAGGCTCTACATGGAGTTTATGACTTCGAGTCACCAGATAGGTTCAACAAGTCGTGTTTAGCAACTGCTTAAATATTTGGTGTTATCCCACTTGATGAAAATGTAACTTAAGTTCTCTTTGCTCTAGATCCTAGTTCTTTAAGTAGCACAAGTTTGTGATGTACCTAAGAGGCCCTAAGACACTTGCATTTATATGTAGGTGACAAACTTATCGTCCACTTTTCATTTAGCTTCACTAAACATTTTATCCAACCTCACAAACAGCTGAATTCATTTTAAAATAGTTTTTAATGTTAATGTAAATAAGAAAGTGTTGGTGTGTTCTGTCTATATATAATCCTTCTAGACAAGGAAAATTGCATTCCTCCTAATCTAGCTAATCCTTGCGACCAAATACAGCTTTTAAATGTTTGTTTGTAAATGCTAACCAATATGCCTTTAGCTAACATTCTTGCTGCATTTCTAAAATAGATTTTTGCGGTACCTCTAACAGTTGTTTAACATCAAAAAGGTAGTTCATAAGTATGAGATCCTTGTTTCTCGGTCTAGTATTATTGTGCTAGTGTTTGTTCATGGATTAGCTTGCCCATCCCTTGCTTTTTCTCTCTTCCCTTGTTTTTTAGCTGAACTTTTCTTCTTGCTGTGTGTCATCTAACGCTCATTTGGATTCAGAAAGGAATATAATTTAGAACTTAGAAAGACATTGTCAGAGCAATGATTTTGATTTTCTATAGATTGTTAACTCTACATTTTCCTCTACCAGCTTTGATATTGATAGTGGACCGAAGGCTGCAAGTTTTATTAAGGTATATATACAAACTCCTCTGTTGTTACTATATTTAAACTGGAAATGCCAAAGAGATGCAAATTTCTTCTTTAAAGAAGGGTAAACTATTCAAATATATTAGAGCATACTAAAATAGAAAATCCTTGCAAGTAAAATCAATTTAATTGCATGGATTCAATTAGTGAGTGATTAATGATGCCTAAGGACATAAGATGCCTGTCCAAAAAATTTAGATTGTAAACCTATGAGTATGTCCTGGAGGCATATTTCTAAAGGTAATCTCTAAGTATCAAAAGTCATTAACAAATTGAGTTGTTTTGAACTAATAACTTTGACATTTATGTTCTTATAGCAAACTTAAATGACAGTGAATGAGTTTCCTTCATCTTAAAACATACATGAGCCACTTAATGGCCTATGCTTTCCATCAATCTAATGAAATATTCCAAATTTTCATTGAGAAATGATGACCCTCAACCATTTGTCTTCATGCAGATTATTTATGAGACTACTGCTTATTTTTTGCCCCCCCTCCCCCCCTTTTCTTTTGACACTTCTCTCAAACATAAATACAGATGCACAAATTAAGATCTTTGGTGAATTTTCCAGGTTCTTGTCAAAATGGCATAATTAGTGAATAGTTAAGTGTATCTAGGGAATGATTAGATGTTGGAAATGGCAAAGCACCATAGGGTTGGGTTGGCTAGAATGTATGCAGTGAGGTATAAAGATTTTTTCAATCTTCATTGATGATCTGGTTCTTTTTCCCTTTTCAGTGATTAAAATTTTGTTATTTTAGTAGTGCGACCTTTGTCTCAATCAAATCAAATGTTGTTGGTGTCTCTGTGTTCAATTTGTTTAAGTGAATATATTTAAATCTCCATTGATTCTTCGGTCTATGCTGAAGTTATATTTTATTCTTTCAGGATGCTGTAGACAGGATACCTCCTTTAAGACCATTGTGCTTGATTCTGAAGGTTTTCTTACATCAGAGAGAGCTGAATGAGGTTTATTCAATTACAAATGAATGATATTTAATTTTATTAGGTTTTTGGTAAATTAAAACTAATACATTTTTGCACTTCTTTATTTGCAGGTCTATACAGGAGGAATTGGTTCTTACACACTTCTTGCAATGTTGATAGCTTGCTTGCAGGTAAAAAGATGATTTATGTAAGCTGTTTTCACACTTGTTGCTGCTTGCTATTCTTCTACATTCTAACGAACATGTGTGGGTGTACATAAGAATTATTACAAACTCATTCTCTATCAACTTTTTTTTAAAGCATTTTTAAAATTTAATTTTATATTGAATCTATTATAAAATTTGTGCGAGTGTTCCGATTGGCCATTCTTACTGGTCAATAATAATTCAATAGGAAACCATATCTACACCTTTAGAAAAGTGGGTGATTGCCCATATTCTTTGTAGAAATCATGTTTGCTCATGTGATCCCCTTCCTCTAGAGAGAGGGGGTAAAATTGTCTTTTTCAAAAAATTATGTTGAGTATTGATCATAGAATTATATAAGCAAATGATGATGTTTTACGGAGGTGTATGATTTTACAATTCTTTATTGGGATTCATAAGAAATTACCCATTTTTGTGTGGGTATGTGTACAATTTTCTATAATTAATTGCCAACGGAGTTAATGTTGTTTTTTGTGTGAGGTCTGGCTTAATTTATATTTCTACACATTTATTATCATCAATCCAATACATTCCCTTGATTTTTCTGCATTGTGAATTGGCCCTATTTGGGGATTCTGTATGAATAGCTCCTGTTGTGTTGCTTTATTTTTAGTATGATATTCAAACTATGTTTAGCTGTAAAGGTCTTGACTTGTTTCTCACAAATGCTTTCTTTTGCAGATGCATTGGAGAGGACAAACTTCACAAGGATGTAAAAATCTCATGGAACATAATTTGGGAATTCTTTTGGTATGTCCTAGTTGATATATAGTCTAAGTTTTCATTTTTGAAATATACATCAGTCACCAACGGCCATGATGGCCTATTGGTACCGGGTTCCCTTGCTAAGAGATGGGCCTCGATCTTTGTGGACGGGTCCCGGGATCGAGCCCCTCCTCTTGCAAGGTGTGGGCGTAGTTGCGTTGAACGGGTTCCGCACTTGTTACCCATTCTCGACTTCTTTTGGGGGGCACTTCTCGCCTTTGTCAAAAAAAGAAGAAAGAAATATACATCACAATCAAGTTAGTAAAGACCTCAAAGAACCTACCTGAAAATAGCTGCTTTGGGTTGGCATGTTGTTGATAGAGTGAGGCTTGTCCTCTGAAATGCAATAGCAGATTAAACTTTTATTAGGAAAATGAAAACAATGATTTAATGGGGTATCTTAATCAATAATTGGGTACCAATATCGCTTTTGGATACTTAAGTTATTTTTTAATTGGCATTGATGTGTCATAGGAACTTTTTCTTTTGTTATACTTCTTAAGTGAAGAGGATATCCCCTGTGCCCCTGTGCCTCAAATCTTGCAGATTCATGTGAAAGGCTTTGTTGGGAATACATAGGAAGACAATAATTTAGGCAAGCATGTAGAAGTACGAATAGAGTATGTTCCATCTCAAACAGATTAATGTTCATGTTCATGCCATTTTATTCAGGTACATCTATCTTAGATATCTAGGTCATCAAAACCTTGGTCATGGTTGCACTCAACTAAGGCCATGTTTGGATGACTGACAGTCATGGTTTAGTAATGTATGGTATGGTATGGTATTGTAATTACTGTTTATCATGTTTGGAAAGATGGTATGGTATGGTATGGTTAATAAGTTGTTTGTGTTTGTTTTGATGGTATGATATGGTTGCAGAAATAATAAAATGACAAGAATACCCTCAAATACAAATTAATGTGAAATCAAATTAAATTCAATGATTTAAGATCCAAAAATTAAATTCAATTAAAGTATAAAAAAACTCTTATCAAAATCTTACAAAATATATATCAAATTGTTACTTATTAATTTAAAATTGATAAAATTATAATAAAATTAATACATAAAAATTAATTTCGGTAATTGTGACTTTTGTTGGGTGGAGATTAGGACTGTGTTCCTTGATTGGTGGAGAGAAGAGAGGAATGAAGTAAACTTGGTATTTACAAAAATTATTAGGGATATTTTTGGTAGGAAAAATGTAGAATTATGGGAAACCACCAAATCGATGGTTTGAAAAATTCATCAAAAATAGTAGTTTTTAAACCATAAAAAAAACCATGAAAACTATACTATCTGAATGGAAGTGAAAACAAATAAGGAAGTAAACCATATCATACATTATGAAACCATGAGAAACCATGAAACAAACAAGGCCTAAAGCTTGCAATGTTGCTTATGGTAGTCCGTAAACTATTATGGAATGAGCATGCTTTCACCTCCATCAGTCAATTTTCCTGCTCAAGAGTTTTGAGATTCATATATTCTCTCTTGAACATGTGGCGGTTGGGTATATCTTGTGAAGTCAGGTTCTGTCTTTAGCCAATTTTTTCCCTTAGAATTTGGAAAGAAATATGGGTCATGCAAAGTTAGCTGGACTTTTGATTGATCATTTGTAAAACCTGCATTGTTTATTTAACAATTGTGAATTTGGTTTCATTGTAATCACCAGTTAGTTTTATCTGGACTCTTTGTTTGGAATAATGTGGATGGATTTTAACAATACAATTTCTTCTACCCCTGAATTTATTTCTGATCATATAACATTCTATTCTTTTTCCATTTGGTGGAACAGGTTAACTTCTTTGATTTTTATGGACGCAAATTGAATGTTGTGGATGTTGGTATATCATGCAACTCAAGGGGCACCTTTTTCTTGAAGAGTGACAAAGGGTAACTTTAATTTCATTCTTGAAACTTGACATTAAAGCTTCCTTATCGATCTGTGCGTATTAGCTATTTTTCTGTCATTTATTGATTTTGATTTTCCAAGAGAAGTCTTATTTCTTCTTGTATGGCACATGGTTAGGTTTCTGAACAGAGATCGCCCAAATCTCCTCTCAGTTGAGGATCCCCAGGTTAGGTTAGCTTTAGCTTTACCAAGTGTTGTTCTCTTCAATACTGAGCATCGCATAAAACTGATTCTACATTGATGATAATGAACTAGGCGCCAGACAATGACATTGGGAGAAACTCATACAATTTCTACAAGGTAATGCTTCTGCAATTTAGTCCCTATTACCTTTTTTCCCAAGTTCCAAGATTGCCGTTTTAATGTGGACATTTAGTATTAGATGCGCAATGTTTGCACCGTGGCTAATTACCTATCAAACCAAGTTTTCATGCAGAAGGTGCATTTACCTTTGTGGACTTCACCTTCATGAAACAAATAGTAGTTTCATAACATAGTTGTTAAATTCTGATTATAATCTTGTGAAACATTTCTCCACCCACCATGTGATATAGAAATGAGTTCCTGCTGAACAGGATCTCATGCTTGCGTGCATGTGTTTAATCTCAGAGGTGCTTTTATGTGCTTATGCATAATCTTGTCCGGATATTGGGGCATTTGACTGCGAAGACCTTCCTCCTGTATATTGTATCTGAAAATCAATTTCTTGGCTTCCTGACTGCAGGTGAAATCAGCATTTTCAATGGCTTACTCTTGCCTCACAGATACAAAGACAATCATGGGCTTGTGCGGAAAGAAGAGTATCCTGGGGACTATAATTAGACCAGATCAATTACTCTTAGATAGGAAAGGTGGACATCATGGAGAACTTACCTTCGATAATTTGCTTCCTGGGGCAGGCGAGCCTGTGTCACAGCTATTTGCAGGCGAGAATGATGTCATATGTAATTGGCCATTCCTGGATGATGAACCGCTTCCGCGAGAGCACACATCACTGGAGAATGATAATTCATCTTCTCGAAAGAGGAAGTCAGCAAAAGCAAAACACAAGTCTGACAAAAGAGAAGACACAAGTCTGAGAAAGCAGGAAGAAAATGGTAGTAAGAGCACGAAGAAAGTAAAGAAACGGAAGAAAGGATTTCATGACGATGGATTGGATAGGAAACTCCCTTATAATTTTAGCCGTAGTCGGTGATCTCATCTTCTCTGTTGTATGCCTTACAATAGAGCTGATTGACCTGATGGCGATGTCAGATTCAGATATTGTATTAATTGACTTAACATACTCTCAATGCAAAATTTTGGGTTTAGTTCCACTCTGATTAAGCTATGTTTAAAGCTGAAGGATGTATTTTTAACTATTCATCATTTTTTATCCTGTTGAAAGAATGTTAGGGAATTATTAATCCAACAGTTGGATCTTGTAATCAGACAAGTTGGCTAATCCATTTCTTCAAAAGAGAGATTGAGGGTTTAAATGATTCATCTATAGTTGGATTTTGCTAATCTGAATTTAACCTTCAACCCCAAATTAACCCAGCGTTGATTACCTCTGAGTACTGAATTTATTTTATTTTATTTTATTATTATTATTTTTTTGAAACAAGGGGGATAAATCCCATTATATTCAAGGTAGGACGTGAGCACGGATAAGACTATCACGGGTTTCACTCAGAGTGCATTTAACCCGACCATGGGATCTCGAGTCAGGCCGTCTGCGGAGGTGGGACCGCTCCGTCTTTACCGCCCGTGACTACGATCGTATCTCGAGTGCGGAGGACTTTTGCCGCTCGGCTGTGACACCTTTGGCATTTTATTTTATTTTTGATTTGGGCCATAAAAGCCCTCACTCACGGATCAGTCAGTCATGTGGCCATGGCTGCTATCAAGCCTTTCGTAAACTTGGGGCCTGGCACATTGTTTCCTAAGCCGCCGCTCCTCGTATATCCTTCCCGCCCATGCGATCCTCTGCCTATCTCCTTCCCTCCACCGCCGGCCCCTCTTCTAGCGTGGCCAACCAACTCAAGTCTACTGGCAAGGTGTTTGATGAAATCCCTCAACGAGCAACTGCAGCCTTTAACTCTCGCATTGCTGCCTATGCTAAGCAGGGCCATACGGGATACGCCTGCGCTTTTCTTCGATGGATGTTGGCCGGCGGGATAAGGCCTACAAGCTTCACCTTTGCTCCCATTCTCTCGTCCCAGTTGTTTGATTTCCGTCAAGGGTGGCAGCTGCATTCATTGATCCTCAAGACTGGTTTATTCTATGCGGAGCCCTTCTCAAGTACAGCTCTGCTTGATTTCTTTGGGAGGAAAGGGAGATGTGAAGATGCGCTCAAGTTGTTTGATGAAATTCCTCAAAGGACTGTGGTCACATGGAACTCGCTCATTTCTAGGTTTTCACAGCATGGCTTTGCTAAAGATGCGATTATTATCTTCCGCAATCTTCTAAGAAGTGAGATAAGACCATCAGAGTGTTCTTTTATTGGTGTCCTGTCTGTTTTTCGTTCTTCAGAAACTTCAGAGAATTGTTGCCTACTCTGCTTCAAACTGGAGTATCAAGTGCATGGCCTCATGATCAAGACATCTATGGATTCTTATATTGAGGTTTTGAATGCACTGATGAATTTGTATTCAAACTGCTCTAGTGTTTGTGTGGTGGAGAGATTGTTTAGCAAGTCGCCTGTTAGAGATGTGGTGACTTGGAACACAATGATTGTAACTTTTGTGAAAGGCGGGACACCGGAGAGGGCATTAGAGCTCTTCTTGGCTATGCAATTTGAAGGGCCATCTCCTAATGAGAGCACATTCACAAGTATCATTGGTGCTTGCTCTAATTTAGACACACCCAAGTGCGGGGAATTCATACACGCCAAAGCCATCAAGTACAACATATCAACTGGTGTCTATGTCGGTAGCTCGCTTGTTAGTTTTTATGCAAGGTGTGGGAATTTAAATAATGCGCACGTTGTTTTCTCTGAGATTTGTGACAAGAATATTGTTTGTTGGAATGCTTTGATCTCAGGCTGTTCCAACGATGATACTGGTGCTTCAGTAGCCCTTCTGAAAGAGATGCTTCTTTCAGGAATTCTACCTAATGAGTTCACATTCTCTTCAGGTCTCAAAAGAATTTCTATCCTCGAACTTACTCAACTTCATTCATTGATTACCAAAATGGGTTATGATAGTAACAAATATGTAATGAGTTCTGTCATTGCCTCATATGATGCTCATGGAATCATTCCTGATGCTTTAGCTTGTGATAGAACTTCAGTTATCGGCTCCCATGCTGTTGCTACGAATGCTATAGCTGCTATTTACAATAGGCAGGGTCGATTTCACGAGACAAAGCAGCTGCTCTCTCGGGTACAAAACCCAGATGCCATATCATGGAACATCTTGCTTGCTGCTTGTTCACGCAATGAAGATTACTTCGAGGCTTTCCAATTGTTCAAGCACATGCAAAGTGAAGGATTTCTCATGGACAACTACACTGCTGTTAGCCTACTGAGCATTTGTTCAAATATCAACCGGCTTGATCTCGGTAGTTCGCTCCATGCATTGATCACCAAGACGAACTCTGGCCATTCCGAAGTGTTTGTCAATAATGTATTATTGGATATGTACGCAAAATGTGGTAGTCTAGATTATGCTTTAAGGGTATTTGAGGAGATGACAGAGAGAAATCTGATATCTTGGACAGCATTGATTTCAGGACTAGGACTTCATGGACGCATACATGAGGCACTGGAAAGATTCAAGCAAATGGAATTGGAAGGATTCAAGCCAGACTCTGTTACTTTAATGGCAATTCTCTCAGGTTGTAGACATAATGGGCTGGTTGAAGAGGGAATGTACTTATTCAATCGGATGACAAGTGTGTATGAAATTGAACCAGATATGGATCACTATGTATGTGTTTTGGACTTGTTATGTAGGTACGGACATCTGAAGGAAGCTGAACATGTAATCACTAACATGCCTTTTCGGCCAAATGCTGTCATTTGGCGCATCTTCCTTCAAGGTTGTAAGAGATATGGCAATATACTGGGTTAAATTATTTTTTTTATTAATATTTATATATTATATATTATAGAGATTTTTTTATGGGAAAAGTGGATAAACCGCATTCATTAATGCGATAAAGGATTTATGGTTGAACCGTGGGTTACACATATATTGATTGAAGTGAGATTGCAAGGTCACATCCGATCCTTGCATTATGAGGGTGTCTGATACGATCCTCAAACTAATGCAGATATGGACGCGACCTCTGAGTTGCTGGTGCGTCACAGTGGGCAAATGAGCTTTGAATTAGTGGTTTAATGATGTAGTGATTATCATACTTAATGCTTGGGTTATGTTTGTTGTTATGCCTCATAGAGGTTTGTTACATGTAGTCTTTGCTATATAGGTTGTTAGGGTGGTTGTAACGAGGAATGAATGAATATTCTGAAAGTTTGTTTCTCTCTTGCTTCCTCTCCAAGCCTCTTCTCCGTCGTCTTCTTCTTCTCCTCTCCGAACCCCTCTCTTCTTCCTCTTGGAGCAAGCGCGCTCAAAGTTGTGCTAGCGATACCCCTTCTTCCCTCGAGGGCATATCAGTGTCTCTACCCTCGTGGGGGTTTGCGGCTTCTCTTCGAAATCTGCTCTTGGTGGTCTTGGTGTTTGCTTTTCTCTGGTGAAAGCAAGACATTGCTTGACTATGGTATGCATCTCCTGTAGCTGTGGCTTCTTGGCGGCATGCATTGCAGTAAACCAAGATGGGAAAAGAAAGTCAAAATGTCAAATTAGTTTCTTGAAAACATGATGTTGTCAAGGAAATATCTCTATTCCTTTCCAACCATATACTCCAAGTGATGGCCATGGGCCCATGACCATCAGATCCCAACCTGTACGGAGCTTCTTCTCCACTAGTCTAGAGATCGTTGTCTCCTCTGTGGAATATTGGCAGCAGGTGAGTAGGTGCTCAATGGTTTCCTTCTCCGTTTGCATAGAAAGCACATCGTTTTGTCCCCCTTCCAATTTCTTTTACCAAGTTATGTAATGTGAGAAGTTTATCATCCCACGTCAGCCAAGCAAAAAGCTTGATTGTAAACTCTTGATTCAGAGTTAGGCTCTATTTTGTGCAGTCCTCCTTATCAGCACTTCCTTAGGCCAGGTATTCCTGAATCCAATGTAGCATATCCTTTGTGCCATTAGATAGAGGTCCCGACCGGAGCAACAGAGTTCCTCTTTTGTATTACTGTCGTTCTTGTGAGATTAGCCTTTCCCAATAGCCTATGGAGTTTTATAAAGGTCCTATGGGGGCTCTGTTCGTTGATCCAGTTTTCAAACCAGATTTGGATTGTTTCTCCATTCCCAATGTTATTGTGATAATTGTTATGGCTAGATCTCATTATTCCGAAATGCCCCTCTAAAAGTAGGAAGCTCTACTTGGCGCATCCCTGTTTGGTAGGTACATGCAACTTTTTTGACATCCTAGTATTTACACGGGTAGATTTATTTAGGAAATAATATATATATATATATATTTTGTGTGAAAATTGTTCTTTTGTATTATTGAAAATATTGAGGGGTTATCTGAAAAAACAAAGTTACGGTCGTGATACTATTAATAATTGATAAATAAATAATATTGTGCTGTCAACCCAGGGAACCAAACGATTCCCTGCATCCGTGTCGCAGCTCGCAACACATGCGAATGCAACCGTAATCACATGGGATCTCTCGCCAGATTACCAATCCAATAATTCACTTTGTGGTGATTGATCAATTGAGTCGTTGAACCGCTCTGAATCATTTCGATCCGATGGCCATCTGCTCTTCATCTTCAGATTCCATCGGCGGCAAGGCGAAGCTGGCTCATGCGCTGCTGCTAGGCGTTGCAATCGCGGCCTCCGCCGCCGCCGCCGCATACTACGGTAGGGGGAGGAGGCTGAGGAGCCGGGTGGTAGGGATAATTCCGGCACGGTTCGCCTCCACCCGGTTCCAAGGGAAGCCCCTCATCGAGATCCTCGGCAAGCCCATGATCCAGGTACTCTTCTTCAGTGATGAGCTTAATTCTTAGAAATTGGGATGTGTATACTGTTATATGGGCTCGATTCAACTTAAGAGTTAAAATCAGTATGAGGGGAGGCGAAGCATTTTATATTCAGGACTAGTAGAATTCTGGGATCTGTCGGCAATTTTGTTCTTTATCGATGAGTTTTGTTTAGAATGTAGCTATAGTTTTGACAATTTGCCTTGTAATGTTTGATAGAGAAGTGGTTTATCTTCCATGGCGTTACAATGGGGCTCCTATTATAGATTCACAAAACAAGTTCTAATTTTGATTACAAATTTACAATGATGACTTGGAGTGGTTTTGTGACAGTGTTAGCTTCTTGGCTAATTATTTGTTTGTTTGTTTGTTTTTTGAATTGGAAATAACTACAGCGGATTTTAATTCAATGGCTAATGCACTGTCTAAGATATAATTTGGGAAATTACTGTTGCCCCACATAGGTGAGCCATTTTTGCATTAGGTTTGGCTGACAAACCAGCCCCTAAAGTATGACTATGGAGTTGATGAGAAAAAGGACTCGCCATCTAGGGTGCAGCACTCCACTGCTGCATTTAAATTTGATCTACAATATGAGCTCGCTCTAATTCTGTCTAGGGCGCAGGTGCACATGAACATGTGCATGTGTGTGTGTGCATTATAAACTGTTTGTGCGTTATAAACTTTTACTCTTCATTATATGCTCTGTACTTCTTTACTTACATTCTAGCTTTTTACAGAGAACATGGGAGAGGGCAAAGTTGGCTTCTACCTTGGATCGTGTTGGTCAGTATGCATCATTTCTCAGCACTTCTTTTATTTTATCACCCATGTTTGGCCTAAATATGTCTACATATTTTTGTTGGATATATATACATAGTTTGTCTTGTTGGATGAATTCTCAATAATGTAACTGTAATAACCCACCCAGAACCTATACATAAATAGGTACTAGAATGGAAGTGTGAAGTGATTGTTTGTAATTACCTATTAGTTTGAGGACCTAATTAAAATTTAATAATGGTGATTCAATGTGATTAAACCAACATGGTCCAATTTATTATGCAACCTGACTTGGATTAACCTTGTAGGGATTAACATGAGATAAAATAGAGAATTATAAAATGATTATGATTTATCTTTTTCTCAAATATGACTTGTAATTTGAGTATGATATTAGACTTATTTCATGAAAATAATTATAATTGATCTTTATTCAAATATGGATTTTAATTTGATTATGTTTTAATGTTTGAGTTTGAGTTGGATAAAGATTTATCTCATAGAGATAATTATAGTTTGTTTATGATTATGAATTACAATTGAATTATGATGTTTGGACTAGATAAAGATTTATCTCGTAGAGATAATTATAGTTTGTTTTTTATTGATCTCTATCTCAAATATAAGTTTTAATTGGATGAAAATCTTGATTGTAGATAATTATAAAATATTCGTGATTTATCATTATCTCAAGTTATAGTAAGATTAGTGACACTCTATATATATAAGGAGAGACATAATTAGAGAATCGATATACAATTCAGGAGTAAAAGAGATCGAGTGATCTTGTGAGGGATTTGCTAAGAGGTATTGGCGTGGGAGAAAAGGGTCACGTAGCGAGTAATCTCAATCAAGTAAAGTGACTTTGCTTCCAAACTCCCACCCGTAGATGGGTTTCTTTTGGTCTTCTTATTATTTGGTTTGGTATGTCCTTTGCCGGTATTTGCAAGGCTTGTTATGAATTGGGATATCCTGTTGACTAAGATATATATTGTTGATGCTTCCACATCCGCTGTTTGATTGTTTGGACAAGTTTGTTGTTGATGCTCGCCGAGGCATGCCACCGCGGACTGACAACATGAGACTGTGTGCTGGTGTTAGGTTGGGCCTGTATGTGTCCTGATTGGGTATGCGTGCATGAGCATAGCCACCACGCCCCGCACTGACCATCGAGTAGGGCAAGCGACTATGCCGACCGCGGAGGTATCGATTGGATGAGTGTAGGGGCTTTTGTTTGGTTTTCTTATGCGTGACGATTGTTTCCTTGATATGATCCATATCTTCGACTTTATGGTCACATGATATCGTGTGATTTCTCTCATAAGATTTCATCGAGCTTCCTTCGAAAGCTCACTTCTTTTCTTTTCCTCCCTTCGTGTTCTCGAGAGAGAGTGGTGACACCGTATCTCGTGTGTGATAGCCTGGAGGGTTGATTTGTCGAGGCCTGCAGACTTCCATATTTTCTTTCCGGTGAGCCAGCTTTAGTACCATTAGAAGACTATTTTGTAGCGGCATGAACCCTTGTATTTTTATCTTCCGCATTAGTACTCTGATTTTTAATGGAATTATGAGCTTTTGGATTATATTATGCTATCTGCTATTGTTACTTAGGCCTTGTATTTGTGTAACACCCTATCCCCACATGCGACGTAATGTCACACCATTTGCCGAGAGCGCACCTACCATAAGCTGTACTGTGGACCTGATGACGATAATAATTTAACTAATTAACATACTTGATTAACAAAATATTGGTACTCTTATACAAACTTTACAAATATTGCGGAAGCGTACTAAAATTCCATACATTAAATAAAACCATTCTATTCTCTTCTGCTAAGTCAGAGCCATCTACCGGAGAACTCAATCTGGACTACCTGCACATTTCACTTGAGTGAGAATCACTATACAAGGTACATCTATAATTTCAAGTAAAATAGTATTCGAAATAATGCTAATTAATTCAAATGCATTATCTCTATCAATATTATGCTAAAAGCACATGAAACTCGAATAAATCCAAAACATGAAATCCTCGATGTTAACACATGGACATGTACATGTTCTTACAATTATTTTAGCAATGTAATCATATTCCAATATTAAGAAATCTGGTCTCTACGACCAGGTTCCTAATGCAACCGTAAGTCTAATTCCCTGAACCGGCTCACCTAACCGCGCCCTGGGCCGTAATCGTAGGGTTCAACTTAGTAAACCGGCCTCTACGAACCGCGGCTCCTACCGAGTCGAGGTCCGACCAGAAAATCGCCTCCACGAATCGCGGTTCCCACGTAACGTAGGTATGATCTCGTGAACCGGCCTCCACGTAGCGGCTTCTACGTAACGTGGTCTAATTTGTAAACCGCCTACAACCCGTGCTCCCACAGTAGGTCGATCTCTAAGAAACCGATTCCACGAAGCCGCGGCTCCCACGTAACGTAGGTCGATCTCTCCAATCTCAAGGCCTGTATGATACCGCATGTACCCAGGAACGTGATTCTCCGTCTTCCCCAAAGAACCCCTCGGTAAAACTCCTGCTTTTCTTAATTATCAGGCTCTGCTTTGTCAATAATTGAAATATCTTCTGCCTTGATCATATTCTCAATCTTCATTTCCTCTATTTGCATATATATTTTCATTCACAATGCATGTAATAAATAATGAAGATGCTTATATGATCATAATATCAACAGAATATTGCACAAACTTCATGTAAAAACTCATTTAAAATCGTGATAGGACAAATCACGATCAAACCGATCATAAAACCGCTCCAAGTTATACAGAATCACTCACCTCCTGTCCTTCGTTAATTAAAACTTGGCCGGATCCTCCCTGCAGTGTGATCCTCTAATAGCCTCGGCCCTATAAAAGAAAGTAAGAATTGTAATTAAAATTCTCGTATTTATTTAGAGGGTCTTTCCACTTTTATTCCTAATAGTCATAATACGAAGTTGAGAATACGGAAACCGTATTCCTTATTCTACATTCTAATTAACTTCGTAGAGTACGGTAAGTCCATAAGGCTAAGTAGAGTTTGGTTTTTCTCTTAACATGAAACTTCACATCTCTAATAACTTAAAAATACGAAATTATCAAATTAAAGGATTTAACTTTTCTTTAACTTAATCCCGGTTTAAGAATTCTAACATGCCCCTAAAGGGTGATTATGCGTCGATTGTGATCTTCGTATTTCCATAAAGCTTAAGATACGGGGTTGTCCAATAAGAACCTTAATCCTAAGAAACTTCAAGCATACTCCTTTCATGGACTAACTATTAATCATGATTATGGAGATTCAACCGATTAAAGTGTTCATAAGGTTTCCGAAAAAAAATCCGGCAGCACCTCCCCTATTCGGAGGGCCCCGAAAAATTATACATACATACATTCATATACATCTAATCATTCATACAACACCATTATCTCCTAATTTATTCCATTACCCCTCTAATTAATATGTACATGCAATCCATTGCCCATTGAACAGAGTTCTAACTTAGTAGAAAATCCCCTTTAATTTCTTCAAGCAATAATCCCATTCTTGCCTCCAATTCGTTCCTTACCTGCGTTCAGGCAGATCAGCTGCTCGTCGGCGCGACGGGTACCTCCAGAACAGAAGCGCAGGTGTAAGGGAACGAGGACGTCGAGCTCCTCACTGCGGTTTGCCGGTGGTGGCCAAATAGGGGCAGAAATCGGCGGATCGGGGCGGAGCTCGGCGGGTCTAGCGGTGCACAGACAGAGCAGGGCGGTGACGGACTGCTGCAGCCCTACGCGGTCAGCTCGCGGCGCAGAACTCTCAGACGGCGGTCGCGCACGCGTTCAGGCGAAGGGTGACAGGCGCGCGCGCGTTGAGGCCGACGGTTACTCGATGGCGGCTCGAAGCTCGTGGGCGGTTGTCGGGTGGCGTCGTGACCGCCTGGTGTTCGCCGGGGCAGAGGGCTGCTCGTCAACGCCGAGGTCAAGCCGGAGGAGCGTAGATGAGTGGAGCTCGGGTTGGAGAAAAGAATAGCAGAGAGGAGATGCATCTTCTCCATTAATCCCTTTGAATTTACTGTGACCTCACGGGATGATTGCACATTCACGAGGGAGAAGAAGACCAGATCCACATTTTGCGCTTTCCCCTCACGCGCACACAGCATTCTCCCTCTCTCTCACGAAGGCAACAGAGAAAGGGAGAAAGAGATGGCTGACAGTCATCTCTCTCTCTCCCTTTACAAGGATTTAAAACTGTTACAATTCCTTAATTTATCTTATTTTTTTAAAAAAAACAAATTGGGATTTTACAGCTTAATATAGCATAGTTGTTCAACGGATATGGTTTCGTGATATCAACTCATCATTATATGATAACTATTGGATAATAAGTAGTTTGATTATGTCATCAGTTTACTATTATTAATATAATATATTTAAAATTTTAAAATAACCTATTCAATAATAAGCAATCCATTTATTATCGTTCTTCTTCTTATTATTATTATTATTATTATTATCCATTTTTATCATTATTTCCTTTATTTATTTATTTATTTACTTATTTATTTATTTATTTATTTATTTATTATTATTATTTTTTTTTTAACTTGGGTAATGACAACCTGTCCCTTTTTAATTTGATTAAATCCTAAAAACCTTTACCACTTACTTTATGTGGAGATTAGGTTTTATATTCCAATTGATTTCCTCAATATTATTTATTAACTAAATAATATTACAATTTAACGCTACAGATTCACGGCGGTCACTTTAAGCCGACTGGATCCATTATATCCGGCTTTCTGACTCGGCTCGATCCACTTTGTTGGGACTCGTAATTTGTCTCATATCACCAACCAATTATTCGAATTTCATTAAAACTTAGTAATCCCTTGTGGGATTTTCCAGAAAATTCAAATTTAACATAGAAAAGTTTTGGGGCGTTACAATTTGAGTGGGGCTAGTCTCCACTTGGCAGTACGGCCGACTGCTTACGCTACCGAGGTATTGATTCGGTCGTATACACCGCTAATCAGAAAGCCTCAATTCCAATCCCGTGACCTCGAGCTTAAATGACGGTTGCACTCAAGTGGAGACTAGCCCCACTCAAATACAAGGCCTAAGTAACAATACATAAATATAATATAATCCAAAAAGCTCATAATTCCATTAAAAGTCGTGAGTACTAATGCTAAGATAAAAATACAAGGGTTCATACGCATATATACAAAATAGTCTTCTAATGGTACTAAACCGTGACTTACCCTCGAAAAGAAAATATCGAGGTCTCACGACCTCAACAAATCAACCTCCCAGCTTATCTACATCTACACCGAGATCGTCACCTACCCTCGTAACTCAAAGCGGAAAAGAAGAAGTGAAGCTTTCAAAGGAAAGCTCGGGTCAGAGAAATCACGTATGCACAACCATAAAGTCAAGATATGGATCATATCAAGGAAACAATCGACCGCACAAGAAACCAAACAAACGGCCCCCTACACTCATCCAATCATACCTCCACGGCCAAGACAAGTGCCGTGACGCCTCTAATGGTCAAGTGCCAGACGAAGGTGGCTATTTACGCTCCATAGGTAATGCGATACCCAATCCGCATACATACCGACCCAACCTAAACACAAGCACTACGAAGTCTCACAAGAATGTCCCGTCCATTTCCTGGCATGCCTAACGAGCATCCAACAAATAAACTTGTCCAAACAATCAAACAAATGATGTAAACATCAACAATATATATGTCGGAGTCAACAAATGTATATCCAATTCATAACAACAAGTACAATCACGTATACCAACAAAGGCGACATACCAAACCAAATAATAAGAAGACCAAAAGAAACCCATCTCTGGAGCTGCAAGAGCCACTTACTTCAAGATTGAGACCTACCTCGGGCATGTGACCCTTTTCTCCACGCCAATACCTCTTAGCAAATCCCTCACAAGAGATCACTCAATCTCTTTTCTCACTGAATTGTATATCGATTCTCTAATTATGTCTCTCCTTATATAGAGGGAGTGTCCTAATCTTACTATAACGAGATAATGATAAATCACAAATATTTTATAATTATCTCTATTCGATAAGTTTTCATCCAATTAAAACTTATATTTGAGATAGAGATCAATAAAAAACAATCTATAATTATCTCTACGAGATAAATCTTTATCTAGTCCAAACTCAAACATTGAATCATAATTCAATTGTAATTCATAATCATAAACAAACTATAATTATCTCTATGAGATAAATCTTTATCCAACTCAAACTCAAACATTAAATCATAATCAAATTAAAATCCATATTTGGATAAAGATCAATTATAATTATTTTCATGAGATAAGTCTAATATCCTACTCAAATTACAAGTAAATTATAATCATTTTATAATTCTCTATTTTATCTCATGTTAATCCCTACAAGGTTAATCCAAGTCAGGTTGCATGATAAATTGTACCATGTTGGTTTAATCACATTGAATCACCATTATGAAATTTTAATTAGGTCCTCAAACTAATAGGTAATTACAAACAATCACTTCACACTTTCATTCTAGTACCTATTTATGTATAGGTTCTAGGTGGGTTATTACAGTAACAGTGAAGACATTTGTGGCAGATTGTAGCTAAACCTGCATAGGCAATTATATATAATTAACAGCGCAGACGCTGCTGGGCGTCCGGCTGCATGGCCGTGTCCTGCAACTTAACAGTCGGCCATGAGTTCTGGCTTTAGTCTCTATTGTGTAACTACCCTTCAAAGTTTAGCACTAGAATATGATGTATAAACTGTGAGTTTTTATAGCCCTCTTCAATGAATGTAGAATTTATGACTGTTCTTCTTATTGTGTAACTCCCCTTCAAAATTTATCACTAGAATATGATCTTTAAAATGCTGAGCTTTTTTGGCCCTCTTCAATGATCCCAAAATCTTTTACTGCTTTTCTAATATAGTTATGATGGGGAGTATATCTCTAGTTTAACTGGGTTTTACTTTATTCTCTTCTTTGCATCAGTTGTGGCTACAGATGATGAAAAGATTGCTGAATGTTGCCGAGGATTTGGAGCTGATGTGATAATGACATCAGAATCATGCAAAAATGGTATTGTAATTTTTTTGCTATGTGACTATTGGATATATCACATGTTATCCTTAAACTATGAAATGGACAAACAAATTGTTTCTTTCCAGGCACTGAACGATGCAATGAAGCACTTCAAAAGCTAGAAAAAGATTATGATATTGTGGTCAATATTCAAGGAGATGAACCTCTCATTGAACCAGATATAATAGATGGGATTGTTAGAGCTTTGCAGGTGATTATTGTTTTTTTTTTTCGTTTAATTGATGCAATCTGATTTTTCCCCTGTATAACTTAGTAGAGATGAATTTTCTATGTATTTTGTGATTGGATTTGCAAATAACTATATGAGAGTCTATTGTTTATTGATAGCAAAGATGGTCTGACTAACCTAAGTTCTTGGTCATTCTGATGTGAATAACTTGTTTGCTCCATATCTTAGTCTAATGTGAATGAATGCTGTGGGCATGCTTGTTGTGTACCACATATTCAGTTCCAAAAGTTGTTCTGTTTGATTTGTATGTTCTTATTGTTTTAGTAATAATTTAAATATAGTAAAAAGTGGCTGACCCCTTGATAATGGAACTCATACTGGGAAGATTAGACCTAATAATTGTTAGAAAAAGATAAACTTAAATATTAAATAAAGAGTTAAGGGTTTTTAGAAAATGAAGAGGTGTTATTCTAAGGGTTTTTGGAAAATGAAGAGTTGTTATTATTAGGGTTTAGGAAAATAAAGAGTTTATTATGAGTGGTAGGGAATGAAGAATTGTCATTGGAATATGAAAGGTTAGGAGGTTTGTCTTGTAAAGCCGAATATATAGGCTTTACAAAAAAACTCTTCATATTCCCTCATCATTTCACAACCTCCTAACCTTTCATATTCCAATGAAACTCTTCATTTCCTAACTCATAATAACAACTCTTCATTTTCCAAAACTTCTAATAATGACAACTCTTCATTTTCCAAAAATCCTTATAATGACAACTCTTCATTTTTTAAAAACCCTTAACTCTTTATTTAATATTAAGTTTACCTTTTTTCCAACAATAATAGCACGTGCATTGCATATCTTTTTGGACTCATCTTTAACATAATCAAATGACCTGATTATGTTTTCCTTATACAAAAATTGTCTTTGTCCGCCATCACACGACACCATTTGTCTTTGTCACAATTCTAATAATTCACTAAATCACCTATTCATTGCCAAAGAATTTCTTTTGACAAGCAAGGTCCCTTCTGCAGTGGTAAAGTTTGTTAGAAACTAGGTGCCCTGCATTCGTTACTCACTGCATTGTAGGTAAGGCTATCCATTTAATGCTCCACATTCCACCTGCTAATATGAGCCTTTTGTTGGCGACTTACACAGTGTTCTGTCAGTATATTTAGCATTACAATTCTCTAAACCAGTTGCTAGTTCTTTCTGATTACAACATTAATCTCTAAAAGTACGGAAACAAAAAGGTCACAACACTTGAGATGGGAGAAGGGGATTGATGCAAAGGCTACCCATATGCAGAAGCCTAAATTGATAAAGAGATGTTAGGCTTAACGAGAATCCTGGTTGGATTGGAAATTCTTTATTAAGAACCGGAGTTTTTCATTGAGCTGGAATCCAGTTTAATGTTATAATTGTGATTTGTTATCAAGCATAGTATTATTTTTCTCCTTTTAGGTCTCTACCATTTCTTTTTTCTGCTTTAGGCCCCTTAAAACAACAGGGAGTAATTGGACAACTTACAACTTTCTAGGAACCTGTGGGTGATTTTATCTTCTCTTGGATTCAACCGTCCACTCTGTTATACCTATTGATCTTCTACACCTTTTGATTCTTGTGCGATTTTTGTAGGGTTTAGTGCACCTTGTTTTTCTCTTCTCCTGTTTGTGGAACCCTGCCACTTGTTTCTTTTGCAATTTATTGCTTCATCTAATAACACAACACACTACATTCTCTAGAATAAAAGAATGGATTGATCTTTGTATGAAGTTGGAAGGATTAACAATTTTCCTTGGTAGATACTATATGAAGTTTCTATTCATTCTGTTGTTAGAAAAATCAGGACCATATATATCTGCAGTAACCTGGAATTTGCACTAAGAATTATTAGATGTTACTATTCTTATCATAAATTTCTTTTAGTTTTTGTTCAATATTCTTCATATGCATCCTTTCAGTATAGTTTCTTCTACCTTTTCTATGCATTTATTTGTAGTGATCAATAATTATTCTGGCTGTAGGGAGCTCCTGATGCGGTGTTTAGTACTGCTGTTACATCTTTAAAACCTGAGGATGGATTGGATCCCAACCGAGTGAAGTGTGTGGTGGACAATAATGGTTATGCAATCTATTTCTCCAGAGGGTTGATCCCCTTTAACAAGTTAGTTTTTCTTATTCATTTTCATGTAAATATTCTAATATTAAAATATTATGCTTATCCTAATTCCTAGAAAATTTTCAAACTTTTAAATATGGGACAGGTCAGGGAAAGTTAATCCAAAGTTCCCATATTTACTTCATCTGGGAATTCAGGTATTGGTTAGTACCCTATTTTTGTTTAGCAATATGGCATTTTCAAATTTTGCATATCCATGCTTCAATTAGGGCTGAGATAAAAAATAAAAAAACTTTTGAAGTTCATAAATTATCTGAGTCTGGTTCATTCCTCAAGAAGACAAACCAGCCTTACTGAGCTTTAAATCACATAACCAGTTATTATTTTGCATGTATTCACTTGAGTTATGTTTCCATAAACAATTATTAGTTTCCTGATCATAATAATTTTTTATGGAAAACCAATTTGGAGTTTTCTCATTTGAGCTTGTTGGTTTCTGTTGGTTTTTTCCATGCCTGTCATAGGGTAGGGCCTTGGAAGATGCAGCATTTTATTTACATTAATTATTAAACTTTTTTTCTTTGGGGTTTCATAAAACCCAAGTTGTCCATCATAAGTGAATCAAGTTAATTCAGTTTGTTCCAATAGTTTTCTAGGTTCATACATCATACCAATGTAAACCATTGCTCAAGTTTTTGCTATCATCAGCTAAATAGATGTTATTCATGTCTGGCCAGAGCTATGATGCAAAATTTTTAAGGATATATCCACAACTTCCCCCCACTCCATTGCAATTAGAAGAAGACCTTGAGCAGCTTAAAGTTCTTGAGAATGGGTACAAGATGAAGGTAAGCCATGATTATTCTCAGTCATACATTTCCATTGAAGCATCATGGAAGGCAGGGTTCTTTTATCATGATTTCTGTTCACTGGCAATTATTGTATACTTTAGTTCCCTTTTTCTTCTACACTCTGTATGTTTCTTAGCTTCAATTGAATGTGAAAATTCCATGTTTTCTTGTCTGGTGTTTATTGTGCTGTGACCTTTATATCTTGTTTTTCTCATTGATAGAATCTTCTAGTAAGTCAAAGCGATTCTTTTTTTTTTTTTTTTTCCATTCATGCTAATTATTGGTATTATTACAATGCATGATAAAAGAATGCCAATTTTGGGTTAGAGTTTGAAGCAACTAACCCTAAAAGTAATTTGAAATTTGGTTAAATGGAATTCTAATAATTGTTTTTAAGCTATTCTTATGAAGCACATTTGCAGTCCCAAGGAATTTAAGGCTTTACTTCCTGCAACTTATTTCTGCAATTTTGGCTGGTTATATTTTTTGCTTCAAGTTCTGCACTATTCAAACTTAGTGTAATGGTTTCGCTGGCATAAATTGTTGCTTATGGCTTTATCATGCCATTCATTTTTCCAGAAATCCTTTATCGCTGATCTCATGTTGTCTTTCTTCACCTAGGTAATCAAGGTCAACCATGATGCGCATGGGGTGGACACTCCAGAAGATGTTCAAAAGATAGAAGATCTAATGCGAGAAAGGAATATTTCATAATGATAAACACTTCAAATAAAGCCCTGTACACATATCTTGTACTAGTCCCTATTCTTATCTCATTCTGTATTTCATTTTCGGTTAGTTCTCATTCATTATATTTTGCTTCACTGTGCTCCTGTTAGTGGTTCAGTTTTTAATATGATCATGTATTGTATGAACAAGATTTCTGTACTTAGAAACCCATCTATAAAAGCCAAGAGTTTGGCACTTGATTCTTTCTGTGTTTTGATTGGTGACAAGTTGACGACATATATTGCGCTTTTACAAATAGGTACTAGATTGAATTCCTGATGAGTTGTGCACCCATGGGAATGGTTGATTAGCATGATCCCAAAAAAGACGTAGATGAGTCAAAGAGAAATTAGGATAGAACAAGTCACTTTTTTATTTGATAGAGATATGCTTCAATCCCTCAACCTCTTATTTATTAGAGGAAGTGTAGTAGCCAATCTTTTCTTGTAAAAGTTGTTAAACCCTTAAAAACATTTGATAATAGATCTAGCATCAAAAGAGTATTAGTAAGATATAGTAATTAAACAACTTTCACAAGAAAAATTTATTACAACACATAAAAGGCCGTTTGTCCATATTTATATATATAAAAAAAAGACAGAGAAGTTACGACTCTATCACGGAGGCTACCGATGATGTTGCGGATCCGGTCCACCGGGAACTTGTTTATTGTAGTGATACTCCATTGACACCCGGTACTTCCTTCCTTGAAGCCAAGGTATCATGCTGTGAACATCTAGAGCATCGCCTGCATGCATCCATGCTTGGCATGCAGTCATGAGAATGAAGCTAACTGTAACGAATAACACCATTACCGTCCTCGACCTGAAACCCATGTTAGTATAGTCTTTTGAGTGTAACTGAATGAGCATAAATAGATGTTAGCGGTTATATATATATTCGCCAACATGTAGTAATGGATTAGTTGTCAATTATTATAGAATGAGAAGACACTAATGGACATCGTCTTGGCAGCCTGGTTGTATTGGTCCCCAGGACAAATCCACCAACTCAGCTCCAGCTCTTTAGTAAAAAACATTGGCTACCTTGGTAACTTAATTAATATTAGATTCATCGCCTTTGATCTTAAGCCAGTATCTTCATTCATCTCTGTTCCTATGAATGGCCTTGCAGAAAAGTTAGTGTTAAGTCTAATCATTTTCGGTATTATGGTTTATTTTGTTTCATTGGCTTATAGTTATAAAGTTAATACTTCTATGAAGCATTTTGTTTGTCTCGTTTTTTTCTTTGTTTATATATATATATATAGATATATTGGTAAAAGGCATGGTTAATTTTGCAAAGAAAAGTGTCCTTTCTTTTAAGAGAAAAAAATATAATACCACTTGTGAGAGATAGTACGTACGTGTAGAATGAATAGCTAGCTTCCTTGGAAGCTTCCCATGGGGAAGTGGCATCCGTTGCTAGTCTTTGTCCTCAAATGCCGACCAGCACTTCTGGAGATCTTTGGGAGAGATAAGATATTGCAATTAAATTCTATAACTTTTTTGCAAGAGGATGTTCAAACAATATAATGAAAAAAATCATGTTTGACCTCTAATCTCAAGCTCTTTAAGGTGTTGTGGATTCAGAGAAAAAGACAAGTTTTTATTTGTAAAGCCAAAGCTATTTTCTAGAATAATATAACTGTAACTTGAAAGAACACGACAACACAACTGATGACATTGTAATGCCAACATAATGACCATGTTTTGACCTTTCCACTGTGTTCCTTTTCCTAATGCCAACATAATAAACATAAAAAAGGTAATTCACCATATATTTTGTATAAAAAAGAAAGTTACTCTAAAAAATTGTTTTGTTAGGATGAGATTTTATGCTTTTTGTACGTCAGAGTTTGAAGTCATACGGAAGAACTGGTTTGATGTTCAACTAATCACTGTTATCCATTTTGTTGCAGAGTTTATCATCAGTATCATCTTATCCTTGTTTGCCCAGTTAGTTTTTTTTCTGGCAAACAGTTGGGTGTTAAGATAGCATTATCTATAGTCCCACATCAGTCGTCCAGCTAATCACTACTTATCACTTATTCAGTGCGCACTTGGTAGTACTTTTTGTATAAAAAGAGATCTACAAGTAGATTATGAATGGGAGTAACGTATCACAGAACAACAGTTTAATGCATGTTAAATCCTTAACAGATGCATCAAGACATCCATACAAAAATTTTCAATGTTGATACAAGACAACAATTCATCATGAATCATGATTGTGAAGCTACTGTAGCCCCTAATTACAAATGCAGAGGATATTATTCAGAAAGTGTTTTACAAACAGCTCCTCATTTCAAATTCGGAAGAAATAATAATTAAAAAAAAATACCTGACTTGAAATTGCCTTCCAGATGGGCTAGAGGAAGATGCTGCATTCAGAGAACCAACTTGGTGACTTCAAGCCTTCAAATGGATAAGAAACTAATGTAATTACAATCACAAATCACAGTGATCAAGACTTACAAGAAGAGCTTGAACAAGTGGCCAATGGATATAGTTAAGCAGCCAATTAGAATCTTAAGAGATGCAATGCTGATGGAGGCATAGAGGGCCGAAACAACTGGCATGAGCAAATGCATCTTCGATTTCTCGTTGTTGATTTTAATTCACAACATTGAAGAATCAGGTAGAAAAGAGCTCGAAGGTTTCTATGCAAAAATACTACACAAAATAATCAAAACTCTATCCATATACTGAGCATAAAACAGACAGGTAAGTTACAGTCCCGCCTTGTGTCCACAATAGAGAAACAAAATTTTCAAAACAGATGAGGACATTCCTGGAAAGGATGAGGGTGGATGAACGGGCAAGCCAGCCTTTCAATTCTAGACATATGGTTACATAATGTCAAGCAACACTTGAAAATAAAGAGCACATAATAAGAGATTACTAGTCAATATGATAGCCACAGAGATTAAAGATTTATATATATATTGGTTATAAAACAGAAATGAGTAGGTTTAAGGTGAATAAATCTAAGAAAGGCAACTTAAATGGCAGCCTTGCGGATGGCAGAGCACAAATAAACTAATAGAGTATGAAGATGAATCATCAAGATACAAAGTTTCAACGGCCTACTTTAAATTGGAGGGCTTGAATAATTCTCTCAATTGATTAGTTTTGAGCCACTAATTTGGATAAGTACTCAATTGGGACCCATTTTTATGAAAATCCATAATAGCATAAATCATGAAGATCATTGGCAAACTAGGTTGAATTTGTTTCTCAAGACTAATGGGTGTAACAAGTTTGGTATGCAGATGGGGCAAGGGATATATGATTGTCCGCCCTTGCATGGACCCATATCTAACACTTACAAATACTAATCGGATTTGGATGTAGGTTCTCAGTATATGATGGTTCTGATGAGCATAAGCATTCACCATATTTGGCTCACACACACCACACATGCAAACACACAAAAGATACATTCTTCATGCATTATACATGTATGTTTGTTATACATACATAACGAACATATGTTTGTATCCCTCAGCAGAAACAATTACTATTTAAACCATTAAGGCCTTGTAGAACAGCTAAGTTAATCTCCTTGCCAATCACCTCTATACTTTGGTCAACAATTCAAACTTTATTTCACTATCTAGTGATACATATACAAGCCTTATAATCTATGCAGAATGAAGTTACCACCCTCATGAAATTTTACCGTAGAGAAGTATTTTAACAGACTAGCTGAAGCAGCAGTTATATGGCCACTAGAACTTCCAAGTTAGCCCAATAGTATTAAAGTTTGAGCTCATTCAACTAGAGATCAGCAATCTAAGATGATCATCAACTAGAAAAAGAAAATTGCAGGAGAATCTATAAAAAAACACACTATCACAGAATCTAAAAGAATTTGATCGAATTTCTTAGGATCAGTTCTTGTAATACTAAAATAAAATATAACAAAATAAGGCTTAAATCACACTTTCTGCCTCCAAGAAGCTGTTCAGATCTCACTTTAATAAGCATTCACAAGCTGATCGGTTGGGGAATTAAGCAGTGTGCAACTGAGTTAGAAAGATTTTATTAAGAATTTTGTTTATTTGTGAGATGAGAAGCGAAAGGGCAAGCCATACTTTTTCCATCTTGTGCATTATCTATATCTATATTTCTGTTTTGGTTAATTTTTCATCTGGGCCCCAATGAATGTTATCAGTCATAAAATTAGCAGGTTGTTCTGGTAGCATTTGAGTTTTCAGTGGTAAGAACGAGATAAAACTCTTGCATGCTAGACCACTCTAGAAATAAGTAATTTTTCTAGAGTCATATGTGAAATCTATTTACAATAATTATCAGCTTAATGCATAGGGAGATAAAACTGAATCATTGCTCAGGAAACATTTTTTGTGGTATACACAACTAATATTATTTTTTATTCAGTCTTATATTAAATTGATATTGTACTGGAAAAAATAAATAAATAGTGACACTCAGATGCCTTTATCAACATCAGATAGTAAAAAAATTATTTTGCTTTTATTGAACAGTAAAATATTAGAAATTTTCTTCCACATTTGTTGTTTCCTTCTTTTTGATCTGTCCTTTGAAAAATATGTAACCTATTCTTCATTGTGCACCTAAAATTCCACAATAAGAACAAGTGTAGCCAATAGTCCAACTCCATCTTCAAAATTTCAGAATCCATCAATATATCATTACATGTAAAGAAGATCATAGTGAAGTATGAAAACAATAAAACAATAACCAAATTCAGCATGCAACAAACCTCAGGAGAAACTAATGCAGATAAGGAAGCAACATTGAATACTTTTTCCCTCCATAAATATATTCAATAGATTTCGCAAAGCCAATGGCACAAATATGTTTAAAAAACAAGAAATTTAATTAGAAAAAAAAACAGAATAATACAAACCAAACTAAAAAGAGAACATAAACTTAAGGCAATAATACCACCAAAATTCATAAAACTTACAACATTACCTCACTGAGATCCCTCAGCTAAAGACCTCATAGAACTTCTCTACCACGAGCAACCCTGAGTCAATCGACTCTAACGGGTCTTTCCTTAGCCTATGCCTCAAGCAATTCGGAATCACCGTAGCTATATCCTCTGTCGTAACTGTATCCCTCCCTTTCAAAGCCGCCAGAGCCTTTGCAGCCCTATTAGTCACAATATCCCCTCTCAATCCATCCACATTCAGCTCAGCACATACTTTAGATATCTTCACTCGCAAATCATGATCAATCTCAACAGCGCCAAGATTACTTCTTGCAGATGAAATCTGCTGCTGGAGCTTGTCTTGCTCTGCTTTGTAAGACTCACGGAAACTTTTCGGGTCCTTATCAAACCGTCCCCTCTCCTCCACAATCTTCACTCTCAGTTCAGCATCCCTAACAGTGCCAACCTGTGCATGCATTCCAAACCTATCAAGAAGCTGCGGCCGGAGCTCGCCTTCTTCCGGGTTTCCAGACCCAATGAGGATGAACCGAGCAGGGTGGGATATGGAAATCCCCTCACGCTCGACAGTGTTCCACCCAGACGCAGCAGAGTCCAAGAGCACGTCCACCAAATGGTCGTCCAAGAGATTGACCTCATCGACATAGAGAATGCCTCTATTCGCTTTGGCAAGCAGCCCGGGCTCGAACGCCTTGACGCCCTCGGTGAGGGCCTTCTCAATGTCAATGGTACCGCAAACTCGGTCCTCGGTGGCGCCGAGCGGGAGGTCGACCATCGTGATCTTGGTGCAAGAAACAGGAAGCTGCTCGCCGCGTGAGAGGCGATCGCGAACTTCTATACCCATGGACTCAGGATCCTCGGGGTCGGAGTTGAAGGGGTCTCCGACGACGACTCGGATTTCAGGGAGGAGGTCGACAAGTGACCGGACGGTGGTGGACTTGCCAGTGCCACGGTCGCCCATAATCATCACACCGCCGATCTTGGGGTCGATCACATTGAGAAGAAGACAGAGCTTCATCTCGTCCTGCCCGACGATCGCCGCGAAAGGGTACACCGGCCGCTGGGTCTCCTCGGCCTTCGCCTTGTTAGCCTGGAAAAAGAAACCTTCATTATCAACAATCCCAGCGATAAGAACAGATGAATTGGATGGGTTACCTCCACGGCGGAGTTGAGGTCAGGGGCGACGACATTGGAGACATGGAGGCCGTGTCTTCTTCGCGGAATGGCGGATTTCGAAGAGAAGGAAGTGGGAGGGAGTGGGAGAAGGGAAGGAGGAGGGAGGGAGGGGATAGGTCGAGCTCGAGGAGGGAGGAGAGAGGGAGAGGAGAAAGGGGACAAGAGCCCGGCCATTGGAGATGGTGTGGGGTTTCTCGAAGGTTTCTAATGGAATGCGGCTCCGACCCCGTCCCGGTTTCTCTCGGAGTGAAACGTTTGGGAATTGGGAGGGAGTGGAGGGATTGGCCGAGATTGGAGCTGTGGATAAGAGGATTGGATGGGTACACTGACTGCGTGGATGGAAGCTGTGATACTAACTAACTAGTAAGCCATGAGGAACTGGGTTATTAGAGAAATAAAAATTTTAAAAATTAAAAAAAAAATAGAATGATATTTTTTCTGAATATTATTTAATTTGCATAAGCTATTTTTTTAAAATATATATATATATATATATATATATATATATATATATATATATATATTTATGATTTTTTTTTACATGTCAAAAGATCTCCGAAGTAGAGGTCCTCACTTGAGGAGACGAACATGGATTCTAATCCATGCGGTGACGGAGTGAGTGCACGGGATTTAGTAGTCGGGTGCATTTTGGTAGGTGATAGTCTAGCCAGTGCACATCCTATCTGGGTGGAGACTGGGGTTTATCCCCTTTAGCTCAAAAAAAAAAAAGATAAGTTCCTAGTAGAACCTAGAGTACAGGTGATGTTGGTTCACGTGGAAGTCCAATGGTAGTGTGTGAGGGGAAAGAGAGGGGTGAGGGGAGGAGGAAAAGAACCTCCCTTAAGCTGGTATTCGTCACAATTAGCATGTATCTCTGATAGGTGCATTTATGAATATTTTTGAAATTGCATAAGCTATTGAATTTTTGGTGGATTTGATTGATGAAATAAAAAAATACTTCACTGCTTGAATTAAGTTTGATAGTTTATTTTATTTTGTGGGTAAAGGGTGCTAAATAGCTATCTATTACGGCACATCTTAGTTTGATAAAGTTTCTCAGGAGCTGATCTTGCTGAGTTTCTATGTATTGTATTGGCCACAAGACAAGCAGAGTAACACTTATTTTCTTGATAATGGAGACAAAAAGTGACGTAAGAGCTCTTTTATTGTCTCAAAGAAACCCACCAAAAATACTCTCAAATCCCTCCTTCAACTTCCTCTCTCTTCTTCTTACCTTCTTACTTTCCCCTTTTTGCTTGCCCTATATTTTATCTACCTTTTAGGAGCTCCCAGCTCGGCTCTACTTTTTAGAAGCTCGGCCTTAGCTCAGTCCTTTGCTTTTTAACATCTTGGCCTCAGCTCGACCCTCTGTTTCCCAAGAGCTCGGTCACAACTTGGATCTGCTTCCCTGCAAGTCGGCCACAACTCAACTGGATCTTGGCCACAACTCAGTATTGCTTTCTAGCAAGTCACCCAGCGCTCGGCTAGTGCTCAGCCACAAGCACTACTTCCCAATAGGTCGCCCACAGCTCGACTAGATCTTGCCCAAATCATGGATTTACTTCTCAACAATTTAGCCAGAGCTCAACCAAATTTCGACCAAATTCCTAGCAAGTCACCCAGCGCTTAATTAGAGCTCAGCCACAAGCACTGCTTCCCAGCAGGTCATCCACAGCTCGACCAGATCTCGCCTAGATCTCAAATTTTCTTCTCAATAGCTTAGCCATAGCATGGCCAAAGCTCAACCAAATTTTGGCTAGATCTCAAATCTATTTTTAAGAGTCTCCACCCGTATTGGTCTTAGATTTCATCCACAACAGTTTTGGCATATAGTGGGTCTTTTATTATTGATATATGGTTGAAATTATTAATCGATATGGATTTAATTAATACAATCACCTGATAAATTTCTGAATGTAGTACCGTGATTTAGAGAAAGAACAAATCACACACCAACTAAAAGATTTCAGAATTTTATAATATGACAAGTTAATGCATCAAATTGGGAATTTACTAGTTCCTTACAATCCAACTGACAATCTAGCCATAGCATGAATTACAAATTAAATCCCCTCACTGAATTACAAATGAAATAGAGAAGAAGAGACGCCATCCTTCACTCTACATATATATTTATCCGTGCTTTCATTTGTATCCAAAGGCTTCTCCTCTCCAAATAGTTGCTCTAAGGCTTCTGCTGTAAATCAACATTGAATCTCTTTAGACTTTGCATGCTCTGCTGTCCTCGGAGAAGAAGGTGACGAATGGATATTGTTATCTAAACTAATTGTACTTTCCCTTTCAAGAATATCATTGTCATCAGTCACAAAGATATCCTTGAACCATGCTTCATCATAATAAGTAGTGTCAATATCCTTCCTTGCTATAGCCGTTGTGCTTTCACATGTCCTCCTAGCATAGAGTTCCTCTAAGTTGGAACACTTGAAGTTAGACAACTGATCACCTTGATCGATGTGCTTCTCTTCTTCAAAGAGTTGCTCTAAGTTGAAACAGTTGGGCTGAGAGCTGTTGTAAATATCGAATCTCTCTAGTTTCTCTAATGTCGTGGAAGAAGATGATGAAGAACTAATCATGTTTTCTTCCCTTTTGAGAATATCACTGCAATCCATGACCGAGGTTGCGTCGTCGAGTCTCAGATTTGAGTCTATCAATGAATGAAGAGAAGAGGAAGAAGGAGACAATGGCAACGAAGAAGAATAAGAACATGATGATGATGACAACGACGTTGTCAATATTGTTGATGATGATGATAATAATGAAGAAGAAGAAGGAAAAGAGGATTGGGAGGGAGAAAAAGAAGAAGATGGAGGCAAAGAAGGATAAAAATAATAAGATGATAATGGTGATAATGAAGAGGAAGAAGAGATGGTGGAGAACTTCCGCAGCTCCAATGGACTAGGACTCCATATGCACCCGGAACAATCCCATGAATAATCATCATAGAAAGCTGTATACTGTTGGCCACATGAAATGCATACCTCTACTCTGCTTCTCTCCATGATATCCTCTCTCAAGAACTGATGAATTTTTGGAGAGGGTGCTTGGTTTGTATATAAGAGAGCGAGAGACGACTTATATCCGTACTCAAATGTTGGTTTCTATTCCAACAGGAATTTGATTAGTGATCTAAATAGATAGATTAGGAGTGGAGTTTGAGTTGAATTAGCCCAATTGGAATTTAATTTCTTAACTAATTAATTATCCCTATTTTATGAAGAATAAAAATAATTAATTGTATATTATAATGCTACTCGTGTGATATTTATTATAAATCTACAATAAAAATAGACTAATGAACTACGGGTCAATTGGTATCTGGGTCCTCTGTTAAGATTGGGGGGTTCTTCTATGGACGAACCCGTGATCGAATACTCACTCTTACAAGGTGAGAGTTAGGCGTGGTGTTGTTCTCTTGTGGACTAATACAGGATCGAGTGGCCACGTCTACGTATGTCCTTGTCTTACCTTCAAGGGGGCGTTTGTTGCTTTCTTTGTCACAAAAGAACAAAAAAACAATAAAAATAGTAAAACTAGAATTTTTTTTAAAATATTACGAATTGTCTTTTGGGTTTAATTTATAATATGACATCAACTCTTATTATATTTTAATAAACTTCTTGCAATTGTGCATTGATTTTAGGTTTTCAAAAACCATAATATACCAATTGAAAAATAAGTTTGATTTATTATAAACTCATAGAAACTGATATTTTATTTATAGAATATTTGAATTTAAAAATTAAGGATTATTTTGTAGTAATTCAAGATTACGTAATATATGATTTCCCCTAAATTTCAAGTTTGATCATAGTCAAATATTTACTTAAAAATATTAAATATTAAAACTGGTTGTATTTTTAACTCAGGATATACATTAAAAATTCTTAAATTAATGTAAATAAAAGTAGTGGATAGTGAATAAATTTATGATATCTAAATCTAAATAGAAATAGGACTCATGTATGATAAATCACAATTATATGTATATAATAAAATCACTAGATTTTTAATTATAGGTCCCTTGAATAATGTCCAAATTATCTATAGGTCCTTAGAGGGGTGTGTACTATATAGGGGTGTAGTACAATTGTGTTTTAAGTGAAAAATAATATCAAATAATGCCAAGGACTATAGAAAATTTGTCCTAAAATCACATTAAAATATTATAACTTGTGTAATTTTGACGCAAAAATAAATCCCCTCCATCCCCCTTTTCAGTCATAAAAGATTAAAAAGTAACTCAGATGCTTAATTAATAAATATGATTTATTTATTTTTATCAAATAATAATAATAAAAACAAAGAGAAAAGGAGCACCACACTTGACCGTCAAGTGCAATTAAAGTTTCTTGACCGTCCAGTGCTTGAATTAAGTTTGATAGTTACCGAAATGTTTTCTAAACTGTAAAACATATATGCACAGTCCACTTCAAAATAAATATAAGGACAATTTTGAAAAAAAAAAATATAAATATATATAAAAATTATTAAAAAAAGCCTACACAATTTATTTTACTGATAAGTAATAAAAAGTCTCTAACACTGTTTTCCTTTTACCATGAGGTCCTTAAAAGATATATAAAGATGTAGTGTAATAGTATTTTGAGTGAAAAATAGTGTCAAATAGTATCATAGATCTATAAATATATATTTTTTTTTATCATAGAAATGACCATGTTTTGGCCAAAACCGGCTTTCCAAACATGTGCTTCAAAAATCCTCCCGAGTTTACAGATATAAAAATTAATTAAAAAATAAAACCGGTGTTCCAAATACTTATTTTTTTTTAATGGAAACACTGGATCAAAAAATGTTTTTAATTAATTTTATATTAAAAAATCCACCAATTTATGAGGTCAGGTGTCAAGAAATTTGTTTAATTAGAATGGTAAAGCTTGCACTGTCGCCCCTGTTGCTTTCTCGTCACGCGCCACTCTCCTCCCGCTTATATTCAAATCCCGTCTCACCTCCTCTCGACCTCACTCGAGTCGAGATCCACCGCTCCCCAATCTCTCTTTTCTTGGACATTGCTTCCGCTCCTCCGATTGCCCTTGCATCCCAATCTCTCCCTCAGTTCTGCTCCGATCCTCCCCTTCGTCAACTCACGCGCAAGCCAACATCAAATCCCGGTGGATTTTCTAAACCCTAGATTTTTCCGCACTGCAAGCATGAATTTTAGTTAAATTGAGGAAGAAATTAGAAATAGATTTAGCATCAGTTTGTTAAAGATTTTAATATATATTTTTTGTTTTTGTTTGTAAATTGGTACCAGTTCGGATTTGATATCCAGCCCTTTTTCACGAGCCATTAGTGATTCATGAGACTGTTTAGTATTCAACTTCTGATTCTCTATTTCTTTTTCGATTTTTATCTGCTGGAAATGTTTTGCTATTTATTTATAATTTGGTCTCCTGAAATATATAAATATGTTTATTCCTGATGCTGATGATGATCTTCTGAGTGCTGAGTTGATTGCTTGGTACTGTTGATGCTTGTTTATTGCTGAAAATGCAAATGTTTTCCTTTGGCTGAATGCTTCTAGCCTTCTTCTGGTATGTGAATGTGTATAATAATTGTAAGTGCGAATTGATGAAGGATTATTTTTATGATATACATAATTATATGTTTTCCTACAGTTGAATGCTTCTAGCCTTCTATTGGTTTGGAATGATATTGAATTATGTTGACTGTAAATGCAGATAATTATGGGTGTGAAATTTTGAAGTGGTACTTGTATGTTGTATATAATTATGTCTCATGCTATGTGTATGCTACTTGGAGACATATTCATGATTTCTAGATTATATCTTGAAAACATCAGCATTTTTCAAGGAAAAAAATTGTTTTGGAAATGAAATGTATCCTTTCTAGGTGTATGGTCATAGAGAGAGAGAGAGAGAGAGAGAGAGAGAGAGAATAGGCTATGCATATTTTATGAGATAGTTTCTGCAGATAAGGTTTATGTGTTGATTTTACAGTTTAAAGCAATAAAGGTGGATTTTTCTTTTCTTTTTTGTTTTATCAGTTAACCTTCTGAATTCCTTCTGTGTAGAAAAAATTCTTGAATCTTATGGGAGTTATTTTGTACATAAATTACTCTGTTTTTTTTTTAAATCCATCATGTGGCCATAGTTACTGATTGTATAATTGATCTTTCAGCACCTTAAATGGCTGAATCACCTAAAAGAACCCCATCAACTGCTGGTCCTCCACGGAAGAAAAACTCATTGCTTGGTACTGTTGCACACCCAAAATTAATAGCAGCTAATTGCAGATTATTACCTGGTTCCTTCTCATGTTGATAGACATGATAAATTTAATGTAACTACTGAACCTGGCTTGAAAGGGCATCAAATTATTGACTTAATTGTGAAAATTAGGCTAACGTTGAAGACAATGCATATTCAATATTCTATTCTATTCCATTAACTCTTTTTTCCGTCTAATTCTTCCAAGTTGTGGCTTTGTTGTTCAATTAATTTATTATCTTCCTTCCATTCAATTTAAATTTCAATGAACCATGTAATATTGTCTTTATGTTTGGAACAACAGATGATGATTTTGGAAAGGATTTTCTTACATCCTGGAAACCATCAAAAGGCAAGAACTCAATTGATTTTGATGCAGAAGCAGTTCCTGGTAATGGAAAGAATTCCTTCAACTTTGATAAACTGTAAGTATACTGATTATAGTGCTTCAATGCTTCTTTCATTTCTTTTGTACAAAAATTACTGCAAAAATTTGGTACTATTGATTACGAAAGTCCATCTATATTTGTTAATTATCATGCATCTAACAATTTGACATTTTCTTCAGTGATGCTTTTGAGCTTGGTGGAGACTACAAAATATCATCCTTCAAAATGGATATGCCTGATTTAGACTTTTCTAGTCCATGCAAGAAGGATGATAAGACTAAGAAGCCTTCAAAAGATTCAGCAAACAAGGAAACGAAACAAGACAAATTCTCCTTCACATTTGATTTCAATGAGTGCGTCAATCCACTTAGTTATATTTTATCCAATTATCTTTTTATGCATATGAAGGGGAGTCTTGGCGCAACGGTAAAGTTGTCTCCATGTGACCTGGAGGTCACGGGTTCAAGTCGTGGAAACATTCTTTTGTTAAAAAGCAGGGTAAGACTGTGTATAAAAGACCCAAGTGGTCCGACCCTTCCTTGGACCCTGTGCATAGCGGGAGCTTTGTAGCACCGGGCTGTCCTTTTATCTTCTTATGCATATCTTTGTAAAAGCTTTTGTTAGATTTATGGGTCTTTTTTTCTTTGCAGGCTGGAATCATTTAGCCTTGGTTCAAGCTTGCTTAAAGGGGATAAGCAACCAAGGAAATGTACAGATAGTGGTGATTGTTCCTCAAAATCTGATGGGGCACAAGATTCCAAAAGCAACTCAGTCAAAAGTGTTGATGCAGCTGAAAATAGTGCAATGAGGAAATCATCAACAGCGGACAATATGGCCACATCACCGGCTGAACCTGCCATAAAGCACGATATAACAAATGGTTCTGGTCCTTCAACTTCTTCAGATCCTGGACGTCTGAATATGTCACATGAAGGAAGGGTACTTTCAGAGAAGCAAGCAACCATTGCAGAAGGAAGTATTGGATCATACATAGAAATGTTAGACAGGAAGTGCTCCACAAAACAATATGCCGAGAAATCTGCTCGAAACATTTTGCCCCCTTCTTCATCTAGTGATGCTACAGAAAATAAGGCTTTTCCTGAATCTGAAATAGGTTCGGCTCCTTTGGATTGTTTAGTCATGAGAAAAGCACAAGATGAAGATAATAATGTTCGATCAATTGATAGCTCACACTCTCGGAGCTCCAGTCCTGCAAATTCATATAACTCACAATGCTGGCTTAAAACAAACACAAAAAAGTTGTCAAGTATTAGTGTTGAGGTTGAGAATCAACACAGAAACCAGGATGAAGCTTGTGGTGGTTCTGAAGTTGGAGAGTCAAACAAGGGCCATAAAGATGAAAATGTTTCTGAAATGGATGCTACACTGAAGAACCCTCACGAAAACAAACTTACTGGAGGAAAGCAGAATACAAGTTCAAAGTTTCTTCCATCATCCCTAAACACGTAAGAATAACATGATTTATGCAAACTATTTAGATCTCTCATACTATTTTACACTGTCAATGTGTTGTTTTTCTATATTTGGTAAACAATGAGAAATATGGTGGCCAATTGTTCAAATTATCTGACAGTAAAGTCCGGACAAGGTTGAGCTATAGTCTGGCTTGTTGCATTGCATGTCCTAGTATAGTTACCATAAATTGGGTTCTTTCAATAGATTAAAAGGAAGGAGTTTAGGTTTTAGTTAATTACTGCGAGTCTTGAACTATAGAGTAGCATCCAGCATGCAAACATGGCTTGAGATTTACTTCCAGTGCACATACTTTTTCACATATAGCTTGAGATTCTTTTGAATAATTTAGGCTCCTAATGTGACTTCCTTTTATCTTTCTGATATGCATTCATATTTTGCACTTTTCAGAATAATCAGTAACAAGATACTGAAAGCCAAATCAACTGCTGCCCTGCAGTTTAGCAGTCTCAACAAGTTATCAAAGAATGTATCTCAACCAACTTCAGTTGGTATTTCAAATCAACTCTATTCCAGGCCTGATAAGAAAATGGAAACAAAAATTTTGTGCCACCTTAATGAGAAAAGGTGATTATCACTTTTGTTTGCTTATGGTTATACTCTCAATATATTGAAACAATGAGGTGTTGCCAGTTTTATATGTGTATGTTTTTATTTCATGTATCATGTGAATTTCTATGCTTAATTTAATAGAGAATCAATATCAAATGATGAACAAGCTGGAAATCAAGCATCTGGAAAATTGAAGTCATTTGGTAAAACCGTCAGACAAGATGTATCAGTCTTTAATGAAGGGGGAACAAATATTGAAGTCTGTGATACTTCTGACCCTGGGTATGTAACCTTTTTCAGTCCATTTTCAGCTTATTATTATTTAATATCCACCTGTTTACAGGTTCAGTAATCATCAGATTGCTGAACCCAAGTGGCTGGAATTCTGAATTGCTTTAGTCATGGTCTTTTCATATGTGTGCAAGTGTGTGTGCGTGTGTTAATTGAGATTTTACATGATGTACTTGATGCATGCCATAATTATATCACTATTTTGAGGACTTCGTTGAAGGCTGTAACATAATCCAATTTTGCTGAATTTAACTAAATAAACATTCCTACTCTGGCAGTTGATCATCTTTCTCCATGCTTATTATTTATTTCTAGGAATCTCTGGGATATTTACGCTTTTTAGAGAAAGTCAAATTTGAAATATCTAATTTGTAACCAGCTGATTTTCCTTATGGTTCCTATTAGGCTGCAAGTTGGTTGGATTATAATTAGTTTGATGTCATACAATTTATCCAATAAACTCCAAGATAGATCAGGTTCAGTTTGAAGAATTTCTTTGTATTGGGTATGGACTATGGATATTATCCAACTTGGCCCTATTCTCAGGTGCACAGCATTGTATAACCAGACTCCCTGACCACACCTTTTTAATATCCCCTTTCACACTCATTGGCCTTGAACTTTTGCTGTGGACAATCATCCTTCCCTCCAATTCCCCTTGAACAAGAAGTAAAGGAGAATAAAAGTGATAAATAGGTTTTAGACTTGTGATATTTATTTCTTTTCTTAATTTGTATTTATTTATTTTTTATTTGTGATGCATCATTTTCCATTTTGAATCCTTTTATTTCAGTGATTTCCGAAGATGTTTATTTTCGACTGGGTTTGGACCATAAATTGCCAGGCTAATCTGGTTGACCAAGTGCATCAGAAAAACAGACAAGCAATATCCACCCAGATGCATTTGGAGCTAACTGGACATTTTTTGGATTTCTATTAATTTGATGCTAGAATTGATCAGGGTTATGCTGTGCAATATCCAATCCAATCAAATCTGCTTGTAATGCCTTTACTACTCTTCAACCTGAGGGCCATGAAACTAGACTTGTAATTCTAGAGATTATTCTTGCAGTTCCTGCATTAGGTAGTTACATTTCATTGTCGTCTTTTTCTTTCCCTACTATAATGTCTGCTGTTTACCACTCAATGTAGATTATGATGAGTCTTGATTTATGCTTTATTATTGAGTGTTATCCTGGAAATTTAAGACATGATGCTGATATATTTTGTTTATATTTGCTCAACTAACTAGTCAACTAATCTACATGTGTTTTAATTTTGACCATCTTGAGCTCGATTATGAAGAATCATGATTTACATGTGATTGCATTTCTAAATTTCTTTCAGTATCCAAGTTCAACCTTCCAATATGTCAAGCCAGATTACTGCATCAAGCAATACTAAGGATATCAATCATATTTCGAGCATCCTGCCTATAAAAAGCTCCATTACCTCCTCCATTGAACCAAAAGATGAGAAAAGGTGTGATGTTTCCAGTCTAGCAATTTTTGTATAATCCATTTATTCATCATTTGAATCTACCACGGTTTCATTTTTTATCTGCAATTACCTGGATCTGTCAGAATTTTTATCTTTCTGACATCAATCATTCTCAAATGTAGATTAACCAAACTAAACATCACTTCAGCAAATTCCACAGTGCGAACTGAAACAAAATCAGATAAGTTTTCTGAGGGAAACTTTCAGAGTTCTCATTGCACAGAATCCAAGGTTGCCAATTCTATTATCACTGGAAGAAATGCATTATTGAGCCCTTCTCTGAAGAGAAAAGCACCTGAGGTCTTACTATATATGTTTTGATACCTTGGGTTATTATACTGCTATAAGCATCAGACTTTATTCTCGTTATACTTTCTCTTTTTCCACATTTTCATGGCCTGATTCTTTTGACCATTATAAATATGATTTCTAACTGATGTCTTACCAGATTTTTTTTTTTACTTATGATAAAAAATTTATTGAGTTCAAATCAATTTTGGCACGCATGTTACTTTGAAGTAGGCTTTGTGATTTCTCAGCACTCTCCATATATACATGACAATATGCCTGCTTATTCTCCAAGGCAGTTAGCGTGTTCTTTCTGATTTTGCAAGATCTCCATAAGCTTTCCCTGCTATTAGCATTTTCCATCTCCCATCTCTGAACTATGTAACTTTGTGTGTGATCTGATGATACAAATTTGATAATTTAATGTAAATATATGTTTCAGGAGTTGAAGGCAGATACAAGGATCTCAAATCAGTTAAAACGTTTCATGGTTTCTTCAACTGAAAGAAAGTTAGTTAGTGAAACTTTTGATCTCATATTTATTCATGAACTAACTCAAATTATGATGGATGTGGTTATATGATGTTCTCCAGGAAATCATTAGATGCTTCAGCACAATTTGGCAAGAAATTGGTTAGCATTAGCAATGAATGATATTTTTATTTCCATTGAAGCACCTTTTCTTGATATATCATCAAGGAAAGTTTCAGCATTTGGTTACTGTTGTTATGTTCCTTTGTTAGGTTCCAGGAACTGAAAGTCCAGGAGGTCTACACAAGGAGACTGTAATTTGCAATCAAAATTTGTCAAAGAACCTTGAAGTTCCAATACTAATTGAAAATGATGGAAATGTAGAGAAGGCAGAAGCCTGTGCAAAAGAGCTTGATGATGTGGGTAATTTACATTTCATACTAACTGCATAATGGTTTAAAATTGATACCTCATGCGACTTTGAACTTTTGAACATAGATATTCAGATTAGACTCTAATCAATATTTCAGTTAGAAAGACACTCCCAAAGAAGAGGTTTACCAGTTCAAATCCTACATGTGCCATACTGGGCCACCAGTATTATAGGTCATACTTTCAATAAAAAAAAACAAAGGACTCGAGAGTAGAAGTCTCTTTCTTACCCACCCTTCAGAAAATAAAACATAGAGGTTTTTTGCTTTGAGGACTAAACATTACATATATTGTTCAAAGTTTCTTGAGTCCCTAGGATTTACTATTTCGTGCCATTATAGATTTATTAGACAATAGAAGCCAATTTTTTAATACTCATGGCTTCAATATCTATTCTTATGATCCTATAAGTTTTTACCAAGTCTGAAGCAATGATAAAATTAAGGAAAATGTAAACTATTATAATGGATGTATCATTGTTCATTATCAGATGTTTATCACAACAAGCTTTCCTGGCTAGCTTGATGCCTATTGAAGCATGTTGAATAACTTTTTAGATTGAAAAATTCCACCTCTTAGGAAATATTTCTCGTCAAATAATCTGATATGCAAATGATAAAATTCACTAAGGAAATTTACATGGAGTTAACCTGCCTCTGTGGACAGGCAGCTGTATTGCCTACCTAATACTACAAATTTAAACATTAAAAACTATTTTTTTAGTATATTTATTGGACTAACTGCTTGATTCTATTATTAAATACCATAACTTAATTAATCATTTAAATATTGCTGAATCTTTTTCTATCCTTTTGATGCGCCATTCTACTTATTTTTGGCATATTCATTTTCTGGATTGGTTGTTTCACAATACCAACATTCACAAAGAAAGTTGATAACTCATTCCTCTTACAAGAGAGGGTGACGGGCTCGAATCACACATACGGTGTGGTTCTAGTGGCTTTTCCACATTTATCAAAAATTGTTTCACAATCTTTTGCCTATGTCTCTGATATATGATACTTCATTTTGATCAGTTTGCTTCATGAGTGTGTTTAGCATGAGTCTGTTTGCTCTTGAATAATTGTATATTTATAAGATAGCTGGCTACTTGGTTATAATTATGTTTATAATAATTTTATTAGATTGACTACTTGATTCTATCAATGAGTACCATAACTTGATAAGCCATTCATTTGTTGCAGAATCTATTTTATTTGTGTTATGTTATTTACAGGATTTTTGGTTCACAATCTTTTTGCACTACTAATACATGAAAGTTCTTGTTAATGTGGTTGTTTGATTTTTTTATTCTCATGAATTCCTCTCCAAAATTTAGCATGAGTCTGTTTGGTCTTGAATAGTTGTATGTTTATTTGATATTTGGCTACCCTGGTGCTGTTAAACTTTCACAGATTTGCACCATGCTAAAAAAGAAACATGAGGAAGCAAAAGAATTATTAGTTCGTGCTGTCGTGAACAACAATGCACTATTGATGCTAAACCATCCGATGTTTGATGAGAAGATATCCTTTCATCACCCGTAGTTTCTGATTTAATGTCTTTTCATTGTTCACTTGGCGATTAAACATGTTTTCTTTCACCATCAAAACATCCGTGCAGTTCAGAAGTTCGCCACAAGCTTGCAGTCCAAGGACTTCTGAACCAGGCCCATATGCTTATTTTCTCAAGATGATCCACAGGTATCTTCACTTGTTTCTCTACTGTTCATACTGTTAGGTCTGAGGGTTCAAATGCCCCACATTCAAATTCTATCTCTTGTGTTTGGTGGATTGTGTCCATCTGCATACTTCTGGGAAGGGCATTTTATTTCCTTGCAATCACAGTACTGTATAGGCTGCCACTTGCCAGTAATATAGCAGAAAAATCTATGTACAGTCACAAACTTTTATTTTCTTCATGGAACGACAGTGAACTTTGTACTTGGTAACAATGCCAGTTGATGCTATAAGGGCTTGATTGCAGGGCTGTGCATAATATTAGCCCAAAGTCAATCTGGAGAAAATGCCATTGACTTTATGTTTTTGTAATAATAAGGGCAAGGACTCAAACCAAACTGAAACTGAAACTGAAAACCAATCAAAAGTTAATTAGGTGAATAGTTTGATTTTTGCTTTGGTATGTTTGCCTTTTTTCTCATATAACTCAAATAAAAAAACAACAACTAAGATTGATAAACAAGGTAAAAAAAATCCTGGCTTAGCCATTGGTCGTCCTTTCTTTGAAAAATCTTTTTATAAGTTAAACGTTTTTCTTGGAAGCCAATCCAAACAGGCCCCAAAAGTTAATTAGGTGAGTAGTTTGATTTTTCCTTTGGTATGTTTGCCTTTTTCTCATATGACTCAGAAAAAAAAAACAACTAAGATTGATAAACAAGGTCAAAAAAAATCCTTGCTTCGTGCCATTGGTCCGACTCTTCTCTCAACGCTGCACATACCGGAGTTTTATAGCACGAAACTATTTTTTATTTGGCTACTAACAATTTTTTTAAAAAAAATTAGTCAAAACTTACGTTTTTATCTGAAAATTTCAAAGTAATTAACAAAGACAAGAACCCATAAACCACACGCAAGGACATGATAGTCCTACCCTGCAAGATGCAAACTTTGACAATGCAAACTTTGACCGGTTCACTATCCATACCTTCTCTTCTAAGAGTTGTATTCATGATCCTAACAACCTCTTAGTTATAACTGCTCTTGCTCATCTTTGAGTAACTAGAAGTTTTTCCAGAAGATCATCCACAGGTTCAAGTGTTACCATTTTGCCGTGCAAGAGATTTAGCAGTTCAGTCGGTGCAGCGATGGATGGTTTAGTTCCTTTTCTGTTTGTCATGGTAGTGATCTTTACTTTCCCAAGCTATCAGATTACTGATTGGCTTCTTGTTTTGGATGTATCTGGCTTTGGATTCATCTAAACGATTATTATTTTTCACTAGTACCTGGTTGAATTTGAAGTGTAAGTTTTCAATAAAAGTTTTACTTTTCTGCTTTTTCTCATAATAGCATGTTTAATTATCATGTTCTTGGATGGTTTGACTTTTTAATGAATTGATACAGGATATAATGGGTGTTTTGTTTGGATGAGGACGAACACATCAAATTGGGTATTTGAATGTTATTGCTATATTAATTGATTTAAGAGAAAAACCTTTGTGTTTGGCTTAATTAATATTAATAAAAATAATAATTAAATTATTTTTTTATTTTTTCTAATTATTGATTTTTATTACTAGATTTTAAAATAATAATAATAATAATTTTATTAGATTGACTACTTGAGTCTATCAATGAGTACCATAACTTGATGAGCCATTCATTTGTTGCAGAAGCTATTTTATTTGTGTTACGTTGTTTAAGGAATGTTTTTTTTTTTTTTGACAGTAAAAAGGAGCTCTAGGAGCTATATAAAAAACTAAACAAAAGGGTCTCTAGATTTTCACAAAAATTAAAAATTTAAGCCTGTTATTCTGATCACGTCTTCTAGCCACCTCGGCCTATCCGAACCCAGATGAAACATTGACAGCTCCGGGTTTCTCCTTCCTTGATTTGCCAGATTGTCAGCTATTACATTTAGTTCTCTTGGGCAGGTTGTTTAAGGAATTTTTGGTTCACAATCTTTTTGCACTACTAATACATGAAAGTTCTTCTTAATGTGGTAGTTTGATTTTTTTATTCTCATGAATTCCTCTCCAAAATTTAGCATGAGTCTGTTTGGTCTTGAATAGCTATATGTTTATTTGATAGTTAGCTACCCTGGTGCTGTTAATCGTTCACAGATTTGCACCATGCTAAAAAAGAAACATGAGGAAGCAAAAGAATTATTAGTTCGTGCCGTCATGAACAACAATGCATTATTGATGCTAAAACATCCGATGTTTGATGAGAAGATATTGTTAGTGCAAAGGCACTTAGGTTGACATTATTTGACAATGAGATGATCGATGTGGATCAAGATGACGTAAACAGAGTGATGATGTGGCAACCTTGGTGACATGGCAAAGGATGACATAGCACAAGGCGTTGAAGATTCCATGAGCAAGTAAGATATTTGGAGATATCTTTGACTATCTTTAGCAATGAGCTATTTTACAAGGTTGGATATTAACTTGGGGAGCAAGCTTGATGAAGTCCAATTTGGCAACGAGATCAAATTGGAGAGAAAATATCATGGAGATTATATTTAGCGAAGATTGAAGACTAAATATTGTGCAACCCAAATTTAGTGAAGCGCATAGATTTGATTGAAGATGTGATTGAAGGCTATATTTAGATTGAAGGCTAAATATGGGGAGAACTGATTTGATGAAGATCATGAAGACCCAAACTTAGATAATTGAGATAAAGTTTGGAAGATTGTGAATACCCGAACTTGGATGAATGAAGATCAAGTTTGGAAGAAATCCTTGAAGACAATATTGGTGATTGTGCATCATGGTGAGGTGCTACCTTTGAGAAGGTGTTGCGGACGGGACAGAGATGAGTCCAGTTAATTGCCAGAGGTCAAAACCTGGAGGATTCAATAGTATTCGACTAAGACACAACCAGGGTTAGAGGCGTCTTGAGGTCGCATTACAACGGAAGCTGCAGCCTCATTCAGCGTCAGCAGTTGGGTCATGTTGCAACAGCTAATTTTGGAAGATGTCCAAATTAGTTGCCATGGAAATTCTGAAGATTCTAAAAGAGGTGGATGATATTTTATGGAGTGGAGACGTCTATATAAGACCCAGCTCTAAGGATTTAGAATGAGCCACCGGAGTGAGATCCTAGTGTGAGAGTCGAAGTGGTCATCGATCAATCTTGAGAGGGTGCTTGTATTGTTGTGAATGTGAGTGACAAGTGTTTGTACTAATATCTTTACTCCTCTTTTAGTGGATTGTTTTCTCCGGGTTTGGCCCCCAGACGTAGGCTTGGAAGTAGCCAAACTGGGTTACCAATTGGTGTGTCTCCTCTCTTGATGTTTTACTTTGTGGTTGTGTGTGTGCTTGTTTGTTTAATTGAGAGCTGATTGTCCTTGAAGTCACACAACCCCCTTCAACGGAACTAACATATATCCTTTCATCACCTGTAGTTTATGATTTAATGTCTTTCATTGTTCACTTGGAGATTAAACATGTTTTCTTTCACCATCAAAACATCCGTGCATTTCAAAAGTTCGCCACAAGCTTGCAGTCCAAGGACTTCTGAACAAGACCCATAAGCTTATTTTCTTAAGATGATCCACATGTATCTTCACTTGTTTCTCTATTGTTCATATTGTTAGGTCTGAGGGTTTAAATGCCCCCACATTCAAATTCTATCTCTTGTGTTTGGTGGATTGTGTCTATTTGCATACTTCTGGGTTGGGCATTTTATTTCCTTGCAATCACAGTATTGTATAGGCTACCACTTGTCAGTAATATAGCAGAAAAATCTAGGTACAGTCACAAACTTTTATTCATGGAACAACAGTCAACTTTGTACTTGGTAACAATACCACTTGATACCAACAGCCTTTTGGCCTATTTGTACTTGGTCTCTTGACGCTGAGCGGGGTAGCGATTATCCCGCTGGCTAGCTGTAACCTAAAGATCGCAAGGAAGAACGCGAGAAGTCATCCATAAAAGAGAGAAATGTCTCTCAAATTTAAAACAATTTCATAAAAATCAAGGCTTACTGAAAACTAACCCACAAGCCGAGTTAAATAACCAAAAACCTAAACTTATCCAAACTTAAAATTTAAAACAAACTAAATAGTTATCCAAAATCCTAGATAAAATCGGATTAAAATCCTATCATAATTTAACAAACTAATAATTACCAAAAATGATAAAAAAAAATATCCAAAAACAAAGTTTCGAAGGGAAAACATTGGGATTTTGCATCGAAAATGGGCCAAATAACTAAATTACATCATCTGGCTCGGATCCTCCTGCATCAGTCACCCCGGGTTAGAAAAAACTTGCCCTCGAGTTCACAACAACGTCTTCAGAATCCATGAAACAATCATGGTGTTGGACTTCCACATTCGGAACCTGCCCACGATGACCACGATCGAAATCATGCACCGATAGACGTCGAGATAACCTTGTGACTTGCCTTTGCAAATCCTCAATCATTACCTTCTGAATGTTACGATAATGGCGTTGGACTTCCTCCCTCGACATGACGACCACTCTGCCGAAATCGAAGGCCGCCGACGCCGGATAATTCTCGCTGACTTGCCTCTGTAGATCCTCGCTCATCACATCCTTGACGTCTCGATCATGGTTCTGGACCTCCTCATTCGGAACCCGCCCACGACGACCGCGACCTCGACCTCAACCTCCACTAGCCATTAATGCCGATGTGATCTTGTCCCAGGAATATGTTGAGCTCTGGTACCAACTGACGCCGAGTGGGGTGGCGATCATCCAGTTGGCTAGCTGTAACCTAAAAATCACAAGGAAGAACGCGAGAGTCATCCACACAAGAGAGAAACGTCTCTAAAATTTAAAACAATTTCATAAAAATCAAGGTTTACTGAAAACTAACCCACAAGCCGGGTTAAATAGCCAAAAACCTAAACTTATCCAAACTTAAAATTTAAAACAAACTAAATAGTTATCCAAAATCCTAGATAAAATCGGATTTAAATCCTATCATAATTTGAAAAACTAATAATTACCAAAAATTTAAAAAAAAAATCCAAAAACAAAGTTTCGAAGGGAAAACACTGGAATTTTGCATCAAAAACGGACCAAATAACTGAATTACATCATCTAGCTCGGATTCTCCTGCATCATCTCTTGTGTAGGGCGTAGATGGTTGGAAAGAATTCAGGATCGAACCCTCACGACCACAAGGTGAGGCCCGTGTGTAAGGAGTCGTGTTGCCCGTCCCTGACTTCCATACAGGGGGTGCTTGTCGTCTTTGTCAAAAAACAATGCCAATTGATGCTATAAGGGCTTGATTGCAGGCCTATGCATAATATTAGCCCAAAGTCAACCTAGAGAAAATGCCATTGATTTTATGTTTATGTCACCACAAACGTGATAATAAGGGCAAGGAGGGACTCGAACCAAACTGAAACTAAAACTGAAAACCGATCAAAAGTTAATTAGGTGAACAGTTCAATTTTTTACTTTGGTATGTTTGCTTTGTAGTTCCCATTTTGCAATACTTAGATTGGTGTCAAGTATAGTTCAACTTTTTTCTTTTTCTTTATGGTCAAAATCCAATAAAAAAAAAGATGTAATACCTAATTTAGTCTCTCTATTATACTGATTTAATACTTTAGGTCCCTCTATTATAATTTGAGCCTTTTGGTTCCTATATTTTTACAATTGAAAAATTTCAGTCTCTCCTTCAGACGGATGTCCGCTTTTCCGTCGAAGACACTAATGTGGCATTATTCTCATTAATATATTATTAAAAATTTTAAACTTTGTTTAAAATATTAACTAACCCTACTAACTAAACTAACCGTATTAACTAAACTAATCGGGCCCTCTCTCTCTAGCCCTCTACTTCACCATCTCTAGCGAGACCTCCTTCCACCTCTAGCGAGACCTCCTTCAAAGCAATCTAGGAGCAATTCGAGTAAACCAAAGGGACTAATTAAGGGTTTTGGCCTTTATTCATCTATTTTTTCTTGTATTTTGATTTCCTTCGCATCGGAAGGGAACCCACGATCTCTTCTTCAACGCGGCTCGAGATCATTTCATAGCCTTCAAGTTCAAATTAGATCCGATTCTTTTGATTTTGCGGGGGATTTGTGAGGATTAGGTTGATCCTTGTGTTGGTTTTGATCAAAGGATGTTTTTCTCTATGAATCCATCAAGGAAGAGGGTGGATTTGGGCGGCCGGAGTTCGAAGAAGCAGGGCCGGTAGATGCTTTTGGGCAAAAGTGACTCAGGAGGAAGCGCTAGCAAGGGCTACGGTGCTGGCCATCAAGATTCAAGTTTTCCTGTAGTTGTTTGTTGGATTTTGATTGGTTTCATTGCTTTGATGGATGTTACAGCGGATCATCTTGTTTTGATTAGGTTATGTTGTGGTTTATGATCATCTTTTGATGTTTTAGTGTGAACCTTAAGGCTTTGTTCTTACTTTTGATGAAAATTTTGTTTGCGCTTGTAGATTAAGCGGTTTAGAATCATTTTTTATGTGTTGCTTTTGATGAAATTTTGAAAATACTTCAGAGGGAGGAAAGCTGTTGAAGTAGAACATGCAAGGGTTCGAATTATGTTCCACAAAACTTATGGCTGGAGGTGGAAGGAGGTCTCGCCGGAGATGGTGGAGTAGAGGGCTGGAGAGAGAGGGCCCTATTAGTTTAGTTTAGGAAGGACACCGCTGCTTGGCTTCTGCCATCGCCCGCCGCCACCATTGATGGAAATTGGATTGGCAAGGAAAAACCCTAGCCAGTAATAGAACGGTGTGGTTTGCTTGGGAGGAAAGAAAGGAAGTCGATAGTAACTGTACACATGCCTCAAGATCTCATTTTAATATGATTTGGAGTGAATCTGCGGTGGTTATGATATTGCTAATATACAAATTTTTAAAAAATAACATTACTTCAAACAATTATGAATTTTTTTAATAATATTTTAATAAGAAATAATGCCACATCAGCGCCTTCGATAGAAAAACGGACGTCAAATTTCTCAATTGTGAAACTATAAGGACTAAAAAGCCTCAAATTATAATAGAGGACCTAAAGTGCCAAATCGGTATAATAGAGGGACTAAATTGGGTATTATATCTAAAAAAACCCTACCTTTCATTTAACCAAAAAAACAAAACAACTAAGGTTGATAAACAAGGTCAAAGAAAACCTTTTCTTTTTTAATCTCCTTGTTTCCTATTTTATTTTTCAAAATATCCCCAAATGCCAAGATATCTTTCTCTCATTTCTCTGCTTTTATTTTTTAGGGTTAAAGTTATTTTTGGTCCCTGGAAACAGGTTCAATGTTCATTTCCATCCTAAATTTCAAAAGTTGTTCAATACAGTTCCTGTGTATTGCATATTTTGTCACATTTGGCCATAGACGTTATTGTGGCGCTGATGTGGTATATGAATGAAATACATGATATTTTTTTATTTTATAGGTGGTTATATTTTGGTGATGTGGCAGACCAGCTGGACTGCTGACGTGGCATGCCACGTGGCAATTTTTTAATTTTTAATTTTCTATTTATTTTTTTATTTATTTTATATATTTTTTTATTATTTGCTTTGTTTCTCACTGTAAATAACGTTACAATATACAATGAGAAAAAGTTTCTTTTTTCTAAAATTTAAGCAAAACAAGTTGTAGTGTTAATAAAATTTTTCTGTGTTGCGCGAAATCCTTCATAACAAAAATAAAGAAGTAGGATCAAACCTCGAAGAAGACCAACCCTGACTAGGCCTTGGGCACATCATTGGATAATCTTGCCAACGTATATTTCTGCTGATTGGACTCCAACTTCTAGTCTAAAGTCTGTGATGAGTGCTTATTGATGGACCGGTGCTAGCTCTGGATCTAAGGGGTTTCAGGGGGCAAGTAGTATAGTCAAGAACAGGAACTCGTTCGTTGAACCAAAAGAGGATGGCTCGTGATCGCTTAGAGCCCCTCTTCCATCAATAAATACTCCCAACCTGAGTTTCCATAGTCACTGATCTTGAGCTCCTTCGGACCTTACTTCTCTTGCTCCTATCAAGGTTCTCGAGGGGGCCCAAAGCCGATAGAAGAACTGATGGAGATGAAGAAGTTTATGAACGGCCCAATGCAGGACACATCACGTGGACGGTTGGGACTACCAATACCGGTTAGGTTCATTCCGCTTGTTTGTGTTGGCGAGTTCGACTCACGAACGATCCTCAAGTGAAGGACTGATCCTTTAACGCCATTAGGTGGCCTCGTTATCCACACATCCGGTCGGATGAATGGAGGACGACTGACAACGCACAAAATAGGGTATTTTTCTAAGCTGCCTCCTCGCGACATAGAAAAATTATGTTAACGCTACAGCTTGCTTTGCTTAAATTTAAAATTTTTTTTTTCTCATTGTACATTATAACGTTATTTACAAAGAGAAACAAAGCAAAAAATTTAAAAATTAAAAATTAAAAAAAATAATTAAAAAAAATATCATGTGGCATGCCACATCAACAGTCCAACTGACCCGTCACGTCATCAAACTAAAACCACTTGTAAAATAAAAAAAATAAAAAAAAATATCATGTATTCCATTTATATGCCACGTCAGGGCCACATCATATGGACCAAAAATAACTTTGACCCTTATTTTTAAGGGTAAACTACATGATTAGTCACCCACCTATTCGTGTGTTTCTATTTTGGTCAAAAAGTTACGATTCAGTCACCCAACTTTAAGATTTTATGTTTTTAAGTCACCCGGCCCCATGGTGTTAATGGTGCGGTGCCCATTTGGGCACCTGGAGCATGTTTGAAGGATTTCCAACCGTATGGATGAGAAGATCATCAAAAAATAAGCTTGTCTGTCAATTTTCACACAATTTGGTAACCGTTTGGTCCTCCCACTTAACGGTTCTTATTTTATAAAAATCTGAACGGTCCAGAATTTCAACCGTTAAGTGGAAGGTCCAAACGGTTACCAAATTGTATGAAAATTGACAGACAAGCTTATTTTTCGATGATCTTCCCATCCATACGATTGGAAATCCTTCAAACATGCTCCATGATTAACACCGTGAGATCGGGTGATTTAAAAACATAGAATCTTAAAGTTGGATCAATCAACTTTTAAAAGTAGTAAAATGACACAAATAAAAACCACTAATTGTGTAGTTTACCCTATTTTTAATATCCCTTTTGAATAAAGGAGAAGCTTTTTGAACCAGAACATAAGATCTAGCTCATTCGTTGCTAGAGTTTGTCCGTTCTCGATTCCCAGCTTAAGGGCCCATTCATAGAATTATCAAAACACAACTCCGGTGAACAACTAGCCATATCTGAAGGTTTTGAACCATTTTAACAACAAAAGCTTTTCATCATCCCATGGATTTCATTTCTTATGTACAACATTATCGATTCATACCTACCCGGCACTAAGACTGTCCTTTTCATCATTAAAATTTATTTGGTGCAAATTTAGTGTCTCACATGATATGATGAGTTGCCCAATTAACCCACCTTGGGAACATTGATGGATTGCTATCACAAAGCTTCTATTTTAAAGCCTAATTGTCAAATATAGGTGACCTAATAGTATATATATATATATATATATATATATATATATATATATATATATATAATATGGTAAACAAGATCTATACTATTTTTAGGTATATATTTAGATGAGATCTACTCCAAAAACTAAATAAATAGGACAGCTAGGCCGTGTCGAAAACAAATACAACCCTATTTAATTCTTAAACCCCATTTATTTAAGATGAATCTTTTCTTTTCTGTGGTTTTGTGGTGGGAGCCAATTTTGAAAATTTCCCATCTCCCTCCCAATCTCAATCTCATTATTGGGAAAACAAACCAGTTCTTCCCCCTCTCCTCCCCAAAATCCAAATGTCCAAAATTCAAAAAGTATTTTTCTCCTCTCTTTTTTCACTCATCTCATCCCTCTCCATCAAACATTCTCAGAATCTCCCCGCCAAATCCAATCTACAAATACACTCCTCCTCTTCCTCCCTTCCCAACATCAATCACCACTCTCCTCCCATCTCTCTCTGAAATGGGTTTGCCATCCCTTGCTTACCACTATACCAATAACAAGGAGAACAACCTCAGCTCCCTCTCTATATCCTCCCATTGTACGAACAAGACCACCTACAAGAAGAGGAAGGTAATTGGAAGGATCAGAGTGCCTCTTCAAGACATTACTCATCTCTTCAACTCATCACCCTCTGGCTCTACTCCAATTGCATCTCCTCCAATCTCCTTGTTTGGTACTCGAGTAATTAATTTTTCCAAGCAGCCTGAAGGCCTTTGGAAGAGAAGGATTGTGAAGGATGTCTGCTGCGGGACTTGCCGGATATCATCTCTTCGGAAGAATTTCCAATGACTTAAACTTCTCAAGGTTTCTTTGTTTTTGTTGAAAGTTGAAATTAAGCTGTTGGATTAATGACATTGTTCTTATGATCATGCCACAAAAATGAGAAAAGTTCTCGCTTGCTTGATGTGCTGAAAGGATTGAAACCTTTCTGAGAGGTTTATACAAATGGTTCATATTTTGGTCACTTGATTTCGTTGCTGGCTGGAGTGGAGGATGCTGCCATCCATGCTCACTTCTTTTTATGATAAATTCAGCTATAAACCAGTTTGAAAAGTACTTGCTAGAATGACAATTTATGAGCTAAGGATCCCAATTGGTTCTGCCAGATTACTTCCACTGATTTTTTTGAGTACTTGAATTATTTGGTAGTCCTTTCTTGCATTTCCATCTGTTGATTTCTTTTCACGTTGTTGATCTTGTGATGTACTTGCATCAACTTTTCTATTGCACTTTTTCTATTTGGCACAAAATACATAAACAAAAAAAACAACCGTACCAAAGGGCTAGTGGTCTAGTGATATATAACTCAAGTCTTGTGTGTTGGAGCATTTTTTTGGGCAAGGTTTTGAGGTCAAATCCGAGTAAGTTTGAGTAGAGTTTACTCTTGGAGATTTGTATGCACACGGTGAGAAGTCAGGAGCGATCGAGTAAGTTTATTCCTTGGAATTCATGGTCATGTCCCTGATTGTCCCGTGAGTAGGGGTCTTTATGGCCTTAGTTAAAAAAAGAGCAATAGTACATTTTTTGTCGGTCTAATACCCAAATTAATCACTCTATTATATCAAATCAGCCTTTTTGGTCCCTCCATTGTAATTTGAGCACTGGGAGCCCCTCTATTTTCATGATCAAGAAATATCAGTCTCTTCATCCGTTAACTTTAGGAGCTAAACAAGCCTTTAAAGACTGACATTTCTCAATCATTAAAATAAACACACAAGACTCAAATTATAATTGAGGGACCAAAAGGGCCTATTTGATATAATAAATGGACTAATTTATATTACATGCACATTTTTTGTCATATGCATGTTTACAACAAAATAAATAGGCGAACATGGTAGCACATGGATTAAATTTCGTTCTGTGTAGCTATTTGGATTATGTTTTAGTTTTAAAACAAACTGTACAAATAATTTTTCTTCCTTTTCATATGAATAATGACCATTATCTTGCCTTCACTACTCTCTTTCTCTCTCTCTACTCCGATTCTGTAAGTCCTTCCTAGCATTTCCTTGCTAGGGATAGTCATGATATCCTTCCATTAATTTGTTCAGTCACACAATATCTCAATGAACATATCCTTTGTAACACATTTTTGTTATGTACATGACACATGTAACTTGTAGACAAAGGATGTGAATTAATACTTCAGTGAAGTTGAATGATCTTGCAGACTACGTAGGTCCAGATATCAATAAAAATATTGCTTGTATATGTATATGTTTGATTGTATATAAATGAAAATGTTGTTTTTTTAGTTTTTAATCAATTTTAATAAAAAAAAGTTGACTAGTCCATCCTTATCTTCTATAAGGAGAGATTGAGGATTTCAACCATATTTGCAGCGTGTGCTTTTAATGGCTTGTCCACATTTATAAAAAAAGAGAAAAACTTTAAATATACCGTTTAATGTTAATTTCATATTTTCTCTCAAATTAGAAAGATTAGAATAATTGTTTCAAAAGACAGGATGATAGGAGTAATGATCCCATGGGACCTGTCCCATAGTGGAACCGAGACGTGGCAACATCATAGCGGTCGTCTTGTCTCGAACTTAAATCAGAAAACATATCTCGAAGCAAGACCACTGTTATGATGTTGCCAAGTCTTGGTTCCACCATAGGATCGTTACTCGGATGATAGTTTGATAAAGTGAAATTTAATGCTAATTTCATATTTTCTCTTAAATTAGAAGACTGGCTGACATTGGTTGAAAAAATCAGGGGAAGATTGGCTTCATTGTAAGGAAAACTTCTGTCACTAGGAGGGAGACTAACCATGTTGAACTCAGTCTTCTCAACAATACTGATCTACTGGATGTTGGTATACCACCTCCCAGAAAGGGTAATAGATAAATCAAATTGACTCTATCATAAAAGAATTCTTGTGGAGAGGAGTCGACAAAAAAGCACGTGGTTATCATCTGGTTAACTAGGGCAGAATATGTTGCCCTAAAGAAAATGGGGGATGTGGGATTTTAAACCTCCGTGAGTTAAGCAGGGCCTTTTGGAAAAATGGGTGGTGGAGGATACTCACGGAACAGTTAGTGTAAGTTCTGGACGGGTTGTCTGCTTGTTGTAACTGATGTTGTAACACTCAGCTCACTGAAGTTTTCCGTGGCACTCACACACACACACAAGACAACAAGGAGACAGAAGAGTTGGTTACCCAGTTCGGCCAACAATGCCTACATCTGGGGGGCCATGCCCGGAGAAGATATACCACTAAAAGTGTAGGAAAGACAGAGGTACAAGAGTTCCTCACTCTCTCACCACATAAGCACCTCCACTCCTTGATTACAACAAGTGACCACGATCACCCTTCCTCCCAAGGGACTACTCTCGTCGGCTCACCCTAATCCTCAGAGTCCTGGTCTTATATAGACACGTCCTCCCTGCCTTCACGCCATCACAGCACATCCTCCACCTTCAGGATTCTCCGCGGCTTTCCAGAATTAGACTCTTTCCAATTCTGGCTGTTGCAACTTTAGTTGTAACATGAGTTGCACCATGACCCGGCTGAAGAACTTGACCAAGGCTACAACATCCATTGCACACCTTCGACTTCGACGCACCTCCAACCCTCCTGGTTGAGTCTCGAGTCTACTACGTCAGATCCTCCCAATCCCGACACGCAACTAGCCGATCCACCTCTCCGCCGCAGACTCAAATTCTTCACTGGCCACACTCTACCATAGCGCCAAGACTCCATCATTCAACCTTCATCTTCATGCAAGGTTGAGTACATTGATCGCTCCACCAATCACCTTCCAAATCTGGTTTGGCCTGTTATGCTTCTCCATATTTGCTTACCAAATATGGTCTTGATTTGGCTTCAATTAAGCACCTTAATCTTCATGCGCCAAATCTGTCATCAATCAGCTGCATGTGCTTTCTCATCAATCACCAATCAGCTGAGATTTTGTAGCCCATTTGCATGCATTCCCATGCATGACAACTCATTAATGCATGGCCACTTTTGATGAAGCTGCCTATTTTATCTGCATGGCATCTTCAATGAATCTTCAATCAATCTCTCTCAATCCGCATAGCCTAATCAGCCTCCTTTAATGTTGATGCACCTGATTCTCTCAATGGCTTGACTCGAATCTGCATCTCCTTGGGTTGTACCTTGATGTGGTCTCCAAATCACTTGAGTCACGGACATCGACCACCTTGATTTGTTGTGTCAAATGATGCCATCCTAGTGCCATTGCACTAACAGTTAGGCATATGCCATAAGATTTTCAAAGACATATTTGCGAGGCAGAGATACAAATGCTCATAAGCCCCCTCCCCAACAAGCAGGTGCGCATCGCTTTTCTGAAAGGGTCTATGTAAAGAAAAACTGGTCACTCTCATAAATATAGTTGTTAAGCTAGGGCGAGGAGATTCTACAAACTTTTGGAAAGATAATTGGTGGAAGGGATCTGCGCCAACAAACATATCTCCAGGCATGGAATCCCTTATCCTAAAAAAATCCCTTAGCCTGCAAGAAGCTAGGGAGACAACCATGCGAGGCAAACCATTATTCAAACCAGGACCCCTAACAAAATAGGAAGCTTGGGGATGGGCGATCCTGGTAAGGGTCCTCTGTGAGCTCCAAGATAATACCCATACATAGGATTTAAGGGAATGGAAGCTCACACCAATCAAAATATTTACATTCAATTCTCTATACACATTTCGGGTAAATGGTGGATCCAGAAGTTAACTACGCAAGAACTTCTGGAAACAACCGTGCCCTCTTAAAACAAAATTGTTTTTTTGGTTGACAAAAGAGGACAAAATTCTTACTTTGGACAACCTTCATAAAAGAAAGTGATAAAGGGAACATACAAAGTGCTATCTATGCAAAGTGGAGGATGAATCTGCAACTTATTTGTTCCTATCTTGCAGCTACAAGACCAATATATGGACATATTTCTGCACCCTCTTCAACATCAATGGTGGACCACTCTCTCCCCAACAAGTATATGGGGCCCTAGGGCCACCTCCCTCAAGGTGGACAAAACCCAACCCGGGATGGGACCTCACGGTAATAACAATCATCTAGAGCATATAGGGTGAAAGAAATGCGTTGCCCAAAGCTGGAGCAAAGCTAGAGGCAATGCAGAGGCTCCTGAAGAGAAGCCTGGAGTTCACAAATACCACCCCAACTCGGACCGCGGGGGTGACGAAGCCTTCAAGGACGAGACTGCAGAATAAGAGAGCACTTGAAGCATCAAAAACTTGTGCAAGATGTGGCATTGTCTCAATTATATGTTCATTTTTTTTTCAAATCTTGGTTGAGATTATTTGTAATGAACTTCCATATCTTTATGAATAAATAATCTGATTTATCCACTTATTAAAAAAAGAGAGTGAAATTTAATCCATATGCGTTTTAATGTCTAAATGAAAATCAAATGCATGAAATTATAATTTAGATTATAGTTTTGATTAATAGAAGATAAAAACATTTGAGTGGGTACAAAAGTATATAATCTCTCTTTTTTTTGGTATTTCTCTCATAGACGTTATAAGTAACATCTTCTGTGAAGGTAAAACATTCTAAAATTACCTGATTTATAGAAAAATTGAAAATATGTGAGATAAACAATTGAAAATTTGAAGATTCAAAGAAGAAGAAAAAAATGAAATCTAAAAAATTTGAGTGGAACTTCAAAGTTTGAAATTTCCTAGACTACTCTACTTTGAGTCCTAATTAGTTATTATGATATTAAACCAGTCTTAGTTCAACGTCAAATTAGCTATTAATGTGCAAGTTATTAATTCAAAATGAGAAACTTCACAGTTAGACATTCCACCACGGCAGTTATGCGTCATTGATTTTTCAAGTCATATATTATTAAGATTATGAACTAGTATATATTTGTTACTTCTTTCTTTAATAATGGTTAGAAGCTGTTTCCCGTGGACTATCAAGAAAAAACATCTAGAGCTTTCGATCAGAACTTCCCTTTTCTAAAGGTTTGAATATTAGACAACATTACAAAATGGTGCACATGATAGCATGCATCCTATCAATGTGAATGCATGACAAATGCTACCTAATAACTTAAACGCCTATTTTTTATTTTTTATTTTATTTTTCGAGATTCAATCATATAATTATGTATTATTATATTAACAACATGCTTCAAGCAGGAAATGGATAAAATGGAAAAGTGAATGGAATACTTCTAATTCACTATGTTTATTCAGATGGAAAGAGCAAGGGGGTGTTTGGTTTGTTTTCCATTTTTCGTTTTCTGAAAAGGTGAAAAACGCAGAAAATAGAAAACGTGGAAAATGAAAAACACAGAAACTGGAAAATGGAAAAGCTGTTTGGTTGGAAATTGTTTTAAAAAACAGAAAAATAGAAAAATTGTTTGGTTTAATAGAAAACTGTGTAGTATATATATGTTTTTTTGGTGATTTTAACATATATGTATAAACAGTTTTTTTTTAACCATTGTAAAACAATATAATAAATGTAAAATAGAACTATAAACCAACATAATAATTATAATAAAAAAAGTTCAAAATATAAAAAATAACAAATGACAAACATGATATTTTTATAAAGTTCAAAATATAAAATAATGACAAACATGTTATTTTTATAAAGTTCAAAATATAAAAATAACAAACATAATATTTTTATATATTTTATATATAATAAATAAAGTTTTAAAAAATATATTTTAAGAAATAAAAAAAATGATAAATATTTTTATAAAGTTTAAAATATAAAAATAACAAACATGATATTTTTATATATTTATATAATAACAAAAGTTTAAAATATATTTTAAAAAATAAAAAATGGCAAACATGATATTTATATATTTTTACAATAACAAAAGTTAAAGAAAATATATTTTTAAAAAAATAAAAAAAGATAAACATGATATTTTATATATTTTTATAATTAATTTTGGAGTTTGGTTTATTTACAACAATGCCACCGCCTTTTTCAAACGTTTTCCAAACTTAGAAAACGACTTTTTTTTTCGTTTTCCAGTTTTCCATTTTTCAGCCGTTTTCCTTTTCCGCCTTTTACAATAAACGACCCAACCAAACACATTTTCTGCGTTTTCGGCGTTTTCCAGAAAATGAAAAACACAAAAAATGTTGAAAAGGCTGAAAATGACCCAACCAAACCCGCCCTAAACTTTTCAACCAATTCAAATTTCAACATAAATTTGATTGAAGTTATGTAAAATGGACGGAGAGAAATGAGTAATTTTAATATAATTTACATAAAAAAATAAATATGTTTATGTGTTGATGCAAATATCCACTTTTCTTTGGTATTTAAATGGATCTTGATCAACGAAAAAAATTAGTTGAAAATAATGGGAATTCTTTTGTCTTTTTGAGATAGGTCAGTCATATTGTTGATTCTCCTTTCGGTTCCCGTCAACCTCCTAGATCAGAAACTTCTTTTATGATCAATTTTCACGTACACAATCCTGTTTTGAAAGAAGAGAGAAATATAAGAGAAAAGGAATCCCTAGCACTCGTCCTTGGGGGACTATCCAAAGGTCAAGTCAGAACTCGGAGAAAGAGAGCTTAAGAGAGGGAGGAAGATAGAGATTTCTGATGAAAGTTTTTCGTTCACTAAGGTCTCGTCTCCTTATCAGGGTATTGGAGATCTCCATTTATAGCTCACTGACCTAACTCGCCAGATATTGGCGCCCTTGGGATTTCATTTCCCTTTGTAGGATGATTGATTTTACAAGTTTCTGCCTTAGTAGTCTTGATCATATCACTTGTCCATTTGAAATTCATGGTTATTTTTCTCCATAACACTTTCCGTCCCCTCCCAACTCTCTAGAGTGATCGGCCTGCTTTTAGCCAGGTGTGGTTGGGGGAGTTCGGTCTTTGGTCGAGATATGGTGGTATCAGAAAGGCTATTTTGGTCGCTTGGTCATGAAGTGTCTCCTCTTGGTAAAACCGAGCTGGTAGGTTCGTCACTTAGTAGCGATATTAACCGATGGGTTACGATTCTTGATGGGCAAAGCACTTCAACTTTTGAAGCATTTTTGGTTGCAAAGTAATGAAAAAACCGGTGGAGGCGATGATGAGTGTGACATCCCACAAGATTAGTGGTGATCTCATGGTCTCGGTTCATGGGAGTAACCATAGAACTGAGACGTGTGTAAAGGGCAGCCACAAAATGGTGTAAGAATAATGTATCTCGATACGTGTTTATGAGTCAACACCACAGTTGATTTGAAACTAGAGTTGGAGAACGTATCTCAAGGCAAGGATGTGGTTACCCTTTACCACATCTCGAATCCGTGGTTACTCCCATGGAACTGAGACCTTGGGATCACCACTCCCACAGGATTGCCTCGAGGCATGCCATATATACTGGCCTACGAGTCACTCATCCTTTGATGTGTTCATCTAGCAAGTCGCTTAGGTCATAGGGCTTCAATTAATTGTCTATAGGAAACCATGTTTGCGGACACTGTTTATAAATAGACCCACAAAAGGCTAGTGTTCCACTTTCGTCATCTTTGCTCTTACTTTTGAGATTTCTTGCTGTCATTTGAAAATCTTTTAACTTCTCGATGAGCGACTTTTCTCCGTCCCCCATAACCGAGGTAATGGACATTTCTCCTCTTGCGATTAGTGATGAACCTCAAGATGTGGCATGAAAGTCGCTCGGTTAAAAACATGAGCTCTCGGATTCTTTTTCTCTCCTATGGTTCTCTATCTTTCAAAACAGGGTTATGTACGTGAAGATTGATCCTAGAAGGAGTTCCTGATCCTTCATGAGACCGACGGGAACCATAAGGAGATTCAACACGGTGATCGACCTCTCCCTCAAAAAGAGAAAAATTTTCATTATCTCTAACCCATCTTTCTTATTAATCAAAATCTGTTCAAATAAAAAAAAAACATATTTACATCAACAATATGTATTTTTTTAAACTAAAAACTTTGGTGCTTCTGTTACACGTTTTTGCACTCCCTCATAAACCAACAGTGGAATTCTAATGTTTTGCTTTTATAAGTGTTAAAATTCTTTAGAATTTTAAAAATCATAGTTTAAAGAGCATTTTAAAAATTAATAAAGTAAAAGAAAAATTAATTCAAAACAAAGAAAGAAGTAGATTGAAATAACAAGAAGAAAAGTTTCCCAAGTCCTCCTTAGGAACCTCAAAAAAGAAAAATATCTGGAAAAAAACTAAGAAAATAAACCATGAAAAATATTGCCCAAAAATGGGCCATGCATGACCCTGATTTCTCTCCCGCAAAACATTCATGGCTCCCTCGTTTTCCTCCCGGACGACTTCCTGCTCTCTTTCTATTCCCATGATCCGCTGTTTTCCACACTACACCTCACCATAAATCCAACAACTTATCATTGTCTTTAAACTGGGGCCCACTATAACGATCTACGTGTCACCCTAAATATCCCCAACCACCAAACAGCTAAATCACAAAAGCGTATCCCGTTTGGTGGAACATGTGGGCCCCATACGACTAACAGGTCAAACTTCTCACCTCCAACCCCCCTGTTCACAGCCTTTTTTTCCAAGTAATTGACCTCGCCGACCTTCCGTTTTGACCAACTCGAGCACAAACCGACAAAAAGTTCATACTTCATAATATATTACAGCTAAAAACAAGAATTACTCACCGACCTACTGTTTTTTCTAAATACCAAACATCTTTAGAAAATAAATAAATAAAAAAACTATATATCAACATGATATATACCAAGGAGTTATTTGGCTACTGAGTGTTTGCGTAATAATAGGATTGTTATTTGATTTAGAGGTCACGGATTTAAGTTATAAAAATAATTTTTTTATAAAGAAAAAATAAAAGATCTAACTTTTACTGAACCCTGCGCATACAAGAGTTTTATAACACGAAATTATTTTTTATTTGGTTACTAACAATTTTTTTAAAAAATAGTCAAAACTTGTGTTTTTCTATTTGAAAATTTCGAAGTAATTAACAAAGACAAGAACTCATAAACCACACGCAAGGACATGATAGTCCTACCCAAGATGCAAACTTTGACAATGGCTATATAGCCTAGTTTTATTTTGATATAGAAGCCAAAAAAAAAAAAACAGGAACAAGGGCATGAGAGAAAGATGGCGGAGGCAAGCAGCCCAAGCAACCCTCCCACACCACCACGCCTCCCATCCTTTCCATACACTCCACCAGAAGTATTCGTCGACGTTTTCCTGCAACCCCGAGACGACGGCGACGACGGCGGCTACAGGCTCAACAACACGATCATGATCACCGCCATCTTATCCTTGTCTTTTGTCATCGTTCTCGTCGTCTTCCTCCACCTCTATGCTCGTTATCTCATACGCCGACATCTATCCAACCGCCGTGCAAACATTAGCATAATTAGGATGAGTAATAGTGTTCAGCAAGTGCCCGTAAGAAGTGTGGGGATGGAGCCTTCGGCCATTGCCAAGCTGCCCATGTTTGGATATAAGAGAAGGCATGATGAGAACGCATCAATGGAGTGTTCGGTGTGTTTGAGTGTTTTGGAGGATGAAGAGGTTGTGAGGATGTTGCCGGGTTGCAGACATGTGTTTCATGTTGATTGTGTTGACATGTGGTTGCACTCTCATTCCACGTGTCCGGTTTGTAGGGCAGACGTGGAGGTGCCGGTGGAGAAGGGAGAGACGTCGACGTCGGAGATGAAGGCGGTGGAGGAGGGATCAGTTCCGGTGTTGAGTTCGCCGTTCAGAAGGATGTTGAGCTGGGAGAGGTCTGGGAGGAGAGTTCATGATGTTTCCTCTTCTCATGATGACCTGGAGAGACAGTAGTAGTTGTAGTCTTTAATTCTTCATATAATTTCATATGTTTTCTTGTTTTTTTTTGGATTAACATAAACAAAGGACATTCATGCATGCAGGCATTCTTTGTTTGAAAATATATGATTCTGTAAAGAGAGATATATATGAAAAGAAGGAGAATGAATTTGATACAATAGTTGATAGAATGAAAAGCTTGGGAATAATTAATGGGGTTTGGTTTGATGGAGAAAGTTCCAGGTTTTCTCTTTTGAATTTTTTTTGTTTGCTGGTTGCTTAATTTCACATGGTCTTAGTACTATAACGTATGCTTTTGACTCTTGTGCGCACCTTTCATGCACTCTTTCAGATTTAATTTAATTTTCTTATAATGTTGCAGAAAACATTTGTGTTTTGAAATTAAGTTGAGAGAACTTTATATTGTATCAGTTTATGATCAGGATGATTTCATAAATATGTAGGAGTCATCTTATTCTAAAATGAAAGTGATTATGTATTAGGTACAAAGCAGTCATTAATTAACATGAGTCGTGAAAGTCAAATGTCAACTGTAAAGAGTTTCTCATCAAGATACCACCAAATCAATTGCATGACATCACATGAGACTGGTAAAACGATAGGAGATTTACTTGTGGACAAAAAGTAGGGAAGAAAGGTAATATATACGTGAATGGATCAATGGGCGTATATAAAATAGAAATAATATCTTATTATAGCATAACTTCCTTCTTAAGATCAATTGATTACTTGTTTAATTATTGTTTTGTAAGATAAATTGCGCCATTGTGTGGTCACGTACCCTATTTTACATTTTTTATTACATTTTTTTGTTTTTCTCCAATAATTGTATTAATTGAAGATCTATTATAGGCCAATTAGTTATATGAGTCATTTATAATATATGGAATATTAATAATTTTTTTAAAAAAATATACAACCTTTTCATCTTCTTACGAGTTGATGATGACCATATATATATATATATATATATATATATATATATTATGTGGGTAATTTCTAGAACTTTATTTTTTTGTTTGAAATTATTATAGGATAATTAATTTAAGGTTCTTGGCACTGTTTGCTTTATCCCATGGGGTCCCTGGATGGTGTTGAGTGGGGTGTAGTAAATAGTGGGAGGGTTTGGTCCCTGACAAATAGTGCCAGGGACCAATAATTCATTTGCCCAATTATTAAACAATTTCTTAATAATTAATTCTGTATAACTATTGTTGGATCTGTAGTAGGTATTACAAGACCGTGGCCTAGTTAAAATTATGGGTCTGAACCTTGGCCTTTTTGAATGTTTTTCTTTCCTACGTTCTTTTTCGTGAACATACAATTAGGAATTAATTAATTGATTGATTGATAATAATAGTAATAATAAATAAATAAATATGAACACTGGTCAGTGGATAGCATGCCAGAATATTAACCTTAGGTTGAAAGTTTTTAACTTGCTCAATAATAATAAACACTGGTCATTGGATAACCTTAGTTGCATTTTTATGATAGTTTATCTTCGATTGAGTTAATATTTTTTTAAGCTTTATTTAACTAAATTTGAAAATAATTAATATATAAAATAAAGACATGATATTTTTAGATTATTTAAAATCAACTAGTGACATAAGTTAATATCACTCCATCGGTTTGGGATAATAAACACATGGGCTTGTATGTTGTGAATAATCATTATAAATAAATGATTATAATTTATCCACTTTTATCAAATAAATAAATAAATAATGATCATTAACTTAAGCAAATAAGATGAATGTTTCACAGTGGAGAAAGATGGAAAAATAGTGTATTCTCAAGCACAAATTAAGCTAATATATATCAAGATCCATATGAATAAAGATAGATTAATTAATTCCAACAATGGTGATTTGGAAAGCCAATGTTAGAAATATAATGCCCAGCTCTTAATCTATGATTTAGTGGTTTAATCCAATCCTTATTCCTTATCCAAACACTAGCTTAAAGTTTCATTTCTCTTCAAATTTCAAACATGCTATTTGCTCGAAGAAAAAGAGAATTAAAAAAAAATACCCTCAGATGAAAGAACCATTAAGTTGCTGACATAATATCCCAAAAATGGCAAAACAACCGTTTCACAAGCATATTTAAATTATTGAAAAAATTTAAAAATCATTTAATTGGGTTGAAAATTAAATTCTAACTAAAACATTTGTTCTAGTTTAGATGATTTTGAGTGAAACCTCTTTTGACCCTGGGTTCCCAAGCTTAAGCTTTTATATATATATATATAGGGATGAGATTGAGAGGAACACGTGTCACCCCCACAATCGACCACACGGCGAAATCACAACAAACCTATCAGGACCTCTTGCAACCCAACTCAAGTGCTGAGGTCCTCAAGTACCGAGGTCCCCACGTGCAGAGGTCCTCAAGTGCCGAGGTCCTTAAATGCCGAAGTCCTCACCCCCTCGACCTCTACCCTCCTGAAAAAGCCACACCCCAGAATGCATAAGCTCCACCCTAGTCAGTACTCTCCTCAGAACACTTCACCAGAAGACTTCGAGAAACTTCTAGAAGCCCAAGCAATTGGACAGTTGAGAGTCAGTTAGGCAGTTAGGAAAATAACCGTTTCCAGGCTGGCATATAGAAGTATCTAGAAGAAGACTGAGCTGGATCCGAGCTGGCTTCCAGCTAGCACGCATGTGCTCTGTTAGATGCTGGCTTGCTCCCCAAGCATCACCCTACTCCAGCCGCCTACAAATACCTAGCTCCTCCAATTCATTCGGAGACTTCTTCTACTCTAGCGAAGCCCTGCCGCATTGGCGACTAGATCTCTCTCCTTCTCTCCCATTTCTCCATTCCAAGCTCTTTCATGGAGCTTCTCTTTGTAATCAGGATGGATTCATAGTGGATCTTTGCTCCCACCGATGGAGCTCGTGGTTTTCTTCCCAATTTTGGGGTTTCCACGTTAATTTTGGTGTCTTCTCTCTGATTTGGGGTTTTCTCTTTGATTTCTTGGTTAATCTTCTACTCTCCCTCTAATACAAATTCAAATGTTGGGTGAAATTGTGGTTTCATCCTAATTTAGGCATCAACAATATATATATATATATATATATATATATATATATATATATATATATATATATATATATATATATATATAATTCTATATTTATTCAAAATTTAAATTTATTTGTTCTTGTTTGGATGAGTAACAATAAAGTTGGACTCTCCATATGACCTAGAGGTCATGGGTTCGAGTTGTGGAAACAACTTAAATAAATTTTTTTAAAAAAAGAGTAAGACTCTGTACAATAATAGACCCAAGTCATCTAACTCTTCCTCGAATCTGTGCATAGCGGGAGCTTTGTAGCACCGAGCTGCCCTGCCCTTGTTTCGATGAGTTTGGATAAGTTATTCTCATTCGAAATGGGAATGACTCATGCATCTTTATTCACTAATGATGAGGATTGCAGAATATTGACTTCTTTTTTTTTATAGGGAAAGTGGATAAATCATATTTATTAAAATTAAGATAAAGTTAGTCTTTTAGTCAAACTAGGTTACATAAACCCGACCGTAGTGGGAACCGAGATCATGTTACACAGATAAGGATGTGGATTTAGGGTAAGAACGTGGACACCAACCTCCTCTCCTTATTCTTGCTTTTGTGGTGCCTCATCCTCGAAATATGAGTTGGTTTCTGGTGGTAGTTGTTCCTCGTCACAAGTGAATTCTACACTTCTCTTGAGTAGGGACTCCATCGTTAGAAACTTTGTCTTTTTGATTGCATAAGTTGCATTAAACCTCAGATCAATTGTTTGTAAACACGCTATTTAGCTTGAAAGTATCTCATGTTGTGTTCTATCAATATACTCCAGGCTATTGCCAAAACCACCAAGTTCCATCCCTTTCGAGTCTCTCGTGTTATTTGTTTAGCCCTCCTCCCCAAAGATTTTGTATCCGGGTGGGGAGATATATAACTAGTTGCGAAGAGACTACAGAAATGCTCCCAAATGTGTCGTGAGTAAGGGCACTGTAGGAGAAGGTGAACTGTTGTTTCCTCTGCTTCGTCGCAGAGGTAACAATTCAGATGTTCTTATTTCCAATGTCTCTTGGCCAAGTTCTGGAGCGTGAGGATTTTGTCATCACAGGCTAACCAGATGAAGAGCTTAATCTTGGTAGGACAAGGGGTCTTCTAGAATGCACTAGGCATGGGGCTTCTCAGTTCCCTGTCAATCTGAAAGTGATACAACGATTGAATGCTGGATTGCCTGCTAGGGGTGAGTCACCACTTTGTGAAGTCAAGCTTATATAAGGGGTTGTGTTGTAAGTGTTGGTTTATGTGGCCAATTTGTTCCATCATCTGTGACGTTAGTGTGGTCTGATGAGGCAGTTCCCCTTATCCAACCATTGTCGTGCCTTCGTGATAGTGAGATCCTCCTCGATTATCAACTGCTGTAAATAGGCAAAGAGATTATGGGGCGCCCGGTGATCCATCCAGATTCCATACCACCAATTAGTGGATTGTCCGTTGCCCACTTCCACAGTCATGGTAGCCATGGTTATAACTTTGCTCTGGCACACCTTTCCAGAAGTAAGAGGAGTTCCTCGAGGATTGAAGCTGCAACCTGATTGGGCCATTTTGAAAATAGTTATGCATAATGATTTTCCTACAAATTAAATGTCAACTTTGCCTTTTAGTAGCCTCTACCACCATTTACCCAGGAACGCCTCGTTAAAGCATCAGATGTTAAGAATTCCCCATCTTCCATGCTCTCTTGGTCGATATAGTCTGTCCAATTTACCAATCGGTATGCATTTAGGGGTTGATCTGCTCCTCTCCACAATAATTATACATATTATTATTTTCCAAATGATATTTGACAAGTCATCCACAAATACCATTGGATATAAAACACAAGTCTTTATTTAATTTTTTTTAAGATAAAACATGCATTTTTTCAAAACTGATCATATTGATTTATTTGTGCTTTTTTGGTTTGATGCAGTTCACCTAACCAAGCGGACCGATCTACTACTGAGAGAGTCTCTTGTAAAGAGAACTCTAGCCTTCACTAGAGAGGACCCACCACACCCTGTAAGCAAGGAGACCTTCCACAATGATGTATTTGAGTGTACTTAGGGTCAACGAAAGGGTCCTATTTTTGTTCAGTTTTACTTTTATACTCTAACTTGTATGGAGATGTACCAGCTATCTACAACTTTTATATCTATTAGTAAATGTGTTTTATCCATTTTTATTAATTTTTGTTTTGTTTCAACCCCATCAGCTTTTAACCAGTCCATTTGACAAATTTCTATATTAATATATATTTTGAATGTATTTTTAATTATATATATATATATATACGGGGATGATATTATAAGGCTGGCCGGATTACTGTGCAAGTAAGGTCACCTCCAATTTGGCCACTTGCAAGATTTTTAAGCGATTTAAAGGTATGGATGGAAAGAACATCGAAAAATAAACTAGCATGTTAATTTTCATACAATTTGAGAACTTGTAGGGTCTTCATCTTAACATGTGAAAATTTATAGAAATCTTACCGGTTCAAAATTTCATCATTGAAGATGAAGACCCTAAAAGTTCCCAAATTGTATGAAAATTGACATGCTAGCTTATTTTTCGATGTTCTTTCCATCCATACTTTTGAATTTTCTCAAAATCTCTTGTCGCAAATGGGCCAAAAGCAGTGGTGATGACCGTCTTCTAATGAGATGAAGACCAAATTTGTATAGAATCAACCCGTGTATATATATATATATATATATATATATATATATATATATATATATATATGCAAAACATTTTGTAGTTTTGTTAGTTTACAGGGCTTGTTGAAGAGTGAGTAACAAGGTTTTTGGTTGTTGAAGTAAAAGATAAAATAATAGGGTATATAAAAAACATGGTTACCTGATCAGATTCTTTGAAATAACAGTTCTATATGTCTTTAATTTGAGGTTGGATTTAATTATAACGGCTGGATCTTCATCCAAGAATAAGGTGGAAAACCTTCTTTAGCTACTACAGTTATTGATTGTCCATGATTGGTAGATTATATACAGTACAATATTGGTTGTATTTTCGACAACACCGGACAGCACTCTCTTCCACGTTCTCGAGCATTTCTTCACTATAATCAAGAGATTCTTCTCTGTTAATTCAGCCTATTTTATATTGATACTTCATTCGTACTACTTGTGTACAAAGGTAAACAACACATTATACAATGATTAATTAATTAATTAATTAAGCATATATGTACTATATATATACTACCATAGAAGAAACCTCATTCAGTTGGGAATCTCCAATTAAAATGTGTCAGCAGAATAAGGGGAGGAAACCGAGACTCACATGCAATCAAACTCAGTGAGGATCCCAATGTTCCTTTTTATATTGTTTTTTTCTCCGGTAGAGTTGCTACTTGCTAAGATTAGATGCATGAAGACTGAACACATATTTTGATCTTGAGAACAGCTGGAGTGAATGGTGACAGTTCCTTTTCATGTGCACAATTAGAGTTCCTGATCTATCTTCCATGCAGTGGAGGCAAACCCATTGAAAGCTGTCCCTGTGGTTACTAATAGCCATGTATCATGTATGTAGCAGTGGTAGTGATCACAGGTGGAGATCATTAAACTAAAAAATGCTACACAATAATAATAATAATAATAATAATAATAATAATAATAATATTATTATTATTATTATTTAACAAAGAGAATAAATGTCTCAACAAAGAGGGATCTTCCTCCTCAAGCATGGCCCACTATCATAGGAGGAAATCAGGGCATAGAAATAGGAGAAGACCAACAGGCATGGAAACAAACGGGATCAATCGCCTTCAAAGTGAAATCCATGCATCAATTAAGAATAAGTGGTAATCTCAGAAGTGGTCTCAGAAATAGTTTCTAAAAAGCTTCGTATGTACCCTCTAAAAATCAAACTTTTTTGCGTGGTTAGCACGTGAAGAAAGAATCCTCACCATACAAAACTTGCATAAAAGGAATTGGCAAGGTACATGAACGAACTGTTTCCTCTGCAACAATGAGGAAGAGATAACCTCATATCTCCTCCTTAATTGCCCATTTGTACAAAGCTTCTAGGAGCATTATTGAGGAATGTATAATCTGGTCTTGCGATCCCTCCTAACCATGTTCCACGACATATGGGGCCCTACATCCCTCACGAACAAAATGCACAAAACTTTGAAGAAATGATGAGAATTGACGATCGAATATTGCGATAATATGAAGCATCTGGATAGAAAGGACCATGTGATGCTTTTAAGAAAAACAACGCATTCAAATCATTCGCAACACTAACTTACTCCTATTATCCTGACTTGATGCAACACATCCAATGAAAAAATCAAAGCTGGAGCTAGCCCAATCACTAGTGAACCGGAGCTTGCAGTTCACAGAGACAACCACATCCGCGGCAGGGGAGGATGATATATGGTGCATCGTGAGCCTCGAGAAGGCAACAGGGACCTTGTTTTACTCTTTATTTACAAATCCAATGTAACAAGGGTTCCCATGTAACACACTAGCATTTTCATAAATAAAAAGTGGTTTATCCATTTTTTTTTAATAAAAAAAACTGTCTTCCATGGTGTGTATAAGAACTTAATCTACGGATTAACATGAATTGTGTAAACTCTGATGGGTTAGTGATAGAATTTTATTAGAAAAACAAAAAAACAGAAGAAGAAGAAGAGGACATGAGACTTTATGTGGAGTATGATTAAGATCTTCTTCATATCATGAACAGAGAAAGTTTTACATATATATATATATATATATAAGTCGGACTGGTGAGTAGGACCGATTCAGTTGTAACGCAACCATAAAAATCGAGAAACATATCCATTAAATTCTTGAGACTGAAGAGACTGAAGAGACGGAAGAGCTATCTCCCTGATCAAATCATCTGTAAATTAATGAATACATGCAGTGTTAGTGAATAGTACTGAGGATTAATATATATATATCCATGGTTTGCAAAAATGAATGCCGGCATGCAGTCAGTTGTTCAGGGTGGGGGAATTGAAGGAGTATTGAATGGATGCCAACCTACACACAGTTGAACAATGAAAGTGGGCAGCCTCGTGTTGATGTCTCCCCTTGGGCTCCTGTGTTTGCCCACAGTGGTGTCCTTTTCCATCATCCCCCACATGCACTGCTTCTCTTATTTCTCATTCTATATCTTTGTGGACCTCTACCTCTTGTCACCACATTCCCTTGTGTTGTACGTGGAGTCCCATTGGTTAGGAGAAAGAGAAGGTTGTGTGGGTATATATATTAATTAATGATGCATTGCTTTCTGTAAGATATATATATCTTGCAATGCAAGGTTTTTTTATTCTTTCTTAATTAATTATTAAGTGTCATTATCTAAATTAATGACAATAATATTAATTAATCATTGGCAAACCTTCATTAATAAACCCCAATGATGGTGTTGTTACTGATTAATTAGCTTGCACTTTGTTGCTTCAAAGTTTAGATACAATTTAGCATTATGTAAATTAAGGCAAGTGATGAGTGGGAATGAGAAGAAGATCAAGAAAGCAATTTTAACTTTTTTTTCATCATCATTATATATAGGTTTAAAGTCATTAATGATATGTGTTTATCTTTTGATTTCATTCATTAAATAGACATATTTACTTGAGAAAAGAATAGACTATATAGACAACATGTATTTTTGGGTTTTTTGAGATATACAAGCAATAGTAATATTTTGGAGATTAAATAACTAGTTAGAGGTATTTGTGTGGATCGATGCAGGAGGATTCGAGCCAGATGACGTGTTTCAGTCGTTTGGCAATAACTTTGGCTGCTGGTGTAAGAATCACGCTTTTGAACAAAATCCAGAAAACTCATTTTGGTGCACACCACTGGTCACCCAGCTCTGCTCAGTGGGCGTTAATTTCGAATTCAAATTCCGTTATTTATGTTCGAATAAGGGTATGATTTGACTCAAATTTTATCTAGGATTTTGGATAATTATTTGGTTTATTTTAAATTTTAAGTTTAAGTTTGGATTTTGGATAATTATTTGTTATTTTTGGTTATTTAATCTGGCTTGTGGATTAGATTTCAAAGAAAGCCTATAGCTGGCCAGCAAGATAATCACTATCTTCCCGGTGTCAATTTCCAAACAAATTAATCCCTGAACTAATCAATAAGACAAGAAGGGTATATCCCGACAATACGAGTGTTCGATGCTTTATGTATCTTGGATGTAGGGAGTTGAATTATTGATCTATCAAGCTAGGCAACAGATTTCATTGGCCTACATGAGATAGATAGATGGTAACGTTGCAGGTTTGTATGGTAAACATCAGTCCATTTTTATGCACAGTACATCTCATAGGAGTGTCATTTTCAAGTTTTGCTACCAAGCTTCAAACATAAATCCTCTTTGACAGACAGGGTATAGTTTTTCCACTAAATTAAACATGCTCCATTTTAATGGTTATCATGCAGCATGTTTTAAATAAATATTCAAGTGTTTCTTTGAGAATTCTTGGGACTATCAATAATTAATGTCCACCACTCTTCAACCAATAAATATTAATAGACATAACATAACCACAAACCAAAGTGGGCATATAGCCAAACTCTCCAAGCCAAGTTTCACCTTTTCACCGAGAAATTTGTATCCCTCCCACAATTACCCCACAGCATCTTGTTTACTTTTACAGTACCAACAGCTTCTTATCAAGACAACAACTAATTACTCAGTATTCCCTATCAGAAATTAATGTTGTCAACTTCTTTCTATATTTAACTCAATAAAATTATTTTCCCGGAATATCAAAACCTTTCATGCAACGACAAGGAATGATCAGGCTGAACTAAAACATTGTATCCTTCTACTTTTTTATTTTTTTGCTTTTATGATAAAGTGGGAAACAGTAGTACTTAATTTGATGTTTGTATATATATATATATATATATTATATATAGTTTGTAACACTACTTTTAATTCTAAGATACCCTGATCAGTTGCAAGACCACATTATTGTTTTCAGTGGACTGTAACATGCCTCCATTTTAAATTATCATGCAGGCATATGGCCAGCGTGATCCGAAACTACTAAGAAAACACTTTGATGGAAAGTTTAATAATAATGAAAAGCAGAGAGAACGAGAGAGAGAGAGAGGATATAGGATCCAAAAGGAGAGAAGATGAAGGAAGGGCTTGAAGCCACAATGGCTGCATGTGACTAGCTACGAGATGAAATAAAGAGAGAGAGAAAAAGAATTGGTTTGAAGAGAAAGCAAGAAGAGATATATTGTGGCTTGCCAACAATGCACATGGGAAGGCATGATTCAAGTCCATAACACAAGGCACACGTCCTCCACACAACCTCTCTCCACTGTTCATATATGTCATCTCCCTCTTATCTTATTCTTATTCTATGGTTCATGAGCATCCTACTTAATCAACTGTTAATTCTATTACTTAAATATATGGGAACATGTAGCTTTTATGCTTTGAGGATGCCATCAATCATGCACACCCAAAGGAAGTTGTTAAAGTTGTTATTTTTGAACTCATTAGAGGCATTGCATTTTGCTCAAGAATGTTCTACTTTCTTTTAGATGTGGCATTTTGGGTCAGACAAAAATTAATACAATATTATTTTTCTCTCAAATGTTATCTTGCATGTAAATTTGGATTTATTATTTATTGCTGTAATTTATTTTGGCTATTTAATTACAATATATAGGTGTAGCAGGAGAGTGAAAAAAATTAGTGAATATTTTTAATTATAAATAATTTGTATTAAGCATCAAACTAACTCATATGAGATCAGGAGTGGGTAAGATATTTTCTCTCAGTGAGATCAACTTGACATTCAAAGTAAAAAAATTCACTAAAACAACAATCATTTACATGTACAAATTAAAACACATAATAATTATTGGACAAATGGCAATTGTTTATCCCTGAATGTACAAAAAACATATAATGGACAATGTCATAATAAAAAAATCAACACATAATCACAATTACACAATCAAAATTTACAATAATAAAACTTAGGTCTATCATTTAACCTGACCCTAAACCCTAAATAATAATAGGTAAGAGAGAGATTAAAATTCTACCATCAATAATATATAATATTTACAAAATCCAAAACATAAGTTTAGCATCAATTCAAACAATATTAAATCTTAAATTGTCAATATACGATTTCAGTTAGTTTCTAATTTTATTTCTGATTCTAAAATATGTATAGAATGATAAATGGGGATAACCTAAATAGTATTATACCGAATGAGAGAGATAAAGATCTTATGTTTATATCTATGATTTGGATCTGAGCATGTGAGATGTTTTTAACGGGTCTTGAACATAGATTGACCGCATGATTACAACCAATGTCTCAAATTATCTCAACTTTTTTTTCGGTTTTTTTATTTTTTTTGGCAACAAGTACCTTCCGAAAGTCACAACGCGGTTGTCTGGGTACGTGTCATCACCTTGTAATCGTGAGGGTTCGAACCTAAATTCATCTTAATCAATGAAATCTTACATAAGGGACCGACCCGTTACCAATAAGCCAAGGGGTCATTGGTTAAAATTATCTCAAATTGAGCTGACAAATATCCTAAATGATTCTTTTGATGTGTATCCCTCATCTTTCAGCCTGGCTTAACTTGGCAACCTTTGTCTTTAAATTTTTTTAATTTATTTTAAATAATTATAGAAAAATATCTTGTTTAAATATCTTTTCCTTGCCGATCTCCGGTGGGAGTATGGATCCAAATGCAAGCTTGGGTGGTTCCAGTGGTATAGCTAGTGAGTGGTCCATGCCATGGCCGAGCGATGATGCATGATGGCTAGACCAGAGGGAAGCAGGGAGGGATGAAAGTATTGGTGATTAAATGAGCAAAGAAAGAAAGAGTAGAGAGTCACATCGGCAGGCACGTGGGACGCTGATTCCTGCCAGTTAATCAAACTGCCCCCTACGACTTTCCTGTAAAACCGTTGAAGCTCAACTTCCTTCCCTCCTCCCCCACCCTCAATCTCACACAGCTGTTCCTAGCTGTCCTTCTTATCCCCTTGTCATGTGAATGTGATCCCCCCCTAGCCTAGCCTCTCTCCCTCCCTCCCTCCATTATACCTCCCTTCCCTAACAAAACAAACCCAACCCAAACACAAACCAATATCACAAGAACAACAACAAGAAGAAGATGGTGCAGCTTTTCATTCAAACTTAGTGGTCGTGCATGATCTATGCATAAGATCTCAGAAAGACCTAGCTTTCTCTTTTGATACATAAAGCTCAGATAGATATATACACAGATGGCTCAGTTGCCTCCTAAAGTGCCTAGCAGCATGTCACCCAACTGGCCGGGATTCGGGCATCAGCGAGCTCCGTCCATGGCCTCTTTCCTCCCAGTTGCGGCGCCACCAACTGCCGGGAACCAGCCGTCATGGGTGGACGAGTTTCTTGATTTCACGTCGGCCAGACGTGGCGCACACCGGCGGTCAATGAGTGACTCGGTGGCATTTCTTGAAGCTGCTCCCATGATCATGAGCAGCAATGGCGGCGGAGGAGTGCATGAATTCGATCGACTCGATGAAGACCAGCTCATATCTATGTTTCCGGATGACGTGCCTCCGTCTTCGGGAAATTCAGCTGCTCCGTTGTCATCATCGACACCGACGTCACCTTCAGATCACAACAGCATTAACGATGAGAAGCCTTCGGCGTTGTCGTCGGAGCAGCAAGCTGTTAATGAGGTGGAAGAGGCTCAGAGTTTGTGCAAGTCGGAGCCGCAGGTGCATCCGGCTGCACAGCCGGCAGCCGCAGCTGCTGAGCAACAAATTGTAGATCCCAAGAGGGTGAAGAGGTAATAATAATTAGAATTAAGTAGTTGCTTCTCAGAAAACAACACAATGTAGCTCTTCTCTTGTATATATATATGTAGTTAACTCACTGTCAATCCTTATATACTTTGGATTAGGATCTTAGCGAACAGGCAGTCGGCACAGAGATCTCGGGTGAGGAAGCTGCAGTACATCTCCGAGCTGGAACGCAGCGTTACTTCATTGCAGGTAATTCTATCAAGTTGTGTTGTATGTATAATCACAGAGTTAATTATAATCTTATTATAGTATCTGACATTTTAACTAATTAAATGAAGTTTTTATTTTTATTTTTAAAAAAAAGACTGAGGTTTCAGCATTGTCTCCCCGAGTGGCTTTCCTCGACCACCAGCGCTCAGTGCTCACCGTTGGCAACAGCCATCTGAAACAGCGGATTGCCGCTCTCGCCCAAGATAAAATTTTCAAAGACGGTGAGTTGAGTAGTCAGTGTATTTTGCTCTTATTTTTCAGAATTTTGGTAATAAATTTTCTTAATATATATGTATATATCTTCTCTGCTGTCATGCACACATGATATGAATGCAGAGCAGTGAGTAGTGGGGGGGAGTTTAATTAGGGCTGCAGACAGATCCCTGTCGGGCATATGTAATGTAACTCCCAAATTAAAAGATTTATTTAATTAAAGGATGTGGGACTAACTATTAACACTATTATTATTATTATTATTATTATTATTATTATTATTATTATTATTATTATTATTCATAAATTATGATGTTTGAATATTGCAGCTCATCAGGAGGCGCTGAAGAAGGAGATAGAAAGACTGAGGCAAGTGTACCACCAGCAAAGCATCAAGAAGATGTCGGCAGCGCCCACCGGCGATTCGCCGGAGCACGCGAACAAAGAGCTCGTGAGCTGAGAGCCTGTGCGTGCATGTGAGCTCCTCCTGGGTGGGCCCGCCGACTCAAATAGGGGGTGTTTTGGAATGGAAATTAATTGGGGGAGGGGGAGGTATTCAATGTGCAAATAGGGGGGGTGTGATTGTATTCTCTGTATCTTATTTTTTAAAAAATATCTTAGATTTATTCTTTGGAGGGAATGGTGGTGTGATTGATTTTGTGGTTGCAATTTGTGTTGGCATGCATGGAAAGGTATGTCTGGTGGGTTTTTGTGTCATTTAAAAGGCTATTTCTTTGTGGGTTCATGGAAATAATTATGTCATAGGTGTAGCTTTTTTTTTTTATTATTGGATATAAGGGGTTATGTACAGAAACTATTGAAAGCTTGTGACATGTCTTGATACTTTTTTTTAATAATTTGATTATAGCCCCAAATTCAATGGTTAAACTAATTGTTAGCAACTTAATTACCATGATCGTAAAAACTTGGCAGCCTTTCATATATGAATATATCAATGTTAATCTAATCACACATTTATCGATATTGAATCAGAAAAATCCAGCTTTACAAAATAATGATAATTATTTAGGATTTTGGCTTATACCTCCTAAGAGAATAATTAAATGATTTATTGTTAATCTTCTAACAAAAATTGAGTTGGGAAAGATATGCTATTATGTGTATAAAGAAAAACAAATAATGAAACATTATAGAATAACTGCGTGTTTGGTTCTTCGAGAGTCACTTATTAGGAGTCATGGAAGTAATTGAAGTGAAAGTCTAAGATTTATATGGATTATAATATAATTTATGGTGTTTGGTTGGATACTGAGGTAGTTTCGAAATTTACACTGCTATATACCTCCAATGTTTGTTTCATGGGAGTGAAGCTACCATAGTGGAAATGAAGTAACAATGAAATGGAAGTTTGGTCATGTACACCGAACTCCCAATTCGGTTTTTTTATTTATTTTTATTTTTTTAAGAAATGTGGATAAACCCACTAGAAGAACACTGCACAGGTATAGTTTGAACCCTCAATTTTTTTTTGTGAGAGAAAATAAAATAACCAACTTTCTTTGTGGAAGTGAAGGTTGATAAATGTCTAATTTTTTATTTTTGAGTCTTTACATTCAGAAACCAATTTGGAAACCAAACATACAGAAGTGGACCAAAAATGACTTCAAAAATTTCACTTTGGTACCTTGGTGAACCAAATATGCCCTAAATCCCCATGAAAACTAGGTTTAGCAAATCAAGCAAATTAAAAATATCAAAAAGCTGAAAACAGTATGATCATGAATTCATTTATTGAACAATAGCCAGCTAAAGGGCAGCAGGAGTGGTCCTGTGAGAGAAATGGTGTTCCATCATAATAAACCATGAAGCAAAGCTATGATATGAAGAAATATAGTGAAGTTAAAAAAAAAAAGAAATGATTTCCTTGATAATTTGGCAGTATGAAGCACTAGTCTAGTCCCTTGAAAGCATTTGAAAATTTTGAAACACAAGAAACTTTTGGAGACATCATCACATGCACGCAGGGGACCAAGAAAAAAAAAGCTCAACATTAACATATGGGTGGTCCCTTACATCTAGATATTCAACTAGAAATCTACAGTATAGTTTTGACAATGATACCTGCTCAAGCTACTTCTATGGCCTTTGGTGAACTTTTATGTAAACCATAAAAACAAGATTTCTTTGTAAATAAACAAATTAATATATAAATATATCATAGAGTTCAAAAAAATAAATAAATATAGAGTTGGATACTTAGACCGTACCAGCTCGGACCCAGAAATGCCCCAGCATGAAATGAGCATGGCTTGCAACCTGCCATGGGCCTCCATAGTAGAGTGTTCATGGGCCGGGCCAAGACTTAATAAAATTGATGATCATGTTTGCTCAAGCTTGGTCCGACCCAGTTATTTGGGCCTATAGTTTTGTCCAAAGCCAATCCATATTTTTAAACACATGATCAAGGTCCGCACAAATCCGCCCAAGTTAATTTTTTAAAATTAAAATGGATTATAAATGGGCTCTAAATTGTTTAATTTATTATAAATAATTATAAATAATGAATTTATTTATTTTATTTGTATATAATTCAGGCTGGGGCAGTGCCGGGTCGGGCCCTAAAACATCGGCCCAACCAATTTTTTAAATGGGCTCTTTTCTTTGTCCAATATCTATTGTTCAGACCAAATATTTTTGTCCAAACCCTCTTATTTTCGGACGGGCCTTCGGGTTTGGGCGGATAGCCCGACCCTTGGAAATGGCTACTCCATAGCATGAGGATTGCGGCCTGCCTACTGCTACAGAGTATCCAAACTAAGAGACTGGTCCTTTTTTAATTCAATTAATTTTTTTCTAATTTTTATGTAAATTACCAAAAAGAAAACCACCGATACCAATTAAATTTGATATTTTATTTTCAAAATTTATTTTATTAATTTTATAAACTTTTTTAATTTTGAATGTTTTTATTTTTTTTAATAATTTTAAATATTTAAAAATAAATAGATTAACAAGTAGAACATGTTCACACAACAGGATACCCAACACTAGTGGCTCTTTTCCCCAACAAACACTCATGAGACTACTTAATCAGGATTATTTCTATAACTAGTCACTAAATTATTTTTCATTAAAATATAATAAAATATAAAGAAAAAAACTCAAATAACATTCAGTTCCGAAAACCACCGAGTCTCAAAAATCATATTTTATCAATACCCTTTAAAAATACTTAATTAATAAAAAGTTTAAACTAATCACAAATAGTAACATAAATGATCAGATTTATTTTTTATAAGAGATAAATCATGTTTTATTTAGATAATTGTTAATAGTAGTACATGCATGGTATCAACTGGTTATATAGAGATTTTGGTATCTAAAATTGAAGATTGCCGACCTTGCCTTCTATTGTTTAGTGCCCTTTTTTTAGTTTCTTTGGTTGTCCTTTCCTGTTACAGTTTCAATGTAGCTTGTGTCTCTTCTTCATTCGCTCCTCGGCATCCAAGGGAAGGTCGTGGGTTGACTGGACTATCTTCCTCCTCACTGCCCTTGCTCCACTTCAATGTCGCTCTGTCGGTCTTGCTGTGAGTTGGGTCTCGTTGGTTCTGCAACACATTTTCAGACTCGTGCCATCTTCCAAAGTGTATTGGGTCTCTGCAACCTCGTGCTCCGCCGACCGCCGGGAATCACTCCAGGAGTCGCTCCGCCATTCTTACAAATTATGAGAAGTTGATGGTGAATGATTGGTGGGTTACCACTCCAATTAAACAAATATTAACCTAAAAATTTATGTTTAGAAAGTTTTTAACAGTTTAAATTATTTTTTGTTGGATCAAACCCATCTAACATTTCATCAATTCATAGTGTTATTATTATTATTATTATTTTTGATAAATATGGACAAGCCACTAGAAATATGCCATAGACGTGATTCGAACCCGCCACTAGAACCACGCCATAGTGCTACTTAACTATAAGAAATGATTAACTTATGAGCTTCATGAGACGTGAAAATTCTAACTTATTCCAAATAATTAGTTAAGTTGTGAATAAATGAGTTGATAAATGACTCAAGTTCTAATTAATTTGAAGTATATCTCTCAGGTAGTGAAATCAGCAGGGGCGGTTCAAGAAAGTTGGAGGCCTAAAGCGAAATTTTAAAATAAGATATTTAATTATTAATATAAATTAAATTTTATTAAATTTTTTTAATAAACACTTATACGAGACATTTTTTTTAACTATTTTATAGACTAACATTTATGGGTTTTGATGGGGAAGTAACTTTATAACCACTCAAAAAAAAAAAAAAAAACTAAACAAACAAACAAACAAAAATTTAAACAATAAAAAGATAATATGTTATTTTATTAAAAGAGAAATTCTACTACAAAAATTATTTAAAATTTATTTTTCTAACTTTTTGAGATGCAAAGTTATTATTTAAATTTTCATAACAGAGAAATGGTCGTTACTTACCAATTTACCAACGGCTAAGTAATTAGTAATTTTTGGGATTAGTTTTTTAATAACTAATAATGTAGTTGGTAGAAGATATATATTTAATTATGTATTAAACTTAAAAAAGTTAAAACTTTAGTTTATTATGTTTTATTTTAAAAAGTTAGTTGATAAAAGATATATAATTGATTAGATATTAAATTAAAAATTTTAAATATCCGTATATTATAACAAATAATAATTATTATTAGCATGATAAAGTTTTAAAAAATTTCAGGTTCAAATGTAGTAGGAGGCCTCCAATAGATATTAACTTATAATTTGTAAATATTAATTTATCATACAAATAATTATTATAACTACAATGATAAGTTTTTAAAAAATTTTAAGATTTAAACTTTGCATGAGGCCTCCAATAGATATTAAAATTAAAATAAAAATTTTTAAATATTAATTTATTATAATAATTTATTATTATAGTTATGATAATAAAATTTTTTAAAAAAAATCTTGGAGGATGAAAAATAAATATGAGGGTTTTAAAATTTGGGGGCCTAAAGCGATCGCTTCACTTGCTTTATCTTTAAGCCGCCCGTGGTGTCATGTTCCTTCAATGATTATAACATTCATGTTCCGGTAGCTTTCATTGATTGCTTCAGTCACTTGAGCCAAGTCAATTCGATATCAAGCCCAGATTCGTCCAATTCTGATGCTGAGTAGCACTAGCTAGAAAGTGATTGTCATGAGAAAAGGCGACCGACTTTCATGCACAAATCAATGGTTTCGGGTGATTTTTCGGTAACTTCTTCGGTAAGTAAAGAATTACCCAACCTGATATGGATATGTACTGAATTCAAACCACAAAAACATACTCATCCAGCTCACTCTCGCACTCCCCAGTTCCTCGGAAATTAATTAATCACCTCTCTTCATCCAGATTTGAAGGACCCAACCAAAATTTTCAAACATTCACTTTCTAGGAAATAGTGCTGTTCTTATTCATCAATTGCCATCTCTTCTAGAAAAGCTAGCTTCATTACTGGAAAGCTTCTAACATTTTCCTTGATATTGCAAAGATTCCAAAAAGAGTTCAATTCTTAGGTTCCAACTTCATGATATACTGACTGACTGGATCCTCAGCCCACAGCTTCTCTTCTTCTCTATAAATAACTCAAAAAATTAATCTCTCCCTCTCATCTGTTCACCTCTTGAATGCATCCAGTCATAGATATATATCTTGCAGCAGGTCATGATCATGGCTGTTCCTCATTTCATGGTAATGTTGTATCTTGTGATGAGCTATGCAGCTGCCATAAAAATCGGTGTCATTGTTAACATCAACACTAATACTGGAAGGGAGCAGAAGATAGCCACTGAAATAGCTGCTCGTCACTTCAACTCATCCTCTTCTGTTCTATTACTGAATATTTACAGCGAGACAGACAGTAATGAACCCTTCACTCTTCTCTAATTATCCGATGTGGGACTAAAGTTTGCAATCCCAACATATTTTACTTTTATCGTTTACTTTGGTCTTCGTGATCATCTAAAAAAATATTATATGTTGCAGCCAAAAAACTTGTTAACGAATGGGGAGCAGAAGCGATCATTGCAGCAGGAACATGGCCAGAGCTGACTTCATTGAATGAAGTAGGGAATACAGCAGGTGTTCCGGTGCTGTTGCTAGAGGCCTTACCCCCATGGACTTCCACTCCACAGCCATACGTTGTTCTCATGTCATCAGGAGCTACTACATCACGCATACGCTGTGTAGCAGAGCTTGTTCGAAGTTATAAATGGAGGAGGGCCATTGTTATCTATGAGGATGATGATCATTCTAGTGTTTCAGGAAGCCTCAACCTTCTTCTCTCTGATGCCCTCCGAGACGTTGGATCGGGAATAGAAGACCGTGTGGCATTCTCAAGTTTGGACAAGTTCGAAGACCCAAAGCTTGTGATACGACGGGAGTTGGAGAGAGTTAGCCTTCAACTTTGCAAGGTGTTTATTGTCCTACGTTTATCAAAATCATCAGCAATTCACCTTTTCAAGGAAGCACATGCACTTGGGATGATGAACAAAGGCCATGTATGGATCGTAGCTGATGACAGTATAACAAATCTCTTTGAGTACTACTCTTCTGATCTCTCTGATTACGCTGAAGGTGTCTTGGGAATAAAAGACTACTTCAACAAGACAACAAAGTCATACCAAGAATTCCAAGCAGAATTCCGGAGAAGTTATAAGTCAAATTATGGTGCAGAAGTAGACCCGGGAATATCCTCACTGTTGGCATATGATGCAGTGAATATGCTCTCACTGGCGGAGAACAAGGGGAAGACATTGTTAGAAGGTATATTGTCTAGCCATTTTGTTGGCCTAACTGGTTATATAAGGTCAGGAGAAAGTGGGAATTTAGCGACCAAAGAGAGTTCTTCAGCTTTCCAAATCATTAACGTTGTTGGGAAGAGTTACAGGGAGTTGGGGATTTGGTACGCGGAGGATGGATTCTATGAGGGTGATGAAAAGGTGGATATTTTTGGTCCTGTGTTTTGGCCTGGAGGACCAAGAGGGACTCCTGGAGGATGGGGCAAGCTCAAGATTGGGGTGCCAGCAAGGACTACATTTGATCAATTTGTTGAGGTGAAGTATGATCATAAAGGCAAAGTGAAGTTGATAACAGGATACTGCATTGATGTTTTCATGGAGACATTGAAGAGATTAAAGTACAACCTCACTTTTGAGTTCTTTCCTTTCCATGGCACCTATGATGATCTCATTGACCAAGTAACCATTAAGGTACGTAGATTCAACATTTAAACTTTATCAGTTTTAATTTCTTATGAATATTAATATGTAGTTCTGATTAATTTAATATTTATATATATATGTGACTGCAGAATTACGATGCAGTGGTGGGAGATATAACAATCCTGGCAAAACGATCAGAGAAGGTTGATTTCACTCAACCTTATGTCGGGTCTGGCCTTGCCATGTTGGCGAGAGTCAAGCCGGATCATAAAACTTGGGTGTTTCTCAAACCATTCACTTGTTCTGTTTGGATGTGCACCATTCTTGGGTTCCTCTACACAGCAGCAATTGTGTGGTTTCTAGAGAGGAAAGAAAATTCCGAGTTTCATGGTTCTTGGAGCAACCAAATTGAAGCAACAATTCTGTTAATCTTCACCATCTTTTGCAACTTCAGTGAGCATCATATATATATATATACAAGTCACAAAGCTAAACGATATATTGATTTTCATTTATGTTAATTCTTTTTGAGCCATAATGATATATGCCAATATTCTTCATGTGTTTATGCAGAAAAAATCAGGAGCTACTACACTCTGGTTGTGATCTTGGTGTGGTTCTTTGTGGTATTTATCATCACACAAAGCTACACGGCTAGCCTTAGCTCAATCCTAACTACTCAGAAACTAGAACCAGTGGTGAGTTTCACCAGAATTGGGTGCGATGGGGACTCATTTGTTGTGAAGTATTTGGAAGAAGTTCTCGGCTATCCGCCTAGGAAAATAAACACGATAGGGAAGGAGAAAAACTATCCTGAGGCTTTTGAAAGTGGCAAGATCAGTGTGGCATTCATGGAAACTCCCTATTTGAGAGTCTTTCTTTCAAGACATGAGGAATACACTGTTCATGGAGAGACACACAGACTAGGAGGCTTTGGCTTTGTAAGTGATATATATGATAAACCCTTCTAGCTAGTTTTTATATTAGTTCTCATTTCTATTTATTGTTCAATTTAGGTATTTCCTAAAGGCTCTCCATTGGCAGTTGATCTCTCTGAAGCAATATTAGAACTATCTGAGGAAGGGGTGTTGAAGGATTTGGAGAACAAATGGTTCTCTTTTTCCTTTTCAAATTATCCAAGCACTGAAAAGATTGGGAATAAGAATAGTTTGAGTCTTGGTCACTTGTGGGGACTCTTTGTTTTAACAGGAGCCACTACAACTTTTATATTTGTTCTATTCCTTATTAGATTGTCAATTAGGAATAGTCAAAGGCAAGAAGAGGAGGATGGTGGGAATGTCAATGAAAGACAGCTTCAATCCCCAAGCATGCACTATAGTTCTTCAATGGAAAAGAATTTGGATGGAATTGAAGATGAAACAAATCAGCATTTTCACATGGAACAAACATATCAAGGATCTCCAAAGTCTCAAGTGCTTCGACATGAAGGAAATGACTATGAAGAATTTGAGTAATTAGTGAAGATTGGCAAAAAAAAAATTTGATGGAGACAGGTCGGTTTAGGCATGCGTTAGCCCCTTCTTCCTATGTACATGATTCCGATCCTATGTTATATATATATATATATGTAAAATGAATCTTCGAAATGTAAATAAATAAGGTTTAATACCACGTTCCATATTGTTCGTGTAAGATGATCTCTCTTTATCTTATTTTTTTTTAATAAATGTGGATAAATCACTAGAAGCATACTGTAGATATGGTTGGAATACTCAACTTCTCTTTTATCTTAAGATATAAGATCTTTCTTAACAAGGCACTTGGTCAAGTGGAGTCAATCCTTCACCATGGAGGGGCCACCACACCCTAGAGTGAGGATAATATAGAGCAAGACTTGTCTGAGTAGTTAGACTTATTTTTTTGTTCCTAAGCATATAGGGTGGTCCGAATCTATTTCGATTATGCTTTATATCTCATGAACTTGACAATTTGACTAAGAGGGGATGGAATGGGTTGCAATCTACCTGATTTTTCAATGATAGGGAATCTGAAAAAGTGGCACACCTCTTCTTCTTGTGCAAATACGCACCGAATGTTTGGGGTCACTTGACTAATTTACTACAACACCCTTTCATGCCACAGTCGTACCAAGACCTACGAAACAAACATGAATGCTAACCCGGCTATTCGCATCGGATGGAACATGCTCTGTGTCCATTATATGGAGTTTGTGATTGGAAAGAAATAAAAAATATTTTAATGATAAACAAGAAATTTTCATTACGTTCGTTCAAATATCGATTTCTTTACTTTATCTCAGTTTAATGTAGTTAATGTGTCCAAATAGGCCAAGTTGGAGGCCACACAGAACCTGGTGAAAATAAACTTAGGTTTTACATGCAAGAGAAGCAAAAAGCCTCGGTAATGATGACACACCTCGAGATGCATGAAGTGTGACCTAATGGAGTATTGTGGTTCAGCTTTAGGGATGACAATGGGGCGGGACAGGCCTCTACCACCACCGCCCGCCTCGCCCTGCCCCGCCCAAATAGTGGTATTATGAATACCACAACCGCTACCGCAATTTTTTTTTCAAGCCCCGCCCCACTATTTTTTTTATTTTTTTTACTTGTATACTTTTGAGTTATGAATGCAAAGTTGCAAACCAACTACTAAAATTCTTGAAAACACTTATAAATTAAAATTTCTAAAACACATACTTTAATAATTTTCTAATATTTAATGTAAACCTAAAAATATATGATGTAATATATACATATAAGGGTATTTTTGTAAATTTCTTAGCGGGGCGGGCCGGATTTAAAATAGATGTTTACCAAACCCGTCCTGTCCCGCACTCCTCACAAAAAATCCCCACCCTGCCCATGCCTCGCTCTCCAACAAAAAAAACCACCCCATTCAGAATGGATCGTGTCGGAAACCACGGATCGGTTCGGGTTTTACTATTCTATTCAACTTAGAGCGATTTTATTGTCTCATTTTTCACACATTGTATTCATCTCTCCGTATTGTAACAAGTAACAACTATTTTAACTTTTAAATAAAGTGTGGATTGTACACTTTATTCAAAAATTAAAAAAGCCTAATTATCAAATATAGGTGACCTAATAGTTGAATATATATATATATATATATATATATATATATATATATATATGTGGTAAACAAGATCTATACTATTTTTAGATATATATTTAAATCTACTCCAAAAAGTAAAAAACTAAATAGGACAGCTAGGGCGTGTCCAGTTGTGAGTTGTGGTGGGAGCCAATTTTGAAAATTTCCCATCTCCCTCCCAATCTCAATCTCATTATTGGGAAAACAAACCAGTTCCCCTCTCCCCCTCTCCTCCCCAAAATCCAAATGTCCAAAATTCAAAAAGTATTTTTCTCCTCTCTTTTTTCACTCATCTCATCCCTCTCCATCAAACATTCTCAGAATCTCCCCGCCAAATCCAATCTACAAATACACTCCTCCTATTCCTCCCTTCCCAACATCAATCCCATCATCTCTCTCTCTCTCTCTGAAATGGGTTTGCCATCCCTTGCTTACCACTATACCAACAACAAGGAGAACAACCTCAGCTCCCTCTCTATATCCTCCCATTGTACCAACAAAACCACCTACAAGAAGAGGAAGGTAATTGGAAGGATCAGAGTGCCTCTTCAAGACATTACTCACCTCTTCAACTCATCACCCTCTGGCTCTACTCCAATTGCATCTCCTCCAATCTCCTTGTTTGGTACTCAAGTAATTAGTTTTTCCAAGCAGCCTGAAGGCCTTCTGAAGAGAAGGATTGTGAATGATGTCTGCTGCGGGACTTGCCGGATATCATCTCTTCGGAAGAATTTCCGATGACTTAAACTTCTCAAGGTTTCTTTGTTTTTGTTGAAAGTTGAAATTAAGCTGTTGGATTAATGACATTGTTCTTATGATCATGCCACAAAAATGAGAAAAGTTCTCGCTTGCTTGATGTGCTGAAAGGATTGAAACCTTTCTGAGAGGTTTATACAAATAGTTCATATTTTGGTCCATTGACCTGATTTCGTTGTTGGCTTGAATACTGGAGGATGCTGCCATCCATGCTCACACTTCTTTAGGATAAGCACAATTCAGCTATAAACCAGTTTGAAAAGTACTTGCTAAAATGACAATTTATGAGCTAAGGATCCCAATTGGTTCTGCCAGATTACTCCCACTGAATTTTTTGAGTACTTGAATTATTTGGTAGTCTTTTCTTGAATTTTCTTTTTTGACAAAGGCGTCAAGCGTTAACCCGTCAAGGGCGGACAATGTGATGAATGCATATGCTCTCACCTTGCGGCCGAAATCTCTCCCAACCAACAATATCGTATATAAAGGATCCAATACCAATAGGCCAAGAGACCGTTGGCTTATTTTTTTTTCATATTGTTGATCTGGTGATATCTTTGCAACTTCTCTATTGCACTTTTTCTCCTTGATGTGTCTTGCACAAAAAGTACATTAGAAAAAATAAAAAGCAACAGTATATGTTTTCAAATGCATGTTTACAACAAAATAAATAAATAAATAAATAAACAAACATGGGAGCACATGGATTAAATTTCCTTCTGTGTACTAGCTGTTGGGATTATGTTTAGTTTTAAAACAAACCGTACAAATAATTTTTCTTCCTTTTCATAAGGATAATGAGCATTATATTTGCTTTCACTACTCTCTGTCTGTCTCTCTCTCTGCTCCAATCCTTAAGTCCCCCCCCGAGCATCTTCCTTGGTAGGGATAGTCATGAAATCCTTCCATTAATTTGTTGTCAGTCACTCAATATCTCAATGATTATATTCTTTGTGACTCATTTTTGTTATATATAGGACACATGTAACTTGTAGACAAGGGATGTGAATTAATACTTTGGTTAAGTTAAATGATCTTGCATACTCAAATATAATAGCTGGTGGCCCACAATAGCTGGCGATCCCCCAATTATTCCCCTAAAGATGTTTGCGGACGCTACTCTAGATAGCATGACAATAAAAACACCAGTAACCAACATGAATAGTAATGGAGATAGGAGATCTCCTTGTTGCAGTCTGCGCTTGTGTCTCACATATCCAATTGAGGATCTATTTATGAGGAAGTTTGCTTTATACGATTGTAAGATGACCCTTATCCATCCAAGGCATTTATCCCTAAAGCTCTATGTTTTCATATTGTCCAGTAAGAACTCCCAGTCGACTGTATCGAAAGCTTTTTCAAAATCCACTTTCATAAGTGCCCCATTACTTCTACTACTCCGCATGCGATAGATGAGTTTATCTACAACCACTATATTGTCTTATATGTATCTCCCATTTATAAAAGTTGTTTGGCTTTCGTCTACAAGTTCAGTGATGACCTCTTTTAGTCGATTTGCAAGAACTTTGTAATGATCTTCATTGACCAGTTAAGGAGGCTAATTGGCCTAGTCTTTGATTTCTTACAGGGAGTCCGTCTTGGGGATGAGTAGTATGTGGACCCAGTTTAGTCTTTCCAGGTCTGCTCCTCCTTAATGAAGTTCTTGAAATATTTAGCCTATGTCTTCCTTGATGAAGTGCCAATCTTTTGGATGTCTCTATCCTCACTCCCTCCGACGAGCTCGCCAAAATTTATTCCTATTAATATTCTGATGAACTGAAAGGTTTTGCTGATATTTGATATTGTTGTCAGTGATATCACAATCTTGGCTGGTCGTGTGCGTTTATTCGACTTCACCTTGCCATATACTGAAACTAGTTTAGGGATGTTGATACTGTTAAATCTTTCTGGGCTGGACCCCTACTGGTCCAGCCAGAACTACTATCGGGCTTAGTCACATCTCCACACTAGTAGTGATATTGTCCGCTTTGAGCCTGAGCCCGCACGGTTTTGTTCTTGGGCTTAACCCAAAAGGCCTCGCTACTAATGGAGATATGCTTTATTACTTAAGCCCTACATTTTTTCTTCAACAACCGATGTGGGACTTTGTTTGATTTCTAACATCCTCCCTCAAACAAAGGACCACATCTCCAATCCAGGTCTACCGCCTGGCAACCAACTGCAATCCAGGTCCACTGCCTGGCAACTAATTGCAATCCAACCAACTCAATCCTGGCCCAACTACCAACTCAATCCAGGTCTACCGCCTGGCTGCCAACTCTTTTTTTTTAATTACATATCTACCACCTACTCTGATACCATGTTAAATCTTTCTGGGCTGGACTCTACTGGTCCAACCCCAATAATTATTGGGCTTAGTCTAAATCTCCACACTAGTAGTGATATTGTCCGTTTTGGGCCTGAGCCCGCACGGTTTTGTTCTTGGGCTTAACCCAAAAGGCCTCACTACTAAGAGATGCTTTATTACTTAAGCCCTACACTTTTTTCTTCAACAGTCGATGTGGGACTATTGTTTGATTTCTAACATCCTCCCTCAAACAAAGGCCCACATTGACTCGAACGCCAACTTCTATCCAGGTCTACCGCCTGGCAACCAACTGCAATCCAGGTCCACCGCCTGGCCCAACTACAAACTGCAATCCAGGTCCACTGCTTGGCACCAACTGCAATCCAGGTCCACTACCTGGCAACCAACTGCAATCCAGGCCTACTGCCTGGCACCAACTGCAAACCAACTGCAATCCAGGTCAATCGCCTGGCCCAACTACCAATTTTTTTTTTTTTTTTTAAAGTCTACAACCTGCTCTGATACCATGTTAAATCTTTTTCTGAGCTGGACCCAACTAGTCCAACTACTATCGGGCTTAGTTCACATCCCCACATTAGTAGTGATATTGTCCGCTTTGGGCCTGAGCCCGCACGGTTTTGTTCTTGGGCTTAACCCAAAAGGCCTCACTACTAATGGAGATGAGAACTAAGCCCAATAGTTGTTGGGGCTGGACCAGTTGGGTCCAACCCAGAAAGATTTAACATGGTAATGTGGATCCGTTGAGACATACACAGTCTTTTCAAAAGGTGTACGACACATTAAATTCACAATTGGCAGTGGCTGGACAAGTAGGGTTTAGCCCAGAACGATTTAACAGATACAGACCAAACCGAATGGCAATACTTGGATCTTTTTGAAGCCATTTTCAAAAGAAGTGCTTGGCTTGATTACACTTTGTTTCATCAACACCACCCTCATCGTCTGGCACTTGGGAAAGGAATGAAATCCCAACTTTGCAAGCACTAGGAGGAGCCAATTCGGAACAACACTTTGGCTCATGTTCTCTACCATCTTCCCTCGTGACGTTTGGTTGGAGGTAATTCAAAATCTAGGGATTTCGAATTACAATGTAGTTGTAAATACTTGGATTTCAAAATACACCACATTCAAAATCCGGTGTTTGGTTGAATGTAATTGGAAATCCAGATTTGAAAATTTTGTGTTTGGTTGGAAGGATTTGAAAATCTGAAATTGAGATATGGTCACCCTCTTTTGCATGAGTGAGCTTACTCCTTTATTTGTTTAAATATTATTTTAAATATATTCATTTTTATATATATTTTTTAAATCTTTATATAAATAATTTCTACAACAAATAATATGTATTTTTTCAAATATAAGAATTTTGTATATTTATTAATAAAAAATTTATTAATAATTTCTACAACAATAAATTATATAAATTATTGTCACACATTTTTATTTTTATAATGACAAATTTATTAATAACCTTAAAAAATTAAGCTACATTAAATATTAAAAAAAGGATTAATCATATTTAATAAAATATCTATAATTAAAATTGAACTGAAATAAATTCGAATGGCCAAAAAATCCCAACAGGAATAGAATCATTGGAAGGGGTTGATAAACAATAATGAATGCATAATAATACAGTGAATTCATAAGCTTTTATCATCCACCAAACAATAATGTCATGCCATTCATAAATAAATTGTGTCAAAGGGGTTGATAAACAATAATGTCATCCACCAAACAGTGAATTCATAACAATACAATGAATTCAACTGCTTACAATATGATTCCATACATTAAGCATTGTGACAGCAAAACAGATGCTACATAGTTCTTTACAAATGGATTCCCTGCACAGCGTTTGGGAGATGTTCCTCACAACGCTCGCGAAGATGGGAAGGGGATGCACGGGAGAGGAGTTGGCGTAACCCCCCTGCAGACACTCTCACGGTCACGTGATCCACGTGAGTGGAATTCCAACTCCATGGATTTTGAATTACGCCCGATTTGGGCGTAATTCAAAATCCCTTATTTGGGGTATTTGAAATTACATTGTATTTTGAAATCCAACAAATTTCATACAACCAAACATCGGTTTTGCAAATCCTTGTATTTGGAATTACATGTAATTCCAAATACTGCCAAACAAACACCACCTTAAGTGAGTATTGCAACATCATACTGATTTTGTGTTTTTTTTTCCAATAATTCAACCATACAAATCACACATTAAGCAAGAAAAAAGCTCTCCTCTTAAAATTTCCTAAGAGCTAATTGTAGAATTCTTGTTGGAGTTATATAATATATCTACTCTGTATGTACATTTATAACCAAAACAGAAAATTATTTCTGTTAACTGCTGCTCATAACTTTCTATTATTTCGGATACTTTGTATTATTGCCAAATTATATTGCATTCTAATTGATACTTTGACCCTTTGGCTAAAATGATACTTATAAATGCAGTGAAGGTTAGTAACTACTACACAAAATTCATTCTAGTTGTATGGCTCTGTGGTATTGATTATTACCCAAACCTTCACTGCTAGCCTGAGCTCTAAACTGACTGCTGAGATAGGTCAGGCTAGCATCAGTGAGATAGGTGTCAACTGTTGGGCATCAGTGAGATAGGTGTCAACTCACACTACTTGATCAAGCACTTAGAAGATGCACATCATCTCCAAGCTCAAAGAATTCAGCAGATTAGTAAGATTGAAGACTACCATAAAGCCTTCCAAAGTGGAAAAATCAATGCAGCTTTTATGGAGACACCTTACTTGCGTTTGTTTCTCTCGTTGTATCAAGACTACACTATCTATGGAGAGACCGAGAAATTGGGCAGTTTTGGCTTTGTAAGTGACACCATGCTCAATGTTACCCTCTTCAATTAAAGCACGATTCAAGGTATTATTTATGCTAGCTTGAATCTTGCCATGCAAAATCAATACTTCCATTTATAATATTTAAATAGATTAAAAACATTTTTAAATATTTAATATGATTTTTGTACTTTGCTTATTTTTGTTAAACACAGTGTCTATTATTGACGTGGCAACACAAGTGACATTCAAATAGAGATGTGGCGTAACAAGTAATCATATTTGTTGACATGGATTGACATGTATATTGCTAATATGGCTCCAACATGCCACATCAACAAAAAAAAATTTAATGGAGACTTTAAAACATGCCACATGGCATGCTCAGTGACAAATTTTTTAAATAAATGTCAATATAATTAATTATTTATCAAATAACATAATTAAACTAAATATAATTAAAACAATACAAATAATACACCCAAAATTAATTATTTTTTTTAAAAAAATATAATTAACAAACAACATTAATCAAATCCTAACCTAAAAGATTGTTGTATTTCTGTACCCTAATCATAATACATGTAATCAAATTTCAAAAAAGTATTATGACATTAGTCATGTTCAGGTAGGCAGCTTTCATTGACTGCTTCAGCCACTGGAGCTAACTCAATTCTCACAGCCATGATTCATCCAATTATATGATCCTGAGTAGTACTGGAAAGTGAGTTTATTCTCATTCATTAAGAAGTCATGAGAAAAGTCAACCGACTTGACTAACCGTGTGAATTCAAACGATGAAACTGTCCCACTCCCAAGTCCCAAGTTCCTTGGACACAACCAATTTTTCAAACATACACTTTCTAGGAAACAGTGCTGTTCCTATTCATCCATTTTTGTTTTTTGGGACATAAGAGCCAGGCGGTCAGCCCCGCCTAGCTAAGATTACCCACGGGTGACTTGGTCCTGGGTTCGAATCCTTGCACCGCCTGGGCGCAGTGCATTCGCCACAGAGATTTGTTCAGCACCCTCGAACCCGGGTGGGTGTCGAGGGGCGCGACCGGTTTGACAATCAGGCTGAGATGCCTTGTCTGTTCCTATTCATCAATTGCGATCTCTTCTACAAAAGCTAGCTTCATTACGGGAAAGCTTCAAACATTTTCCTTGATATTGCAAAGATTTCAAAAAGAGTTCAATTCTTAGGTTCCAACTTCATGAGATTATTTATGACAAATCGACTCTTCTTCACTCTAGAAACAACTAATATGAGCCAAAATTTCAATGACACGTGTTTATACAAAATTATAAAAAAAAACTAATACGAAAGGAAATTCCATAGTTGAGTTTCTTGAGAACACACAACTATTTCCTGGAACCTTCTTATCCTAATTTTACATCCAATGCACATCGGTTCTTAATGCTCTGCATAATCCCTCACATTTGGGTAAGATTCATTCATTCTCTGGGTGGGTGTAACTTAGTTACTTACCAGATAAGATGGCCTGTTCTTGGGGGAGCCAACTTCTACTAATCTTGTGCTGCTCCACTCTTTTCTTATGCCATGGAGCAACTGCGATCAAAATTGGAGCCATACTCGACACCCGCTCTAAAGCTGGAAGGGAGCAGAAAACTGCCCTTGAAGTCGCTGCAAAACTCTTGAATAGCTCCGCTAATTATAGTTTCTTTCTCAATGTCAAGCCCACTGGTGACGATCACCTTCATGCACCTTCAATTGGTAATTAATCCCTATTTTGAATTAATCTAAAGAAAGAAAGAATAAACCATAGTTATCGAATCCAACCCGCAATCACTGGCTCGTCACCGGTCACCGGGTCCAACCGTCCAATAATCAGTAACGCTTGCTCAATATATATTTTAATAATAAAAAAATAATTAAAATAATGTAAAAAACTATTTTAAATAATAAAAAAATGTTTTAAAATAAATAAATAAAAAAGTATTATTTAAAATAATATTTTATTATTAAAATATTATTAAATATTATTTTAATAATATTTTATTATTAAAATAATCAAAAACCCAAAAAACACTGAACCGGACCGGCCTGCCCACCGGGTCACCGGGTTGACCGGTTGGACCACCGGGCAGGTCCGGGTTTAATAACTATAGAATAAACACTTGAGAATGAAACAATTATTCCTCTAAAATTTTATTATTAATTATGTCTCTATTGGTTAACAACAGCGAGTGAACTCATCAACGAGTGGGGAGCAGAAGCCATTATCTGTGCAGGAACATGGCCACAAGTGGCTCTTGTAGCTGAAGTTGGAGGAAGAACAAGAATTCCGGTGTTCTCTTCGACTGCTACAGCAGCAGCACCACCCGCTTCAGTCCCCAGGCCATATTTTGTCCAGATGTCATATTCCTCCATAATCATGGTTCGTTGCCTTGCTCATCTCATTAGTTCCTACAACTGGCGAAGGGTTATTGTCTTGTATGAGGATGACAACAACTATGGTGTCGTCTCCAGTAGCATCGTTACTCCCCTCTCGACAGCCCTTCAAGATGTCGGAACTTTGATAGAAGACACTGTTGTGTTTCCTTCTTTAGATTCCATCACACTCCCAAAAGCTCTTGTCGGTCAGGAACTGGAGAGAGTGATCACGAGTCGGCTGTCTCGGGTTTTCGTTGTCCTCCACAGCTCACCATTACTGACTTCTCATCTCTTTGAGGAGGCTAGAAGGTTGGGACTTATGGAAGCAGGCAATGCATGGGTTGTCGCTGACACTGGCGTGGATAGCATCCTTGAATTGGATCAAGACTACTCGTCCAGCCCCAAATACATCTCTTCCAATGCCCAAGGAGTGATTGGGATCAAGTCTCACTTCGACGAAACTACAACAAGCTATCAAAAATTCCGGGAGGGATTCAAACTGAGAAACCCATCACATCACCAAGAACACAGAATCTCAGCGTTGTATGGTTATGATGCAATGCATGCAATTGCGCTAGGGATGTCTAAAAGCAAGAAGAAGAATGTAACATTAATGGATGGAATCCTTGCAAGCAAGTTTGAGGGGCTCAGTGGTTATGTGGAGTTTGGCAATGATGGAAGTCGGAGGTTAGAGAACAACTCGTTGGCTTTTCGGGTTATCAATTTTGTTGGGAAAAGCTACAGAGAGATGGGATTCTGGTCAGACGGCGTTGGTCTATGTAAACAGAATGATGTGAGTGTTGATGTGTTGCAACCAGTCTATTGGCCTGGGGGTTCAATCAAAGCTCCCGGAGGATGGCGTAAGCTGAGGGTTGCTGTGCAGGGCGACCGTGTTTTTTCCGGTCGGTTTGTCAAGGTGGACTATGATGATGATGATTTCAATGGAAAACTAAGATCGTTCAAAGGGTTTTGCATTGATGCCTTCAAGGAGAGTTTGAAGAAATTGAAGTATGATGTTGATTTTGAGTTCCTACCATCCTATGGAACCTATGAAGATCTTATTCATGAAATCGCCCTGAAGGTAAGCATTTTGATTTGATTTATTCAAAAACCAAGTCAAGTCAATTTATAGGAAATGTCTAAGGATCAAATCATCTAAAGCATGCTTCTACCAAAATAAAAAACCACTATCAAGTTATCTAAATGATATTGCATTTTGTCTCATTTATTACTGACATTAGAAATATTTAAATTAAATTTAGAAATTTATTCCTATAAATGTTCCAATGAAGTAAAATTTTTTGCAGAGATTTGATATTGCTGTCGGTGATATCACAATCTTGGCTAGCCGTGTGCGTTTAGTCGACTTCACCCTGCCATATACTGAATCTAGTTTAGGGATGCTGGTGCAGACCCAACCAAATGGCAATGCTTGGATCTTTTTGAAGCCATTTTCAAAAGAAGTGCTTGGCTTGATTGCACTTTCTTTCATCTACACCACCCTCATCGTCTGGCATTTAGAAAAGGAACGAAATTCCAACTTTGCAGGCACTTGGAGGAGCCAATTTGGAACAGCACTTTGGCTCATGTTCTCTACCATCTTCTTCCCTCTAAGTGAGCATTGCAACATCATACTGATTTTGTGTTTTTTTTTTGGCCAATAATTCAGCCATACAAATCACACATTAACCAAGAAAAAATCTCTCTTAAAAATTTCCTAAGAGCTAACTGTAGAATTCTTGCTGGAGTTATAATATATCTACTTTGTGTGCACATTTATAATCAAAACGGAAAATTATTTCTGTTAACTGCTGCTCATAACTTTCTATTATTTCTGATACTTTGTATTATTGCCAAATTATATTGCATTCTAATTGATTTGGCTAAAATTTCACTTATAAATGCAGAGAAGGTTCGTAACTACTACACAAAATTCATTCTAGTTGTATGGCTCTTTGTGGTATTGATTATTACCCAAACCTTCACTGCTAGCCTGAGCTCTATACTGACTGCTGAGAAGCTCAAACCAGTGTTGGACATTAGTGAGGTAGGTGTCAACTCGGACTCACACTACTTGATCAAGTACTTAGAAGATGTACATCATCTCCAAGCTCAAAGAATTCAACAGATTGAAGACTACCATAAAGCCTTCCAAAGTGGAAAAATCAATGCAGCTTTTATGGAGACACCTTACTTGCGTTTGTTTCTCTCGTTATATCAAGACTACACTATCTATGGAGAGACCGAGAAATTGGGTGGTTTTGGCTTTGTAAGTGACACCATGCTCAAAGTTACTCTTCTTCAATTACTGCACGATTCAAGGTATTATTTATGCTAGCTAGAATCTTGCCATGCAAAATAACCCCTCGCACAGATAGAAGATTAGTTTTAGAGTTCTGAAATGATTTATGTCCCCCGAGCATAATACCAACAAGTCATCTACATATTGAAGGGGGGAGATCTCCTCATCCACGCCATTACCGCACCAAATTCCCATGAATAGGTTTGCCTTTGTAGCATTTGAGAGCATTGTACTGAAGACGTCTGTAGCTAGTACAAACAACAACGGTAAGAGAGGATCCCTTTATTGAAACCCCCATTTCTGTCTTAGATAGACTGTTAGCCTCCAAAAATAAGGTGGAATTTGGCATTCGAGGAGAAGAGTATCATCTTGATCATCCAATCCATCTTGGTCCAAATCCCTGTACTTGGAGTATGTCCAGTAAGAATTCTTAGTCTACCGTATTGAAGGTTTTCTCAAAGTCTATTTTTAGTAAAGCTTCATTTGTTTGACTTTTTTTTTTTTTCATTTTACAATATTGTCATGAAAACAATGTCCTTTGTTGAATGGTGTTTGAGTGTTGTCCACTAGTTTATCCATGATAGGTCTAAATCTATTTGCCAACACCTTTGTGAAAATCAATACTTCCATTTATAATATTCAAACATATAAAATGATTTATTTTGTGTAAACTAGGTTTATTTAATATTGTTGTCAGAATTCTATTGTCTTGAACTATGGACGATACTAAAACAAAAAATACCTTTCCTTATCTACAAATTTAAAAAAATGAATAGGGAATAACCGCTCACTTTTCATACATAGTCTTGGGATTATTATTAAATCTTTTTTAGTAGAGGGGTTAAATTTAACCTTTTTTTTTACTTTAGACACCGAAATAAATATAAAAATATAGTTCAAGAAGAAAATTGCACTTTTACTTTATTTAATAATTGATAATAACATGACATGACTAGTAACATATGAGATACTTATAGCCACCATAAATGAGTTTATATATATGCTTGTATGTTTAGATTAACATTTATTAAATAAATTGGTGTAGAACTATTCTCTTCGTTAGGTTTACATTATTTTTTTGGGTTAGACCATCTAAATGATGGGTTTGTACTTTGTATACAACTGAGTACGTATAAGTAAAGCAGAGGGAGGTTTTTTATTTTTTATTTTTCTTTTTAACACCCTAACTATGAGTTTAACATTAGGTTTTTTTTTTTTAGTTTAAACTCTAAACATAATGACATTCATTATTCTCTTTTATAAAGTGCTTAAAAATTCCCGAAAACTTGGAAAATAAGTTAACTATTCTATCATGCAAAGATGGTTTATGTTCATGGAAGTTTTATAACTGTTGGGAATTACATATATTTCAATCTTCATTTCTTATAGATTCCTTTCCTCATTGCTCAGTAAATATTTTCATATTTTTATTATTTTAAATTTTTCACATAAACCATGGTGTTATCATGACACTTGCTTACTTTATATTATACTTTTTATTTATTATAATTATTGAATTTTAGATGCCTCATAGTTTCCGAGATTTGCTCTATCCTTCCTTTCCCAACAATCTCTAAATAGCCACCACAAGGAATTTTTATGGGTTAAAACATGGTTAAATATGGATACCTTCAAAATTTAAATAGATTTTCTTTCTTCTTTTGATTAATGTGGATAAACCACTAGAAGTATGTTTTAGACATGTTTCGAACCCTCAACCTCATCTTGTAAGGAGCGAAGTAACCAACTTTCCTCATGAAAATTAGTAATTTAGATATATTTATAGACCTAGTAATTGAAGAAGAAAACATTTGTCACTCTTTCAAATCTAAGAACTGACTTTCTAAATCATCATTCTTCCCAGGCATTTCCAAAAGGTTCTCCACTAGTAGCTGATTTTAATGTAGCCATTCTGCAACTGCTTGAAGATGGAATATTGAAAGATTTGGAGAAGAAATGGTTTTCAGTTATCATATCTAATTGTCCAACCACTGAGAACTACAGAAACACAGGTAACATCACAATTGACAACTTATGGGGCCTCTTCCTTTTAACTGGTGGAACTACAACCCTCGTCTTCCTTTTCTCCATTGCTCACTCTATTAGAGCACAATGCCAATGGTTTGTAGCCAAAGGGCGTGTGTCTCTGATAAGGATATGGAGATCCTCTTCAGTTTCTAATAACTTGGAAACCATGAAGGATCAAGTTCATGCACTGGAAGCTCAGGAAGGTTCATCTGTTGTTGCTAGATCAGTTCATGGACAAGGTAATGGCCATGCATAACAAGGTTATTTGAGTGATATGGACATCTATTTATGTACACTAAGCAAGTATACGTTGTTGTTGTTTTTTTGGATAAATGTGGGCAAACCACTAAAAACACATTACATGAATAAATGTCCTACAAGTTAATAAAACAAATTAAATTTATTAAAAACAACTCAATATATCCTACAAGTTACATTAATATTGTTTTAGGGCAGTTTAGGAATTTAAACATATAATTTTTTTTTCTTATATACAACTAGATATAATAATTTTATAATTTTATTAATTTTATAATGGGTTGGTCAACATGAGGTATAGAAACAATTTTTTTGGGGTTTTCAGGAGTACAGACAATTAAAATATTTTGCGATCAAATAGACTATCAAGGGTATTTATAGGGATATACAAAGAAAAAACCCTTTAATAAAAGCAAATATCTGAAGGTTTGGTCTCACTCAAAGCTCAAATAAATTATGTTCAGTTTGCATTATCCATAAATACACATACATTGTGCATATATAAATTTGAAAAAGGAGAGCCCGGTGCTTCAAAACTCCTGCTATGCCTGGGTCCAGGGAAGGATCAGACCCCTTAGGTCTATTGCACGTAGCCTTACTTTGTTTTTTTGTAAGAGGTTGTTTCCACAATTCGAACCAGTGACCTCCAAATCACATGGCAACAACTTTACTGTTGCACCAAGGCTCCCTTTCACATATGTAAAAATTTAGAAACATATTTTTTAGTTAATTGGCTCAAATTTAAGCTCGACTCATTTACAAGCTTACATGAAAGCCAACATCGGCTGCCTTGAGCTCATTCTTCCAGGGACATCTAGAAGATTATATAACAGTTACCAGGAATCAGGAGGAAATCTAGGGTCGGTGACGCGTTCTTTTAATTATCTTTATATTCCTTAAACTTTAATTGATTAAAACACTGTTTAGATTTAAACATTATCCAAAAATTGCTTTCCACAAAGTAACCTTCAAAACTGAAAAGCTTTGATATCTTTGATGAACATCAAATCAAAGGGCACAAGATACACTCTGCATCTAAACAACATTAAGGAACTCCTCTTGAATAGCAAATAACTGTAATCATAGTCAATGAGCACCCAAGATGCATAAGGCAACATCGACAGTGGAAATAGCATTAATACTCAGACGCTTGAGTGAAATGCTGGTCATATTATTGAATGTTAATAACTTCAAGGAAATGAGGCGCACTCAAAACTTCCTATATTGTTAGTGGTCATGTTTTAGTAAAAGCTGTAAACTAATACTGATACTTGTTTAAAGAAAGCCAAATAAAGAGAACATGGAGAACAACTTAGACAAATTGATTCTTAAGTGGCAGATCATATCCAATAGCAACTGACAGCATGGATGGAAATTAGAAGAGTTCTATTGAGAAATGAGAACTTACAGCTATACCTCCTTCTGTCCTACAATAAACTTTGCAATGAAGAAACAAATTGTATCAAGTGAAGATGACGGATCAAACCTCTGAACAAGTTTTGCTTCACTTTCAGTTAACCATTTCCTACATGAAAAGTGGAGGAAAATAAGAATTATACCATGCTGCATAAAAACACATAATCAGGGCATCAAATCTGGCTTCAGTCGTACATCTGGAGCAGTATAGGTAGCCATGTAACAGAATTGTATACATCCCATATGCAGTTTCCATAGGTGACCGAAACAAAACAAAAAAGAAATGTCTGGCCCATGTGCCGGGGCAATTCATATGGGCCGAACTATACATGCATTTAGGGCTGTCAAATGATCAAGTTGTTCGCGAGCAGCTCGAGCTCGGTTCGGTAAAAGCTCGAGCTTGGCTCGGAATTTCGAGCTTTCGAGCCGAACCCGACCTTCCATTTCAAGCTCAAAATTAATTTTGAGCCGAGCTTGAAAGCTCGAAATTATATTTTAATATATATTATATTATCTAATATAATATAATATATTAATATATCATAATATTTTATATTATATTTATAATATTCTCTGCATGCTTCAAACTTTAAAAATCAGGGAAGGCAACCTTGCCCATCCGATTTCAACAACAGAAAACACCAGCTAAATTCTTTCAACAAATGTAATGTAATGTAATGCTCAGAAAATCGAACTACGAATGCCAAAAATGTGATGTGCTACCAACAAGGGGAATTAAATCTATCCACTGGTACATTGGCCAGTAATTAAATAGCAACTAAGTTACATATTTGATTCTCTGCACTTTTCCATGTAACATAGCGTTCAAAAGATTGCTAAAGAACAAATCACGCATGTAAGCATTGAAGCCAATGAATTTAGGCAGTTCTGGAATCAGTATTTTCCCGGCTGAATTCTCATGTATAAAAAGAACTATACGATGGGAACCTGCAAGTAAAGTTATAGAGTGGTTTACTTTGTTAAAATACAAGTATCCTTGAAAGATAACAATTTCCTAAGAGCCTAAACTCGACATACCGAATAAATATTGGAAAATTGTTGACTATTAGAGAATTTTGCTTAATTTGATCTTCATGTTCAACCTTCATCGAGTTCACTGCAGAACAAAGTAAGCAAAATGAAAAAAACGGAGAAATAAAACAAACAAAAAAAATCAAAATGCTATACTAAAACCAATGCAATTAATATACTAGAGAAATAAACATCACATAAAAACAAGTACCAACTTATGAACATTTTGTTGAAACTCCTTGAAAGATCAAAACCTTGGTCGTTACTCTAACCAAAGGATCTGATTTACAGTAGTATTCCATGTTACGTAGGTCAAGAAAAGGCAAATAAATTGCTCTATTTACATCCCTGGAAGTAACCATTCCTCTAAAGAACTCAAAAATGATGCACATCATCACACTTATGTTGACGTTGTTGCCTGTAGTATGCCCACTTACACAAATATGACTAAAGGTCTTAAGTTTAACTCAATCATTTAACAGAGGTTTATTGTCAGTGTACCCCTGAAAATACACCTAATTGTCTACTTAACCTCCACAATATTGTAATTGTATATATTCCCAAGAACCTGAAAAATTTGCTTCTAAACACCTGACCATCAAATCAAATGACTATTTTAATATAGGTTAATAAAACAAATTAAATTTATTAAAAACAACTCAATATATCCTAAAAGTTACATCAGTATTGTTTTAGGGCAGTTTAGGAATTTAAACATATAATTATTTTTTTCTTATATACAACTAGATATAATAATTTTATAATGGGTTGGTCAACGTGAGGCATAGAAACAAATTTTTTTGGGTTTTCAGGAGTACAGACAATTAAAATATTTTGCGATCAAATAGACAATCAAGGGTATTTATAGGGGTATACAAAGAAAAAACCCTTCAATAAAAGCAAATATCTGAAGGTTTGGTCTCATTCAAAGCTCAGATAAATTATGTTCAGTTTGCATTATCCATATATACACATACATTGTACATATGTACATATGTATAAATTTAAAAAAAGGACAACCCAATGCTACAAAGCTCCCGCTATATGCAGGGTAAAGGGAAAGGTCGAACCACTTGGATCCATTGTACGCAACCTTACCCTGCATTTTTTACAAGAGGTTGTTTCCACGACTCAAACCCGTGACATCTATGTCACATGACGACAACTTTACCATTGCGCCAAGGCTCCCCTTCACATATGTATAAATTTAGAAACATATTTTTTAGTTAATTGGAAGGGGCCCAACGGTAAAAGTTGTCGCCATGTGACCTGGAGGTCATAGGTTCGAGTCGTGGAAACAACCTCTTGCAAAAAAAAGCCGGGTAAGGTTGCTTACAATAGACCCAAGTGGTACGACCCTTCCTTGGACCCCACGCATGCAGAAGCTTTATAGCACCAGACTGCCTTTTTATTTGTATTTTTTTAGTTAATTGACTAAATTTAAGCTCGACTCATTTACAAGCTTACATGAAGCCAACATCGGCTGCCTTAAGCTCATTCTTCCAGAGACATCTAGAAGATTTTATAACAGATACCAGGAATCAGGAGGAAATCTGGCGTTGGTGATGCATTCTTTTAATTATTTTTATATTCCTTAAACTTTAATTGATTAAAACACTGTTTAGATTTCAACATTATCCAAAAACTGCTTTCCACAAAGTAACCTTCAAAACTGAAAAGCTTTGAATAGCAAATAACTGTACATCAAATCAAAGGGCTCAAGATACACTCTGCATCTAAACAACATTAAGGAACTCTTGAATAGAAAATAACTGTAATCATAGTCAATGAGTACCCAAGATGCATAAGGCAACATCAACAGTGGAAATAGCATTAATACTCAGACGCTTGAGTGAAATGCTGGTCATATTATTGAATGTTAATAACTTCAAGGAAATGAGGAGCACTCAAAACTTTCTATATTGTTAGTAGTCATGTTTTAGTAAAAGCTGTAAACTAATACTGATACTTGTTTAAAGAAAGCCAAATAAAGAGAACATGGAGAACAACTTAGACAAACTGATTCTTATGTGGCAGATCATATCAAATAGCAACTAACATGGGTGGAAATTAGAAGAGTTCTATTGAGAAATGAGAACTTACAACTATACCTCCTTCTGTCCTACAATAAACTTCGCAATGAAGAAACCAATTGTATCAAGTGAAGATGACGGATCAAACCTCTGAACAAGTTTTGCTTCACTTTCAGTTAACCATTCCCTACATGAAAAGTGGAGGAACATAAGAATTATAACATGCTGCATAAAAACACATAATCAGGGCATCAAATCTGGCTTCAGTCATACATCTGGAGCAGTATAGGTAGCAATGTAACTGAATTGTACACATTCCATATGTAGTTTCCATATGTGACTGGAAAAACATATAGAAATGTCTGGCCCATGTGCCGGGGCAACTCATATGGGCTGACCTATATACATGCATTAAGTGCTTGAATTCTCAACAAATACGTAAGCAAGCACCCAAAAGTAATCTGGTTAAGCTCATTTATAATTGGATTACTGAACCAACAAATAAATGTTTAATATTTATTTTGGCTACAATGGATGTTTAGTTAACCAATTTAGTTCAAATTCCTTTTTTTTTTTCTTTTGTTCTCTGGACATTTAGTAATCCAAAGATACTTTAATTTAAGCTACTTTACAGCTGATGAAATGATATTCATACGTGATTTATTTGTATATCATGAAAAATTATTATTTGATGGTTTATTCAAATCTAAATACATGTTTATTAGAGGGAATTATTATTATCGGAATAAGCATACAAACCAATATACTAGCTTCCAAATCAATAATGATGTGTTCCTCACTTTTTTTGCAAGTAGTCCCACATTTTTTTTTTTTTTTGACAGTTATATTAGATCTAGCGATCTTCGACCATCAATATTTATCTGCATATATGGCAACCTATACACCTATGCATACCAGGTTTTAGAATATTGTTGCTACACCCGCATTCAATGAAACATTTCAGCATGCTCAGTGCAATGTCACCAGAAGAATATAAATGCAGAAGTAGATCAAGCCTGTGGCCAATGATTACAATTTTGTGATTATTGTTTCAAGGAAGTTCCACAACCAATGAATTTAAGAGATTGAGAAGATGTCATCTGAAGTTAAAGGCAACTAAACTAGCAAAAGGATTTTTCCATATCACTAATATCTTCTCTAATAAACACGCATGTGAGTCTATTTGCATTTAACGCACCATGGGAAAAGAGAAGCAACTTACTCGACAAATTTCCCACCAAACAGCTCACAACCACCAACAAGGCCTGGTCCTCCAATTTGAGGATTCTAGCATAGTTTCAAAAAAGGTACAAAAGAATTAGAGGCAAGGAAAGCAAGTGTTGACAACTTTGATCAATAATCTGGAGCATTTACTGCATCACCATTAATAATCATTGAATTATCAAATTAAAAAATCTGGGGCATATCTGACGAGTAAATAGTCTCTTGGTATGTGGATACAGATATGCATCCAAGATTACAAATTGTATGCTGAAACCAGTTTTATTTACTACGCCTCCAAAAAGTTTATTGAAGTGCTAAAATACAATGCAATTTTCTTGTTATTAAAGTGAGCTCGAGCAATCCTACCTGCGGAGCCAAAGAGAGGAACTGATATTTATCTAAAGCATATCGAACCAAAGCCTCATTCTCTCCTGGATTTATAGTACATCTGAAATCATGAGGAACAGGTACATCATTAGTGAGACAATAGTAACATTTAGACAAGAGAAGTATCAATTATTAGTGCGCTCAACACAAACTTGCATGCAGCAAACTCAACAAATTGATATTCTTCCAATGTTCAATTTTTCAAATAAAAAAACAAAATAATAGAATGGTTGAATTGGCAAGTACTGCAGTTTACCAAAATTCTATGGAGACTGTCAGATACAGAAACTTGTTTGAGTATTCTTTAGCTAACACATGCATTAGGACTCTAATCTCCAAAAAGATAAACTCATTACCTAATTTGAAACCATTACCAAATGTGGGGACCCATGATGCTTAATACCATATCCATGAACTAAAACTAATATAATATCCATATTGACTAGTTACTACTCATTATGGCATTCTCCTCTCCTAATCAAGTGTATTTATTATGTTGAAGTTCATCGAATAGGTCTTGATCTCAAGTTTACAAAAATTCATACATTGTACTAAACATGAATTAGTCACATTAATCCAACAAAGCAAACATGATAAATGTGGACATAGCAAGGATGGATAATGTTCTGACTAGAAAGCCATTTGAAAATAAATTTTTTTTTTTTAAAGGTAAAAGATAAACAGAGAAAGAAAGAAAAAGTGACTTGAGTCAAGCAAAACTTGACATACATTAAGTCAAATATCATTTATAAGATGGTGATAAATGGAAATTAAAGCATAGTGTGCCTATCAAGTATATTAAATGTCTTGGGCCCACGGCAACAAAATTGACTAAAATAGTGAAAAATAGCTTGGAGGAATTCAGGTTATCATCTTCAAGGGACCATCAAATGCACAATTTAGAACTGAAGGAGATAGAAAGAGTAATGTTGCAATCTAGTGATCCATTAGAGCCTGCTTGAAGAAGCAGCAGAATCCGTTTGGCTGAGAATTTGTTACTACAGATCAAGAAAACCAAATTTTCCCTACCCAAACTTTGTAACAACAGTTCAAATCTCAATAACATTATTACAAAAAGAAAATAAACTAAAGCACTAATTGATTTTAAATTACCAAGTTGTGTGAAGAATGAGGTTCAAGTAAAAAAAGTTTTCAAGGAAAAGAAACCACTCGATGTCAAAACCAGTAGTTAAACACTTTAGACTCTAGAAAGTAGGCTTTCTTAAGAGCATTAACATTGAACAAGATAAACAGAAAAAATGATACAACATACTCACGTAGAGTACACTATGACACCCCCTGGACGAACTAGTTGAACGGCACGGTCAAACATCCTTCTCTGATACTTTGCATGATTCCCCAAAGACTCTAATGTCTCCTGGCATTACACAATAGCATGAGAATGTTAGAGAATTTGAATGAACATAATTTAGAAACCTTTATCCAGTGATATTGATTCATATAAATGCATGAACAATCACTTTCTAAATTTTTTAAAAAAAAAATATTATTATTATATTCTCATAAATACAGTAATCACTTTTCCATTTATTTTCAATCCATAAATTGAATTTTATTGCAGACCATTATTTTCAAACAGGAAGCATTTCCCATTGCACATTACTAATCTTCCAATTCTTTCAACAGCTTGAAAATCATTTATTCACCACTTCTGGTTTACAATGAGAACCAAATATTGTATTCTAAACCTTGATTTCAAAATTCACCTAGAACTGAACCATATTCAGTCTCTAAGTTAAGTTGCACAAAATAGGTCCAAACCGACTAGGTTTCCTAGTTTAAAGCACCCAAAGCCCCATTATAGCACTGATAAAGTTTCCCATCAACAGCCCACCTACATCATCAACAATTTCCTCCCAAGATGCCAATCAAAAAGTCATGAACATATAACTGACCACATTCTTTGGCTGGAAACCAATAGACTATAAATCCTAAAGATTGATAGTTGTGATTTTTCTTAAATGGTTAATAGAACACTATCATTGAACACATCATTGTCATATTTGGTTACCTACAAATTAAATATATTCAAAAAGTTACTTTTTTTATTGATTCTTGACACTCTTGTCTTGAATTTCAATTGATCATTTTACATACTGAATTTGTCATGGATATATGTTGATGCAAGTTTTTGCACTTGAAAGATTTTCCCAGGCAGGTGACTACAGGTGGGAAGTTTCCCTGGTGGAAGCACCACTCCATCTATTATTGGATGTGCAAATGCCACATTTCAAGATGAAGAACTCCTTGAAGAGAGTTCTAGCATGGGATGTTCTCCTCTGGTGTAGAACTAGGTGATCTTATGAATGTTTGGAGTACATTTTCCCTTGTTAGATGAGATATTCAACTAGTTAATGGTGAGTGCTCAAAATTGATCTTGTATCCCCAAGATCTTGGATAATTTCATATTCCCTAGAACCTTATATTCACCTATTAATTCTATTGCACAAGTTGACCTTTCTTTTATTTATCATAAGACCTATGGTTTGGTATTTGAAATCTATCTTGTGCTGGTAATCCTTGCATGATTGGCATTGTTGCATTATTATCACTGTAACACATAATGAATGCAATACAATTAGTATTACATAGTAACACAAATAAGTTAGCATAATAAAATGAACAGTATCTTGCTTTCTAAAAATGTCCTTAAAGGTAGTTTAGACAATGCAAGTATTATAAAACAAGATCCATGCAGAACTGTAAATTCAATGAAAAAAGAAATCAAAGAAGGTAAAAAAAAAAAAGTTGGGGCATCTTTCCAGAAATTGTTACCTCCGCAGCAAATAATCGAGGTCTCAAACCAAGTGCAGAACATGGGGCATCAAGAAGAACCCGATCAAAACTGTTTGGCAAATACCCCTTTGAAGTTGTAACTCTACCACCCATGCAATGATTTCTACCAGGTCCATTCCTTTTGTGCACTGCATTCATCCTGTCTTTAGCTTGGTTAAGCTGTCTTTTATCAGCTGTCTTTCTGCCATTGCCTGAATCACTAATTCTGTTAGATTCCAAACAAACTTACAGACTTCAGTGAGGATGATACTGTACCATTATATATATATCATTTAAGGATTATCCTCTTCACAGTCAACATGGAAAAAAATAGAGAACCAAAGAACATTTTGATGATTTGGAAGCTTTAACTCTTAAAAACTAAGAAAAGATTAAAAAACCTACTATAGGAAATAACTATTTATAGGAGTATGGATTGATTAGGATGATACATATTGGAAGAAACTACAATGGTTCAGATTATTTCATATTAAATGTCTTGTCTGATACAATTAGACACCATGAGGAAATTAAGACAAAGTTCATATGAAAATTTTATTTTCTCTACAGAAACTTCACAGTAAAACACGATAAAATTCATAGTAGGAATTAGGAAAATCCATTAATATGATATGCATTGCAAGTGTGACAACAATCAAAGGTTATGCAATCGAAATTTAACTTTACAGCTTCACATATCATGAAGTACATGTTACCAAGAGAAACAATGATGTTCTCAAAACAGGAGTGGGTCATCATAGACAACACATTTACTGGGTGGAAAATCATCAATCAAAGTAATACCATTCTAAATGCAGAGTCCATGAGTGAAACCTTTCCTATTTAGACTTCTCCTAAACTCACTTGCGGCTAGTTGGTTGTTCTTTTTTGGCACCAGCTTAAGCGTACATCTATTGCTTGGGTTTTATATGAAAGCTTGATACAACAACAACAACTAAGCCTTAATCCCATACTAGATGGGGTCGGCTATATAGATTCTATGTTTTCATGTCGCTCTCAAATATGAAATAAAATAAAATAAAATGAAATGAAATAAAATGAAATAAAATGAAAAATAATAATAATAACAAATAATTCTATGAGAGATTGGAATGTTAGAAGCAGAAAAGTATCCCTACAAACAAAGATAAGCTAATGAAGGAAGAAAAATAAATAAATAAATAAATAAATAAATAAATAAATAAATTTTAGCCGACTTATCGGTAATCCTATACTAGGTGGGGTCGGCTATATGAATTCTTTGTCTCCATGTCGCTCTGTCAAAAGCAAGATCCGGCTCAATATCTAACATACGTAGGTCCTTAGACACTACCTCTCTCCACGTAATTCTAGGCCTACCTCTACCCCTCTTCTTACCTTCTACAACTAAACTATCACATTTTCGAACTGGAGCACCTGGGGGTCTCCGGTGTACATGTCCAAACCATCTTAAACGCCCTTCTCGTATTTTATCTTCAATTAGTGCAACATGCACCTTCTGTCGGATGTGTTCATTTCTAATCTTGTCCAATCTTGTATGACCACTCATCCATCTTAACATCCTCATTTCGGCCACATTCATCTTATGGATATGTTGAACTTTAGTTGCCCAACACTTGCTCCCTTATAGCATGGTCGGTCTAACTGCCGTCCTATAAAATTTTCCCTTTATTTTGTTAGGCATCTTTTTATCACATAACACCCCCGTGGCACTTCTCCATTTCAACCATCCAACTTTTATTCTATGGGTTACATCTTCATCTATCATCCCATCTATTATATGAAAGCTTGATACCTGTTTAAATTAAGTATGCCACTTGTATGAGGGAAATTTAGACTCTTCTATGAATTTTATAATAATGATGATAGACCATGGCGATCCCAACGGGCACGTATGAAGAATCCTAAGTACATGGGGTTAATAGGTCATGCATAGAACTGTAGAGGACTTTGTCCCGTTCTTCTAGCCATGTTCACATGCATAGGAAGAATAGTTAACCATAAGTTTAGCATTAGTTAGCTATTATTTTGTAGTTTGTTGTGTGAGTCTTTAAAGGGGAGCCTTGGTACAACGGTAAAGTTGTTGCCTTGTGACCTGGAGGTCACGGGTTTGAGTTGTGGAAACATCCATTTGCTTTTAAAAAAATAAACAGGGTAAGGTTGCGTATAATAGACCTAAGTGGTCTTACCCTTCCCTGGACCCCACACAATGCGGGAGTTTTGTAGCACCGGGCTGCCCTTTTGTTGTGTGAGTCTTTGTTTGAGGAAGTTGTGGTCGTAAGTTTAGGAATAGTGGTTATCCTTTGTTTATTTTAAATTCTGCAAGATGACTTCAAGGAAAGCAGCATAGCTTAGATTCAACTGCAATGTATTATCTTCGGGTGAGAATGAACCACAAGTAGTTTGGATAGAAAATATGTTGTTTTCCTTGAAGCCATATGGCAGAATTTAAAATAAACAAAGGATAACCACTACTCCTAAACTTACGATCACAACTTCCTCAAACAAAGACTTGCACAACAAACTGCAAAATAATAGCTTCATATGCATGTGTACGTGGCTAGAAGAATGGGACCAAGTCCTCTTACAGTTCCATGCATGACCTATTCACCCCACATGCTTAGGATTCTTCATACGTGCCCATTGGAATCGCCATGGTCTATCAAATGACAAATTATAGCAATTAGAATATTGGTTGTGTCATCAGTAGGTGTTATGTGCTAGTATTGGATGAAGACAAAAGTTCCTCTAAATATGACCCAATATGACAATGAAAATAGCAGTCTATATAAGTACTTTATTGACAATCTAGTTACATACTTTAATGTTAAATGGAATCGCATATAACATTTATTTGTTTATCCACCTACATTCCAAGGACATTAATTTATTTCAAGCAAATTCTTAATCATCACATTTTCCTGAAGGTATTCTCAAACCCAAGTGAAAATTATCAGTCGATGATATTTTCATGAAGTTGTCTATAGAGCCAAAAATACTTTCTAGACAAATAGAAAGTCCAGCATAAAAGAGCTCTAGAATCAATAACAATTGATCAAGTATTATTTATTAAGAGTTCAAGAGTTCACTTGTATTACTTCTAGAGTTTAATGAATAAACAAAAAAGAATATGATATTCCAGTTTTGGAAGAAAGTCATTGCTCCTTATACTAAAAACATTTCTAAGTATTTGATGTATTTCTTAAACTCATCCGTAGAAAGCACTATAAGACCTGTTTTAGGCCCGTGAGTAATAAGTTATGTTAAGGGGAGTTTGGTAATTTTAGGTTATTAGGATTTTACTATAAATATATTATTAGGGGTTAGATTATGGGATGGCAGAATTTTTGGATTAGTTTAGTTTTAGTTTAGTTCTTGGGAGAGATTGGCTTACCTCTTGAACTGTAAGCCTTCCATTTTCAATAACAATTCATTCGATTGTCAATTCTTTCTTGTTCGGCGTCTATCAAATTAGTATCAAAGCAATTTCCTCGGGAAATGGCCGCTAAAAATGTCGATGCTTTAGAGGAGAAACTAGAGGCTGAGGTGGCTTCGATGAAGGCAGCCATGGAAGGAATTGACGGAGATTCACGACCATCGAGGCAGGAATTGACATTAGATTTTCACCTTGAGGACAAGGTGTCTTTTTAGAAAGGAAGTAATGTTAGGCCCGTGAATAAGTTATGTTAAGGGTAGTTTGGTAATTTTAAATTATTAGAGTTTTACTATAAATATGTTATTAGGGGTTAGATTATAGAACGACAGAGTTTTTGGATTAGTCTAGCTTTAGTTCTTGGGAGAGATTGGCTTACCTCTCGAACTGTAAGCCTTCCATTATCAATAACAATTCATTCGATTGTCAATTCTTTCTTGTTCGGTGTCTATCAACCTGATCCTTATTATTTATTGATCCATTCTTAAGTGATTCTAAATTACGACTATAAGAAATGGTCATAAAGCTATATGAAAAAATATCTTCTAATTTATCACACCAAGATGGACCAAACTATTAAAGGAGAAAGAGGAAAATAAGGAGCAAGCCTTTTCCCTTACCATTTTGTATCAAGTTGATACCATTGCTGCATTTTATTATATCATTACTTATCATATTTCCATTTGTCACCTCAACTGCTCCTGTCACCTCAACTGCTGGATTTAGAGCCTCATGGTCCAGAATTTCCTTAACATGACAAACAGATCTAAGGGCATCAAGTTTGTATGCATTTATAGAAGTCAGACCCATCTCTGCAGCCAACTTCATGATATACATCACCTACAATAGATGCACGACATTTCAGAACAAAAGCTATAAATACACAGCCATAAAATTATTGCTGAAATAGTTATTCATCCTCTGCAGAGATTCTTTGATCCACCAAGCTACACCAATGAATAAGATGCATACTCATTCCAAAAAGAAAATCATGTCCATGATGTATCCAATGCTCTCTAAACAATTCCATAAAAATCACAGAAAGTAGATTACAAGTTGTTCATACAAATTAAATATTTATAAGGATTAGATGTAATTCAACCTACCAAACATCTCAATGTCATGCCAGATGGATGTAAATACCTTATTAAGGCGGATAGATATATAAATAGATCATTAAGGTTGACAGATAGCATAAGAATTGTAATTTGCATAAAGAAAATAAGAGAGGTGAATCTATAAAAGTCACCAAGCTGCTAACTTGAGGTCACTAGCACAATAAAAGAACATCAAATTCCTTTTTCCCTCATAAGGATACTGATTAGCTCATACACTATCAGCAAAAATTGATAGAAAATAGATGTGATACTGATCACACCTTATTGTGAGATCGATCACAAGCAACAACTTCTCCTTTGTCCTTCATAAGGATAGCAATTGCGGTAGTTTTTCCGCCAGGAGCAGCGCACATATCAAGTACGCTTTCGCCTTCTTGGGGTTCTAATACATTATGACATCAAACATGAGCAAACAAGTCACTGCATTAATCTCAGCACAACATTCTTGCTTTCTGCCGCCTTATATAAAAAATATATGTAGTTTCAAGTCTTCCCCTTGAAAAGTAGTGCAACTTATATAAAGAACTTCCAAGTATTTACATCTTTAGAAAAGTGTAAAATTTGCATAAATTCACGCTATCTTCGTAACAAAAGTGTATTGTAATAATGAATACCCTTAATTCTCGCATTTCATCTTCGTAAGTCATATTTACTCCACATAAAATTTGATTTACTATCTTTAGACTGAATAACTTGTTCAGTTCATTTAGTAGCCCCTATGTATGGACCATCTTTTTAGTTGCATGACCTCTAAGTCGATTTAGAATGAAAAAACACTCATAATTGATTAGAAAAAAAATAATAATAATAAGATCAACTCCACGAACCATAGACTATTAACAATATCTTTGTTTTTGGAACAAAACAATAGATTAAGAAATAGTCAATTAGATAAAAGGCATTTATCTAGGAAATACCCACCTTCACTCTTTATGAAATATTTATATTATAATTATTATCAGAATTTCCAGAACAAGAATTGTAATTTCATGCATTAAACAATGAGATTTTCTACTATATTCATAACCAAGGAACTTCAATATCTGCATGTACTAAAATTCTCGGATATTTTGCAAACTGATTGGATCTGAGCTATTGAATGAAGAATTTATTTTATTGAATTTAAACGGAACTTCTTTTTCTATTTCCAGAACTTGTTACAATTATAAAATAATAAAATCAAATATCAAACACATTTACAAGAACATAGGTGAAATTTATTTAAACAGAAATTGCAGGGCAAAGGAGTAGGAGCATTAGCACATAATCGTAGAGTTCTGGGAAAGGACATGAAAAGCAATATGTTGGTGAACAAATTAAAAATAATAATAATAAATGGAATAAAAGCAACATACCCAGAACTTGAGCAGTAACAATGCTGGGCAAGTTTTGGAGGAATATCTCTCCTTCAAGAACATCTAAGGAAGAAAAGGAAGTGTATAATTATACATGCCCCAAAAAATATAACAAGTCATTCCTTTTGTAGTAGCAAATTGGGTTATTCAGTTCTCTTGCATTAGTTACATATGAAACTAAAATAAGTAAATAACCTCATGATAACTGATATTTCCAATTTCACTTGGTCCTTTAAAAAATACAGATGAAAATAGGTTTCTTTTGAAGGCTTTGAGAAGGATGACTTTTATCAGTCAATTCCAGAATATCAATAACATTTTTTAAACAGTAATATTAATAAAGTGGACATCTATATTTTGTGATAGTACCATGTTTGTTTTGTCATGAACATATTCTGTGCTTTTCTTCAACATAAATCATGAAGCTTAATTTCAAACATTTTTAAGGATAATAGATGGGGTTTAATTAAGTATTACAGTCTAGATGGGAAAGAAAATTATGAAACTTGAAAAATGTTATCAAAATGTTTATGGTAGCATGACTTTAGGGATTTTACTAAACATTTCAGTTTATTTTGAGATTATACTCAAATCACTCCAAAGGATATCATCCTCCCTCTAGGTCAAAAAAACTCTTCCCTGTATTGTCATGATTTAAGGATTGTTCTAGGTTGCAGGAGCTTCTGCCAAGGAACTATGAAGATAGAAGCACATTAGCATTGATTTGTGATTAATATTCTGGCCATATATCTTGTGTCATAAGACTTGAATAATAAGAATGATGGCTTTGGAGATTAGCCATTCCTTGGTCCAAAGTAAAAATATTATTAAGGCACCATTCCCTGGTGCCTTAATGTATAAGAACTGCTATATGCAAGCCACATCAGTTGTATCCATATTGCAATCCTAAGGGTCAAGCAACAAGCAAATAATGATACTAGTTTTAGATAACTCTTTTGGCATAACATTGTGATAAAGCATAAAAGCAGGATGAGAGATTCATGCTAACATAATTATGGTAAACTGGGAATAAAGTCCAACTGTAAGGCAATCCTGAATGGATACTAAATTAAAAAACCTATATATGTCTGCAAAGCAAATGGCAGTGAAATGTTTTAATTATATACTGATTATCTTCAGATAGAATATATTTTAACTTTTAGATTTTCTACACTACATTTGTGTCATTTTGGAGTATCCAATTTCTATGATGTCCACTGTCACAATACCAATTCAGAGCTTTGTGTACCTAGTAATCAAGGTTACATGGTTAAAGGACTTGAAGATATGAATCAGGCATTCTTGGATAAGTAATTTTAAAGAGAATCAACAAAAAATCTTGATCATTATGTGCATTGACAGGAAGCTATGACCAATAGATGTGGAGATCATGAAATCAACAATAGAAAAAGTCATCAGATGCAAATCCCAAAAGCTTCCAAAACATGATAAATTAAATAGGGTAGCCTGTTGCTACAAAGCTCCCGCATTGTGCAGGGTCCGGAGAAGGGTCGGACCACTTGGGTCTATTACTCTAATAAAGGTGTAGACAATAACCTTTAACTCAGTCACACAAATGACGAGCTGCAGATTTAATACTCATTTTCAGATTTATTTAGAACCAGTGTAGTTAGAATCGTACGATTCTCGATACGAATCGTACTATTTGTATCATTTTTCATACCCAACGGTTCGAATCTTATAGGAGAATCCAGATTGATCAAGAATCGTTAATAAATCGTGTGAATCGATCTCAAATCGATAGAATCGATATGAATCGGGAAGATCAACGATTCAGTTTTTGTTTTCTAAAATTTATTTTTATAACTAATTCTATCACTTTAGTTTTTTTTAAAAAAAAATTGAAGATTAGCCGTTCATATTAAAAGATTGATATAAAGTTTGTTAAAAACTTTTAATTTAATAAATTATCTTAAATAATTTTCAGATTTTAAAATATATGTTAAATATAAAAAGTAATTATTTTTAAGTTTTTTAACAAAATATTATTTTTTTAATATGAAGATATAATATTTATTCATATTTATATAAAAAATATCAAGTCCACACCAAGACACCTTAAAAAGAATTATGGCAGCTCAAACTCAGCCAATATCTACAACCAAATTATTTTAGATATAACTTTATTATATTTAAACATATATGTATGATTCCAGCTAGATTGGTCTGAAATCCCTAGCATGTTGTCCCTTATCATTTTTTGAACTTGGTTGTCTTTAATTTTATGTTTAATGCATGACTTAGAATTTATTTTTTAAAATTTCTTTTGATAATATATATATATATATATATACATATATATATGAAATGTTGTACCGTATCTTACGATTCGATTCGATTCACGATTCTCGATTCGCAAACTTGAGAATTCGATTCACGATTCGAATCTCGATTTGACTACCTTGTTTAGAACACTTACAACAACTAAGCCTTAATCTCATACTAGATGGGGTCGACTATATGGATTCTCTGTTTTCATGTTGCTCTCAAATATGAAATAAAAATAAAATCAAAGGAAATGAAATAAACTGAAAAATAAAATGAAATAAAATGAAAAATAAAAATACATAAAGAACAGTATCCCTACAAACAAAGCTAAGCTAATGAAGGAAAACCTTTTAACCGACTTATCAGTAATCCTATACTAGGCGGGGTCGGCTATATGAATTCTTTGTCTCCATTGCTCGGCCAAAAGCAAGATCATTTCGATATCTAACATACGTAGGTCCTTAGACACCACCTCTCGCCACGTAATCCTAGGCCTACCTCTACTCCTCTTCTTACCTTCTACGACTAAACTATCACATTTTCGAATTGAAGCACATGGGGGTCTCCGGCGTACGTGTCCAAACCATCTTAAACGTCCTTCTCGTATTTTATCTTCAATTGGTGCAATATGCACCTTCTGTCGTATGTGTTCATTTCTAATCTTGTCCAATCTTGTATGACAACTCATCCATCTTAACATCCTCATCTCGGCCACATTCATCTTATGCATATATTGAACTTTAGTTGCCCAACACTCGCTCAGATAGCATGACGGCCTAATCACGGCCCTATAAAATTTTTCCTTTATTTTGTTAGGCATTTTTTATCACATAACACTCCCGTGGCACTTCTCTATTTCAATCATCCAGCTTTGATTCTATGGGTTACATCTTCATCTATCATCCCATCATCCTGAAAAATGGAACCTAAATACCTAAAATGGTTAATCTTAGACACTACCAACCCCCCTAGTTTCACTTCTCTTTCATCTCTCCTACTTAGACAAAAATTACAGTACATATATTATGTTTTACTTCTACTTAATTTAAAGCCTTTACTTTCTAAAGTGTTTCTCCATAATTATAGCTTTTGATTTACTCCATCTCTAGTCTCATCCACTAGGACAACATCATCCGCAAACAACATACACCATGGGATGTCATCTTGGATATAACTAGTTAATTCATCCATTATTAAGGTAAACAAGTATGGGCTCAAGGCCGATCCATGATGTAGACCCACTGTTATAGGAAACTCCTCCAGTATCGCTCCTCTTCTTACACTTGTAATTGCTCATAAATACATATCCTTAATAATATTTATATATTTTACATGAATGTTTTTCCTCTCCAATACCGACCAAAAGACTTGTCTTGGTACCCTATCATATGTTTTCTCTAGGTCAATAAAAACCATATGGCGATCTTTCTTTTCTCTGTAGATCTCCATCAAGTTTCTTAATAGAAAAATGGCTTTTGTTGTAGATCTACCTGGCATAAAACCAAATTGGTTCTCTGACACCTTCGTGATACACCTAAGGTGTCAGAGAACCAATTTGGTTTTATAATCCTGTTGTTGTTGTTGTTGTTTAGAACACTTAGAGGGCACAAAAAAGGATATCCAGGTGAGGAATCCAAATTCTGAAGATCCCACAGAAGGACTAAGACCATTCACAAAAGGCTATTTTTCATATCCTGCCTGTCATACTGGACAATCAGTAGATGCGTATTCGAGCCTCATTAGAAAGCCATTTGCACCTCATTTCTTTGGGGGCATTTGAAGCAGGCATATCATATAATAAAATTCATAAACTATGTTGAAGTATTATATATCTAAATACAAATATAACGTCTAGAAAGAAATTACTGAAAAAGTTGCTCTTGCATTTGAAGGAGGAAGCGGGATTGATTCACAGACGAGTGGGGAAAGGGGGGCCTCTTCAAACCCCGATCTCCTGGAGGACGAAGACCCAGGGTGATGGGTACTCTTCGGGTAGTAACGGAGCACTAACGGGGCACTAAGGGGGACGCCGGCCCATATGGCCTACCGACCTTACCTTTGTATTTTGCATATACATCATCTTTTGTAACTTTTTGAGTCTAATCATTAATGAATGTGGTTTATCCACTTTTTTTCAAAAAAGAAAAAGTTGCTCTTGAAAGTATGATACTCTGACATGACTATCTAATATGAGATCATCAGAAACAAATTATTCATATTAGAATTATAATCATGGTATCATAAATAAGTTCTTAAGCAGATCTATGGTATTTAAGAGTATTTCCATGTCAAAGTTACATTGTTACAAAGTTGACATGGTTTGCAAATTATAGGATGTAGAGCCCTATAAATAGTGAATACGACGATAGATGTGTGGATGTAGAGCCCTATAAAGAAGTTTAAACAACTTGCCATTTGAACCTAAATGCAAACCCAATTAGCTCATATCTTAAAATAAAGTGAGTCTTCCTTAGAAGTGGATGTAAACCAAGGAGGGGGTCAGTTACACCACAGTGACTGATCATCAAAGTGTGGATTCCAAATAAGGATGATATATATACATGTGTGTGTGTGTATATACACATCTATATATATACATATACATGTATATAAATATATATTAAACAAATCAGTATATTCACCACAAACCCACCATAAACAAAAGTTCTCAAATAAAAGCTTCCGGAAGTAGGCAGCTAAAAAATATTCATGGGGCAACAATACAAGAATTATGAACAAAAGTTTATGAACTCAATATACCATGAAATGATGGAAGCCTGTATACTCTGAGGGACATTTCCACAGCAATTCCTTCTGAAGCACGAAAGATACCAGCCCTGGACATCAATGCAGTCCCTTGTCCAATGTAGAGCCCATTACGTTCATAATAGTGAGGATCTGTCAAATAGTGTGTAATAAAGAAGATTCAGAAAATATTCTAGATATATCCTATAATGTGTTAAATTTGCTGTATAAAAACATTAAAACAACTAATCTTCTCAGAGGGATAGGACTGGGCAATCAACTTAGAAGTCATATCTACAGAATATTGGCCGCATGGTTGTTAGGAATATGAGATGAGATAGAAACTGCTGTTCTACATCCAGATTCAGATCACATAACCTTCCCCTAGATTCCATGCCAGAGATCTATTCTTTGCCAGGCTACTCTTATACCGATACACTTGCACATTCATATATTTAGATACAAGTATCAATCTTGTTGAAAATGTAACTCTTTATAGGCAAAACAAATTCTCCAGTGGTCAGTAACAAAACTTTGATCCAGAAGGTAGACTACTTTTGATGATCTATAATCAAAACATAAACACTGGCATCTCTAAACAGAGAAGATAGTTTTCAACTAATGTAAAGTGAGTAAATTACCCTCAAATTGTAATTACATCAAGCATCCATACTATGGAAAGAGAGATGTCATTTCAGAAAAACAATTGCTCAGTACACTAAGATGGTAATGTGACTAATAATTAATCGAGTTAATTAGATGATAAGCAAATCCAATTTTCATTATTTGTCTAGAAAGCTTTCAAATAATTGACTGACCAAAGGCGTTAAATAGGGAATAAAAGACAGATGCATAACCCCTGATTGCCGTAGATCCAGCCAGGCTTTATCAACTTTGAAAAGAGGATGGAGGTCAATTCTATATGGCATTGGGTTTGCAACCTCAATCAACAAAAGAGAAAAGGATAATAATGCCAAGATTCATGGGTGAGGTCCAAGAGTTTGATTCTTCCATCTTAGTTCTCATACTAATAAGGCATCTTGCAAGGTTAAGCCTAATGAATTTCCTATCAATTATCTACTTCCCTCTAGTTTTTGTCATCAAATGCCACTTCATTTAGTATAATAGCTCATGGAGCGCAGAAAGCTAGTTGTTTCCTGCATCAACCTTTTTTTTCTCTTTTGCTAAATTAAAAATAACAAAATGGTACTTATCAACACATCTTCATGGTTCATACCATGGAGCAGAATACATACAGCATAATATCATGGTTCAAATCATTTACAAAAAGAAATTTCAAGTTTCAACAAACAATGTGAATAGTTTATGATAGAAGAGTTAAAACCACCAAAGCTCACTGAGTGCTATAATTATGTAACTGAAGTCCAACCAGTTCAGAACAGCATCATTAGAGGGCAACAATTTGAAAGAGTGTCATTTTGTATATGAAATACTTGCTAATATCCAAAAGTTGATAACAGTTGTTCAAACATCAACTAAATCAGTTTCTGCTAGCACACTGTAAAGTCCAAAATGATGAGTGATAATGAAAATTGTTAACTCGCAAGATCTTCAAAAGAGAGAAATGCACAAAAAGAATTCATCAGTAGGATGCATAGCCTACAAGAAAATGTCTATTGAGGATTTGAACATTTCAGAAAATAGGAAAAGGAGCAGGTAAATATAATACAGTTAGCGGCATGCTCTTCCAACCATCTATGTCAAACCACATTCAAGAGAATAGGGCTATTGATCCACAATGTACGAAACACACAAAAATTGCTTTAAAATTTTTTAGCAACTTCCTACCAAGTCACAATATGTTTTCAAAAGGGAGAAAACAGAGCCTTCAAGGATCTTTGGATGACAACAAAAGAGAAAGATAGGTTCTATAGTTACATTGACATTTAATCCTTTGCCCATCTCCTATGTTCTAGAGCAAAATTTCTTTAATAATAATCTCATAATCCAAAATTCAATTTGGATCAAACTTCCTTCCAATCGAATATTGATTTTGATTACAGGCCCAAACCCAAGTACCCAGAAACACCAACCATCCATCAGAGACACATGACCTTTTGTCCCACAAGCTTTACAAGGTCTATATAAGGCTGCTGGGTGGTGCCTATGTGGTAGGATTCATAACTATCTGGGCGAACTTCCCGGTTATCCAAGCAGTGATAATCTAAGAAAATAGGAAACACCAAACATACTATACACGAGTTTCTAACAATATTCAGCTTATTAGGGAAATTATCAAGCACAAGATAACATACAGCAAAACTCAAAAATAATGAATCAGTAGTGGAAGAATGGATGATTAATGCCTTCATTTAAACATAAGACTGAGTTCTATTAACAGGCATGGGTTTTACTTTTGTTAATAGGATTGTCTTTGAATTTTGTAAGTTTGTAATGTTTGTCAAAAAATAAAGGCATTTTGTTTTAGATTTTATTACATGATGGATTTGGATTACAGTAGTCTGAGCTAAATCAAGTGAGCTAGTAAAAATTGAGATGCTAAACTAATTGACTACCTATAACACTAGACAGGCAATAATCAATTCAACACCAGTTCTGTAGCCAATTAGTGTATCAGTGATTAATTGGTTAAAATCTAGGAGAACACATGCTCCAAACCAATCAACCAATTTGACTGCTACCTTTGACAAGATCAAAGCTCTATAGCTCATGAAATATACATCTTATATTCTTTTTGGTCTAAGTGAGAAGTCAGTTATTTATTGTTAAATAACCCCTGTAAATACTACTGGCATAAAAACTCCCAGGTGATTGCAATAAAATAACCCAAAACTTTTAATAGAAGATGAAAGTAGAATATTCCTAGCAATGGGTTTGGAACTGGATATTAGCTAACCGCTTTGGATATTAGTTAATGAATTTAAAACAAACAAAAAATCAAGAAATAATTGCAGTTAAAGTGAGAATAATAACAACTCGTTACCTAAGAAGTAGATAGTAAAGAAGTCTTATAGAACACAGTCATGAGGTATTTACTAATTATCAAATTGAAATATTCTTTTTAGTATATTTTGTATAACACTGCTTCACCTACATCAAAATTTCACAATAGTTGGAGATCGAAAGAAAGATATTGGTGTCTATGTTGTTTATTTGTTAATCTAACAATTCTTGGAACTGAACTGATATACACTTTACTTATCAAGATGCATAGTTTGACATGAAAGATTGTTTTAAAATAATAATAATAATAATTAAAATCTGTTATATAGATCGTTTGTCACCAAGTTCAATTCAAAAGTGAACAGCTTATTATAATTCCATTGATTTTTAAAAAAATTGACTTATTGGGGAGAAATATAAATGATTGATTTATTGAATTCTTAATAGTTGCAAAAACAGAAGAAAAAAACAGCCAACTATGAGTTTTGCTTGCTTGCCCGACTGCAATCCTTGTAGAACAGTTCCACGAGTTATTCCAACACCCCATGAACCATCAGAGCAATGTTGCTCCACACCAACTGATACAGCAACTAAATCACCCTTTTCAACATGAGCACTGCAAGCCAAAACTCCTGGGACAAATATCTGCAGACCAGACACGACAACCTGAGAATCTTAGATCTATTGTAGAACCATCACTTAAATCATTAAAGATCTTGGCATGAAGGAGAAATTCAATTCCATTAAAAATCAATAAAGTGAGTATGAGAGAGAGTAAGAGAAGGTGAAGTACAAGATTGCAAATCAGAATAGCATTAGAGTTTATTTGGGAAATGAATATTGGTAAGGATACAACGAATTTCTAATAACAAGGATTTGAATGTCCAATGTCCATTGGCTCCATTCCCACCACTAATTCTCATTCCCGGTGCCCATTAAAAAGTTGGAATTGAAGTTATAACAATGCATTTGCTCACTGGAAGTAGGAACCTATACACAGCTGCGTCTTTGTTGGTTTATGCCTTTAAGCCAGCTTAATTAAATGTATACCTTTGTAAATTTTGATATTGCAAATATACCCATATAAAACTCATATATTTGAACTTATGCCCCTATAAACAAATGGACTTTTTAGTCCTTTAAAATAACTTAGTTGCACATATAACAAGCTAAAATGTGTAATTAAATATATACCCCTACAAAGCACAAATATCATATTGTTGACCATCTGAACAAATTAATAGTGTTTTAGCTAGCTTATATGGGTGTAAACCCCCTTTGAGATTTGCAGTTATATCTAAACTTCTAAACACTAATATAATTACCAAGATCATTGTAAAAAAAAATTGATTTCAAAATGCCCCTTTAAAATAGTTCTGTCATATACTCCCTTCTAAAATTTGTAACCACATGTATGCCACCTACAAAATACATATATTTACATTTATGGCTCCTCATGTTAAGTTTTCATTAATGTCTATAAGATCAGTAATAGAAATGTCAGTAATTACTAAAATGTCATTGCATCTAACCCTGCAAAATCATGTTTTTGCTTTGATAAATGCACACATTCCTTGAATTTGAAATCAAAATCTAGTAGGAATTAATAAAGAACCACATGCAAATTATAAATTTAACAAGGGTATAAATGTAAATCAGCTAGTTTACAAGGGTGTACATAGAAAACCGAAGAAAACAAGTTTCGTGTAATTATACATATTTCATAACTATTCATGATTATACTGCAGAAAACATAAATGGGCGACATAGTCTGTATATGCACCTGAGCCCCTCGAAGAACAGCTTCCGCACATTTTCTACTAACAATTACTTCCTTCATAGGTTTACCAGATTGATCATCATACTGAAGTGAGTGGGGTCCCGAACCTTGAACAAAAACAACATTATCTAAACCAGGGTATTGACACTTATAGACGGAAGAGTTCTTAATTTTCATCATCAAAGCATCATTATCCCCAGAAATTTGTCTGTTGCCAAGATCTGATGATAGGCCAAGGGGAGTAGATGTTACACTACAGCTTCCTTCCGTTACAGTCTGATCAACATCAACGGTGACAATCTGTTCCCAGACATCAGCACCACATATACCCTTTTCATCTAAAATGGATACTAATTTCTTGATAACATTGTCACTTGTAGTCTTGAGAGTATTCACACGAATGCAAGAATAGGAAGATGGGTGCCTGCCCAGATTAAACCAACTCTAAGAATTAGAAGATAAACATAAAAAAGAAAACAAGACAAGCCAGCATTGAAATCTACTAACAAGAAAGGATGACAGCATGCAAACATATTCACAACCATTCCATATCCAAAACTGCAAGTCGAATCAAAATCCATTTCATTCTGTGACACTAGATTTAATTTGTTACTCCTGCTTATGAAATTGTTCTATGGAGCTTTGTGAACTTAAAAAAAGAAAATTGAAACTTTGGAATTGATCATTCATGCACCAATTATACATTTCAAAAAAAAAAAAAAAAGCACATAAGGTGTAGAGACGTAAAAGGGAAGGAATACGTAAGGGATTTGGAGATTTTCGCGAAGTGCTCAGCTCCGTAGGCCTTGATGAAGTATTCCTCAACCTCAGGGTTCCAGACGAGTGTAGGATTGAAGCAATACCTCTCCGAAGAAGAAGCAGAAGAGGAATCCATCTGAATGTAAGAAAAGAAAACGATCTTAAGAAGAAAAAAAAAGGGTACAAGAGGGATAGGAATCAAGCAGAGACGATACCTTTGGAACGGTGCTGTAATGGCGGCGTCCAAGAGCAGCGCGGCGTAAACAGTCCCTCGCTCTTCTCATTCGGAGGGACCGCGTTTGTTCGGGTTTTCGCGTTTCCCGGTTTTGTTTGGTTCCCATCTGGTTTTTTGGCCCACGTGGCCTGGCCTGCAATGGCCCATTGTGGCCCGCGACCGAGTTTGGGTCAGACTAACAAATCGGTAAAAAAATCTATTTATTTTTTTTTTAAAAAAAAACGTTTTTTTGTCCGGTAAAATGAGGTTCCACACTACTTCTTAAGGCATATTCACATTTATCAAAAAAAAAAAAAACAGTTATAGAGAAATTGAATTAAAACAAAATGTAAAATCATAAAAATAGTGTGGCATAAATGGGGATGACTTATGAGGAATGGAGCCTTCCGTACTTTATCACCGAACAGGAAACGAGGAATGGAGTCAAGCTACATTGCCAAACAGAATGCCATGATCAATGCAGAGCAGCTGAACCGAGGAGCTACACCGAGAAACAGTCTAAGGGAATTTGCCGAGGAGCGGCAAAGTGACCCAGGAGTTGTCAAGTGAATGGGAACTACTCTTCTGCACATGATCAGACGAGTGGATGATTTTGATGGCATCCGAGCAGAAGCAAGGATGGGACAAATGGAAGGAAAGGTTCATGGCAGGAATCCCTAGGCGCTGACATTGAGGGTATGGCATCGAACATTGGAATTGTAAAGTCTGACACAGCAGTAACCTAACATTGCAGATGATGAGACATGAGAAGTGTCACACAAGGCAAAAAAGAAAAAGTGCCTTGGAAGCTTTACCAGCAACAAGGCTATATAAGGGTTGCCTTCTCCAACCTTAGTTGATGTTGTTCAACAGAGTGTTCAAAGAGAGAGTTTATCTTTGTTGTTGAAAACCAACAATGAGAGTGAGCGTGAGCTTTGTATCTCCTACTCCTTCTTGATTCTAATCTGAAATAGTGAGGGTGTGGATCGTTAATGTAGGCACTGTTGCCGAACCACGTTATATCTTGTGTTGTCGATTGTTCTTGCTCTTGTTAGCAGGTTGCTTGGTTGTTGATTCAGCAGCCTCCATTAATCCATTTCCGTTGTGCAGGGAAAGCTCGAGGGAACCGCAAGGGTGTTGTTCCGGTGTAGAGCATTCAGTCCGAAGACTGAAGACTAAAGCGTTAGCCAACCGAAGAGAAGCGTTCTCCTCGCATTCTACTCGCCGAGTAGGAGAGCGTCTCGGCATTATTTCCCAACAATACTAACCTTAATGAGATAAAAATGATCAATTTCATGGTATTATCATGGAACTTTTGATAATAAGTATAAACATGTGTGATGGGAGGATGTGGGTAGAAGATATGAATATTAGGGACTATGGAAGGCCTTAATTTCTCAACATATTAATGGAAATCATATTGCCCACTTTACAAGAAAACAACTTAATAGATATAGAGTAAAAACAAATTTTTAAAGAAATATGCATGTAAAATAATATATAATTGATTATCAATAATCAAAACATCACATCATTTTTTAGCAATGCTAAATCCAAGAAAAATACATACACAATACTGCTATATAAGATATTTTTGTTGAATACACTTAAAAACATGTGAAGATGAATGATGATAAATAAAAAAGACATAGAAAGCTTGAAATCATTCATATTTACGGATAATTTCATGATTTCTTCATAGTTGTATAAAACTCTCTAAAATCTTGTCGAATGTGCAGAAATTTCATTGATTAACACTTTTCATAAGGTAAAAAATATTTCAAGAATGTACTTGCCAAAACTTGAATTTTTTTTTTTTAAAAAATCCATATGATTTAAATTATTGCCTCATTAATTTACTTTTGTTCATTTCTTTCCTTTTTGTTGCTTTCCCATAAACCATACTTTCTTTTTATTAATCCATATGTTATGGGATAAAAATAACCATAGACATATGGCATGATCCAGACCGTCAAAATAGGAGCTCAATTGTCTAGTCATCTGTCGGTGGAGAATGAACCTCCAATGGCGTCAAAACCCAACGAGTTAGTTCAATAAGCTATAAAAGGAGGGCGTTCAATAATAAGGGATCCAAATCATAATCTCTTTTGTTTTTTCAGACAATAACTTCTCTTATGAAATTCTCTCTCTCTAGGAGTTATAACTTGATTGTCGGAGGCTCCCCGACTATTAGTGCTCAGACCTTTTCTCTCTCACGGTTCTCTTCTCTTCCTCTTTCACAATAGAGTTCGATTCTTGAAAACTAATTTATGAAAGAGTCCTAGATCCAGTGGAGCGAAAAAGAAGATTCACCAATCATGATAATTTTTTTATCAAAATCTCATGAAGAATTCCCACAATTTTTAATCAATCTCTTTTGTTGATTACGACGTGCTCTCGTATCAAGAAGAGCATATTATTGCATTAACCCCATGTCACCATATATTTTTCTCATTCAATATCATGAGGGTGAAAAGGATATTTCACATGTTTAGTTACACCAAACCAATAATTAACCACAGGTTTGGAACTTTACAAGGTTTTTTATATGCAAATATATATACACACACATCTTTGGTTTTACCCTTTAAAAACTTTTAAATTAGTGTTTTGGAAAAGATTTTGGGCAATTTGTCAAAATGGCCCTGCTCTATTTATTTATTTATTTTTTTGGCCCTAGGTCAAATATATTTGCCAAAATTGACCGCGCGAACCAAAGTGCCGACTTCGGATGCAAATCGGCCTTTCAAAGGCCGATTAGCTTAATCGGCATTTGAAAGGCCGATTTGCTCCATACATCATGAAAAAGAGCTCTATGGAGCTAATCGGCATTTGAAAGGCCGATTAGCTTCAAAGAAGCCCTACAGGTTGTGTTGAGCTAATCGGCCTTGAAATGCCGATTAGCTCCAAAACATCCTCTTTGGAGCTAATCGGCATTTGAAAGGCCGATTAGCTTCAAAGAAGTGCTCTACTGGTTGTGTTGAGCTAATCGGCATTTCAAAGGCCGATTAGCTGAGCACTATGTTTGGAGCTGATCGGCGTTGAAAGGCCGATTAGCTTCAAAAGTCCTCTTCATCGGTTGTATTGAGCTAATCGGCCTTTGAAATTAGGCTCTAGAACATCATCTTTCGGTGATCGGCCTTTGAAGGCCGATTTGCATCGACTTCAAGACTTTGGCTGGGCTAGCCTGCCCATTTTGGCAAATATATTTGACCTAGGGCCAAAAAAATAAATAAATAAATAAAACAGGGCCATTTTGGCAAATTGCCCAAAGATTTTTCTGAAAAAATTATAACTTGGAGTTTTTCTCTAAATATACTTTATTTTTGTCTTTTAATTTTTCCCATAAAAATTTATATAATAAAATATTTCAAGTGTTTATAAAAAAAAAAAACTTTTTTTAAATTTATAGGATCAGAATCAGAATCATTTACTCCATCCTTCCCACACAGTGACACAACCCATACCCATAATTCTGAAAAAAAAAAAATAATAATAATCTCACAACCTTTTTCCCATATTAGTTATTCATTCACTCCCACAAGGAGCTATACACCTGGTCCGCTGAGCATTCTCCATAGTACATGGAACAGTAATCTCTTGGGTACTCCTCCTCGTAGCCTCCGAGCATCTCCGCAGTACTGTCTCCCAAGCACACCTCCATGTACCACTCGCCCATGTCGCCGCCCGACGGCCCCGGCACCACCTCCATCTCAACCCAGTCAAAAGCCCCATCCACGCCCCCAAACGACGCAGACCCCGAGCAATCATGGCCTTCAAGATCGGAGAAGATGTCATCGACTCTACAGTCCTGGCAAGCATCAAGACCGTCCCCGATCTCAGCTTCGAAAGAGCGCATCACGCCATCGAGGTTCGGATCATCCTCGACTTCTTCCATGTAAGACTCTTCTAGCATTTCCATGAGCAGAGTGCTGTTGATCTCTTGGAAATCGGAGCATTCCCAGCTCTCAATCGTGATCGTGATGGATGCCATGAAGTTTTGATCGGAGAGATCAGTGGAGAGATTTTGATCAGTTTGTTGATGAGTAGCCAAGAGAGAAGGTTGAGTGGTTCTTATAGAAGGGAGTGGGGACTTTTACAAGTAGGGACATCATGCATCACTTCATAGTCATGTGCACCTAACGCACCTCTCTCACTTTGCTTCATCATGGATCACTTCAATTTATTTATTTATTTTTAAAAAAAGAGTGATGATTATGTATTATTATGTTTGATGTTTAAGGTAATCTTTGGTGGATTAATTCAATATAATATTTATTTATAAAAATAATTTATATATCAATTCCAGATTATAATGTCAAGTTTTGTTTGAGCAAGAGTTTGCTCCAACAAACAAACTAACGGCCTCTTGGTTTTTTGGTATCGGTTCGACACCCCGTGACTCAAGATGAGAATACGTACATTTGACACATTGTCCGTCCAAGGTGTTTGTCGCATTTATCAAAAAAAAAAAAAAGAGTTTGCTCCAACAAATATAAATTTTAAAATTATATTTATAAAAAAGAATATTTAGGGTTATGGCCGTTTGGATTAGTTAAAAAAAATAATTCAATTTAATAGAACTTTTGAAAAAAAGGGTTTATGTTGTTTTTATGTTTAGATATATTAATTTAAAAACATTTTATAATAATAATAAGTGATTGATATTTTTTAAAATAGTTTTGAAAAGTCTTAAAAAAGATATTTTGATAATTAACACTTTTCAAAACAGCTTCTTCAAAACAATTTTTTTTTCGAAACTTCAAATCATTAGTTTTTGAAAAAAAATATTTTTTTAATACAACTTTTGTTTCTATGAAAAACTAATACAAACGTATTTTTTTATCTCAAAAATGCTTAACTTATAAAAAAATATTTTTTTTTAAAAAAAAAAGCTAAATACGTATAGATATGTGAATATTATTTTGGTCTAATATCCAAATTAGTCTTTCTATTATACCGAAACATCTCTTTTAGTCACTCTATTATAATTTAAGCTATGAGGGTCCCTCTACTTTCATATTGAGAAATATGAGTCACTCCATTCGTCAATTTTAGGAACTTAAATAGACCTTTAAATATGTCTTTAGAGACTAATATGTTAGTGCAACTGCACTAGGATGGCATCATTTGACACACCAAGTCAATGTGGCTCAAGTCCGTGACTCAAGTGTTTTGAAGACCACATCAAAGTGCAGCCCAAGGAGATGCTGGTTAGGATCATGCTATTGGAAGCATCAACATTGAAGGCTGATTGGAGAGATTGGAGGATGATTGAAGATCACATGCAAATCTAGAATGGTTGATTGAAGATTGGTGGAAGATGCCATGCAGCTTGAAAAGGCAACTTCAATAAAGTGGTCATGCAATGGTGATTTGACATGCACAAGATTACATGCAAATGGGCCACATAATCTCAGCTGATTGGTGACTAATTAGAAACAAATGCAGCTGATTGATGACAGATTTGGCAATCAAGATTGATTCTCAAGGTGCTACATTGAAGCCAAATCAAGACCATTTGACAAAGCAAACATGGTGGATCATGAAGGCTGAGTATGCGATGGAGAGGTGGATCGGCCAATGCGTGTCGAGGATCAAGAGGATCCGACGCGATGAGACTTCGGGACTCAACCGGGGAGGGTTGGAGGTGCTAGAAGTCGAAGGTGTCGCGATGGGTCCGTAGCCTTGGTCAAGTACTACAGTCATGTGCGACTTATTAGGTTACAACCAGAGTTGCAACAACCAGAATTGGAAGGAGTCTAATTCTGGAATGCAGCGGAGAATCCTGAAGGTGGAGGATGTGCTGTGATGGCGTGAAGCGGTGAAGGCAGGGTGGACACATTATATAAGACCGGAGACTCGAGGATTAGGGTGAGCCGTGAGAGTAGTCCCTTGGTAGGAAGGGTGATCGTCACTTGTTGTAATCGAGGAGAGAAGGTGCTTATGTGGTGAGAGAGTGAGGAACTCTGTACTCCTTGTTTTTCCCTACACTTTTAGTATCTGCTTCTCGCATGGCCCCAGGATGTAGGCATTGTTCTTAGAGGTAACCAACTCTCGTGTCTCCTTGTTCTTCTTGTGTGTTTATGATTGAATGTGTGAATACCACGAAAAACTGAGTGAGCAGAGTGTCACACAAGAGTTATAACATAAGTTACAACAACAAGGCAACCCGTCCAGAACTTACATAATATTTCTCAATCATAAAAGTACAAAGACCCCATGACTCAAATTATAATAGATGGACCAAAAGAGTCACTCGGTATAATAAATGGACTAATTTGGATATTACATCTATTATTTTAGATAGTAGTACTTATAAGTTTGGTAGAGTTTGTTTTTAAATTGAATTGATCAGCCTAACCAATCTGGATCCCATCCCATGTGGATGGATAGCATAAATTTGGGTAACAAAGCAGGCATGCTTTCCAGCTTAACAAGAAAGGTTGAGAGGGTGGGAGCACTTAATAGACAAGGGAACAGGAGACTTCATTGTTTATGTGGGGAATTAGTTGGGTTGCCAGAGTGGGGAGCCCCACTGGATTCAAGGAAGGGATTGCCTTTGGATGCAGTCTTGCATGCTTTCTACTTATATATTATTAAAATTTACTATAGCTCCTTGGAAATAATTCTTATCCTAGAGAGTATTAGCATATATATATTTATAGGCTTTAAAACAACTGTGATCACTAAACCTATATATAGAGATAATTTAAAATATTATCAAAACATTGTTGATGAACTTGCTTCATTTGCAATCTTTGACCTCATCTGACCAACTCCTTTTAAAATTGAAACAATTACAATATATAAAATAAAATATTTGTTTATCAGATTAAAACAGGTTTTCTCAAAACTATTTAGGGAAAAAATATTTTATGGATATAATAACTAAATAATTTGAAAATAAACTTAGAATTATATACAAGAATAGCAAGTTATGGTAGGCCAAATGCCATTTGCCCCCTTTCTTTTTCAGTGTGAGTGAGAATTGAAGTCCCAGGGCGTGTGCTGGCGCACACATGCAGGTGTCTTGTCGAAAGAGGAAGGAGTGGGCGGTGAGATATCGAGTGCATCACCATCGGATATGTATGTCCAGATCCACTCATAAATATCACGTAATTGAGCCAATGCAATGCACACATGCATGAACCACATGTCATGACCCTCTCAATGAAAATCAAAAAGACAAAACACCTCATCTTTAGGAAATGACCCCCCTGGTTTTAGGGGCCAAGTAAATCATGGGTATGCACAGTTCTCGTTAGAACAAACATAAATGATGGGCTCGTGCACATGTACACACATACTGGGTACATTTCATACATAACCATTGCTCAAACTCCCGAAAAATGCCCTTAACTGTGAATCAAACCCTCGCAATATTAGTGCAGAGCTCTTATAGTGATTGGGATAATCAATAGACTTTTGAACCGTTGGTTATTAATGAGATTGTCTTTATAAATGGCCTATTTTGGCGTGCATGCCGAGATTTGATGCCATATGATTTCATTTCACCTTGGTGGTACCTATCATCATGTTTCTAGTTATCATTTAATTTTGAAAGGGTGTTGAGTGACAACTAAATATTCGGCACCAACCCAAGGGGGTTCTTATATAAATTTCATAGTTAATATATATAATTGTTATTATCTATGTATTTTAGGTTTAAAACTATATTTTTCATATTTGTTTTGGTCACTAAAAATAAAAATAATTTATGATCTCATGAAGGAGGAGCGCTAGTGTTCAAGTGAGCCTCCGAGGATGAAGTCAAAATTTTGTGAGAGAGAGATTTCAGAGAGTTATCGTTTGGAAAGAGAGATCAGGATTTGGATTGGGATCTCCTCTTTTTATAACTTACTGATTTAACTTACTGGGTCTTGGCATCTTTGAAAATTTATCCTCCACCGTCAGATAATTAGGCAGTTAAGCTCCAACCTTGATGGTCCGGATCATTCCACGTGTACATATTATTTTTATCCCATAACAAAAGATAAAATGGATAAGCTATATTTATTAAAATAAAAATAAAATCTTGAAATTCACGATGGTTATGAGAATTATTTAGGAATAACATGAATGTTTAGAAATATTATTATTAAGAATTATTATTAATGTAATAAAAGCTTGATTTATTCTAATATATTTCATGAATGTTTTCTCCCCTTCTCCAATTCTACATTCCTTTATGATCATTGGCTCCATTTCTTTTATTCTCAGTAGAGTGGCTCTAATTATATTATATCAGGATAGAAATTTAGGTATTGCAAGAGTAAAATGACATAAACTCTTGTTGATTATTGTGCATACATAATGTTGTATACGTGAAGAGTTTATGGAATAGAATACTGAAACAATATGCATTGCTTTAGACATAATAGAGTGTGTATGATAAGACAAAGGACCAGAAAAGCAACTTCTATTTTCATCAATACCTAATACAAGGAAACCCTAATATTTATAGTAACATCCAGCACGCCCCCACTACTGTTGTGGTGGACCACGACTAACACAACTAAGCATTAGTTACGCTAGAGACAAAATAAAAGTAATGCTCTAAAGATTACGGACTCATGGGATCGTCCCCACTTCACGTGGTCCAATCAACCCACGTGATCCTTTCTCCTGGACCGCTTTCTTCATCCGCCTTGCGTTCAGCGACTCTGGTGGCTCCGGTGGCCGGCGGTCATGGATCGTATCAGTGTAAGTATAAATAATCTTTTATAATATGAAAAGATAATTAATTTGATTGATCTCAAATGTTATCTTTATAAAAGAAGTCCATTAATTAATTCACTGGAAAGAAAACAAACATCATAATGGGCATGTCTTGTACATGCTGAAGCAGTAGTACAGACCTGCAGTGGGATCACTGTTTGCATCCCATTTAATTACCTTAAACCTTGGGCACTTGAAAAGAAACCAAAGAAACGTAGCAATTGGGCAAGAAATCAATTTTGTAGGCCCTTCCAAGGATAAGCAAGTTAAAAGATACCATGGCTTTAATTGATATTGATTTGTTAGTAGCACTAGGTTGTGATTGGTCATAAACAAGTAATATTGAGTTTTGGGTCAAGTGATCCTCCTTAATGTTTTTTTTTAATATACCTTTTGTTGGGTTATTTAAATATACCCTTATAACAAAAGTGTGTATTTGTTTAAATATCCCTGTGAAAATAATATTTGCTTACATACCTATAAAACATGTCTTATTACTTATATATCCCGACCAACAATCATAGTTAGCTTCGGTTAGAATTTTGAATTTTAACTGTAGTTAAAATTTAATCATAATTGAAAAAATATCTAAACTAAAATTATTATTTTTAGGGCATTTAAGCAATTTCAAATTTTTATAGGTTTATATTAGCAAAAACCTATTTAGAGGGATATATTAGTAAACCTATTTTAGTAATTTTTTCTCATTTCATATATTAGTTTGACACCATTAAAAATTAACTCAATCACAGATTCACACGAAGATATAAAAATAAATCCATTTATAGGGGTATGCAAACAAATGTCATTTTTATAGGGGCATTTAGATAATTTCAAACTTTTATAGGGAAAAAAACTTGCATGGAGCCGGCTCCACCTATCTTTAGGTGGAACCGGCTCCATTTTACATGTTTTAAGTATTTTCAACCGTATGGATGAGAAGATCATAAAAAAACAAGCTAGTATGTCCATTTTCATATAATTTGGTGACCGTTTGGTATAAAATTTCAACCGTTAATTAAGTGAGAGGACCAAACGGTCACTAAATTATATAAAAATGGACATACTAGCTTGTTTTTTTTATGATCTTCCCATCCATATGGTTGGCAATATTTAGAACATTCTCTAAATAGTAAAATGGAGCCCGCTCCACCTAAAGAACTCCATGCAAGTTTTTCTCCTTTTATAGGGTATGCAAGCTCAAATATTACACATGGAAATCACTATCAATCCTGTATTCCAAATTGAGACTTCACATAGTATTTTTACAACACAAACAGACAATAAAAATGTTATGATAGTGGTGGTAAAACACCCAATTATATGCTAAAAATAAATAAAAAATAAAAAACTTAATAAATAAATAGACCAAACAAATCATAATGCAACATAAAAGAATCTTGCTAGTTTAAGATCACATCACTGTTTTGTTAGATAAGACCAAGAAGAAAGATCATCATCCAAATATAAAACAGCTGCACAAACTTAGACAACATGCATGGCTACTTAGCCAACATGATCTTGTTGGTGGATACTGAGTTTGCACGTGAAAGAAGCTCAACTTGTAACTAAAGTGGGGTCTAAGTGTCGACATTATTTAGGTATTCGCATTGGATCAAGCTATGATAAGCTTGTTAATTAATTGGATAATTTATATATTAGTGAAGTTTGAGAAACACTTGTTTCATTTTGACCATAATTGGCAATCCAATTGGTAAGCAATAACTAATGAGGATGCTTTTGGGCTTGTCTTTTAAGATTTGAAGAGTGCTTTAAATCTTGTAAAATATCACTTGGCATCATAACTGAAAAGCAGTTTGTTTGTGTGTTTAGTTTTTTAGTTTTAAAAAATGATGCTTTTAGAAACAAGGGCTCTTTTGAAACACAACATAATAAAGAATTATATATACTTTATTGTAAAACATAAATGATTAAACTAAACATGAACAGATACCTGGTGTAGGATAGGTTTTATTGGACAATAAAAATGTGCTTTTTAAAAGAATAGATAAGATGATATGAATGAATTTGAAATAATATATATTTCCTTGAATCTAATGAATATGTTTATTTAGATAAGATGTAACAGTTACATTTATAATGAATAAATTAATGAATGGATTTTGATTTTGTTCTTATCCCAAGTTTTGTTCCTTATTACTAATGAAAAGGTTATTCACATGTCACAATGCCAAATGTATAGATATGGTTAGGGGTGGATATGGGTCGGGTGGCCCATGGGCTGGCCCGAACCCAACCAGAAAAAAACAAGGCCTGGGCTTAGGAAAATGACCCAAAGGGCTGGGTTAGGCTAAACTTAGCAGGCCCAATTAAATTTCGAGCTGGGCTTGGGTTATATAGATTTTGGCCCAACCCAGCCCGGTCCGACCCGAATATATATATATATATATATATATATATATATATATATATATATATATATATATATTAACTTAAACATCAAAGGTCCAAAACCCAAAACTCTATTCAATTTCATTTGCTCTTGATGTAATATTTGTATGTGGAATTATGTAATACTTTGTAGTATTTTTTTCTGAACCATTTGTGTTATTTATGTTCTATTTGTTTATATAATAGTCTAATATATATTTTATTTAATTATTTGTATTATTAGTAAAAAAATAAAATTATTTTATTTTTGGGTTGAGTTGGGATGAGCCTGGGCCAAACAAAATTCTAATGGGCCGGGTTTAGGCTAACAAAATTTGACCCGAAAGTGGCCCAACCCAAAAGCATGGGTTGTTTTTTTGAGCCTAGCTCAGCCCAAACCCGACCCAGCCCGGTCCATGTCCAGCCCTAGATATGGTTTATGTCTTCATGAGAATGATCCGATCAGCATGCTCTGTTACATGTCAACTCAAATGTATACACACATAAAAAATAATTCTGAAACTTAATGTTGGGGAATTCGCTACAAATTCACCCTCCACGGAAGTGCCAATCACACACACAATCTTTTCCAAACAATCTGTTAACAACAATCTCCAAACACACATACAAGAATTAGGGCAAAGATAGAAAAAACACTCACAAATCACGACACAAGAGATTTACCTGGAGTTTGGCAAGGATGCCTACGTCTCCACTCTCCACCGGGGCGGGGAATAGAGAATCCACTAATATGAGCAACAACAATGTCTTGAACAATCCTCAAGCTCATCGTCTCCCAAGAAGAAAACCTCACTCAATAGAATAATCTTTCTCCTCTCAAGACTCTAATATTATAACCCTAATAATCGTCAACTATAAATAACAAGCCGTTTGTTTAGATAAACCCTAACTTAAAGCTCGTGCACGCCCGTGCTTCACTATGCACGCCCATGTTTCATCTGCACACGAGTGTTTCAACAATGTCTGTAGACAGAGAAATATATAGAGATGTGCACGACCATCAGCACGCCCGTGCTCATACTCGTGCACAAGTTTACGCACAATGCTCTTCCACTGCACGCTCGTACTCTGCGACAACTTTCCTGCTTCTAATTAACAGAGAGGTGCATGGGAGTCAACATACTCATGCAACAACCTACACGTCCGTGTTTTGCATCCTGTTGTTACTGTCACCTCATGCCTGCTTGTTTTCATCTCTCACACTTTAGATTAAAGGCGTTTATGAGCCCTAGGAAAGAATCAAGTGACCCACAAGCGCCAAATGCCCATGGTAATATTTGTTGTGTAAATATTTAAAAAGGTGGTATCGTCAAAACCACACTGGCTCAATTTGTCTTTAACAACCCAAGAATATAAAATCATTTAAAAAGATATATATATATATGGGTATTTATGTCAAATCACTTTGATTGATTTAGAATCACACCAAAGAAATTGAGAATGACTTTTCACTAATACTAGTATGAAATTTCCTTATGACACTATTGGATCTTCTTGAGAAAGAACTTAAAAGGTGTTTATGATCCTGGGAAAGAGTCACGTGATCCAAAACAAATGATAACATCATCTATAAATATGGAAGGAAGATATAGGGTTAAGCAAATCAAATAAACAGATCAATAAAGTTGATGTTGGAAGCCCCAAATGACAATGGTAATATTTCTGTTGTGTCAATATTTGGATCGTATTGTCTAAACCACACTAGCTTAATTTTCTTTAACAACAGAGTAATAGAAAATTATTTCAACAAACAAAATATGGGTATTTTTGTCAAATCATTTTGATCAATTCAAAATCACTTTTCATTGATAGTAGTCCAAAATTTCCCTATGACACTTGCTACCAATTTGGATATTCTTGAGACAGAACTTAAAAGGCGTTTATGATCACCGGGGAAAAAATCACGTGATCCAAAACAAACACGTGAAAACATCATCTACAAATGAAAGAAAGATATATGGTAGAGCAAACCAAACAAACAAATTGATAAAGTTGTTGTTGGAAGGGCCAAATGTCAATGAAAATATTTCTATTGTGCCAATATTTGGGATGTGTGGTATCGGCAAAACCACATTGGCTTAGTTTGTCTTTAACAACCCAAAAATAGAAAAACATTTCAACAAAAAAGTATGGGTATTTCTGTCAAATCACTTTGATGGGAATCACTTTTCATTGATACTAGTCCAAAATTTCCCTATGACACTACCAATTTGGATATTCTTGAGACATAACTTAAAAGGCGTTTACGATCCTTAGGAAAGAATCACGTGATCCAAAACAAACGCGTGACTACATTGGTTGTAATGAAGTATGTCAAAGAGTTTAAATATGTTGTTTGTTAAACAATTAATTTTTTGTTGTATTGTTTGTATTGTTTTGGTTGTAATGAGTATTGCTTGTATTGTTCCCCTTGCATTTTTGTTTTGTTAGGCTCATATTTTGAAATTTAATGTTGGGTTGGATCTAGCCAATCAGCCCCATTTGGGCTAGACCCAATTTCCTTGATGTGGGCCTCCACCATATTAAGAGAGATGTGTGGTTAGATTAAACCACAAGTTTGGGGATCTCATTCAATGAGTGGTATATTGAGGGTTGAGAAAGGATGGGGGCTGTGAATCTCATACAAGAAGAAGAAGAGGAGAAGAAGGTGGAGAGCTAGGGCTTGCAAGAAGATAGGAAAATTGGTGCTGGACTTCGCTCAGGATCGGGGTGAAGGATTCCTTGTGAGAGTTTCTTCATGTTGTAGGGTTTGATCCCTATTCACTCTCTTCTTGTTAGTGTTAGCGTCATCTATGTGTTTGATGGCATGTGAAGCTTGAAACAAAACTTGTAACCTTGTATGGTTGATGCCCTTTGCTTGTATTCCTCTAGTTAGCTAGAGAAGATTGTCATTCCAACCTTTGATATAGTTGAAAAGGTTTAAGAGGCTCTAAGGAGTCCTGTGATTTTTCCCCTCGGTTGGAAGGGGTTTTCCACGCTAAAATTGTGTGTGTCTTTGATTGTTATCTTTTTAGACTTAATAGTTTATCTATTTTGTGCATAAGAGAAGGGGAAGATTTGAATCCAGGGATCATAGCCTTTTGCAACAGAAATCAGAGACACCAGACGAAATCGCACAAAATCAGACAGAACCGTCTGAATTGCTAGGTTCCTCTTGTATCCCGCTAGAAGACCAGACGGGGCACCAGACGTCCATCTGAGCACCCGTCTACACCTAGACGGTCCCATCTGCTAACCTAGACGGTCCCATCTGAGAATCCAGACAGTCCCATTTGTAGTTGTTGTTTTTCAGTGGCAGGTTGGTTAGTTTATTTGGTTTGATTAACCGGTTTCTCCCCAACATTAATGAGGCTTCTTTACAATTTAAAAGGTTTGCAAAGTTTGTATTTATGTCAAATCACTTTGATCGATATCACACTACCAATTTGGATCTTCTCAAGATAGAACTTTTTTTTTTATAAATGCGAATAAGCCACTAAAAAATCACACCATTGGCGTGATTTGAACCCTCAACCTCTTCTTATGGGGGTAAATGTGTGAGTCAACTTTTTTTGTGCTAGTTAGTTAAAAGACGTTTAATAGGGGAAAAAAGTTTTTACTTGTTCCGAATGATATTTGGTCCGATGAATGGCAACAAGTCCTTGCCCCTCTCAAACATACTCAAGTAGAGAGCATTAAAATCATAGTGATTAGTAGATATCAAACAATATCAACATGACCAAAGAAAGGAGAGAGTATTTTTTTTGGCACGTTTATATAATGATGACTATAAGTTATTCTTTCTAAATTGTGTATTTGGTAGTGAGAACCCTGATAACTATTCATTGATAACTATTCATCAGGGAGCAAGGGACAAGTTAAAGGGATCACTATTAGCAGTAAAGACAGTAGGAAGGCTGCTAGGACATAATCTGACTGACGAACATTGAAAGCAGATATTGGATAGTGATTTGTGGGAAATAAGAAGTGATGCAAATGATATTATGCATGTCAGTTGAGATTGTGATCCAAATTATATTTGATCCAAAAGTTAAGAGATTTAGGTATAAAATTATAAATAACTAAATCATGATTATATTTTGTATGGTAAAAATTTAAAACGAAATCAAAGACCCGAACATTGTGAGGGACATTTGCTAATAAATCTACTAAATATAATGATGTAATCTAAGTCCTAGTAGGCCGACAAGGCCCAAATGACTCTAGTGCCGTGGGTCTTGTGCTATTTTTTTTTTGTTATTTAATTATTTTTCCTAATTTAAAAACATTGAGATTTTTTAAACAAAATGAGATTGATATGAAATAAATAAATAAAATAAAATCATTATTTAAAAAATTTTGTCATTCAAAGCAAATGTTATATTATTCATGTATTAAATTATGGTCAGGTACATCACATGAATAGAAATACAGAGAGAGTGATAGAAATGGAAGTTTTTAATATAGATAAAGCATATGTAGATATTATCAATTTATCATTATATTGTAAAATATATAGATACAAATTTTAAATATAAAGAAAGTATTAATAATTTACTAAAACTTCTATTTGTAAATTTTTAATGGAATTTAATATAGAAACTATCTACTCAGCAATATACCTAAATTATAAGATTTATTAAATGTGTTTTTGGGGGTTTGTGGGGATCCAATTGAGCATGGATGTGGAATGACCAATTCTATGACCTATGTATGGTGCAAGTTCATCAATATGGGCAAATCTTGTGGGGTGATTTTTTTTTTTTAACTAGAACGATGTTTTTGTTTCTCTTACTATCTTTGATGTAGTGAAATATATATTAACAATTATGATGAATGAATGTGATTTATTTATTTAATTTTATTTAAATAGTGTAGCAATAACATGCCACATGTGGGTTTTTCTAATAATTTATTTTTTTTGTTTTATTTACAATTTTAGCAAATGTAAGCTTCTACAGTCATTCTCTCCAACTAAGTTGAAAAAAAAAAATCACAATACCACTTCAATGGAGATGGAGGTAAATAATTTTAAAATAATAAATTACCTAATTGACGTCCTGTAAAGAAGATAGAGGGTAAACTCGGCCCAAACCCGTTGAGTATTTAAAGTATAACATTTAATAATGTCTCCTGAGCGGTGCGATATCCGGTGAATGACGGAGGACGCGACGACGAATACGGCGGAGCATCCTAGAACCTGCAACCCATCAAGTAACAGGATGACGAAGGCATGGAGACTGCGCTACGCTTAGGGGGAAACAGGGAGAAGCAACCAGGCATCCATCCGACCCCCGGCGCAGCCTGAACTGGGGACACATGGCCACCGGCCAATGGGAGGAAGGATGAGCCCCCGGCGGGAAGGAGTGACCTACGCCTGAGCACTCTCTGGCGACCGACACGAGGAAACGCACCCAACCCCACAAGCGCCACCACCACCGCAGCCCGACGAGGGAGGATGGGTGTAAAACCCAGGGGTTTTATGTATTAATATGAATAAATTGATTTTTTAATCCTCTTGATTATTTTGGTATATGGAAGGATTCCCCTAAAATTGGTTTAATTTGGAAAATGAGATTTATTTGGATTAAACCTTAATTTGTAAATATATTGGATTGAGTGAGCTGAATTGTAATTTGATATATTCGGGGACTAAAAGAGAATTTTCCCCTCTCTCATGGAATTAAAACAGTGAGGATTTGTTGTAAATCCGCAAAGTAGAGGGCCTTTTATGCAAAATTCGGGGGGAAATTCATGTACGTGAGGAGAAGACTGGGCTTCTCCTCCGCCAGTCGAGCGTGCGCCGCCGTGAAAGGTTTCCTCCGCGTTTGAAGCTATTGGATAAGGTAAGGATCTTTTTTTTTTTAATTCGGTTATGATTCCCTTATTCATATCAAGTTTTCCATTTTTTACATTACTTGCAGAATAGCACCATTCCGAAATATCTCAGTAGACAAATGGCAGAGGAAGACACAAGTTACAATCAAAAGTACTGCACAAAGGCAAATTGCAAGCCTTTAATCAGGTATATCTCAAGCTGTTTCGGTTTCGGTATCTATTTTCCATAGTTTTTTTTTTTATAAGTTGAAAATTCTTCCTGGGTTACTTTTGCCTCTGGTGCAGAATATTAGTGAACAAGTAGCTGGTTACATGAGGGATCCAAGTAAGATGATTCAAAGGATGCAGTTAAGGGCATCTTCTGTTGGTGTCTTTGGGAAGGTAACTTTCTTTTTTGTTCAAAAAGAATTTAGACGATTGCTACTTTATGCATATGATTTCCATTTTTCAGACATGCATAAATCGCTAACTGTGAGGAGATGTACTTGAATGACCCAAAGGAACGGGCGCATGTAAGGCAGCATGCAGCATCCAAAGAGTGAACCGCCGCATGTAAGGTCGCTCAGAGGCCCAGCCGACTGAATGGGACAAGGTACGGGCCGCATACACGGCCCGCTTATTTAGAGGGTACATATGCCCTTCTGTTGCTGCTGAAGACCTAATTTTCAAATCCAATTTTGGGGTTTCTCTTGAAGAGGTCTTGAGAGCTTGTGGAGAAGAAGGCAGGTGGAGAGACTTTGAGCAACCATTAGAAGGGAGCTTGGGAGATCAACTTGAAAGCTCTAAGGTGATTAGGGTGCATAGTGAGTTGTTCTTGTACTTCCTCTTCTTTGGTGTTGTATTCTTGTGATTGTGATCCGAGCTTGAGATTTGTTCAAGCCTCGAAGGTACTCATACTAGTGGATTCCTTGTTCCCCGCCCCCGTGGAGACGTAGGCAAGGTGCCGAACTCCACGTATATCCTTGTGTTGTGTTTGTGTGGTTGTTTCTCTATCTTTGCCCTAGTTGTGCATGTGTGTTTGGAGATAATCTTTGACAGGGGTTCGAGCTTGGTTGTGTGTGTGATTGGGCTTCCGCAAAGGGTTGAATTGTAGGTTCTACCCCAACAATTGGTATTAGAGCTGTTGGTCGTGGCTTGGGCAATTTGTGCACACAAGGTGTTCAACGAAATCCCTAAGAGATGTCTTCAACCGGTAATGTCAAGGTTGGGAAGTATGAGATTGAGAAGCTCAATGGGAAGAATGATTTCTCTTATTGGAAGATGCAAATGAAGAATTTGTTGATATCACAAAGGCTACACAATGTGCTTTTAGGGAAGGAGAAGAAGCCAAAGGATATGAGCGAGGAGGATTGGGAGGATCTTGACATGGAGGCACGCGTGGCTATCATGCTATGCTTGGATAGGGATGTCGCCTTCTTGGTGAATGACGAGGCGACGGCGGCCGGCGTGTGGTTGAAATTGGAGTCCAATTTCATGACCAAGACTTTGACAAATCGCATCTACTTGAAGACTAAGTTATATACTTGCAAGATGGAGGAGGGTACCTCAATTCGAGACCACATAAACAAGTTTGAGAGGATAATTTCGAGCTTGAAGGATGTGGATGTCAAAGTAGATGACGAGGATCAAGCCATACTATTGCTACTTTCTTTGCCGCATTCATTTGAGAATTTGGTACAAACATTGATGCTTGTGGGTGACACACTTTCCATGGATGAAGTCCGGACATCTTTGTTATCCGATGATCTTCGGAAGTTGGCTACTAGTGGAAGAAGTGACAAGGAGCAAGCACAAGGGTTGATTGTACGAGGAAGGTCAAATGAAAGGGGAAAAGGGCAAAGAGGCAAGTCAAGATCAAAATCAAGACCTACCGCAAAGGTGATATGTTACAATTGCGGAGAGCAAGGGCATTTCAAGGCCGATTGTACCAACAATAAAGTTAATTGGAGGAAGAAGAAGAACAACAAGGGGAAGACAACTAAGCAACAAGAAGCAAGTTTTGCTTCGGAAGGGGAAATAGAAACAGATGAATGCTACAATGTGAGTCAAGGTGGAGAGATCTCCGGGAAGTGGATACTTGATTAGGGTTGTTCACATCACATGTGTCCAAATAGGAAGTGGTTTGCTACCTATGAGAGCATTTATGGTGGTACTGTGTTGATGGGCAGTGATCATGCTTGCTAGACAGTTGGCCTAGGTTCAATCAAGATCAAGATGCATGATGGGATGATCAGGACCTTGACAGATGTACGGCATGTCCCCGACTTGAGGAAGAATTTGATTTCTCTTGGTGCTTTGGATTCCGACGGTTCCAAGATAGTGGCCGAGAAGGGAGTTCTAAAGGTTGTTCGTGGTTCCATGGTAGTGATAAAGGGTATTCGTCACGGGAATTTGTATGCTTTGTTGGGTACAACAGTGACTGGTAATGCTTCAGTTGGGATCTCAGGAGGCAGTAACCCATCAGATTGCACAAAACTTTGGCATTTGTGGCTAGGGCACATGTCGGAGAAGGGTCTATCTTTGCTTGGGAAAGAAGGTTTGCTGAAGAACATGAAGAAGCTTTGCATGGAGTTTTGCGAGAATTGTGTGTATGGAAAGGCACATAGAGTCAAGTTTGCCACAAGCAAACACAGAAGCAAAGGAGTACTAGACTATGTGCACACGGATGTATGGGGACCGGCCAAGGTTGCTTCAAAGGAAGATTCCAGATATTTTGTCTCATTTGTTGATGATTATTCTAGATATGCTTGGGTGTATTTTCTTAAGCATAAGAATGAAGTATTTGAGACATTCAAGCGGTGGAGAGCAATGGTTGAAAACAGGACTGGGAGGAAGGTGAAGACAGTGAGGTCAGATAATGGCACTGAGTACACTGAGGGGGCCTTCAAGGAGTTCTGTGATCAGGAGGGCATTGTTCGACACTGGACAGTCAGAAACACACCACAGCAGAATGGGGTCGCAGAGAGGCTGAACCGCACATTGCTTGAGAGATCAAGATGTATGAGATCCAATTCTGGTATGGGCAGAGAATGGTGGGCAGAGTCAGTTGCTACAGCTTGCTACATAGTGAACAGGGCTCCACATTCTACCTTGGATGGTGATACGCCTTATCGGCGATGGTCAGGGGAACATGCAGATTATGATGAGCTGAGAATCTTCGGTTGCACAACTTATTATCATGTTAAGGAAAATAAGCTTGATCCTAGATCCAAGAAGGCACTATTCTTGGGGTATGCAAAGGGTGTGAAAGGCTATCGTCTTTGGTGCTTGGAAGATTCAAAGTTTGTAGTCAGCAGGGATGTAACCTTTGATGAGAATTCCATATTAGCCTTGCCAAAGGCTATGATGCCCAATGATGGTGTTGATGATGAGTTGACCACCAATACTCAAGTGGTGGAGATTGATGGATCTGTAGACCAACCAGGTCCTAGTCATGCTCAAGAGGAAGCTCAGGGAGATACTCATGATGAGGATGATGATGAGCTTGAACTTGAGGAGGTTCAAGAAGACAGTACACAGTCACTACAGCAGCAGCAGTCAGAGTCTTTGGCTACCACTAAGCCAAAAAGGCAAATTAAACAAGTTCAGAAGTTCGGGTTTGACGAACCTCTGAGACATTATGGGCAGGCAAATTTGGTTGAGAATGCTCTCTCAGTGGAGGATGATGAGCCGGTCACCTTCAAGCAGGCTATTAGAGATTCAAATAGCGAGAGATGGTTGGTTGCAATGGAGGAGGAGATGGAGTCTCTTCGGAAGAACCAGACATAGGAAGTTGTCCCATTACCCAAGGGGAAGCATGCTATAGGCTGTAAGTGGGTGTACAAGAAGAAGGAAGATTTATCTGAGTCAAGTGGTACAAGGTACAAGGCGAGATTAGTGGCCAAGGGGTTTGCACAGAAAGAAGGAGTGGACTACAATGAGATTTTTTCTCCCGTAGTGAAGCACACTTCTATCCATGTATTGTTGAGTTTGGTAGCTCATGGTGATCTTGAGTTGGAGCAACTTGATGTGAAGACGACCTTCTTGCACAGTGACTTAGATGAGGAAATTTATATGCATCAACCGTAGGGGTACAAGATTAAGGGAAAGGAAAATCATGTTTGCCGCTTGAGGAAGTCACTTTATGGTTTGAAGTAGTCGCCTCGACAGTGGTACAAGCGCTTTGATTCCTTTATGCTCAAGAATGGCTACTCCAGAAGCAAATATGACTGTTGTGTCTATTTTGGCAAACTCCGTGGTGGTACATTTATCTATCTCTTATTGTATGTGGATGACATGCTCATTGCTTGTAAGAGCAAGGTGGAGATAGATAAGTTGAAGTCTCAACTTGGGAAGGAGTTTGAGATGAAGGACATGGGGGCAGCTAAGAAGATCCTTGGCATGGAGATCAGGAGAGAGAGGTCAAGCCGAAGTTTATTCTTGAATCAGAAGGGTTATCTTGAGAGAGTAATAGCTCGGTTTGGGATGCAAGATGCAAAGCCAGTGGTGACTCCATTGGCTCCACACTTCAGACTCTCTGGTCAGTCATCACCTACTACAGCTGAGGAAAAGGAGCAGATGGCTCGAGTTTCGTATGCTTGTGCAGTAGGGAGTTTGATGTACGCCATGGTTTGCACGCGCCCCGACATTTCACAGGCAGTTAGTGTGGTCAACAGATTTATGGCAAATTCAGGATGACCTCATTGGGAAGCTGTGAAATGGATATTGAGGTACTTGAAGGGTACCACTGACATTGGTTTGTGCTTTGGTGGAGGATCATGTCAGTTGAGTGGGTTTGTGGACTCATATTATGCTAGTGATCTCGACAGGCGATGATTTACTACTGGTTATGTATTCAAGATATATGGTGCACCAGTTAGTTGGAGATCGATGCTACAAGCCACAGTTGCTTTATCTACTACTGAGGCCGAGTATATGGCTATGTCAGAAGGAGTGAAGGAAGCTTTGTGGTTATGGGGCTTGTTAGATGATCTGGGGATTGAGCAGGATGCAGTGGACTTGGGATGTGACAGTTAGAGTGCGATTCACTTGGCTAAGATTCAAGTTCACCATGCTCGTACCAAGCATATTGATGTCCGGTATCACTTTGTGCGAGATGTCATAGAGGAAGGTTCCATTTCTTTACTGAAGGTGCACACAAGTGAAAATCCCGTAGACATGTTCACCAAGGTGGTACCAAGAAGCAAGTTCCAACATTGCTTGGACTTGCTAAGGGTTAGCAAATGCTAATGAGGGGAATTTTAGGGTTGAGAATCAACTATATGAGTACGGTGGAGATGTTCTATCTTGTTGGTCTCTCTCAGAATGAGGTAACCATGTTCGTTCCACATTTGGGGTCAAATAAGAAACGAGGTGGAGAATTGTGAGGAGATGTACCTGTATGACCCAGTGAACGGGCATACAGAAGGCGTCTGAGCATCCAAAGAGTGAACGGCCGCATGAAGGCCGTTCAAAGCGTCGATGACACGAGCGAGCGATTAATGCACGGGCGTCTGAAGGTTGTTCGTGAGCGCCTAGCTTAATTCGAACGGATAAGGTACGGGCCGCATTACACGGCCCGCGCATTTAGAGGGTACATATGCCCTTCTGTTGCTGCTGAAGACTTAATTTTCAAATCCAATTTTGGGGTTTCTCTTGAAGAGGTCTTGAGAGCTTGTGGAGAAGAAGGCAGGTGGAGAGACTTTGAGCAACCATTAGAAGGGAGCTTGGGAGATCAACTTGAAAGCTCTAAGGTGATTAGGGTGCATAGTGAGTTGTTCTTGTACTTCCTCTTCTTTGGTGTTGTATTCTTGTGATTGTGATCCGAGCTTAAGATTTGTTCAAGCCTCGAAGGTACTCATACTAGTGGATTCCTTGTTCCCCGCCCCCGTGGAGACGTAGGCAAGGTGCCGAAATCCACGTATATCCTTGTGTTGTGTTTGTGTGGTTGTTTCTCTATCTTTGCCCTAGTTGTGCATGTGTGTTTGGAGATAATCTTTGACAAGGGTTCGACCTTGGTTGTGCGTGTGATTGGGCTTCCGCAAAGGGTTGAATTGTAGGTTCTACCCCAACACTAACTACCCGTGCTTAACTCTAGGTTCCAGAGGACTCTGACAGCACAAGCAAAGAGGTTTTTTTCTCTCTAAGAAATCCTAGTTTTATCAATGCAATTCTTTACTTAATATAGTTGGATTATGCCTTGAGACAATTTGTTTAAATATATCTCTTAAGAAGAAATTTATTGAAGAAATATTACTTGACAGTTTGCGTTGGCTGACCTTAGCATGAAAGATTTCAAGCTCTATTTACCTTTCAGATACTCTTTGCGCAATTCCAGTCCATTCCCAACACACTACAAGAAATTTGATTTATTGCGGCGGATATTAGCGGCGGATATAAATATCCGCCGCTAGTTTGAAAATTATTGCGGCGGAAGAAACTAACCGACGCTAAAAGCAATATATAGCGGCGGATAATAATTTCCGCCTCTATAAAGTCCTGTTTATAGCGGCGGATAATAATATCCGCCGCTATATATTTTTTAGCGGCGGATATTATCTTCCGCCGCAAAATAACTCAGCTAAAGTCACTTTACCCGTTAATAATTTTTATTAGCATCTATGCTCTATAGCGGCGGATAATTTTATCCGTCGGTTCATCTCTCGATTCTACTGTCGAGAAAGGTTTGATTTCTTCCCCCTTTGCATTGATTCCGAATCGAAATTTCTGTAGTTTATTGAGGTTTCAATCGTTTGTGCGCTGCTCTTTTCTTTTTCATTTTTATTACTTTTTTTAAAATTTCTGGTATTATCTGAAGAAGAACCGACCGATTCTTTGCCATGAATAATTCACTCTCTGCATTTGATCACTTTGGTGAAAATTGGTGAGGAAGATGATGGTTTTGGTTCGGATAGTTGATTAGTTGATGGAGGGCTATTTGATGGGCTTTGTTTTTTGGCGTAATATAAGTAGAATAGGGAATTCGTCAATGCATATGATCATCATGTGAAAAGAATTGGTTGTTTCTTGGTTGTTTGGAAGAACATGGAGATCCTTGTGGAAGGATGATTGTTCTTGTTTGGGAATTGTGAGAGGGTTTGCTACTGAATTGTTCATTTGGGGGATTGTTTGATACCATTACTTATGGATATGTTTAAAGTGAGATTCTTGCAGATAGCTATGTGAAACCAATCAATGACTAAATTCAGGGGTCTGACTTGTGAGAGTGAACCACAACTGTAGAGTTATTGGCAGCTTTCGTTTATGCAAATAAATGATTGTTTAAACTTCAGGAATTTCTCTTGCTGTGTCTTATGGTGAAGAAAGATCCTTTGGCATGTTAATTTTTTTTTCTCATTTTGTTTGTTTAATCAAGTCTCATTTGTATGTATGTGCGTTTATTTAGATTGGAGGCTTCTGAGAGTCTATCATCGTCAGGTGCCCTGGTTATATGTGAATATCTAAATAAAAATGTTATAACTAAAGTGAATTTTGGGACAATTCTCAAGCTTATTGGTGTTGGAAATATTCATTAATATTGTCAAAGCTGCAATGAACTTTGATTGTTTCTTTTTTAGTGAGTTAATATTTAAAGAAAGTAGCAAAATGAAATTTACTTTGACAGGAGCCTAATGTAAGCTTCACTTGGATATAGACATTAACGGGAACTGATCTTTATCTAGTAGTGCATCTTTTAATCTATAGGATAATGACATTTGAAATTGTTTACTGATCTCCTTTATGCTATGCTTAAGCAACTTAATTATTTGTTAATTAGATTCTAACTACTAAGAGCTTTGAAGATAATTTTCTCGTCTATTAGCAGTTAAGTGGGTTCTCATGGTAAGCTTGTCATGCAGGTTAAATTGAAGTTAGCAAGCTTGGGGCATCCTCAGAGGTAAATTGCACTCGATTTTATTGGATAATTTGTCCAGTTAAACTACTGGTCATGCAGACTTCATGGGAGCTCCCCGAAGAATCCTATGTGAAGTTGTGAATGCCATCTTCCTATCATGCTACATGCTCTTAATTTTTGCATGTAAAACAGGACATCTATCATTTTTTTTTTAATTTTCTTTGAGTACTTGGTGTTGTAATGCTTAGGTTGTTTTTTCCTCAAACATTAAATTGCGGAAATCTCCTAGGCACTGATCTTGGCTCACTGAGTACTAAAGAACTTGGACAACTAGAGGATCAAGTTGAGATGCCATTACAGCAGATAAGATCAAAAAAGGTAATATTATCAACAGAAATGATATGTTTATAATGAATGAATTTGATAATCCTGATTGCAATTGCAATTTTTATGATCCTGATATTTTTATATTAAGAACTTTGTACCGCTCTGTTAGTCTCCTATGTTTCAGCTAAACGCAAGCCCTTTTGTTCATTGAATCAGATCTTCTTGATGTGCTACTGTTAAACTCTAGAATACTCTACAATAGTACTCATGTTCAATTTATATATAATATGCCTCTGTCTTGCAGTTTATCTTGGAGGGTATGATATGGAGGAGAAAGCTGCAAGAGCTTATGATTTGGCTGCATTGAAGTACTGGGGACCTTCCACACATATTAATTTTCCAGTATGTGATTTAGAATTTATATTATGAGGATGAATTTATATTATTCCTACAAAATTTGTGCACATATACTAGATTTTGATTTAATGATGGTTAAATTGTGGTTAATTGGCTCAATCTCTCAAGTCATTAAATTTCTTAAATGTGCTTGCTTTTGCAGAAGTTCAAGAGAAACATCGATTGGACCTTGAAAATTTGACATTGTATACGCATCCCTTCAAGACTTTCCAACTATTCCTTTTCCAAATATCTTTGCTTCTTTTAATGATACCTTCATTGTGAGTTTTCTTTGTTTTTTTGTTTTTGATTTTAGTGGGAAGTCCACTGTTTCTGTTTTGATGTGATTTTGTTCGTTTAAGTGCAGCATGTTACCAATCTGTCTGGCAGAGAAACTCTTGTTCGCATAACAGGTGAGAAGTTCTACCTTTTGGATTTCTTGTTTCATTTGATGCTGCATACTTTTTTCTGAGTTTAGTAAGCTGTGTATATGAATTTATTTCTTATTTCATGGAATAAGTAATTGGTTAGCTTTTAAGATCATGTTAGAGCGTATAGCTGCATTTTATGTCATGTTCCATAGCTTGCATTAATGAGCACACATATGTATTTTGCATGAACTACACTGCTGGGAATTATCTCATGGAACATGTGCACAGTTTTTTACTGGTTTGTTGACAAGTTTGTGATTTTCTCTCTTTAGATTAGTATAATTTAGTTGTATATCAGAGTTTCTGTTTATTAGTATAATTTATTTATTCTTGGAAAGAGGATTTTAGTTATGAAGTCTTATTTGGTTATGCTTTTAAGAATATCAAAATTGGGACTGCTCTAGGCGAGCTTCCTCCTTATTTTATTGCAAGAGCAGGTATATTTCAGATATTTAATATGCCTGGGTCTTTAAATCGACACTTTATACTTTATACTTATTTGATTTCATATAAATGACAGGGAGGTGCTACTCATGTTGATATAGCTTGTGATCCATATTTAGTTGAGCTTGCTAAGAAGTTAACCTCTCTTCCGGTAATTTTCTATGCAATGGACATCTTTTTGTAATTAATTCTCAACTTTCCTACTTCTCTTCTTGTTTTGATTTGGTTCTATTATTCACAGGTTTGTCTCTCACCAGCATGGCATTCCCTTCTTCAGTGGAAGCAAAATCAAATAAAGTTATCAGTTTTTTTTTTTTTTAATATTCTGGTTTGTGGTTATTTATAAATTGTAGATGAGAATCCTTTTTTATTATTTTCATGTGGGTACACTTATTGTTGATAAATTCTTGATTATAAATTAATAAAATTTGTTTCTTATTATTAATTAATTTGGTTTTTTAAATATCATTAAGAGTATTTGTGTAATTATTATTATTATTATTATTATTATTATTATTATTATAGATACTCTATAGCGGCGGATATATCCGCCGCTATAGGGTCTGATTAACTGGCCGTTTCAGATTTATATGCTGATATATCCGCTATAAAAGCTACTATCAGCCGCTTGAGACTTTTAGCCGCTAAAAGCGTCTCATTTTGTTAATAATCATTTATAGCGCGGATATATCCGGGCCGCTTATATCATCATAACGGCATACTGCTTTTACTCTATAGCGCGATATATCCGCTGCTATAGGTCGACTCCACCGCTGCATACAGTTTTAGCGGCGGATATATCCGCCGCCGCATTGTGGATTATCCGCTTCTAAAACCTATACCGACCGAGGCTTTAGCGGCGTAGACATTCAGGCGATATTCACGCTATATATCTATAGCGGTGAGGGTTAATCCTATAGCGTCGGATATATCCGCCGCTATAGGTTATAATTCCTGTAGTGACAGCAGTTGCGCTTTCATTATGCCTGGGTTTTATCTGGGTCATATGTCTCCAGTTAAAAAGTTTTTGATTTTGTTTTCAGTTCATTCCTGATCTCAACCTAAATTTTTTGTTGCCTGAGCACTTCTTCTATTTTTCCTTTAGTTGATTTTACTTTTATAGCATGTGAACATTTTGTTAAGGTCTTCCAATTTGTTTATCATGAGAAGTTAAATAATTACAATCACTAAACTACTAGTGAACAAGAACGAGACTTGTATCTAAGCCAAACAACTTTTAGATGTCAACTGTTGCATTATTCGGCCTTCATCTTTGTTCAGGATACAAACATGGATGGAGATCCTGAGCTGGTTGATGACTCTGAATTTTACCAGCAGCTTCTCAAGGAATTCTTGGAGTCATGCTATCCTACATCATCTGGTAAAATTTCTATTAATTTGGTCTTTTCCAAGGAAGGCTTCCTTACATAAAAAAACTTTCTGTGCCTTACATGCAATTGACGATCATCAATCATTAAACACTATACTAATTATTTGCACTTTGCAGAGGTGGCATTTTATGCTTTGAGAAAGATGCAAGCTAAGAAGAGAAAGATAGTAGACCACCGAGCTTCAAAGAGTCGCAAGATAAGGTCAGATTATTCTTTATTTCTCTGGTGCTTTTCTTAATTGTTCGTCTCATAATTATTTCAAATTTCTTGACAGATACAATGTCCATGAAAAGATCGTCAATTTTATGGCTCCAGTACCAATGGTTCTTCCATCAATGGCCCCAAAGTTGTTTGAGAACTTGTTCGGCTATGGAAATCAGAAACACGCCTCGGTTATATAAAGTTTCCACAAAATACAGCAATCACCGACGCAGAACCCTTGCAGTCTATCTAACCAAGGCGCAAAGTGCATCGGTTCTACAAAATTTCTGTAACCTGTTAGCTCTCTATGGATGTAATGTTGTGTTTAAATAGTAATTTAATTCCTTTGTTGGATGATAATGTGCTGAGGAACATCATATTGGTCATGGATATAATGTTGTGTTTCAATAGTAATTTAATTTCTTTGTTAGATTACAATGAGCTTCCAAATACTCCTCCAGCCATCCCAGTTCTCAACCTCCTCCCCCCTTAGGTCTTGATATATTGATGAGGTCAGTGAGCTCCCTGTGTTTGTTGTTCTCTATCCCCCAACACTATTCTTAATCTTGATTTTATATTAAATTATAAAAATAAAAAAATTATAATATTTTATATGAATATTTTAATAGTCGGATTTCAATTACATAAAATACAACAGCCCATGTGATGTTACATAAGGTTTAACAAACATTTTATTATTTGTGCAAAATTGGTTATCTTTTTAGAAATTATTTTGATCTCAACCCAACCGTACTATCCATCAATAATGATAATAATAGCTCACAATTAATAAAGTTAGTGTAGCTTATGTCTCATCCAAACCTGACTATCATTCATCATGAAAGTGGAATGATATAAAGATAGTATTGGATGAGAAGTTTGCCTAGAATTGTGTGATTGGGTGTTAAATGTATGAATAAAATTATATACATATATGAATAATTCCTTGCTACATAATAAAGCCCTCTAATTAATGAGCATCTAATTTGACCATCCCTACATAGAAGATTTTTTTATTTGTCTAACCAAACTAAGGCCAATTGAGTGGATTTCATATTTTAATTTTTTAAAATATTAAATTTAAAATATATTGAAATGTTGGAGGATACTAAAATAATTAATAGATTGATGATAGTTAAACACTATACTCCCTCTCAATCTCTCTGCCCTCTCTCAATCTCCTAGCCTCTCTCTTTGATCAGGGGCCGAGAGAGACTAGGATTTTTGGTTTTTTAGGTTTTTTCGATTTTTCTGTAATTTTTAGGTATTTTTTGATTTATTATTTAAAAAAAAATTTGAGTTTTTTGTTTTGTTTTGTTTTTTTTTTAATTTGTAGGCGGGGACCAGTGGACCAGTACATGGCACGAGCCCATTTATACTGGGCCAACTAGAAGTTTGTTGTGGACCCGGTGTCCAGTGACTGAAACGAAAACTTTGTTGTGCTGGTGTCAAGAAGTTTTCAATCCTCACACTCCAAATTATATGCATGCGCTTGAGGATATATATATGTTTGGTAAGTCTCTTAATTATAGAAGTTTGTTGATTTTTCTAATTATCTGCATATATATATTGGTGAAGTGGTTGTCCTCCATTATCTCTATTCTGAGATGGAGAAATAAATACTTGAATATTTTGAATAAAACATTAATATCTAATTAAAACAAAACTTATATATAGATGATTATCTAAAACTATGTTACTCCAAATCAAATTAGAACTGAATTCTAAATTCTACTCAGAGTTGGAGAACAACTCTTTTTATGTCTATATCAGAGTTGTGACTACTCATCTTGATCTCTATAAATAGGATAGGACTTAGGAGTCTGGCAAACAATTAACGAATTCAGTTTGTGGCTTCTCAGATTCTCAAGGTATGTCTTTTATTATATTATTTTGATTATTATCTATTTAAACGCATTCAGTCTCTCTATCAACGTTAGCATGCACATGTTTAAATAGGAACATTTGAACTGTCTGTCTATGTTTTTTCTTTTCTTTCCTATTAATTATTTCTATATTATATTGTGTTACTATCAAATATTGTTTGAATTAATCAACCAAATCTACTTTGTTTGCACTAATGCAGCTATTATGGAACTCAGTACTGAGGAGCTTCAGAAAGATGTTCGAGAATATATTATTAGCTATATTAAATGGGGTCCAATTTGCTCATCTTGGTTACTGTGGCCAAAAAGAGACATTCTTCTTCAAAAAAGATTTCGCCTCCCATTACTGGTCTTTTTCAATGCTTACATTACAAAGAAAATTCCACAAGATTTTTCAGTTTATCTACTCAAAAGATTTATCACAACTTCAACTTTCCTGAATTACGCGGGTGTCATATTTACGGTTCCTCGCATGGTTGGCTAGTAAGGATATCAACTTACAAATCTGTTTATTTGATCATTCTCACAATCTCAAATCAAATTACCTTCGCTACCTTTATCTAATGATGACCGTCATGATCTTAGTTTAAGATATATAGACAACGATCTACAATCGACGGAAACGTCAGAGGAAGAGTTGCGAGATCGTTTGGTACTTAAAGCTATTTTATTCGTAGACTCTCGAAAGAGTTCAAATTATATGGTAGTTAGTTCCTATGGTCAGTGCAAAATAGGAATATAGAGATCAGGTGATGCTACATGCAGCCCACTATATGGTAGATATTCTCAAGCTGCCGCCGATTTTGTATTGCATAAGAAAAAATTATATGTTTTGGCCAATTCCGGCCATTTATTGAGTTTTGACCTTGTTGGACCACATCCCAAGTTTATTACAATTTATGATTTCATGAGTTTGATGAACAATCCAAAATATTTGGTAGATGTCAAGGGAGTGTTGTTGATTGTGGAGAGAAAAGCACCTTATGAGGACGATCATTCTCAAATAACAACTTCCTTTGCGATTTCAAAGTTTGATTCGGAAACTGGGCAACTTAGGAAGTTGAATAGTATTGGAAACAATATTTTGTTCTTGGGCAACAGTTATTCCATGGCCTTAGAAAGTGATGAGCTTTCGGAATACGAGAAGGATAATATCTATTTCACTGATGATAATTATCCTGGGCTTCAATGGAACGGATTTAAAGATATTGGCATACTCAACATTAAAGACGGAACACTCAAGCCATTTCTTCCAAATGATGTCTACAATCCCGCAAAGTCCCCACAAACATGGCTAGGAGCACATCAGTGGCTCAACATTTATGTAATCGTGCTTTCCTATTCAACATTTATGCTAGCTTTTTGATTAACTTGTGCTTTCTTATTCCAGTGAAGATGAAAAGTTTTTGGTTCGCATCATCCGTAAATCGCAAACCTTGGCACAGCCTTATTGGAGCATTGTCTCTTTCTTTTATTGAATAAATGGAGCATTGTTTCTTCATCTATACTGTTTTGGACTTTAAAATCCTTACAAATTACTGCCGTTTATAAAATTTATCATAATCTAATTAATGTTTTTTACCATCTATACTGATTTGGGGGGAAAATGAAAAACTTTATTTATGTTTTTAGTGAAATAATAGTTAATTGAGTTATTTTCTGTTACAGATAAAATTTGCTTTTTCTAAATATTCTTTCTATTAATTTTTTTAAAAAAATTCTAAATATGTGGAGAAGTAGAGGTGTCAAAGATTAAGTTATTCCTCAAACTTGGTTCTAAATTTTATATATCAAAATTATGTATATTAAAATATATTTTTTGCTATATATAGGTACTCATCAAATCATTTTCACATTAGAATTTTTTATATTATATTATTGGGTAATTAAAAATATTTATTTTCTATATTTATGCTCATGAGCATTAGCATTAGAAATTTATTTTTTATATAATTAGTTGAAATCTTATGAAATAATTTTTTAAAAATATTATATAATTTTTTTTATATCAAAGTGCATAAAAAAAAACAGTCAAGTTGTGCAACTAAATCAAACTTGACTCAAGATTAAATATATACTCAATTTTAATCTTAGCTAGACCGAAATGAGTTTGTGCTTCCAAATTAAAATCGAGTCAAGCCAAAGATACATGCTCAAGTTAATTTCGAGCTCAGGTTTGAGCTAACCAATTTTGAGCCGACTTATAGTTGGTCCCAGCTTGGTTAAAAACATAGTTATCAGAACCGGACCTAACCGGCGGTCCGACCGGGTGAACCGGTGAACTGGCCCAAGAACCGGTCCGGTTCTGCTATTGGACCGGACACGCAAGTGAACCGGTGTGAACCGGTTTGAACCACCGGTTGGACCGGTGAACCGGTGAACCGCCCGGTTTTTAATGAACCGGGCGGTTTTCAGAAACCAACAAAATGACGGTAATACCCTTATGATCTTAGTGTTATATAAAAAATAAACAAGGGCTTTTTTGTCATTTTCATTATAAAAAAATTAAACTATTAAAGTAAAAAAAAAAGAAGAGAAAAGTAGAAAAGTAAAACTCAGAGAAAGGTATCTGATCTTCAATTACATTTTTTTTAATTACATTTTTTGTATGTTATTTTTTCAATTACATTTTTTGTATGTTAAAAATTTTAATTTTGTTATTTGTAACTTGTTTATATCTTGTAGTGGATTAGTATTTATTTATTTAAATATTAAATTATTTAAAATAATATTTTTGTTATTTATTTATAATAAAATAATTTATTATTAATATATATATTGAACCGGCATTGACCCGATTGACCCGGCGGTTCGACCGGTGAACCGGTGACCCGGGACCTCAACCGGTTCAATGACCGGTCCGGTTCTGATAACTTTGGTTAAAAATGCTTCTAGCTAGTGTGGAAGAAGATGATAGCTGCACTAGAAAATTACATGGGTTCAGGGGCGGATGGAGGGGGGGTCAAGGGGGTGCTCAAGCACCCCCTTGACTCCAGGAACGCTACCTCCATGAAGGATACAAGAGGCAACATTATCTTACTTGGTATTTATTTTTTATAATAACTTCCTAGAAGAACTAACAAATAGTCTTGTAGTTCAGATGGTTAGAGTGTGGTTTTTATTTACCCATGGTCGCGGGTTCAAACCCAGCCGGGACCATTGTCAATCCGAATTAATTAATTGTTTTACTCAAATGAATAAAAACTTCATTAATTTTTATAATACTAAATGAAATTAATCTACCTTAATTTATTTATTTAAAATTAAAAAAAACGAATGCATAAAGTGCATCACGTCATCGTGCCACAGCCCATCCAAAATAATTTCCCCATTCTTGGCTTTTTCTCCTCTCCCCTTCCCATTTCTTCTTTCTCCTCCTTGATTTTCTTTGCATTTTGCACCCTCTTTTTCCCTTATATTTCTCTTTTTATCCCTCCCCTCTCTCCATAAACACCAAAAATTTTAGAGAGATTTTTAAAAATAGACAATGATAAAACTTAATACGATGTATAATATTAGACCGAAATTAGATTCAAATCATGCATTTAATGCTTTTCAAAGTTAAATTCAATAGCACTGGTCAACAATGTCATCTAACTCACAGGATGCCTTTCAATAAACGCTTCTTCCAATAATTTATTTCACTCCGTTAAAACTATTTTATAAGCAAATTAAAACTCAACTAAAACTCAACACCCTAACATAAAAAATTTAAGGTTATCCCACCAAACTAATGTCCAAATCTATTTGCTTATTTATTGTAGACAATAAAATTGTGAATAATTGAATTGGATTATTATTTTTATTTCATTACTTGTTATTTTAGTTTTTAATTGTTAGTTGAATTAATTGTTAATTATATAGATATTGAGAGGTTTTTCAAAACTAAATAAGAAATTGTGAATCAAAAACACGTTTCTTCTAAAAGAGAGCAATGCAACACAAAAGAGAACTCATGTTAAATTCAGTTAAGATGATATCATTGTTGATCGATCCTTGACTTCGAAAACCAATTGAAAAGTATGATGTGGGGATTAAACATCAAGTTCGGAGAGCATATATATTGAATGCAATGCGTATTTTATATATTGGAAATATTGATTATTATAATATTAAATTTGAATTAACATTTTTTTTGTGTGTTTATAATTTTTTTTAAGTTAAGATAAGCACCCCCTTAATTTTGCTTCTGGTTCCGCCACTGCATGGGTTGCATGTATTGTTAAGCTTTGCTATGAGAAGCATGCCAAATCCACATGGATATTAGAATTTAGAACCTTCTGCTTGGTATGGAGGTAAGATTTTCTAATTGGTTTTAGTTTTAATGGTGTAAGCTTTATGTAACGTGACTTTGCAAGCTAATTCACTTTTTTTCTGAATTTAAAATTTTATTGCATACTTTCTATCTTGATATAATCAGATTGGGTGAAAGAAATAGTTTAGGATGAGAGATGAAAAGATGGATTTTTTGCAGTAACTATTGGGCTTGTAGAGATTATAGATATAACAAAAGATCATCCCTTTGATCGGTGTTCTATATTGTAATTCAATTACATTACCTGCTAGGGTTTAAAAGTTTTTAAGCATCCTTATTTCTTAACTTCCTTGTCTTACGTAGTATGGACGACAACGCCCCATTTCTGTAACCTGCGTTGTTGGACTCCATTTCTATGGTCGTGTTATTTGTAAGAAGCAAAGAATGAGAAAACTTGATTTGTATCACAATGTCATTTTTAATATTAGTTTGTTTTTTATCTTACAATTCAACTTTGATTATCATAATTACACAGTTCTTTTTTTAAAAATATGTTTTAAATTTAATGTCTTTTGGAAATCTTTTGGAAATGAGATTTTAGCAATACTCGCATAATGTTTCGGAAATGATATTTTAGCAATATGAGCGGCAAGCTGCTAAGAAGTCAAAGACATGCACGATCCTCGACGGAGCAAGTGAGAGCGGGGCCTGCACACACTTGGGCACTGGGACCACCGGCGCACAACCACTACTCTACTCACACTCCCAAAAATGTGCCAATGTGCCATCACCCGTGAATCAAACCCACGCCACTGGCTAGGAATTCTTACGGGGACCAAGATTCCAATAGACCACTTGGTCGTTGGTCCTTTATAAAGAAAGTTGGTAACTTATTCTCTATCACAGGGAGAGGTTAAGGGTTCGAACCACACCTACCGCAAGGCTTTTAGTGGCTTGTCCAGTTGTCCACATTTATCAAAAACTTATATATATATCCTCTCGAAGTATATTTTAGCCATACTAATTTTCTCCTAATATCTTGTTTGATGCAACCCAACAATCTAAAAGATCCAAGCTGGAGTTTGGCGGCTGAAGCCCTGGTCAAGCAAAGCCTACTCTTCATTGAAGAAGCAGCTTCACCAGGTACGACATGGGGAGTGGAGGCGGCTAGCGGCGAATGGTCGGAGACATACCTTTTATAACTACACCCTTGTTATTATCTCTTAGTTGTATTTCCTTCCCATTAGTGCAAAAACACTTAAGTTGGTATTATTTGACAATGGATGATGGACCATGATTACGTGGCGAATTGATGACATGGAAAGTAATGACATGGAAAGTGATGATGTGGCAACCAAGGTCAAAGTGGCATGGTTGACAAGTCAAAGAATTCCACATGTGAGTGAAGAAATCTGGATACTATATTCATGGACATGCTTTGGAGATTTCATAGAAACTGATACGCCTTAAGATCAGAGGCGCACAGCAGTACCGGCTTTGAGTGGGTACTTACTCCGCTGAAGAAGAGGAAGATCAGGAATAGACAAAGGAAGAGAGGAAAATTAGAGAAGAAGATGATATTCTTAGAAGATAAGAAAACTCCAAAACATACTCGACCTAATAATTACTCACATGACGTATTTATAGAAACATAATGACTCTACTAACCCTAATAACTAACTCAGCTGTGTTTATCCATCCAGCTGTTATTATTGTTACTAACAACCAATCATTATGATATGGTTTCTAGAATATATATCTTAGCCTAATTCTGCGGACGTCTTGCTCCCACGTGTCCAGTCATGAAATCTTGCATCCATGCTGGTTGCCGGCGAGTGCGTTGTGCTCGTTCTCCATTGGAGTTCACCTCCTCCATTGAAGACTGTTGGACTTGTGTTGCTTCGTTGGTGTTGTCCTCATCCATGCTAACCTCACCCAAACTTGTTGTTGTCTTCTCTTGTTGATTATCCTCCAAGTTGAATGGCAGGATCGTATCATCTCGCCCCTTCTGAAACAATACCTTGTTCTCAAGGTGGCACTGTGGATAAGATCTGCAGAATTCGTCGAAGGACTCCCAGGTAGCACCCTCCGGTGGAGTATCCTGCCATTGAACCAAAATCTGGCGAACGGGACGACCGTGTTGTAAAATCACACGCGAGGCACAGATCACCAAGGGAACAGGAACAGGTGCCGAATTACTGGAGGCCGGAGGTAGAGGGCAGGTTGGTGTTTCCACAGAACCATTGAATGGTTTAAGAGAGGATATATGAAAGACTGGGTGAATTCTGCTCTCCGGAGGTAGACGCAGCCGGTAAGCCACAGGTCTGATGCGTTCAATCACCTCGAAGGGCCCATAATAACGGGGACATAATTTGGTAGAATGACACTTGGCCACTGTCCCTTGACGGTATGGCTGCAGTCGAACTAAAACCTGAGTTCCCACCGACAACTCAAGCTCTCTCCGATGAGCGTTAGCCTTCTGCGTCATTCGATGTTGCGCTTGGAGTAAATGCTCCTTTAAAGTGCGCATAAGCGTGTCACGCTCAGTCAACAACTCGTCGACAGCCTGAAGATTTGAAGTGCCAGGAAGGTAACCAGGTAAGACTGGTGGTGGTCTCCCGTACAAGGCCTGATATGGAGACATCTTTAGACTGCTGTGGTAGGCCGTATTGTAGCAAAGCTCTGCCCAACCAAGAAACTTGACCCATTTGGATGGCTGTGCACTGGTGAAGGAACGCAGATATTGCTCAAGCCCTCGATTAACAACTTCACTCTGTCCATCCGTTTGAGGATGATAGGCAGTGCTGTGGTGGAGCTTTGTACCACTAAGTGCAAACAGCCGGTTCCAGAAATGACTAACGAAAATGGGGTCCCGGTCGGACACAATTGTTTTGGGAAAACCATGCAATTTCACAACTTTGTCGGCAAAGATTTCAGCAACCTGGGTGGCTGTAAATCGTGGAGGTAAGGGTGCAAAGTGGGCTGATTTAGATAAACGATCGACGACCACCAAGATCGCTGTGTAGCCTTGAGACTCCGGCAACCCAATGATGAAGTCCATAGTGAGCTCCTCCCATACTGCTGACGGAATGGTAAGAGGATGGAGAAGGCCTGCTGGGGGCTGTGTGGAATTCTTAGTTTCCTGGCAGGTCACACATGCAACAATGAAGGTTTCAATATCTTGGCGCATCCCAGGCCAAAAGAAGTGTGCAGACAAACGGACAAGAGTCCGTTTCGTTCCTCCATGACCAGCCAACGGCGTAGAATGGAACTCGTGGAGAAGCGCTTGTTTGAGGCAGGACCCTGGGCTGATGTAGTAACGCTTCTGATAAAAGGGTATGCCATCCCTGATAGAATAAGCTGGGGATAGAGTTCCGGCTGTAAACCTGTGATGTTTGTCTCTCATATCAGGTAATGTGGAGTTCTCATGTTTGAGTGTAGCCAAGAAAGAAGATAATGGCTGGCTGGCAATTTGTAACGCCATGTAAGTGGACTCCTCATGCATCCGGGAAAGAGCATACGCGGCTTGGTTGGTTGAACCTGGTTTGTAGTCAATTTTGAAATGGAAGCCCAACAGTTTTCGAAGGTAGATTTGCTGATCCGGTGTCTGTATTGTTTGCTGTAGAAGTTGTTTTAGACTTTGATGATCAGTTCGAATGATGAAGAAGCTTACCAAAAGGTACTGTCGCCACTTGTGAACTGCCTCCACTATGGCGTGCAACTCTCGTATGTACGTTGACGCCGCTTGCAATCGAGGACCCAACTTTTTACTGAAATAGGAAACAGGGTGTTCATCTTGCATTAATACAGCACCGACTCCAGTCTTAGATGCATCCGTCTCGACCACAAATTGTTTGTTGAAGTCCGGCAGATGGAGAACTAGTGCAGAGAGCATGGCCTGTTTCAAGGCATCAAAGGCAGCAGCTGCTGTTGGATTCCACTCAAACCCTTCTTTACACAATAAGTCCGTCAACGGTGCAGCAATGGAAGAATACCCCTTTATGAATCGTCTATAATATCCTGTGAGTCCCAGAAACCCCCTCAGTTGGCGTTGTGTGGTAGGTATCGGCCAAGAATTCATAGCCTCTACTTTGGTAGGATCAGCACATACACCTTCCGGAGTGATGATGTGGCCCAAATAGTCAATAGTTTCTTTGCCGAAAGAACATTTAGACATCTTAATATAGAAGCAATTTGATTGCAAGCAGTGCAGCACTTGCTCAAGATGTTGCAAATGAGTAGAAAAGGAGGGGCTATAAATCAGGATATCATCGAAAAATACTATGACAAATTGCCGGAGATAAGGAGCAAAGATGCGGTTCATAGTAGCTTGGAAAGTAGAGGGTGCATTAGATAGACCAAAAGGCATTACCAGAAACTCAAAGTGCCCATCATGAGTTCGAAAAGCGGTCTTGTAGACATCCCGATCATGCATCCTTATCTGATGGTACCCAGCTCGGAGATCGAGCTTGCTGAAAACCTTGGCCTTTCCAAGTTCATCTAGAAGTTCATCAATAGTGGGAATAGGGAACTTATCCTTAATGGTGACAGCGTTGAGAGCTCTATAATCAACACAAAAACGGTAAGTTCCATCCTTCTTTCTTACTAATAAGACGGGGGAGGAGAAAGGGCTATGGCTGGGCCGGATGATCCCTTGCGTCAGCATTTCCCGCACCAACTTTTCAATTTCACTCTTCTGGTAATGTGGATAGCGATAAGGTCGGACATTGATTGGAGACGTGTTGGGCTGCAAGTGAATCCGATGATCAATTGCCCTGCGGGGAGGTAGTTGAGTAGGAGGTAAAAATAACCCTTTGTAGCGCAACAATAGTGCTATCAAACTGGATGGAGCATCTACAGGTAACTGGAAGTCTGTTTTCCCTTCAGTCTTGGTCTCAGAAGCCGGAAGTTGCTGCAATTCAAACAGCTCACTGAAAACTTCCTGATTGAGCAGTGCTTGAAGTTGGTTGAAGGTGATTGCTTTGGTGGTTGGCTTGGTGTCTCCTTGCAAGAATACTTTTTTTCCTTCCCAAGTAAATTCCATGGTGAGGGCCTTGTAGTCATGTGAAACCTTGCCCAAACTTTGGAGCCATTGCACCCCGAGAACCAGATCTGGTCCTTCGATCGGTAAGACAAAAAGGTCAATCTTGAAAGTGGAGTCCTGCATGCATAATGAAACCCGTGGACAAAAAAGAGAGCATATCAAGTGGTCTCCATTGCCAATATAGACCCGAAAAGGTTGTGTATGCTGGACATGCAACCCAAGCCTTTCAGTGAGGGAAGGTTTGATGAAGTTGTGGGTGCTCCCCCCATCAATCAACACTTGAAATAAATGGTTTGAAATTTTGCCCAGCAATCGTAGAGACCGTGGATTATCTTGCCCTGCCAAGGTATTTAGACTTGAAATGTCGCCAGTGATTACTTCCACCTCTGACGCCGGAGGAGAGTCTTCACTCGTGGGGTCTCCGGATTCATCCTCAACATCACTTAGCAGTAGTAAACATTGACTACGACAGCGATGTCCCGCTGTCCACTTTTGGTCACATTTGAAACAAAGACCTCTTGTTCGCTTCTCTTGCATCTCAGACGGCGAGAGGCGACGAATCGGAAGTGGATTGATCACGGTGTTGGAATCGCTGACTTTAGGGACTGGGCCCAGTAGAGATGGAGAAGGCTGATTTACAATTAGTGGCTGAGGTTTGCCGCCGGAAGGATACATAGTTTGGGGGCTGGATCGTGGTGGACCACGGAACCCAGTTCTCTGATCCAGGGGAGCGCCTTCATGCCGTGCCTTATAAGCTTTTGCCAGTGAAAATGTCTCCATAAGTGTTGTAGGACGAGTAAGCAGCATCTCACGTCGCAGGTGCGTCTTGAGTCCCGTGATAAAGAAAGAGATGAGCAGATTTTCTGAGATACCTGTCACTCGATTCATCAAGTCCTCGAACTCAGTTTGAAACTCAGCCACTGTTGAAGTTTGTGATAATTTGGAGAGACTTCCTTGATGATCCTCGTAGGGAGATGCGCCGAAACGCTGTTTGACATTGGATAGAAAGTCTGGCCAAGTTGTGAGGAGGTTATTACCTTTCATCCATTGGTACCAAGCCGAAGCCTTCCCTTCCATATGAAAAGAAACGATGCGTAGGCGAAGATGGGTTGGCGTCTCATGAAAATTGAAGAATTCCTCGATTCGAAATACCCAAACATTTGGATCTGTTCCGTCAAACTTCGGAAGTTCCAACCTCATAGCGCGAGGCAGTAGATGTGCGTCATCACCGGATGTATGAATCTCGGGCGGCCGATGGTGGGATGAAGATCCAACGCCGGGTGAGCCAACAGTTCCCATCATCTGGAGGCGTATCCCTTCAATGTGAGCATCCAAGGCAGCGATGCTCTTCTGCAGGGTTGAGTGGTAGTTCGCAGCTTGTTCCTCCAGCTTGGACTGCAGTTGAATTTGTAATTGCTCTGTCAGCAACTTCATAGCTTCTAGGGTTTCAGGATTTGCCATCGAGGACGGTTATAGTTTGCTCTCAACGAAAGCACCAAATGATACGTCTTAAGATTAGAGGTACACAGCAGTACCGGCTTTGAGTGGGTACTTAATCCGCTGAAGAAGAGGAAGATCAGGAATAGACAAAGGAAGAGAGGAAAATTAGAGAAGAAGATGATATTCTTAGAAGATAAGAAAACTCCAAAACATACTCGACCTAATAATTACTCACATGACGTATTTATAGAAACATAATGACTCTACTAACCCTAATAACTAACTCAGCTGTGTTTATCCATCCAGCTGTTATTATTGTAACTAACAACCAATCATTATGATATGGTTTCTAGAATATATATCTTAGCCTAATGCTGCGGACGTCTTGCTCCCACGTGTCCAGTCACGAAATCTTGCATCCATGCTGGTTGCCGGCGAGTGCGTCGTGCTCGTTCTCCATTGGAGTTCACCTCCTCCATTGAAGACTGCTGGACTTGTGTTGCTTCGTTGGTGTTGTCCTCATCCATGCTAACCTCACCCAAACTTGTTGTTGTCTTCTCTTGTTGATTATCCTCCAAGTTGAATGGCAGGATCGTATCAGAAACCATCCTTGGAAAGTAAGATATTTGCTTGAGATGATTGGAGCTATCTTTGGAGATGATCTATCTTTGGCACGGAGCTGAGTTTGGAAGGTTTAATATTTGCTCGAGGAGCAAGCTTGGCGCATCCCAAGTTGGCAGGCAGTAAGCTATCTTTCAAGGAGATATTTTATATCATCCCAATTTCTCCCTCTTTCTCTCCCCCAATCTGTCCACTCTCCCAATCTCTCCGTCTCTCTCGATCTGTCTTCCCGTCAATCTCTCTGCCCTCTCTCAATCTCCTAGTCTCTCTCTTTGATCAAGGGATGAGGGAGAGACTAGGAATTTGGTTTTTGAGGTTTTTTCGAATTTTCTGTAATTTTTTAGGTATTTTTTGATTTATTATTTATTAAAAAAAATTCTGAGTTTTTGTTTTGTTTTGTTTTTTTAAATTTGTAGGCGGGGACCCGTTGGCCAGTACCTGGCACGGGCCCATTTATATTGGGCCGACTGGAAGTTTGTTGTGGAGCCGGTGTCCAGTGTGAAACAAGAACTTTGTGAGTTTTGTGCTCAATCCTCACACTTGAGGATATATATGTTTGATAAGGCTCTTCTATAAGTTTGTTGATTTTTCTAGTTATCTGCATATATATATATATATATATATATATATATATATATATATATACACCCTATATATATATCCTTTATCTCTGTTTGAGATGAGAAATAAATAGATAAATATTTTGAATAAAACATTAATATCTAATTAAAACAAAATTTATATATATATAGGGGATTATAGAAAACTATGTTATATATATCAAATCAAATTATAACTGAATTCTAAATCCTACTCAGAGTTGGAGATAACTATTTTTTTATGTCTACCAGGGTTGTGACTACTCATCTCCTGTAAATAAGATAGGACTTGGTAGCCATGCAAACAAGTAACGATTCAGTTTGTGGCTTCTCAAGTTCTCAAGGTATGTCTTTTATATTATTTTGATTATTTTTTTATTTAAACACATTCCAAGTCATCTATTTAAACACATTCCAAGTCTCTCTATCAACATTAGCACGCACACTCTCCATTAAGATTAGAACAACCAAGTCTTGAATGTGTGTCTGTCTGTGTTTCTTTCTGTTTTTTTCCTATTATTTTTATATTATATTGTGTTACTATCAAATATTGTTTGAATTAATCAACGAAATCTACTTTGTTTGCACTAAATTTGCAGAAATTATGGCACTCAATGAGGAGGTTCAGAAAGATTTTCGAGAAAATATTATAAGTTATTTTTCACTTCAAAATTATATCAAGGGGTAAAGCCATTTTTGGTCCTTGAAAATGGGATCTATGTATTGCATATTTTGACATTTTTGGTCCCTATTGCTGACGTGACGGTCATGTGGAATACCAATGAAATGCATACAATCTTTTTATTATTATGTTTAGGTCGTTATTTTACTGATGTGGTGTGATAAGTGGCAATATATGCTGATGTGGACCGTATTGAACAAATTTTAAATTTTTGGGATGGAAATGAACATTGGCCTTGTTTTCAGGGACCAAAAGGCTTTAACCCTTATATTAAATGGGGTCCAATTTGCTCATCCTTGTCTATCATGGCCAAAAAGAGACATCTTTCTTCAAAAAGATTTGGCCTCCCATTATTGGTCTTTTTTATGCAAACAAAGAAGATTCCACAAGATTTTTCAGTTTATCTACTCAAAGGATTTATCGCCACTTCAATTTATGGTTGGCTAGTGACAGTTGATATCAACTTACAAATCTGTTTGTTTGATCCATTCTCACAATCTCAAATCAAATTACCTTCACTACCTTTATCAGATGATGACCGTCATGATCTTAGTTTAAGATATATAGACATTGATCTACACTTGTTGGAAACATCAAACGAACAGTTGCGAGATCGTTTGGTTCTTAAAGCTCTCTTAACTGCAGACCCTCGAAAGAGTTCAGATTATGTTAGTTCCTATGGTAAGTGCAAATAGGAATTTGGAGATCGGGTGATGCTTCATGGAGCCCACTAAATGGTAAATATTCTGAATTTGCCGCAGATTTTGTATCTCATAAGGAAAAATTATATGTTTTGGCCAATACTGGCAATTTATTGAGTTTTGACCTTGTTGGACCACATCCCAAGTTTATTACAATTTATGATTTCATGTATTTGATGAGCAATCCAAATATTTGGTAGATGTCAAGGGAGAGTTGTTGATTGTGGAAAGAAAAGCACCTTATGTGGATGATCATTCTCAAATAACAACTTCCTTTGCGATTTCAAAGTTTGATTCGGAAACTGGGCAACTTAGGAAGTTGAATAGTATTGGAGACAATATTTTGTTCTTGGGCAGCAGTTATTCCATGGCCTTAGAAAGCGATGAGCTTTCAGGATACGAGAAGAACAACATCTATTTGCCTGATGATAATTATCCCGGGATTCATCCGAACCGATTTAAAGATATCTGCATATTCAACATTAAAGACGGAACACTCCAACCATTTCTTCCAAATGATTTCTACAATCCTACAAAGTCCCCACAAATATGGCTAGAAGCACATCGGTGGCTCCCAAACACTGGAGGAAAATTGTAACCGGTTATAAAATTATTTTGTGGCATTCAACATTTATGTAATTGTGCTTTCCTATTCAACATTTATGCTAGCTTTTTTATTAAACTTGTGCTTTCCTATTCCAGTGAAGATTCAAATTTTTTTATTAAATCTCAAACCTTGGCATTATTAGCATGTGATCTTATATGATCATGTGATCTTATCTACTATTTGAAAAGTTCTTTACTTAGTTGTTAGGTTGTTAATGTTGTAAATAACCTCCTTGGTTTAAGGAGTTATCAGATTTTTCACCATGTATTTAATCAATAGTTTGGTTCATCAAAGACAGTTAACTTTCATTACATTGTTGTATCTTCTTTAGGCACAACTTTGGAGCATTGTTTCTACATCTATACTGTTTTGGACTTTAAAATCCTTACAAATTACTGTTGTTTATAAAATTTATCATAATCTAATTATTGTTTTTTATCATCTATATTGATTTGGGGGGAAAAAATAAAAAACTTTATTTATGTTTGTAGTAAAATAATAGTTGATTGCGTTATTTTCTATTAAAGATAAAATTTACTTCTTCTGAATATTCTGTCTATTAATTTTTTTTAAAAAAATCTAAATATGGGGAGAAGTATTAATTTTCTATCAAAGATTAAGTTATTCCTCAAACTTGGCTCTAAATTTTAAATACAAAATTATGTATATTAAAATATATTTATATTATATATATAGATGCTCATCAAGTCATTTTCACATTATAATTTTTTATATTAGTTTATTTGGGTAATTAAAAATATTTATTTTCTATATTTATGCTCAGGAGCATTAGCATAATAAATTTATTTTTTATATAGTTAGTTGAAATCTTATAAAATAGAAATTTTATTTATTAAAATATTATATAATTTATATTTTTTTTATAGCAAAGTGCATAAAAAAAGTCAACGTGTGCAATTAAATCAAACTTGACTCAAGATTAAATAGTTTAATCCTAGTCAAGTCAAGTCTCTCTTTGATCAGGGTCCGAGAGGGAGACTAGGATTTTGGTTTTTGAGGTTTTTTCGATTTTTCTGTAATTCTTTAGGATTTTTTTGAATGTTTTTAGGTATTTTCTGATTTATTATTTTTTAAAAAAAAAAATTCTCAGTTTTTTTGTTTTGTTTTGTTTTAATGTTTAGGCGGGACCCGTGGACCAGTACACTGCATGCACGGGCCCATTTATACTGGGCCGACTGGATGTTTGTTGTTCCAATGACTTGTGATTGAAATGAAACGAAAACTTCGGTTACCAAATTGTATGAAAATTGACAGACTAGTTTATTTTTCGATGATCTTTCCATCCATACAGTTGGAAATCTTTCAAACATGCTCCAAGGGGGCAAATGAGACGCAACCGTAGATGCACAGTAAAACAGCCGGCCATACCTTATCACGTCCCTATATATATATTATATTGGTGAAGTGGTTGTCCCTTATCCCTATTCTGAGATGGAGAAATAAGTACTTAAATATTTTGAATAAAACATTAATATCTAATTAGACTATCTAAAACTATGTTTGTCCAAATCAAATTAGAATTTAGAATTGAATTCTAAATCTTACTGACAGAATTAGAATTTAGATTGTCCAGTGTAAACAGTTTGTTGTCCTATGCCAACCATGCAAACAACTTGACCTTAGTTGGGCATATTGTTCCCCATATTTCCTTCTGTATGGGACATCGCAGGCCACCATCCACAAGGAACTCATAAAGAGATTTGACAGAGAAGTCTGAGCCCCATGCCCAGTATCGACTATCCGTTCCCCCCTGCGGTGGTGCTTCTAGTACTACAAGAATGTCAACTAGAGTTTGTTCTTCCTTTAGGTTAAGTGGGCCCTTCTTGAGGAGTGGGATGTTGTCCTGCTAGTGTCGACGAACTGTTGTAACACCCTAACCCCAGTAGGGACACGTGTCACACCAGCCAGCCCAGGTGCGCACCCTGAGCCCAAGGCTGTCAAAACTGATCTAAAATCTGCGGAATAATCTGGAAATTGGAGACATAAATAATAAAACATAACAAGTCTGGTACTCATCCCAAAAAGGAGAGTCTTAACTGATACACACTCTACAGACTACACGTCTGTATACAGTCTCCAAAGTAAATTACAACATCTACAGAGTGCACAACATAGAAGCTAGTATGGGACGCCAGAGCCAGCTAAGAGTCCTCACATCTCACCGTGTCTAGCCTGAACCCGCACTTCTGTCTGCTACCTGCACAAGGTGAGTAAGAAAGAGGGACTGAGCTACAGAGCTCAGTGATATGTGACCCCTACTGTCAGGTCAAATAAGACCCGTGTTTCTGAAAATATAATCTTGTACATGGAAAGTAATCTCTACTCATATACATGCGGAAAATACAGTAAATCAGGACAGTCTATGCATTATCTTCGCCGTTAGGAAGATCATCTAATGCAATGTCCGAGAAAACCTGAGAAGTCATCAATCACTAACATGCCGGTCTATGTCTCATGAGATGTCTAGATATGTGAGCGTCTATCGATAAGAATGCAACTCTGTAGGATCAACTTGCTAAGATCTCAGATAAATAGCCGGCGAGGTGTCCCCCGATCTGGGCTGTATGTGAAGCCGCGAGGTTTCCCCCGATCTGGGTCTTCACTCGTGGTACCGAGCACTCCAAAGAGTCGGGAAAGGGTTTTAAGATAAATTCATTTTTAAAACAAGATTTTTGATGCTAGAAATTCATTTTGAAAACAAGAAAACCTTTCCCCTACTCGGTATCACGTTGGTCTTAGCTCAATGGAGCCGCATCTGCATAGCAAGGATCATCTATACAGGATGCAAAGATCGATGCTCACGTCCTATATCTATCTCATGTCTATCTTAATGATCTACAGCTAGTCATATGCAGAAAACATCACTCTACAATAGCTGTAAATAATCGAAAGCATTCTCAAAAGCGAGAGTAAATCATAGCCGATGAAGATATACTGAAAACACGATAAATCTCGAACAAACACGAGAATATCTGATAAGTCCACTCACATGTAGTCACGAGTATTTCAGTGTCCGGCTAGAACTTCCTGGAGTCCCCGACTTGTTCTTTCCTTTACCTAGTACAAACAATCATATCTAATAAATACTAATTTATTGGAACACCCATTTCTATTCAACAATATCTTTACTCAATCATGGGCCCAAGTCCAATTCGGACGAAGGTCCAACACTCAAGCATGCCACTTCACAACAAGACATGAGCCTATACTTCAAGCAATCCTAAAGTGATTTCATTATTCTCATAATACTATACTCATTAAACTTAACTCAAGTGTCACGGGACATTAATAAATTTTAATCAACTTATTACTTGAATCAAACTCCATCGACTGTTTCCTTAATTACTCACAAAGGGTATGAATCTATAACAAAATCGGGAGAGGCTCATCAATTAAATTGACAGCAAGACCAACACACTTAAGCATACTAGTTAGCTTCAGGGGACACTAGGTTAAATTTAGCATGAACCTCATTGTCCTTACATCCCCTTCATTCCTTGATTTCCTAGATTTGCACAGCCTTACACCAACAATCAAAGCAACAATAGCGACATCGATAATAACAAGAATAACAAGCTCAACTACTACAACTACAAACCACAACCACACTCTAGCCATAGCAGGAACCAGTAAGCTAAATAGAGTAACTTCTTCATTAACATTTCGTCGAACACCTACAGGGCATCCAAATTCCACATCCAAAGAACATTCCCTTGAATCATTAGATTCCCGGCGTAATACAATCATAACACACAACATCTATAACAGCAACAATCATGCTTCCATGAATTCAACTACTACAAGAACAGAGGTACAAACAACAACAACATCAACATGATCAACTGTAACAACAGGACATCATCTTCATTCAAAGCACCCAAACCTCATCCATCGAAACTCTGAAATTCAACTCAGTGTGTTTCGTTTCTAACCAACCTTATCCTTGCTTGCTCGCCGGAAACAATGGTTGGAGTTGCTCAATTGGCCGGAGATGCAAACTGGTGGAGCACACCGCCTCGGCGGTATCTCCAAAGCAGGGAACTAGGAGTCGGGATTACAGTGGAACGGGCGGTGCCGGTGAAGCCTGTGACAAGGTCGCGACGCTGAAGAACAATCAGCGCTAGCCACAGCGCGAAAGAGGCTTGTCGACCGAGCCCACGGGCCGGAGTTACCTCTCAACCACCCTTGCCCTCTGTTCTCTCACCAAGCAACCTCTTCACCTGAGTCTTCGAGCTTCAATACCAATGCCACGTGCAGCCTTCTCCTTCACCTGCGCATGCACAGCACCACCTCCTGCTAGCTTCTGGTCCCGATCAAGAGCTCACCCTTCCTCTGTTCCAACGGCTGCCCCTCCCTTTTCTTCTAAAGACCCTGCTCCCTTCTCTAAACCTCTCTCAAATATCATTGTGTGATTTGAGCCCAAGCCCACTTAAGTGATAACTAAACTCCCTAAGCTAAGCCCAATCAAACGGTAATTATTATCTGTCACACCCCTTCAAGTAATAATATTCTGTTATTATAAAGATCCTTTAAACCATTTTATCACACTCTGGGTACTAATTAAAACACTAATCTTGGTTCAACTTTATTAGAAACTAAAATAATAACTCTCCAGTATATAATCTTAACTCCGACATCTATTTAATAACTTATAATATTTACAAGGAAAAACCGGGGTGTTACAACTGTGCTCATCGAGATATCCGGTTCTCTAATAAGGTGTGACAGCTCCGGGTGTTTGTTGTTCTCCATCCCCAAACACTATTTTTAATCTTGATTTTATATTAAATTAATAAGAAAAATATAATATTTTATATGAATATTTTAATAGTCGGATTTCAATTACATAAAATATAACAGCCCATGTGATGTTACATAAGGTTTAACAAGCATTTTATTATTTGTGCAAAATTGGTTTTATCTTTTTAGAAATTATTTTGATCTCAGCTCAACTGTGCTATCCATCAATAATGATAATAATAGCTCACAATTAATAAAGTTACTGTAGCTCATGTCTCATCCAAAACCGACTATCATTCACCATTAGAGGAGGGCACGGGCCGGGTCTTAACCCGGCCCGGCAAAACCCGTCGGATCGGAAAACCATAACCGACCCGCTATTGTAGCGGGCCGGTTACGAGTTAGGGTTTTCCCAACCCGTGACTCGGCAGGTTTATCCGTCGGGCCGGGCCGGATTGGTTTTTGTTTATATATATATTTTTTCAATCTTTTCAATTTTTTCAATTTTTTAAACTCATGTAAATATCATATGTTTTTAATTGATTTTTTTAATGTTTGAAAAATTAGGAAAGGATAATAAATTTTATAGATTTGAGTTTTTTTTCCTTAAGGAGAGATTACCAATAATTAAGTTTTTTTATGGTTATTTTCTTATTTTAAATAGCTTGCCATTTATATATTTTGTGACTTTACAATTTTTTTGGTTTTTATAATGTTGAAATAATTAGTGTAGGATAATGAATTTTATATATTGAATTTTTTTTTCCTTCAAGAGAGATTTTTGTATGCCTTGATTGTCAATAATGAAGACATTTTATGGTCATTTCCTTATTTTTAAATAGCTTGCCATTTATATACTCTTTTGTGATTTTATAATTTTTTTTGGTTTTCTTAATGTTTAAATAATTAATGTAGGATAGTGAATTTTATAGATTGATTTTTTTCTTTCATGAGAGATTTTTGCATTCTTTGATTGTCAATAATGAAGGCTTTTGATGGTTATTTCCTTAATTCTAAATAGCTTGCCATTTATGTGCTCTTTTGTGATTTTCTTAATGTTTGAGTAATTAGTGTAGGATAATGAATTTTATAAATTGATTTTTTTTTTTCCTTCAAGATAGATTTTTGCATTCTCTAGTTGTCAATAATGAAGGTTTTTATGGTTATTTCATTATTTTTTTTAAGTAGCTTGCCATTTATATGCTTTTTTATTTTTATTTTTATTTTTATTTTTGATTTTCTTAATATTTGAATAATGAGTGTAGGATAATGAATTTTATAGTTTTGAATTTTTTTTTAATTTTTCTCATTCTATTTTCATATCAAAATATCATAGTTTTGTTTTTTTACATTTTTTTTACATTTTTTGTTATTTTTTAATATACATTTATATATTTCAAAAAATTAGAAAACCGGCGGGCAGGCCGGTTAACCGGCGGGTTGGGCCTGACCCGCCGGTTTTAAAGCATTGCCCGGGCCGGTTACGGGTCACCCAAAGGTGACCCGTGACCCGCTAGGTTCGGGGGGTCAACCTGGCCCGGCAGGCTACTAATGTAGCCCGGGCCGGTTTTGGGTTGGACTTTGGCTGGCCTGGTACTGGTGGGTCGGGCCCACCGGACCCGGTTAACCGGCCCGTGCCCAACTTTATTCATCATGATAGTGGAATGATATAAAGAGTATTGGATGAGAAGTTTGTCTAGAATTGTGTGATTGGGTGTTAAATATATGAATAAAATATTTATATACATATGTGAATGATTCCTTGCTGCATAATAAAGCCCTCTAATTAATGAGCATCTAATTTGACCATCCCTACTTAGAAGAATTTTTTATTTGTCTAACCAAACTAAGGTCAATTGAGTGGATTTCATATTTTAATTTTTTAAAATATTAAATTTAAAATATATTGAAATGTTGGAGGATACTAAAATAATTAATAAAATTCCTTTACTTTCCGCAAAAGTTAAAAAGTAAGTTGTCCTATTTAAATAATTAGTATAGTGTTTAATGATTGATGAACGTTAAACACTATACTCGGATTTTTTTTTTCTCTCTCCCCCCAAGCTGTCCACTCTCCCAATCTCTCCGTATCTCTCGATCCGTCTCCCCCTCAATCTCTCTACGCTCTCTCAATCTCCTAGTCTCTCCCTTGATTAGGGGCCGAGAGAGAGACTAGGATTTTTGGTTTTTTAGGTTTTTTTGATTTTTTCTGTAATTTTTTAGGTATTTTATGATTTATTATTATTTTTTTTAAATTCTGAGTTTTTTGTTTTGTTTTTTTTATAATTTGTAGGCGGTTTTTTTTTTCAAATTTTCTATAAATTTGTAGGTATTTTCTGATTTTTTTTTTTAAATATTCTGAGTTTTTTGTTTTGTGTTTTTTTTTTTAATTTGTAGGCGGGGATCCGTGGGCCAGTACATGGCACGGGCCCATTTATATTGTGCCGATTGGAAGTTTGTTATCCGTGGTTCAAAAGAAAAATCTTGAGAAAGGAATGATTAAAACGTTATCAAATAAATCTTGAGAAAGCCTAAAAGTGTTATCACTCGGATATTTCTTACTATGGTTGACGGATTAATTAACTTGCAAACTCAAAAGTAAAGGCAAGAAAATAAGTTCATTTCACATGGCATGAATACCGGTTTAGATAAGAGAATACACAAATAAGATATGATCAACATAAAGTTTACCTCTATTTTTCCAAAGATACAATGCAACCAACTATTGGAGAAGTGCTCTAAAGACAATCACCTTTGGCACTTTATGTACAAATTTATTTATTTAATAAAAGGCTTCTTCATTATTTAGATGTTCATTACTGTGAATATGATATGAGATCTTAAATCTAATTAATGAAGTCCATGATACAACGCATAGCATGAAAGAAATTATGATAGAGATCATAATGTGGGATTCCTATTATGTGTAATTATGTACGTATCTAAACATCCCTAGTCGAAGGATCAATGAGACGGGACATCATTGATCCATCAAGACTAGCATATGTTATGCTCTTTGATCAGATCAAGCAGTTGTTCTCATAAGCTGTAAGCATGAAGATGTTTTGAGTGAACATGTGGATGCTTGCTAAGGGTAGCAAGTTCATTGGATGACCTACCATGAGTCTTCACATGGTTATCCCATTAAAATGTCAGTGAAGATCTCATTGCAGCAATGGTATAAATATCCTTAGACTTGAGGTACACAAGTTATCTTGTATATGGATCCTGTGCTTTGACGTCATTCCTACGTTTCCCTCAAGGGTTACTTATAGGGTGGTGATTGGGTACAGCTTTGAAGTATTCGAAGGTATTTGGGTAGCCAATAGAGGATTTACCACTCCAAATAGAAGGAGAGTATACCCATGGCCACTTGTCGGGTCATTACTCAAGAATCTCTGGCCAGAGTAACTTGTCATAAAGATGGTCTTCGATGACATAAGTTTTGAGTAATAGATCCCATAGGATGAGGAACTAATACTTGGGCTAGGTGTGACATAGTCAGTCTAGTGGGAGTTGACACATAGGCCATACTCCGAACCAAGTTGGTATAAGATGGTAAAGGACAAATTGCACACTAACATTGGCTGCTGAAAGGTTCCAAGTCAGACCACCTGACTTTCCGGTCAATTGGAGGTCATGATGTATTGCTAGATGCCACTCATGATCTATTTGTAATCAATGGTTGATTATGAATGGCCAACATAATCGGGAACTTAATGGGTCACATGCATAGAAGATATCAATGAGGTATAAAACGGGTTTTTTAGGAATAGATCCTCAAATGAGAGAATTAAAGAGAGAGAAAGATTGTAAGTCGAATTTGATTATAAGTCAAATTTAATTGTAAGTCGAATTTGATTATAAGACAAATTTGATTATATGTCGAATTTGATTATAAGTCAAATTTGGTTGGAAGTTGAATTTGATTATATATCAAATTGATTAGATTGTTAGCCAAATTTGATTTGGGCTTCAATCAAAGTCCCAATCCGAAACAAACCCTAATCTGATTAGGGAGGCCTATAAATATGTGATACTTTAGGCCATAAAGAAACACAACTTCTTAGTAATTGATAGAGATCAATAGTCTTTTCTCTTCTCTCCCAAATCCTCTCAAGACCTTTCACCATAGCTAGCACCGTGCGTGGAAGATCACCCCGTCGCCTTTGAGGTTGCTTCTGCGGATCTTCGCGTGGATCACCGTTAGAGGCACTCCGTCTACGGACTGCTGTGGTTGACACAACGTCTTCTCCGACTCAGAGAAAGGAATTCGGTACAGATTTCAAAAGGTACATGCCCTTCAACTTTACTTGCTTGTGTTTTGATAAACGTAGGGAGATCCGTTTGGGCTAGGGTTTAGAAAATTTTAATTTTTCCGCTGTGCCATGTATATGATACATGCTTTTGATTTTCTTCAAATCCCTACACCAACTATTCTCAGTTGCAAATTTCAATCAAATATACTGCGAGCTAATCAAATACAAAACAGAGGCAAAAACACATAGAAAAATAGGTAGAGGGTTTTATATATGGAAGACGTCATCCATATAATGTAGCTATCCTTAATTTTTATTCACTGAAGGGTCTCTTTGGCTGCATTCCCTATATACCCATTGTCATTCCGGAATAGTACGACCAAGTTGCCAAAGATCTATTTTTACAAATAATAATAATAATAATAAATAATAATAATAAGAAGAAAATGAAATATAAGATGAGTAGCATGTCCCAATTCAATTTGGGAAAATAATTTTTAAAAGTCATCTTGCCTGTATATAACAGAAAATATAGAGTAACAAAAAGTAGCCAAAATTTAGATTTTAAATTTTCTAGAACATCAGTAATGTAACTTTAGTTTGTCATTTATATACCATATTCTCAGCAAATTCTAAAGAATGCATAATTAAACTTTTTATGTTTGCTTTCAAAATATGTCAGTATCACCGTTTACGATTTCTTGGCCTATTGGTATTGGTTTTCTTGTAAGGGATTCGTTGGTTAGGACAAATCTTGGTTCAAACACCATAATTATAAAGTGAGGATATATGTGCATGGATGACGTGTTGTCTGCCCCTCACTTTCTTCTAGGGTGTTTGTTTCTTGCGAAACATTATTAAGAAAAATGAAAATCATCAATCAGGATTCAGGACTAATAAATAAATAAAAAACAATTATGCCAAAATTATAAATCATTAGAGCAATTTCAGGATGCAGATGTCATTTCTTGTAAAAGAGAAGGGCACTGATGCCCACACAAACTTTATATAACTTTGGAATATAGATAGATAGATAAGCACTTCACTTGTATCATGTATGAGACTCGGCAGTCGCCTAAAACTCCAAAAATCTCGGGGAAAACTCAGTAGTGAAGTGCCAATGCTATTGGCTTGAAATCATCCAAAAAGAGAACCATGTCACTCATCTCTTGTTCATCTCTCTTGAATTCAACTCCAGGTATGCTCATCATGGTTTTCTCGACGGGATGAGTCAGGCCACCTAGAGATCAATTGGGGGAACCACACATAGTGGCCATATCATACTCCCGTCTGAGAACACCCGAGGCGGCTGCTGCATTGGATGGAAGGAGACGGAGCTAACACTTCTCTCCAGTCACATAGGGACCTTCACAATCACAACAAGATTTCTAGTCAAAGCCACCGACAATGAATGAATGTGCACCACGGCGTATGGACCATGCGAGCGCGCTCCCAAGCAACTATTTTGAGATGAGCAATGAAGCATCCGCCATCTCTGGGGAGGACCCTGGATAGTGGGAGGTGACTTCAACTCAATAAGGAGCGGAGAAGAAAGAAGTGCCGGCCTACACAACTGGAGAGAATAACAGGACTTCAACGAAGTCATACACGACCTACAACTACTTGACCCACCACTTAGAGGATGACAATACACCTGGACAAACAATAGGGAGACCCCAACATTTGCTAGATTGTGCCGATTCCTTGTATTGACAGAGTGGGCAGTTGAAAACCCAAGAATCTGGCAGGCAACACTACCAAGCATACGGTCGGACCACGCCCCTGTCTGCCTTGAATGTGGAGAACACGAGCGGAAGACCCACCCCTTCCGATTCAATAAGGCATGGGCAACCAATGCAGACCTCTGGGAACAAATAAAAGGCTGGTGGACGGATTGCATCTACCGAGGCCACGGAACATATGTTTTCTCCAAAAAAATTTCTAACCTGTGAAACAATCTCAGACAATGGAGCAAGGAAGAGAATGAACAAATGACCGCCAGGAAGACAGAATTACTACACCAAATCGAAACAGCAGACACCACCTCAGAATGCAGACCGCTAACACACGAGGAAGAATACCAATACAACTCCCAACAAAGGGAGTATGAAGGAATCATTTCCAGGGAAGAGGCACTGTGGCGACAACGCTCTCGGATAACTTGGCTAAAAGAAGGTGACGAAAACACAAAGTTCTTCCATGTCGTAACAAACGAAGGCAAAAGCAGGAACTAGATCAACCACCTACAACATAATTGGAGAACAATAACCCAAAAAGAGGAGATAACAATAACAATCCAAGAGCACTTTCGATCACTATTCGGCACTGCACGCACACAGAGACTAACTACCAACTGGTCAACCCTATTCCAAAATAGAGAAAGAGTGGAAATAGATCACCTGGAGGCTCCTTTCACAGAGGAAGAGATACACCTAGCGGTCAAGGAACTTAATGCCGATAAATCCCCGGGCCTGGACGGATTCCCGATGGCACTCTACCAACAAGGGTGGGAGTTCATCAAGGAAGACTTGATGCAGATCTTCGAGGAGTTACACCAGGAAAGGGCAAACTTGGAACGCATCAGTTGGGCCCACATCGTCTTAATCCCCAAGAAGGAGGCTGCAATAACCATAGGTGAATTCTGCCTAATCAGCCTCCTCAACTGCTCCATGAAAGTCATCACCAAGGTGTTGGCAAATCGGCTACAATCAGTCATCGCTAACCTAGTGCAAGAAGACCAAACAGTCTTCATCAAGGGACGCTGCATACAGGACAACATCGTAGCCGCGGAGGAGCTGATATACAAACTAAAGCAAGGGCGTGGAAACGGTGCGCTAATAAAAGTCGACTTCAAAAAGGCCTTTGACAGCGTCGACTGGGAATTCCTACTAGAAGTAATGCAGGCACGGGGATTCGGCCCAAAATAGAGAAACTGGATAAAAGCAATCCTGCTCTCCTTGAAGTCATCATTCCTCGTCAACGGATCCCCTACCGGATACGTGAGACATAGGCGAGGACTCAGACAAGGAGATCCACTTTCCCCGTTCCTATTCGTCCTAGCGAGTGACATCTTCACGACCATGCTAACCAAAGCAACTGAGGCCAATCTATTCCATGAAATACCATATGGATCTAGCAGAGACGATGAAGTCACATCCCTTCTATATGCCGATGACTTACTGGTCTTTTGCACTGGGGGTCGACACAACTCAACATACTGAAACTCCCATTCCATCTCTATGAGGGCCTCTCTGGACTCAAAGTCAATTTCAACAAGAGTGCGATCATTCCAATCATAACCAGGGATCACGACCCCCAAACACTTGCACGACTGATGAATTGCAATCTGGCCCAACTCCCAATTCAATACCTGGGCCTAAGCATATCGGGGTCCAAGCCAAGAAAGGAAGAATGGGAACGAATTAATGACCGGATCAAAAAGAAGCTCAACGGATGGAAATGTAGACTATTATCAACAGGTGGCCGAATCACACTACTCAACTCCGTATTAACTGCCATTCCAAACTATTGAATAGCAATATACAAACTCCCGGAGTGGGTAATCAAAGACATAGAAGGGATTCGACGGGACTTCATGTGGCGAGGAACTGACTAAACCAAAAACGCCTACCGGCTAGTGAGTTGGGAGCGACTATGCTGACCAAAGGAACAAGGAGGATGGTGAATCCTCAACCTCAGACACCTAAACGACGCGCTACTTGGCAAATGGTGGTGGAGGCTACTCAATGGGGAAGTCGGCATCTGCAACAAAATCATAACACATAACTATTACCCCTAAGGTGCACTAAGACCATAGCTCCGGGCACCAAGATCCTCCTCATACTTCTGGACGGGGGTTATGGCACAGAGAGACATAACCACGGCCAATATGACTATAAAGGTGGGTAATGGGCAATCCTCTAGCTGGTGATATGGAAAATGGATGGAGAACCGGCCCCCCACAACCTACTCCACGAGCTGCAGGAGTTGATAATCGAGGAGGACCTTATGGTCGCGGAGGCGAGCCAATGGTTACAAAGAGGGGACTCTTTACTCAGACCGGGCCCGCTGACGATCCAGATGAATGAATACTACAAACAAGTGACCCAGTCCCTGCTTAACAACTTCACCCAAGAACCCGATGAAAAGAAATAGGAACTCACCTCGAACGGCCAGTTCAGTGTCAAATCACTATACCAATTCAAAAGCGATAGGGGGATGAGATGTACGCTACCACACACATTCTGGAAAACACCCTGCTTCTCCAAAATCAAGCTCTTTGCTTGGTTAGCATGGGATGACAAGATCCTCACACTGCATAACCTGGCAAAGAGACAATGGAACGGGGAACGCCGAAACTGCTACATCTGTGATGACACTGAAGAAACAACGGCCCACCTTCTCTTACAGTGCAATTACTCAAGGCAAATATGGCAGCACTACTGCTACCTCTTCGCCTCTAGTCGTCTCCCCACTAGGATACAAGATCTCTGGGGGGATGACACAATAGCCAAACACATCGAACGAGAAGATCAAATGGGGTGGCATCTGGTGGAAATGGCGATAATATGGAGTATATGGATGGAACGCAATAGGAGATGCTTTCAGTCTAAACAATGTGTTTACAGACAGTTGATCTGAAGCATTGACTACCTAATACTCTCATGGTTGGACACAACACATGAAGCTAAAAAGACGAAACTACGCACATTGGCGCCCATGATCAGATGAAGCTTGGAAACCACGCGAGACATTGCGAGACAACAAGGACCACCGGATACCAACTCAGACTTTGAGGACGAGGCCACGCAAGGACAAGGACATTACGACAATCCCCATGGATCCTCACCCCTACCCATGTAACACACCCAACCCAACCATGGATGGGATACATGTAACTTAGTCCAACAAAGGACATTCTACATATCAATAAACGTGGTTTATCCACCATTCAAAAAAATAAATAAAAATAAATAAATTACCTAATTTATTATCTCTCTTATTATAATTACCTAATTTAGGTATAAATGCAAGATAATAAAATACTATTTTTTAAAATAATAATTAGTCCATATATGTCTAATTACAAGTAACAAACAGGAATCTCCAAAGAACAAGAGGTAATCAAATGACCATCTCCAAAGTATATATAACACACACACAAACTCAAACAAACTCACTCTCATTCTGTCTTTACCTCCACCCTCAGTGGAACACAAATTAATCAACCACCAATTAAATCAAAATATGAAGAGAAAAAAAAAGAAAAAAAGAAAAAAACGAAACTTATTTCAACGGGAAAGTGTCGCAACGTGGAGAGAGATAAACCAGGCAGTCATCTTTAGGGACGATGGTGGGGACGAACGCGATCTCATCACAGCCGTCCGTTCGCTGACGGCGGAAATCGACCAGAGATACAAACAGAGATACAAACACGACCAAATGGTTGATCGCGTATCTCTGGCCCACGCATTGGTGGGGCCCGGCGCCGAAGGCCAAGAAGTTTCGTTTAAAAACGCGGCCCTCCTCCCGCCCCTCCCCGAACCGGTCCGGGTCGAACCGGTCCGGTTCGCTGAATCCCTGGAAGCTCGACTCGTACGCCGACGGGAACACGATCGTGCCCTTGGGCACCACGTACTCCTCCGTCAGCCGGAAATCCTCCCCGGCGATGTGTGGCACCATAGTCGCCGGTGGTCGGATCCGGATCACCTCCCGGACCACCGCCTCCGTGTACTTGAACCCCCGGATCATCTCCGCGGTCAAAGGCTCGCCGGAGAGAGGATCCCAAGCCGCCGCCACCTCCTTCCGGACTCGCGCGAGGACGTCCTGATGAGATTCGAGCAGCGCCACGGCCCAGAGCAGGGACGACGTCGACGCGTCCTGGGCCGCGAACAAGAAGTCGAACAAATGCCCGCCGATCTCCTCGTCGGTCTGCGGTGACGCCGTGCCCTCGCTGATCTCACGGAGCATGTCCTGCATCCAGAAATCAACAAGACACGTCGGCTCTTCTCCGGCTAGCATTCGGGCCTTGCTCTCTGCCGCGCAGCGGCCAAGAGTGCTGATCAGCCGGGTAACGGCCATCGTTGCACGGCGAAAAGCGAAGCCGGGTAAATCAAAAGGGATGCCCATTAAACCCGCGTTGAAGAGTTTATAATCCTCATTGAACCGGTCCCGAGCTTCTGGTGATAGATAAGGGCCGGCGAACACAGTCTGCGAAGTCTCCAGATTGAGATCCCGGCATAAAAATCGAAGCTTTACCGGAGTTTCGGAAGAGGCCGGGAGGGAGAGCCAGAGCTTCAGATGCGTCAAGATAACTTTTTGCTGGAGATTTAGGTAAGTAGAGAGAGCGCGGGGACTGAAGTTGGGCGCCATGCGTCGGCGGAGATCCTTGTGCTCGTCGCCGAACATGTAGATGAGGTTGTGCTCGCCGAAGAGCTTTTTACCGAATGGGTGGCCGATGAGGTGGAAGGCGTCGGGGCGGACGTTGGAGAAGACGAGGTGGGAGAGCTCGGTGGAGCGGATGAAGACAACGAAGCGGCCGACGAGGTAGTTGGCGGAGAGGTCGGCGCCGGACTGTTTGGCGGCGGTGGCTTGGTCGTGCCAGAACTTGGTCGGATTTAGGATCATTGGTATGACGCTGCCGAGGAACGGGACGATGAAGGTGGGCCCCGGGAGTGGGCCCTTCTTCTTTAAGTATAATAGTTGTTCAAAGAGGAGGAGAGCAGCGATGGCGCCGATGAGGAATGGCGCTGAGGCTGCGAAGAAGGAACCCATCTCTAAAGCCATTGCTGTTGCTGTTTCTCTCTCTCACGGTCGTTTTATATATCTTGTGATTCTATGATACAGTTGACCGATGAGGGTTGGTTGTATGTGTCTGGGTTTTCTAGTCTCTTCTTGGAAAGAAGGGAAAGATGAAAAGGTGACAGCTTTTCAACAGAGGCTTGCGTTCAAATTAAGAAGGGAGGGATTCAAATGTGGGATCCTTTGGAAACCAGAGATTCTAGTAGAAGTTTTTCATACATGATTTTATTTTCTAACTTGGACCTTGAAATTCTATCTCTGGTACGACTCTCTATTCAATTCTAAAATTTCATTTTGACTTTTGTTTTTATAGAACAGTTAAGTCAAAGCTTAAAAGATCCTAGAAAGTAGAAATTAAACCACTAAATTATTTTTTTATTGGTTTTTTTTCAAAGATATGAGATATTAGTAAATAACTATCTTCGAGGAATGAGCAGTGGTCCCTAGGGTTTAGAGAAGAAGAGTCAACGTTCAAAAGAAGAAGTTCTAGAATTTTTTGATAAAGAAGTTCTAGATTTTGGACCAAACTTAGTTGATTCAAGGTTCAAAAACCATCAGCGGCAGTGGAATCGTGATTTCAAACGTTTTTTTTTTTTTGGGTGAAAGATTTAAAACGTTTGAGAAGCATCATTTAATGAATTCAAATGTTGAGGAAGTTGTGAAACGTTTGATTTTGCATTTCATAAACTGACAAATTGCGTACGTTTTGGGGATTGTGTGTTTAGCTAACTTATAAGATTAATGAGGTCAATGAAGCTGATTAATTAATTATTATCAATATGTAACTCTTGTGATTGTATTCAATTTTGACTGTCCAGGGATATATTTATATATGATTTTTTGGGTATCAAAGGCAAAATAACTAGTTGTCCATTATATAGCCTCTATAATTTATGTTTTGAACAAAACTTCTAGCTTCAACCGGTAGCTGAGTTATGTCTTCATATGTTTTCCATTCACTTTTCTTCTAGTTTTTTTTTTGAAAAAAATGGATAAATCACATTCATTATTTTGAAAAGGGATACTTCTCTTAGCTTCTTTTGCCAACCTATTTGCAGCAATGTTGTCTTCTTTGGGGATGAGTTTGAATTCCCATGTCCTAAGTACTTCGAACAATATTCGACATTCAGTTGTGTCTTGTGTCCTTCAGTTGTAGTCATTTCTGCTCTATTTGAGGATTCTTGGTATATATTGGTTATCTGTGTGCATGATTGCTTCTGTTGACCCCATTTGCCCCAACTTTTCAACACACACCTTTTACACCCTCTAGTTCTGATTCAAAAGCCAACTTAGCCCTACATGTCTTCATACCTACAGTACAAAAATCACCCATATTAGATAAGATTAAGTAAGCCATTCCCGATGTTTCATCTCCTTTTTTCCAAGAACCATCTGTAAATAATAGATGTTTGGAGTTAGCTTACTCAAGTTTTGGTCTACTTTATCCCCTATTTGCTTAATGCTTGATCTTGCCATCCTCTTTGGGTCAAACTCCTGGCCCTTGAATATTTGATTGCACCTTGATTTCCAAAATTGCCAGAAGGTACAAACTATCAATGCTAGCTTTGGGCTATTTAGTTTGTGACCCTCAAGTTTGCTAGAGCTTAGCCACTGTCCTTTTGTTAGATTTCCTTGTTGCTTTCCCCATTGCAGGAAATGACCCGCTAACTGTATCTCTTCCCATAATCTTGTTTCCCACTTGCACTCAGTGAATAGATGGTTAATGGTTTCATCATTTAAGTGACATAGTGAACAAAGGTCCTACAGGCCTATGTTTATCAAATATAGATATTCTCTTGTGGGTAATTTGTCATGAAGTAATTTTCATAGGAAATGCTTAATCTTGGGAGTTGTCTAAAGCTTCCACATCTTCCTCCATCCATCCCCAAAGGGGCTCTTCTCCTCCTCTAAACTTGTCATAGATTGTAGCTGTTAGGCTTCTCCTTGATATTCCTGGAATCCAACTTCAGTTACCTTCCTTGTTATGATGTTCCACATGTTTGGATCTTATGATTTCTATCATTGGGTTAGTAAATATATCTATAATTACCTCTGTGTCCCATTGGCCATCATAGTGTAAATCTTTCATCTACAAATCAGTCAAGTCATAGTTCATATTTATAAATGTAAGTTTTAGTTCAAGTGGAATTTCAAACAACCATGGGTCTTTTTACACTAAGTTAGTAGTTATGATCTTGATAGGAGCTATGAAGTTTCTTATGGATATGGCAGTAACTTTCAATGTTCTGTATGTCCCAGAGGTATTTCTACTAGCATTTTGGTTCCACGCATCAACCATATTTCTCCTTCATTAATGCAACCTATATTTTGTCATTGTTGTTTAACAAGGGCAAAACCTATTTAAATAGTAATGCACTTTTCATCAATTTTAAGCCTTTAACACCTAGTCCACCCTCAAGTTTGGGTCTAGAAATTGTTTTTCAGTTAATGAGGTGTAGTCCACTACCATTGTTGTTGCTATTCTAGATGAAACTTCTAAATGTAATACATTCTTTGAGACCGCCAGAGGCCCAATTCTTCCTTTGCAAAGTGCCAGGATGCCTCTAGAGTACCCTTCAATCGGTATGGCGGCCCACCTCCACTCTTTCCTGAAGTTCCTGCAAAACCTCTGAATTCTATGGGCATTCGCTTTGGTTTCAAGACAACAAATATAAACATTATATGATCTTAACAATGAGTGTATTCTGCTTATGGTGTCTCTGCCCACCATTCCCTTACAATTCCATGTTATAATGTTGATCATAATAAAAATAAAGATGAAAGGTAAGGGAATAACAAATTTGTTAGGGATGCTCTCACTCATTATCCCTCATCATGTCCAATTTTGCCCTTTTTGGGCTTTTTTGGTGATCTTTTGAGGCCCTCCTTCCATTCATTTCTCCTTTCATATGACTTCCCATCTAAATTTCAATATCGTTAGCAGGGGGCTCGCGACCTATCAGGGCTCCTATTGGATCCTCCGTACGCTTCTTCCCCCATAAGGCTGTCCACCACCTCCTGTATTACCGAGATGTGCTGACTATCCCTCCTGGCCATGATGGTTGTGGTTCTGGCTTCAGGGTCAGCGCTAGTAGCAATATTAGAGAGGAAATTAGGGCTAGCATTTGGAGGAGGTGATGCCATTACTTCCCTTAATTGACTAACCGATTTATCCGGGGTCTCTTCAACCATGTGATCCAATTCATCACATGGGTATGGTCCTCTTATGTTTCACGAAGAGGACCCCTCAAGGCTACCTCCAACGTGATCGTGTTCATAGTTGTTGGGGTCCGCATCTCGTTTCCCTGCCATACTTGGGTTACGACCACCTCAGATCCCGTGGCTTAATCCCCTCCGACTTCCCCGTATCGTCATGTGTCGCATGTGGTCGGAGTGGGTGGACCAACCCCACATCACGTACGGTTGGGGCCCCTCGCATGTGACCATCTTCTTAATCAGGTTCGCTGCTTTAGTTTCCCGGCGGCTGTTGCCCTCTTGGTTCCTTTCAACCGCTATTGTTGGCTCGCATCCTCTTCCTTTCCTCCTCACCACCATCCATGGTCCAAAGTCGTGCTCATCCTCCAGGTTTATTGGGCCTTCCTCCAGTGGAACATTGTCCTTTAGAGGTTTTGTATTCCAGCTGAGGGGGTCTGCAATTGCAACCATCTTCCCTTTGATCTCCGGTGGCTATGGTTGGGTCACAGTACTCCCTGGCCGGCTCCTAGTCCTCTCCATCAGACATTGTTCTGCTCCATGGCCTATGAAGCCACACCTGTAACAAAAAGAGGGGATTTTCTCATACAATGTTGAAACAAAGACTTGGTCGGCTAAGGTCCATCTCTACACAAACCCATGTGAACTTTGCCCTATCTTTAGTGAGCGTTGACAAGTCCATCTTCACCATAGTGCCAAAGGACTCCGCCACTGAATCCAATCCCTCAGGTATCCATAATTAAACCAACAGATGATGCAGTTGTACCCATAATAACACTGATGATAAGTATTCAAAGCTTGGCTGGAAAAATGGTCTGCATAAGAAGAAGCACAACTCCACTGATGGTCCAAGGACCCTCAATGAGTACTGTTTCCATCATAGACTCAGAATAACATCTAATAAGAAAGAAACCATTCACCATATTGGCGACATAGACCTCGCCAAGGCTCTCTAAAAGCCTTCTGAGGCACTCCCTTACCATTTCCAAAGGGGGTGTCTTACCTAACACTTTGCCGTATAAAACAAAGCCCATGGACTCCTGAGCGCGTTGAACCAGGTCATCCTCCAGGACAATCTCCTCCGTGATCGATGCCATCAGCTTGTCCAGTATTGGTCCAGGGTTAGAACCGTCTCCCAAGGTTCTCTCTCCCTCCGATGTTTGCCCACGTTCACCGTGTCGCCTCTCCCGCCATTGGAACGACTTTCTGGTTTCCCTGTGAAGATGAAGATGGTTTTTCAAAGCTGACTAGCACAATGACCAGGGTCTTTGTACCTGTTTTTCCATTTGCCCTTGTAGCTAGTACGGGCCCGACCTTTGCTATCTACCTCGTGGCTACCCCACCAACCGTCGTAAACGGTTGGGTGGTGGGGGAGACAAAACACAGGCACAAGAATCGCCAAGACAAAGGCACAAGAATCGCCAAAGCATTGGCCCTATATACAATCTGGAAAGTTAGCAAGCTTAGTAAAATTGTCTAAAATTACAATCTACAGATAGTATAAAAACTCATGTCTAATAGTTACTTAAAAATCTAAATAAGGCTAATAAGCTATCACTAAACCAATACAAAACACAATTGGGCCAAATATATATTTGCATGTGTTGCTGTCTTTCTTGTCCCTCTCCAAATAGTGATTACTGATGACATCGGTAATGAGCTTCATGGTATGCTTGAGGTCAGGCTTGAACGTGTGGCCACGGATGGATTTAGAGTGGGGATAGTGGGGGCAACTGCCTCCACTTAAATTTGAGAGATTTATTAGTATTAAATAATTTTTTTTGATATTTTCAATTTGCCCCCACTAAACCTAAAAAATAAAACATATACAAAAACAATTAATGAATTTTCTAAGGACTTATGTGATAAAAATTATTTTAGAAAGTTTGATTCCCATTTTTGATTTCCCAACTCCATCTCTACGACTATGTCCCCTTCTAGCTCTTTCTCTTTTACTCATTCCTCACCTTGGTTCACAGTTGTTAGATTGGGCCACCTTCGGCCCTTCTCTATTGGCAATCAGGTTAGTGTCAAGTCCTTATTCCTTGTTCCTATCTCTCATTGTTAGTCTTTTTTCATGGTTTTTTATTCTAGTAATGAATTATAGGTCCCACAAAGTTTCATGAAACTACAAAAAGTCCACTCAAGTTTGTTATTTCCCAAAACATCCCTCCTTTTTACTTCTTTGAATTTTAACTCCTTCCATTCACTGACAAACCTACGTTTGCCTAGATATGATGATAATGCCCTTCACAGTATGAATTTAAACCAATGTCAGAGCGGGTCCCCCAATGCATGGATTTAAACAATGTGGGAAAGTCAAAATCAAATATAACGAAAATGCCATCCAAAGCATAAATTTAAAACAATGTGGTTGTTGGGGCCCACCCAATGCATGGATTTAAAACAATGGGGTGGTGGGGGCCCACCCAATGCATGGATTTAGAACAACTTGGAAAAATAACATCGAATATTATGAGAATGCCCTTCTGAGTCGGGAAAATAACATGGTTGATCGAATATTATCAACAAGTGGTTTTCCAAAAGCAAAAAAAATCAATCAGCATTTGAAGACAAATATCTCGGCAGAATCTACGAGAGACACAGAGATGCCATAAAAAAACTTCTCCAACTCGTTCATAAAAGAGGCGAAGAGGAAGACTTTGTCAAGCTACTCGTTGTATATCTCTTGGGAAAGTTGTTGTTCCCAAACACCTCATGTTCGGTTCCAAATTGGATTGCAGACTATGCGGACATACTAGAAGCACTGAACTGCTATGCTTGGGCACATACCACTCACAAGTGGCTTATGGATGACGTCCCTAAGACAGCCGCCACGTGCAGTCAAGGTGTTCCGGGAAGGAAACACATACAGGGTATCTGAGAGGGTGCACTGTCGCCCTAAATATATGGTTCTACGAGGTGACAGGGCCGAGAAGAAGGTGCATTTTGGGAGGACACAGAGGATCCTTGATTATGGGGAGAATAGTTTCAGAAAGAGAGCGTCCCTTGGTCCTCTAATGAAATGGCTCGATGGAAAAGAGGTATTCCCATTGTTGATGGTTTGTCAGCTTTTCCTTTAAGTTTTAGAATTTCCCGTTTAATATAGTGTGTTTTGGTTTATTATAACTACTTTCCTTTTAAGTTTAGGTGTTTTCGCTTAATATAATAAATTCATGTTTAATATTATTACATTGTGTTTTTGTGTGTTTCCTTTGAGGATTCACCGTTTTCTAAGCTCACCCCCGTCACACGAGAGGAAGAAGCCATTGTAGGCGCCGTGTGGAAGGCACTACAACAAAAAAAAAAGGCAAGGAACGCTCCGCTTCTAGAAGCGACTCACGTGCCACCCGACCGGATGCTTTCATAGGCAGTCCTCCAAGGAGGCCAATGGACAATGACATTTCCTACTTTCAGGACGTATATGAGGTATTGGCAAGAAATGTTGTCCTCATCATTTCCCGACTAGACGTAAAGGAGGGAAAGAGGCAAGTTGTTAGTGCACCGTCTCCGGCACATGTCGATATAATGAGGATGACATGGTCACCCTTAGCAGCTTAATCGAAAGAAGAAAGACTTTCCACAAGAGCAAAATAATAAAAGATGATGAACAAAGTGCATCGGTGTTAACCGACATCGACGACAATGGTATGGTTACCCTTAGCAGCTTAATCCAAAGAAGGAAGACTTCTTGCAAGGAAAAAAACAATGAATGATGTTGAACAAAATCCATCATTGTCAACTGATGTCAACGACGATGACATGGTCACCCTTAGCAGCTTAATCGAAACACTGACAAAATTGAAGCAAGAAAAACCAACTCTGAAGGACGACACATGGGACGTTAAGCCAATGGCTGCCGACAATAAAGTTCCGACAACGTCCATCCGACTAGCCCTTTTAACCAACAGATGATGACGTGGTCCTTGTAGAGGCCTTCATGGCTAGCATGAACATGAATCAAGTGAATACAGATTTTATACCGAGGAATAAACATCTTGCCGGTTTCATGCGGTTGAACAAGCTGGAACAAGCAACAATTGTGATGTATCTCAACTTTAAAATTGACAAGTAAGTTTTCAGCTTATTTTAATAAGTTTTCACTTATTTGTATGCGTTTCCATTTATTTTACGGAGTTCCCCTTTATTTTGAGTAGTTTCCCTTAATATATGCTTTTCCCGTTTAAGTCTTTACTTTTTCATTTAATATTCCTCTAGGACCATCGTATGGAAGAACGAATAGTCATTCACCACTAGCAACCATCTATACACACTGCTCGATGGGAAGATGATGGTTCCCGACGACGTCATGGACATCTTTGTGATGATCGTCCTTGAGTCTATGAGAAAAGTTCCTTATCCCTATAAGAGGCGGGCCACAATCACTAAACTGTTGGCGCTTCTGATGTCCAAGCAAGACCACACCACATGTGTCACTTTGATAATAATGAAGGATGTTGTGTGCGCGTTCCACGAAGAGGAGCATCGACTGCCCTGTCTATGTTATGTGGTTCATAGACCAAACTCTCCATGGTTAGAAACTTCGCCTTCCCAATTCTGGCGTACCTCTCATGCGTTTGCGCTACGCCACATGCATACTGATGGGCAACATCGCTGGCGAAGATGTATCGAGCAAGCAAGAAGAGACGCATTGAAGATTCAAGGACAAAGACTATTTCTGCATATGTTTCAGAGTTCCAATGTATATAATCTGCACTGACTCTTAATACATATGATGGTTTCCCTCTATTAGCAAGTGTTTACATTTAAATCATCCTCTGTCAGTAAGCAATCGGTGCATTACAGGATCTCCAGTTATGGCCAACCTTATGGTAGCCTCGAAATGATCGCCGTCGAAACGACCAACAAGTAGGGTGCGGCTTTCTTCAACATTTTCCTTAGCTTGTTGTGTTTGTCAGGGCATAGGTGAGTTTCCCATTGTCGAGAATTATCCCGGCGGTTACACAGCATGATCATGAGTTTGAACCCTTGTTAGGCAAGAAAGTAGTGATGAACCAAGAACAACAAATATTAATTCGAAACGAGATATATTAAACGAGAAGAAGAGCAAAAATGAAGCTTGGCGGGAGAAAAGCTGGGAAAAAAGGAAAAGCTGGGAAAAGTACAAAAAGTAGGTGAAAAGATAGTAAAAAGATGATGTGACGAGTAGAATACAATTTTAAAAAATAAGACATGACTTGGCAGGAATATTTCTCACCAAAAGCAGGGGCAATGTTGGAATTAAGATAAAATATGACTGACAAAGTGAGGCTAAAGGACTAAAAATTAACTTTATAAAAAATGAGGGACTGTTTTGGATGTTTAAATGTCAGAGGGATTGTCTGGGAAGTTTGAAAACTTCCAGGGACCTATAAATAATTTTCCTTTTTTTATAAGGATTTTTTTTATTTATTTGGCTGCGAATTGGTGCAGGGCAGTAGGTGGGTAGATAGGTAATAATTGTATTGATTACATATATAAGAAAATATATATTTTGTAGTATTAATAATGAACAATATCCTGCATCGTTTTCAAACTATGAAAAGACAGAGTGCAATTGTAAATTTGTAATATGTTACTCTCATATGAAAAAGCTTTTGATGTGCTTATGTTTCATTTATATATATATATATATATATATATATATATATATATATATATATATATATATTAGTATGCCCCCACTGAGCAAAAATCCTGGATCCGTCCCTACCTGTGGCCAATTATAAAGCTTATTACATTCAGTCATCTGTTGTTGATGGCCAATAGCTTTGCAGCTCTTCATAATGCAAACTATAGCAGTATCAACAACATATTGTAGCCGACGACCAAGTGGTCTATTGGTATCTCAGTCCCTACAAGAATTCCAACGACCAAGAGGTTTTGGGTTCAATTCGTAGGTGAGGGCACATTTGTGGGAGTGTGAGCAATGGTTGTGGCGGGTGGTCCCAATGCCCACTTGTGCACGGGACCCGTCCTCATGTCTGCTAGCATGTCCATTTTCATACGATTTGGTGACCGTGTGGTCCTTCCACTTAATGGTTGAAATTCTGAACCGTTAAAATTTCCCTAAAATAAGAAACGTTAAGTGGGAGGATCAAACGGTCACCAAATTATATGAAAATGGACATGCTGGCTTATTTTTCAGTGATCTTCTCATCCATATAGTTGGAAATCCTTCAAATATACTCCAAGGGCCGAAACATGAAGAGACCTCATTTACACAGTTTAAGACCAGCCGCACAATAACACTCTCGTGTGTGTGTATATATATATATATATATTACTTCAGGTCCTCAACAACCTGTTCTATCACCTTCTCTGGATCATCCAGGGGGAGAGTTAGTTTGATCCTTGAACTTTGAATTGAACTCAAATTGATCGATTAATGAGATATTTTTCATATTTGGTCATTTGTTGTGGATCTTGCATCTGGCACATGGAAGAGAATGCCACAATGGATTAATATTGTCTGTCTGTCAAGTCCATCTTTGAGTTGAATTGAAGTCTGTACTGTTGTTTCAACCTTGCCAAGAAGCATCCATCTCTCACGCTGATCAGAATCAGTCTTTTCAAACTGCAATCCAAGCGCTGAGTAACTCCAACTTTACTAGGAAATATACCTCTCATTCTCACTTATCTAACAATAATCTTCTTCTTCTTCTTCTTCTTCTTTCTTTGTTTGTTTGGACATAGGTGATAAATCCCTCCACAGAGGGACGTCAAGGGGCATGGCCTTAGGTGACGAGCACCCTTGACCCCTCACCATGCGCGTATAAATATGAGAACTTGAACTTGGTAGATTTATGCTCACCAAGTGAATTACCCAAACTGCTCCCTCCATTTACGGGGCGGGGATTCAAACCTGAGAACATGTTCAATCAAATGAATTATCTAAAACACGGGATCCAAGATACCACTAGACCAATTGTGCTTTGGTATCTAACAATAATCTTTGTGCTAGAGAATTTCACATGTCCTTGACATTGATGAACCCCAACAATTTAACTGTCATTTCAAGTGTATATATCATCGACTGGTTTAGCACTTCCACTTGTCACATAAAACAGCTAGCAATTCTGGCAGCAAAATCCCAGAGATAGGCTTAATGCAGAAAATCTTAAAAGCCTCCTTGAGTGCCTTGGAGAACAGATAGTGGTCCTGGAAACAATCTTCCACATAAACCAAGTACTTATCATGAAGTTTGATGAATCACTAATGACATGCTATTTGAATGCTAATCAAATAAACCTCATAATCAGAAACTCTAGAAAAAAACAATCTATATATACAGGCAAGATCGATCATCAATTAAGCCCTGCTATTTTGAGACTAGGAATTGAATTACTACGTGCATATATATATATATATATATATATATATATATATATATATATATATATATATATATATATATATATATATATATTATACAAAGAGTATCATATTTCTTTATTTGAAAAAGATTTGGAGTTGACCATATATAGATAGAAACAAACATAAATCGTAGTCATTCTCAGCAAACTTTTCTTCATCTATTGCTGATTTTTGGGGATGCATGCGACAGTTTTAAGAATTTTGCTAAATTTTGGTTGGCATGTTTCCATTTTTTTTTAATAAAATGGATAAACCACAATTAATTTATGGTGATAATAGGTCTTACAACAGAGTCCTGTGATGATTGGCATGCTTCCTTGTTGAGATAACAATACAACCTTGAAAGGGAACCGACTTGCCTGGTTTGGGAACCAGGGAAGTTCCCTGGTTCCCGACACATGGCAAGTCGGCGGCCACACATCCCCCCTCGGGGGATGGCCGAGAAGCATCCCGAGGCATCAATGCTTCTCTGTCACACATCCCGAGAGGCCGAGATACCAGCACAAGTGAACTTTCCAGGGTTCTCAAATCAGGTAAGTTGACTCCCTATTGATGTGATCCTTGAGAAGTTCTTAATACTTGGAATAAATCTTGGAACAGAGAGATTCCGGGATATTGGAGAAAGAGAGTTTGTAAATACTAGTTTAGAGATTCATGGTCTCCTCGGAGTTGAAGGGTCTTTTGCAGAGCCCCCTCGAGCACATAGTTCACATTCTTGATGCCCTTCTTCACCAGCTCCAACACCTAGTAATGCTTTACTTGTACATATAGGGTCCATTTGATACGCGAAAAAAATGAGAGGCAACACATGACAACGTTTCTTGTACGTTGTTTGATTTGCAAATGGAATGTCAGTACAACACAAGAAGTTGTTTGAGTACAGCACAAGTGGCTGAAAATTTTGTCCTTCAAAATATACGTACGGTGCAACTTTTTAAGTGAGGACAACACAACTTAAAGACAAATTTGCCCCCAACTTATATTAAAACTTACAACAATGCCCTCAACTTAAAGATAATTTTGCCCCCAACTTAAATTAAAAATTATAATAATACCCCCAACTTAAAGACAAATTTGTCCCCAATTTATATTAAAATTTACAACAATGCCCCCCAACTTAAAGACAATTTTGCCCCCAACTTATATTAAAAATTACAAAAATGCCCCCAACTTAAAAACAATTTTACCCCCAACTTATATTAAAAATTACAACAATACCCCTAACTTAAAGACAATTTTGCCCCCAACTTATATGAAAATTACAACAATGCCGCCAACTTAAAGACATTTTTACCCCTAACTTATATTAAAATAACAACAATGCCCTCAAGTTAAAGACAATTTTACCCCCAACTTATATTAAAACTCTATAATTTTTTACTCCAAAACAACATAAGAAAGCACAAGGGTTTTACAGTAATTTTATACTTTTTTTGTACAGTACTCGTGCAAAACAAACGGAGAACAACATAAAAAAGTTATGTGATGTCCATTGAATATCAACAAAAAACAATACAAATAGTTGCGGTGTCCCACTACCACTTGTAATATACTGTACTCGTGTGTTGTCCTCTTTCGCGTATCAAACGGAACCATATAAGCTCTATTTATATCATTTGATGTCAACTTTTTTTGATAAATGTGGATAAACCATTAGAAACATGCCTATGGCGTGATTTGAACTCTCAACCTCTTTTTATGAGAAAGAATGCGTTACCAACTTTCCTTATCAAAGTTATCATTTGATGCCAATTATAACTTGAAAACAATCTAACTATTAGACAGGCACATTCTGAAAGTTATGTTATGTATCATGGATAAAATATAGGGTTAAAGCCATTTTTGGTCCCTGAAAACAGGGCCAATGTTCATTTCCATCCCAAAAATTTAAAATTTGTTCTATACGGTCCACATCAAAGATATACCATTACACTTTATCACTCCACATCACCAAAATAATGACCTAAACATAATAATAAAAGATTATATGCATTTCATTTGGTATTCCACATGACCGCCACGCCAAAGAATAGGGACCAAAAAATACCAAAATACGAAATATATAGTGACCCAAAATGCCAAAATACGCAATACATAGTGATCATATCAACAAATTTCAATTTTAGGATGAATTTAACATCGGCCTCGCTTTTGAGACCAAAACGCTTTTAACCCTAAAATATACTTATATACCAAGTTAAGTACGACATAGATTTTTTTTAGGTTTTTATAATTACAATTTAGGTTTAAAAACTTTGCAGCTGATTAATTCTCTAAAAACTATATATAGATATATATATATATATTACTTTTTAAGTTGTGATCTACTGGATTAAATTTACTAAAAGAAATAAACAAATTAAAACCGATCATGTCAATTACTTTTGTAAAATATCCAAACGGGTTGGTGGGTCGGCTCATACTATATATATATATATATATATATATATATATATATTTAAGTTGTGATCTACTGGATTAAATTTACTAAAAGAAATAAACAAATTAAAACCGATCATGTCAATTACTTTTGTAAAATATCCAAACGGGTTGGTGGGTCGGCTCATACATATCAAACTTCTTATTTGAGGTCTTGGGATAAAATATAATCAAACCAGGCTTAACTTTAACACACTTTAACTCAGACTTTAATTTTCATCTAAAAGATGAAAAAAAAAAAAATAATTTGACGGATTCCAACCCTGTGAAAATCAGACAGTACTTTGTACTACAAACGCGGACGAGAGAACTCGACAGTAGAGAGCCCTTATCCCCATTCCTCTTCTCGTTCACACTTCACACATACACACACAACTTTTCCCTCAAATTTATGATTATTAAAAAAACGTTCTTTTAAAAAAACTCCACTCCAGTCTTTAAAAAAAAATGTGGAAGAATAAAGCCAAAGTAACCGGAATCATCAATAAAAGGCCAGAGCGAGTGAGTGAGTGAGTGTCCTTTTGCGACCCTGAGCCAGTGATATAGAGCTAGTCTGAGAGTTGTGTCCCTTGTCGGATCTCTTCTCATCTCCAGATTGCAAGACGTCCCACTGCTGGATCTCTCCGACCATGCTGCTGTTCCTCCTGCTCCTACTGAGCCCGTTGCAATGGGCTTCGGCCGTCGTCGAAGATGGTACTTTTCTCTCTCTCTCTCTCTCTCTCTCTCTCTCTCTCTTCTTTGTACCTTTTTGTATGCTTTCTATTGCTAGATCAATGAGGTAGGTATGTTCTTCATCTTTTGTGTTCTTTGACATGCCCCTCTTTGGATTTGCAACAAAGACTGGTAAAAATGGGAGGTTGGAAATGGCTCTTTTGGTTTATGGAATTCAGCACTGTTAGAATCTGAAGGTTCTTTAAATGCCTGAATTTATGGTCCTAGTCGCATTTTTTATTTTTTATTTTTTATTTTTGGACGGGGTTGTGCTCAGTTTTTGCGACTTGATTCTTTTAGAGCATTTAGGAGTACCTTTTTCTTTTCTCTTCTTTCTTTTTTTTTTTCCTTTCTCCTTTCAATGCGCTGTTAGTGTTTGATCTTTGCATGAGATAGAGATATTGTATAGTGATTATAGACAGGAAAATGGTGGGCAAATGACATTTATTGAGTTGTGGTCATTTTCTTGGTGAAACTAGACTAAGAAATTTTTTTATTTTATTTTATTTTATTTTTCTTCATGCAGAGAAAATTGGGTGAAATGATTTGTCAGTTGTTGAGATGTAAAATTCATGCTATTATGAGACACCCCAAAGTTGAGGATGAAATGGTGAGAGATATTGATTGATAGTAAACATGACTCAAAGTTGTGACAGTTGTATTTTAGTGTATGTTTAGTGAATAGGTGGATGGTGGATCCACTGAGTTTGTTGTTTACTGGAAAATTTGTTGGATTGAAATATTTAAGAAAACCAGTAAAGGAAGGTGATTCAGTGAGCTTATGCTTGAATAGACTTGAATAAACCGACAGCGTTTAGGGAGCATTGAAAGTAGAGTTTCTGAGGAGATTGGAGCTAGAACCAGCACTTTTGTGTTTGGTTGTGTCCAACTCCTCTGCGGCTTGCAGAACTAAACTGTGATTCAACTCTGAATGAAGCTCACATAAAAATGAGATCTTTGTAAAATTTGATGTTTGGTGGAGTTTAATATCTATGGTGATTTTCTCTAGTATGAGTAAATTAAATGAAGAGGAAGATTGAGGGGAATATATTTAGAATGGCAAGCGCAGGGTGGGTAAAGGGGAAAGTTTGTTCTTTTTTGTAATCCCTGATCTCTTTCTCATCTTCAGATGAACTACAGTGTGGGATAAGGCCATGTTTAGTTTTAAAAAAAAACAGTGGTAAGGAAACCAATATTTGATGTATAGAAGTCCTTTTCATACATTGAAACCAGCTTGGTTGTATATGTACTGGAAGTCTAGTGAGGTTTCAAACTTGATAAACTGTTTCCTAAGTTTCCTTATATGAAGTGATTTATTGTATCACTGAGACTTAAAAAGATTTGTACATCAAGTTCATGATTCCCTTCTGAAATACTCTTCAATGCATTCTCCCAAACTTTAGTGGGTATCCTTCTTTTATTCATTACCTAACAAATACCGTGTAGGACCACTATCATACCAATTCTGCTTGGAGCCCAAACAGCTTTCGGCTTGAAGTTGCTGCCGAAAAACTAGGCTAAAGCTGTAAGCACTAAGGAAAGAGCGCCTCAAAAGGAAAACCTCTTGAGGAGGGCACAGCTTGTATGGATGGGAATGTGGGATCCCTTGTGCTATCATTGGTTGCCTTTGGGGTGCCAGCTTGAATAATGAAAAGGGTGGTCAACTATTGCCCTATTTTAATCCATTCACATTCATACACTCTTCTTAGGCCTCTCAAGAAGTGTCCTGTAGTCTATGAAGCACCGACTCGGGTGCGAGAATCCGGTGCGATACGAATCTGGTGCGAGGATTCGATTATTTTCCATAAACTAGGATACGGGTGCGATAGGATACGATATATTAAAAAAATATTAAATATTAAATTATATATAAGAAAAGAAATTCAAACACAAAAAACTATTAATTTAATATTTTTCAGACAATACAAATACAAATACAATTTTTTTTATTTTATTAGTTTTTATTTTTTTATTTAGATTCAATTAAATTTAGGGATCAGAATCTTCTTTCACCTTATATTCTTCTCGGCATTGATTAAAAAAAATAAATTTTGAAAAAAATGAGGGAGTGAAAAGGAAATTTGAATTTGTAGAGGGGTGAAATGTAAAAATGCAATACTTTGATTTTTTGATGAAGACTTCACCGATTCATCAGAACCCGTGGCGTTCTGCACGGAATAAATCCGGAAGCTCGGCGATTCCACCTCCTCCTTGTCGGCGCCACCTGCCTCCGGCGACGACACCTTTCCCGCTTCCACTTTCTTCTCCCTCTTCACGTCGGTGGCGCCGGAGGTCTCCACCTTTGTTAATCCTAGTTCCTCCTCCTTCATCTACACCGTAGTGCCGCTCGTCTCCAGCGGCCGCTCCCCCCACTTTGATTACCTCTACCTTCTCTTCCCCCTCCTCCTTTTCCCCTTCCTCCTTCGTCTCTTCCGCCGTAAAAGATGAATCCGGCGTATCCCGGACATATCCCACGTATCCCCTTCATTTTTTATTTTTGTTTTTATTTTTTGGCTGAGATATATACAGGATACGTATCCGGACCGTATCCTTACGAATCCGTACGGGATTCGTACGGGACACGGATTCGCAGGGTCTAAACACGAATCCGTGTTTCCCAGCCTGTAGTTAGTGCTACATGGGACCGCTGGTTGCCATGATTCATTTGTGTTCATTGTTTCTGAATGGATTGCTTGTCGGTGTCTTAGGCCATGGTGTTCTTCATTTACCTGCTCTTGTCCTATCTCTACTTAAATGTGAACGATGTGTGCCTCCCACGCATGTTGAATTTCAGGTCGTTCATATACTGTACATTGCAGACATTGTAAATGAGCAAAGGCTACCATGGTTAAGCTGCAATTAAGTTTCTGAGTTCAAAACTGATTGGATTCTATTTCCTCCTGGGATTCTGTGCAAGATGCTTGTTAGGCCAATTAAATGAAGATACATCTTCAAATGTACCATGCTGCAGATCACAGCTTGGTTTGTACAACGCACACCATATCCTTGTTTGGATGCCTAGTACTAGCATGCACGCAGACAACATTGGAGATCCTTTCATATTATCCGACAATGAACTTCTTGTATTCTTTCAGGGCTACTGAACAACGGTGATTTTGAGACAGCGCCACCGGGTGGATTCCCGAGTGGTGGCGGTGCGAATGGTGTAGGCGAGGGCGTCGCCACCATTCCTGGCTGGAACATTGGCGGCATCGTGGAGCTAGTGGAGTCTGGCCAGAAGCAAGGGGGCATGATCCTCATTGTTCCGCAAGGTAACATTTTAATAAAAAAAACATGGCACTCCATTTTACTCTTTAATTCTTATTATCAATGTATGTTGAATCATTGGATTGAATGCAGGGAAACGGGCAGTGAGGCTGGGTAATGAGGCAGAGATAAGGCAAGGTTTGGGACTGGAGAAAGACTACACCTACGCGGTGACCTTCAGTGCGGCACGTACGTGCGCGCAGCTGGAGTCACTGAACGTATCGGTGGGTCCAGCGTCACAAGCCGTGGATCTGCAGACACTGTATAGTGTGATGGGCTATGACGCGTATGCAGGGGCCTTCAAGGCCCAGTCGGATGACGGAGAAGATGATGTCCTGGCTTTTAGGAACACAGGAATGGAGGATGACCCCACCTGTGGGCCCATCATTGATAACGTTGCCATCAAGAAGCTCTTCACACCGGACAAACCCCAAGGTGATAATTCATCTTTTTCATATATCCATGCGTTGTGTCTGATACCAAATTTTATTCATTTAATAATATTATAGTTAATGAACCAAAAGTCCCTGCACTGTTTCAAAATGAACAAAAAATCCCTAGATTCCATTGGTAGGGGTGTTGGAGGGATGGGGTAATAGTGTGTGTAGGGAAATAGTAGCAAATAGTGCTAAATAGTGTGAGGGACTTCTAAATAATTACCCCATATTGGATTCATAACTAATTTTATAGTATTTTCTCTGCAAAACTTCTCTTGTTTCCCGTGATGCATGGGGAATAGAAAACAATTGTAGGACTTGTTTGCTTTTTTGGCTCTTTGATGCTAGCTTTTGAAGCCTAGTGTTTTCCACCGTGCTTGTTTTTAAGCGGGGCAGTTTACATGGAAAACAAGCAACAGTGGTCCACCACCGCGTCTAGGAAATAGGTCCTTTCTTGGGATAAGTGCAAATTGGGATGATGCTTTCTGTTTTTTTTTTTTTTTTAGTAATGGGATGAAGATATTTTACCAGTATGAAAAGAAGTCAGTTTGAGTCTTAAGATGACAAGAAAAAAAAAACATGCTGATTGATTGAGATTAAGGTTTTTGACTTGACTGAATGTTATTATGGGTTATTGAATCTAATCTTATCAATGTTTCCTTTGAAGGTACATTATTGGATACCTACTGACTAATAAATTGATGGCTCCTAGAAATCCTTCATGAATTAAATCACCATTTTGTTATACAAGACTTTGATTAACAAACAAGTGTCATTTTATGATGGTTGCATACTTGCATTTGCATTGTCCTGAGTGTTTTCACATGCTATGTCTTAGTTTGTTGAACGCTGACATGGTTTTCTGCTGTTGTAGACAATGCTGTGATCAATGGTGACTTTGAAGAGGGCCCCTGGATGTTTCCAAATGAAACACTCGGTGTACTCCTCCCCACTAATCTCGATGAAGAGATATCGTCCCTCCCTGGATGGATTGTCGAGTCTAACCGTGCCGTTCGATACATTGACTCATA